>CAJMZQ010000061.1:0-1200000 GCA_905220385.1 Xylota sylvarum
ACATTTCAAAACTCTTGCACTACAACGGTCCTTCAGAAAAACACATTTCAAAACTCTTGCACTACAACACTGGTACAGAAAAACTCATTTCAAGATTCTTGTACAACAACACTCCTTCAGAGAAACGCATTTCAAAACTCATGTACAACGACAGTCCTTTACAGAAACGCATTTCAAAACTCATGTACAACGACAGTTGTTTACAGAAACACATTTCAAAACTCTTGCACTACAACACTGCTACAGAAAAACTCATTTCAAGATTCTTGTACAACAACGGTCCTTCAGAAAAACACATTTCACGACTCTTGTACAACAACGCTCCTTCAGAGAAACACATTTAAAAACTCATGTACAACGACAGTTGTTTACAGAAACGCATTTCAAAACTCTTGTACAACGACAGTTGTTTACAGAAACACATTTCAAAACTCTTGCACTACAACACTGCTACAGAAAAACTCATTTCAAGATTCTTGTACAACAACGGTCCTTCAGAAAAACACATTTCAAGACTCTTGTACAACAACGGTCCTTCAGAAAAACACATTTCAAGACTCTTGTACAACAACGGTCCTTCAGAAAAACACATTTCAAGACTCTTGTACAACAACAGTCCTTCAGAAAAACTCATTTCAAGATTCTTGTACAACAACGGTCCTTCAGAAAAACTCATTTCAAGATTCTTGTACAACAACACTCCTTCAGAAAAACACATTTAAAAACTCAGAAACGCATTTCAAAACTCTTGTACAACGACAGTTGTTTACAGAAACACATTTCAAAACTCTTGCACTACAACGGTCCTTCAGAAAAACACATTTCAAAACTCTTGCACTACAACACTGCTACAGAAAAACTCATTTCAAGATTCTTGTACAACAACACTCCTTCAGAGAAACGCATTTCAAAACTCATGTACAACGACAGTCCTTTACAGAAACACATTTCAAAACTCTTGCACTACAACACTGCTACAGAAAAACTCATTTCAAGATTCTTGTACAACAACACTCCTTCAGAAAAACGCATTTAAAAACTCATGTACAACGACAGTCCTTTACAGAAACGCATTTCAAAACTCTTGTACAACGACAGTTGTTTACAGAAACACATTTCAAAACTCTTGCACTACAACACTGCTACAGAAAAACTCATTTAAAAACTCATGTACAACGACAGTCCTTTACAGAAACGCATTTCAAAACTCATGTACAACGACAGTTGTTTACAGAAACACATTTCAAAACTCTTGCACTACAACACTGCTACAGAAAAACTCATTTCAAGATTCTTGTACAACAACGCTCCTTCAGAAAAACGCATTTAAAAACTCATGTACAACGACAGTCCTTTACAGAAACGCATTTTAAAACTCATGTACAACGACAGTTGTTTACAGAAACACATTTCAAAACTCATGTACAACGACAGTTGTTTACAGAAACACATTTCAAAACTCTTGCACTACAACACTGCTACAGAAAAACTCATTTCAAGATTCTTGTACAACAACACTCCTTCAGAAAAACGCATTTAAAAACTCTTGTACAACGACAGTTGTTTACAGAAACACATTTCAAAACTCTTGCACTACAACGGTCCTTCAGAAAAACACATTTCAAAACTCTTGCACTACAACACTGCTACAGAAAGACTCATTTCAAGATTCTTGTACAACACTCCTTCAGAGAAACGCATTTAAAAACTCATGTACAACGACAGTCCTTTACAGAAACGCATTTCAAAACTCTTGTACAACGACAGTTGTTTACAGAAACACATTTCAAAACTCTTGCACTACAACACTGCTACAGAAAAACTCATTTGAAGATTCTTGTACAACAACGCTCCTTCAGAAAAACGCATTTAAAAACTCATGTACAACGACAGTCCTTTACAGAAACGCATTTCAAAACTCATGTACAACGACAGTTGTTTACAGAAACACATTTCAAAACTCTTGCACTACAACACTGCTACAGAAAAACTCATTTCAAGATTTTTGTACAACAACACTCCTTCAGAAAAACGCATTTAAAAACTCATGTACAACGACAGTCCTTTACAGAAACGCATTTCAAAACTCATGTACAACGACAGTTGTTTACAGAAACACATTTCAAAACTCTTGCACTACAACACTGCTACAGAAAACCTCATTTCAAGATTCTTGTACAACAACGCTCCTTCAGAAAAACGCATTTAAAAACTCATGTACAACGACAGTCCTTTACAGAAACGCATTTTAAAACTCATGTACAACGACAGTTGTTTACAGAAACACATTTCAAAACTCATGTACAACGACAGTTGTTTACAGAAACACATTTCAAAACTCTTGCACTACAACACTGCTACAGAAAAACTCATTTCAAGATTCTTGTACAACAACGGTCCTTCAGAAAAACACATTTAAAAACTCATGTAGAACGACAGTTCTTTACAGAAACGCATTTCAAAACTCATGTACAACGACAGTTGTTTACAGAAACAAATTTCAAAACTCTTGCACTACAACACTGCTACAGAAAAACTCATTTCAAGATTCTTGTACAACAACGGTCCTTCAGAGAAACACATTTTAAAACTCATGTACAACGACAGTCCTTTACAGAAACGCATTTCAAAACTCATGTACAACGACAGTTGTTTACAGAAACACATTTCAAAACTCTTGCACTACAACACTGCTACAGAAAAACTCATTTCAAGATTCTTGTACAACAACACTCCTTCAGAAAAACGCATTTCAAAACTCATGTACAACGACAGTCCTTTACAGAAACGCATTTCAAAACTCATGTACAACGACAGTTGTTTACAGAAACACATTTCAAAACTCTTGCACTACAACACTGCTACAGAAAAACTCATTTCAAGACTCTTGTACAACAACACTCCTTCAGAAAAACACATTTCAAGACTCTTGTACAACAACGCTCCTTCAGAAAAACACATTTAAAAACTCATGTACAACGACAGTTGTTTACAGAAACGCATTTCAAAACTCTTGTACAACGACAGTTGTTTACAGAAACACATTTCAAAACTCTTGCACTACAACACTGCTACAGAAAAACTCATTTCAAGATTCTTGTACAACAACGGTCCTTCAGAAAAACACATTTCAAGACTCTTGTACAACAACGGTCCTTCAGAAAAACACATTTCAAGACTCATGTACAACGACAGTCCTTTACAGAAACGCATTTCAAAACTCTTGCACTACAACACTGCTACAGAAAAACTCATTTCAAGATTCTTGTACAACAACGGTCCTTCAGAAAAACACATTTCAAGACTCTTGTACAACAACGCTCCTTCAGAAAAACACATTTAAAAACTCATGTACAACGACAGTCCTTTACAGAAACGCATTTCAAAACTCATGTACAACGACAGTTGTTTACAGAAACACATTTCAAAACTCTTGCACTACAACACTGCTACAGAAAAACTCATTTCAAGATTCTTGTACAACAACACTCCTTCAGAAAAACGCATTTAAAAACTCATGTACAACAACACTCCTTCAGAGAAACGCATTTCAAAACTCATGTACAACGACAGTTGTTTACAGAAACACATTTCAAAACTCATGTACAACGACAGTTGTTTACAGAAACACATTTCAAAACTCTTGCACTACAACACTGCTACAGAAAAACTCATTTCAAGATTCTTGTACAACAACGGTCCTTCAGAAAAACACATTTCAAGACTCTTGTACAACAACGCTCCTTCAGAAAAACACATTTAAAAACTCATGTACAACGACAGTTGTTTACAGAAACGCATTTCAAAACTCTTGTACAACGACAGTTGTTTACAGAAACACATTTCAAAACTCTTGCACTACAACACTGCTACAGAAAAACTCATTTCAAGATTCTTGTACAACAACGGTCCTTCAGAAAAACACATTTCAAGACTCTTGTACAACAACGCTCCTTCAGAAAAACACATTTAAAAACTCATGTACAACGACAGTTGTTTACAGAAACGCATTTCAAAACTCTTGTACAACGACAGTTGTTTACAGAAACACATTTCAAAACTCTTGCACTACAACACTGCTACAGAAAAACTCATTTCAAGATTCTTGTACAACAACACTCCTTCAGAAAAACGCATTTAAAAACTCATGTACAACGACAGTCCTTTACAGAAACGCATTTCAAAACTCTTGCACTACACCACTGCTACAGAAAAACTCATTTCAAGATTCTTGTACAACAACACTCCTTCAGAAAAACGCATTTCAAAACTCATGTACAACGACAGTCCTTTACAGAAACGCATTTCAAAACTCATGTACAACGACAGTTGTTTACAGAAACACATTTCAAAACTCTTGCACTACAACACTGCTACAGAAAAACTCATTTCAAGATTCTTGTACAACAACGGTCCTTCAGAAAAACACATTTCAAGACTCTTGTACAACAACGCTCCTTCAGAAAAACACATTTAAAAACTCATGTACAACGACAGTTGTTTACAGAAACGCATTTCAAAACTCTTGTACAACGACAGTTGTTTACAGAAACACATTTCAAAACTCTTGCACTACAACACTGCTACAGAAAAACTCATTTCAAGATTCTTGTACAACAACGGTCCTTCAGAAAAACACATTTCAAGACTCTTGTACAACAACGGTCCTTCAGAAAAACACATTTCAAGACTCTTGTACAACAACAGTCCTTCAGAAAAACTCATTTCAAGATTCTTGTACAACAACGGTCCTTCAGAAAAACTCATTTCAAGATTCTTGTACAACAACACTCCTTCAGAAAAACACATTTAAAAACTCAGAAACGCATTTCAAAACTCTTGTACAACGATAGTTGTTTACAGAAACACATTTCAAAACTCTTGCACTACAACGGTCCTTCAGAAAAACACATTTCAAAACTCTTGCACTACAACACTGCTACAGAAAAACTCATTTCAAGATTCTTGTACAACAACACTCCTTCAGAGAAACGCATTTCAAAACTCATGTACAACGACAGTCCTTTACAGAAACACATTTCAAAACTCTTGCACTACAACACTGCTACAGAAAAACTCATTTCAAGATTCTTGTACAACAACACTCCTTCAGAAAAACGCATTTAAAAACTCATGTACAACGACAGTCCTTTACAGAAACGCATTTCAAAACTCTTGTACAACGACAGTTGTTTACAGAAACACATTTCAAAACTCTTGCACTACAATACTGCTACAGAAAAACTCATTTAAAAACTCATGTACAACGACAGTCCTTTACAGAAACACATTTCAAAACTCTTGCACTACAACACTGCTACAGAAAAACTCATTTCAAGATTCTTGTACAACAACACTCCTTCAGAAAAACGCATTTAAAAACTCATGTACAACGACAGTCCTTTACAGAATCGCATTTCAAAACTCTTGTACAACGACAGTTGTTTACAGAAACACATTTCAAAGCTCTTGCACTACAACACTGCTACAGAAAAACTCATTTCAAGATTCTTGTACAACAACGCTCCTTCAGAAAAACGCATTTAAAAACTCATGTACAACGACAGTCCTTTACAGAAACGCATTTTAAAACTCATGTACAACGACAGTTGTTTACAGAAACACATTTCAAAACTCTTGCACTACAACACTGCTACAGAAAAACTCATTTCAAGATTCTTGTACAACAACACTCCTTCAGAAAAACGCAATTAAAAACTCTTGTACAACGACAGTTGTTTACAGAAACACATTTCAAAACTCTTGCACTACAACGGTCCTTCAGAAAAACACATTTCAAAACTCTTGCACTACAACACTGCTACAGAAAAACTCATTTCAAGATTCTTGTACAACACTCCTTCAGAGAAACGCATTTCAAAACTCATGTACAACGACAGTCCTTTACAGAAACGCATTTCAAAACTCTTGTACAACGACAGTTGTTTACAGAAACACATTTCAAAACTCTTGCACTACAACACTGCTACAGAAAAACTCATTTCAAGATTCTTGTACAACAACGCTCCTTCAGAAAAACGCATTTAAAAACTCATGTACAACGACAGTCCTTTACAGAAACGCATTTCAAAACTCATGTACAACGACAGTTGTTTACAGAAACACATTTCAAAACTCTTGCACTA
Source organism: Xylota sylvarum (assembly GCA_905220385.1). Classification (NCBI taxonomy): domain Eukaryota; kingdom Metazoa; phylum Arthropoda; class Insecta; order Diptera; family Syrphidae; genus Xylota; species Xylota sylvarum. The sequence continues at coordinate 6,147 of CAJMZQ010000061.1, forward strand.
CAACACTGCTACAGAAAAACTCATTTCAAGATTCTTGTACAACAACACTCCTTCAGAAAAACGCATTTAAAAACTCATGTACAACGACAGTCCTTTACAGAAACGCATTTCAAAACTCATGTACAACGACAGTTGTTTACAGAAACACATTTCAAAACTCTTGCACTACAACACTGCTACAGAAAAACTCATTTCAAGATTCTTGTACAACAACGCTCCTTCAGAAAAACGCATTTAAAAACTCATGTACAACGACAGTCCTTTACAGAAACGCATTTTAAAACTCATGTACAACGACAGTTGTTTACAGAAACACATTTCAAAGCTCTTGCACTACAACACTGCTACAGAAAAACTCATTTCAAGATTCTTGTACAACAACGCTCCTTCAGAAAAACGCATTTAAAAACTCATGTACAACGACAGTCCTTTACAGAAACGCATTTCAAAACTCATGTACAACGACAGTTGTTTACAGAAACACATTTCAAAACTCTTGCACTACAACACTGCTACAGAAAAACTCATTTCAAGATTCTTGTACAACAACGGTCCTTCAGAAAAACACATTTAAAAACTCATGTAGAACGACAGTTCTTTACAGAAACGCATTTCAAAACTCATGTACAACGACAGTTGTTTACAGAAACACATTTCAAAGCTCTTGCACTACAACACTGCTACAGAAAAACTCATTTCAAGATTCTTGTACAACAACACTCCTTCAGAAAAACGCATTTAAAAACTCATGTACAACGACAGTCCTTTACAGAAACGCATTTCAAAACTCATGTACAACGACAGTTGTTTACAGAAACACATTTCAAAACTCTTGCACTACAACACTGCTACAGAAAAACTCATTTCAAGATTCTTGTACAACAACGGTCCTTCAGAAAAACACATTTAAAAACTCATGTAGAACGACAGTTCTTTACAGAAACGCATTTCAAAACTCATGTACAACGACAGTTGTTTACAGAAACACATTTCAAAACTCTTGCACTACAACACTGCTACAGAAAAACTCATTTCAAGATTCTTGTACAACAACGGTCCTTCAGAGAAACACATTTAAAAACTCATGTACAACGACAGTCCTTTACAGAGACGCATTTCAAAACTCATGTACAACGACAGTTGTTTACAGAAACACATTTCAAAACTCTTGCACTACAACACTGCTACAGAAAAACTCATTTCAAGATTCTTGTACAACAACACTCCTTCAGAAAAACACATTTAAAAACTCATGTACAACGACAGTCCTTTACAGAAACGCATTTCAAAACTCATGTACAACGACAGTTGTTTACAGAAACACATTTCAAAGCTCTTGCACTACAACACTGCTACAGAAAAACTCATTTCAAGATTCTTGTACAACAACGCTCCTTCAGAAAAACGCATTTAAAAACTCATGTACAACGACAGTCCTTTACAGAAACGCATTTTAAAACTCATGTACAACGACAGTTGTTTACAGAAACACATTTCAAAACTCATGTACAACGACAGTTGTTTACAGAAACACATTTCAAAACTCTTGCACTACAACACTGCTACAGAAAAACTCATTTCAAGATTCTTGTACAACAACACTCCTTCAGAAAAACGCATTTAAAAACTCTTGTACAACGACAGTTGTTTACAGAAACACATTTCAAAACTCTTGCACTACAACGGTCCTTCAGAAAAACACATTTCAAAACTCTTGCACTACAACACTGCTACAGAAAAACTCATTTCAAGATTCTTGTACAACACTCCTTCAGAGAAACGCATTTCAAAACTCATGTACAACGACAGTCCTTTACAGAAACGCATTTCAAAACTCTTGTACAACGACAGTTGTTTACAGAAACACATTTCAAAACTCTTGCACTACAACACTGCTACAGAAAAACTCATTTCAAGATTCTTGTACAACAACGCTCCTTCAGAAAAACGCATTTAAAAACTCATGTACAACGACAGTCCTTTACAGAAACGCATTTCAAAACTCATGTACAACGACAGTTGTTTACAGAAACACATTTCAAAACTCTTGCACTACAACACTGCTACAGAAAAACTCATTTCAAGATTCTTGTACAACAACACTCCTTCAGAAAAACGCATTTAAAAACTCATGTACAACGACAGTCCTTTACAGAAACGCATTTCAAAACTCATGTACAACGACAGTTGTTTACAGAAACACATTTCAAAACTCTTGCACTACAACACTGCTACAGAAAAACTCATTTCAAGATTCTTGTACAACAACGCTCCTTCAGAAAAACGCATTTAAAAACTCATGTACAACGACAGTCCTTTACAGAAACGCATTTTAAAACTCATGTACAACGACAGTTGTTTACAGAAACACATTTCAAAACTCATGTACAACGACAGTTGTTTACAGAAACACATTTCAAAACTCTTGCACTACAACACTGCTACAGAAAAACTCATTTCAAGATTCTTGTACAACAACGGTCCTTCAGAAAAACACATTTAAAAACTCATGTAGAACGACAGTTCTTTACAGAAACGCATTTCAAAACTCATGTACAACGACAGTTGTTTACAGAAACACATTTCAAAACTCTTGCACTACAACACTGCTACAGAAAAACTCATTTCAAGATTCTTGTACAACAACGGTCCTTCAGAGAAACACATTTAAAAACTCATGTACAACGACAGTCCTTTACAGAAACGCATTTCAAAACTCATGTACAACGACAGTTGTTTACAGAAACACATTTCAAAACTCTTGCACTACAACACTGCTACAGAAAAACTCATTTCAAGATTCTTGTACAACAACACTCCTTCAGAAAAACACATTTCAAAACTCATGTACAACGACAGTCCTTTACAGAAACGCATTTCAAAACTCATGTACAACGACAGTTGTTTACAGAAACACATTTCAAAACTCTTGCACTACAACACTGCTACAGAAAAACTCATTTCAAGATTCTTGTACAACAACACTCCTTCAGAAAAACACATTTAAAAACTCATGTACAACGACAGTTGTTTACAGAAACGCATTTCAAAACTCTTGTACAACGACAGTTGTTTACAGAAACACATTTCAAAACTCTTGCACTACAACACTGCTACACAAAAACTCATTTCAAGATTCTTGTACAACAACGGTCCTTCAGAAAAACACATTTCAAGACTCTTGTACAACAACGGTCCTTTACAGAAACGCATTTCAAAACTCTTGCACTACAACACTGCTACAGAAAAACTCATTTCAAGATTCTTGTACAACAACGGTCCTTCAGAAAAACACATTTCAAGACTCTTGTACAACAACGCTCCTTCAGAAAAACACATTTAAAAACTCATGTACAACGACAGTCCTTTACAGAAACGCATTTCAAAACTCATGTACAACGACAGTTGTTTACAGAAACACATTTCAAAACTCTTGCACTACAACACTGCTACAGAAAAACTCATTTCAAGATTCTTGTACAACAACACTCCTTCAGAAAAACGCATTTAAAAACTCATGTACAACAACACTCCTTCAGAGAAACGCATTTCAAAACTCATGTACAACGACAGTTGTTTACAGAAACACATTTCAAAACTCATGTACAACGACAGTTGTTTACAGAAACACATTTCAAAACTCTTGCACTACAACACTGCTACAGAAAAACTCATTTCAAGATTCTTGTACAACAACGGTCCTTCAGAAAAACGCATTTAAAAACTCATGTACAACGACAGTTGTTTACAGAAACACATTTCAAAACTCTTGCACTACAACACTGCTACAGAAAAACTCATTTCAAGACTCTTGTACAACAACACTCCTTCAGAAAAACGCATTTAAAAACTCATGTACAACGACAGTCCTTTACAGAAACGCATTTCAAAACTCTTGCACTACAACACTGCTACAGAACAACTCATTTCAAGATTCTTGTACAACAACACTCCTTCAGAAAAACGCATTTAAAAACTCCTGTACAACGACAGTTGTTTACAGAAACACATTTCAAAACTCTCGCACTACAACACTGCTACAGAAAAACTCATTTCAAGATTCTTGTACAACAACGGTCCTTCAGAAAAACGCATTTAAAAACTCATGTACAACGACAGTTGTTTACAGAAACGCATTTCAAAACTCTTGTACAACGACAGTTGTTTAAAGAAACGCATTTCAAAACTCATGTACAACGACAGTCCTTTACAGAAACGCATTTCAAAACTCTTGCACTACAACACTGCTACAGAAAAACTCATCATTTTCAAGATTCTTGTACAACAACAGTCCTTCAGAAAAACACATTTAAAAACTCATGCACAACAACAGTCCTTCACAGAAACACATTTCAAGACTCTTGTACAACAACAGTCCTTCAGAAAAACTCATTTCAAGATTCTTCTACAACAACACTCCTTCTTGTACAACAACGGTATTTCAGAAAAACGCATTTAAAAGGTCATGTACAACGACAGTTGTTTACAGAAACGCATTTCAAAACTCTTGTACAACGACAGTTGTTTACAGAAACGCATTTCAAAACTCATGTACAACGACAGTCCTTTACAGAAACGCATTTCAAAACTCTTGTACAACGACAGTCCTTTACAGAAACGCATTTCAAAACTCTTGCACTACAACACTGCTACAGAAAAACTCATTTCAAGATTCTTGTACAACAACACTCCTTCAGAAACACTGCTACAGAAAAACTCATTTCAAGATTCTTGTACAACAACACTCCTTCAGAAAAACGCATTTAAAAACTCATGTACAACGACAGTCCTTTACAGAAACGCATTTCAAAACTCTTGCACTACAACACTGCTACAGAAAAACTCATTTCAAGATTCTTGTACAACAACACTCCTTCAGAAAAACGCATTTAAAAACTCATGTACAACGACAGTCCTTTACAGAAACGCATTTCAAAACTCTTGTACAACGACAGTCCTTTTCAGAAACACATTTCAAAACTCTTGCACTACAACACTGCTACAGAAAAACTCATTTCAAGATTCTTGTACAACAACACTCCTTCAGAAAAACGCATTTAAAAACTCATGTACAACGACAGTCCTTTACAGAAACGCATTTCAAAACTCTTGCACTACACCACTGCTACAGAAAAACTCATTTCAAGATTCTTGTACAACAACACTCCTTCAGAAAAACGCATTTCAAAACTCATGTACAACGACAGTCCTTTACAGAAACGCATTTCAAAACTCATGTACAACGACAGTTGTTTACAGAAACACATTTCAAAACTCTTGCACTACAACACTGCTACAGAAAAACTCATTTCAAGATTCTTGTACAACAACGGTCCTTCAGAAAAACACATTTCAAGACTCTTGTACAACAACGCTCCTTCAGAAAAACACATTTAAAAACTCATGTACAACGACAGTTGTTTACAGAAACGCATTTCAAAACTCTTGTACAACGACAGTTGTTTACAGAAACACATTTCAAAACTCTTGCACTACAACACTGCTACAGAAAAACTCATTTCAAGATTCTTGTACAACAACGGTCCTTCAGAAAAACACATTTCAAGACTCTTGTACAACAACGCTCCTTCAGAAAAACACATTTCAAGACTCTTGTACAACAACAGTCCTTCAGAAAAACTCATTTCAAGATTCTTGTACAACAACGGTCCTTCAGAAAAACTCATTTCAAGATTCTTGTACAACAACACTCCTTCAGAAAAACACATTTAAAAACTCAGAAACGCATTTCAAAACTCTTGTACAACGACAGTTGTTTACAGAAACACATTTCAAAACTCTTGCACTACAACGGTCCTTCAGAAAAACACATTTCAAAACTCTTGCACTACAACACTGCTACAGAAAAACTCATTTCAAGATTCTTGTACAACAACACTCCTTCAGAGAAATGCATTTCAAAACTCATGTACAACGACAGTCCTTTACAGAAACACATTTCAAAACTCTTGCACTACAACACTGCTACAGAAAAACTCATTTCAAGATTCTTGTACAACAACACTCCTTCAGAAAAACGCATTTAAAAACTCATGTACAACGACAGTCCTTTACAGAAACGCATTTCAAAACTCTTGTACAACGACAGTTGTTTACAGAAACACATTTCAAAACTCTTGCACTACAATACTGCTACAGAAAAACTCATTTAAAAACTCATGTACAACGACAGTCCTTTACAGAAACGCATTTCAAAACTCATGTACAACGACAGTTGTTTACAGAAACACATTTCAAAACTCATGTACAACGACAGTTGTTTACAGAAACACATTTCAAAACTCTTGCACTACAACACTGCTACAGAAAAACTCATTTCAAGATTCTTGTACAACCACACTCCTTCAGAAAAACGCATTTAAAAACTCTTGTACAACGACAGTTGTTTACAGAAACACATTTCAAAACTCTTGCACTACAACGGTCCTTCAGAAAAACACATTTCAAAACTCTTGCACTACAACACTGCTACAGAAACACTCATTTCAAGATTCTTGTACAACACTCCTTCAGAGAAACGCATTTCAAAACTCATGTACAACGACAGTCCTTTACAGAAACGCATTTCAAAACTCTTGTACAACGACAGTTGTTTACAGAAACACATTTCAAAACTCATGTACAACGACAGTTGTTTACAGAAACACATTTCAAAACTCTTGCACTACAACACTGCTACAGAAAAACTCATTTCAAGATTCTTGTACAACAACGGTCCTTCAGAAAAACTCATTTCAAGATTCTTGTACAACAACGCTCCTTCAGAAAAACGCATTTAAAAACTCATGTACAACGACAGTCCTTTACAGAAACGCATTTTAAAACTCATGTACAACGACAGTTGTTTACAGAAACACATTCCAAAACTCATGTACAACGACAGTTGTTTACAGAAACACATTTCAAAACTCTTGCACTACAACACTGCTACAGAAAAACTCATTTCAAGATTCTTGTACAACAACACTCCTTCAGAAAAACGCATTTAAAAACTCTTGTACAACGACAGTTGTTTACAGAAACACATTTCAAAACTCTTGCACTACAACGGTCCTTCAGAAAAACACATTTCAAAACTCTTGCACTACAACACTGCTACAGAAACACTCATTTCAAGATTCTTGTACAACACTCCTTCAGAGAAACGCATTTCAAAACTCATGTACAACGACAGTCCTTTACAGAAACGCATTTCAAAACTCTTGTACAACGACAGTTGTTTACAGAAACACATTTCAAAACTCTTGCACTACAACACTGCTACAGAAAAACTCATTTCAAGATTCTTGTACAACAACGCTCCTTCAGAAAAACGCATTTAAAAACTCATGTACAACGACAGTCCTTTACAGAAACGCATTTTAAAACTCATGTACAACGACAGTTGTTTACAGAAACACATTTCAAAACTCATGTACAACGACAGTTGTTTACAGAAACACATTTCAAAACTCTTGCACTACAACACTGCTACAGAAAAACTCATTTCAAGATTCTTGTACAACAACGGTCCTTCAGAAAAACTCATTTCAAGATTCTTGTACAACAACGCTCCTTCAGAAAAACGCATTTAAAAACTCATGTACAACGACAGTCCTTTACAGAAACGCATTTTAAAACTCATGTACAACGACAGTTGTTTACAGAAACACATTCCAAAACTCATGTACAACGACAGTTGTTTACAGAAACACATTTCAAAACTCTTGCACTACAACACTGCTACAGAAAAACTCATTTCAAGATTCTTGTACAACAACACTCCTTCAGAAAAACGCATTTAAAAACTCTTGTACAACGACAGTTGTTTACAGAAACACATTTCAAAACTCTTGCACTACAACGGTCCTTCAGAAAAACACATTTCAAAACTCTTGCACTACAACACTGCTACAGAAACACTCATTTCAAGATTCTTGTACAACACTCCTTCAGAGAAACGCATTTCAAAACTCATGTACAACGACAGTCCTTTACAGAAACGCATTTCAAAACTCTTGTACAACGACAGTTGTTTACAGAAACACATTTCAAAACTCTTGCACTACAACACTGCTACAGAAAAACTCATTTCAAGATCCTTGTACAACAACGCTCCTTCAGAAAAACGCATTTAAAAACTCATGTACAACGACAGTCCTTTACAGAAACGCATTTTAAAACTCATGTACAACGACAGTTGTTTACAGAAACACATTTCAAAACTCATGTACAACGACAGTTGTTTACAGAAACACATTTCAAAACTCTTGCACTACAACACTGCTACAGAAAAACTCATTTCAAGATTCTTGTACAACAACGGTCCTTCAGAAAAACACATTTAAAAACTCATGTAGAACGACAGTTCTTTACAGAAACGCATTTCAAAACTCATGTACAACGACAGTTGTTTACAGAAACACATTTCAAAACTCTTGCACTACAACACTGCTACAGAAAAACTCATTTCAAGATTCTTGTACAACAACAGTCCTTCAGAGAAACACATTTAAAAACTCATGTACAACGACAGTCCTTTACAGAAACGCATTTCAAAACTCATGTACAACGACAGTTGTTTACAGAAACACATTTCAAAACTCTTGCACTACAACACTGCTACAGAAAAACTCATTTCAAGATTCTTGTACAACAACACTCCTTCAGAAAAACGCATTTAAAAACTCATGTACAACGACAGTCCTTTACAGAAACGCATTTCAAAACTCATGTACAACGACAGTTGTTTACAGAAACACATTTCAAAACTCTTGCACTACAACACTGCTACAGAAAAACTCATTTCAAGATTCTTGTACAACAACGCTCCTTCAGAAAAACGCATTTAAAAACTCACGTACAACGACAGTCCTTTACAGAAACGCATTTTAAAACTCATGTACAACGACAGTTGTTTACAGAAACACATTTCAAAACTCATGTACAACGACAGTTGTTTACAGAAACACATTTCAAAACTCTTGCACTACAACACTGCTACAGAAAAACTCATTTCAAGATTCTTGTACAACAACGGTCCTTCAGAAAAACACATTTAAAAACTCATGTAGAACGACAGTTCTTTACAGAAACGCATTTCAAAACTCATGTACAACGACAGTTGTTTACAGAAACACATTTCAAAACTCTTGCACTACAACGGTCCTTCAGAAAAACACATTTCAAGACTCTTGTACAACAACACTCCTTCAGAAAAACGCATTTAAAAACTCATGTACAACGACAGTCCTTTACAGAAACGCATTTCAAAACTCATGTACAACGACAGTTGTTTACAGAAACATATTTCAAAACTCTTGCACTACAACACTGCTACAGAAAAACTCATTTAAAAACTCATGTACAACGACAGTCCCTTACAGAAACGCATTTCAAAACTCTTGCACTACAACACTGCTACAGAAAAACTCATTTCAAGATTCTTGTACAACAACACTCCTTCAGAAAAACGCATTTCAAAACTCATGTACAACGACAGTCCTTTACAGAAACGCATTTCAAAACTCATGTACAACGACAGTTGTTTACAGAAACGCATTTCAAAACTCTTGTACAACGACAGTCCTTTACAGAAACGCATTTCAAAACTCTTGCACTACAACACTGCTACAGAAAAACTCATTTCAAGATTCTTGTACAACAACACTCCTTCAGAAAAACGCATTTCAAAACTCATGTACAACGACAGTCCTTTACAGAAACGCATTTCAAAACTCATGTACAACGACAGTTGTTTACAGAAACACATTTCAAAACTCTTGCACTACAACACTGCTACAGAAAAACTCATTTCAAGATTCTTGTACAACAGCGGTCCTTCAGAAAAACACATTTCAAGACTCTTGTACAACAACGCTCCTTCAGAAAAACACATTTCAAGACTCTTGTACAACGACAGTCCTTTACAGAAACACATTTCAAAACTCTTGCACTACAACGGTCCTTCAGAAAAACACATTTCAAGACTCTTGTACAACAACACTCCTTCAGAAAAACGCATTTAAAAACTCATGTACAACGACAGTCCTTTACAGAAACGCATTTCAAAACTCATGTACAACGACAGTTGTTTACAGAAACATATTTCAAAACTCTTGCACTACAACACTGCTACAGAAAAACTCATTTAAAAACTCATGTACAACGACAGTCCCTTACAGAAACGCATTTCAAAACTCTTGCACTACAACACTGCTACAGAAAAACTCATTTCAAGATTCTTGTACAACAACACTCCTTCAGAAAAACGCATTTAAAAACTCATGTACAACGACAGTCCTTTACAGAAACGCATTTCAAAACTCATGTACAACGACAGTTGTTTACAGAAACACATTTCAAAACTCTTGCACTACAACACTGCTACAGAAAAACTCATTTCAAGATTCTTGTACAACAACGCTCCTTCAGAAAAACGCATTTAAAAACTCATGTACAACGACAGTCCTTTACAGAAACGCATTTCAAAACTCATGTACAACGACAGTTGTTTACAGAAACGCATTTCAAAACTCTTGCACTACAACACTGCTACAGAAAAACTCATTTCAAGATTCTTGTACAACAACACTCCTTCAGAAAAACGCATTTAAAAACTCATGTACAACGACAGTCCTTTACAGAAACGCATTTCAAAACTCTTGCACTACAACACTGCTACAGAAAAACTCATTTCAAGATTCTTGTACAACAACGGTCCTTCAGAAAAACACATTTCAAGACTCTTGTACAACAACACTCCTTCAGAAAAACGCATTTCAAAACTCATGTACAACGACAGTCCTTTACAGAAACGCATTTCAAAACTCATGTACAACGACAGTTGTTTACAGAAACACATTTCAAAACTCTTGCACTACAACACTGCTACAGAAAAACTCATTTCAAGATTCTTGTACAACAACACTCCTTCAGAAAAACGCATTTAAAAACTCATGTACAACGACAGTCCTTCAGAAAAACGCATTTAAAAACTCATGTACAACGACAGTCCTTCACAGAAACACATTTCAAGACTCTTGTACAACAACAGTCCTTCACAGAAACACATTTCAAGACTCTTGTACAACAACAGTCCTTCAGAAAAACTCATTTCAAGACTCATGTACAACAACACTCCTTCAGAGAAACGCATTTCAAAACTCATGTACAACGACAGTTGTTTACAGAAACACATTTCAAAACTCATGTACAACGACAGTTGTTTACAGAAACACATCTCAAAACTCTTGCACTACAACACTGCTACAGAAAAACTCATTTCAAGACTCTTGTACAACAACGGTCCTTCAGAAAAACACATTTAAAAACTCATGCACAATAACAGTCCTTCACAGAAACACATTTCAAGACTCTTGTACAACAACGGTCCTTCAGAAAAACTCATTTCAAGATTCTTGTACAACAACACTCCTTCAGAGAAACACATTTAAAAACTCATGTACAACGACAGTCCTTTACAGAAACACATTTCAAAACTCTTGCACTACAACACTGCTACAGAAAAACTCATTTCAAGATTCTTGTACAACAACGGTCCTTCAGAAAAACACATTTCAAGACTCTTGTACAACAACGCTCCTTCAGAAAAACACATTTCAAGACTCATGTACAACGACAGTCCTTTACAGAAACGCATTTCAAAACTCTTGCACTACAACACTGCTACAGAAAAACTCATTTCAAGATTCTTGTACAACAACGGTCCTTCAGAAAAACACATTTCAAGACTCTTGTACGACAACGCTCCTTCAGAAAAACACATTTAAAAACTCATGTACAACGACAGTCCTTTACAGAAACGCATTTCAAAACTCATGTACAACGACAGTTGTTTACAGAAACACATTTCAAAACTCTTGCACTACAACACTGCTACAGAAAAACTCATTTCAAGATTCTTGTACAACAACACTCCTTCAGAAAATCGCATTTAAAAACTCATGTACAACAACACTCCTTCAGAGAAACGCATTTCAAAACTCATGTACAACGACAGTTGTTTACAGAAACACATTTCAAAACTCATGTACAACGACAGTTGTTTACAGAAACACATTTCAAAACTCTTGCACTACAACACTGCTACAGAAAAACTCATTTCAAGATTCTTGTACAACAACGGTCCTTCAGAAAAACGCATTTAAAAACTCATGTACAACGACAGTTGTTTACAGAAACACATTTCAAAACTCTTGCACTACAACACTGCTACAGAAAAACTCATTTCAAGACTCTTGTACAACAACACTCCTTCAGAAAAACGCATTTAAAAACTCATGTACAACGACGGTCCTTTACAGAAACGCATTTCAAAACTCTTGCACTACAACACTGCTACAGAAAAACTCATTTCAAGATTCTTGTACAACAACACTCCTTCAGAAAAACGCATTTAAAAACTCATGTACAACAACACTCCTTCAGAGAAACGCATTTCAAAACTCATGTACAACGACAGTTGTTTACAGAAACACATTTAAAAACTCATGTACAACGACAGTTGTTTACAGAAACACATTTCAAAACTCTTGCACTACAACACTGCTACAGAAAAACTCATTTCAAGATTCTTGTACAACAACGGTCCTTCAGAAAAACACATTTAAAAACTCATGTACAACGACAGTCCTTTACAGAAACACATTTCAAAACTCTTGCACTACAACACTGCTACAGAAAAACTCATTTCAAGATTCTTGTACAACAACACTCCTTCAGAAAAACGCATTTAAAAACTCATGTACAACGACAGTCCTTTACAGAAACGCATTTCAAAACTCTTGCACTACAACACTGCTACAGAAAAACTCATTTCAAGATTCTTGTACAACAACACTCCTTCAGAAAAACGCATTTCAAAACTCATGTACAACGACAGTCCTTTACAGAAACGCATTTCAAAACTCATGTACAACGACAGTTGTTTACAGAAACACATTTCAAAACTCTTGCACTACAACACTGCTACAGAAAAACTCATTTCAAGATTCTTGTACAACAACGGTCCTTCAGAAAAACGCATTTAAAAACTCATGTACAACGACAGTCGTTTACAGAAACGCATTTCGAAACTCTTGCACTACAACACTGCTACAGAAAAACTCATTTCAAGACTCTTGTACAACAACACTCCTTCAGAAAAACGCATTTAAAAACTCATGTACAACGACAGTCGTTTACAGAAACGCATTTCGAAACTCTTGCACTACAACACTGCTACAGAAAAACTCATTTCAAGATTCTTGTACAACAACACTTCTTCAGAAAAACGCATTTAAAAACTCATGTACAACAACACTCCTTCAGAGAAACGCATTTCAAAACTCATGTACAACGACAGTTGTTTACAGAAACACATTTAAAAACTCATGTACAACGACAGTTGTTTACAGAAACACATTTCAAAACTCTTGCACTACAACACTTCTACAGAAAAACTCATTTCAAGATTCTTGTACAACAACGGTCCTTCAGAAAAACACATTTAAAAACTCATGTACAACGACAGTCGCTTACAGAAACGCATTTCGAAACTCTTGCACTACAACACTGCTACAGAAAAACTCATTTCAAGATTCTTGTACAACAACACTCCTTCAGAAAAACGCATTTAAAAACTCATGTACAACAACACTCCTTCAGAGAAACGCATTTCAAAACTCATGTACAACGACAGTTGTTTACAGAAACACATTTAAAAACTCATGTACAACGACAGTTGTTTACAGAAACACATTTCAAAACTCTTGCACTACAACACTGCTACAGAAAAACTCATTTCAAGATTCTTGTACAACAACGGTCCTTCAGAAAAACACATTTAAAAACTCATGTACAACGACAGTCCTTTACAGAAACACATTTCAAAACTCTTGCACTACAACACTGCTACAGAAAAACTCATTTCAAGATTCTTGTACAACAACACTCCTTCAGAAAAACGCATTTAAAAACTCATGTACAACGACAGTCCTTTACAGAAACGCATTTCAAAACTCTTGCACTACAACACTGCTACAGAAAAACTCATTTCAAGATTCTTGTACAACAACACTCCTTCAGAAAAACGCATTTAAAAACTCATGTACAACGACAGTCCTTTACAGAAACGCATTTCAAAACTCATGTACAACGACAGTTGTTTACAGAAACACATTTCAAAACTCTTGCACTACAACACTGCTACAGAAAAACTCATTTCAAGATTCTTGTACAACAACGGTCCTTCAGAAAAACGCATTTAAAAACTCATGTACAACGACAGTTGTTTACAGAAACACATTTCAAAACTCTTGCACTACAACACTGCTACAGAAAAACTCATTTCAAGACTCTTGTACAACAACACTCCTTCAGAAAAACGCATTTAAAAACTCATGTACAACGACAGTCGTTTACAGAAACGCATTTCGAAACTCTTGCACTACAACACTGCTACAGAAAAACTCATTTCAAGATTCTTGTACAACAACACTTCTTCAGAAAAACGCATTTAAAAACTCATGTACAACAACACTCCTTCAGAGAAACGCATTTCAAAACTCATGTACAACGACAGTTGTTTACAGAAACACATTTAAAAACTCATGTACAACGACAGTTGTTTACAGAAACACATTTCAAAACTCTTGCACTACAACACTTCTACAGAAAAACTCAATTCAAGATTCTTGTACAACAACGGTCCTTCAGAAAAACACATTTAAAAACTCATGTACAACGACAGTCCTTTACAGAAACACATTTCAAAACTCTTGCACTACAACACTGCTACAGAAAAACTCATTTCAAGATTCTTGTACAACAACACTCCTTCAGAAAAACGCATTTAAAAACTCATGTACAACGACAGTCCTTTACAGAAACGCATTTCAAAACTCTTGCACTACAACACTGCTACAGAAAAACTCATTTCAAGATTCTTGTACAACAACACTCCTCATTTCAAAACTCATGTACAACGACAGTTGTTTACAGAAACACATTTCAAAACTCTTGCACTACAACACTGCTACAGAAAAACTCATTTCAAGATTGTTGTACAACAACGCTCCTTCAGAAAAACGCATTTAAAAACTCATGTACAACGACAGTCCTTTACAGAAACGTATTTCAAAACTCATGTACAACGACAGTTGTTTACAGAAACACATTTCAAAACTCTTGCACTACAACACTGCTACAGAAAAACTCATTTCAAGATTCTTGTACAACAACACTCCTTCAGAAAAACGCATTTAAAAACTCATGTACAACAACACTCCTTCAGAGAAACGCATTTCAAAACTCATGTACAACGACAGTTGTTTACAGAAACACATTTCAAAACTCATGTACAACGACAGTTGTTTACAGAAACACATTTCAAAACTCTTGCACTACAACACTGCTACAGAAAAACTCATTTCAAGATTCTTGTACAACAACACTCCTTCAGAAAAACGCATTTCAAAACTCATGTACAACGACAGTCCTTTACAGAAACGCATTTCAAAACTCATGTACAACGACAGTTGTTTACAGAAACACATTTCAAAACTCTTGCACTACAACACTGCTACAGAAAAACTCATTTCAAGATTCTTGTACAACAACACTCCTTCAGAAAAACGCATTTAAAAACTCATGTACAACGACAGTCCTTTACAGAAACGTATTTCAAAACTCATGTACAACGACAGTTGTTTACAGAAACACATTTCAAAACTCTTGCACTACAACACTGCTACAGAAAAACTCATTTCAAGATTCTTGTACAACAACACTCCTTCAGAAAAACGCATTTAAAAACTCATGTACAACAACACTCCTTCAGAGAAACGCATTTCAAAACTCATGTACAACGACAGTTGTTTACAGAAACACATTTCAAAACTCATGTACAACGACAGTCCTTTACAGAAACACATTTCAAAACTCTTGCACTACAACACTGCTACAGAAAAACTCATTTCAAGATTCTTGTACAACAACACTCCTTCAGAAAAACGCATTTCAAAACTCATGTACAACGACAGTCCTTTACAGAAACGCATTTCAAAACTCATGTACAACGACAGTTGTTTACAGAAACACATTTCAAAACTCTTGCACTACAACGGTCCTTCAGGAAAACACATTTCAAGATTCTTGTACAACAACACTCCTTCAGAAAAACACATTTAAAAACTCATGTACAACGACAGTTGTTTACAGAAACGCATTTCAAAACTCATGTACAACGACAGTCCTTTACAGAAACGCATTTCAAAACTCTTGCACTACAACACTGCTACAGAAAAACTCATTTCAAGATCCTTGTACAACAACACTCCTTCAGAAAAACACATTTAAAAACTCATGTACAACGACAGTCCTTCAGAAAAACGCATTTCAAAACTCTTGTACAACGACAGTTGTTTACAGAAACACATTTCAAAACTCTTGCACTACAACGGTCCTTCAGAAAAACACATTTCAAGACTCTTGTACAACAACACTCCTTCAGAAAAACACATTTAAAAACTCATGTGCAACGACAGTCCTTTACAGAAACGCATTTCAAAACTCTTGCACTACAACACTGCTACAGAAAAACTCATTTCAAGATTCTTGTACAACAACGGTCCTTCAGAAAAACACATTTCAAGATTCTTGTACAACAACGCTCCTTCAGAAAAACACATTTCAAAACTCATGTACAACGACAGTCCTTTACAGAAACACATTTCAAAACTCTTGCACTACAACACTGCTACAGAAAAACTCATTTCAAGATTCTTGTACAACAACACTCCTTCAGAAAAACGCATTTAAAAACTCATGTACAACGACAGTCCTTTACAGAAACGCATTTCAAAACTCTTGCACTACAACACTGCTACAGAAAAACTCATTTCAAGATTCTTGTACAACAACACTCCTTCAGAAAAACGCATTTAAAAACTCATGTACAACGACAGTCCTTTACAGAAACGCATTTCAAAACTCTTGCACTACAACACTGCTACAGAAAAACTCATTTCAAGATTCTTGTACAACAACAGTCCTTCAGAAAAACGCATTTAAAAACTCATGTACAACGACAGTCCTTTACAGAAACGCATTTCAAAACTCTTGCACTACAACACTGCTACAGAAAAACTCATGTCAAGATTCTTGTACAACAACGGTCCTTCAGAAAAACACATTTCAAGACTCTTGTACAACAACGCTCCTTCAGAAAAACACATTTCAAGACTCATGTACAACGACAGTCCTTTACAGAAACGCATTTCAAAACTCTTGCACTACAACACTGCTACAGAAAAACTCATTTCAAGATTCTTGTACAACAACGGTCCTTCAGAAAAACACATTTCAAGACTCTTGTACAACAACGCTCCTTCAGAAAAACACATTTAAAAACTCATGTACAACGACAGTCCTTTACAGAAACGCATTTCAAAACTCATGTACAACGACAGTTGTTTACAGAAACACATTTCAAAACTCTTGCACTACAACACTGCTACAGAAAAACTCATTTCAAGATTCTTGTACAACAACACTCCTTCAGAAAAACGCATTTAAAAACTCATGTACAACAACACTCCTTCAGAGAAACGCATTTCAAAACTCATGTACAACGACAGTTGTTTACAGAAACACATTTCAAAACTCATGTACAACGACAGTTGTTTACAGAAACACATTTCAAAACTCTTGCACTACAACACTGCTACAGAAAAACTCATTTCAAGATTCTTGTACAACAACGGTCCTTCAGAAAAACGCATTTAAAAACTCATGTACAACGACAGTCCTTTACAGAAACGCATTTCAAAACTCTTGCACTACAACACTGCTACAGAAAAACTCATTTCAAGATTCTTGTACAACAACACTCCTTCAGAAAAACGCATTTAAAAACTCATGTACAACAACACTCCTTCAGAGAAACGCATTTCAAAACTCATGTACAACGACAGTTGTTTACAGAAACACATTTAAAAACTCATGTACAACGACAGTTGTTTACAGAAACACATTTCAAAACTCTTGCACTACAACACTGCTACAGAAAAACTCATTTCAAGATTCTTGTACAACAACGGTCCTTCAGAAAAACACATTTAAAAACTCATGTACAACGACAGTCCTTTATAGAAACACATTTCAAAACTCTTGCACTACAACACTGCTACAGAAAAACTCATTTCAAGATTCTTGTACAACAACGGTCCTTCAGAAAAACACATTTAAAAACTCATGTACAACGACAGTCCTTTACAGAAACACATTTCAAAACTTTTGCACTACAACACTGCTACAGAAAAACTCATTTCAAGACTCTTGTACAACAACACTCCTTCAGAAAAACGCATTTAAAAACTCATGTACAACGACAGTCGTTTACAGAAACGCATTTCGAAACTCTTGCACTACAACACTGCTACAGAAAAACTCATTTCAAGATTCTTGTACAACAACACTTCTTCAGAAAAACGCATTAAAAAACTCATGTACAACAACACTCCTTCAGAGAAACGCATTTCAAAACTCATGTACAACGACAGTTGTTTACAGAAACACATTTAAAAACTCATGTACAACGACAGTTGTTTACAGAAACACATTTCAAAACTCTTGCACTACAACACTTCTACAGAAAAACTCATTTCAAGATTCTTGTACAACAACGGTCCTTCAGAAAAACACATTTAAAAACTCATGTACAACGACAGTCCTTTACAGAAACACATTTCAAAACTCTTGCACTACAACACTGCTACAGAAAAACTCATTTCAAGATTCTTGTACAACAACACTCCTTCAGAAAAACGCATTTAAAAACTCATGTACAACGACAGTCCTTTACAGAAACGCATTTCAAAACTCTTGCACTACAACACTGCTACAGAAAAACTCATTTCAAGATTCTTGTACAACAACACTCCTTCAGAAAAACGCATTTCAAAACTCATGTACAACGACAGTCCTTTACAGAAACGCATTTCAAAACTCATGTACAACGACAGTTGTTTACAGAAACACATTTCAAAACTCTTGCACTACAACACTGCTACAGAAAAACTCATTTCAAGATTCTTGTACAACAACGCTCCTTCAGAAAAACGCATTTAAAAACTCATGTACAACGACAGTCCTTTACAGAAACGTATTTCAAAACTCATGTACAACGACAGTTGTTTACAGAAACACATTTCAAAACTCTTGCACTACAACACTGCTACAGAAAAACTCATTTCAAGATTCTTGTACAACAACAGTCCTTCAGAAAAACGCATTTAAAAACTCATGTACAACGACAGTCCTTTACAGAAACGCATTTCAAAACTCTTGCACTACAACACTGCTACAGAAAAACTCATGTCAAGATTCTTGTACAACAACGGTCCTTCAGAAAAACACATTTCAAGACTCTTGTACAACAACGCTCCTTCAGAAAAACACATTTCAAGACTCATGTACAACGACAGTCCTTTACAGAAACGCATTTCAAAACTCTTGCACTACAACACTGCTACAGAAAAACTCATTTCAAGATTCTTGTACAACAACGGTCCTTCAGAAAAACACATTTCAAGACTCTTGTACAACAACGCTCCTTCAGAAAAACACATTTAAAAACTCATGTACAACGACAGTCCTTTACAGAAACGCATTTCAAAACTCATGTACAACGACAGTTGTTTACAGAAACACATTTCAAAACTCTTGCACTACAACACTGCTACAGAAAAACTCATTTCAAGATTCTTGTACAACAACACTCCTTCAGAAAAACGCATTTAAAAACTCATGTACAACAACACTCCTTCAGAGAAACGCATTTCAAAACTCATGTACAACGACAGTTGTTTACAGAAACACATTTCAAAACTCATGTACAACGACAGTTGTTTACAGAAACACATTTCAAAACTCTTGCACTACAACACTGCTACAGAAAAACTCATTTCAAGATTCTTGTACAACAACGGTCCTTCAGAAAAACGCATTTAAAAACTCATGTACAACGACAGTCCTTTACAGAAACGCATTTCAAAACTCTTGCACTACAACACTGCTACAGAAAAACTCATGTACAACAACACTCCTTCAGAGAAACGCATTTCAAAACTCATGTACAACGACAGTTGTTTACAGAAACACATTTAAAAACTCATGTACAACGACAGTTGTTTACAGAAACACATTTCAAAACTCTTGCACTACAACACTGCTACAGAAAAACTCATTTCAAGATTCTTGTACAACAACGGTCCTTCAGAAAAACACATTTAAAAACTCATGTACAACGACAGTCCTTTACAGAAACACATTTCAAAACTCTTGCACTACAACACTGCTACAGAAAAACTCATTTCAAGATTCTTGTACAACAACGGTCCTTCAGAAAAACGCATTTAAAAACTCATGTACAACGACAGTCCTTTACAGAAACGCATTTCAAAATTCTTGCACTACAACACTGCTACAGAAAAACTCATTTCAAGATTCTTGTACAACAACACTCCTTCAGAAAAACGCATTTCAAAACTCATGTACAACGACAGTCCTTTACAGAAACGCATTTCAAAACTCATGTACAACGACAGTTGTTTACAGAAACACATTTCAAAACTCTTGCACTACAACACTGCTACAGAAAAACTCATTTCAAGATTCTTGTACAACAACGCTCCTTCAGAAAAACGCATTTAAAAACTCATGTACAACGACAGTCCTTTACAGAAACGCATTTCAAAACTCATGTACAACGACAGTTGTTTACAGAAACACATTTCAAAACTCTTGCACTACAACACTGCTACAGAAAAACTCATTTCAAGATTCTTGTACAACAACGGTCCTTCAGAAAAACACATTTCAAGACTCTTGTACAACAACACTCCTTCAGAAAAACGCATTTCAAAACTCATGTACAACGACAGTCCTTTACAGAAACGCATTTCAAAACTCATGTACAACGACAGTTGTTTACAGAAACACATTTCAAAACTCTTGCACTACAACACTGCTACAGAAAAACTCATTTCAAGACTCTTGTACAACAACACTCCTTCAGAAAAACGCATTTAAAAACTCATGTACAACAACAGTCCTTTACAGAAACACATTTCAAGACTCTTGTACAACAACAGTCCTTCACAGAAACACATTTCAAGACTCTTGTACAACAGCAGTCCTTCAGAAAAACTCATTTCAAGACTCATGCACAACAACACTCCTTCAGAGAAACGCATTTCAAAACTCATGTACAACGACAGTTGTTTACAGAAACACATTTCAAAACTCATGTACAACGACAGTTGTTTACAGAAACACATCTCAAAACTCTTGCACTACAACACTGCTACAGAAAAACTCATTTCAAGACTCTTGTACAACAACGGTCCTTCAGAAAAACACATTTAAAAACTCATGCACAATAACAGTCCTTCACAGAAACACATTTCAAGACTCTTGTACAACAACGGTTATTCAGAAAAACTCATTTCAAGATTCTTGTACAACAACACTCCTTCAGAAAAACACATTTCAAAACTCTTGCACTACAACACTGCTACAGAAAAACTCATTTCAAGATTCTTGTACAACAACACTCCTTCAGAAAAACGCATTTAAAAACTCATGTACAACGACAGTCCTTTACAGAAACGCATTTCAAAACTCTTGCACTACAACACTGCTACAGAAAAACTCATTTCAAGATTCTTGTACAACAACGCTCCTTCAGAAAAACGCATTTAAAAACTCATGTACAACGACAGTCCTTTACAGAAACGCATTTCAAAACTCATGTACAACGACAGTTGTTTACAGAACCACATTTCAAAATTCTTGCACTACAACACTGCTACAGAAAAACTCATTTCAAGATTCTTGTACAACAACACTCCTTCAGAAAAACGCATTTAAAAACTCATGTACAACGACAGTCCTTTACAGAAACGCATTTCAAAACTCATGTACAACGACAGTTGTTTACAGAAACACATTTCAAAACTCTTGCACTACAACACTGCTACAGAAAAACTCATTTCAAGATTCTTGTACAACAACGCTCCTTCAGAAAAACGCATTTAAAAACTCATGTACAACGACAGTCCTTTACAGAAACGCATTTCAAAACTCGTGTACAACGACAGTTGTTTACAGAACCACATTTCAAAATTCTTGCACTACAACACTGCTACAGAAAAACTCATTTCAAGATTCTTGTACAACAACGCTCCTTCAGAAAAACGCATTTAAAAACTCATGTACAACGACAGTCCTTTACAGAAACGCATTTCAAAACTCTTGTACAACGACAGTTGTTTACAGAAACACATTTCAAAACTCTTGCACTACAACACTGCTACAGAAAAACTCATTTCAAGATTCTTGTACAACAACACTCCTTCAGAAAAACGCATTTAAAAACTCATGTACAACGACAGTCCTTTACAGAAACGCATTTCAAAACTCTTGCACTACAACACTGCTACAGAAAAACTCATTTCAAGATTCTTGTACAACAACACTCCTTCAGAAAAACGCATTTAAAAACTCATGTACAACGACAGTCCTTTACAGAAACGCATTTCAAAACTCATGTACAACGACAGTTGTTTACAGAAACACATTTCAAAACTCTTGCACTACAACGGTCCTTCAGAAAAACACATTTCAAGACTCTTGTACAACAACACTCCTTCAGAAAAACGCATTTAAAAACTCATGTACAATGACAGTCCTTTACAGAAACGCATTTCAAAACTCTTGTACAACGACAGTTGTTTACAGAAACACATTTCAAAACTCTTGCACTACAACACTGCTACAGAAAAACTCATTTCAAGATTCTTGTACAACAACACTCCTTCAGAGAAACGCATTTCAAAACTCATGTACAACGACAGTTGTTTACAGAAACACATTTCAAAACTCTTGCACTACAACACTGCTACAGAAAAACTCATTTCAAGATTCTTGTACAACAACACTCCTTCAGAAAAACGCATTTAAAAACTCATGTACAACGACAGTCCTTTACAGAAACGCATTTCAAAACTCATGTACAACGACAGTCCTTTACAGAAACGCATTTCAAAACTCTTGTACAACGACAGTTGTTTACAGAAACACATTTCAAAACTCTTGCACTACAACACTGCTACAGAAAAACTCATTTCAAGATTCTTGTACAACAACACTCCTTCAAAAAAACGCATTTAAAAACTCATGTACAACGACAGTCCTTTACAGAAACACATTTCAAAACTCTTGCACTACAACAACGGTCCTTCAGAAGAACACATTTCAAGACTCATGTACAACAACACACTACAACGACAGTTGTTTACAGAAACACATTTCAAAACTCATGTACAACGACAGTTGTTTACAGAAACACATTTCAAAACTCTTGCACTACAACACTGCTACAGAAAAACTCATTTCAAGATTCTTGTACAACAACACTCCTTCAGAGAAACACATTTAAAAACTCATGTACAACGACAGTCCTTTACAGAAACGCATTTCAAAACTCTTGCACTACAACACTGCTACAGAAAAACTCATTTCAAGATTCTTGTATAAAAACAGTCCTTCAGAAAAACTCATTTCAAGATTCTTGTACAACAACACTCCTTCAGAAAAACACATTTAAAAACTCATGTACAACGACAGTTGTTTACAGAAACACATTTCAAAACTCATGTACAACGACAGTCCTTTACAGAAACACATTTCAAAACTCTTGCACTACAACACTGCTACAGAAAAACTCATTTCAAGATTCTTGTACAACAACACTCCTTCAGAAAAACGCATTTCAAAACTCATGTACAACGACAGTCCTTTACAGAAACACATTTCAAAACTCTTGCACTACAACACTGCTACAGAAAAACTCATTTCAAGATTCTTGTACAACAACACTCCTTCAGAAAAACGCATTTAAAAACTCATGTACAACGACAGTCCTTTACAGAAACGCATTTCAAAACTCTTGCACTACAACACTGCTACAGAAAAACTCATTTCAAGATTCTTGTACAACAACACTCCTTCAGAAAAACGCATTTTAAAACTCATGTACAACGACAGTCCTTTACAGAAACGCATTTCAAAACTCATGTACAACGACAGTTGTTTACAGAAACACATTTCAAAACTCTTGCACTACAACGGTCCTTCAGAAAAACACATTTCAAGACTCTTGTACAACAACACTCCTTCAGAAAAACGCATTTAAAAACTCATGTACAACGACAGTCCTTTACAGAAACACATTTCAAAACTCTTGCACTACAACACTGCTACAGAAAAACTCATTTCAAGATTCTTGTACAACAACGGTCCTTCAGAAAAACACATTTCAAGACTCTTGTACAACAACACTCCTTCAGAAAAACGCATTTAAAAACTCATGTACAACGACAGTCCTTTACAGAAACGCATTTCAAAACTCATGTACAACGACAGTCCTTTACAGAAACACATTTCAAAACTCTTGCACTACAACACTCCTTCAGAAAAACTCATTTCAAGACTCTTGTACAACAACACTCCTTCAGAAAAACACATTTCAAGATTCTTGTACAACAACACTCCTTCAGAAAAACACATTTCAAAACTCTTGCACTACAACACTGCTACAGAAAAACTCATTTCAAGATTCTTGTACAACAACACTCCTTCAGAAAAACGCATTTAAAAACTCATGTACAACGACAGTCCTTTACAGAAACGCATTTCAAAACTCTTGTACAACGACAGTTGTTTACAGAAACACATTTCAAAACTCTTGCACTACAACACTGCTACAGAAAAACTCATTTCAAGATTCTTGTACAACAACACCCCTTCAGAAAAACACATTTAAAAACTCATGTACAACGACAGTTGTTTACAGAAACACATTTCAAAACTCTTGCACTACAACGGTCCTTCAGAAAAACACATTTCAAGACTCTTGTACAACAACGCTCCTTCAGAAAAACACATTTCAAAACTCATGTACAACGACAGTCCTTTACAGAAACGCATTTCAAAACTCTTGCACTACAACACTGCTACAGAAAAACTCATTTCAAGATTCTTGTACAACAACACTCCTTCAGAAAAACGCATTTCAAAACTCATGTACAACGACAGTCCTTCACAGAAACACATTTCAAGACTCTTGTACAACAACAGTCCTTCAGAAAAACTCATTTCAAAACTCATGTACAACAACACTCCTTCAGAGAAACGCATTTCAAAACTCATGTACAACGACAGTTGTTTACAGAAACACATTTCAAAACTCATGTACAACGACAGTTGTTTACAGAAACACATCTCAAAACTCTTGCACTACAACACTGCTACAGAAAAACTCATTTCAAGACTCTTGTACAACAACGGTCCTTCAGAAAAACACATTTAAAAACTCATGCACAATAACAGTCCTTCACAGAAACACATTTCAAGACTCTTGTACAACAACGGTCCTTCAGAAAAACTCATTTCAAGATTCTTGTACAACAACACTCCTTCAGAGAAACACATTTAAAAACTCATGTACAACGACAGTCCTTTACAGAAACACATTTCAAAACTCTTGCACTACAACACTGCTACAGAAAAACTCATTTCAAGATTCTTGTACAACAACGGTCCTTCAGAAAAACACATTTCAAGACTCTTGTACAACAACGCTCCTTCAGAAAAACACATTTAAAGACTCATGTACAACGACAGTTGTTTACAGAAACGCATTTCAAAACTCTTGTACAACAACAGTTGTTTACAGAAACACATTTCAAAACTCTTGCACTACAACACTGCTACAGAAAAACTCATTTCAAGATTCTTGTACAACAACGGTCCTTCAGAAAAACACATTTCAAGACTCTTGTACAACAACGGTCCTTCAGAAAAACACATTTCAAGATTCTTGTACAACAACGCTCCTTCAGAAAAACGCATTTAAAAACTCATGCACAACAACAGTCCTTCACAGAAACACATTTCAAGACTCTTGTACAACAACAGTCCTTCAGAAAAACTCATTTCAAGATTCTTGTACAACAACACTCCTTCAGAAAAACACATTTCAAAACTCATGTACAACGACAGTCCTTTACAGAAACGCATTTCAAAACTCTTGTACAACGACAGTCCTTTACAGAAACGCATTTCAAAACTCTTGCACTACAACACTGCTACAGAAAAACTCATTTCAAGATTCTTGTACAACAACACTCCTTCAGAAAAACGCATTTAAAAACTCATGTACAACGACAGTCCTTTACAGAAACGCATTTCAAAACTCTTGCACTACAACACTGCTACAGAAAAACTCATTTCAAGATTCTTGTACAACAACACTCCTTCAGAAAAACTCATTTCAAGATTCTTGTACAACAACACTCCTTCAGAAAAACTCATTTCAAGATTCTTGTACAACAACACTCCTTCAGAAAAACACATTTAAAAACTCATGTACAACGACAGTTGTTTACAGAAACACATTTCAAAACTCATGTACAACGACAGTCCTTTACAGAAACACATTTCAAAACTCTTGCACTACAACACTGCTACAGAAAAACTCATTTCAAGATTCTTGTACAACAACACTCCTTCAGAAAAACGCATTTCAAAACTCATGTACAACGACAGTCCTTTACAGAAACATATTTCAAAACTCTTGCACTACAACACTGCTACAGAAAAACTCATTTCAAGATTCTTGTACAACAACACTCCTTCAGAAAAACGCATTTAAAAACTCATGTACAACGACAGTCCTTTACAGAAACGCATTTCAAAACTCTTGCACTACAACACTGCTACAGAAAAACTCATTTCAAGTTTCTTGTACAACAACACTCCTTCAGAAAAACGCATTTTAAAACTCATGTACAACGACAGTCCTTTACAGAAACGCATTTCAAAACTCATGTACTTTCAAAACTCTTGCACTACAACGGTCCTTCAGAAAAACACATTTCAAGACTCTTGTACAACAACACTCCTTCAGAAAAACGCATTTAAAAACTCATGTACAACGACAGTCCTTTACAGAAACACATTTCAAAACTCTTGCACTACAACACTGCTACAGAAAAACTCATTTCAAGATTCTTGTACAACAACGGTCCTTCAGTAAAACACATTTCAAGACTCTTGTACAACAACACTCCTTCAGAAAAACGACTGAAAGGACTGTCGTTGTACATGAGTTTTGAAATGCGTTTCTGTAAAGGACTGTCGTTGTACATGAGTTTTTAAATGCGTTTTTCTGAAGGAGTGTTGTTGTACAAGAATCTTGAAATGAGTTTTTCTGTAGCAGTGTTGTAGTGCAAGAGTTTTGAAATGTGTTTCTGTAAACAACTGTCGTTGTACATGAGTTTTTAAATGCGTTTCTCTGAAGGAGTGTTGTTGTACAAGAATCTTGAAATGAGTTTTTCTGTAGCAGTGTTGTAGTGCAAGAGTTTTGAAATGTGTTTCTGTAAACAACTGTCGTTGTACAAGAGTTTTGAAATGCGTTTCTGTAAAGGACTGTCATTGTACATGAGTTTTTAAATGCGTTTTTCTGAAGGAGTGTTGTTGTACAAGAGTCTTGAAATGTGTTTTTCTGAAGGACCGTTGTAGTGCAAGAGTTTTGAAATGTGTTTCTGTAAACAACTGTCGTTGTACATGAGTTTTGAAATGCGTTTCTGTAAAGGACTGTCGTTGTACATGAGTTTTTAAATGCGTTTTTCTGAAGGAGTGTTGTTGTACAAGAATCTTGAAATGAGTTTTTCTGTAGCAGTGTTGTAGTGCAAGAGTTTTGAAATGCGTTTCTGTAAAGGACTGTCGTTGTACATGAGTTTTTAAATGCGTTTTTCTGAAGGAGTGTTGTTGTACAAGAATCTCATGTACAACGACAGTCCTTTACAGAAACGCATTTCAAAACTCATGTACAACGACAGTCCTTTACAGAAACACATTTCAAAACTCTTGCACTACAACACTCCTTCAGAAAAACTCATTTCAAGATTCTTGTACAACAACACTCCTTCAGAAAAACTCATTTCAAGATTCTTGTACAACAACACTCCTTCAGAAAAACACATTTCAAAACTCTTGCACTACAACACTGCTACAGAAAAACTCATTTCAAGATTCTTGTACAACAACACTATTTCAGAGAAACACATTTCAAAACTCATGTACAACGACAGTTGTTTACAGAAACACATTTCAAAACTCTTGCACTACAACACTGCTACAGAAAAACTCATTTCAAGATTCTTGTACAACAACACTCCTTCAGAAAAACGCATTTAAAAACTCATGTACAACGACAGTCCTTTACAGAAACGCATTTCAAAACTCTTGTACAACGACAGTTGTTTACAGAAACACATTTCAAAACTCTTGCACTACAACACTGCTACAGAAAAACTCATTTCAAGATTCTTGTACAACAACACTCCTTCAGAAAAACGCATTTCAAAACTCATGTACAACGACAGTTGTTTACAGAAACACATTTCAAAACTCTTGCACTACAACGGTCCTTCAGAAAAACACATTTCAAGACTCTTGTACAACAACGCTCCTTCAGAAAAACACATTTCAAGACTCATGTACAACGACAGTCCTTTACAGAAACGCATTTCAAAACTCTTGCACTACAACACTGCTACAGAAAAACTCATTTCAAGATTCTTGTACAACAACACTCCTTCAGAAAAACGCATTTAAAAACTCATGTACAACGACAGTCCTTCACAGAAACACATTTCAAGACTCTTGTACAACAACAGTCCTTCACAGAAACACATTTCAAGACTCTTGTACAACAACAGTCCTTCAGAAAAACTCATTTCAAGACTCATGTACAACAACACTCCTTCAGAGAAACGCATTTCAAAACTCATGTACAACGACAGTTGTTTACAGAAACACATTTCAAAACTCATGTACAACGACAGTTGTTTACAGAAACACATCTCAAAACTCTTGCACTACAACACTGCTACAGAAAAACTCATTTCAAAACTCTTGTACAACAACGGTCCTTCAGAAAAACACATTTAAAAACTCATGCACAATAACAGTCCTTCACAGAAACACATTTCAAGACTCTTGTACAACAACGGTCCTTCAGAAAAACTCATTTCAAGATTCTTGTACAACAACACTCCTTCAGAGAAACACATTTAAAAACTCATGTACAACGACAGTCCTTTACAGAAACACATTTCAAAACTCTTGCACTACAACACTGCTACAGAAAAACTCATTTCAAAACTCTTGTACAACGACAGTTGTTTACAGAAACACATTTCAAAACTCTTGCACTACAACACTGCTACAGAAAAACTCATTTCAAGATTCATGTACAACAACGGTCCTTCAGAAAAACACATTTCAAGACTCTTGTACAACAACGGTCCTTCAGAAAAACACATTTCAAGATTCTTGTACAACAACGCTCCTTCAGAAAAACGCATTTAAAAACTCATGCACAACAACAGTCCTTCACAGAAACACATTTCAAGACTCTTGTACAACAACAGTCCTTCAGAAAAACTCATTTCAAGATTCTTGTACAACAACACTCCTTCAGAAAAACACATTTCAAAACTCATGTACAACGACAGTCCTTTACAGAAACGCATTTCAAAACTCTTGTACAACGACAGTCCTTTACAGAAACGCATTTCAAAACTCTTGCACTACAACACTGCTACAGAAAAACTCATTTCAAGATTCTTGTACAACAACACTCCTTCAGAAAAACGCATTTAAAAACTCATGTACAACGACAGTCCTTTACAGAAACGCATTTCAAAACTCTTGCACTACAACACTGCTATAGAAAAACTCATTTCAAGATTCTTGTACAACAACACTCCTTCAGAAAAACTCATTTCAAGATTCTTGTACAACAACACTCCTTCAGAAAAACACATTTCAAAACTCTTGCACTACAACACTGCTACAGAAAAACTCATTTCAAGATTCTTGTACAACAACACTCCTTCAGAAAAACGCATTTAAAAACTCATGTACAACGACAGTCCTTTACAGAAACGCATTTCAAAACTCTTGCACTACAACACTGCTACAGAAAAACTCATTTCAAGATTCTTGTACAACAACGCTCCTTCAGAAAAACGCATTTAAAAACTCATGTACAACGACAGTCCTTTACAGAAACGCATTTCAAAACTCATGTACAACGACAGTTGTTTACAGAAACACATTTCAAAACTCTTGCACTACAACACTGCTACAGAAAAACTCATTTCAAGATTCTTGTACAACAACGCTCCTTCAGAAAAACGCATTTAAAAACTCATGTACAACGACAGTCCTTTACAGAAACGCATTTCAAAACTCATGTACAACGACAGTTGTCTACAGAAACACATTTCAAAACTCTTGCACTACAACACTGCTACAGAAAAACTCATTTCAAGATTCTTGTACAACAACACTCCTTCAGAAAAACACATTTAAAAACTCATGTACAACGACAGTCCTTTACAGAAACGCATTTCAAAACTCTTGCACTACAACACTGCTACAGAAAAACTCATTTCAAGATTCTTGTACAACAACGGTCCTTCAGAAAAACACATTTCAAGATTCTTGTACAACAACGCTCCTTCAGAAAAACACATTTAAAAACTCATGCACAATAACAGTCCTTCACAGAAACACATTTCAAGACTCTTGTACAACAACAGTCCTTCACAGAAACACATTTCAAGACTCTTGTACAACAACTGTCCTTCAGAAAAACGCATTTAAAAACTCATGTACAACGACAGTCCTTTACAGAAACGCATTTCAAAACTCATGTACAACGACAGTTGTTTACAGAAACACATTTCAAAACTCTTGCACTACAACACTGCTACAGAAAAACTCATTTCAAGATTCTTGTACAACAACACTCCTTCAGAAAAACACATTTAAAAACTCATGTACAACGAAAGTCCTTTACAGAAACGCATTTCAAAACTCTTGCACTACAACACTGCTACAGAAAAACTCATTTCAAGATTCTTGTACAACAACGGTCCTTCAGAAAAACACATTTCAAGACTCTTGTACAACAACGCTCCTTCAGAAAAACACATTTAAAAACTCATGCACAATAACAGTCCTTCACAGACACACATTTCAAGACTCTTGTACAACAACAGTCCTTCACAGAAACACATTTCAAAACTCTTGCACTACAACACTGCTACAGAAAAACTCATTTCAAGATTCTTGTACAACAACGCTCCTTCAGAAAAACGCATTTAAAAACTCATGTACAACGACAGTCCTTTACAGAAACGCATTTCAAAACTCTTGCACTACAACACTGCTACAGAAAAACTCATTTCAAGATTCTTGTACAACAACACTCCTTCAGAAAAACGCATTTTAAAACTCATGTACAACGACAGTCCTTTACAGAAACGCATTTCAAAACTCATGTACAACGACAGTTGTTTACAGAAACACATTTCAAAACTCTTGCACTACAACGGTCCTTCAGAAAAACACATTTCAAGACTCTTGTACAACAACACTCCTTCAGAAAAACACATTTAAAAACTCATGTACAACGACAGTCCTTTACAGAAACACATTTCAAAACTCTTGCACTACAACACTGCTACAGAAAAACTCATTTCAAGATTCTTGTACAACAACGGTCCTTCAGAAAAACACATTTCAAGACTCTTGTACAACAACACTCCTTCAGAAAAACGCATTTAAAAACTCATGTGCAACGACAGTCCTTTACAGAAACGCATTTCAAAACTCATGTACAACGACAGTCCTTTACAGAAACACATTTCAAAACTCTTGCACTACAACACTCCTTCAGAAAAACTCATTTCAAGATTCTTGTACAACAACACTCTTTCAGAAAAACTCATTTCAAGATTCTTGTACAACAACACTCCTTCAGAAAAACACATTTCAAAACTCTTGCACTACAACACTGCTACAGAAAAACTCATTTCAAGATTCTTGTACAACAACACTCCTTCAGAAAAACGCATTTAAAAACTCATGTACAACGACAGTCCTTTACAGAAACGCATTTCAAAACTCTTGTACAACGACAGTTGTTTACAGAAACACATTTCAAAACTCTTGCACTACAACACTGCTACAGAAAAACTCATTTCAAGATTCTTGTACAACAACACCCCTTCAGAAAAACGCATTTCAAAACTCATGTACAACGACAGTTGTTTACAGAAACACATTTCAAAACTCTTGCACTACAACGGTCCTTCAGAAAAACACATTTCAAGACTCTTGTACAACAACGCTCCTTCAGAAAAACACATTTCAAGACTCATGTACAACGACAGTCCTTTACAGAAACGCATTTCAAAACTCTTGCACTACAACACTGCTACAGAAAAACTCATTTCAAGATTCTTGTACAACAACACTCCTTCAGAAAAACGCATTTAAAAACTCATGTACAACGACAGTCCTTCACAGAAACACATTTCAAGACTCTTGTACAACAACAGTCCTTCAGAAAAACTCATTTCAAGACTCATGTACAACAACACTCCTTCAGAGAAACGCATTTCAAAACTCATGTACAACGACAGTTGTTTACAGAAACACATTTCAAAACTCATGTACAACGACAGTTGTTTACAGAAACACATCTCAAAACTCTTGCACTACAACACTGCTACAGAAAAACTCATTTCAAGACTCTTGTACAACAACGGTCCTTCAGAAAAACTCATTTCAAGATTCTTGTACAACAACGCTCCTTCAGAAAAACGCATTTAAAAACTCATGCACAACAACAGTCCTTCACAGAAACACATTTCAAGACTCTTGTACAACAACAGTCCTTCAGAAAAACTCATTTCAAGATTCTTGTACAACAACACTCCTTCAGAAAAACACATTTCAAAACTCATGTACAACGACAGTCCTTTACAGAAACGCATTTCAAAACTCTTGTACAACGACAGTCCTTTACAGAAACGCATTTCAAAACTCTTGCACTACAACACTGCTACAGAAAAACTCATTTCAAGATTCTTGTACAACAACACTCCTTCAGAAAAACGCATTTAAAAACTCATGTACAACGACAGTCCTTTACAGAAACGCATTTCAAAACTCTTGCACTACAACACTGCTACAGAAAAACTCATTTCAAGATTCTTGTACAACAACACTCCTTCAGAAAAACTCATTTCAAGATTCTTGTACAACAACACTCCTTCAGAAAAACTCATTTCAAGATTCTTGTACAACAACACTCCTTCAGAAAAACACATTTAAAAACTCATGTACAACGACAGTTGTTTACAGAAACACATTTCAAAACTCATGTACAACGACAGTCCTTTACAGAAACACATTTCAAAACTCTTGCACTACAACACTGCTACAGAAAAACTCATTTCAAGATTCTTGTACAACAACACTCCTTCAGAAAAACGCATTTCAAAACTCATGTACAACGACAGTCCTTTACAGAAACACATTTCAAAACTCTTGCACTACAACACTGCTACAGAAAAACTCATTTCAAGATTCTTGTACAACAACACTCCTTCAGAAAAACGCATTTAAAAACTTATGTACAACGACAGTCCTTTACAGAAACGCATTTCAAAACTCTTGCACTACAACACTGCTACAGAAAAACTCATTTCAAGATTCTTGTACAACAACACTCCTTCAGAAAAACGCATTTTAAAACTCATGTACAACGACAGTCCTTTACAGAAACGCATTTCAAAACTCATGTACTTTCAAAACTCTTGCACTACAACGGTCCTTCAGAAAAACACATTTCAAGACTCTTGTACAACAACACTCCTTCAGAAAAACGCATTTAAAAACTCATGTACAACGACAGTCCTTTACAGAAACACATTTCAAAACTCTTGCACTACAACACTGCTACAGAAAAACTCATTTCAAGATTCTTGTACAACAACGGTCCTTCAGTAAAACACATTTCAAGACTCTTGTACAACAACGGTCCTGTACATGAGTTTTGAAATGCGTTTCTGTAAAGGACTGTCGTTGTACATGAGTTTTTAAATGCGTTTTTCTGAAGGAGTGTTGTTGTACAAGAATCTTGAAATGAGTTTTTCTGTAGCAGTGTTGTAGTGCAAGAGTTTTGAAATGTGTTTCTGTAAACAACTGTCGTTGTACATGAGTTTTTAAATGCGTTTCTCTGAAGGAGTGTTGTTGTACAAGAATCTTGAAATGAGTTTTTCTGTAGCAGTGTTGTAGTGCAAGAGTTTTGAAATGTGTTTCTGTAAACAACTGTCGTTGTACAAGAGTTTTGAAATGCGTTTCTGTAAAGGACTGTCATTGTACATGAGTTTTTAAATGCGTTTTTCTGAAGGAGTGTTGTTGTACAAGAGTCTTGAAATGTGTTTTTCTGAAGGACCGTTGTAGTGCAAGAGTTTTGAAATGTGTTTCTGTAAACAACTGTCGTTGTACATGAGTTTTGAAATGCGTTTCTGTAAAGGACTGTCGTTGTACATGAGTTTTTAAATGCGTTTTTCTGAAGGAGTGTTGTTGTACAAGAATCTTGAAATGAGTTTTTCTGTAGCAGTGTTGTAGTGCAAGAGTTTTGAAATGCGTTTCTGTAAAGGACTGTCGTTGTACATGAGTTTTTAAATGCGTTTTTCTGAAGGACCGTTGTTGTACAAGAATCTCATGTACAACCACAGTCCTTTACAGAAACGCATTTCAAAACTCATGTACAACGACAGTCCTTTACAGAAACACATTTCAAAACTCTTGCACTACAACACTCCTTCAGAAAAACTCATTTCAAGATTCTTGTACAACAACACTCCTTCAGAAAAACTCATTTCAAGATTCTTGTACAACAACACTCCTTCAGAAAAACACATTTCAAAACTCTTGCACTACAACACTGCTACAGAAAAACTCATTTCAAGATTCTTGTACAACAACACTCCTTCAGAAAAACGCATTTAAAAACTCATGTACAACGACAGTCCTTTACAGAAACGCATTTCAAAACTCTTGTACAACGACAGTTGTTTACAGAAACACATTTCAAAACTCTTGCACTACAACACTGCTACAGAAAAACTCATTTCAAGATTCTTGTACAACAACACTCCTTCAGAAAAACGCATTTCAAAACTCATGTACAACGACAGTTGTTTACAGAAACACATTTCAAATATCTTGCACTACAACGGTCCTTCAGAAAAACACATTTCAAGACTCTTGTACAACAACGCTCCTTCAGAAAAACACATTTCAAGACTCATGTACAACGACAGTCCTTTACAGAAACGCATTTCAAAACTCTTGCACTACAACACTGCTACAGAAAAACTCATTTCAAGATTCTTGTACAACAACACTCCTTCAGAAAAACGCATTTAAAAACTCATGTACAACGACAGTCCTTCACAGAAACACATTTCAAGACTCTTGTACAACAACAGTCCTTCACAGAAACACATTTCAAGACTCTTGTACAACAACAGTCCTTCAGAAAAACTCATTTCAAGACTCATGTACAACAACACTCCTTCAGAGAAACGCATTTCAAAACTCATGTACAACGACAGTTGTTTACAGAAACACATTTCAAAACTCATGTACAACGACAGTTGTTTACAGAAACACATCTCAAAACTCTTGCACTACAACACTGCTACAGAAAAACTCATTTCAAAACTCTTGTACAACAACGGTCCTTCAGAAAAACACATTTAAAAACTCATGCACAATAACAGTCCTTCACAGAAACACATTTCAAGACTCTTGTACAACAACGTTCCTTCAGAAAAACTCATTTCAAGATTCTTGTACAACAACACTCCTTCAGAGAAACACATTTAAAAACTCATGTACAACGACAGTCCTTTACAGAAACACATTTCAAAACTCTTGCACTACAACACTGCTACAGAAAAACTCATTTCAAGATTCTTGTACAACAACGGTCCTTCAGAAAAACACATTTCAAGACTCTTGTACAACAACGCTCCTTCAGAAAAACACATTTAAAAACTCATGTACAACGACAGTTGTTTACAGAAACGCATTTCAAAACTCTTGTACAACGACAGTTGTTTGCAGAAACACATTTCAAAACTCTTGCACTACAACACTGCTACAGAAAAACTCATTTCAAGATTCTTGTACAACAACGGTCCTTCAGAAAAACACATTTCAAGACTCTTGTACAACAACGGTCCTTCAGAAAAACACATTTCAAGATTCTTGTACAACAACGCTCCTTCAGAAAAACGCATTTAAAAACTCATGCACAACAACAGTCCTTCACAGAAACACATTTCAAGACTCTTGTACAACAACAGTCCTTCAGAAAAACTCATTTCAAGATTCTTGTACAACAACACTCCTTCAGAAAAACACATTTCAAAACTCATGTACAACGACAGTCCTTTACAGAAACGCATTTCAAAACTCTTGTACAACGACAGTCCTTTACAGAAACGCATTTCAAAACTCTTGCACTACAACACTGCTACAGAAAAACTAATTTCAAGATTCTTGTACAACAACACTCCTTCAAAAAAACGCATTTAAAAACTCATGTACAACGACAGTCCTTTACAGAAACGCATTTCAAAACTCTTGCACTACAACACTGCTATAGAAAAACTCATTTCAAGATTCTTGTACAACAACACTCCTTCAGAAAAACTCATTTCAAGATTCTTGTACAACAACACTCCTTCAGAAAAACACATTTCAAAACTCTTGCACTACAACACTGCTACAGAAAAACTCATTTCAAGATTCTTGTACAACAACACTCCTTCAGAAAAACGCATTTAAAAACTCATGTACAACGACAGTCCTTTACAGAAACGCATTTCAAAACTCTTGCACTACAACACTGCTACAGAAAAACTCATTTCAAGATTCTTGTACAACAACGCTCCTTCAGAAAAACGCATTTAAAAACTCATGTACAACGACAGTCCTTTACAGAAACGCATTTCAAAACTCATGTACAACGACAGTTGTTTACAGAAACACATTTCAAAACTCTTGCACTACAACACTGCTACAGAAAAACTCATTTCAAGATTCTTGTACAACAACGCTCCTTCAGAAAAACGCATTTAAAAACTCATGTACAACGACAGTCCTTTACAGAAACGCATTTCAAAACTCATGTACAACGACAGTTGTTTACAGAAACACATTTCAAAACTCTTGCACTACAACACTGCTACAGAAAAACTCATTTCAAGATTCTTGTACAACAACACTCCTTCAGAAAAACACATTTAAAAACTCATGTACAACGACAGTCCTTTACAGAAACGCATTTCAAAACTCTTGCACTACAACACTGCTACAGAAAAACTCATTTCAAGATTCTTGTACAACAACGGTCCTTCAGAAAAACACATTTCAAGATTCTTGTACAACAACGCTCCTTCAGAAAAACACATTTAAAAACTCATGCACAATAACAGTCCTTCACAGAAACACATTTCAAGACTCTTGTACAACAACAGTCCTTCACAGAAACACATTTCAAGACTCTTGTACAACAACTGTCCTTCAGAAAAACTCATTTAAAAACTCATGTACAACGACAGTCCTTTACAGAAACGCATTTCAAAACTCATGTACAACGACAGTTGTTTACAGAAACACATTTCAAAACTCTTGCACTACAACACTGCTACAGAAAAACTCATTTCAAGATTCTTGTACAACAACACTCCTTCAGAAAAACACATTTAAAAACTCATGTACAACGACAGTCCTTTACAGAAACGCATTTCAAAACTCTTGTACAACGACAGTCCTTTACAGAAACGCATTTCAAAACTCTTGTACAACGACAGTTGTTTACAGAAACACATTTCAAAACTCTTGCACTACAACACTGCTACAGAAAAACTCATTTCAAGATTCTTGTATAAAAACAGTCCTTCAGAAAAACTCATTTCAAGACTCATGTACAACAACACTCCTTCAGAGAAACGCATTTCAAGATTCTTGTACAACAACGCTCCTTCAGAAAAACGCATTTAAAAACTCATGTACAACGACAGTCCTTTACAGAAACGCATTTCAAAACTCTTGTACAACGACAGTTGTTTACAGAAACACATTTCAAAACTCTTGCACTACAACACTGCTACAGAAAAACTCATTTCAAGATTCTTGTACAACAACACTCCTTCAGAAAAACGCATTTAAAAACTCATGTACAACGACAGTCCTTTACAGAAACGCATTTCAAAAATCATGTACAACGACAGTTGTTTACAGAAACACATTTCAAAACTCTTGCACTACAACACTGCTACAGAAAAACACATTTCAAGACTCTTGTACAACAACGCTCCTTCAGAAAAACACATTTAAAAACTCATGTACAACGACAGTTGTTTACAGAAACGCATTTCAAAACTCTTGTACAACGACAGTTGTTTACAGAAACACATTTCAAAACTCTTGCACTACAACACTGCTACAGAAAAACTCATTTCAAGATTCTTGTACAACAACGGTCCTTCAGAAAAACACATTTCAAGACTCTTGTACAACAACGCTCCTTCAGAAAAACACATTTAAAAACTCATGTACAACGACAGTTGTTTACAGAAACGCATTTCAAAACTCTTGTACAACGACAGTCCTTTACAGAAACGCATTTCAAAACTCATGTACAACGACAGTTGTTTACAGAAACACATTTCAAAACTCTTGCACTACAACACTGCTACAGAAAAACTCATTTCAAGATTCTTGTACAACAACACTCCTTCAGAAAAACGCATTTAAAAACTCATGTACAACGACAGTCCTTTACAGAAACGCATTTCAAAACTCATGTACAACGACAGTTGTTTACAGAAACACATTTCAAAACTCTTGCACTACAACACTGCTACAGAAAAACTCATTTCAAGATTCTTGTACAACAACGCTCCTTCAGAAAAACGCATTTAAAAACTCATGTACAACGACAGTCCTTTACAGAAACGCATTTCAAAACTCATGTACAACGACAGTTGTTTACAGAAACACATTTCAAAACTGTTGCACTACAACACTACTACAGAAAAACTCATTTCAAGATTCTTGTACAACAACACTCCTTCAGAAAAACACATTTAAAAACTCATGTACAACGACAGTCCTTTACAGAAACGCATTTCAAAACTCTTGCACTACAACACTGCTACAGAAAAACTCATTTCAAGATTCTTGTACAACAACGGTCCTTCAGAAAAACACATTTAAAAACTCATGCACAATAACAGTCCTTCACAGAAACACATTTCAAGACTCTTGTACAACAACAGTCCTTCACAGAAACACATTTCAAGACTCTTGTACAACAACGGTCCTTCAGAAAAACTCATTTAAAAACTCATGTACAACGACAGTCCTTTACAGAAACGCATTTCAAAACTCATGTACAACGACAGTTGTTTACAGAAACACATTTCAAAACTCTTGCACTACAACGGTCCTTCAGAAAAACACATTTCAAGACTCTTGTACAACAACGCTCCTTCAGAAAAACACATTTAAAAACTCATGTACAACGACAGTCCTTTACAGAAACGCATTTCAAAACTCTTGTACAACGACAGTCCTTTACAGAAACGCATTTCAAAACTCTTGTACAACGACAGTTGTTTACAGAAACACATTTCAAAACTCTTGCACTACAACACTGCTACAGAAAAACTCATTTCAAGATTCTTGTATAAAAACAGTCCTTCAGAAAAACTCATTTCAAGACTCATGTACAACAACACTCCTTCAGAGAAACGCATTTCAAGATTCTTGTACAACAACGCTCCTTCAGAAAAACGCATTTAAAAACTCATGTACAACGACAGTTGTTTACAGAAACGCATTTCAAAACTCATGTACAACGACAGTCCTTTACAGAAACGCTTTTCAAAACTCTTGCACTACAACACTGCTACAGAAAAACTCATCTCAAGATTCTTGTATAAAAACAGTCCTTCAGAAAAACTCATTTCAAGACTCATGTACAACAACACTCCTTCAGAGAAACGCATTTCAAGATTCTTGTACAACAACGCTCCTTCAGAAAAACGCATTTAAAAACTCATGTACAACGACAGTCCTTTACAGAAACGCATTTCAAAAATCATGTACAACGACAGTTGTTTACAGAAACACATTTCAAAACTCTTGCACTACAACACTGCTACAGAAAAACACATTTCAAGACTCTTGTACAACAACGCTCCTTCAGAAAAACACATTTAAAAACTCATGTACAACGACAGTTGTTTACAGAAACGCATTTCAAAACTCTTGTACAACGACAGTTGTTTACAGAAACACATTTCAAAACTCTTGCACTACAACACTGCTACAGAAAAACTCATTTCAAGATTCTTGTACAACAACGGTCCTTCAGAAAAACACATTTCAAGACTCTTGTACAACAACGCTCCTTCAGAAAAACACATTTAAAAACTCATGTACAACGACAGTTGTTTACAGAAACGCATTTCAAAACTCTTGTACAACGACAGTCCTTTACAGAAACGCATTTCAAAACTCATGTACAACGACAGTTGTTTACAGAAACACATTTCAAAACTCTTGCACTACAACACTGCTACAGAAAAACTCATTTCAAGATTCTTGTACAACAACACTCCTTCAGAAAAACGCATTTAAAAACTCATGTACAACGACAGTCCTTTACAGAAACGCATTTCAAAACTCATGTACAACGACAGTTGTTTACAGAAACACATTTCAAAACTCTTGCACTACAACACTGCTACAGAAAAACTCATTTCAAGATTCTTGTACAACAACGCTCCTTCAGAAAAACGCATTTAAAAACTCATGTACAACGACAGTCCTTTACAGAAACGCATTTCAAAACTCATGTACAACGACAGTTGTTTACAGAAACACATTTCAAAACTGTTGCACTACAACACTACTACAGAAAAACTCATTTCAAGATTCTTGTACAACAACACTCCTTCAGAAAAACACATTTAAAAACTCATGTACAACGACAGTCCTTTACAGAAACGCATTTCAAAACTCTTGCACTACAACACTGCTACAGAAAAACTCATTTCAAGATTCTTGTACAACAACGGTCCTTCAGAAAAACACATTTAAAAACTCATGCACAATAACAGTCCTTCACAGAAACACATTTCAAGACTCTTGTACAACAACAGTCCTTCACAGAAACACATTTCAAGACTCTTGTACAACAACGGTCCTTCAGAAAAACTCATTTAAAAACT
Organism: Xylota sylvarum; assembly: GCA_905220385.1. Lineage (NCBI taxonomy): Eukaryota > Metazoa > Arthropoda > Insecta > Diptera > Syrphidae > Xylota > Xylota sylvarum. The sequence goes on from CAJMZQ010000061.1 coordinate 47,462, forward strand.
CATGTACAACGACAGTCCTTTACAGAAACGCATTTCAAAACTCATGTACAACGACAGTTGTTTACAGAAACACATTTCAAAACTCTTGCACTACAACGGTCCTTCAGAAAAACACATTTCAAGACTCTTGTACAACAACGCTCCTTCAGAAAAACACATTTAAAAACTCATGTACAACGACAGTCCTTTACAGAAACGCATTTCAAAACTCTTGTACAACGACAGTCCTTTACAGAAACGCATTTCAAAACTCTTGTACAACGACAGTTGTTTACAGAAACACATTTCAAAACTCTTGCACTACAACACTGCTACAGAAAAACTCATTTCAAGATTCTTGTATAAAAACAGTCCTTCAGAAAAACTCATTTCAAGACTCATGTACAACAACACTCCTTCAGAGAAACGCATTTCAAGATTCTTGTACAACAACGCTCCTTCAGAAAAACGCATTTAAAAACTCATGTACAACGACAGTTGTTTACAGAAACGCATTTCAAAACTCATGTACAACGACAATCCTTTACAGAAACGCTTTTCAAAACTCTTGCACTACAACACTGCTACAGAAAAACTCATCTCAAGATTCTTGTACAACAACACTCCTTCAGAAAAACACATTTAAAAACTCATGTACAACGACAGTCCTTCAGAAAAACGCATTTCAAAACTCTTGTACAACGACAGTTGTTTACAGAAACACATTTCAAAACTCTTGCACAACGGTCCTTCAGAAAAACACATTTCAAGACTCTTGTACAACAACACTCCTTCAGAAAAACACATTTAAAAACTCATGTGCAACGACAGTCCTTTACAGAAACGCATTTCAAAACTCTTGCACTACAACACTGCTACAGAAAAACTCATTTCAAGATTCTTGTACAACAACGGTCCTTCAGAAAAACACATTTCAAGATTCTTGTACAACAACGCTCCTTCAGAAAAACGCATTTAAAAACTCATGTACAACGACAGTCCTTTACAGAAACGCATTTCAAAACTCTTGCACTACAACACTGCTACAGAAAAACTCATTTCAAGATTCTTGTACAACAACGGTCCTTCAGAAAAACACATTTCAAGATTCTTGTACAACAACGCTCCTTCAGAAAAACGCATTTAAAAACTCATGTACAACGACAGTCCTTTACAGAAACGCATTTCAAAACTCATGTACAACGACAGTTGTTTACAGAAACACATTTCAAAACTCTTGCACTACAACACTGCTACAGAAAAACTCATTTCAAGATTCTTGTACAACAACACTCCTTCAGAAAAACACATTTAAAAACTCATGTGCAACGACAGTCCTTTACAGAAACACATTTCAAAACTCTTGCACTACAACACTGCTACAGAAAAACTCATTTCAAGATTCTTGTACAACAACACTCCTTCAGAAAAACACATTTAAAAACTCATGTGCAACGACAGTCCTTTACAGAAACACATTTCAAAACTCTTGCACTACAACACTGCTACAGAAAAACTCATTTCAAGATTCTTGTACAACAACGGTCCTTCAGAAAAACGCATTTAAAAACTCATGTCTAACGACAGTCCTTTACAGAAACGCATTTCAAAACTCTTGCACTACAACACTGCTACAGAAAAACTCATTTCAAGATTCTTGTACAACACCACTCCTTCAGAAAAACGCATTTCAAAACTCATGTACAACGACAGTCCTTTACAGAAACGCATTTCAAAACTCATGTACAACGACAGTTGTTTACAGAAACACATTTCAAAACTCTTGCACTACAACACTGCTACAGAAAAACTCATTTCAAGATTCTTGTACAACAACGCTCCTTCAGAAAAACGCATTTCAAAACTCATGTACAACGACAGTTGTTTACAGAAACACATTTCAAAACTCTTGCACTACAACACTGCTACAGAAAAACTCATTTCAAGATTCTTGTACAACAACACTCCTTCAGAAAAACGCATTTAAAAACTCATGTACAACGACAGTCCTTTACAGAAACGCATTTCAAAACTCATGTACAACGACAGTTGTTTACAGAAACACATTTCAAAACTCTTGCACTACAACACTGCTACAGAAAAACTCATTTCAAGATTCTTGTATAACAACACTCCTTCACAGAAACGCATTTCAAAACTCTTGCACTACAACACTGCTACAGAAAAACTCATTTCAAGATTCTTGTACAACAACACTCCTTCAGAAAAACGCATTTAAAAACTCATGTACAACGACAGTCCTTTACAGAAACGCATTTCAAAACTCTTGCACTACAACACTGCTACAGAAAAACTCATTTCAAGATTCTTGTACAACAACACTCCTTCAGAAAAACGCATTTCAAAACTCATGTACAACGACAGTCCTTTACAGAAACGCATTTCAAAACTCATGTACAACGACAGTTGTTTAGAGAAACACATTTCAAAACTCTTGCACTACAACACTGCTACAGAAAAACTCATTTCAAGATTCTTGTACAACAACACTCCTTCAGAAAAACACATTTAAAAACTCATGTGCAACGACAGTCCTTTACAGAAACACATTTGAAAACTCTTGCACTACAACACTGCTACAGAAAAACTCATTTCAAGATTCTTGTACAACAACACTCCTTCAGAAAAACGCATTTAAAAACTCATGTACAACGACAGTCCTTTACAGAAACGCATTTCAAAACTCTTGCACTACAACACTGCTACAGAAAAACTCATTTCAAGATTCTTGTACAACAACACTCCTTCAGAGAAACACATTTAAAAACTCATGTACAACGACAGTCCTTTACAGAAACGCATTTCAAAACTCATGTACAACGACAGTTGTTTACAGAAACACATTTCAAAACTCTTGCACTACAACACTGCTACAGAAAAACTCATTTCAAGATTCTTGTACAACAACACTCCTTCAGAAAAACGCATTTAAAAACTCATGTACAACGACAGTCCTTTACAGAAACGCATTTCAAAACTCATGTACAACGACAGTTGTTTACAGAAACACATTTCAAAACTCTTGCACTACAACACTGCTACAGAAAAACTCATTTCAAGACTCTTGTACAACAACACTCCTTCAGAAAAACGCATTTAAAAACTCATGTACAACGACAGTCCTTTACAGAAACACATTTCAAAACTCTTGCACTACAACACTGCTACAGAAAAACTCATTTCAAGATTCTTGTACAACAACACTCCTTTAGAAAAACGCATTTAAAAACTCATGTACAACGACAGTCCTTTACAGAAACTCATTTCAAGACTCATGTACAACGACAGTTGTTTACAGAAACACATTTCAAAACTCTTGCACTACAACACTGCTACAAAAAAACTCATTTCAAGATTCTTGTACAACAACACTCCTTCAGAAAAACACATTTAAAAACTCATGTGCAACGACAGTCCTTTACAGAAACACATTTCAAAACTCTTGCACTACAACACTGCTACAGAAAAACTCATTTCAAGATTCTTGTACAACAACGGTCCTTCAGAAAAACACATTTAAAAACTCATGTACAACGACAGTCCTTTACAGAAACACATTTCAAAACTCTTGCACTACAACACTGCTACAGAAAAACTCATTTCAAGATTCTTGTACAACAACACTCCTTCAGAAAAACGCATTCAAAAACTCATGTACAACGACAGTCCTTTACAGAAACGCATTTCAAAACTCTTGCACTACAACACTGCTACAGAAAAACTCATTTCAAGATTCTTGTACAACAACACTAATTCAGAAAAACGCATTTAAAAACTCATGTACAACGACAGTCCTTTACAGGAACGCATTTCAAAACTCTTGCACTACAACACTGCTACAGAAAAACTCATTTCAAGATTCTTGTACAACAATACTCCTTCAGAAAAACGCATTTAAAAACTCATGTACAACGACAGTTGTTTAGAGAAACACATTTCAAAACTCTTGCACTACAACACTGCTACAGAAAAACTCATTTCAAGACTCTTGTACAACAACGCTCCTTCAGAAAAACACATTTCAAGACTCATGTACAACGACAGTCCTTTACAGAAACGCATTTCAAAACTCTTGCACTACAACACTGCTACAGAAAAACTCATTTCAAGATTCTTGTACAACAATGCTCCTTCAGAAAAACGCATTTAAAAACTCATGTACAACGACAGTCCTTTACAGAAACGCATTTCAAAACTCATGTACAACGACAGTTGTTTACAGAAACACATTTCAAAACTCTTGCACTACAACACTGCTACAGAAAAACTCATTTCAAGATTCTTGTACAACAACACTCCTTCAGAAAAACGCATTTAAAAACTCATGTACAACGACAGTCCTTTACAGAAACACATTTCAAGACTCTTGTACAACAACGGTCCTTCAGAAAAACACATTTCAAGACTCTTGTACAACAACGCACCTTCAGAAAAACACATTTACAAACTCATGTACAACGACAGTTGTTTACAGAAACACATTTCAAAACTCTTGTACAACGACAGTTGTTTACAGAAACACATTTCAAAACTCTTGCACTACAACACTGCTACAGAAAAACTCATTTCAAGATTCTTGTACAACAACGGTCCTTCAGAAAAACACATTTCAAGACTCTTGTACAACAACGCTCCTTCAGAAAAACACATTTACAAACTCATGTACAACGACAGTTGTTTACTGAAACACATTTAAAAACTCATGCACAATAACAGTCCTTCACAGAAACACATTTCAAGACTCTTGTACAACAACGGTCCTTCAGAAAAACACATTTCAAGACTCTTGTACAACAACGCTCCTTCAGAAAAACACATTTCAAAACTCATGTACAACGACAGTTGTTTACAGAAACACATTTCAAAACTCTTGTACAACGACAGTTGTTTACAGAAACACATTTCAAAACTCTTGCACTACAACACTGCTACAGAAAAACTCATTTCAAGATTCTTGTACAACAACACTCCTTCAGAAAAACGCATTTAAAAACTCATGTACAACGACAGTCCTTTACAGAAACGCATTTCAAAACTCTTGTACAACGACAGTCCTTTACAGAAACGCATTTCAAAACTCTTGTACAACGACAGTTGTTTACAGAAACACATTTCAAAACTCTTGCACTACAACACTGCTACAGAAAAACTCATTTCAAGATTCTTGTATAAAAACAGTTATTCAGAAAAACTCATTTCAAGACTCATGTACAACAACACTCCTTCAGAGAAACGCATTTCAAGATTCTTGTACAACAACGCTCCTTCAGAAAAACGCATTTAAAAACTCATGTACAACGACAGTCCTTTACAGAAACGTATTTCAAAACTCTTGTACAACGACAGTTGTTTACAGAAACACATTTCAAAACTCTTGCACTACAACACTGCTACAGAAAAACTCATTTCAAGATTCTTGTACAACAACGCTCCTTCAGAAAAACACATTTAAAAACTCATGTACAACGACAGTCCTTTACAGAAACGCATTTCAAAACTCTTGTACAACGACAGTTGTTTACAGAAACACATTTCAAAACTCTTGCACTACAACACTGCTACAGAAAAACACATTTCAAGACTCTTGTACAACAACGGTCCTTCAGAAAAACTCATTTAGAAACTCATGTACAACGACAGTCCTTTACAGAAACGCATTTCAAAACTCATGTACAACGACAGTTGTTTACAGAAACACATTTCAAAACTCTTGCACTACAACGGTCCTTCAGGAAAACACATTTCAAGATTCTTGTACAACAACACTCCTTCAGAAAAACACATTTAAAAACTCATGTACAACGACAGTTGTTTACAGAAACGCATTTCAAAACTCATGTACAACGACAGTCCTTTACAGAAACGCATTTCAAAACTCTTGCACTACAACACTGCTACAGAAAAACTCATTTCAAGATCCTTGTACAACAACACTCCTTCAGAAAAACACATTTAAAAACTCATGTACAACGACAGTCCTTCAGAAAAACGCATTTCAAAACTCTTGTACAACGACAGTTGTTTACAGAAACACATTTCAAAACTCTTGCACTACAACGGTCCTTCAGAAAAACACATTTCAAGACTCTTGTACAACAACACTCCTTCAGAAAAACACATTTAAAAACTCATGTGCAACGACAGTCCTTTACAGAAACGCATTTCAAAACTCTTGCACTACAACACTGCTACAGAAAAACTCATTTCAAGATTCTTGTACAACAACGGTCCTTCAGAAAAACACATTTCAAGATTCTTGTACAACAACGCTCCTTCAGAAAAACGCATTTAAAAACTCATGTACAACGACAGTCCTTTACAGAAACGCATTTCAAAACTCTTGTACAACGACAGTTGTTTACAGAAACACATTTCAAAACTCTTGCACTACAACACTGCTACAGAAAAACTCATTTCAAGATTCTTGTACAACAACACTCCTTCAGAAAAACACATTTAAAAACTCATGTGCAACGACAGTCCTTTACAGAAACACATTTCAAAACTCTTGCACTACAACACTGCTACAGAAAAACTCATTTCAAGATTCTTGTACAACAACGGTCCTTCAGAAAAACGCATTTAAAAACTCATGTACAACGACAGTCCTTTACAGAAACGCATTTCAAAACTCTTGCACTACAACACTGCTACAGAAAAACTCATTTCAAGATTCTTGTACAACAACACTCCTTCAGAAAAACGCATTTCAAAACTCATGTACAACGACAGTCCTTTACAGAAACGCATTTCAAAACTCATGTACAACGACAGTTGTTTACAGAAACACATTTCAAAACTCTTGCACTACAACACTGCTACAGAAAAACTCATTTCAAGATTCTTGTACAACAACGCTCCTTCAGAAAAACGCATTTCAAAACTCATGTACAACGACAGTTGTTTACAGAAACACATTTCAAAACTCTTGCACTACAACACTGCTACAGAAAAACTCATTTCAAGATTCTTGTACAACAACACTCCTTCAGAAAAACGCATTTCAAAACTCATGTACAACGACACTCCTTCAGAGAAACGCATTTCAAAACTCATGTACAACGACAGTTGTTTACAGAAACACATTTAAAAACTCATGTACAACGACAGTTGTTTACAGAAACACATTTCAAAACTCTTGCACTACAACACTGCTACAGAAAAACTCATTTCAAGATTCTTGTACAACAACGGTCCTTCAGAAAAACGCATTTAAAAACTCATGTACAACGACAGTTGTTTACAGAAACACATTTCAAAACTCTTGCACTACAACACTGCTACAGAAAAACTCATTTCAAGATTCTTGTACAACAACGGTCCTTCAGAAAAACGCATTTAAAAACTCATGTACAACGACAGTTGTTTACAGAAACACATTTCAAAACTCTTGCACTACAACACTGCTACAGAAAAACGCATTTAAAAACTCATGTACAACGACAGTCCTTTACAGAAACGCATTTCAAAACTCATGTACAACGACAGTTGTTTACAGAAACACATTTCAAAACTCTTGCACTACAACACTGCTACAGAAAAACTCATTTCAAGATTCTTGTACAACAACGGTCCTTCAGAAAAACACATTTAAAAACTCATGTACAACGACAGTCCTTTACAGAAACGCATTTCAAAACTCATGTACAACGACAGTTGTTTACAGAAACACATTTCAAAACTCATGTACAACGACAGTTGTTTACAGAAACACATTTCAAAACTCTTGCACTACAACACTGCTACAGAAAAACTCATTTCAAGATTCTTGTACAACAACACTCCTTCAGAAAAACACATTTAAAAACTCATGTACAACGACAGTAACACATTTCAAAACTCTTGCACTACAACACTGCTACAGAAAAACTCATTTCAAGACTCTTGTACAACAACGGTCCTTCAGAAAAACACATTTAAAAACTCATGCACAATAACAGTCCTTCACAGAAACACATTTCAAGACTCTTGTACAACAACAGTTGTTTACAGAAACACATTTCAAAACTCTTGCACTACAACGGTCCTTCAGAAAAACACATTTCAAGACTCTTGTACAACAACACTCCTTCAGAAAAACGCATTTAAAAACTCATGTACAACGACAGTCCTTTACAGAAACACATTTCAAAACTCTTGCACTACAACACTGCTACAGAAAAACTCATTTCAAGATTCTTGTACAACAACACTCCTTCAGAAAAACTCATTTAAAAACTCATGTACAACGACAGTCCTTTACAGAAACACATTTCAAAACTCTTGCACTACAATACTGCTACAGAAAAACTCATTTCAAGATTCTTGTACAACAACACTCCTTCAGAAAAACACATTTAAAAACTCATGTACAACGACAGTCCTTTACAGAAACGCATTTCAAAACTCTTGCACAACGACAGTTGTTTACAGAAACACATTTCAAAACTCTTGCACTACAACACTGCTACAGAAAAACTCATTTCAAGATTCTTGTACAACAACGCTCCTTCAGAAAAACGCATTTCAAAACTCATGTACAACGACAGTTGTTTACAGAAACACATTTCAAAACTCTTGCACTACAACACTGCTACAGAAAAACTCATTTCAAGACTCTTGTACAACAACACTCCTTCAGAAAAACGCATTTAAAAACTCATGTACAACGACAGTTATTTACAGAAACACATTTCAAAACTCTTGCACTACAACACTGCTACAGAAAAACACATTTCAAGACTCATGTACAACGACAGTCCTTTACAGAAACGCATTTCAAAACTCATGTACAACGACAGTTGTTTACAGAAACACATTTCAAAACTCTTGCACTACAACACTGCTACAGAAAAACACATTTCAAGACTCATGTACAACGACAGTCCTTTACAGAAACGCATTTCAAAACTCATGTACAACGACAGTTGTTTACAGAAACACATTTCAAAACTCTTGCACTACAACACTGCTACAGAAAAACTCATTTCAAGATTCTTGTACAACAACACTCCTTCAGAAAAACGCATTTAAACTCTTGTACAACAACAGTCCTTCAGAAAAACTCATTTCAAAACTCCTGTACAACGACAGTTGTTTACAGAAACACATTTCAAAACTCTTGCACTACAACACTGCTACAGAAAAACTCATTTCAGTCCTTCACAGAAACACATTTCAAGACTCTTGTACAACAACAGTCCTTCAGAAAAACTCATTTCAAGACTCATGTACAACGACAGTTGTTTACAGAAACACATTTCAAAACTCTTGTACAACAACAGTCCTTCAGAAAAACTCATTTCAAGATTCTTGTACAACAACGGTCCTTCAGAAAAACACATTTCAAGACTCTTGCACTACAACACTCCTTCAGAAAAACTCATTTCAAGATTCTTGTACAACAACACTCCTTCAGAAAAACGCATTTAAAAACTCATGTACAACGACAGTCCTTTACAGAAACGCATTTCAAAACTCTTGCACTACAACACTGCTACAGAAAAACTCATTTCAAGATTCTTGTACAACAACACTCCTTCAGAAAAACGCATTTAAAAACTCATGTACAACGACAGTCCTTCACAGAAACACATTTCAAGACTCTTGTACAACAACAGTCCTTCACAGAAACACATTTCAAGACTCTTGTACAACAACAGTCCTTCAGAAAAACTCATTTCAAGACTTACAGAAACACATTTCAAAACTCATGTACAACGACAGTTGTTTACAGAAACACATCTCAAAATTCTTGCACTACAACACTGCTACAGAAAAACTCATTTCAAGACTCTTGTACAACAACGGTCCTTCAGAAAAACACATTTAAAAACTCATGCACAATAACAGTCCTTCACAGAAACACATTTCAAGACTCTTGTACAACAACAGTCCTTCAGAAAAACTCATTTCAAGACTCATGTACAACAACACTCCTTCAGAGAAACGCATTTCAAAACTCATGTACAACGACAGTTGTTTACAGAAACACATTTCAAAACTCATGTACAACGACAGTTGTTTACAGAAACACATCTCAAAACTCTTGCACTACGACACTGCTACAGAAAAACTCATTTCAAGATTCTTGTACAACAACACTCCTTCAGAAAAACGCATTTAAAAACTCATGTACAACGACAGTCCTTCACAGAAACACATTTCAAGACTCTTGTACAACAACAGTCCTTCACAGAAACACATTTCAAGACTCTTGTACAACAACAGTCCTTCAGAAAAACTCATTTCAAGACTCATGTACAACAACACTCCTTCAGAGAAACGCATTTCAAAACTCATGTACAACGACAGTTGTTTACAGAAATACATTTCAAAACTCATGTACAACGACAGTTGTTTACAGAAACACATCTCAAAACTCTTGCACTACAACACTGCTACAGAAAAACTCATTTCAAGACTCTTGTACAACAACGGTCCTTCAGAAAAACACATTTAAAAACTCATGCACAATAACAGTCCTTCACAGAAACACATTTCAAGACTCTTGTACAACAACAGTCCTTCAGAAAAACTCATTTCAAGACTCATGTACAACAACACTCCTTCAGAGAAACGCATTTCAAAACTCATGTACAACGACAGTTGTTTACAGAAACACATTTCAAAACTCATGTACAACGACAGTTGTTTACAGAAACACATTTCAAAACTCATGTACAACGACAGTTGTTTACAGAAACACATCTCAAAACTCTTGCAGTACAACACTGCTACAGAAAAACTCATTTCAAGACTCTTGTACAACAACGCTCCTTCAGAAAAACACATTTAAAAACTCATGTACAACGACAGTTGTTTACAGAAACGCATTTCAAAACTCATGTACAACGACAGTTGTTTACAGAAACACATTTCAAAACTCTTGCACTACAACATTGCTACAGAAAAACTCATTTCAAGATTCTTGTACAACAACGCTTCTTCAGAAAAACGCATTTAAAAACTCATGTACAACGACAGTCCTTTACAGAAACGCATTTCAAAACTCATGTACAACGACAGTTGTTTACAGAAACACATTTCAAAACTCTTGCACTACAACACTGCTACAGAAAAACACATTTCAAGACTCTTGTACAACAACGCTCCTTCAGAAAAACACATTTAAAAACTCATGTACAACGACAGTTGTTTACAGAAACGCATTTCAAAACTCTTGTACAACGACAGTTGTTTACAGAAACACATTTCAAAACTCTTGCACTACAACGGTCCTTCAGAAAAACACATTTCAAGACTCTTGTACAACAACGGTCCTTCAGAAAAACACATTTCAAGACTCTTGTACAATAACAGTCCTTCAGAAAAACTCATTTCAAGATTCTTGTACAACAACGGTCCTTCAGAAAAACTCATTTCAAGATTCTTGTACAACAACACTCCTTCAGAAAAACGCATTTAAAAACTCATGTACAACGACAGTCCTTTACAGAAACTCATTTCAAGACTCATGTACAACGACAGTTGTTTACAGAAACACATTTCAAAACTCTTGCACTACAACACTGCTACAGAAAAACTCATTTCAAGATTCTTGTACAACAACACTCCTTCAGAAAAACGCATTTAAAAACTCATGAACAACGACAGTCCTTTACAGAAACGCATTTCAAAACTCATGTACAACGACAGTTGTTTACAGAAACACATTTCAAAACTCTTGCACTACACCACTGCTACAGAAAAACTCATTTCAAGATTCTTGTACAACAACACTCCTTCAGAAAAACGCATTTAAAAACTCATGTACAACGACAGTCCTTTACAGAAACGCATTTCAAAACTCATGTACAACGACAGTTGTACAGAAAAACTCATTTCAAGATTCTTGTACAACAACACTCCTTCAGAAAAACGCATTTAAAAACTCATGTACAACGACAGTCCTTTACAGAAACGCATTTCAAAACTCATGTACAACGACAGTTGTTTACAGAAACACATTTCAAAACTCTTGCACTACAACACTGCTACAGAAAAACTCATTTCAAGATTCTTGTACAACAACACTCCTTCAGAAAAACGCATTTAAAAACTCATGTACAACGACAGTCCTTTACAGAAACGCATTTCAAAACTCATGTACAACGACAGTTGTTTACAGAAACACATTTCAAAACTCTTGCACTACAACACTGCTACAGAAAAACACATTTCAAAACTCATGTACAACGACAGTATTTTACAGAAACGCATTTCAAAACTCATGTACAACGACAGTTGTTTACAGAAACACATTTCAAAACTCTTGCACTACAACACTGCTACAGAAAAACTCATTTCAAGATTCTTGTACAACAACACTCCTTCAGAAAAACGCATTTAAAAACTCATGTACAACGACAGTTGTTTACAGAAACACATTTCAAGACTCTTGTACAACAACGGTCCTTCAGAAAAACACATTTCAAGACTCATGTACAACAACACTCCTTCAGAGAAACGCATTTCAAAACTCATGTACAACGACAGTTGTTTACAGAAACACATTTCAAAACTCTTGCACTACAACACTGCTACAGAAGAACACATTTCAAGACTCTTGTACAACAACAGTCCTTCAGAAAAACTCATTTCAAAACTCATGTACAACGACAGTTGTTTACAGAAACACATTTCAAAACTCTTGCACTACAACACTGCTACAGAAAAACTCATTTCAAGATTCTTGTACAACAACGGTCCTTCAGAAAAACACATTTCAAAACTCATGCACAACAACAGTCCTTCACAGAAACACATTTCAAGACTCTTGTACAACAACAGTCCTTCAGAAAAACTCATTTCAAGACTCATGTACAACGACAGTTGTTTACAGAAACACATTTCAAAACTCTTGTACAACAACAGTCCTTCAGAAAAACTCATTTCAAGATTCTTGTACAACAACGGTCCTTCAGAAAAACACATTTTAAGATTCTTGTACAACAACACTCCTTCAGAAAAACGCATTTCAAAACTCATGTACAACGACAGTTGTTTACAGAAACACATTTCAAAACTCTTGCACTACAACACTGCTACAGAAAAACTCATTTCAAGATTCTTGTACAACAACACTCCTTCAAAAAAACGCATTTAAAAACTCATGTACAACGACCGTCCTTTACAGAAACACATTTCAAAACTCTTGCACTACAACACTGCTACAGAAAAACTCATTTCAAGATTCTTGTACAACAACACTCCTTCAGAAAAACGCATTTAAAAACTCTTGTACAACGACAGTTGTTTACAGAAACACATTTCAAGATTCTTGTACAACAACGGTCCTTCAGAAAAACACATTTCAAAACTCTTGCACTACAACACTGCTACAGAAAAACTCATTTCAAGATTCTTGTACAACAACACTCCTTCAGAAAAACGCATTTAAAAACTCATGTACAACGACAGTCCTTCACAGAAACACATTTCAAGACTCATGTACAACGACAGTTGTTTACAGAAACACATTTCAAAACACTGCTACATGCAGTCTACAACAGTCCTTCAGAAAAACTCATTTCAAGACTCATGTACAACAACACTCCTTCAGAGAAACGCATTTCAAAACTCATGTACAACGACAGTTGTTTACAGAAACACATTTCAAAACTCTTGCACTACAACACTGCTACAGAAAAACTCATTTCAAGATTCTTGTACAACAACACTCCTTCAGAAAAACGCATTTAAAAACTCATGTACAACGACAGTCCTTTACAGAAACGCATTTCAAAACTCTTGCACTACAACACTGCTACAGAAAAACTCATTTCAAGATTCTTGTACAACAACACTCCTTCAGAAAAACGCATTTAAAAACTCATGTACAACGACAGTCCTCTACAGAAACTCATTTCAAGACTCATGTACAACGACAGTTGTTTACAGAAACACATTTCAAAACTCTTGCACTACAACACTGCTACAGAAAAACTCATTTCAAGATTCTTGTACAACAACACTCCTTCAGAAAAACACATTTAAAAACTCATGTGCAACGACAGTCCTTTACAGAAACACATTTCAAAACTCTTGCACTACAACACTGCTACAGAAAAACTCATTTCAAGATTCTTGTACAACAACGGTCCTTCAGAAAAACACATTTAAAAACTCATGTACAACGACAGTCCTTTACAGAAACACATTTCAAAACTCTTGCACTACAACACTGCTACAGAAAAACTCATTTCAAGATTCTTGTACAACAACACTCCTTCAGAAAAACGCATTTAAAAACTCATGTACAACGACAGTCCTTTACAGAAACGCATTTCAAAACTCTTGCACTACAACACTGCTACAGAAAAACTCATTTCAAGATTCTTGTACAACAACACTCCTTCAGAAAAACGCATTTAAAAACTCATGTACAACGACAGTCCTTTACAGAAACTCATTTCAAAACTCTTGCACTACAACACTGCTACAGAAAAACTCATTTCAAGATTCTTGTACAACAACACTCCTTCAGAAAAACACATTTAAAAACTCATGTGCAACGACAGTATTTTACAGAAACACATTTCAAAACTCTTGCACTACAACACTGCTACAGAAAAGCTCATTTCAAGATTCTTGTACAACAACGGTCCTTCAGAAAAACGCATTTAAAAACTCATGTACAACGACAGTCCTTTACAGAAACGCATTTCAAAACTCTTGCACTACAACACTGCTACAGAAAAACTCATTTCAAGATTCTTGTACAACAACACTCCTTCAGAAAAACGCATTTAAAAACTCATGTACAACGACAGTCCTTTACAGAAACGCATTTCAAAACTCTTGCACTACAACACTGCTACAGAAAAACTCATTTCAAGATTCTTGTACAACAACACTCCTTCAGAAAAACGCATTTAAAAACTCATGTACAACGACAGTCCTTTACAGAAACTCATTTCAAGACTCATGTACAACGACAGTTGTTTACAGAAACACATTTCAAGACTCATGTACAACGACAGTTGTTTACAGAAACATATTTCAAAACTCTTGCACTACAACACTGCTACAGAAAAACTCATTTCAAGATTCTTGTACAACAACACTCCTTCAGAAAAACGCATTTAAAAACTCATGTACAACGACAGTCCTTTACAGAAACACATTTCAAAACTCTTGCACTACAACACTGCTACAGAAAAACTCATTTCAAGATTCTTGTACAACAACGCTCCTTCAGAAAAACGCATTTAAAAACTCATGTACAACGACAGTCCTTTACAGAAACACATTTCAAGACTCTTGTACAACAACAGTCCTTCACAGAAACACATTTCAAGACTCTTGTACAACAACGGTACTTCAGAAAAACTCATTTCAAGATTCTTGTACAACAACACTCCTTCAGAAAAACGCATTTAAAAACTCATGTACAACGACAGTCCTTTACAGAAACGCATTTCAAAACTCATGTACAACGACAGTTGTTTACAGAAACACATTTCAAAACTCTTGCACTACAACACTGCTACAGAAAAACTCATTTCAAGATTCTTGTACAACAACACTCCTTCAGAAAAACGCATTTAAAAACTCATGTACAACGACAGTCCTTTACAGAAACTCATTTCAAGACTCATGTACAACGACAGTTGTTTACAGAAACACATTTCAAAACTCTTGCACTACAACACTGCTACAGAAAAACTCATTTCAAGATTCTTGTACAACAACACTCCTTCAGAAAAACGCATTTAAAAACTCATGTACAACGACAGTCCTTTACAGAAACGCATTTCAAAACTCTTGCACTACAACACTGCTACAGAAAAACTCATTTCAAGATTCTTGTACAACAACGCTCCTTCAGAAAAACGCATTTAAAAACTCATGTACAACGACAGTCCTTTACAGAAACGCATTTCAAAACTCTTGCACTACAACACTGCTACAGAAAAACTCATTTCAAGATTCTTGTACAACAACACTCCTTCAGAAAAACGCATTTAAAAACTCATGTACAACGACAGTCCTTTACAGAAACTCATTTCAAGACTCATGTACAACGACAGTTGTTTACAGAAACACATTTCAAAACTCTTGCACTACAACACTGCTACAGAAAAACTAATTTCAAGATTCTTGTACAACAACGGTCCTTCAGAAAAACACATTTCAAGACTCTTGTACAACAACGGTCCTTCAGAAAAACACATTTAAGAACTCATGCACAATAACAGTCCTTCACAGAAACACATTTCAAGACTCTTGTACAACAACAGTCCTTCACAGAAACACATTTCAAGACTCTTGTACAACAACGGTCCTTCAGAAAAACTCATTTCAAGATTCTCGTACAACAACACTCCTTCAGAAAAACGCATTTAAAAACTCATGTACAACGACAGTCCTTTACAGAAACACATTTCAAAACTCATGTACAACAACACTCCTTCAGAGAAACGCATTTCAAAACTCATGTACAACGACAGTCCTTTACAGAAACGCATTTCAAAACTCTTGCACTACAACACTGCTACAGAAAAACTCATTTCAAGATTCTTGTACAACAACACTCCTTCAGAAAAACGCATTTAAAAACTCATGTACAACGACAGTCCTTTACAGAAACGCATTTCAAAACTCTTGTACAACGACAGTTGTTTACAGAAACACATTTCAAAACTCATGTACAACGACAGTTGTTTACAGGAACACATTTCAAAACTCTTGCACTACAACACTGCTACAGAAAAACTCATTTCAAGATTCTTGTACAACAACACTCCTTCAGAAAAACGCATTTAAAAACTCATGTACAACGACAGTCCTTTACAGAAACTCATTTCAAGACTCATGTACAACGACAGTTGTTTACAGAAACACATTTCAAAACTCTTGCACTACAACACTGCTACAGAAAAACTCATTTCAAGATTCTTGTACAACAACGGTCGTTCAGAAAAACGCATTTAAAAACTCATGTACAACGACAGTCCTTTACAGAAACACATTTCAAAACTCTTGCACTACAACACTGCTACAGAAAAACTCATTTCAAGATTCTTGTACAACAACGCTCCTTCAGAAAAACGCATTTAAAAACTCATGTACAACGACAGTCCTTTACAGAAACACATTTCAAAACTCATGTACAACGACAGTTGTTTACAGAAACACATTTCAAAACTCTTGCACTACAACACTGCTACAGAAAAACTCATTTCAAGATTCTTGTACAACAACACTCCTTCAGAAAAACACATTTAAAAACTCATGTACAACGACAGTCCTTTACAGAAACGCATTTCAAAACTCATGTACAACGACAGTTGTTTACAGAAACACATTTCAAAACTCTTGCACTACAACACTGCTACAGAAAAACTCATTTCAAGATTCTTGTACAACAACACTCCTTCAGAAAAACGCATTTAAAAACTCATGTACAACGACAGTCCTTTACAGAAACTCATTTCAAGACTCATGTACAACGACAGTTGTTTACAGAAACACATTTAAAAACTCTTGCACTACAACACTGCTACAGAAAAACTCATTTCAAGACTCTTGTACAACAACACTCCTTCAGAAAAACGCATTTAAAAACTCATGTACAACGACAGTCCTTTACAGAAACACATTTCAAAACTCTTGCACTACAACACTGCTACAGAAAAACTCATTTCAAGATTCTTGTACAACAACACTCCTTCAGAAAAACGCATTTAAAAACTCATGTACAACGACAGTCCTTCACAGAAACACATTTCAAAACTCTTGTACAACGACAGTTGTTTACAGAAACACATTTCAAAACTCTTGCACTACAACACTGCTACAGAAAAACTCATTTCAAGACTCTAGTACAACAACACTCCTTCAGAAAAACGCATTTAAAAACTCATGTACAACGACAGTCCTTTACAGAAACACATTTCAAAACTCTTGCACTACAACACTGCTACAGAAAAACTCATTTCAAGATTCTTGTACAACAACACTCCTTCAGAAAAACGCATTTAAAAACTCATGTACAACGACAGTCCTTCACAGAAACACATTTCAAAACTCTTGTACAACGACAGTTGTTTACAGAAACACATTTCAAAACTCTTGCACTACAACACTGCTACAGAAAAACTCATTTCAAGATTCTTGTACAACAACGGTCCTTCAGAAAAACACATTTAAAAACTCATGTACAACGACAGTCCTTTACAGAAACGCATTTCAAAACTCTTGTACAACGACAGTTGTTTACAGAAACACATTTCAAAACTCTTGTACAACGACAGTTGTTTACAGAAACACATTTCAAAACTCTTGCACTACAACACTGCTACAGAAAAACTCATTTCAAGATTCTTGTACAACAACGGTCCTTCAGAAAAACACATTTAAAAACTCATGTACAACGACAGTCCTTTACAGAAACGCATTTCAAAACTCTTGTACAACGACAGTTGTTTACAGAAACACATTTCAAAACTCTTGCACTACAACACTGCTACAGAAAAACTCATTTCAAGATTCTTGTACAACAACGGTCCTTCAGAAAAACACATTTAAAAACTCATGTACAACGACAGTCCTTTACAGAAACGCATTTCAAAACTCTTGTACAACGACAGTTGTTTACAGAAACACATTTCAAAACTCTTGCAGTACAACACTGCTACAGAAAAACTCATTTCAAGATTCTTGTACAACAACACTCCTTCAGAAAAACGCATTTAAAAACTCATGTACAACGACAGTCCTTTACAGAAACACATTTCAAAACTCTTGCACTACAACACTGCTACAGAAAAACTCATTTCAAGATTCTTGTACAACAACGCTCCTTCAGAAAAACGCATTTAAAAAATCATGTACAACGACAGTCCTTTACAGAAACGCATTTCAAAACTCTTGCACTACAACACTGCTACAGAAAAACTCATTTCAAGATTCTTGTACAACAACACTCCTTCAGAAAAACGCATTTAAAAACTCATGTACAACGACAGTCCTTTACAGAAACGCATTTCAAAACTCATGTACAACGACAGTTGTTTACAGAAACACATTTCAAAACTCTTGCACTACAACACTGCTACAGAAAAACTCATTTCAAGATTCTTGTACAACAACACTCCTTCAGAAAAACGGATTTAAAAACTCATGTACAACGACAGTCCTTTACAGAAACTCATTTCAAGACTCATGTACAACGACAGTTGTTTACAGAAACACATTTCAAAACTCTTGCACTACAACACTGCTACAGAAAAACTCATTTCAAGATTCTTGTACAACAACACTCCTTCAGAAAAACGCATTTAAAAACTCATGTACAACGACAGTCCTTTACAGAAACACATTTCAAAACTCTTGCACTACAACACTGCTACAGAAAAACTCATTTCAAGATTCTTGTACAACAACGCTCCTTCAGAAAAACGCATTTAAAAACTCATGTACAACGACAGTCCTTTACAGAAACGCATTTCAAAACTCTTGCACTACAACACTGCTACAGAAAAACTCATTTCAAGATTCTTGTACAACAACACTCCTTCAGAAAAACGCATTTAAAAACTCATGTACAACGACAGTCCTTTACAGAAACTCATTTCAAGACTCATGTACAACGACAGTTGTTTACAGAAACACATTTCAAAACTCTTGCACTACAACACTGCTACAGAAAAACTCATTTCAAGATTCTTGTACAACAACGGTCCTTCAGAAAAACACATTTCAAGACTCTTGTACAACAACGGTCCTTCAGCAAAACACATTTAAAAACTCATGCACAATAACAGTCCTTCACAGAAACACATTTCAAGACTCTTGTACAACAACAGTCCTTAACAGAAACACATTTCAAGACTCTTGTACAACAACGGTCCTTCAGAAAAACTCATTTCAAGATTCTTGTACAACAACACTCCTTCAGAAAAACGCATTTAAAAACTCATGTACAACGACAGTCCTTTACAGAAACGCATTTCAAAACTCTTGTACAACGACAGTCCTTTACAGAAACGCATTTCAAAACTCATGTACAACGACAGTTGTTTACAGAAACACATTTCAAAACTCTTGCACTACAACACTGCTACAGAAAAACTCATTTCAAGATTCTTGTACAACAACACTCCTTCAGAAAAACGCATTTAAAAACTCATGTACAACGACAGTCCTTTACAGAAACTCATTTCAAGACTCATGTACAACGACAGTTGTTTACAGAAACACATTTCAAAACTCTTGCACTACAACACTGCTACAGAAAAACTCATTTCAAGATTCTTGTACAACAACGGTCCTTCAGAAAAACGCATTTAAAAACTCATGTACAACGACAGTCCTTTACAGAAACACATTTCAAAACTCTTGCACTACAACACTGCTACAGAAAAACTCATTTCAAGATTCTTGTACAACAACACTCCTTCAGAAAAACGCATTTAAAAACTCATGTACAACGACAGTTGTTTACAGAAACACATTTCAAGACTCATGTACAACGACAGTTGTTTACAGAAACACATTTAAAAACTCTTGCACTACAACACTGCTACAGAAAAACTCATTTCAAGACTCTTGTACAACAACACTCCTTCAGAAAAACGCATTTAAAAACTCATGTACAACGACAGTCCTTTACAGAAACACATTTCAAAACTCTTGCACTACAACACTGCTACAGAAAAACTCATTTCAAGATTCTTGTACAACAACACTCCTTCAGAAAAACGCATTTAAAAACTCATGTACAACGACAGTCCTTCACAGAAACACATTTCAAAACTCTTGTACAACGACAGTTGTTTACAGAAACACATTTCAAAACTCTTGCACTACAACACTGCTACAGAAAAACTCATTTCAAGACTCTTGTACAACAACACTCCTTCAGAAAAACGCATTTAAAAACTCATGTACAACGACAGTCCTTTACAGAAACACATTTCAAAACTCTTGCACTACAACACTGCTACAGAAAAACTCATTTCAAGATTCTTGTACAACAACACTCCTTCAGAAAAACGCATTTAAAAACTCATGTACAACGACAGTCCTTCACAGAAACACATTTCAAAACTCTTGTACAACGACAGTTGTTTACAGAAACACATTTCAAAACTCTTGCACTACAACACTGCTACAGAAAAACTCATTTCAAGATTCTTGTACAACAACACTCCTTCAGAAAAACGCATTTAAAAACTCATGTACAACGACAGTCCTTTACAGAAACACATTTCAAAACTCTTGCACTACAACACTGCTACAGAAAAACTCATTTCAAGATTCTTGTACAACAACGCTCCTTCAGAAAAACGCATTTAAAAACTCATGTACAACGACAGTCCTTTACAGAAACACATTTCAAAACTCATGTACAACGACAGTTGTTTACAGAAACACATTTCAAAACTCTTGCACTACAACACTGCTACAGAAAAACTCATTTCAAGATTCTTGTACAACAACACTCCTTCAGAAAAACACATTTAAAAACTCATGTACAACGACAGTCCTTTACAGAAACGCATTTCAAAACTCATGTACAACGACAGTTGTTTACAGAAACACATTTCAAAACTCTTGCACTACAACACTGCTACAGAAAAACTCATTTCAAGATTCTTGTACAACAACACTCCTTCAGAAAACCGCATTTAAAAACTCATGTACAACGACAGTTGTTTACAGAAACACATTTCAAGACTCATGTACAACGACAGTTGTTTACAGAAACACATTTAAAAACTCTTGCACTACAACACTGCTACAGAAAAACTCATTTCAAGACTCTTGTACAACAACACTCCTTCAGAAAAACGCATTTAAAAACTCATGGACAACGACAGTCCTTTACAGAAACACATTTCAAAACTCTTGCACTACAACACTGCTACAGAAAAACTCATTTCAAGATTCTTGTACAACAACACTCCTTCAGAAAAACGCATTTAAAAACTCATGTACAACGACAGTCCTTCACAGAAACACATTTCAAAACTCTTGTACAACGACAGTTGTTTACAGAAACACATTTCAAAACTCTTGCACTACAACACTGCTACAGAAAAACTCATTTCAAGACTCTTGTACAACAACACTCCTTCAGAAAAACGCATTTAAAAACTCATGTACAACGACAGTCCTTTACAGAAACACATTTCAAAACTCTTGCACTACAACACTGCTACAGAAAAACTCATTTCAAGATTCTTGTACAACAACACTCCTTCAGAAAAACGCATTTAAAAACTCATGTACAACGACAGTCCTTCACAGAAACACATTTCAAAACTCTTGTACAACGACAGTTGTTTACAGAAACACATTTCAAAACTCTTGCACTACAACACTGCTACAGAAAAACTCATTTCAAGATTCTTGTACAACAACGGTCCTTCAGAAAAACACATTTAAAAACTCATGTACAACGACAGTCCTTTACAGAAACGCATTTCAAAACTCTTGTACAACGACAGTTGTTTACAGAAACACATTTCAAAACTCTTGTACAACGACAGTTGTTTACAGAAACACATTTCAAAACTCTTGCACTACAACACTGCTACAGAAAAACTCATTTCAAGATTCTTGTACAACAACGGTCCTTCAGAAAAACACATTTAAAAACTCATGTACAACGACAGTCCTTTACAGAAACGCATTTCAAAACTCTTGTACAACGACAGTTGTTTACAGAAACACATTTCAAAACTCTTGCACTACAACACTGCTACAGAAAAACTCATTTCAAGATTCTTGTACAACAACGGTCCTTCAGAAAAACACATTTAAAAACTCATGTACAACGACAGTCCTTTACAGAAACGCATTTCAAAACTCTTGTACAACGACAGTTGTTTACAGAAACACATTTCAAAACTCTTGCAGTACAACACTGCTACAGAAAAACTCATTTCAAGATTCTTGTACAACAACACTCCTTCAGAAAAACGCATTTAAAAACTCATGTACAACGACAGTCCTTTACAGAAACACATTTCAAAACTCTTGCACTACAACACTGCTACAGAAAAACTCATTTCAAGATTCTTGTACAACAACGCTCCTTCAGAAAAACGCATTTAAAAACTCATGTACAACGACAGTCCTTTACAGAAACGCATTTCAAAACTCTTGCACTACAACACTGCTACAGAAAAACTCATTTCAAGATTCTTGTACAACAACACTCCTTCAGAAAAACGCATTTAAAAACTCATGTACAACGACAGTCCTTTACAGAAACGCATTTCAAAACTCATGTACAACGACAGTTGTTTACAGAAACACATTTCAAAACTCTTGCACTACAACACTGCTACAGAAAAACTCATTTCAAGATTCTTGTACAACAACACTCCTTCAGAAAAACGCATTTAAAAACTCATGTACAACGACAGTCCTTTACAGAAACTCATTTCAAGACTCATGTACAACGACAGTTGTTTACAGAAACACATTTCAAAACTCTTGCACTACAACACTGCTACAGAAAAACTCATTTCAAGATTCTTGTACAACAACACTCCTTCAGAAAAACGCATTTAAAAACTCATGTACAACGACAGTCCTTTACAGAAACACATTTCAAAACTCTTGCACTACAATACTGCTACAGAAAAACTCATTTCAAGATTCTTGTACAACAACGCTCCTTCAGAAAAACGCATTTAAAAACTCATGTACAACGACAGTCCTTTACAGAAACGCATTTCAAAACTCTTGCACTACAACACTGCTACAGAAAAACTCATTTCAAGATTCTTGTACAACAACACTCCTTTACAGAAACTCATTTCAAGACTCATGTACAACGACAGTTGTTCACAGAAACACATTTCAAAACTCTTGCACTACAACACTGCTACAGAAAAACTCATTTCAAGATTCTTGTACAACAACGGTCCTTCAGAATAACACATTTCAAGACTCTTGTACAACAACGGTCCTTCAGAAAAACACATTCTAAAAACTCATGCACAATAACAGTCCTTCACAGAAACACATTTCAAGACTCTTGTACAACAACAGTCCTTCACAGAAACACATTTCAAGACTCTTGTACAACAACGGTCCTTCAGAAAAACTCATTTCAAGATTCTTGTACAACAACACTCCTTCAGAAAAACGCATTTAAAAACTCATGTACAACGACAGTCCTTTACAGAAACACATTTCAAAACTCATGTACAACAACACTCCTTCAGAGAAACGCATTTCAAAACTCATGTACAACGACAGTCCTTTACAGAAACGCATTTCAAAACTCTTGCACTACAACACTGCTACAGAAAAACTCATTTCAAGATTCTTGTACAACAACACTCCTTCAGAAAAACGCATTTAAAAACTCATGTACAACGACAGTCCTTTACAGAAACGCATTTCAAAACTCTTGTACAACGACAGTTGTTTACAGAAACACATTTCAAAACTCTTGCACTACAACACTGCTACAGAAAAACTCATTTCAAGATTCTTGTACAACAACACTCCTTCAGAAGAACGCATTTAAAAACTCATGTACAACGACAGTCCTTTACAGAAACACATTTCAAAACTCATGTACAACAACACTCCTTCAGAGAAACGCATTTCAAAACTCATGTACAACGACAGTCCTTTACAGAAACGCATTTCAAAACTCTTGCACTACAACACTGCTACAGAAAAACTCATTTCAAGATTCTTGTACAACAACACTCCTTCAGAAAAACGCATTTAAAAACTCATGTACAACGACAGTCCTTTACAGAAACGCATTTCAAAACTCTTGTACAACGACAGTTGTTTACAGAAACACATTTCAAAACTCATGTACAACGACAGTTGTTTACAGAAACACATTTCAAAACTCTTGCACTACAACACTGCTACAGAAAAACTCATTTCAAGATTCTTGTACAACAACGGTCCTTCAGAAAAACGCATTTAAAAACTCATGTACAACGACAGTCCTTTACAGAAACGCATTTCAAAACTCTTGTACAACGACAGTTGTTTACAGAAACACATTTCAAAACTCATGTACAACGACAGTTGTTTACAGAAACACATTTCAAGACTCTTGTACAACAACAGTCCTTCACAGAAACACATTTCAAGACTCTTGTACAACAACGGTCCTTCAGAAAAACTCATTTCAAGATTCTTGTACAACAACACTCCTTCAGAAAAACGCATTTAAAAACTCATGTACAACGACAGTCCTTTACAGAAACACATTTCAAAACTCATGTACAACAACACTCCTTCAGAGAAACGCATTTCAAAACTCATGTACAACGACAGTCCTTTACAGAAACGCATTTCAAAACTCTTGCACTACAACACTGCTACAGAAAAACTCATTTCAAGATTCTTGTACAACAACACTCCTTCAGAAAAACGCATTTAAAAACTCATGTACAACGACAGTCCTTTACAGAAACGCATTTCAAAACTCTTGTACAACGACAGTTGTTTACAGAAACACATTTCAAAACTCATGTACAACGACAGTTGTTTACAGAAACACATTTCAAAACTCTTGCACTACAACACTGCTACAGAAAAACTCATTTCAAGATTCTTGTACAACAACGGTCCTTCAGAAAAACGCATTTAAAAACTCATGTACAACGACAGTCCTTTACAGAAACGCATTTCAAAACTCTTGTACAACGACAGTTGTTTACAGAAACACATTTCAAAACTCATGTACAACGACAGTTGTTTACAGAAACACATTTCAAAACTCTTGCACTACAACACTGCTACAGAAAAACTCATTTCAAGATTCTTGTACAACAACACTCCTTCAGAAAAACACATTTAAAAACTCATGTACAACGACAGTCCTTTACAGAAACGCATTTCAAAACTCATGTACAACGACAGTTGTTTACAGAAACACATTTCAAAACTCTTGCACTACAACACTGCTACAGAAAAACTCATTTCAAGATTCTTGTACAACAACACTCCTTCAGAAAAACGCATTTAAAAACTCATGTACAACGACAGTTGTTTACAGAAACACATTTCAAGACTCATGTACAACGACAGTTGTTTACAGAAACACATTTAAAAACTCTTGCACTACAACACTGCTACAGAAAAACTCATTTCAAGACTCTTGTACAACAACACTCCTTCAGAAAAACGCATTTAAAAACTCATGTACAACGACAGTCCTTTACAGAAACACATTTCAAAACTCTTGCACTACAACACTGCTACAGAAAAACTCATTTCAAGATTCTTGTACAACAACACTCCTTCAGAAAAACGCATTTAAAAACTCATGTACAACGACAGTCCTTCACAGAAACACATTTCAAAACTCTTGTACAACGACAGTTGTTTACAGAAACACATTTCAAAACTCTTGCACTACAACACTGCTACAGAAAAACTCATTTCAAGACTCTTGTACAACAACACTCCTTCAGAAAAACGCATTTAAAAACTCATGTACAACGACAGTCCTTTACAGAAACACATTTCAAAACTCTTGCACTACAACACTGCTACAGAAAAACTCATTTCAAGATTCTTGTACAACAACACTCCTTCAGAAAAACGCATTTAAAAACTCATGTACAACGACAGTCCTTCACAGAAACACATTTCAAAACTCTTGTACAACGACAGTTGTTTACAGAAACACATTTCAAAACTCTTGCACTACAACACTGCTACAGAAAAACTCATTTCAAGATTCTTGTACAACAACGGTCCTTCAGAAAAACACATTTAAAAACTCATGTACAACGACAGTCCTTTACAGAAACGCATTTCAAAACTCTTGTACAACGACAGTTGTTTACAGAAACACATTTCAAAACTCTTGTACAACGACAGTTGTTTACAGAAACACATTTCAAAACTCTTGCACTACAACACTGCTACAGAAAAACTCATTTCAAGATTCTTGTACAACAACGGTCCTTCAGAAAAACACATTTAAAAACTCATGTACAACGACAGTCCTTTACAGAAACGCATTTCAAAACTCTTGTACAACGACAGTTGTTTACAGAAACACATTTCAAAACTCTTGCACTACAACACTGCTACAGAAAAACTCATTTCAAGATTCTTGTACAACAACGGTCCTTCAGAAAAACACATTTAAAAACTCATGTACAACGACAGTCCTTTACAGAAACGCATTTCAAAACTCTTGTACAACGACAGTTGTTTACAGAAACACATTTCAAAACTCTTGCAGTACAACACTGCTACAGAAAAACTCATTTCAAGATTCTTGTACAACAACACTCCTTCAGAAAAACGCATTTAAAAACTCATGTACAACGACAGTCCTTTACAGAAACACATTTCAAAACTCTTGCACTACAACACTGCTACAGAAAAACTCATTTCAAGATTCTTGTACAACAACGCTCCTTCAGAAAAACGCATTTAAAAACTCATGTACAACGACAGTCCTTTACAGAAACGCATTTCAAAACTCTTGCACTACAACACTGCTACAGAAAAACTCATTTCAAGATTCTTGTACAACAACACTCCTTCAGAAAAACGCATTTAAAAACTCATGTACAACGACAGTCCTTTACAGAAACTCATTTCAAGACTCATGTACAACGACAGTTGTTTACAGAAACACATTTCAAAACTCTTGCACTACAACACTGCTACAGAAAAACTCATTTCAAGATTCTTGTACAACAACGGTCCTTCAGAAAAACACATTTCAAGACTCTTGTACAACAACGGTCCTTCAGAAAAACGCATTTAAAAACTCATGTACAACGACAGTCCTTTACAGAAACGCATTTCAAAACTCTTGCACTACAACACTGCTACAGAAAAACTCATTTCAAGACTCTTGTACAACAACACTCCTTCAGAAAAACGCATTTAAAAACTCATGTACAACGACAGTCCTTTACAGAAACACATTTCAAAACTCTTGCACTACAACACTGCTACAGAAAAACTCATTTCAAGATTCTTGTACAACAACACTCCTTCAGAAAAACGCATTTAAAAACTCATGTACAACGACAGTCCTTCACAGAAACACATTTCAAAACTCTTGTACAACGACAGTTGTTTACAGAAACACATTTCAAAACTCTTGCACTACAACACTGCTACAGAAAAACTCATTTCAAGATTCTTGTACAACAACGGTCCTTAAAAAAAACACATTTAAAAACTCATGTACAACGACAGTCCTTTACAGAAACGCATTTCAAAACTCTTGTACAACGACAGTTGTTTACAGAAACACATTTCAAAACTCTTGTACAACGACAGTTGTTTACAGAAACACATTTCAAAACTCTTGCACTACAACACTGCTACAGAAAAACTCATTTCAAGATTCTTGTACAACAACGGTCCTTCAGAAAAACACATTTAAAAACTCATGTACGACGACAGTCCTTTACAGAAACGCATTTCAAAACTCTTGTACAACGACAGTTGTTTACAGAAACACATTTCAAAACTCTTGCACTACAACACTGCTACAGAAAAACTCATTTCAAGATTCTTGTACAACAACGGTCCTTCAGAAAAACACATTTAAAAACTCATGTACAACGACAGTCCTTTACAGAAACGCATTTCAAAACTCTTGTACAACGACAGTTGTTTACAGAAACACATTTCAAAACTCTTGCACTACAACACTGCTACAGAAAAACTCATTTCAAGATTCTTGTACAACAACACTCCTTCAGAAAAACGCATTTAAAAACTCATGTACAACGACAGTCCTTTACAGAAACACATTTCAAAACTCTTGCACTACAACACTGCTACAGAAAAACTCATTTCAAGATTCTTGTACAACAACGCTCCTTCAGAAAAACGCATTTAAAAACTCATGTACAACGACAGTCCTTTACAGAAACGCATTTCAAAACTCTTGCACTACAACACTGCTACAGAAAAACTCATTTCAAGATTCTTGTACAACGACAGTCCTTTACAGAAACACATTTCAAAACTCTTGCACCACAACACTGCTACAGAAAAACTCATTTCAAGATTCTTGTACAACAACACTCCTTCAGAAAAACGCATTTAAAAACTCATGTACAACGACAGTCCTTCACAGAAACACATTTCAAAACTCTTGTACAACGACAGTTGTTTACAGAAACACATTTCAAAACTCTTGCACTACAACACTGCTACAGAAAAACTCATTTCAAGATTCTTGTACAACAACGGTCCTTCAGAAAAACACATTTAAAAACTCATGTACAACGACAGTCCTTTACAGAAACGCATTTCAAAACTCTTGCACAACGACAGTTGTTTACAGAAACACATTTCAAAACTCTTGTACAACGACAGTTGTTTACAGAAACACATTTCAAAACTCTTGCACTACAACACTGCTACAGAAAAACTCATTTCAAGATTCTTGTACAACAACGGTCCTTCAGAAAAACACATTTAAAAACTCATGTACAACGACAGTCCTTTACAGAAACGCATTTCAAAACGCTTGTACAACGACAGTTGTTTACAGAAACACATTTCAAAACTCTTGCACTACAACACTGCTACAGAAAAACTCATTTCAAGATTCTTGTACAACAACGGTCCTTCAGAAAAACACATTTAAAAACTCATGTACAACGACAGTCCTTTACAGAAACGCATTTCAAAACTCTTGTACAACGACAGTTGTATACAGAAACACATTTCAAAACTCTTGCACTACAACACTGCTACAGAAAAACTCATTTCAAGATTCTTGTACAACAACACTCCTTCAGAAAAACGCATTTAAAAACTCATGTACAACGACAGTCCTTTACAGAAACACATTTCAAAACTCTTGCACTACAACACTGCTACAGAAAAACTCATTTCAAGATTCTTGTACAACAACGCTCCTTCAGAAAAACGCATTTAAAAACTCATGTACAACGACAGTCCTTTACAGAAACGCATTTCAAAACTCTTGCACTACAACACTGCTACAGAAAAACTCATTTCAAGATTCTTGTACAACAACACTCCTTCAGAAAAACGCATTTAAAAACTCATGTACAACGACAGTCCTTTACAGAAACTCATTTCAAGACTCATGTACAACGACAGTTGTTTACAGAAACACATTTCAAAACTCTTGCACTACAACACTGCTACAGAAAAACTCATTTCAAGATTCTTGTACAACAACGGTCCTTCAGAAAAACACATTTCAAGACTCTTGTACAACAACGGTCCTTCAGAAAAACGCATTTAAAAACTCATGTACAACGACAGTCCTTTACAGAAACACATTTCAAAACTCTTGCACTACAACACTGCTACAGAAAAACTCATTTCAAGATTCTTGTACAACAACACTCCTTCAGAAAAACGCATTTAAAAACTCATGTACAACGACAGTCCTTCACAGAAACACATTTCAAAACTCTTGTACAACGACAGTTGTTTACAGAAACACATTTCAAAACTCTTGCACTACAACACTGCTACAGAAAAACTCATTTCAAGATTCTTGTACAACAACGGTCCTTCAGAAAAACACATTTAAAAACTCATGTACAACGACAGTCCTTTACAGAAACGCATTTCAAAACTCTTGTACAACGACAGTTGTTTACAGAAACACATTTCAAAACTCTTGCACTACAACACTGCTACAGAAAAACTCATTTCAAGATTCTTGTACAACAACACTCCTTCAGAAAAACGCATTTAAAAACTCATGTACAACGACAGTCCTTTACAGAAACACATTTCAAAACTCTTGCACTACAACACTGCTACAGAAAAACTCATTTCAAGATTCTTGTACAACAACGCTCCTTCAGAAAAACGCATTTAAAAACTCATGTACAACGACAGTCCTTTACAGAAACGCATTTCAAAACTCTTGCACTACAACACTGCTACAGAAAAACTCATTTCAAGATTCTTGTACAACAACACTCCTTCAGAAAAACGCATTTAAAAACTCATGTACAACGACAGTCCTTTACAGAAACTCATTTCAAGACTCATGTACAACGACAGTTGTTAACAGAAACACATTTCAAAACTCTTGCACTACAACACTGCTACAGAAAAACTCATTTCAAGATTCTTGTACAACAACGGTCCTTCAGAAAAACACATTTCAAGACTCTTGTACAACAACGGTCCTTCAGAAAAACACATTTAAAAACTCATGCACAGAACAGTCCTTCACAGAAACACATTTCAAGACTCTTGTACAACAACAGTCCTTCACAGAAACACATTTCAAGACTCTTGTACAACAACGGTCCTTCAGAAAAACTCATTTCAAGATTCTTGTACAACAACACTCCTTCAGAAAAACGCATTTAAAAACTCATGTACAACGACAGTCCTTTACAGAAACACATTTCAAAACTCTTGCACTACAACACTGCTACAGAAAAACTCATTTCAAGATTCTTGTACAACAACGCTCCTTCAGAAAAACGCATTTAAAAACTCATGTACAACGACAGTCCTTTACAGAAACGCATTTCAAAACTCTTGCACTACAACACTGCTACAGAAAAACTCATTTCAAGACTCTTGTACAACAACACTCCTTCAGAAAAACGCATTTAAAAACTCATGTACAACGACAGTCCTTTACAGAAACACATTTCAAAACTCTTGCACTACAACACTGCTACAGAAAAACTCATTTCAAGATTCTTGTACAACAACACTCCTTCAGAAAAACGCATTTAAAAACTCATGTACAACGACAGTCCTTCACAGAAACACATTTCAAAACTCTTGTACAACGACAGTTGTTTACAGAAACACATTTCAAAACTCTTGCACTACAACACTGCTACAGAAAAACTCATTTCAAGATTCTTGTACAACAACGGTCCTTCAGAAAAACACATTTAAAAACTCATGTACAACGACAGTCCTTTACAGAAACGCATTTCAAAACTCTTGTACAACGACAGTTGTTTACAGAAACACATTTCAAAACTCTTGTACAACGACAGTTGTTTACAGAAACACATTTCAAAACTCTTGCACTACAACACTGCTACAGAAAAACTCATTTCAAGATTCTTGTACAACAACGGTCCTTCAGAAAAACACATTTAAAAACTCATGTACAACGACAGTCCTTTACAGAAACGCATTTCAAAACTCTTGTACAACGACAGTTGTTTACAGAAACACATTTCAAAACTCTTGCACTACAACACTGCTACAGAAAAACTCATTTCAAGATTCTTGTACAACAACGGTCCTTCAGAAAAACACATTTAAAAACTCATGTACAACGACAGTCCTTTACAGAAACGCATTTCAAAACTCTTGTACAACGACAGTTGTTTACAGAAACACATTTCAAAACTCTTGCACTACAACACTGCTACAGAAAAACTCATTTCAAGATTCTTGTACAACAACACTCCTTCAGAAAAACGCATTTAAAAACTCATGTACAACGACAGTCCTTTACAGAAACGCATTTCAAAACTCTTGCACTACAACACTGCTACAGAAAAACTCATTTCAAGATTCTTGTACAACAACACTCCTTCAGAAAAACGCATTTAAAAACTCATGTACAACGACAGTCCTTTACAGAAACTCATTTCAAGACTCATGTACAACGACAGTTGTTTACAGAAACACATTTCAAAACTCTTGCACTACAACACTGCTACAGAAAAACTCATTTCAAGATTCTTGTACAACAACGGTCCTTCAGAAAAACACATTTCAAGACTCTTGTACAACAACGGTTCTTCAGAAAAACACATTTAAAAACTCATGCACAATAACAGTCCTTCACAGAAACACATTTCAAGACTCTTGTACAACAACAGTCCTTCACAGAAACACATTTCAAGACTCTTGTACAACAACGGTCCTTCAGAAAAACTCATTTCAAGATTCTTGTACAACAACACTCCTTCAGAAAAACGCATTTAAAAACTCATGTACAACGACAGTCCTTTACAGAAACACATTTCAAAACTCATGTACAACAACACTCCTTCAGAGAAACGCATTTCAAAACTCATGTACAACGACAGTCCTTTACAGAAACGCATTTCAAAACTCTTGCACTACAACACTGCTACAGAAAAACTCATTTCAAGATTCTTGTACAACAACACTCCTTCAGAAAAACGCATTTAAAAACTCATGTACAACGACAGTCCTTTACAGAAACGCATTTCAAAACTCTTGTACAACGACAGTTGTTTACAGAAACACATTTCAAAACTCATGTACAACGACAGTTGTTTACAGAAACACATTTCAAAACTCTTGCACTACAACACTGCTACAGAAAAACTCATTTCAAGATTCTTGTACAACAACACTCCTTCAGAAAAACGCATTTAAAAACTCATGTACAACGACAGTCCTTTACAGAAACTCATTTCAAGACTCATGTACAACGACAGTTGTTTACAGAAACACATTTCAAAACTCTTGCACTACAACACTGCTACAGAAAAACTCATTTCAAGATTCTTGTACAACAACACTCCTTCAGAAAAACGCATTTAAAAACTCATGTACAACGACAGTCCTTTACAGAAACACATTTCAAAACTCTTGCACTACAACACTGCTACAGAAAAACTCATTTCAAGATTCTTGTACAACAACGCTCCTTCAGAAAAACGCATTTAAAAACTCATGTACAACGACAGTCCTTTACAGAAACGCATTTCAAAACTCATGTACAACGACAGTTGTTTACAGAAACACATTTCAAAACTCTTGCACTACAACACTGCTACAGAAAAACTCATTTCAAGATTCTTGTACAACAACACTCCTTCAGAAAAACACATTTAAAAACTCATGTACAACGACAGTCCTTTACAGAAACGCATTTCAAAACTCATGTACAACGACAGTTGTTTACAGAAACACATTTCAAAACTCTTGCACTACAACACTGCTACAGAAAAACTCATTTCAAGATTCTTGTACAACAACACTCCTTCAGAAAAACGCATTTAAAAACTCATGTACAACGACAGTTGTTTACAGAAACACATTTCAAGACTCATGTACAACGACAGTTGTTTACAGAAACACATTTAAAAACTCTTGCACTACAACACTGCTACAGAAAAACTCATTTCAAGACTCTTGTACAACAACACTCCTTCAGAAAAACGCATTTAAAAACTCATGTACAACGACAGTCCTTTACAGAAACACATTTCAAAACTCTTGCACTACAACACTGCTACAGAAAAACTCATTCCAAGATTCTTGTACAACAACACTCCTTCAGAAAAACGCATTTAAAAACTCATGTACAACGACAGTCCTTCACAGAAACACATTTCAAAACTCTTGTACAACGACAGTTGTTTACAGAAACACATTTCAAAAGTCTTGCACTACAACACTGCTACAGAAAAACTCATTTCAAGACTCTTTTACAACAACACTCCTTCAGAAAAACGCATTTAAAAACTCATGTACAACGACAGTCCTTTACAGAAACACATTTCAAAACTCTTGCACTACAACACTGCTACAGAAAAACTCATTTCAAGATTCTTGTACAACAACACTCCTTCAGAAAAACGCATTTAAAAACTCATGTACAACGACAGTCCTTCACAGAAACACATTTCAAAACTCATGTACAACGACAGTTGTTTACAGAAACACATTTCAAAACCCTTGCACTACAACACTGCTACAGAAAAACTCATTTCAGGACTCTTGTACAACAACACTCCTTCAGAAAAACGCATTTAAAAACTCATGTACAACGACAGTTGTTTACAGAAACACATTTCAAGACTCATGTACAACGACAGTTGTTTACAGAAACACATTTAAAAACTCTTGCACTACAACACTGCTACAGAAAAACTCATTTCAAGACTCTTGTACAACAACACTCCTTCAGAAAAACGCATTTAAAAACTCATGTACAACGACAGTCCTTTACAGAAACACATTTCAAAACTCTTGCACTACAACACTGCTACAGAAAAACTCATTCCAAGATTCTTGTACAACAACACTCCTTCAGAAAAACGCATTTAAAAACTCATGTACAACGACAGTTGTTTACAGAAACACATTTCAAGACTCATGTACAACGACAGTTGTTTACAGAAACACATTTAAAAACTCTTGCACTACAACACTGCTACAGAAAAACTCATTTCAAGACTCTTGTACAACAACACTCCTTCAGAAAAACGCATTTAAAAACTCATGTACAACGACAGTCCTTTACAGAAACACATTTCAAAACTCTTGCACTACAACACTGCTACAGAAAAACTCATTTCAAGACTCTTGTACAACAACACTCCTTCAGAAAAACGCATTTAAAAACTCATGTACAACGACAGTCCTTTACAGAAACACATTTCAAAACTCTTGCACTACAACACTGCTACAGAAAAACTCATTTCAAGATTCTTGTACAACAACACTCCTTCAGAAAAACGCATTTAAAAACTCATGTACAACGACAGTCCTTTACAGAAACACTCATTCCAAGATTCTTGTACAACAACACTCCTTCAGAAAAACGCATTTAAAAACTCATGTACAACGACAGTCCTTCACAGAAACACATTTCAAAACTCTTGTACAACGACAGTTGTTTACAGAAACACATTTCAAAACTCTTGCACTACAACACTGCTACAGAAAAACTCATTTCAAGACTCTTGTACAACAACACTCCTTCAGAAAAACGTATTTAAAAACTCATGTACAACGACAGTTGTTTACAGAAACACATTTCAAAACTCTTGCACTACAACACTGCTACAGAAAAACTCATTTCAAGATTCTTGTACAACAACACTCCTTCAGAAAAACGCATTTAAAAACTCATGTACAACGACAGTTGTTTACAGAAACACATTTCAAGACTCTTGTACAACAACGGTCCTTCAGAAAAACTCATTTCAAGATTCTTGTACAACAACACTCCTTCAGAGAAACACATTTCAAAACTCATGTACAACGACAGTTGTTTACAGAAACACATTTCAAAACTCTTGCACTACAACACTGCTACAGAAAAACTCATTTCAAGATTCTTGTATAAAAACAGTCCTTCAGAAAAACTCATTTCAAGACTCTTGTACAACAACAGTCCTTCAGAAAAACACATTTAAAAACTCATGTACAACGACAGTTGTTTATAGAAACACATTTCAAAACTCTTGCACTACAACACTGCTACAGAAAAACTCATTTCAAGATTCTTGTACAACAACAGTCCTTCAGAAAAACACATTTAAAAACTCATGTACAACGACAGTCCTTTACAGAAACGCATTTCAAAACTCATGTACAACGACAGTTGTTTACAGAAACACATTTCAAAACTCTTGCACTACAACACTGCTACAGAAAAACTCATTTCAAGATTCTTGTACAACAACGGTCCTTCAGAAAAACACATTTCAAGACTCTTGTACAACAACGCTCCTTCAGAAAAACACATTTAAAAACGCATGTACAACGACACTCCTTCAGAGAAACACATTTAAAAACTCATGTACAACGACAGTCCTTTACAGAAACGCATTTCAAAACTCATGTACAACGACAGTTGTTTACAGAAACACATTTCAAAACTCTTGCACTACAACGGTCCTTCAGAAAAACACATTTCAAGACTCTTGTACAACAACAGTCCTTCAGAAAAACGCATTTAAAAACTCATGTACAACGACAGTTGTTTACAGAAACACATTTCAAAACTCTTGCACTACAACACTGCTACAGAAAAACTCATTTCAAGATTCTTGTACAACAACACTCCTTCAGAAAAACGCATTTAAAAACTCATGTACAACGACAGTCCTTTACAGAAACGCATTTCAAAACTCTTGCACTACAACACTGCTACAGAAAAACTCATTTCAAGATTCTTGTACAACAACACTCCTTCAGAAAAACGCATTTAAAAACTCATGTACAACGACAGTCCTTTACAGAAACGCATTTCAAAACTCTTGTACAACGACAGTTGTTTACAGAAACACTGCTACAGAAAAACTCATTTCAAGATTCTTGTACAACAACACTCCTTCAGAGAAACGCATTTCAAAACTCATGTACAACGACAGTCCTTTACAGAAACGCCTTTCAAAACTCATGTACAACGACAGTCCTTTACAGAAACGCATTTCAAAACTCATGTACAACGACAGTTGTTTACAGAAACACATTTCAAAACTCTTGCACTACAACACTGCTACAGAAAAACTCATTTCAAGATTCTTGTACAACAACGGTCCTTCAGAAAAACACATTTCAAGACTCTTGTACAACAACGCTCCTTCAGAAAAACACATTTAAAAACTCATGTACAACGACACTCCTTCAGAGAAACACATTTAAAAACTCATGTACAACGACAGTCCTTTACAGAAACGCATTTCAAAACTCATGTACAACGACAGTTGTTTACAGAAACACATTTCAAAACTCTTGCACTACAACGGTCCTTCAGAAAAACACATTTCAAGACTCTTGTACAACAACACTCCTTCAGAAAAACGCATTTAAAAACTCATGTACAACGACAGTTGTTTACAGAAACACATTTCAAAACTCTTGCACTACAACACTGCTACAGAGAAACTCATTTCAAGATTCTTGTACAACAACACTCCTTCAGAAAAACGCATTTAAAAACTCATGTACAACGACAGTCCTTTACAGAAACGCATTTCAAAACTCTTGCACTACAACACTGCTACAGAAAAACTCATTTCAAGATTCTTGTACAACAACACTCCTTCAGAAAAACGCATTTAAAAACTCATGTACAACGACAGTCCTTTACAGAAACGCATTTCAAAACTCTTGTACAACGACAGTTGTTTACAGAAACACATTTCAAAACTCTTGCACTACAACGGTCCTTCAGAAAAACACATTTCAAGACTCTTGTACAACAACAGTCCTTCAGAAAAACGCATTTAAAAACTCATGTACAACGACAGTTGTTTACAGAAACACATTTCAAAACTCTTGCACTACAACACTGCTACAGAAAAACTCATTTCAAGATTCTTGTACAACAACACTCCTTCAGAAAAACGCATTTAAAAACTCTTGTACAACGACAGTTGTTTACAGAAACACATTTCAAAACTCTTGCACTACAACACTGCTACAGAAAAACTCATTTCAAGATTCTTGTACAACAACACTCCTTCAGAAAAACGCATTTAAAAACTCATGTACAACGACAGTCCTTTACAGAAACGCATTTCAAAACTCATGTACAACGACAGTTGTTTACAGAAACACATTTCAAAACTCTTGCACTACAACGGTCCTTCAGAAAAACACATTTCAAGACTCTTGTACAACAACAGTCCTTCAGAAAAACGCATTTAAAAACTCATGTACAACGACAGTTGTTTACAG
Organism: Xylota sylvarum; assembly: GCA_905220385.1. Lineage (NCBI taxonomy): Eukaryota > Metazoa > Arthropoda > Insecta > Diptera > Syrphidae > Xylota > Xylota sylvarum. The sequence continues at coordinate 85,805 of CAJMZQ010000061.1, forward strand.
AAACACATTTCAAAACTCTTGCACTACAACACTGCTACAGAAAAACTCATTTCAAGATTCTTGTACAACAACACTCCTTCAGAAAAACGCATTTAAAAACTCATGTACAACGACAGTCCTTTACAGAAACGCATTTCAAAACTCTTGCACTACAACACTGCTACAGAAAAACTCATTTCAAGATTCTTGTACAACAACACTCCTTCAGAAAAACGCATTTAAAAACTCATGTACAACGACAGTCCTTTACAGAAACGCATTTCAAAACTCTTGTACAACGACAGTTGTTTACAGAAACACATTTCAAAACTCTTGCACTACAACGGTCCTTCAGAAAAACACATTTCAAGACTCTTGTACAACAACAGTCCTTCAGAAAAACGCATTTAAAAACTCATGTACAACGACAGTTGTTTACAGAAACACATTTCAAAACTCTTGCACTACAACACTGCTACAGAAAAACTCATTTCAAGATTCTTGTACAACAACACTCCTTCAGAAGAACGCATTTAAAAACTCATGTACAACGACAGTCCTTTACAGAAACGCATTTCAAAACTCTTGCACTACAACACTGCTACAGAAAAACTCATTTCAAGATTCTTGTACAACAACACTCCTTCAGAAAAACGCATTTAAAAACTCATGTACAACGACAGTCCTTTACAGAAACGCATTTCAAAACTCTTGCACTACAACACTGCTACAGAAAAACTCATTTCAAGATTCTTGTACAACAACACTCCTTCAGAAAAACGCATTTAAAAACTCATGTACAACGACAGTCCTTTACAGAAACGCATTTCAAAACTCTTGTACAACAACAGTTGTTTACAGAAACACATTTCAAAACTCTTGCACTACAACACTGCTACAGAAAAACTCATTTCAAGATTCTTGTACAACAACACTCCTTCAGAAAAACACATTTCAAAACTCTTGCACTACAACACTCCTTCAGAAAAACTCATTTCAAGATTCTTGTACAACAACACTCCTTCAGAAAAACTCATTTCAAGATTCTTGTACAACAACACTCCTTCAGAAAAACACATTTCAAAACTCTTGCACTACAACACTGCTACAGAAAAACTCATTTCAAGATTCTTGTACAACAACACTCCTTCAGAAAAACGCATTTAAAAACTCATGTACAACGACAGTCCTTTACAGAAACGCATTTCAAAACTCATGTACAACGACAGTTGTTTACAGAAACACATTTCAAAACTCTTGCACTACAACGGTCCTTCAGAAAAACACATTTCAAGACTCTTGTACAACAACACTCCTTCAGAAAAACGCATTTAAAAACTCATGTACAACGACAGTTGTTTACAGAAACACATTTCAAAACTCTTGCACTACAACGGTCCTTCAGAAAAACACATTTCAAGACTCTTGTACAACAACGCTCCTTCAGAAAAACACATTTCAAGACTCATGTACAACGACAGTCCTTTACAGAAACGCATTTCAAAACTCTTGCACTACAACACTGCTACAGAAAAACTCATTTCAAGATTCTTGTACAACAACGGTCCTTCAGAAAAACGCATTTAAAAACTCATGTACAACAACAGTCCTTTACAGAAACGCATTTCAAAACTCATGTACAACGACAGTTGTTTACAGAAACACATTTCAAAACTCTTGCACTACAATACTGCTACAGAAAAACTCATTTAAAAACTCATGTACAACGACAGTCCGTTACAGAAACGCATTTCAAAACTCTTGCACTACAACACTGCTACAGAAAAACTCATTTCAAGATTCTTGTACAACAACACTCCTTCAGAAAAACGCATTTAAAAACTCATGTACAACGACAGTCCTTTACAGAAACGCATTTCAAAACTCTTGTACAACGACAGTTGTTTACAGAAACGCATTTCAAAACTCTTGTACAACGACAGTTGTTTACAGAAACACATTTCAAAACTCTTGCACTACAACGGTCCTTCAGAAAAACACATTTCAAAACTCTTGCACTACAACACTGCTACAGAAAAACTCATTTCAAGATTCTTGTACAACAACACTCCTTCAGAGAAACGCATTTCAAAACTCATGTACAACGACAGTCCTTTACAGAAACGCCTTTCAAAACTCTTGTACAACGACAGTTGTTTAAAGAAACACATTTCAAAACTCTTGCACTACAACGGTCCTTCAGAAAAACACATTTCAAGACTCTTGTACAACAACACTCCTTCAGAAAAACGCATTTAAAAAGTCATGTACAACGACAGTTGTTTACAGAAACACATTTCAAAACTCTTGCACTACAACGGTCCTTCAGAAAAACACATTTCAAGATTCTTGTACAACAACGCTCCTTCAGAAAAACGCATTTAAAAACTCATGTACAACGACAGTCCTTTACAGAAACGCATTTCAAAACTCATGTACAACGACAGTTGTTTACAGAAACACATTTCAAAACTCTTGCACTACAACACTGCTACAGAAAAACTCATTTCAAGATTCTTGTACAACAACGGTCCTTCAGAAAAACGCATTTAAAAACTCATGTACAACGACAGTCCTTTACAGAAACACATTTCAAAACTCATGTACAACGACAGTTGTTTACAGAAACACATTTCAAAACTCTTGCACTACAACACTGCTACAGAAAAACTCATTTCAAGATTCTTGTACAACAACACTCCTTCAGAAAAACGCATTTAAAAACTCATGTACAACGACAGTCCTTCACAGAAACACATTTCAAAACTCTTGTACAACTACAGTCCTTTACAGAAACACATTTCAAAACTCTTGCACTACAACACTGCTACAGAAAAACTCATTTCAAGATTCTTGTACAACAACACTCCTTCAGAAAAACGCATTTAAAAACTCATGTACAACGACAGTCCTTTACAGAAACACATTTCAAAACTCTTGTACAACGACAGTCCTTTACAGAAACACATTTCAAAACTCTTGCACTACAACACTGCTACAGAAAAACTCATTTCAAGATTCTTGTACAACAACACTTATTCAGAAAAACGCATTTCAAAACTCATGTACAACGACAGTCCTTTACAGAAACGCATTTCAAAACTCATGTACAACGACAGTTGTTTACAGAAACACATTTCAAAACTCTTGCACTACAACGGTCCTTCAGAAAAACACATTTCAAGACTCTTGTACAACAACACTCCTTCAGAAAAACTCATTTAAAAACTCATGTACAACGACAGTCCTTTACAGAAACGCATTTCAAAACTCTTGCACTACAACACTGCTACAGAAAAACTCATTTCAAGATTCTTGTACAACAACACTCCTTCAGAAAAACGCATTTAAAAACTCTTGTACAACGACAGTTGTTTACAGAAACACATTTCAAAACTCTTGCACTACAACGGTCCTTCAGAAAAACACATTTCAAAACTCTTGCACTACAACACTGCTACAGAAAAACTCATTTCAAGATTCTTGTACAACAGGACTGTCGTTGTACATGAGTTTTTAAATGCGTTTTTCTGAAGGAGTGTTGTTGTACAAGAATCTTGAAATGAGTTTTTCTGTAGCAGTGTTGTAGTGCAAGAGTTTTGAAATGTGTTTCTGTAAACAACTGTCGTTGTACATGAGTCTTGAAATACAGAAACGCATTTCAAAACTCTTGCACTACAACACTGCTACAGAAAAACTCATTTCAAGATTCTTGTACAACAACACTCCTTCAGAAAAACGCGTTTAAAAACTCATGTACAACGACAGTCCTTTACAGAAACGCATTTCAAAACTCTTGTACAACAACAGTTGTTTACAGAAACACATTTCAAAACTCTTGCACTACAACACTGCTACAGAAAAACTCATTTCAAGATTCTTGTACAACAACACTCCTTCAGAAAAACACATTTCAAAACTCTTGCACTACAACACTCCTTCAGAAAAACTCATTTCAAGATTCTTGTACAACAACACTCCTTCAGAAAAACTCATTTCAAGATTCTTGTACAACAACACTCCTTCAGAAAAACACATTTCAAAACTCTTGCACTACAACACTGCTACAGAAAAACTCATTTCAAGATTCTTGTACAACAACACTCCTTCAGAAAAACGCATTTAAAAACTCATGTACAACGACAGTCCTTTACAGAAACGCATTTCAAAACTCATGTACAACGAAAGTTGTTTACAGAAACACATTTCAAAACTCTTGCACTACAACGGTCCTTCAGAAAAACACATTTCAAGACTCTTGTACAACAACAGTCCTTCAGAAAAACGCATTTAAAAACTCATGTACAACGACAGTTGTTTACAGAAACACATTTCAAAACTCTTGCACTACAACACTGCTACAGAAAAACTCATTTCAAGATTCTTGTACAACAACACTCCTTCAGAAAAACGCATTTAAAAACTCATGTACAACGACAGTCCTTTACAGAAACGCATTTCAAAACTCTTGCACTACAACACTGCTACAGAAAAACTCATTTCAAGATTCTTGTACAACAACACTCCTTCAGAAAAACGCATTTAAAAACTCATGTACAACGACAGTCCTTTACAGAAACGCATTTCAAAACTCTTGTACAACGACAGTTGTTTACAGAAACACATTTCAAAACTCTTGCACTACAACGGTCCTTCAGAAAAACACATTTAAAGACTCTTGTACAACAACAGTCCTTCAGAAAAACGCATTTAAAAACTCATGTACAACGACAGTTGTTTACAGAAACACATTTCAAAACTCTTGCACTACAACACTGCTACAGAAAAACTCATTTCAAGATTCTTGTACAACAACACTCCTTCAGAAGAACGCATTTAAAAACTCATGTACAACGACAGTCCTTTACAGAAACGCATTTCAAAACTCTTGCACTACAACACTGCTACAGAAAAACTCATTTCAAGATTCTTGTACAACAACACTCCTTCAGAAAAACGCATTTAAAAACTCATGTACAACGACAGTCCTTTACAGAAACGCATTTCAAAACTCTTGCACTACAACACTGCTACAGAAAAACTCATTTCAAGATTCTTGTACAACAACACTCCTTCAGAAAAACGCATTTAAAAACTCATGTACAACGACAGTCCTTTACAGAAACACATTTCAAGACTCTTGTACAACAACAGTTGTTTACAGAAACACATTTCAAAACTCTTGCACTACAACACTGCTACAGAAAAACTCATTTCAAGATTCTTGTACAACAACACTCCTTCAGAAAAACACATTTCAAAACTCTTGCACTACAACACTCCTTCAGAAAAACTCATTTCAAGATTCTTGTACAACAACACTCCTTCAGAAAAACTCATTTCAAGATTCTTGTACAACAACACTCCTTCAGAAAAACACATTTCAAAACTCTTGCACTACAACACTGCTACAGAAAAACTCATTTCAAGATTCTTGTACAACAACACTCCTTCAGAAAAACGCATTTAAAAACTCATGTACAACGACAGTCCTTTACAGAAACGCATTTCAAAACTCATGTACAACGACAGTTGTTTACAGAAACACATTTCAAAACTCTTGCACTACAACGGTCCTTCAGAAAAACACATTTCAAGACTCTTGTACAACAACACTCCTTCAGAAAAACGCATTTCAAAACTCATGTACAACGACAGTTGTTTACAGAAACACATTTCAAAACTCTTGCACTACAACGGTCCTTCAGAAAAACACATTTCAAGACTCTTGTACAACAACGCTCCTTCAGAAAAACACATTTCAAGACTCATGTACAACGACAGTCCTTTACAGAAACGCATTTCAAAACTCTTGCACTACAACACTGCTACAGAAAAACTCATTTCAAGATTCTTGTACAACAACGGTCCTTCAGAAAAACGCATTTAAAAACTCATGTACAACGACAGTCCTTTACAGAAACGCATTTCAAAACTCATGTACAACGACAGTTGTTTACAGAAACACATTTCAAAACTCTTGCACTACAATACTGCTACAGAAAAACTCATTTAAAAACTCATGTACAACGACAGTCCGTTACAGAAACGCATTTCAAAACTCTTGCACTACAACACTGCTACAGAAAAACTCATTTCAAGATTCTTGTACAACAACACTCCTTCAGAAAAACGCATTTAAAAACTCATGTACAACGACAGTCCTTTACAGAAACGCATTTCAAAACTCTTGTACAACGACAGTTGTTTACAGAAACACATTTCAAAACTCTTGTACAACGACAGTTGTTTACAGAAACACATTTCAAAACTCTTGCACTACAACGGTCCTTCAGAAAAACACATTTCAAAACTCTTGCACTACAACACTGCTACAGAAAAACTCATTTCAAGATTCTTGTACAACAACACTCCTTCAGAGAAACGCATTTCAAAACTCATGTACAACGACAGTCCTTTACAGAAACGCCTTTCAAAACTCTTGTACAACGACAGTTGTTTAAAGAAACACATTTCAAAACTCTTGCACTACAACGGTCCTTCAGAAAAACACATTTCAAGACTCTTGTACAACAACACTCCTTCAGAAAAACGCATTTAAAAAGTCATGTACAACGACAGTTGTTTACAGAAACACATTTCAAAACTCTTGCACTACAACGGTCCTTCAGAAAAACACATTTCAAGATTCTTGTACAACAACGCTCCTTCAGAAAAACGCATTTAAAAACTCATGTACAACGACAGTCCTTTACAGAAACGCATTTCAAAACTCATGTACAACGACAGTTGTTTACAGAAACACATTTCAAAACTCTTGCACTACAACACTGCTACAGAAAAACTCATTTCAAGATTCTTGTACAACAACGGTCCTTCAGAAAAACGCATTTAAAAACTCATGTACAACGACAGTCCTTTACAGAAACACATTTCAAAACTCATGTACAACGACAGTTGTTTACAGAAACACATTTCAAAACTCTTGCACTACAACACTGCTACAGAAAAACTCATTTCAAGATTCTTGTACAACAACACTCCTTCAGAAAAACGCATTTAAAAACTCATGTACAACGACAGTCCTTCACAGAAACACATTTCAAAACTCTTGTACAACTACAGTCCTTTACAGAAACACATTTCAAAACTCTTGCACTACAACACTGCTACAGAAAAACTCATTTCAAGATTCTTGTACAACAACACTCCTTCAGAAAAACGCATTTAAAAACTCATGTACAACAACAGTCCTTCACAGAAACACATTTAAAAACTCTTGTACAACGACAGTCCTTTACAGAAACACATTTCAAAACTCTTGCACTACAACACTGCTACAGAAAAACTCATTTCAAGATTCTTGTACAACAACACTTATTCAGAAAAACGCATTTCAAAACTCATGTACAACGACAGTCCTTTACAGAAACGCATTTCAAAACTCATGTACAACGACAGTTGTTTACAGAAACACATTTCAAAACTCTTGCACTACAACGGTCCTTCAGAAAAACACATTTCAAGACTCTTGTACAACAACACTCCTTCAGAAAAACTCATTTAAAAACTCATGTACAACGACAGTCCTTTACAGAAACGCATTTCAAAACTCTTGCACTACAACACTGCTACAGAAAAACTCATTTCAAGATTCTTGTACAACAACACTCCTTCAGAAAAACGCATTTAAACTCTTGTACAACGACAGTTGTTTAAAGAAACACATTTCAAAACTCTTGCACTACAACGGTCCTTCAGAAAAACACATTTCAAAACTCTTGCACTACAACACTGCTACAGAAAAACTCATTTCAAGATTAAATGCGTTTCTGTAAAGGACTGTCGTTGTACATGAGTTTTTAAATGCGTTTTTCTGAAGGAGTGTTGTTGTACAAGAATCTTGAAATGAGTTTTTCTGTAGCAGTGTTGTAGTGCAAGAGTTTTGAAATGTGTTTCTGTAAACAACTGTCGTTGTACATGAGTCTTGAAATGAGTTTCTGTAAAGGACTGTCGTTGTACATGAGTTTTTAAATGCGTTTTTCTGAAGGAGTGTTGTTGTACAAGAATCTTGAAATGAGTTTTTCTGTACAACTGTCGTTGTACATGAGTTTTGAAATGCGTTTCTGTAAAGGACTGTCGTTGTACATGAGTTTTTAAATGCGTTTTTCTGAAGGAGTGTTGTTGTACAAGAATCTTGAAATGAGTTTTTCTGTAGCAGTGTTGTAGTGCAAGAGTTTTGAAATGTGTTTCTGTAAAGGACTGTCGTTGTACATGAGTTTTTAAATGTGTTTTTCTGAAGGACCGTTGTTGTACAAGAATCTTGAAATGAGTTTTTCTGTAGCAGTATTGTAGTGCAAGAGTTTTGGAATGTGTTTCTGTAAACAACTGTCGTTGTACATGACTTTTTAAATGCGTTTTTCTGAAGGAGTGTTGTTGTACAAGAATCTTGAAATGAGTTTTTCTGTAGCAGTGTTGTACTGCAAGAGTTTTGAAATGTGTTTCTGTAAACAACTGTCGTTGTACATGAGTTTTGAAATGCGTTTCTGTAAAGGACTGTCGTTGTACATGAGTTTTTAAATGCGTTTTTCTGAAGGAGTGTTGTTGTACAAGAATCTTGAAATGAGTTTTTCTGTAGCAGTGTTGTAGTGCAAGAGTTTTGAAATGCGTTTCTGTAAAGGACTGTCGTTGTACATGAGTTTTGAAATGCGTTTTTCTGAAGGAGTGTTGTTGTACAAGAATCTTGAAATGAGTTTTTCTGTAGCAGTGTTGTAGTGCAAGAGTTTTGAAATGCGTTTCTGTAAAGGACTGTCGTTGTACATGAGTTTTTAAATGTGTTTCTCTGAAGGAGTGTTGTTGTACAAGAATCTTGAAATGAGTTTTTCTGTAGCAGTGTTGTAGTGCAAGAGTTTTCAAATGTGTTTCTGTAAACAACTGTCGTTGTACAAGAGTTTTGAAATGCGTTTCTGTAAAGGAAATGTGAAATGTGTTTCTGTGAAGGACTGTTATTGTGCATGAGTTTTTAAATGTGTTTTTCTGAAGGACCGTTGTTGTACAAGAGTCTTGAAATGTGTTTTTCTGAAGGACCGTTGTTGTACAAGAATCTTGAAATGAGTTTTTCTGTAGCAGTGTTGTAGTGCAAGAGTTTTGAAATGTGTTTCTGTAAACAACTGTCGTTGTACATGAGTTTTGAAATGCGTTTCTGTAAAGCACTGTCGTTGTACATGAGTTTTTAAATGCGTTTTTCTGAAGGAGTGTTGTTGTACAAGAATCTTGAAATGAGTTTTTCTGTAGCAGTGTTGTAGTGCAAGAGTTTTGAAATGTGTTTCTGTAAAGGACTGTCGTTGTACATGAGTTTTTAAATGCGTTTTTCTGAAGGAGCGTTGTTGTACAAGAATCTTGAAATGAGTTTTTCTGTAGCAGTGTTGTAGTGCAAGAGTTTTGAAATGTGTTTCTGTAAACAACTGTCGTTGTACATGAGTTTTTAAATGCGTTTCTCTGAAGGAGTGTTGTTGTACATGAGTCTTGAAATGTGTTTTTCTGAAGGAGTGTTGTTGTACAAGAGTCTTGAAATGTGTTTTTCTGAAGGAGTGTTGTTGTACAAGAATCTTGAAATGAGTTTTTCTGTAGCAGTGTTGTAGTGCAAGAGTTTTGAAATGCTTTTCTGTAAAGGACTGTCGTTGTACATGAGTTTTGAAATGCGTTTCTCTGAAGGAGTGTTGTTGTACATGAGTCTTGAAATGAGTTTTTCTGAAGGACTGTTGTTGTACAAGAGTCTTGAAATGTGTTTTTCTGAAGGACCGTTGTAGTGCAAGAGTTTTGAAATGCGTTTCTGTAAAGGACTGTCGTTGTACATGAGTTTTTAAATGTGTTTCTCTGAAGGACCGTTGTTGTACAAGAATCTTGAAATGAGTTTTTCTGTAGCAGTGTTGTAGTGCAAGAGTTTTGAAATGTGTTTCTGTAAACAACTGTCGTTGTACATGAGTTTTGAAATGCGTTTCTGTAAAGGACTGTCGTTGTACATGAGTTTTTAAATGCGTTTTTCTGAAGGAGTGTTGTTGTACAAGAATCTTGAAATGAGTTTTTCTGTAGCAGTATGTAGTGCAAGAGTTTTGAAATGTGTTTCTGTAAACAACTGTCGTTGTACATGAGTTTTGAAATGCGTTTTTCTGAAGGAGTGTTGTTGTACAAGAATCTTGAAATGAGTTTTTCTGTAGCAGTGTTGTAGTGCAAGAGTTTTGAAATGTGTTTCTGTAAAGGACTGTCGTTGTACATGAGTTTTTAAATGCGTTTTTCTGAAGGAGTGTTGTTGTACAAGAAGCTTGAAATGAGTTTTTCTGAAGGAGTGTTGTTGTACAAGAATCTTGAAATGAGTTTTTCTGTAGCAGTGTTGTAGTGCAAGAGTTTTGAAATGTGTTTTTCTGAAGGAGTGTTGTTGTACAAGAATCTTGAAATGAGTTTTTCTGTAGCAGTGTTGTAGTGCAAGAGTTTTGAAATGTGTTTCTGTAAACAACTGTCGTTGTACAAGGGTTTTGAAATGCGTTTCTGTAAAGGACTGCCGTTGTACATGAGTTTTTAAATGCGTTTTTCTGAAGGAGTGTTGTTGTACAAGAATCTTGAAATGAGTTTTTCTGTAGCAGTGTTGTAGTGCAAGAGTTTTGAAATGCGTTTCTGTAAAGGACTGTCGTTGTACATGAGTTTTTAAATGTGTTTCTCTGAAGGAGTGTTGTTGTACAAGAATCTTGAAATGAGTTTTTCTGTAGCAGTGTTGTAGTGCAAGAGTTTTGAAATGTGTTTCTGTAAACAACTGCCGTTGTACAAGAGTTTTGAAATGCGTTTCTGTAAAGGACTGTCGTTGTACATGAGTTTTTAAATGCGTTTTTCTGAAGGAGTGTTGTTGTACAAGAATCTTGAAATGAATTTTTCTGTAGCAGTGTGTAGTGCAAGAGTTTTGAAATGCGTTTCTGTAAAGGACTGTCGTTGTACATGAGTTTTGAAATGCGTTTCTCTGAAGGAGTGTTGTTGTACATGAGTCTTGAAATGAGTTTTTCTGAAGGACTGTTGTTGTACAAGAGTCTTGAAATGTGTTTTTCTGAAGGACCGTTGTAGTGCAAGAGTTTTTAAATGTGTTTCTCTGAAGGACCGTTGTTGCACAAGAATCTTGAAATGAGTTTTTCTGTAGCAGTGTTTTAGTGCAAGAGTTTTGAAATGTGTTTCTGTAAACAACTGTCGTTGTACATGAGTTTTGAAATGCGTTTCTGTAAAGGACTGTCGTTGTACATGAGTTTTTAAATGTGTTTTTCTGAAGGAGTGTTGTTGTACAAGAATCTTGAAATGAGTTTTTCTGTAGCAGTGTTGTAGTGCAAGAGTTTTGAAATGTGTTTCTGTAAAGGACTGTCGTTGTACATGAGTCTTGAAATGTGTTTTTCTGAAGGAGCGTTGTTGTACAAGAGTCTTGAAATGTGTTTTTCTGAAGGACCGTTGTAGTGCAAGAGTTTTGAAATGTGTTTCTGTAAACAACTGTCGTTGTACATGAGTTTTGAAATGCGTTTCTGTAAAGGACTGTCGTTACACATGAGTTTTTAAATGTGTTTTTCTGAAGGAGCGTTGTTGTACAAGAGTCTTGAAATGTGTTTTTCTGAAGGAGTGTTGTTGTACAAGAATCTTGAAATGAGTTTTTCTGTAGCAGTGTTGTAGTGCAAGAGTTTTGAAATGCGTTTCTGTAAAGGACTGTCGTTGTACATGAGTTTTGAAATGCGTTTCTGTAAAGGACTGTCGTTGTACATGAGTTTTGAAATGCGTTTTTCTGAAGGAGTGTTGTTGTACAAGAATCTTGAAATGAGTTTTTCTGTAGCAGTGTTGTAGTGCAAGAGTTTTGAAATGTGTTTCTGTAAACAACTGTCGTTGTACATGAGTTTTGAAATGCGTTTCTGTAAAGGACTGTTGTTGTACAAGAGTCTTGAAATGAGTTTTTCTGAAGGACCGTTGTTGTACAAGAATCTTGAAATGAGTTTTTCTGTAGCAGTGTTGTAGTGCAAGAGTTTTGAAATGTGTTTCTGTAAACAACTGTCGTTGTACAAGAGTTTTGAAATGCGTTTCTCTGAAGGAGTGTTGTTGTACATGAGTCTTGAAATGAGTTTTTCTGAAGGACTGTTGTTGTACAAGAGTCTTGAAATGTGTTTTTCTGAAGGACCGTTGTAGTGCAAGAGTTTTGAAATGCGTTTCTGTAAAGGACTGTCGTTGTACATGAGTCTTGAAATGTGTTTTTCTGAAGGACCGTTGTTGTACAAGAATCTTGAAATGAGTTTTTCTGTAGCAGTGTTGTAGTGCAAGAGTTTTGAAATGTGTTTCTGTAAACAACTGTCGTTGTACATGAGTTTTGAAATGCGTTTCTCTGAAGGAGTGTTGTTGTACATGAGTCTTGAAATGAGTTTTTCTGAAGGACTATTGTTGTACAAGAGTCTTGAAATGTGTTTTTCTGAAGGAGCGTTGTAGTGCAAGAGTTTTGAAATGCGTTTCTGTAAAGGACTGTCGTTGTACATGAGTTTTTAAATGTGTTTCTCTGAAGGACCGTTGTTGTACAAGAATCTTGAAATGAGTTTTTCTGTAGCAGTGTTGTAGTGCAAGAGTTTTGAAATGTGTTTCTGTAAACAACTGTCGTTGTACATGAGTTTTGAAATGCGTTTCTGTAAAGGACTGTTGTTGTACAAGAATCTTGAAATGAGTTTTTCTGTAGGAGTGTTGTTGTACAAGAATCTTGAAATGAGTTTTTCTGTAGCAGTGTTGTAGTGCAAGAGTTTTGAAATGCGTTTCTGTAAAGGACTGTCGTTGTACATGAGTTTTGAAATGCGTTTCTCTGAAGGAGTGTTGTTGTACATGAGTCTTGAAATGTGTTTTTCTGAAGGACCGTTGTTGTACAAGAATCTTGAAATGAGTTTTTCTGAAGGACTGTTGTTGTACAAGAGTCTTGAAATGTGTTTCTGTGAAGGACTGTTATTGTGCATGAGTTTTTAAATGTGTTTTTCTGAAGGACTGTTGTTGTACAAGAGTCTTGAAATGAGTTTTTCTGTAGCAGTGTTGTAGTGCAAGAGTTTTGAGATGTGTTTCTGTAAACAACTGTCGTTGTACATGAGTTTTGAAATGCGTTTCTGTAAAGGACTGTCGTTGTACATGAGTTTTTAAATGCGTTTTTCTGAAGGAGTGTTGTTGTACAAGAATCTTGAAATGAGTTTTTCTGTAGCAGTGTTGTAGTGCAAGAGTTTTGAAATGTGTTTCTGTAAACAACTGTCGTTGTACATGAGTTTTGAAATGCGTTTCTGTAAAGGACTGTCGTTGTACATGAGTTTTTAAATGCGTTTTTCTGAAGGAGCGTTGTTGTACAAGAGTCTTGAAATGTGTTTTTCTGAAGGACCGTTGTTGTACAAGAATCTTGAAATGAGTTTTTCTGTAGCAGTGTTGTAGTGCAAGAGTTTTGAAATGCGTTTCTGTAAAGGACTGTCGATGTACATGAGTTTTTAAATGCGTTTTTCTGAAGGACCGTTGTTGTACAAGAGTCTTGAAATGTGTTTTTCTGAAGGAGTGTTGTTGTACAAGAATCTTGAAATGAGTTTTTCTGTAGCAGTGTTGTAGTGCAAGAGTTTTGAAATGTGTTTCTGTAAACAACTGTCGTTGTACATGAGTTTTGAAATGCGTTTCTGTAAAGGACTGTTGTTGTACAAGAGTCTTGAAATGAGTTTTTCTGAAGGAGTGTTGTTGTACAAGAATCTTGAAATGAGTTTTTCTGTAGCAGTGTTGTAGTGCAAGAGTTTTGAAATGCGTTTCTGTAAAGGACTGTCGTTGTACATGAGTTTTGAAATGCGTTTCTCTGAAGGAGTGTTGTTGTACATGAGTCTTGAAATGTGTTTTTCTGAAGGACCGTTGTTGTACAAGAATCTTGAAATGAGTTTTTCTGAAGGACTGTTGTTGTACAAGAGTCTTGAAATGTGTTTCTGTGAACTACTGTTATTGTGCATGAGTTTTTAAATGTGTTTTTCTGAAGGACCGTTGTTGTACAAGAGTCTTGAAATGAGTTTTTCTGTAGCAGTGTTGTAGTGCAAGAGTTTTGAGATGTGTTTCTGTAAACAACTGTCGTTGTACATGAGTTTTGAAATGCGTTTCTGTAAAGGACTGTCGTTGTACATGAGTTTTTAAATGCGTTTTTCTGAAGGAGTGTTGTTGTACAAGAATCTTGAAATGAGTTTTTCTGTAGCAGTGTTGTAGTGCAAGAGTTTTGAAATGTGTTTCTGTAAACAACTGTCGTTGTACATGAGTTTTGAAATGCGTTTCTGTAAAGGACTGTCGTTGTACATGAGTTTTTAAATGCGTTTTTCTGAAGGAGCGTTGTTGTACAAGAGTCTTGAAATGTGTTTTTCTGAAGGACCGTTGTTGTACAAGAATCTTGAAATGAGTTTTTCTGTAGCAGTGTTGTAGTGCAAGAGTTTTGAAATGCGTTTCTGTAAAGGACTGTCGATGTACATGAGTCTTGAAATGTGTTTTTCTGAAGGACCGTTGTTGTACAAGAATCTTGAAATGAGTTTTTCTGTAGCAGTGTTGTAGTGCAAGAGTTTTGAAATGTGTTTCTGTAAACAACTGTCGTTGTACAAGAGTTTTGAAATGCGTTTCTCTGAAGGAGTGTTGTTGTACATGAGTCTTGAAATGAGTTTTTCTGAAGGACTGTTGTTGTACAAGAGTCTTGAAATGTGTTTTTCTGAAGGACCGTTGTAGTGCAAGAGTTTTGAAATGCGTTTCTGTAAAGGACTGTCGTTGTACATGAGTCTTGAAATGTGTTTTTCTGAAGGACCGTTGTTGTACAAGAATCTTGAAATGAGTTTTTCTGTAGCAGTGTTGTAGTGCAAGAGTTTTGAAATGTGTTTCTGTAAACAACTGTCGTTGTACATGAGTTTTGAAATGCGTTTCTCTGAAGGAGTGTTGTTGTACATGAGTCTTGAAATGAGTTTTTCTGAAGGACTATTGTTGTACAAGAGTCTTGAAATGTGTTTTTCTGAAGGAGCGTTGTAGTGCAAGAGTTTTGAAATGCGTTTCTGTAAAGGACTGTCGTTGTACATGAGTTTTTAAATGTGTTTCTCTGAAGGACCGTTGTTGTACAAGAATCTTGAAATGAGTTTTTCTGTAGCAGTGTTGTAGTGCAAGAGTTTTGAAATGTGTTTCTGTAAACAACTGTCGTTGTACATGAGTTTTGAAATGCGTTTCTGTAAAGGACTGTTGTTGTACAAGAGTCTTGAAATGAGTTTTTCTGAAGGAGTGTTGTTGTACAAGAATCTTGAAATGAGTTTTTCTGTAGCAGTGTTGTAGTGCAAGAGTTTTGAAATGCGTTTCTGTAAAGGACTGTCGTTGTACATGAGTTTTGAAATGCGTTTCTCTGAAGGAGTGTTGTTGTACATGAGTCTTGAAATGTGTTTTTCTGAAGGACCGTTGTTGTACAAGAATCTTGAAATGAGTTTTTCTGAAGGACTGTTGTTGTACAAGAGTCTTGAAATGTGTTTCTGTGAAGGACTGTTATTGTGCATGAGTTTTTAAATGTGTTTTTCTGAAGGACCGTTGTTGTACAAGAGTCTTGAAATGAGTTTTTCTGTAGCAGTGTTGTAGTGCAAGAGTTTTGAGATGTGTTTCTGTAAACAACTGTCGTTGTACATGAGTTTTGAAATGCGTTTCTGTAAAGGACTGTCGTTGTACATGAGTTTTTAAATGCGTTTTTCTGAAGGAGTGTTGTTGTACAAGAATCTTGAAATGAGTTTTTCTGTAGCAGTGTTGTAGTGCAAGAGTTTTGAAATGTGTTTCTGTAAACAACTGTCGTTGTACATGAGTTTTGAAATGCGTTTCTGTAAAGGACTGTCGTTGTACATGAGTTTTTAAATGCGTTTTTCTGAAGGAGCGTTGTTGTACAAGAGTCTTGAAATGTGTTTTTCTGAAGGACCGTTGTTGTACAAGAATCTTGAAATGAGTTTTTCTGTAGCAGTGTTGTAGTGCAAGAGTTTTGAAATGCGTTTCTGTAAAGGACTGTCGATGTACATGAGTTTTTAAATGCGTTTTTCTGAAGGACCGCTGTTGTACAAGAGTCTTGAAATGTGTTTTTCTGAAGGAGTGTTGTTGTACAAGAATCTTGAAATGAGTTTTTCTGTAGCAGTGTTGTAGTGCAAGAGTTTTGAAATGTGTTTCTGTAAACAACTGTCGTTGTACATGAGTTTTGAAATGCGTTTCTGTAAAGGACTGTCGTTGTACATGAGTTTTTAAATGCGTTTTTCTGAAGGAGCGTTGTTGTACAAGAGTCTTGAAATGTGTTTTTCTGAAGGACCGTTGTTGTACAAGAATCTTGAAATGAGCTTTTCTGTAGCAGTGTTGTAGTGCAAGAGTTTTGAAATGCGTTTCTGTAAAGGACTGTCGTTGTACATGAGTTTTTAAATGCGTTTTTCTGAAGGACCGTTGTTGTACAAGAGTCTTGAAATGTGTTTTTCTGAAGGAGTGTTGTTGTACAAGAATCTTGAAATGAGTTTTTCTGTAGCAGTGTTGTAGTGCAAGAGTTTTGAAATGCGTTTCTGTAAAGGACTGTCGTTGTACATGAGTCTTGAAATGTGTTTTTCTGAAGGAGTGTTGTTGTACAAGAATCTTGAAATGAGTTTTTCTGTAGCAGTGTTGTAGTGCAAGAGTTTTGAA
Organism: Xylota sylvarum; assembly: GCA_905220385.1. Lineage (NCBI taxonomy): Eukaryota > Metazoa > Arthropoda > Insecta > Diptera > Syrphidae > Xylota > Xylota sylvarum. The sequence continues at coordinate 102,455 of CAJMZQ010000061.1, forward strand.
ATGCGTTTCTGTAAAGGACTGTCGTTGTACATGAGTTTTTAAATCTGTTTTTCTGAAGGAGCGTTGTTGTACAAGAGTCTTGAAATGTGTTTTTCTGAAGGACCGTTGTTGTACAAGAATCTTGAAATGAGTTTTTCTGTAGCAGTGTTGTAGTGCAAGAGTTTTGAAATGCGTTTCTGTAAAGGACTGTCGTTGTACATGAGTTTTTAAATGCGTTTTTCTGAAGGACCGTTGTTGTACAAGAGTCTTGAAATGTGTTTTTCTGAAGGAGTGTTGTTGTACAAGAATCTTGAAATGAGTTTTTCTGTAGCAGTGTTGTAGTGCAAGAGTTTTGAAATGTGTTTCTGTAAACAACTGTCGTTGTACATGAGTTTTGAAATGTGTTTCTGTAAAGGACTGTCGTTGTACATGAGTTTTTAAATGTGTTTTTCTGAAGGAGTGTTGTTGTACAAGAATCTTGAAATGAGTTTTTCTGTAGCAGTGTTGTAGTGCAAGAGTTTTGAAATGCGTTTCTGTAAAGGACTGTCGTTGTACATGAGTCTTGAAATGTGTTTTTCTGAAGGAGCGTTGTTGTACAAGAGTCTTGAAATGTGTTTTTCTGAAGGACCGTTGTAGTGCAAGAGTTTTGAAATGTGTTTCTGTAAACAACTGTCGTTGTACATGAGTTTTGAAATGCGTTTCTGTAAAGGACTGTCGTTGCACATGAGTTTTTAAATGTGTTTTTCTGAAGGACTGTTGTTGTACAAGAGTCTTGAAATGAGTTTTTCTGAAGGACTGTTTTTATACAAGAATCTTGAAATGAGTTTTTCTGTAGCAGTGTTGTAGTGCAAGAGTTTTGAAATGTGTTTCTGTAAAGGACTGTCGTTGTACATGAGTTTTGAAATGCGTTTTTCTGAAGGAGTGTTGTTGTACAAGAATCTTGAAATGAGTTTTTCTGTAGCAGTGTTGTAGTGCAAGAGTTTTGAAATGTGTTTCTGTAAACAACTGTCGTTGTACATGAGTTTTGAAATGCGTTTCTGTAAAGGACTGTCGTTACACATGAGTTTTTAAATGTGTTTTTCTGAAGGAGCGTTGTTGTACAAGAGTCTTGAAATGTGTTTTTCTGAAGGAGTGTTGTTGTACAAGAATCTTGAAATGAGTTTTTCTGTAGCAGTGTTGTAGTGCAAGAGTTTTGAAATGTGTTTCTGTAAACAACTGTCGTTGTACATGAGTTTTGAAATGCGTTTCTGTAAAGGACTGTTGTTGTACAAGAGTCTTGAAATGAGTTTTTCTGAAGGAGTGTTGTTGTACAAGAATCTTGAAATGAGTTTTTCTGTAGCAGTGTTGTAGTGCAAGAGTTTTGAAATGCGTTTCTGTAAAGGACTGTCGTTGTACATGAGTTTTGAAATGCGTTTCTGTAAAGGACTGTCGTTGTACATGAGTTTTTAAATCTGTTTTTCTGAAGGAGCGTTGTTGTACAAGAGTCTTGAAATGTGTTTTTCTGAAGGACCGTTGTTGTACAAGAATCTTGAAATGAGTTTTTCTGAAGGAGCGTTGTAGTGCAAGAGTTTTGAAATGCGTTTCTGTAAAGGACTGTCGTTGTACATGAGTTTTTAAATGTGTTTCTCTGAAGGACCGTTGTTGTACAAGAATCTTGAAATGAGTTTTTCTGAAGGACCGTTGTTGTACAAGAATCTTGAAATGAGTTTTTCTATAGCAGTGTTGTAGTGCAAGAGTTTTGAAATGCGTTTCTGTAAAGGACTGTCGTTGTACATGAGTTTTTAAATGCGTTTTTCTGAAGGACCGTTGTTGTACAAGAGTCTTGAAATGTGTTTTTCTGAAGGAGCGTTGTAGTGCAAGAGTTTTGAAATGCGTTTCTGTAAAGGACTGTCGTTGTACATGAGTTTTTAAATGTGTTTCTCTGAAGGACCGTTGTTGTACAAGAATCTTGAAATGAGTTTTTCTGTAGCAGTGTTGTAGTGCAAGAGTTTTGAAATGTGTTTCTGTAAACAACTGTCGTTGTACATGAGTTTTGAAATGCGTTTCTGTAAAGGACTGTTGTTGTACAAGAGTCTTGAAATGAGTTTTTCTGAAGGAGTGTTGTTGTACAAGAATCTTGAAATGAGTTTTTCTGTAGCAGTGTTGTAGTGCAAGAGTTTTGAAATGCGTTTCTGTAAAGGACTGTCGTTGTACATGAGTTTTGAAATGCGTTTCTCTGAAGGAGTGTTGTTGTACATGAGTCTTGAAATGTGTTTTTCTGAAGGACCGTTGTTGTACAAGAATCTTGAAATGAGTTTTTCTGAAGGACTGTTGTTGTACAAGAGTCTTGAAATGTGTTTCTGTGAAGGACTGTTATTGTGCATGAGTTTTTAAATGTGTTTTTCTGAAGGACCGTTGTTGTACAAGAGTCTTGAAATGAGTTTTTCTGTAGCAGTGTTGTAGTGCAAGAGTTTTGAGATGTGTTTCTGTAAACAACTGTCGTTGTACATGAGTTTTGAAATGCGTTTCTGTAAAGGACTGTCGTTGTACATGAGTTTTTAAATGCGTTTTTCTGAAGGAGTGTTGTTGTACAAGAATCTTGAAATGAGTTTTTCTGTAGCAGTGTTGTAGTGCAAAAGTTTTGAAATGTGTTTCTGTAAACAACTGTCGTTGTACATGAGTTTTGAAATGCGTTTCTGTAAAGGACTGTCGTTGTACATGAGTTTTTAAATGCGTTTTTCTGAAGGAGCGTTGTTGTACAAGAGTCTTGAAATGTGTTTTTCTGAAGGACCGTTGTTGTACAAGAATCTTGAAATGAGTTTTTCTATAGCAGTGTTGTAGTGCAAGAGTTTTGAAATGCGTTTCTGTAAAGGACTGTCGTTGTACATGAGTTTTTAAATGCGTTTTTCTGAAGGACCGTTGTTGTACAAGAGTCTTGAAATGTGTTTTTCTGAAGGAGTGTTGTTGTACAAGAATCTTGAAATGAGTTTTTCTGTAGCAGTGTTGTAGTGCAAGGGTTTTGAAATGTGTTTCTGTAAACAACTGTCGTTGTACATGAGTTTTGAAATGCGTTTCTGTAAAGGACTGTCGTTGTACATGAGTTTTTAAATGTGTTTTTCTGAAGGAGTGTTGTTGTACAAGAATCTTGAAATGAGTTTTTCTGTAGCAGTGTTGTAGTGCAAGAGTTTTGAAATGCGTTTCTGTAAAGGACTGTCGTTGTACATGAGTTTTGAAATGCGTTTCTGTAAAGGACTGTCGTTGTACATGAGTTTTTAAATCTGTTTTTCTGAAGGAGCGTTGTTGTACAAGAGTCTTGAAATGTGTTTTTCTGAAGGACCGTTGTTGTACAAGAATCTTGAAATGAGTTTTTCTGTAGCAGTGTTGTAGTGCAAGAGTTTTGAAATGCGTTTCTGTAAAGGACTGTCGTTGTACATGAGTTTTTAAATGCGTTTTTCTGAAGGACCGTTGTTGTACAAGAGTCTTGAAATGTGTTTTTCTGAAGGAGTGTTGTTGTACAAGAATCTTGAAATGAGTTTTTCTGTAGCAGTGTTGTAGTGCAAGAGTTTTGAAATGTGTTTCTGTAAACAACTGTCGTTGTACATGAGTTTTGAAATGCGTTTCTGTAAAGGACTGTCGTTGTACATGAGTTTTTAAATGTGTTTTTCTGAAGGAGTGTTGTTGTACAAGAATCTTGAAATGAGTTTTTCTGTAGCAGTGTTGTAGTGCAAGAGTTTTGAAATGCGTTTCTGTAAAGGACTGTCGTTGTACATGAGTCTTGAAATGTGTTTTTCTGAAGGAGCGTTGTTGTACAAGAGTCTTGAAATGTGTTTTTCTGAAGGACCGTTGTAGTGCAAGAGTTTTGAAATGTGTTTCTGTAAACAACTGTCGTTGTACATGAGTTTTGAAATGCGTTTCTGTAAAGGACTGTCGTTGTACATGAGTTTTTAAATGTGTTTTTCTGAAGGACTGTTGTTGTACAAGAGTCTTGAAATGAGTTTTTCTGAAGGACTGTTTTTATACAAGAATCTTGAAATGAGTTTTTCTGTAGCAGTGTTGTAGTGCAAGAGTTTTGAAATGCGTTTCTGTAAAGGACTGTCGTTGTACATGAGTTTTTAATTGCGTTTTTCTGAAGGAGTGTTGTTGTACAAGAATCTTGAAATGAGTTTTTCTGTAGCAGTGTTGTAGTGCAAGAGTTTTGAAATGTGTTTCTGTAAACAACTGTCGTTGTACATGAGTTTTGAAATGCGTTTCTGTAAAGGACTGTCGTTGTACATGAGTTTTTAAATGTGTTTTTCTGAAGGACTGTTGTTGTACAAGAGTCTTGAAATGAGTTTTTCTGAAGGACTGTTTTTATACAAGAATCTTGAAATGAGTTTTTCTGTAGCAGTGTTGTAGTGCAAGAGTTTTGAAATGTGTTTCTGTAAAGGACTGTCGTTGTACATGAGTTTTTAATTGCGTTTTTCTGAAGGAGTGTTGTTGTACAAGAATCTTGAAATGAGTTTTTCTGTAGCAGTGTTGTAGTGCAAGAGTTTTGAAATGTGTTTCTGTAAACAACTGTCGTTGTACATGAGTTTTGAAATGCGTTTCTCTGAAGGAGTGTTGTTGTACATGAGTCTTGAAATGAGTTTTTCTGAAGGACTGTTGTTGTACAAGAGTCTTGAAATGTGTTTTTCTGAAGGACCGTTGTAGTGCAAGAGTTTTGAAATGCGTTTCTGTAAAGGACTGTCGTTGTACATGAGTTTTTAAATGTGTTTCTCTGAAGGACCGTTGTTGTACAAGAATCTTGAAATGAGTTTTTCTGTAGCAGTGTTGTAGTGCAAGAGTTTTGAAATGTGTTTCTGTAAACAACTGTCGTTGTACAAGAGTCTTGAAATGTGTTTCTGTGAAGGACTGTTATTGTGCATGAGTTTTTAAATGTGTTTTTCTGAAGGACCGTTGTTGTACAAGAGTCTTGAAATGAGTTTTTCTGTAGCAGTGTTGTAGTGCAAGAGTTTTGAGATGTGTTTCTGTAAACAACTGTCGTTGTACATGAGTTTTGAAATGCGTTTCTGTAAAGGACTGTCGTTGTACATGAGTTTTTAAATGCGTTTTTCTGAAGGAGTGTTGTTGTACAAGAATCTTGAAATGAGTTTTTCTGTAGCAGTGTTGTAGTGCAAGAGTTTTGAAATGCGTTTCTGTAAAGGACTGTCGTTGTACATGAGTTTTTAAATGTGTTTTTCTGAAGGAGCGTTGTTGTAAAAGAGTCTTGAAATGTGTTTTTCTGGAGGACCGTTGTTGTACAAGAATCTTGAAATGAGTTTTTCTGTAGCAGTGTTGTAGTGCAAGAGTTTTGAAATGTGTTTCTGTAAACAACTGTGGTTGTACATGAGTTTTGAAATGCGTTTCTGTAAAGGACTGTCGTTGTACATGAGTTTTTAAATGCGTTTTTCTGAAGGAGTGTTGTTGTACAAGAATCTTGAAATGAGTTTTTCTGTAGCAGTGTTGTAGTGCAAGAGTTTTGAAATGCGTTTCTGTAAAGGACTGTCGTTGTACATGAGTCTTGAAATGTGTTTTTCTGAAGGAGCGTTGTTGTACAAGAGTCTTGAAATGTGTTTTTCTGAAGGACCGTTGTAGTGCAAGAGTTTTGAAATGTGCTTATGAGTTTTGAAATGCGTTTCTTGTACATGAGTTTTTAAATGCGTTTTTCTGAAGGAGCGTTGTTGTACAAGAGTCTTGAAATGTGTTTTTCTGAAGGACCGTTGTTGTACAAGAATCTTGAAATGAGTTTTTCTGTAGCAGTGTTGTAGTGCAAGAGTTTTGAAATGCGTTTCTGTAAAGGACTGTCGTTGTACATGAGTCTTGAAATGTGTTTTTCTGAAGGAGCGTTGTTGTACAAGAGTCTTGAAATGTGTTTTTCTGAAGGACCGTTGTAGTGCAAGAGTTTTGAAATGTGTTTCTGTAAACAACTGTCGTTGTACATGAGTTTTGAAATGCGTTTCTGTAAAGGACTGTCGTTACACATGAGTTTTTAAATGTGTTTTTCTGAAGGAGCGTTGTTGTACAAGAGTCTTGAAATGTGTTTTTCTGAAGGAGTGTTGTTGTACAAGAATCTTGAAATGAGTTTTTCTGTAGCAGTGTTGTAGTGCAAGAGTTTTGAAATGTGTTTCTGTAAAGGACTGTCGTTGTACATGAGTTTTTAAATGCGTTTTTCTGAAGGAGTGTTGTTGTACAAGAATCTTGAAATGAGTTTTTCTGTAGCAGTGTTGTAGTGCAAGAGTTTTGAAATGTGTTTCTGTAAACAACTGTCGTTGTACATGAGTTTTGAAATGCGTTTCTGTAAAGGACTGTCGTTGTACATGAGTTTTTAAATGCGTTTTTCTGAAGGAGCGTTGTTGTACAAGAATCTTGAAATGAGTTTTTCTGTAGCAGTGTTGTAGTGCAAGAGTTTTGAAATGTGTTTCTGTAAAGGACTGTCGTTGTACATGAGTTTTGAAATGCGTTTCTGTAAAGGACTGTCGTTGCACATGAGTTTTTAAATGTGTTTTTCTGAAGGAGCGTTGTTGTACAAGAGTCTTGAAATGTGTTTTTCTGAAGGACCGTTGTTGTACAAGAATCTTGAAATGAGTTTTTCTGTAGCAGTGTTGTAGTGCAAGCGTTTTGAAATGTGTTTCTGTAAACAACTGTCGTTGTACAAGAGTTTTGAAATGCGTTTCTGTAAAGGACTGTCGTTGTACATGAGTTTTTAAATGTGTTTTTCTGAAGGAGCGTTGTTTTACAAGAGTCTTGAAATGAGTTTTTCTGTAGCAGTGTTGTAGTGCAAGAGTTTTGAAATGTGTTTCTGTAAAGGACTGTCGTTGTACATGAGTTTTGAAATGAGTTTCTGTAAAGGACTGTCGTTGTACATGAGTTTTTAAATGCGTTTTTCTGAAGGAGTGTTGTTGTACAAGAGTCTCGAAATGTGTTTTTCTGAAGGACCGTTGTTGTACAAGAATCTTGAAATGAGTTTTTCTGTAGCAGTGTTGTAGTGCAAGAGTTTTGAAACGCGTTTCTGTAAAGGACTGTTGTTGTACAAGAGTCTTGAAATGTGTTTTTCTGAAGGACCGTTGTAGTGCAAGAGTTTTGAAATGTGTTTTTCTGAAGGAGTGTTGTTGTACAAGAATCTTGAAATGAGTTTTTCTGTAGCAGTGTTGTAGTGCAAGAGTTTTGAAATGTGTTTTTCTGAAGGAGTGTTGTTGTACAAGAATCTTGAAATGAGTTTTTCTGAAGGAGTGTTGTTGTACAAGAATCTTGAAATGAGTTTTTCTGAAGGAGTGTTGTAGTGCAAGAGTTTTGAAATGTGTTTTTCTGAAGGAGTGTTGTTGTACAAGAATCTTGAAATGAGTTTTTCTGTAGCAGTGTTGTATTGCAAGAGTTTTGAAATGTGTTTCTGTAAACAACTGTCGTTGTACATGAGTTTTTAAATGCGTTTCTGTAAAGGACTGTCGTTACACATGAGTTTTTAAATGTGTTTTTCTGAAGGAGCGTTGTTGTACAAGAGTCTTGAAATGTGTTTTTCTGAAGCACCGTTGTTGTACAAGAATCTTGAAATGAGTTTTTCTGTAGCAGTGTTGTAGTGCAAGAGTTTTGAAATGTGTTTCTGTAAACAACTGTCGTTGTACATGAGTTTTTAAATGCGTTTCTGTAAAGGACTGTCGTTGTACATGAGTTTTTAAATGCGTTTTTCTGAAGGAGTGTTGTTGTACAAGAATCTTGAAATGAGTTTTTCTGTAGCAGTGTTGTAGTGCAAGAGTTTTGAAATGCGTTTCTGTAAAGGACTGTCGTTGTACATGAGTTTTGAAATGCGTTTCTGTAAAGGACTGTTGTTGTACAAGAGTCTTGAAATGTGTTTTTCTGAAGGAGTGTTGTTGTACAAGAACCTTGAAATGAGTTTTTCTGTAGCAGTGTTGTAGTGCAAGAGTTTTGAAATGTGTTTCTGTAAACAACTGTCGTTGTACATGAGTTTTGAAATGCGTTTCTCTGAAGGAGTGTTGTTGTACATGAGTCTTGAAATGTGTTCTTCTGAAGGAGTGTTGTCGTACAAGAGTCTTGAAATGAGTTTTTCTGTAGCAGTGTTGTAGTGCAAGAGTTTTGAAATGTGTTTCTGTAAACAACTGTCGTTGTACATGAGTTTTGAAATGCGTTTCTGTAAAGGACTGTCGTTGTACATGAGTTTTTAAATGTGTTTTTCTGAAGGAGCGTTGTTGTACAAGAGTCTTGAAATGAGTTTTTCTGTAGCAGTGTTGTAGTGCAAGAGTTTTGAAATGTGTTTCTGTAAACAACTGTCGTTGTACATGAGTTTGTAAATGCGTTTCTGTAAAGGACTGTCGTTGTACATGAGTTTTGAAATGCGTTTTTCTGAAGGAGTGTTGTTGTACAAGAATCTTGAAATGAGTTTTTCTGTAGCAGTGTTGTAGTGCAAGAGTTTTGAAATGTGTTTCTGTAAACAACTGTCGTTGTACATGAGTTTTGAAATGCGTTTCTCTGAAGGAGTGTTGTTGTACATGAGTCTTGAAATGTGTTCTTCTGAAGGACCGTTGTTGTACAAGAATCTTGAAATGAGTTTTTCTGTAGCAGTGTTGTAGTGCAAGAGTTTTGAAATGTGTTTCTGTAAACAACTGTCGTTGTACATGAGTTTTGAAATGCGTTTCTGTAAAGGACTGTCGTTGTACATGAGTTTTTAAATGCGTTTTTCTGAAGGAGTGTTGTTGTACAAGAATCTTGAAATGAGTTTTTCTGAAGGAGTGTTGTAGTGCAAGAGTTTTGAAATGTGTTTTTCTGAAGGAGTGTTGTTGTACAAGAATCTTGAAATGAGTTTTTCTGTAGCAGTGTTGTAGTGCAAGAGTTTTGAAATGTGTTTCTGTAAACAACTGTCGTTGTACATGAGTTTTTAAATGTGTTTTTCTGAAGGACTGTTGTTGTACAAGAGTCTTGAAATGAGTTTTTCTGAAGGACTGTTTTTATACAAGAATCTTGAAATGTGTTTTTCTGAAGGACCGTTGTAGTGCAAGAGTTTTGAAATGTGTTTCTGTAAACAACTGTCGTTGTACAAGAGTTTTGAAATGCGTTTCTGTAAAGGACTGTCGTTGTACATGAGTTTTTAAATGTGTTTTTCTGAAGGAGTGTTGTTGTACAAGAATCTTGAAATGAGTTTTTCTGTAGCAGTGTTGTAGTGCAAGAGTTTTGAAATGTGTTTCTGTAAAGGACTGTCGTTGTACAAGAGTTTTGAAATGCGTTTCTGTAAAGGACTGTCGTTGTACATGAGTTTTTAAATGCGTTTTTCTGAAGGAGTGTTGTTGTACAAGAATCTTGAAATGAGTTTTTCTGTAGCAGTGTTGTAGTGCAAGAGTTTTGAAATGCGTTTCTGTAAAGGACTGTCGTTGTACATGAGTTTTTAAATGCGTTTTTCTGAAGGAGTGTTGTTGTACAAGAATCTTGAAATGAGTTTTTCTGTAGCAGTGTTGTAGTGCAAGAGTTTTTAAATGCGTTTCTGTAAAGGACTGTCGTTGTACATTAGTTTTTAAATGTGTTTTTCTGTAGCAGTGTTGTAGTGCAAGAGTTTTGAAATGTGTTTTTCTGAAGGACCGTTGTTGTACAAGAGTCTTGAAATGTGTTTTTCTGAAGGACCGTTGTTGTACAAGAATCTTGAAATGAGTTTTTCTGTAGCAGTGTTGTAGTGCAAGAGTTTTGAAATGCGTTTCTGTAAAGGACTGTCGTTGTACATGAGTTTTTAAATGCGTTTTTCTGAAGGAGTGTTGTTGTACAAGAATCTTGAAATGAGTTTTTCTGAAGGAGTGTTGTAGTGCAAGAGTTTTGAAATGTGTTTTTCTGAAGGAGTGTTGTTGTACAAGAATCTTGAAATGAGTTTTTCTGTAGCAGTGTTGTAGTGCAAGAGTTTTGAAATGTGTTTCTGTAAAGGACTGTCGTTGTACATGAGTTTTTAAATGCGTTTCTGTAAAGGACTGTCGTTGTACATGAGTTTTTAAATGTGTTTTTCTGAAGGACTCTTGTTGTACAAGAGTCTTGAAATGAGTTTTTCTGAAGGACTGTTTTTATACAAGAATCTTGAAATGAGTTTTTCTGTAGCAGTGTTGTAGTGCAAGAGTTTTGAAATGTGTTTCTGTAAACAACTGTCGTTGTACATGAGTTTTTAAATGTGTTTTTCTGAAGGACTGTTGTTGTACAAGAGTCTTGAAATGAGTTTTTCTGAAGGACTGTTTTTATACAAGAATCTTGAAATGAGTTTTTCTGTAGCAGTGTTGTAGTGCAAGAGTTTTGAAATGTGTTTCTGTAAACAACTGTCGTTGTACAAGAGTTTTGAAATGCGTTTCTGTAAAGGACTGTCGTTGCACATGAGTTTTTAAATGTGTTTTTCTGAAGGAGTGTTGTTGTACAAGAATCTTGAAATGAGTTTTTCTGTAGCAGTGTTGTAGTGCAAGAGTTTTGAAATGTGTTTCTGTAAACAACTGTCGTTGTACATGAGTTTTTAAATGTGTTTTTCTGAAGGACTCTTGTTGTACAAGAGTCTTGAAATGAGTTTTTCTGAAGGACTGTTTTTATACAAGAATCTTGAAATGAGTTTTTCTGTAGCAGTGTTGTAGTGCAAGAGTTTTGAAATGTGTTTCTGTAAACAACTGTCGTTGTACATGAGTTTTTAAATGCGTTTTTCTGAAGGAGTGTTGTTGTACAAGAATCTTGAAATGAGTTTTTCTGTAGCAGTGTTGTAGTGCAAGAGTTTTGAAATGTGTTTCTGTAAAGGACTGTCGTTGTACATGAGTTTTTAAATGCGTTTCTGTAAAGGACTGTCGTTGTACATGAGTTTTTAAATGTGTTTTTCTGAAGGACTCTTGTTGTACAAGAGTCTTGAAATGAGTTTTTCTGAAGGACTGTTTTTATACAAGAATCTTGAAATGAGTTTTTCTGTAGCAGTGTTGTAGTGCAAGAGTTTTGAAATGTGTTTCTGTAAACAACTGTCGTTGTACATGAGTTTTTAAATGTGTTTTTCTGAAGGACTGTTGTTGTACAAGAGTCTTGAAATGAGTTTTTCTGAAGGACTGTTTTTATACAAGAATCTTGAAATGAGTTTTTCTGTAGCAGTGTTGTAGTGCAAGAGTTTTGAAATGTGTTTCTGTAAACAACTGTCGTTGTACATGAGTTTTGAAATGTGTTTCTCTGAAATAGTGTTGTTGTACAAGAATCTTGAAATGAGTTTTTCTGTAGCAGTGTTGTAGTGCAAGAGTTTTGAAATGCGTTTCTGTAAAGGACTGTCGTTGTACATGAGTTTTGAAATGCGTTTCTCTGAAGGAGTGTTGTTGTACATGAGTCTTGAAATGAGTTTTTCTGAAGGACCGTTGTTGTACAAGAATCTTGAAATGAGTTTTTCTGTAGCAGTGTTGTAGTGCAAGAGTTTTGAAATGTGTTTCTGTAAACAACTGTCGTTGTACATGAGTTTTGAAATGCGTTTCTCTGAAGGAGTGTTGTTGTACATGAGTCTTGAAATGAGTTTTTCTGAAGGACTGTTGTTGTACAAGAGTCTTGAAATGTGTTTCTGTGAAGGACTGTTGTTGTACAAGAGTCTTGAAATGCGTTTCTGTAAAGGACTGTCGTTGTACATGAGTTTTTAAATGCGTTTCTGTAAAGGACTGTCGTTGTACATGAGTTTTTAAATGCGTTTTTCTGAAGGAGTGTTGTTGTACAAGAATCTTGAAATGAGTTTTTCTGTAGCAGTGTTGTAGTGCAAGAGTTTTGAAATGTGTTTCTGTAAACAACTGTCGTTGTACATGAGTTTTGAAATGCGTTTCTGTAAAGGACTGTCGTTGTACATGAGTTTTTAAATGCGTTTTTCTGAAGGAGCGTTGTTGTACAAGAATCTTGAAATGAGTTTTTCTGTAGCAGTGTTGTAGTGCAAGAGTTTTGAAATGTGTTTCTGTAAAGGACTGTCATTGTACATGAGTTTTTAAATGCGTTTCTGTAAAGGACTGTCGTTGTACATGAGTTTTTAAATGTGTTTTTCTGAAGGACTGTTGTTGTACAAGAGTCTTGAAATGTGTTTTTCTGAAGGACCGTTGTTGTACAAGAATCTTGAAATGAGTTTTTCTGTAGCAGTGTTGTAGTGCAAGAGTTTTGAAATGTGTTTCTGTAAACAACTGTCGTTGTACAAGAGTTTTGAAATGCGTTTCTGTAAAGGACTGTCGTTGTACATGAGTTTTTAAATGTGTTTTTCTGAAGGAGCGTTGTTGTACAAGAGCCTTGAAATGAGTTTTTCTGTAGCAGTGTTGTAGTGCAAGAGTTTTGAAATGTGTTTCTGTAAAGGACTGTCGTTGTACACGAGTTTTGAAATGCGTTTCTGTAAAGGACTGTCGTTGTACATGAGTTTTTAAATGCGTTTTTCTGAAGGAGTGTTGTTGTACAAGAATCTTGAAATGAGTTTTTCTGTAGCAGTGTTGTAGTGCAAGAGTTTTGAAATGTGTTTCTGTAAACAACTGTCGTTGTACATGAGTTTTGAAATGCGTTTCTGTAAAGGACTGTCGTTGTACATGAGTTTTTAAATGCGTTTTTCTGAAGGAGCGTTGTTGTAGAAGAATCTTGAAATGAGTTTTTCTGTAGCAGTGTTGTAGTGCAAGAGTTTTGAAATGTGTTTCTGTAAAGGACTGTCGTTGTACATGAGTTTTTAAATGCGTTTTTCTGAAGGAGTGTTGTTGTACAAGAATCTTGAAATGAGTTTTTCTGTAGCAGTGTTGTAGTGCAAGAGTTTTGAAATGTGTTTTTCTGAAGGAGTGTTGTTGTACAAGAATTTTGAAATGAGTTTTTCTGAAGGAGTGTTGTTGTACAAGAATCTTGAAATGAGTTTTTCTGAAGGAGTGTTGTAGTGCAAGAGTTTTGAAATGTGTTTTTCTGAAGGAGTGTTGTTGTACAAGAATCTTGAAATGAGTTTTTCTGTAGCAGTGTTGTAGTGCAAGAGTTTTGAAATGTGTTTCTGTAAACAACTGGCGTTGTACATGAGTTTTGAAATGCGTTTCTGTAAAGGACTGTCGTTGTACATGAGTTTTTAAATGTGTTTTTCTGAAGGAGTGTTGTTGTACAAGAATCTTGAAATGAGTTTTTCTGTAGCAGTGTTGTAGTGCAAGAGTTTTGAAATGTGTTTCTGTAAACAACTGTCGTTGTACATGAGTTTTGAAATGCGTTTCTGTAAAGGACTGTCGTTGTACATGAGTTTTTAAATGCGTTTTTCTGAAGGAGCGTTGTTGTACAAGAGTCTTGAAATGAGTTTTTCTGAAGGACTGTTTTTATACAAGAATCTTGAAATGAGTTTTTCTGTAGCAGTGTTGTAGTGCAAGAGTTTTGAAATGTGTTTCTGTAAACAACTGTCGTTGTACATGAGTTTTTAAATGTGTTTTTCTGAAGGACTGTTGTTGTACAAGAGTCTTGAAATGAGTTTTTCTGAAGGACTGTTTTTATACAAGAATCTTGAAATGAGTTTTTCTGTAGCAGTGTTGTAGTGCAAGAGTTTTGAAATGTGTTTCTGTAAACAACTGTCGTTGTACATGAGTTTTGAAATGCGTTTCTGTAAAGGACTGTCGTTGTACATGAGTTTTTAAATGTGTTTTTCTGAAGGAGTGTTGTTGTACAAGAATCTTGAAATGAGTTTTTCTGTAGCAGTGTTGTAGTGCAAGAGTTTTGAAATGTGTTTCTGTAAACAACTGTCGTTGTACATGAGTTTTGAAATGCGTTTCTGTAAAGGACTGTCGTTGTACATGAGTTTTTAAATGCGTTTTTCTGAAGGAGCGTTGTTGTACAAGAATCTTGAAATGAGTTTTTCTGAAGGAGTGTTGTTGTACAAGAATCTTGAAATGAGTTTTTCTGTAGCAGTGTTGTAGTGCAAGAGTTTTGAAATGTGTTTTTCTGAAGGAGTGTTGTTGTACAAGAATCTTGAAATGAGTTTTTCTGAAGGAGTGTTGTTGTACAAGAATCTTGAAATGAGTTTTTCTGTAGCAGTGTTGTAGTGCAAGAGTTTTGAAATGCGTTTCTGTAAAGGACTGTCGTTGTACATGAGTTTTTAAATGCGTTTTTCTGCAGGAGTGTTGTTGTACAAGAATCTTGAAATGAGTTTTTCTGTAGCAGTGTTGTAGTGCAAGAGTTTTGAAATGTGTTTTTCTGAAGGAGTGTTGTTGTACAAGAATCTTGAAATGAGTTTTTCTGAAGGAGTGTTGTTGTACAAGAATCTTGAAATGAGTTTTTCTGAAGGAGTGTTGTAGTGCAAGAGTTTTGAAATGTGTTTTTCTGAAGGAGTGTTGTTGTACAAGAATCTTGAAATGAGTTTTTCTGTAGCAGTGTTGTAGTGCAAGAGTTTTGAAATGTGTTTCTGTAAAGGACTGTCGTTGTACATGAGTTTTTAAATGCGTTTTTCTGAAGGACCGTTGTTGTACAAGAATCTTGAAATGAGTTTTTCTGAAGGACTGTTTTTATACAAGAATCTTGAAATGAGTTTTTCTGTAGCAGTGTTGTAGTGCAAGAGTTTTGAAATGCGTTTCTGTAAAGGACTGTCGTTGTACATGAGTTTTTAAATGTGTTTCTCTGAAGGAGTGTTGTTGTACAAGAATCTTGAAATGAGTTTTTCTGAAGGACTGTTTTTATACAAGAATCTTGAAATGAGTTTTTCTGTAGCAGTGTTGTAGTGCAAGAGTTTTGAAATGCGTTTCTGTAAAGGACTGTCGTTGTACATGAGTTTTTAAATGTGTTTCTCCTTCAGAGAAACACATTTAAAAACTCATGTACAACGACAGTCCTTTACAGAAACACATTTCAAAACTCTTGCACTACAACACTGCTACAGAAAAACTCATTTCAAGATTCTTGTACAACAACACTCCTTCAAAAAAACGCATTTAAAAACTCATGTACAACGACAGTCCTTTACAGAAACGCATTTCAAAACTCTTGCACTACAACACTGCTATAGAAAAACTCATTTCAAGATTCTTGTACAACAACACTCCTTCAGAAAAACTCATTTCAAGATTCTTGTACAACAACACTCCTTCAGAAAAACACATTTCAAAACTCTTGCACTACAACACTGCTACAGAAAAACTCATTTCAAGATTCTTGTACAACAACACTCCTTCAGAAAAACGCATTTAAAAACTCATGTACAACGACAGTCCTTTACAGAAACGCATTTCAAAACTCTTGCACTACAACACTGCTACAGAAAAACTCATTTCAAGATTCTTATACAACAACGCTCCTTCAGAAAAACGCATTTAAAAACTCATGTACAACGACAGTCCTTTACAGAAACGCATTTCAAAACTCATGTACAACGACAGTTGTTTACAGAAACACATTTCAAAACTCTTGCACTACAACACTGCTACAGAAAAACTCATTTCAAGATTCTTGTACAACAACGCTCCTTCAGAAAAACGCATTTAAAAACTCATGTACAACGACAGTCCTTTACAGAAACGCATTTCAAAACTCATGTACAACGACAGTTGTTTACAGAAACACATTTCAAAACTCTTGCACTACAACACTGCTACAGAAAAACTCATTTCAAGATTCTTGTACAACAACACTCCTTCAGAAAAACACATTTAAAAACTCATGTACAACGACAGTCCTTTACAGAAACGCATTTCAAAACTCTTGCACTACAACACTGCTACAGAAAAACTCATTTCAAGATTCTTATACAACAACGCTCCTTCAGAAAAACGCATTTAAAAACTCATGTACAACGACAGTCCTTTACAGAAACGCATTTCAAAACTCATGTACAACGACAGTTGTTTACAGAAACACATTTCAAAACTCTTGCACTACAACACTGCTACAGAAAAACTCATTTCAAGATTCTTGTACAACAACGCTCCTTCAGAAAAACGCATTTAAAAACTCATGTACAACGACAGTCCTTTACAGAAACGCATTTCAAAACTCTTGTACAACGACAGTTGTTTACAGAAACACATTTCAAAACTCTTGCACTACAACACTGCTACAGAAAAACTCATTTCAAGATTCTTGTACAACAACGGTCCTTCAGAAAAACACATTTCAAGACTCTTGTACAACAACAGTCCTTCAGAAAAACACATTTAAAAACTCATGTACAACGACAGTCCTTTACAGAAACGCATTTAAAAACTCATGTACAATGACAGTCCTTTACAGAAACACATTTCAAAACTCTTGCACTACAACACTGCTACAGAAAAACTCATTTCAAGATTCTTGTACAACAACACTCCTTCAGAAAAACACATTTAAAAACTCATGTACAACGACAGTCCTTTACAGAAACGCATTTCAAAACTCTTGCACTACAACACTGCTACAGAAAAACTCATTTCAAGATTCTTGTACAACAACGGTCCTTCAGAAAAACACATTTCAGGATTCTTGTACAACAACGCTCCTTCAGAAAAACACATTTAAAAACTCATGCACAATAACAGTCCTTCACAGAAACACATTTCAAGACTCTTGTACAACAACAGTCCTTCACAGAAACACATTTCAAGACTCTTGTACAACAACTGTCCTTCAGAAAAACTCATTTAAAAACTCATGTACAACGACAGTCCTTTACAGAAACGCATTTCAAAACTCATGTACAACGACAGTTGTTTACAGAAACACATTTCAAAACTCTTGCACTACAACGGTCCTTCAGAAAAACACATTTCAAGATTCTTGTATAACAACACTCCTTCAGAAAAACACATTTAAAAACTCATGTACAACGACAGTCCTTTACAGAAACGCATTTCAAAACTCTTGTACAACGACAGTCCTTTACAGAAACGCATTTCAAAACTCTTGTACAACGACAGTTGTTTACAGAAACACATTTCAAAACTCTTGCACTACAACACTGCTACAGAAAAACTCATTTCAAGATTCTTGTATAAAAACAGTCCTTCAGAAAAACTCATTTCAAGACTCATGTACAACAACACTCCTTCAGAGAAACGCATTTCAAGATTCTTGTACAACAACGCTCCTTCAGAAAAACGCATTTAAAAACTCATGTACAACGACAGTCCTTTACAGAAACGCATTTCAAAACTCTTGTACAACGACAGTTGTTTACAGAAACACATTTCAAAACTCTTGCACTACAACACTGCTACAGAAAAACTCATTTCAAGATTCTTGTACAACAACGCTCCTTCAGAAAAACGCATTTAAAAACTCATGTACAACGACAGTCCTTTACAGAAACGCATTTCAAAAATCATGTACCACGACAGTTGTTTACAGAAACACATTTCAAAACTCTTGCACTACAACACTGCTACAGAAAAACACATTTCAAGACTCTTGTACAACAACGCTCCTTCAGAAAAACACATTTAAAAACTCATGTACAACGACAGTTGTTTACAGAAACGCATTTCAAAACTCTTGTACAACGACAGTTGTTTACAGAAACACATTTCAAAACTCTTGCACTACAACACTGCTACAGAAAAACTCATTTCAAGATTCTTGTACAACAACGGTCCTTCAGAAAAACACATTTCAAGACTCTTGTACAACAACGCTCCTTCAGAAAAACACATTTAAAAACTCATGTACAACGACAGTTGTTTACAGAAACGCATTTCAAAACTCTTGTACAACGACAGTCCTTTACAGAAACGCATTTCAAAACTCATGTACAACGACAGTTGTTTACAGAAACACATTTCAAAACTCTTGCACTACAACACTGCTACAGAAAAACTCATTTCAAGATTCTTGTACAACAACACTCCTTCAGAAAAACGCATTTAAAAACTCATGTACAACGACAGTCCTTTACAGAAACGCATTTCAAAACTCATGTACAACGACAGTTGTTTACAGAAACACATTTCAAAACTCTTGCACTACAACACTGCTACAGAAAAACTCATTTCAAGATTCTTGTACAACAACGCTCCTTCAGAAAAACGCATTTAAAAACTCATGTACAACGACAGTCCTTTACAGAAACGCATTTCAAAACTCATGTACAACGACAGTTGTTTACAGAAACACATTTCAAAACTCTTGCACTACAACACTGCTACAGAAAAACTCATTTCAAGATTCTTGTACAACAACGCTCCTTCAGAAAAACGCATTTAAAAACTCATGTACAACGACAGTCCTTTACAGAAACGCATTTCAAAACTCATGTACAACGACAGTTGTTTACAGAAACACATTTCAAAACTCTTGCACTACAACACTGCTACAGAAAAACTCATTTCAAGATTCTTGTACAACAACACTCCTTCAGAAAAACACATTTAAAAACTCATGTACAACGACAGTCCTTTACAGAAACGCATTTCAAAACTCTTGCACTACAACACTGCTACAGAAAAACTCATTTCAAGATTCTTGTACAACAACGGTCCTTCAGAAAAACACATTTCAAGATTCTTGTACAACAACGCTCCTTCAGAAAAACACATTTAAAAACTCATGCACAATAACAGTCCTTCACAGAAACACATTTCAAGACTCTTGTACAACAACAGTCCTTCACAGAAACACATTTCAAGACTCTTGTACAACAACTGTCCTTCAGAAAAACTCATTTAAAAACTCATGTACAACGACAGTCCTTTACAGAAACGCATTTCAAAACTCATGTACAACGACAGTTGTTTACAGAAACACATTTCAAAACTCTTGCACTACAACGGTCCTTCAGAAA
Organism: Xylota sylvarum; assembly: GCA_905220385.1. Classification (NCBI taxonomy): domain Eukaryota; kingdom Metazoa; phylum Arthropoda; class Insecta; order Diptera; family Syrphidae; genus Xylota; species Xylota sylvarum. The sequence goes on from CAJMZQ010000061.1 coordinate 121,128, forward strand.
AACACATTTCAAGATTCTTGTATAACAACACTCCTTCAGAAAAACACATTTAAAAACTCATGTACAACGACAGTCCTTTACAGAAACGCATTTCAAAACTCTTGTACAACGACAGTCCTTTACAGAAACGCATTTCAAAACTCTTGTACAACGACAGTTGTTTACAGAAACACATTTCAAAACTCTTGCACTACAACACTGCTACAGAAAAACTCATTTCAAGATTCTTGAATAAAAACAGTCCTTCAGAAAAACTCATTTCAAGACTCATGTACAACAACACTCCTTCAGAGAAACGCATTTCAAGATTCTTGTACAACAACGCTCCTTCAGAAAAACGCATTTAAAAACTCATGTACAACGACAGTCCTTTACAGAAACGCATTTCAAAACTCTTGTACAACGACAGTTGTTTACAGAAACACATTTCAAAACTCTTGCACTACAACTCCTTCAGAAAAACGCATTTAAAAACTCATGTACAACGACAGTCCTTTACAGAAACGCATTTCAAAAATCATGTACAACGACAGTTGTTTACAGAAACACATTTCAAAACTCTTGCACTACAACACTGCTACAGAAAAACACATTTCAAGACTCTTGTACAACAACGCTCCTTCAGAAAAACACATTTAAAAACTCATGTACAACGACAGTTGTTTACAGAAACGCATTTCAAAACTCTTGTACAACGACAGTTGTTTACAGAAACACATTTCAAAACTCTTGCACTACAACACTGCTACAGAAAAACTCATTTCAAGATTCTTGTACAACAACGGTCCTTCAGAAAAACACATTTCAAGACTCTTGTACAACAACGCTCCTTCAGAAAAACACATTTAAAAACTCATGTACAACGACAGTTGTTTACAGAAACACATTTCAAAACTCTTGCACAACGACAGTCCTTTACAGAAACGCATTTCAAAACTCATGTACAACGACAGTTGTTTACAGAAACACATTTCAAAACTCTTGCACTACAACACTGCTACAGAAAAACTCATTTCAAGATTCTTGTACAACAACACTCCTTCAGAAAAACGCATTTAAAAACTCATGTACAACGACAGTCCTTTACAGAAACGCATTTCAAAACTCATGTACAACGACAGTTGTTTACAGAAACACATTTCAAAACTCTTGCACTACAACACTGCTACAGAAAAACTCATTTCAAGATTCTTGTACAACAACGCTCCTTCAGAAAAACGCATTTAAAAACTCATGTACAACGACAGTCCTTTACAGAAACGCATTTCAAAACTCATGTACAACGACAGTTGTTTACAGAAACACATTTCAAAACTGTTGCACTACAACACTACTACAGAAAAACTCATTTCAAGATTCTTGTACAACAACACTCCTTCAGAAAAACACATTTAAAAACTCATGTACAACGACAGTCCTTTACAGAAACGCATTTCAAAACTCTTGCACTACAACACTGCTACAGAAAAACTCATTTCAAGATTCTTGTACAACAACGGTCCTTCAGAAAAACACATTTAAAAACTCATGCACAATAACAGTCCTTCACAGAAACACATTTCAAGACTCTTGTACAACAACAGTCCTTCACAGAAACACATTTCAAGACTCTTGTACAACAACGGTCCTTCAGAAAAACTCATTTAAAAACTCATGTACAACGACAGTCCTTTACAGAAACGCATTTCAAAACTCATGTACAACGACAGTTGTTTACAGAAACACATTTCAAAACTCTTGCACTACAACGGTCCTTCAGAAAAACACATTTCAAGACTCTTGTACAACAACGCTCCTTCAGAAAAACACATTTAAAAACTCATGTACAACGACAGTCCTTTACAGAAACGCATTTCAAAACTCTTGTACAACGACAGTCCTTTACAGAAACGCATTTCAAAACTCTTGTACAACGACAGTTGTTTACAGAAACACATTTCAAAACTCTTGCACTACAACACTGCTACAGAAAAACTCATTTCAAGATTCTTGTATAAAAACAGTCCTTCAGAAAAACTCATTTCAAGACTCATATACAACAACACTCCTTCAGAGAAACGCATTTCAAGATTCTTGTACAACAACGCTCCTTGTACAACGACAGTCCTTTACAGAAACGCTTTTCAAAACTCTTGCACTACAACACTGCTACAGAAAAACTCATCTCAAGATTCTTGTACAACAACACTCCTTCAGAAAAACACATTTAAAAACTCATGTACAACGACAGTCCTTTACAGAAACGCATTTCAAAACTCTTGTACAACGACAGTCCTTTACAGAAACGCATTTCAAAACTCTTGTACAACGACAGTTGTTTACAGAAACACATTTCAAAACTCTTGCACTACAACACTGCTACAGAAAAACTCATTTCAAGATTCTTGTATAAAAACAGTCCTTCAGAAAAACTCATTTCAAGACTCATATACAACAACACTCCTTCAGAGAAACGCATTTCAAGATTCTTGTACAACAACGCTCCTTGTACAACGACAGTCCTTTACAGAAACGCTTTTCAAAACTCTTGCACTACAACACTGCTACAGAAAAACTCATCTCAAGACTCTTGTACAACAACACTCCTTCAGAAAAACACATTTAAAAACTCATGTGCAACGACAGTCCTTTACAGAAACGCATTTCAAAACTCTTGCACTACAACACTGCTACAGAAAAACTCATTTCAAGATTCTTGTACAACAACGGTCCTTCAGAAAAACACATTTCAAGATTCTTGTACAACAACGCTCCTTCAGAAAAACGCATTTAAAAACTCATGTACAACGACAGTCCTTTACAGAAACGCATTTCAAAACTCATGTACAACGACAGTTGTTTACAGAAACACATTTCAAAACTCTTGCACTACAACACTGCTACAGAAAAACTCATTTCAAGATTCTTGTACAACAACGGTCCTTCAGAAAAACGCATTTAAAAACTCATGTCTAACGACAGTCCTTTACAGAAACGCATTTCAAAACTCTTGCACTACAACACTGCTACAGAAAAACTCATTTCAAGATTCTTGTACAACACCACTCCTTCAGAAAAACGCATTTCAAAACTCATGTACAACGACAGTCCTTTACAGAAACGCATTTCAAAACTCATGTACAACGACAGTTGTTTACAGAAACACATTTCAAAACTCTTGCACTACAACACTGCTACAGAAAAACTCATTTCAAGATTCTTGTACAACAACGCTCCTTCAGAAAAACGCATTTCAAAACTCATGTACAACGACAGTTGTTTACAGAAACACATTTCAAAACTCTTGCACTACAACACTGCTACAGAAAAACTCATTTCAAGATTCTTGTACAACAACACTCCTTCAGAAAAACGCATTTAAAAACTCATGTACAACGACAGTCCTTTACAGAAACGCATTTCAAAACTCATGTACAACGACAGTTGTTTACAGAAACACATTTCAAAACTCTTGCACTACAACACTGCTACAGAAAAACTCATTTCAAGATTCTTGTACAACGACAGTCCTTCACAGAAACGCATTTCAAAACTCTTGCACTACAACACTGCTACAGAAAAACTCATTTCAAGATTCTTGTACAACAACACTCCTTCAGAAAAACGCATTTAAAAACTCATGTACAACGACAGTCCTTTACAGAAACGCATTTCAAAACTCTTGCACTACAACACTGCTACAGAAAAACTCATTTCAAGATTCTTGTACAACAACGGTCCTTCAGAAAAACACATTTCAAAACTCATGTACAACGACAGTTGTTTAGAGAAACACATTTCAAAACTCTTGCACTACAACACTGCTACAGAAAAACTCATTTCAAGATTCTTGTACAACAACACTCCTTCAGAAAAACACATTTAAAAACTCATGTGCAACGACAGTCCTTTACAGAAACACATTTCAAAACTCTTGCACTACAACACTGCTACAGAAAAACTCATTTCAAGATTCTTGTACAACAACACTCCTTCAGAAAAACGCATTTAAAAACTCATGTACAACGACAGTCCTTTACAGAAACGCATTTCAAAACTCTTGCACTACAACACTGCTACAGAAAAACTCATTTCAAGATTCTTGTACAACAACACGCCTTCAGAGAAACACATTTAAAAACTCATGTACAACGACAGTCCTTTACAGAAACGCATTTCAAAACTCATGTACAACGACAGTCCTTTACAGAAACACATTTCAAAACTCTTGCACTACAACACTGCTACAGAAAAACTCATTTCAAGATTCTTGTACAACAACGGTCCTTCAGAAAAACGCATTTAAAAACTCATGTCTAACGACAGTCCTTTACAGAAACGCATTTCAAAACTCTTGCAGTACAACACTGCTACAGAAAAACTCATTTCAAGATTCTTGTACAACACCACTCCTTCAGAAAAACGCATTTCAAAACTCATGTACAACGACAGTCCTTTACAGAAACGCATTTCAAAACTCATGTACAACGACAGTTGTTTACAGAAACACATTTCGAAACTCTTGCACTACAACACTGCTACAGAAAAACTCATTTCAAGATTCTTGTACAACAACGCTCCTTCAGAAAAACGCATTTCAAAACTCATGTACAACGACAGTTGTTTACAGAAACACATTTCAAAACTCTTGCACTACAACACTGCTACAGAAAAACTCATTTCAACATTCTTGTACAACAACACTCCTTCAGAAAAACGCATTTAAAAACTCATGTACAACGACAGTCCTTTACAGAAACGCATTTCAAAACTCATGTACAACGACAGTTGTTTACAGAAACACATTTCAAAACTCTTGCACTACAACACTGCTACAGAAAAACTCATTTCAAGATTCTTGTACAACAACACTCCTTCACAGAAACGCATTTCAAAACTCTTGCACTACAACACTGCTACAGAAAAACTCATTTCAAGATTCTTGTACAACAACACTCCTTCAGAAAAACGCATTTAAAAACTCATGTACAACGACAGTCCTTTACAGAAACGCATTTCAAAACTCTTGCACTACAACACTGCTACAGAAAAACTCATTTCAAGATTCTTGTACAACAACACTCCTTCAGAAAAACGCATTTCAAAACTCATGTACAACGACAGTCCTTTACAGAAACGCATTTCAAAACTCATGTACAACGACAGTTGTTTAGAGAAACACATTTCAAAACTCTTGCACTTCAACACTGCTACAGAAAAACTCATTTCAAGATTCTTGTACAACAACACTCCTTCAGAAAAACACATTTAAAAACTCATGTGCAACGACAGTCCTTTACAGAAACACATTTCAAAACTCTTGCACTACAACACTGCTACAGAAAAATTCATTTCAAGATTCTTGTACAACAACACTCCTTCAGAAAAACGCATTTAAAAACTCATGTACAACGACAGTCCTTTACAGAAACGCATTTCAAAACTCTTGCACTACAACACTGCTACAGAAAAACTCATTTCAAGATTCTTGTACAACAACACTCCTTCAGAGAAACACATTTAAAAACTCATGTACAACGACAGTCCTTTACAGAAACGCATTTCAAAACTCATGTACAACGACAGTTGTTTACAGAAACACATTTCAAAACTCTTGCACTACAACACTGCTACAGAAAAACTCATTTCAAGATTCTTGTACAACAACACTCCTTCAGAAAAACGCATTTAAAAACTCATGTACAACGACAGTCCTTTACAGAAACGCATTTCAAAACTCATGTACAACGACAGTTGTTTACAGAAACACATTTCAAAACTCTTGCACTACAACACTGCTACAGAAAAACTCATTTCAAGACTCTTGTACAACAACACTCCTTCAGAAAAACGCATTTAAAAACTCATGTACAACGACAGTCCTTTACAGAAACACATTTCAAAACTCTTGCACTACAACACTGCTACAGAAAAACTCATTTCAAGACTCTTGTACAACACCACTCCTTCAGAAAAACGCATTTCAAAACTCATGTACAACGACAGTCCTTTACAGAAACGCATTTCAAAACTCATGTACAACGACAGTTGTTTACAGAAACACATTTCAAAACTCTTGCACTACAACACTGCTACAGAAAAACTCATTTCAAGATTCTTGTACAACAACGCTCCTTCAGAAAAACGCATTTCAAAACTCATGTACAACGACAGTTGTTTACAGAAACACATTTCAAAACTCTTGCACTACAACACTGCTACAGAAAAACTCATTTCAAGATTCTTGTACAACAACACTCCTTCAGAAAAACGCATTTAAAAACTCATGTACAACGACAGTCCTTTACAGAAACGCATTTCAAAACTCATGTACAACGACAGTTGTTTACAGAAACACATTTCAAAACTCTTGCACTACAACACTGCTACAGAAAAACTCATTTCAAGATTCTTGTACAACAACACTCCTTCACAGAAACGCATTTCAAAACTCATGCACTACAACACTGCTACAGAAAAACTCATTTCAAGATTCTTGTACAACAACACTCCTTCAGAAAAACGCATTTAAAAACTCATGTACAACGACAGTCCTTTACAGAAACGCATTTCAAAACTCTTGCACTACAACACTGCTACAGAAAAACTCATTTCAAGATTCTTGTACAACAACACTCCTTCAGAAAAACGCATTTCAAAACTCATGTACAACGACAGTTGTTTAGAGAAACACATTTCAAAACTCTTGCACTACAACACTGCTACAGAAAAACTCATTTCAAGATTCTTGTACAACAACACTCCTTCAGAAAAACACATTTAAAAACTCATGTGCAACGACAGTCCTTTACAGAAACACATTTCAAAACTCTTGCACTACAACACTGCTACAGAAAAACTCATTTCAAGATTCTTGTACAACAACACTCCTTCAGAAAAACGCATTTAAAAACTCATGTACAACGACAGTCCTTTACAGAAACGCATTTCAAAACTCTTGCACTACAACACTGCTACAGAAAAACTCATTTCAAGATTCTTGTACAACAACACGCCTTCAGAGAAACACATTTAAAAACTCATGTACAACGACAGTCCTTTACAGAAACGCATTTCAAAACTCATGTACAACGACAGTCCTTTACAGAAACACATTTCAAAACTCTTGCACTACAACACTGCTACAGAAAAACTCATTTCAAGATTCTTGTACAACAACGGTCCTTCAGAAAAACGCATTTAAAAACTCATGTCTAACGACAGTCCTTTACAGAAACGCATTTCAAAACTCTTGCAGTACAACACTGCTACAGAAAAACTCATTTCAAGATTCTTGTACAACACCACTCCTTCAGAAAAACGCATTTCAAAACTCATGTACAACGACAGTCCTTTACAGAAACGCATTTCAAAACTCATGTACAACGACAGTTGTTTACAGAAACACATTTCGAAACTCTTGCACTACAACACTGCTACAGAAAAACTCATTTCAAGATTCTTGTACAACAACGCTCCTTCAGAAAAACGCATTTCAAAACTCATGTACAACGACAGTTGTTTACAGAAACACATTTCAAAACTCTTGCACTACAACACTGCTACAGAAAAACTCATTTCAACATTCTTGTACAACAACACTCCTTCAGAAAAACGCATTTAAAAACTCATGTACAACGACAGTCCTTTACAGAAACGCATTTCAAAACTCATGTACAACGACAGTTGTTTACAGAAACACATTTCAAAACTCTTGCACTACAACACTGCTACAGAAAAACTCATTTCAAGATTCTTGTACAACAACACTCCTTCACAGAAACGCATTTCAAAACTCTTGCACTACAACACTGCTACAGAAAAACTCATTTCAAGATTCTTGTACAACAACACTCCTTCAGAAAAACGCATTTCAAAACTCATGTACAACGACAGTCCTTTACAGAAACGCATTTCAAAACTCTTGCACTACAACACTGCTACAGAAAAACTCATTTCAAGATTCTTGTACAACAACACTCCTTCAGAAAAACGCATTTCAAAACTCATGTACAACGACAGTCCTTTACAGAAACGCATTTCAAAACTCATGTACAACGACAGTTGTTTAGAGAAACACATTTCAAAACTCTTGCACTTCAACACTGCTACAGAAAAACTCATTTCAAGATTCTTGTACAACAACACTCCTTCAGAAAAACACATTTAAAAACTCATGTGCAACGACAGTCCTTTACAGAAACACATTTCAAAACTCTTGCACTACAACACTGCTACAGAAAAATTCATTTCAAGATTCTTGTACAACAACACTCCTTCAGAAAAACGCATTTAAAAACTCATGTACAACGACAGTCCTTTACAGAAACGCATTTCAAAACTCTTGCACTACAACACTGCTACAGAAAAACTCATTTCAAGATTCTTGTACAACAACACTCCTTCAGAGAAACACATTTAAAAACTCATGTACAACGACAGTCCTTTACAGAAACGCATTTCAAAACTCATGTACAACGACAGTTGTTTACAGAAACACATTTCAAAACTCTTGCACTACAACACTGCTACAGAAAAACTCATTTCAAGATTCTTGTACAACAACACTCCTTCAGAAAAACGCATTTAAAAACTCATGTACAACGACAGTCCTTTACAGAAACGCATTTCAAAACTCATGTACAACGACAGTTGTTTACAGAAACACATTTCAAAACTCTTGCACTACAACACTGCTACAGAAAAACTCATTTCAAGACTCTTGTACAACAACACTCCTTCAGAAAAACGCATTTAAAAACTCATGTACAACGACAGTCCTTTACAGAAACACATTTCAAAACTCTTGCACTACAACACTGCTACAGAAAAACTCATTTCAAGATTCTTGTACAACAACACTCCTTTAGAAAAACGCATTTAAAAACTCATGTACAACGACAGTCCTTTACAGAAACTCATTTCAAGACTCATGTACAACGACAGTTGTTTACAGAAACACATTTCAAAACTCTTGCACTACAACACTGCTACAGAAAAACTCATTTCAAGATTCTTGTACAACAACACTCCTTCAGAAAAACACATTTCAAAACTCTTGCACTACAACACTCCTTCAGAAAAACTCATTTCAAGATTCTTGTACAACAACACTCCTTCAGAAAAACACATTTAAAAACTCATGTGCAACGACAGTCCTTTACAGAAACACATTTCAAAACTCTTGCACTACAACACTGCTACAGAAAAACTCATTTCAAGATTCTTGTACAACAACGGTCCTTCAGAAAAACACATTTAAAAACTCATGTACAACGACAGTCTTTTACAGAAACACATTTCAAAACTCTTGCACTACAACACTGCTACAGAAAAACTCATTTCAAGGTTCTTGTACAACAACACTCCTTCAGAAAAACCCATTTAAAAACTCATGTCCTTTACAGAAACGCATTTCAAAACTCTTGCACTACAACACTGCTACAGAAAAACTCATTTCAAGATTCTTGTACAACAACACTAATTCAGAAAAACGCATTTAAAAACTCATGTACAACGACAGTCCTTTACAGGAACGCATTTCAAAACTCTTGCACTACAACACTGCTACAGAAAAACTCATTTCAAGATTCTTGTACAACAACACTCCTTCAGAAAAACGCATTTAAAAACTCATGTACAACGACAGTTGTTTAGAGAAACACATTTCAAAACTCTTGCACTACAACACTGCTACAGAAAAACTCATTTCAAGACTCTTGTACAACAACGCTCCTTCAGAAAAACACATTTCAAGACTCATGTACAACGACAGTTGTTTACAGAAACACATTTCAAAACTCTTGCACTACAACACTGCTACAGAAAAACTCATTTCAACATTCTTGTACAACAACACTCCTTCAGAAAAACGCATTTAAAAACTCATGTACAACGACAGTCCTTTACAGAAACGCATTTCAAAACTCATGTACAACGACAGTTGTTTACAGAAACACATTTCAAAACTCTTGCACTACAACACTGCTACAGAAAAACTCATTTCAAGATTCTTGTACAACAACACTCCTTCACAGAAACGCATTTCAAAACTCTTGCACTACAACACTGCTACAGAAAAACTCATTTCAAGATTCTTGTACAACAACACTCCTTCAGAAAAACGCATTTAAAAACTCATGTACAACGACAGTCCTTTACAGAAACGCATTTCAAAACTCTTGCACTACAACACTGCTACAGAAAAACTCATTTCAAGATTCTTGTACAACAACACTCCTTCAGAAAAACGCATTTCAAAACTCATGTACAACGACAGTCCTTTACAGAAACGCATTTCAAAACTCATGTACAACGACAGTTGTTTAGAGAAACACATTTCAAAACTCTTGCACTTCAACACTGCTACAGAAAAACTCATTTCAAGATTCTTGTACAACAACACTCCTTCAGAAAAACACATTTAAAAACTCATGTGCAACGACAGTCCTTTACAGAAACACATTTCAAAACTCTTGCACTACAACACTGCTACAGAAAAATTCATTTCAAGATTCTTGTACAACAACACTCCTTCAGAAAAACGCATTTAAAAACTCATGTACAACGACAGTCCTTTACAGAAACGCATTTCAAAACTCTTGCACTACAACACTGCTACAGAAAAACTCATTTCAAGATTCTTGTACAACAACACTCCTTCAGAGAAACACATTTAAAAACTCATGTACAACGACAGTCCTTTACAGAAACGCATTTCAAAACTCATGTACAACGACAGTTGTTTACAGAAACACATTTCAAAACTCTTGCACTACAACACTGCTACAGAAAAACTCATTTCAAGATTCTTGTACAACAACACTCCTTCAGAAAAACGCATTTAAAAACTCATGTACAACGACAGTCCTTTACAGAAACGCATTTCAAAACTCATGTACAACGACAGTTGTTTACAGAAACACATTTCAAAACTCTTGCACTACAACACTGCTACAGAAAAACTCATTTCAAGACTCTTGTACAACAACACTCCTTCAGAAAAACGCATTTAAAAACTCATGTACAACGACAGTCCTTTACAGAAACACATTTCAAAACTCTTGCACTACAACACTGCTACAGAAAAACTCATTTCAAGATTCTTGTACAACAACACTCCTTTAGAAAAACGCATTTAAAAACTCATGTACAACGACAGTCCTTTACAGAAACTCATTTCAAGACTCATGTACAACGACAGTTGTTTACAGAAACACATTTCAAAACTCTTGCACTACAACACTGCTACAGAAAAACTCATTTCAAGATTCTTGTACAACAACACTCCTTCAGAAAAACACATTTCAAAACTCTTGCACTACAACACTCCTTCAGAAAAACTCATTTCAAGATTCTTGTACAACAACACTCCTTCAGAAAAACACATTTAAAAACTCATGTACAACGACAGTCCTTTACAGAAACACATTTCAAAACTCTTGCACTACAACACTGCTACAGAAAAACTCATTTCAAGATTCTTGTACAACAACGGTCCTTCAGAAAAACACATTTAAAAACTCATGTACAACGACAGTCTTTTACAGAAACACATTTCAAAACTCTTGCACTACAACACTGCTACAGAAAAACTCATTTCAAGGTTCTTGTACAACAACACTCCTTCAGAAAAACCCATTTAAAAACTCATGTCCTTTACAGAAACGCATTTCAAAACTCTTGCACTACAACACTGCTACAGAAAAACTCATTTCAAGATTCTTGTACAACAACACTAATTCAGAAAAACGCATTTAAAAACTCATGTACAACGACAGTCCTTTACAGAAACACATTTCAAAACTCTTGCACTACAACACTGCTACAGAAAAACTCATTTCAAGATTCTTGTACAACAACACTCCTTCAGAAAAACGCATTTAAAAACTCATGTACAACGACAGTTGTTTAGAGAAACACATTTCAAAACTCTTGCACTACAACACTGCTACAGAAAAACTCATTTCAAGACTCTTGTACAACAACGCTCCTTCAGAAAAACACATTTCAAGACTCATGTACAACGACAGTCCTTTACAGAAACGCATTTCAAAACTCTTGCACTACAACACTGCTACAGAAAAACTCATTTCAAGATTCTTGTACAACAACGCTCCTTCAGAAAAACGCATTTAAAAACTCATGTACAACGACAGTCCTTTACAGAAACGCATTTCAAAACTCATGTACAACGACAGTTGTTTACAGAAACACATTTCAAAACTCTTGCACTACAACACTGCTACAGAAAAACTCATTTCAAGATTCTTGTACAACAACACTCCTTCAGAAAAACGCATTTAAAAACTCATGTACAACGACAGTCCTTTACAGAAACACATTTCAAGACTCTTGTACAACAACGGTCCTTCAGAAAAACACATTTCAAGACTCTTGTACAACAACGCTCCTTCAGAAAAACACATTTACAAACTCATGTACAACGACAGTTGTTTACAGAAACACATTTCAAAACTCTTGTACAACGACAGTTGTTTACAGAAACACATTTCAAAACTCTTGCACTACAACACTGCTACAGAAAAACTCATTTCAAGATTCTTGTACAACAACGGTCCTTCAGAAAAACACATTTCAAGACTCTTGTACAACAACGCTCCTTCAGAAAAACACATTTACAAACTCATGTACAACGACAGTTGTTTACTGAAACACATTTAAAAACTCATGCACAATAACAGTCCTTCACAGAAACACATTTCAAGACTCTTGTACAACAACGGTCCTTCAGAAAAACACATTTCAAGACTCTTGTACAACAACGCTCCTTCAGAAAAACACATTTACAAACTCATGTACAACGACAGTTGTTTACAGAAACACATTTCAAAACTCTTGTACAACGACAGTTGTTTACAGAAACACATTTCAAAACTCTTGCACTACAACACTGCTACAGAAAAACTCATTTCAAGATTCTTGTACAACAACACTCCTTCAGAAAAACGCATTTAAAAACTCATGTACAACGACAGTCCTTTACAGAAACGCATTTCAAACAGTCCTTTACAGAAACGCATTTCAAAACTCATGTACAACGACAGTTGTTTACAGAAACACATTTCAAAACTCTTGCACTACAACACTGCTACAGAAAAACTCATTTCAAGATTCTTGTATAAAAACAGTCCTTCAGAAAAACTCATTTCAAGACTCATGTACAACAACACTCCTTCAGAGAAACGCATTTCAAGATTCTTGTACAACAACGCTCCTTCAGAAAAACGCATTTAAAAACTCATGTACAACGACAGTCCTTTACAGAAACGTATTTCAAAACTCTTGTACAACGACAGTTGTTTACAGAAACACATTTCAAAACTCTTGCACTACAACACTGCTACAGAAAAACTCATTTCAAGATTCTTGTACAACAACGCTCCTTCAGAAAAACACATTTAAAAACTCATGTACAACGACAGTCCTTTACAGAAACGCATTTCAAAACTCATGTACAACGACAGTTGTTTACAGAAACACATTTCAAAACTCTTGCACTACAACACTGCTACAGAAAAACACATTTCAAGACTCTTGTACAACAACGGTCCTTCAGAAAAACACATTTAGAAACTCATGTACAACGACAGTCCTTTACAGAAACGCATTTCAAAACTCATGTACAACGACAGTTGTTTACAGAAACACATTTCAAAACTCTTGCACTACAACGGTCCTTCAGAAAAACACATTTCAAGATTCTTGTACAACAACACTCCTTCAGAAAAACACATTTAAAAACTCATGTACAACGACAGTTGTTTACAGAAACGCATTTCAAAACTCATGTACAACGACAGTCCTTTACAGAAACGCATTTCAAAACTCTTGCACTACAACACTGCTACAGAAAAACTCATTTCAAGATTCTTGTACAACAACACTCCTTCAGAAAAACACATTTAAAAACTCATGTACAACGACAGTCCTTCAGAAAAACGCATTTCAAAACTCTTGTACAACGACAGTTGTTTACAGAAACACATTTCAAAACTCTTGCACTACAACGGTCCTTCAGAAAAACACATTTCAAGACTCTTGTACAACAACACTCCTTCAGAAAAACACATTTCAAGACTCATGTACAACGACAGTTGTTTACAGAAACGCATTTCAAAACTCATGTGCAACGACAGTCCTTTACAGAAACACATTTCAAAACTCTTGCACTACAACACTGCTACAGAAAAAACTCATTTCAAGATTCTTGTACAACAACACTCCTTTAGAAAAACGCATTTAAAAAAACTCATGTACAACGACAGTCCTTTACAGAAACTCATTTCAAGACTCATGTACAACGACAGTTGTTTACAGAAACACATTTCAAAACTCTTGCACTACAACACTGCTACAGAAAAACTCATTTCAAGATTCTTGTACAACAACACTCCTTCAGAAAAAACACATTTCAAAACTCTTGCACTACAACACTCCTTCAGAAAAACTCATTTCAAGATTCTTGTACAACAACACTCCTTCAGAAAAACACATTTAAAAACTCATGTGCAACGACAGTCCTTTACAGAAACACATTTCAAAACTCTTGCACTACAACACTGCTACAGAAAAACTCATTTCAAGATTCTTGTACAACAACGGTCCTTCAGAAAAACACATTTAAAAACTCATGTACAACGACAGTCTTTTACAGAAACACATTTCAAAACTCTTGCACTACAACACTGCTACAGAAAAACTCATTTCAAGGTTCTTGTACAACAACACTCCTTCAGAAAAACCCATTTAAAAACTCATGTCCTTTACAGAAACGCATTTCGAAACTCTTGCACTACAACACTGCTACAGAAAAACTCATTTCAAGATTCTTGTACAACAACGGTCCTTCAGAAAAACACATTTAAAAACTCATGCACAATAACAGTCCTTCACAGAAACACATTTCAAGACTCTTGTACAACAACAGTCCTTCACAGAAACACATTTCAAGACTCTTGTACAACAACGGTCCTTCAGAAAAACTCATTTAAAAACTCATGTACAACGACAGTCCTTTACAGAAACGCATTTCAAAACTCATTACAACGACAGTTGTTTACAGAAAACATTTCAAAACTCTTGCACTACAACGGTCCTTCAGAAAAACACATTTCAAGACTCTTGTACAACAACGCTCCTTCAGAAAAACACATTTAAAAACTCATGTACAACGACAGTCCTTTACAGAAACGCATTTCAAAACTCTTGTACAACGACAGTCCTTTACAGAAACGCATTTCAAAACTCTTGTACAACGACAGTGTTTACAGAAACACATTTCAAAACTCTTGCACTACAACACTGCTACAGAAAAACTCATTTCAAGATTCTTGTATAAAAACAGTCCTTCAGAAAAACTCATTTCAAGACTCATGTACAACAACACTCCTTCAGAGAAACGCATTTCAAGATTCTTGTACAACAACGCTCCTTCAGAAAAACGCATTTAAAAACTCATGTACAACGACAGTCCTTTACAGAAACGTATTTCAAAACTCTTGTACAACGACAGTTGTTTACAGAAACACATTTCAAAACTCTTGCACTACAACACTGCTACAGAAAAACTCATTTCAAGATTCTTGTACAACAACGCTCCTTCAGAAAAACACATTTAAAAACTCATGTACAACGACAGTCCTTTACAGAAACGCATTTCAAAACTCATGTACAACGACAGTTGTTTACAGAAACACATTTCAAAACTCTTGCACTACAACACTGCTACAGAAAAACACATTTCAAGACTCTTGTACAACAACGGTCCTTCAGAAAAACTCATTTAGAAACTCATGTACAACGACAGTCCTTTACAGAAACGCATTTCAAAACTCATGTACAACGACAGTTGTTTACAGAAACACATTTCAAAACTCTTGCACTACAACGGTCCTTCAGAAAAACACATTTCAAGATTCTTGTACAACAACACTCCTTCAGAAAACACATTTAAAAACTCATGTACAACGACAGTTGTTTACAGAAACGCATTTCAAAACTCATGTACAACGACAGTCCTTTACAGAAACGCATTTCAAAACTCTTGCACTACAACACTGCTACAGAAAAACTCATTTCAAGATTCTTGTACAACAACACTCCTTCAGAAAAACACATTTAAAAACTCATGTACAACGACAGTCCTTCAGAAAAACGCATTTCAAAACTCTTGTACAACGACAGTTGTTTACAGAAACACATTTCAAAACTCTTGCACTACAACGGTCCTTCAGAAAAACACATTTCAAGACTCTTGTACAACAACACTCCTTCAGAAAAACACATTTCAAGACTCATGTACAACGACAGTTGTTTACAGAAACGCATTTCAAAACTCATGTGCAACGACAGTCCTTTACAGAAACACATTTCAAAACTCTTGCACTACAACACTGCTACAGAAAAACTCATTTCAAGATTCTTGTACAACAACACTCCTTTAGAAAAACGCATTTAAAAACTCATGTACAACGACAGTCCTTTACAGAAACTCATTTCAAGACTCATGTACAACGACAGTTGTTTACAGAAACACATTTCAAAACTCTTGCACTACAACACTGCTACAGAAAAACTCATTTCAAGATTCTTGTACAACAACACTCCTTCAGAAAAACACATTTCAAAACTCTTGCACTACAACACTCCTTCAGAAAAACTCATTTCAAGATTCTTGTACAACAACACTCCTTCAGAAAAACACATTTAAAAACTCATGTGCAACGACAGTCCTTTACAGAAACACATTTCAAAACTCTTGCACTACAACACTGCTACAGAAAAACTCATTTCAAGATTCTTGTACAACAACACTCCTTCAGAAAAACACATTTCAAAACTCTTGCACTACAACACTCCTTCAGAAAAACTCATTTCAAGATTCTTGTACAACAACGGTCCTTCAGAAAAACTCATTTAAAAACTCATGTACAACGACAGTCCTTTACAGAAACGCATTTCAAAACTCATGTACAACGACAGTTGTTTACAGAAACACATTTCAAAACTCTTGCACTACAACGGTCCTTCAGAAAAACACATTTCAAGACTCTTGTACAACAACGCTCCTTCAGAAAAACACATTTAAAAACTCATGTACAACGACAGTCCTTTACAGAAACGCATTTCAAAACTCTTGTACAACGACAGTCCTTTACAGAAACGCATTTCAAAACTCTTGTACAACGACAGTTGTTTACAGAAACACATTTCAAAACTCTTGCACTACAACACTGCTACAGAAAAACTCATTTCAAGATTCTTGTATAAAAACAGTCCTTCAGAAAAACTCATTTCAAGACTCATGTACAACAACACTCCTTCAGAGAAACGCATTTCAAGATTCTTGTACAACAACGCTCCTTCAGAAAAACGCATTTAAAAACTCATGTACAACGACAGTCCTTTACAGAAACGTATTTCAAAACTCTTGTACAACGACAGTTGTTTACAGAAACACATTTCAAAACTCTTGCACTACAACACTGCTACAGAAAAACTCATTTCAAGATTCTTGTACAACAACGCTCCTTCAGAAAAACACATTTAAAAACTCATGTACAACGACAGTCCTTTACAGAAACGCATTTCAAAACTCATGTACAACGACAGTTGTTTACAGAAACACATTTCAAAACTCTTGCACTACAACACTGCTACAGAAAAACACATTTCAAGACTCTTGTACAACAACGGTCCTTCAGAAAAACTCATTTAGAAACTCATGTACAACGACAGTCCTTTACAGAAACGCATTTCAAAACTCATGTACAACGACAGTTGTTTACAGAAACACATTTCAAAACTCTTGCACTACAACGGTCCTTCAGAAAAACACATTTCAAAACTCTTGCACTACAACACTCCTTCAGAAAAACACATTTAAAAACTCATGTACAACGACAGTTGTTTACAGAAACGCATTTCAAAACTCATGTACAACGACAGTCCTTTACAGAAACGCATTTCAAAACTCTTGCACTACAACACTGCTACAGAAAAACTCATTTCAAGATTCTTGTACAACAACACTCCTTCAGAAAAACACATTTAAAAACTCATGTACAACGACAGTCCTTCAGAAAAACGCATTTCAAAACTCTTGTACAACGACAGTTGTTTACAGAAACACATTTCAAAACTCTTGCACTACAACGGTCCTTCAGAAAAACACATTTCAAGACTCTTGTACAACAACACTCCTTCAGAAAAACACATTTCAAGACTCATGTACAACGACAGTTGTTTACAGAAACGCATTTCAAAACTCATGTGCAACGACAGTCCTTTACAGAAACACATTTCAAAACTCTTGCACTACAACACTGCTACAGAAAAACTCATTTCAAGATTCTTGTACAACAACACTCCTTTAGAAAAACGCATTTAAAAACTCATGTACAACGACAGTCCTTTACAGAAACTCATTTCAAGACTCATGTACAACGACAGTTGTTTACAGAAACACATTTCAAAACTCTTGCACTACAACACTGCTACAGAAAAACTCATTTCAAGATTCTTGTACAACAACACTCCTTCAGAAAAACACATTTCAAAACTCTTGCACTACAACACTCCTTCAGAAAAACTCATTTCAAGATTCTTGTACAACAACACTCCTTCAGAAAAACACATTTAAAAACTCATGTGCAACGACAGTCCTTTACAGAAACACATTTCAAAACTCTTGCACTACAACACTGCTACAGAAAAACTCATTTCAAGATTCTTGTACAACAACGGTCCTTCAGAAAAACACATTTAAAAACTCATGTACAACGACAGTCTTTTACAGAAACACATTTCAAAACTCTTGCACTACAACACTGCTACAGAAAAACTCATTTCAAGGTTCTTGTACAACAACACTCCTTCAGAAAAACCCATTTAAAAACTCATGTCCTTTACAGAAACGCATTTCGAAACTCTTGCACTACAACACTGCTACAGAAAAACTCATTTCAAGATTCTTGTACAACAACGGTCCTTCAGAAAAACACATTTAAAAACTCATGCACAATAACAGTCCTTCACAGAAACACATTTCAAGACTCTTGTACAACAACAGTCCTTCACAGAAACACATTTCAAGACTCTTGTACAACAACGGTCCTTCAGAAAAACTCATTTAAAAACTCATGTACAACGACAGTCCTTTACAGAAACGCATTTCAAAACTCATGTACAACGACAGTTGTTTACAGAAACACATTTCAAAACTCTTGCACTACAACGGTCCTTCAGAAAAACACATTTCAAGACTCTTGTACAACAACGCTCCTTCAGAAAAACACATTTAAAAACTCATGTACAACGACAGTCCTTTACAGAAACGCATTTCAAAACTCTTGTACAACGACAGTCCTTTACAGAAACGCATTTCAAAACTCTTGTACAACGACAGTTGTTTACAGAAACACATTTCAAAACTCTTGCACTACAACACTGCTACAGAAAAACTCATTTCAAGATTCTTGTATAAAAACAGTCCTTCAGAAAAACTCATTTCAAGACTCATATACAACAACACTCCTTCAGAGAAACGCATTTCAAGATTCTTGTACAACAACGCTCCTTGTACAACGACAGTCCTTTACAGAAACGCTTTTCAAAACTCTTGCACTACAACACTGCTACAGAAAAACTCATCTCAAGATTCTTGTACAACAACACTCCTTCAGAAAAACACATTTAAAAACTCATGTACAACGACAGTCCTTCAGAAAAACGCATTTCAAAACTCTTGTACAACGACAGTTGTTTACAGAAACACATTTCAAAACTCTTGCACAACGGTCCTTCAGAAAAACACATTTCAAGACTCTTGTACAACAACACTCCTTCAGAAAAACACATTTAAAAACTCATGTGCAACGACAGTCCTTTACAGAAACGCATTTCAAAACTCTTGCACTACAACACTGCTACAGAAAAACTCATTTCAAGATTCTTGTACAACAACGGTCCTTCAGAAAAACACATTTCAAGATTCTTGTACAACAACGCTCCTTCAGAAAAACGCATTTAAAAACTCATGTACAACGACAGTCCTTTACAGAAACGCATTTCAAAACTCATGTACAACGACAGTTGTTTACAGAAACACATTTCAAAACTCTTGCACTACAACACTGCTACAGAAAAACTCATTTCAAGATTCTTGTACAACAACGGTCCTTCAGAAAAACGCATTTAAAAACTCATGTCTAACGACAGTCCTTTACAGAAACGCATTTCAAAACTCTTGCACTACAACACTGCTACAGAAAAACTCATTTCAAGATTCTTGTACAACACCACTCCTTCAGAAAAACGCATTTCAAAACTCATGTACAACGACAGTCCTTTACAGAAACGCATTTCAAAACTCATGTACAACGACAGTTGTTTACAGAAACACATTTCAAAACTCTTGCACTACAACACTGCTACAGAAAAACTCATTTCAAGATTCTTGTACAACAACGCTCCTTCAGAAAAACGCATTTCAAAACTCATGTACAACGACAGTTGTTTACAGAAACACATTTCAAAACTCTTGCACTACAACACTGCTACAGAAAAACTCATTTCAAGATTCTTGTACAACAACACTCCTTCAGAAAAACGCATTTAAAAACTCATGTACAACGACAGTCCTTTACAGAAACGCATTTCAAAACTCATGTACAACGACAGTTGTTTACAGAAACACATTTCAAAACTCTTGCACTACAACACTGCTACAGAAAAACTCATTTCAAGATTCTTGTACAACAACACTCCTTCACAGAAACGCATTTCAAAACTCTTGCACTACAACACTGCTACAGAAAAACTCATTTCAAGATTCTTGTACAACAACACTCCTTCAGAAAAACGCATTTAAAAACTCATGTACAACGACAGTCCTTTACAGAAACGCATTTCAAAACTCTTGCACTACAACACTGCTACAGAAAAACTCATTTCAAGATTCTTGTACAACAACACTCCTTCAGAAAAACGCATTTCAAAACTCATGTACAACGACAGTTGTTTAGAGAAACACATTTCAAAACTCTTGCACTACAACACTGCTACAGAAAAACTCATTTCAAGATTCTTGTACAACAACACTCCTTCAGAAAAACACATTTAAAAACTCATGTGCAACGACAGTCCTTTACAGAAACACATTTCAAAACTCTTGCACTACAACACTGCTACAGAAAAACTCATTTCAAGATTCTTGTACAACAACACTCCTTCAGAAAAACGCATTTAAAAACTCATGTACAACGACAGTCCTTTACAGAAACGCATTTCAAAACTCTTGCACTACAACACTGCTACAGAAAAACTCATTTCAAGATTCTTGTACAACAACACGCCTTCAGAGAAACACATTTAAAAACTCATGTACAACGACAGTCCTTTACAGAAACGCATTTCAAAACTCATGTACAACGACAGTCCTTTACAGAAACACATTTCAAAACTCTTGCACTACAACACTGCTACAGAAAAACTCATTTCAAGATTCTTGTACAACAACGGTCCTTCAGAAAAACGCATTTAAAAACTCATGTCTAACGACAGTCCTTTACAGAAACGCATTTCAAAACTCTTGCACTACAACACTGCTACAGAAAAACTCATTTCAAGATTCTTGTACAACACCACTCCTTCAGAAAAACGCATTTCAAAACTCATGTACAACGACAGTCCTTTACAGAAACGCATTTCAAAACTCATGTACAACGACAGTTGTTTACAGAAACACATTTCGAAACTCTTGCACTACAACACTGCTACAGAAAAACTCATTTCAAGATTCTTGTACAACAACGCTCCTTCAGAAAAACGCATTTCAAAACTCATGTACAACGACAGTTGTTTACAGAAACACATTTCAAAACTCTTGCACTACAACACTGCTACAGAAAAACTCATTTCAACATTCTTGTACAACAACACTCCTTCAGAAAAACGCATTTAAAAACTCATGTACAACGACAGTCCTTTACAGAAACGCATTTCAAAACTCTTGCACTACAACACTGCTACAGAAAAACTCATTTCAAGATTCTTGTACAACAACACTCCTTCAGAAAAACACATTTAAAAACTCATGTGCAACGACAGTCCTTTACAGAAACACATTTCAAAACTCTTGCACTACAACACTGCTACAGAAAAACTCATTTCAAGATTCTTGTACAACAACACTCCTTCAGAAAAACGCATTTAAAAACTCATGTACAACGACAGTCCTTTACAGAAACGCATTTCAAAACTCTTGCACTACAACACTGCTACAGAAAAACTCATTTCAAGATTCTTGTACAACAACACGCCTTCAGAGAAACACATTTAAAAACTCATGTACAACGACAGTCCTTTACAGAAACGCATTTCAAAACTCATGTACAACGACAGTCCTTTACAGAAACACATTTCAAAACTCTTGCACTACAACACTGCTACAGAAAAACTCATTTCAAGATTCTTGTACAACAACGGTCCTTCAGAAAAACGCATTTAAAAACTCATGTCTAACGACAGTCCTTTACAGAAACGCATTTCAAAACTCTTGCACTACAACACTGCTACAGAAAAACTCATTTCAAGATTCTTGTACAACACCACTCCTTCAGAAAAACGCATTTCAAAACTCATGTACAACGACAGTCCTTTACAGAAACGCATTTCAAAACTCATGTACAACGACAGTTGTTTACAGAAACACATTTCGAAACTCTTGCACTACAACACTGCTACAGAAAAACTCATTTCAAGATTCTTGTACAACAACGCTCCTTCAGAAAAACGCATTTCAAAACTCATGTACAACGACAGTTGTTTACAGAAACACATTTCAAAACTCTTGCACTACAACACTGCTACAGAAAAACTCATTTCAACATTCTTGTACAACAACACTCCTTCAGAAAAACGCATTTAAAAACTCATGTACAACGACAGTCCTTTACAGAAACGCATTTCAAAACTCATGTACAACGACAGTCGTTTACAGAAACACATTTCAAAACTCTTGCACTACAACACTGCTACAGAAAAACTCATTTCAAGATTCTTGTACAACAACACTCCTTCACAGAAACGCATTTCAAAACTCTTGCACTACAACACTGCTACAGAAAAACTCATTTCAAGATTCTTGTACAACAACACTCCTTCAGAAAAACGCATTTAAAAACTCATGTACAACGACAGTCCTTTACAGAAACGCATTTCAAAACTCTTGCACTACAACACTGCTACAGAAAAACTCATTTCAAGATTCTTGTACAACAACACTCCTTCAGAAAAACGCATTTCAAAACTCATGTACAACGACAGTCCTTTACAGAAACGCATTTCAAAACTCATGTACAACGACAGTTGTTAGAGAAACACATTTCAAAACTCTTGCACTTCAACACTGCTACAGAAAAACTCATTTCAGATTCTTGTACAACAACACTCCTTCAGAAAAACACATTTAAAAACTCATGTGCAACGACAGTCCTTTACAGAAACACATTTCAAAACTCTTGCACTACAACACTGCTACAGAAAAATTCATTTCAAGATTCTTGTACAACAACACTCCTTCAGAAAAACGCATTTAAAAACTCATGTACAACGACAGTCCTTTACAGAAACGCATTTCAAAACTCTTGCACTACAACACTGCTACAGAAAACTCATTTCAAGATTCTTGTACAACAACACTCCTTCAGAGAAACACATTTAAAAACTCATGTACAACGACAGTCCTTTACAGAAACGCATTTCAAAACTCATGTACAACGACAGTTGTTTACAGAAACACATTTCAAAACTCTTGCACTACAACACTGCTACAGAAAAACTCATTTCAAGATTCTTGTACAACAACACTCCTTCAGAAAAACGCATTTAAAAACTCATGTACAACGACAGTCCTTTACAGAAACGCATTTCAAAACTCATGTACAACGACAGTTGTTTACAGAAACACATTTCAAAACTCTTGCACTACAACACTGCTACAGAAAAACTCATTTCAAGACTCTTGTACAACAACACTCCTTCAGAAAAACGCATTTAAAAACTCATGTACAACGACAGTCCTTTACAGAAACACATTTCAAAACTCTTGCACTACAACACTGCTACAGAAAACTCATTTCAAGATTCTTGTACAACAACACTCCTTTAGAAAAAACGCATTTAAAAACTCATGTACAACGACAGTCCTTTACAGAAAACTCATTTCAAGACTCATGTACAACGACAGTTGTTTACAGAAACACATTTCAAACTCTTGCACTACAACACTGCTACAGAAAAACTCATTTCAAGATTCTTGTACAACAACACTCCTTCAGAAAAACACATTTCAAAACTCTTGCACTACAACACTCCTTCAGAAAAACTCATTTCAAGATTCTTGTACAACAACACTCCTTCAGAAAAACACATTTAAAAACTCATGTGCAACGACAGTCTTTACAGAAACACATTTCAAAACTCTTGCACTACAACACTGCTACAGAAAAACTCATTTCAAGATTCTTGTACAACAACGGTCCTTCAGAAAAACACATTTAAAAACTCATGTACAACGACAGTCTTTTACAGAAACACATTTCAAAACTCTTGCACTACAACACTGCTACAGAAAAAACTCATTTCAAGATTCTTGTACAACAACACTCCTTCAGAAAAACCCATTTAAAAACTAATGTCCTTTACAGAAACGCATTTCAAAACTCTTGCACTACAACACTGCTACAGAAAAACTCATTTCAAGATTCTTGTACAACAACACTAATTCAGAAAAACGCATTTAAAAACTCATGTTACAACGACAGTCCTTTACAGGAACGCATTTCAAAACTCTTGCACTACAACACTGCTACAGAAAAACTCATTTCAAGATTCTTGTACAACAACACTCCTTCAGAAAAACGCATTTAAAAACTCATGTACAACGACAGTTGTTTAGAGAAACACATTTCAAAACTCTTGCACTACAACACTGCTACAGAAAAACTCATTTCAAGACTCTTGTACAACAACGCTCCTTCAGAAAAACACATTTCAAGACTCATGTACAACGACAGTCCTTTACAGAAACGCATTTCAAAACTCTTGCACTACAACACTGCTACAGAAAAACTCATTTCAAGATTCTTGTACAACAACGCTCCTTCAGAAAAACGCATTTAAAAACTCATGTACAACGACAGTCCTTTACAGAAACGCATTTCAAAACTCATGTACAACGACAGTTGTTTACAGAAACACATTTCAAAACTCTTGCACTACAACACTGCTACAGAAAAACTCATTTCAAGATTCTTGTACAACAACACTCCTTCAGAAAAACGCATTTAAAAACTCATGTACAACGACAGTCCTTTACAGAAACTCATTTCAAGACTCTTGTACAACAACGGTCCTTCAGAAAAACACATTTCAAGACTCTTGTACAACAACGCTCCTTCAGAAAAAACACATTTCAAAACTCATGTACAACGAAGTTGTTTACAGAAACACATTTCAAAACTCTTGTACAACGACAGTTGTTTACAGAAACACATTTCAAAACTCTTGCACTACAACACTGCTACAGAAAAACTCATTTCAAGATTCTTGTACAACAACGGTCCTTCAGAAAAACACATTTCAAGACTCTTGTACAACAACGCTCCTTCAGAAAAACACATTTACAAACTCATGTACAACGACAGTTGTTTACTGAAACACATTTAAAAACTCATGCACAATAACAGTCCTTCACAGAAACACATTTCAAGACTCTTGTACAACAACGGTCCTTCAGAAAAACACATTTCAAGACTCTTGTACAACAACGCTCCTTCAGAAAAACACATTTACAAACTCATGTACAACGACAGTTGTTTACAGAAACACATTTCAAAACTCTTGTACAACGACAGTTGTTTACAGAAACACATTTCAAAACTCTTGCACTACAACACTGCTACAGAAAAACTCATTTCAAGATTCTTGTACAACAACACTCCTTCAGAAAAACGCATTTAAAAACTCATGTACAACGACAGTCCTTTACAGAAACGCATTTCAAAACTCTTGTACAACGACAGTCCTTTACAGAAACGCATTTCAAAACTCTTGTACAACGACAGTTGTTTACAGAAACACATTTCAAAACTCTTGCACTACAACACTGCTACAGAAAAACTCATTTCAAGATTCTTGTATAAAAACAGTCCTTCAGAAAAACTCATTTCAAGACTCATGTACAACAACACTCCTTCAGAGAAACGCATTTCAAGATTCTTGTACAACAACGCTCCTTCAGAAAAACGCATTTAAAAACTCATGTACAACGACAGTCCTTTACAGAAACGTATTTCAAAACTCTTGTACAACGACAGTTGTTTACAGAAACACATTTCAAAACTCTTGCACTACAACACTGCTACAGAAAAACTCATTTCAAGATTCTTGTACAACAACGCTCCTTCAGAAAAACACATTTAAAAACTCATGTACAACGACAGTCCTTTACAGAAACGCATTTCAAAACTCATGTACAACGACAGTTGTTTACAGAAACACATTTCAAAACTCTTGCACTACAACACTGCTACAGAAAAACACATTTCAAGACTCTTGTACAACAACGGTCCTTCAGAAAAACTCATTTAGAAACTCATGTACAACGACAGTCCTTTACAGAAACGCATTTCAAAACTCATGTACAACGACAGTTGTTTACAGAAACACATTTCAAAACTCTTGCACTACAACGGTCCTTCAGAAAAACACATTTCAAGATTCTTGTACAACAACACTCCTTCAGAAAAACACATTTAAAAACTCATGTACAACGACAGTTGTTTACAGAAACGCATTTCAAAACTCATGTACAACGACAGTCCTTTACAGAAACGCATTTCAAAACTCTTGCACTACAACACTGCTACAGAAAAACTCATTTCAAGATTCTTGTACAACAACACTCCTTCAGAAAAACACATTTAAAAACTCATGTACAACGACAGTCCTTCAGAAAAACGCATTTCAAAACTCTTGTACAACGACAGTTGTTTACAGAAACACATTTCAAAACTCTTGCACTACAACGGTCCTTCAGAAAAACACATTTCAAGACTCTTGTACAACAACACTCCTTCAGAAAAACACATTTAAAAACTCATGTGCAACGACAGTCCTTTACAGAAACGCATTTCAAAACTCTTGCACTACAACACTGCTACAGAAAAACTCATTTCAAGATTCTTGTACAACAACGGTCCTTCAGAAAAACACATTTCAAGATTCTTGTACAACAACGCTCCTTCAGAAAAACGCATTTAAAAACTCATGTACAACGACAGTCCTTTACAGAAACGCATTTCAAAACTCATGTACAACGACAGTTGTTTACAGAAACACATTTCAAAACTCTTGCACTACAACACTGCTACAGAAAAACTCATTTCAAGATTCTTGTACAACAACACTCCTTCAGAAAAACACATTTAAAAACTCATGTGCAACGACAGTCCTTTACAGAAACACATTTCAAAACTCTTGCACTACAACACTGCTACAGAAAAACTCATTTCATGATTCTTGTACAACAACGGTCCTTCAGAAAAACGCATTTAAAAACTCATGTACAACGACAGTCCTTTACAGAAACGCATTTCAAAACTCTTGCACTACAACACTGCTACAGAAAAACTCATTTCAAGATTCTTGTACAACAACACTCCTTCAGAAAAACGCATTTCAAAACTCATGTACAACGACAGTCCTTTACAGAAACGCATTTCAAAACTCATGTACAACGACAGTTGTTTACAGAAACACATTTCAAAACTCTTGCACTACAACACTGCTACAGAAAAACTCATTTCAAGATTCTTGTACAACAACGCTCCTTCAGAAAAACGCATTTCAAAACTCATGTACAACGACAGTTGTTTACAGAAACACATTTCAAAACTCTTGCACTACAACACTGCTACAGAAAAACTCATTTCAAGATTCTTGTACAACAACACTCCTTCAGAAAAACGCATTTCAAAACTCATGTACAACGACACTCCTTCAGAGAAACGCATTTCAAAACTCATGTACAACGACAGTTGTTTACAGAAACACATTTAAAAACTCATGTACAACGACAGTTGTTTACAGAAACACATTTCAAAACTCTTGCACTACAACACTGCTACAGAAAAACTCATTTCAAGATTCTTGTACAACAACGGTCCTTCAGAAAAACGCATTTAAAAACTCATGTACAACGACAGTTGTTTACAGAAATACATTTCAAAACTCTTGCACTACAACACTGCTACAGAAAAACTCATTTCAAGATTCTTGTACAACAACGGTCCTTCAGAAAAACGCATTTAAAAACTCATGTACAACGACAGTTGTTTACAGAAACACATTTCAAAACTCTTGCACTACAACACTGCTACAGAAAAACGCATTTAAAAACTCATGTACAACGACAGTCCTTTACAGAAACACATTTCAAAACTCTTGTACAACGACAGTTGTTTACAGAAACACATTTCAAAACTCTTGCACTACAACACTGCTACAGAAAAACTCATTTCAAGATTCTTGTACAACAACGGTCCTTCAGAAAAACACATTTAAAAACTCATGTACAACGACAGTCCTTTACAGAAACGCATTTCAAAACTCATGTACAACGACAGTTGTTTACAGAAACACATTTCAAAACTCATGTACAACGACAGTTGTTTACAGAAACACATTTCAAAACTCTTGCACTACAACACTGCTACAGAAAAACTCATTTCAAGATTCTTGTACAACAACACTCCTTCAGAAAAACACATTTAAAAACTCATGTACAACGACAGTAACACATTTCAAAACTCTTGCACTACAACACTGCTACAGAAAAACTCATTTCAAGACTCTTGTACAACAACGGTCCTTCAGAAAAACACATTTAAAAACTCATGCACAATAACAGTCCTTCACAGAAACACATTTCAAGACTCTTGTACAACAACAGTTGTTTACAGAAACACATTTCAAAACTCTTGCACTACAACGGTCCTTCAGAAAAACACATTTCAAGACTCTTGTACAACAACACTCCTTCAGAAAAACGCATTTAAAAACTCATGTACAACGACAGTCCTTTACAGAAACACATTTCAAAACTCTTGCACTACAACACTGCTACAGAAAAACTCATTTCAAGATTCTTGTACAACAACACTCCTTCAGAAAAACTCATTTAAAAACTCATGTACAACGACAGTCCTTTACAGAAACACATTTCAAAACTCTTGCACTACAACACTGCTACAGAAAAACTCATTTCAAGACTCATGTACAACGACAGTCCTTTACAGAAACGCATTTCAAAACTCATGTACAACGACAGTTGTTTACAGAAACACATTTCAAAACTCTTGCACTACAACACTGCTACAGAAAAACTCATTTCAAGATTCTTGTACAACAACACTCCTTCAGAAAAACGCATTTAAAAACTCATGTACAACGACAGTTGTTTACAGAAACACATTTCAAAACTCTTGCACTACAACACTGCTACAGAAAAACTCATTTCAAGATTCTTGTACAACAACACTCCTTCAGAAAAACACATTTAAAAACTCATGTACAACGACAGTTGTTTACAGAAACACATTTCAAAACTCTTGCACTACAACACTGCTACAGAAAAACACATTTAAAAACTCATGTACAACGACAGTCCTTTACAGAAACGCATTTCAAAACTCATGTACAACGACAGTTGTTTACAGAAACACATTTCAAAACTCTTGCACTACAACACTGCTACAGAAAAACACATTTCAAGACTCATGTACAACGACAGTCCTTTACAGAAACGCATTTCAAAACTCATGTACAACGACAGTTGTTTACAGAAACACATTTCAAAACTCTTGCACTACAACACTGCTACAGAAAAACTCATTTCAAGATTCTTGTACAACAACACTCCTTCAGAAAAACGCATTTAAAAACTCATGTACAACGACAGTTGTTTACAGAAACACATTTCAAGACTCTTGTACAACTACGGTCCTTCAGAAAAACACATTTCAAGACTCATGTACAACAACACTCCTTCAGAGAAACGCATTTCAAAACTCATGTACAACGACAGTTGTTTACAGAAACACATTTCAAAATTCTTGCACTACAACACTGGTACAGAAAAACTCATTTCAAGATTCTTGTACAACAACGGTCCTTCAGAAGAACACATTTCAAGACTCTTGTACAACAACAGTCCTTCAGAAAAACTCATTTCAAAACTCCTGTACAACGACAGTTGTTTACAGAAACACATTTCAAAACTCTTGCACTACAACACTGCTACAGAAAAACTCATTTCAAGATTCTTGTACAACAACGGTCCTTCAGAAAAACACATTTCAAAACTCATGCACAACAACAGTCCTTCACAGAAACACATTTCAAGACTCTTGTACAACAACAGTCCTTCAGAAAAACTCATTTCAAGATTCTTGTACAACAACGGTCCTTCAGAAAAACACATTTCAAAACTCATGCACAACAACAGTCCTTCACAGAAACACATTTCAAGACTCATGTACAACAACACTCCTTCAGAGAAACACATTTCAAAACTCTTGTACAACAACAGTCCTTCAGAAAAACTCATTTCAAGATTCTTGTACAACAACGGTCCTTCAGAAAAACACATTTCAAGACTCTTGCACTACAACACTCCTTCAGAAAAACTCATTTCAAGATTCTTGTACAACAACACTCCTTCAGAAAAACGCATTTAAAAACTCATGTACAACGACAGTCCTTTACAGAAACGCATTTCAAAACTCTTGCACTACAACACTGCTACAGAAAAACTCATTTCAAGATTCTTGTACAACAACACTCCTTCAGAAAAACGCATTTAAAAACTCATGTACAACGACAGTCCTTCACAGAAACACATTTCAAGACTCTTGTACAACAACAGTCCTTCACAGAAACACATTTCAAGACTCTTGTACAACAACAGTCCTTCAGAAAAACTCATTTCAAGACTCATGTACAACAACACTCCTTCAGAGAAACTCATTTCAAGACTTACAGAAACACATTTCAAAACTCATGTACAACGACAGTTGTTTACAGAAACACATCTCAAAACTCTTGCACTACAACACTGCTACAGAAAAACTCATTTCAAGACTCTTGTACAACAACGGTCCTTCAGAAAAACACATTTAAAAACTCATGCACAATAACAGTCCTTCACAGAAACACATTTCAAGACCCTTGTACAACAACAGTCCTTCAGAAAAACTCATTTCAAGACTCATGTACAACAACACTCCTTCAGAGAAACGCATTTCAAAACTCATGTACAACGACAGTTGTTTACAGAAACACATTTCAAAACTCATGTACAACGACAGTTGTTTACAGAAACACATCTCAAAACTCTTGCACTACAACACTGCTACAGAAAAACTCATTTCAA
Organism: Xylota sylvarum; assembly: GCA_905220385.1. Taxonomy (NCBI): domain Eukaryota; kingdom Metazoa; phylum Arthropoda; class Insecta; order Diptera; family Syrphidae; genus Xylota; species Xylota sylvarum. The sequence continues at coordinate 152,626 of CAJMZQ010000061.1, forward strand.
GATTCTTGTACAACAACACTCCTTCAGAAAAACGCATTTAAAAACTCATGTACAACGACAGTCCTTCACGGAAACACATTTCAAGACTCTTGTACAACAACAGTCCTTCACAGAAACACATTTCAAGACTCTTGTACAACAACAGTCCTTCAGAAAAACTCATTTCAAGACTCATGTACAACAACACTCCTTCAGAGAAACGCATTTCAAAACTGATGTACAACGACAGTTGTTTACAGAAACACATTTCAAAACTCATGTACAGCGACAGTTGTTTACCGAAACACATCTCAAAACTCTTGCACTACAACACTGCTACAGAAAAACTCATTTCAAGACTCTTGTACAACAACGGTCCTTCAGAAAAACACATTTAAAAACTCATGCACAATAACAGTCCTTCACAGAAACACATTTCAAGACTCTTGTACAACAACAGTCCTTCAGAAAAACTCATTTCAAGATTCTTGTACAACAACGCTCCTTCAGAAAAACACATTTAAAAACTCTTGTACAACAACGCTCCTTCAGAAAAACACATTTAAAAACTCATGTACAACGACAGTTGTTTACAGAAACGCATTTCAAAACTCATGTACAACGACAGTTGTTTACAGAAACACATTTCAAAACTCTTGCACTACAACATTGCTACAGAAAAACTCATTTCAAGATTCTTGTACAACAACGCTTCTTCAGAAAAACGCATTTAAAAACTCATGTACAACGACAGTCCTTTACAGAAACGCATTTCAAAACTCATGTACAACGACAGTTGTTTACAGAAACACATTTCAAAACTCTTGCACTACAACACTGCTACAGAAAAACTCATTTCAAGACTCTTGTACAACAACGCTCCTTCAGAAAAACACATTTAAAAACTCATGTACAACGACAGTTGTTTACAGAAACGCATTTCAAAACTCTTGTACAACGACAGTTGTTTACAGAAACACATTTCAAAACTCTTGCACTACAACGGTCCTTCAGAAAAACACATTTCAAGACTCTTGTACAACAACGCTACTTCAGAAAAACACATTTAAAAACTCATGTACAACGACAGTTGTTTACAGAAACGCATTTCAAAACTCTTGTACAACGACAGTTGTTTACAGAAACACATTTCAAAACTCTTGCACTACAACACTGCTACAGAAAAACTCATTTCAAGATTCTTGTACAACAACGGTCCTTCAGAAAAACACATTTCAAGACTCTTGTACAACAACGGTCCTTCAGAAAAACACATTTCAAGACTCTTGTACAACAACAGTCCTTCAGAAAAACTCATTTCAAGATTCTTGTACAACAACGGTCCTTCAGAAAAACTCATTTCAAGATTCTTGTACAACAACACTCCTTCAGAAAAACGCATTTAAAAACTCATGTACAACGACAGTCCTTTACAGAAACTCATTTCAAGACTCATGTACAACGACAGTTGTTTACAGAAACACATTTCAAAACTCTTGCACTACAACACTGCTACAGAAAAACTCATTTCAAGATTCTTGTACAACAACACTCCTTCAGAAAAACGCATTTAAAAACTCATGTACAACGACAGTCCTTTACAGAAACTCATTTCAAGACTCATGTACAACGACAGTTGTTTACAGAAACACATTTCAAAACTCTTGCACTACAACACTGCTACAGAAAAACTCATTTCAAGATTCTTGTACAACAACACTCCTTCAGAAAAACGCATTTCAAAACTCATGTACAACGACAGTTGTTTACAGAAACACATTTCAAAACTCTTGCACTACACCACTGCTACAGAAAAACTCATTTCAAGATTCTTGTACAACAACACTCCTTCAGAAAAACGCATTTAAAAACTCATGTACAACGACAGTCCTTTACAGAAACTCATTTCAAGACTCATGTACAACGACAGTTGTTTACAGAAACACATTTCAAAACTCTTGCACTACAACACTGCTACAGAAAAACTCATTTCAAGATTCTTGTACAACAACACTCCTTCAGAAAAACGCATTTCAAAACTCATGTACAACGACAGTTGTTTACAGAAACACATTTCAAAACTCTTGCACTACACCACTGCTACAGAAAAACTCATTTCAAGATTCTTGTACAACAACACTCCTTCAGAAAAACGCATTTAAAAACTCATGTACAACGACAGTCCTTTACAGAAACGCATTTCAAAACTCATGTACAACGACAGTTGTACAGAAAAACTCATTTCAAGATTCTTGTACAACAACACTCCTTCAGAGAAACGCATTTAAAAACTCATGTACAACGACAGTCCTTTACAGAAACGCATTTCAAAACTCATGTACAACGACAGTTGTTTACAGAAACACATTTTAAAACTCTTGCACTACAACACTGCTACAGAAAAACTCATTTCAAGATTCTTGTACAACAACACTCCTTCAGAAAAACGCATTTAAAAACTCATGTACAACGACAGTCCTTTACAGAAACGCATTTCAAAACTCATGTACAACGACAGTTGTTTACAGAAACACATTTCAAAACTCTTGCACTACAACACTGCTACAGAAAAACACATTTCAAGACTCATGTACAACGACAGTATTTTACAGAAACGCATTTCAAAACTCATGTACAACGACAGTTGTTTACAGAAACACATTTCAAAACTCTTGCACTACAACACTGCTACAGAAAAACTCATTTCAAGATTCTTGTACAACAACACTCCTTCAGAAAAACGCATTTAAAAACTCATGTACAACGACAGTTGTTTACAGAAACACATTTCAAGACTCTTGTACAACGACAGTCCTTTTCAGAAACACATTTCAAAACTCTTGCACTACAACACTGCTACAGAAAAACTCATTTCAAGATTCTTGTACAACAACACTCCTTCAGAAAAACGCATTTAAAATCTCATGTACAACGACAGTCCTTTACAGAAACGCATTTCAAAACTCTTGCACTACACCACTGCTACAGAAAAACTCATTTCAAGATTCTTGTACAACAACACTCCTTCAGAAAAACGCATTTCAAAACTCATGTACAACGACAGTCCTTTACAGAAACGCATTTCAAAACTCATGTACAACGACAGTTGTTTACAGAAACACATTTCAAAACTCTTGCACTACAACACTGCTACAGAAAAACTCATTTCAAGATTCTTGTACAACAACGGTCCTTCAGAAAAACACATTTCACGACTCTTGTACAACAACGCTCCTTCAGAAAAACACATTTAAAAACTCATGTACAACGACAGTTGTTTACAGAAACGCATTTCAAAACTCTTGTACAACGACAGTTGTTTACAGAAACACATTTCAAAACTCTTGCACTACAACACTGCTACAGAAAAACTCATTTCAAGATTCTTGTACAACAACGGTCCTTCAGAAAAACACATTTCAAGACTCTTGTACAACAACGGTCCTTCAGAAAAACACATTTCAAGACTCTTGTACAACAACGGTCCTTCAGAAAAACACATTTCAAGACTCTTGTACAACAACAGTCCTTCAGAAAAACTCATTTCAAGATTCTTGTACAACAACGGTCCTTCAGAAAAACTCATTTCAAGATTCTTGTACAACAACACTCCTTCAGAAAAACACATTTAAAAACTCAGAAACGCATTTCAAAACTCTTGTACAACGACAGTTGTTTACAGAAACACATTTCAAAACTCTTGCACTACAACGGTCCTTCAGAAAAACACATTTCAAAACTCTTGCACTACAACACTGCTACAGAAAAACTCATTTCAAGATTCTTGTACAACAACGCTCCTTCAGAAAAACGCATTTAAAAACTCATGTACAACGACAGTCCTTTACAGAAACGCATTTTAAAACTCATGTACAACGACAGTTGTTTACAGAAACACATTTCAAAACTCATGTACAACGACAGTTGTTTACAGAAACACATTTCAAAACTCTTGCACTACAACACTGCTACAGAAAAACTCATTTCAAGATTCTTGTACAACAACACTCCTTCAGAAAAACGCATTTAAAAACTCTTGTACAACGACAGTTGTTTACAGAAACACATTTCAAAACTCTTGCACTACAACGGTCCTTCAGAAAAACACATTTCAAAACTCTTGCACTACAACACTGCTACAGAAAAACTCATTTCAAGATTCTTGTACAACACTCCTTCAGAGAAACGCATTTCAAAACTCATGTACAACGACAGTCCTTTACAGAAACGCATTTCAAAACTCTTGTACAACGACAGTTGTTTACAGAAACACATTTCAAAACTCTTGCACTACAACACTGCTACAGAAAAACTCATTTGAAGATTCTTGTACAACAACGCTCCTTCAGAAAAACGCATTTAAAAACTCATGTACAACGACAGTCCTTTACAGAAACGCATTTCAAAACTCATGTACAACGACAGTTGTTTACAGAAACACATTTCAAAACTCTTGCACTACAACACTGCTACAGAAAAACTCATTTCAAGATTTTTGTACAACAACACTCCTTCAGAAAAACGCATTTAAAAACTCATGTACAACGACAGTCCTTTACAGAAACGCATTTCAAAACTCATGTACAACGACAGTTGTTTACAGAAACACATTTCAAAACTCTTGCACTACAACACTGCTACAGAAAACCTCATTTCAAGATTCTTGTACAACAACGCTCCTTCAGAAAAACGCATTTAAAAACTCATGTACAACGACAGTCCTTTACAGAAACGCATTTTAAAACTCATGTACAACGACAGTTGTTTACAGAAACACATTTCAAAACTCATGTACAACGACAGTTGTTTACAGAAACACATTTCAAAACTCTTGCACTACAACACTGCTACAGAAAAACTCATTTCAAGATTCTTGTACAACAACGGTCCTTCAGAAAAACACATTTAAAAACTCATGTAGAACGACAGTTCTTTACAGAAACGCATTTCAAAACTCATGTACAACGACAGTTGTTTACAGAAACACATTTCAAAACTCTTGCACTACAACACTGCTACAGAAAAACTCATTTCAAGATTCTTGTACAACAACGGTCCTTCAGAGAAACACATTTTAAAACTCATGTACAAAGACAGTCCTTTACAGAAACGCATTTCAAAACTCATGTACAACGACAGTTGTTTACAGAAACACATTTCAAAACTCTTGCACTACAACACTGCTACAGAAAAACTCATTTCAAGATTCTTGTACAACAACACTCCTTCAGAAAAACGCATTTAAAAACTCATGTACAACAACACTCCTTCAGAGAAACGCATTTCAAAACTCATGTACAACGACAGTTGTTTACAGAAACACATTTCAAAACTCATGTACAACGACAGTTGTTTACAGAAACACATTTCAAAACTCTTGCACTACAACACTGCTACAGAAAAACTCATTTCAAGATTCTTGTACAACAACGGTCCTTCAGAAAAACACATTTCAAGACTCTTGTACAACAACGCTCCTTCAGAAAAACACATTTAAAAACTCATGTACAACGACAGTTGTTTACAGAAACGCATTTCAAAACTCTTGTACAACGACAGTTGTTTACAGAAACACATTTCAAAACTCTTGCACTACAACACTGCTACAGAAAAACTTATTTCAAGATTCTTGTACAACAACGGTCCTTCAGAAAAACACATTTCAAGACTCTTGTACAACAACGCTCCTTCAGAAAAACACATTTAAAAACTCATGTACAACGACAGTTGTTTACAGAAACGCATTTCAAAACTCTTGTACAACGACAGTTGTTTACAGAAACACATTTCAAAACTCTTGCACTACAACACTGCTACAGAAAAACTCATTTCAAGATTCTTGTACAACAACACTCCTTCAGAAAAACGCATTTAAAAACTCATGTACAACGACAGTCCTTTACAGAAACGCATTTCAAAACTCTTGCACTACACCACTGCTACAGAAAAACTCATTTCAAGATTCTTGTACAACAACACTCCTTCAGAAAAACGCATTTCAAAACTCATGTACAACGACAGTCCTTTACAGAAACGCATTTCAAAACTCATGTACAACGACAGTTGTTTACAGAAACACATTTCAAAACTCTTGCACTACAACACTGCTACAGAAAAACTCATTTCAAGATTCTTGTACAACAACGGTCCTTCAGAAAAACACATTTCAAGACTCTTGTACAACAACGCTCCTTCAGAAAAACACATTTAAAAACTCATGTACAACGACAGTTGTTTACAGAAACGCATTTCAAAACTCTTGTACAACGACAGTTGTTTACAGAAACACATTTCAAAACTCTTGCACTACAACACTGCTACAGAAAAACTCATTTCAAGATTCTTGTACAACAACGGTCCTTCAGAAAAACACATTTCAAGACTCTTGTACAACAACGGTCCTTCAGAAAAACACATTTCAAGACTCTTGTACAACAACAGTCCTTCAGAAAAACTCATTTCAAGATTCTTGTACAACAACGGTCCTTCAGAAAAACTCATTTCAAGATTCTTGTACAACAACACTCCTTCAGAAAAACACATTTAAAAACTCAGAAACGCATTTCAAAACTCTTGTACAACGACAGTTGTTTACAGAAACACATTTCAAAACTCTTGCACTACAACGGTCCTTCAGAAAAACACATTTCAAAACTCTTGCACTACAACACTGCTACAGAAAAACTCATTTCAAGATTCTTGTACAACAACACTCCTTCAGAGAAACGCATTTCAAAACTCATGTACAACGACAGTCCTTTACAGAAACACATTTCAAAACTCTTGCACTACAACACTGCTACAGAAAAACTCATTTCAAGATTCTTGTACAACAACACTCCTTCAGAAAAACGCATTTAAAAACTCATGTACAACGACAGTCCTTTACAGAAACGCATTTCAAAACTCTTGTACAACGACAGTTGTTTACAGAAACACATTTCAAAACTCTTGCACTACAATACTGCTACAGAAAAACTCATTTAAAAACTCATGTACAACGACAGTCCTTTACAGAAACGCATTTCAAAACTCATGTACAACGACAGTTGTTTACAGAAACACATTTCAAAACTCTTGCACTACAACACTGCTACAGAAAAACTCATTTCAAGATTCTTGTACAACAACGCTCCTTCAGAAAAACGCATTTAAAAACTCATGTACAACGACAGTCCTTTACAGAAACGCATTTTAAAACTCATGTACAACGACAGTTGTTTACAGAAACACATTTCAAAACACATGTACAACGACAGTTGTTTACAGAAACACATTTCAAAACTCTTGCACTACAACACTGCTACAGAAAAACTCATTTCAAGATTCTTGTACAACAACACTCCTTCAGAAAAACGCATTTAAAAACTCTTGTACAACGACAGTTGTTTACAGAAACACATTTCAAAACTCTTGCACTACAACGGTCCTTCAGAAAAACACATTTCAAAACTCTTGCACTACAACACTGCTACAGAAAAACTCATTTCAAGATTCTTGTACAACACTCCTTCAGAGAAACGCATTTCAAAACTCATGTACAACGACAGTCCTTTACAGAAACGCATTTCAAAACTCTTGTACAACGACAGTTGTTTACAGAAACACATTTCAAAACTCTTGCACTACAACACTGCTACAGAAAAACTCATTTCAAGATTCTTGTACAACAACGCTCCTTCAGAAAAACGCATTTAAAAACTCATGTACAACGACAGTCCTTTACAGAAACGCATTTCAAAACTAATGTACAACGACAGTTGTTTACAGAAACACATTTCAAAACTCTTGCACTACAACACTGCTACAGAAAAACTCATTTCAAGATTCTTGTACAACAACACTCCTTCAGAAAAACGCATTTAAAAACTCATGTACAACGACAGTCCTTTACAGAAACGCATTTCAAAACTCCTGTACAACGACAGTTGTTTACAGAAACACATTTCAAAACTCTTGCACTACAACACTGCTACAGAAAAACTCATTTCAAGATTCTTGTACAACAACGCTCCTTCAGAAAAACGCATTTAAAAACTCATGTACAACGACAGTCCTTTACAGAAACGCATTTTAAAACTCATGTACAACGACAGTTGTTTACAGAAACACATTTCAAAACTCATGTACAACGACAGTTGTTTACAGAAACACATTTCAAAACTCTTGCACTACAACACTGCTACAGAAAAACTCATTTCAAGATTCTTGTACAACAACGGTCCTTCAGAAAAACACATTTAAAAACTCATGTAGAACGACAGTTCTTTACAGAAACGCATTTCAAAACTCATGTACAACGACAGTTGTTTACAGAAACACATTTCAAAACTCTTGCACTACAACACTGCTACAGAAAAACTCATTTCAAGATTCTTGTACAACAACGGTCCTTCAGAGAAACACATTTAAAAACTCATGTACAACGACAGTCCTTTACAGAAACGCATTTCAAAACTCATGTACAACGACAGTTGTTTACAGAAACACATTTCAAAACTCTTGCACTACAACACTGCTACAGAAAAACTCATTTCAAGATTCTTGTACAACAACACTCCTTCAGAAAAACACATTTCAAAACTCATGTACAACGACAGTCCTTTACAGAAACGCATTTCAAAACTCATGTACAACGACAGTTGTTTACAGAAACACATTTCAAAACTCTTGCACTACAACACTGCTACAGAAAAACTCATTTCAAGATTCTTGTACAACAACACTCCTTCAGAAAAACACATTTAAAAACTCATGTACAACGACAGTTGTTTACAGAAACGCATTTCAAAACTCTTGTACAACGACAGTTGTTTACAGAAACACATTTCAAAACTCTTGCACTACAACACTGCTACAGAAAAACTCATTTCAAGATTCTTGTACAACAACGGTCCTTCAGAAAAACACATTTCAAGACTCTTGTACAACAACGGTCCTTCAGAAAAACACATTTCAAGACTCATGTACAACGACAGTCCTTTACAGAAACGCATTTCAAAACTCTTGCACTACAACACTGCTACAGAAAAACTCATTTCAAGATTCTTGTACAACAACGGTCCTTCAGAAAAACACATTTCAAGACTCTTGTACAACAACGCTCCTTCAGAAAAACACATTTAAAAACTCATGTACAACGACAGTCCTTTACAGAAACGCATTTCAAAACTCATGTACAACGACAGTTGTTTACAGAAACACATTTCAAAACTCATGTACAACGACAGTTGTTTACAGAAACACATTTCAAAACTCTTGCACTACAACACTGCTACAGAAAAACTCATTTCAAGATTCTTGTACAACAACGGTCCTTCAGAAAAACGCATTTAAAAACTCATGTACAACGACAGTTGTTTACAGAAACACATTTCAAAACTCTTGCACTACAACACTGCTACAGAAAAACTCATTTCAAGACTCTTGTACAACAACACTCCTTCAGAAAAACGCATTTAAAAACTCATGTACAACGACAGTCCTTTACAGAAACGCATTTCAAAACTCTTGCACTACAACACTGCTACAGAAAAACTCATTTCAAGATTCTTGTACAACAACACTCCTTCAGAAAAACGCATTTAAAAACTCTTGTACAACGACAGTTGTTTACAGAAACACATTTCAAAACTCTCGCACTACAACACTGCTACAGAAAAACTGATTTCAAGATTCTTGTACAACAACGGTCCTTCAGAAAAACGCATTTAAAAACTCATGTACAACGACAGTTGTTTACAGAAACGCATTTCAAAACTCTTGTACAACGACAGTTGTTTACAGAAACGCATTTCAAAACTCATGTACAACGACAGTCCTTTACAGAAACGCATTTCAAAACTCTTGCACTACAACACTGCTACAGAAAAACTCATCATTTTCAAGATTCTTGTACAACAACAGTCCTTCAGAAAAACACATTTAAAAACTCATGCACAACAACAGTCCTTCACAGAAACACATTTCAAGACTCTTGTACAACAACAGTCCTTCAGAAAAACTCATTTCAAGATTCTTCTACAACAACACTCCTTCTTGTACAACAACGGTATTTCAGAAAAACGCATTTAAAAGCTCATGTACAACGACAGTTGTTTACAGAAACGCATTTCAAAACTCTTGTACAACGACAGTTGTTTACAGAAACGCATTTCAAAACTCATGTACAACGACAGTCCTTTACAGAAACGCATTTCAAAACTCTTGTACAACGACAGTCCTTTACAGAAACGCATTTCAAAACTCTTGCACTACAACACTGCTACAGAAAAACTCATTTCAAGATTCTTGTACAACAACACTCCTTCAGAAACACTGCTACAGAAAAACTCATTTCAAGATTCTTGTACAACAACAGTCCTTCAGAAAAACGCATTTAAAAACTCATGTACAACGACAGTCCTTTACAGAAACGCATTTCAAAACTCTTGCACTACAACACTGCTACAGAAAAACTCATTTCAAGATTCTTGTACAACAACACTCCTTCAGAAAAACGCATTTAAAAACTCATGTACAACGACAGTCCTTTACAGAAACGCATTTCAAAACTCTTGTACAACGACAGTCCTTTTCAGAAACACATTTCAAAACTCTTGCACTACAACACTGCTACAGAAAAACTCATTTCAAGATTCTTGTACAACAACACTCCTTCAGAAAAACGCATTTAAAAACTCATGTACAACGACAGTCCTTTACAGAAACGCATTTCAAAACTCTTGCACTACACGACTGCTACAGAAAAACTCATTTCAAGATTCTTGTACAACAACACTCCTTCAGAAAAACGCATTTCAAAACTCATGTACAACGACAGTCCTTTACAGAAACGCATTTCAAAACTCATGTACAACGACAGTTGTTTACAGAAACACATTTCAAAACTCTTGCACTACAACACTGCTACAGAAAAACTCATTTCAAGATTCTTGTACAACAACGGTCCTTCAGAAAAACACATTTCAAGACTCTTGTACAACAACGGTCCTTCAGAAAAACACATTTCAAGACTCTTGTACAACAACAGTCCTTCAGAAAAACTCATTTCAAGATTCTTGTACAACAACGGTCCTTCAGAAAAACTCATTTCAAGATTCTTGTACAACAACACTCCTTCAGAAAAACACATTTAAAAACTCAGAAACGCATTTCAAAACTCTTGTACAACGACAGTTGTTTACAGAAACACATTTCAAAACTCTTGCACTACAACGGTCCTTCAGAAAAACACATTTCAAAACTCTTGCACTACAACACTGCTACAGAAAAACTCATTTCAAGATTCTTGTACAACAACACTCCTTCAGAGAAACGCATTTCAAAACTCATGTACAACGACAGTCCTTTACAGAAACACATTTCAAAACTCTTGCACTACAACACTGCTACAGAAAAACTCATTTCAAGATTCTTGTACAACAACACTCCTTCAGAAAAACGCATTTAAAAACTCATGTACAACGACAGTCCTTTACAGAAACGCATTTCAAAACTCTTGTACAACGACAGTTGTTTACAGAAACACATTTCAAAACTCTTGCACTACAATACTGCTACAGAAAAACTCATTTAAAAACTCATGTACAACGACAGTCCTTTACAGAAACGCATTTCAAAACTCATGTACAACGACAGTTGTTTACAGAAACACATTTCAAAACTCATGTACAACGACAGTTGTTTACAGAAACACATTTCAAAACTCTTGCACTACAACACTGCTACAGAAAAACTCATTTCAAGATTCTTGTACAACAACACTCCTTCAGAAAAACGCATTTAAAAACTCTTGTACAACGACAGTTGTTTACAGAAACACATTTCAAAACTCTTGCACTACAACGGTCCTTCAGAAAAACACATTTCAAAACTCTTGCACTACAACACTGCTACAGAAACACTCATTTCAAGATTCTTGTACAACACTCCTTCAGAGAAACGCATTTCAAAACTCATGTACAACGACAGTCCTTTACAGAAACGCATTTCAAAACTCTTGTACAACGACAGTTGTTTACAGAAACACATTTCAAAACTCTTGCACTACAACACTGCTACAGAAAAACTCATTTCAAGATTCTTGTACAACAACGCTCCTTCAGAAAAACGCATTTAAAAACTCATGTACAACGACAGTCCTTTACAGAAACGCATTTTAAAACTCATGTACAACGACAGTTGTTTACAGAAACACATTTCAAAACTCATGTACAACGACAGTTGTTTACAGAAACACATTTCAAAACTCTTGCACTACAACACTGCTACAGAAAAACTCATTTCAAGATTCTTGTACAACAACGGTCCTTCAGAAAAACTCATTTCAAGATTCTTGTACAACAACGCTCCTTCAGAAAAACGCATTTAAAAACTCATGTACAACGACAGTCCTTTACAGAAACGCATTTTAAAACTCATGTACAACGACAGTTGTTTACAGAAACACATTTCAAAACTCATGTACAACGACAGTTGTTTACAGAAACACATTTCAAAACTCTTGCACTACAACACTGCTACAGAAAAACTCATTTCAAGATTCTTGTACAACAACACTTCTTCAGAAAAACGCATTTAAAAACTCTTGTACAACGACAGTTGTTTACAGAAACACATTTCAAAACTCTTGCACTACAACGGTCCTTCAGAAAAACACATTTCAAAACTCTTGCACTACAACACTGCTACAGAAACACTCATTTCAAGATTCTTGTACAACACTCCTTCAGAGAAACGCATTTCAAAACTCATGTACAACGACAGTCCTTTAGAGAAACGCATTTCAAAACTCTTGTACAACGACAGTTGTTTACAGAAACACATTTCAAAACTCTTGCACTACAACACTGCTACAGAAAAACTCATTTCAAGATCCTTGTACAACAACGCTCCTTCAGAAAAACGCATTTAAAAACTCATGTACAACGACAGTCCTTTACAGAAACGCATTTTAAAACTCATGTACAACGACAGTTGTTTACAGAAACACATTTCAAAACTCATGTACAACGACAGTTGTTTACAGAAACACATTTCAAAACTCTTGCACTACAACACTGCTACAGAAAAACTCATTTCAAGATTCTTGTACAACAACGGTCCTTCAGAAAAACACATTTAAAAACTCATGTAGAACGACAGTTCTTTACAGAAACGCATTTCAAAACTCATGTACAACGACAGTTGTTTACAGAAACACATTTCAAAACTCTTGCACTACAACACTGCTACAGAAAAACTCATTTCAAGATTCTTGTACAACAACACTCCTTCAGAAAAACGCATTTAAAAACTCATGTACAACGACAGTCCTTTACAGAAACGCATTTCAAAACTCATGTACAACGACAGTTGTTTACAGAAACACATTTCAAAACTCTTGCACTACAACACTGCTACAGAAAAACTCATTTCAAGATTCTTGTACAACAACGCTCCTTCAGAAAAACGCATTTAAAAACTCATGTACAACGACAGTCCTTTACAGAAACGCATTTTAAAACTCATGTACAACGACAGTTGTTTACAGAAACACATTTCAAAACTCATGTACAACGACAGTCCTTTACAGAAACGCATTTCAAAACTCATGTACAACGACAGTTGTTTACAGAAACGCATTTCAAAACTCTTGTACAACGACAGTCCTTTACAGAAACGCATTTCAAAACTCTTGCACTACAACACTGCTACAGAAAAACTCATTTCAAGATTCTTGTACAACAACACTCCTTCAGAAAAACGCATTTCAAAACTCATGTACAACGACAGTCCTTTACAGAAACGCATTTCAAAACTCATGTACAACGACAGTTGTTTACAGAAACACATTTCAAAACTCTTGCACTACAACACTGCTACAGAAAAACTCATTTCAAGATTCTTGTACAACAGCGGTCCTTCAGAAAAACACATTTCAAGACTCTTGTACAACAACGGTCCTTCAGAAAAACACATTTCAAGACTCTTGTACAACGACAGTCCTTTACAGAAACACATTTCAAAACTCTTGCACTACAACGGTCCTTCAGAAAAACACATTTCAAGACTCTTGTACAACAACACTCCTTCAGAAAAACGCATTTAAAAACTCATGTACAACGACAGTCCTTTACAGAAACGCATTTCAAAACTCATGTACAACGACAGTTGTTTACAGAAACATATTTCAAAACTCTTGCACTACAACACTGCTACAGAAAAACTCATTTAAAAACTCATGTACAACGACAGTCCTTTACAGAAACGCATTTCAAAACTCTTGCACTACAACACTGCTACAGAAAAACTCATTTCAAGATTCTTGTACAACAACACTCCTTCAGAAAAACGCATTTAAAAACTCATGTACAACGACAGTCCTTTACAGAAACGCATTTCAAAACTCATGTACAACGACAGTTGTTTACAGAAACACATTTCAAAACTCTTGCACTACAACACTGCTACAGAAAAACTCATTTCAAGATTCTTGTACAACAACGCTCCTTCAGAAAAACGCATTTAAAAACTCATGTACAACGACAGTCCTTTACAGAAACGCATTTCAAAACTCATGTACAACGACAGTTGTTTACAGAAACGCATTTCAAAACTCTTGCACTACAACACTGCTACAGAAAAACTCATTTCAAGATTCTTGTACAACAACACTCCTTCAGAAAAACGCATTTAAAAACTCATGTACAACGACAGTCCTTTACAGAAACGCATTTCAAAACTCTTGCACTACAGAAACACATTTCAAAACTCTTGCACTACAACACTGCTACAGAAAAACTCATTTCAAGATTCTTGTACAACAACGGTCCTTCAGAAAAACACATTTCAAGACTCTTGTACAACAACACTCCTTCAGAAAAACGCATTTCAAAACTCATGTACAACGACAGTCCTTTACAGAAACGCATTTCAAAACTCATGTACAACGACAGTTGTTTACAGAAACACATTTCAAAACTCTTGCACTACAACACTGCTACAGAAAAACTCATTTCAAGATTCTTGTACAACAACACTCCTTCAGAAAAACGCATTTAAAAACTCATGTACAACGACAGTCCTTCACAGAAACACATTTCAAGACTCTTGTACAACAACAGTCCTTCACAGAAACACATTTCAAGACTCTTGTACAACAACAGTCCTTCAGAAAAACTCATTTCAAGACTCATGTACAACAACACTCCTTCAGAGAAACGCATTTCAAAACTCATGTACAACGACAGTTGTTTACAGAAACACATTTCAAAACGCATGTACAACGACAGTTGTTTACAGAAACACATCTCAAAACTCTTGCACTACAACACTGCTACAGAAAAACTCATTTCAAGACTCTTGTACAACAACGGTCCTTCAGAAAAACACATTTAAAAACTCATGCACAATAACAGTCCTTCACAGAAACACATTTCAAGACTCTTGTACAACAACGGTCCTTCAGAAAAACTCATTTCAAGATTCTTGTACAACAACACTCCTTCAGAGAAACACATTTAAAAACTCATGTACAACGACAGTCCTTTACAGAAACACATTTCAAAACTCTTGCACTACAACACTGCTACAGAAAAACTCATTTCAAGATTCTTGTACAACAACGGTCCTTCAGAAAAACACATTTCAAGACTCTTGTACAACAACGCTCCTTCAGAAAAACACATTTCAAGACTCATGTACAACGACAGTCCTTTACAGAAACGCATTTCAAAACTCTTGCACTACAACACTGCTACAGAAAAACTCATTTCAAGATTCTTGTACAACAACGGTCCTTCAGAAAAACACATTTCAAGACTCTTGTACGACAACGCTCCTTCAGAAAAACACATTTAAAAACTCATGTACAACGACAGTCCTTTACAGAAACGCATTTCAAAACTCATGTACAACGACAGTTGTTTACAGAAACACATTTCAAAACTCTTGCACTACAACACTGCTACAGAAAAACTCATTTCAAGATTCTTGTACAACAACACTCCTTCAGAAAATCGCATTTAAAAACTCATGTACAACAACACTCCTTCAGAGAAACGCATTTAAAAACTCATGTACAACGACAGTTGTTTACAGAAACACATTTCAAAACTCATGTACAACGACAGTTGTTTACAGAAACACATTTCAAAACTCTTGCACTACAACACTGCTACAGAAAAACTCATTTCAAGATTCTTGTACAACAACGGTCCTTCAGAAAAACGCATTTAAAAACTCATGTACAACGACAGTTGTTTACAGAAACACATTTCAAAACTCTTGCACTACAACACTGCTACAGAAAAACTCATTTCAAGACTCTTGTACAACAACACTCCTTCAGAAAAACGCATTTAAAAACTCATGTACAACGACAGTCCTTTACAGAAACGCATTTCAAAACTCTTGCACTACAACACTGCTACAGAAAAACTCATTTCAAGATTCTTGTACAACAACACTCCTTCAGAAAAACGCATTTAAAAACTCATGTACAACAACACTCCTTCAGAGAAACGCATTTCAAAACTCATGTACAACGACAGTTGTTTACAGAAACACATTTAAAAACTCATGTACAACGACAGTTGTTTACAGAAACACATTTCAAAACTCTTGCACTACAACACTGCTACAGAAAAACTCATTTCAAGATTCTTGTACAACAACGGTCCTTCAGAAAAACACATTTAAAAACTCATGTACAACGACAGTCCTTTACAGAAACACATTTCAAAACTCTTGCACTACAACACTGCTACAGAAAAACTCATTTCAAGATTCTTGTACAACAACACTCCTTCAGAAAAACGCATTTAAAAACTCATGTACAACGACAGTCCTTTACAGAAACGCATTTCAAAACTCTTGCACTACAACACTGCTACAGAAAAACTCATTTCAAGATTCTTGTCAACAACACTCCTTCAGAAAAACGCATTTCAAAACTCATGTACAACGACAGTCCTTTACAGAAACGCATTTCAAAACTCATGTACAACGACAGTTGTTTACAGAAACACATTTCAAAACTCTTGCACTACAACACTGCTACAGAAAAACTCATTTCAAGATTCTTGTACAACAACGGTCCTTCAGAAAAACGCATTTAAAAACTCATGTACAACGACAGTTGTTTACAGAAACACATTTCAAAACTCTTGCACTACAACACTGCTACAGAAAAACTCATTTCAAGACTCTTGTACAACAACACTCCTTCAGAAAAACGCATTTAAAAACTCATGTACAACGACAGTCGTTTACAGAAACGCATTTCGAAACTCTTGCACTACAACACTGCTACAGAAAAACTCATTTCAAGATTCTTGTACAACAACACTTCTTCAGAAAAACGCATTTAAAAACTCATGTACAACAACACTCCTTCAGAGAAACGCATTTCAAAACTCATGTACAACGACAGTTGTTTACAGAAACACATTTAAAAACTCATGTACAAGGACAGTTGTTTACAGAAACACATTTCAAAACTCTTGCACTACAACACTTCTACAGAAAAACTCATTTCAAGATTCTTGTACAACAACGGTCCTTCAGAAAAACACATTTAAAAACTCATGTACAACGACAGTCGTTTACAGAAACGCATTTCGAAACTCTTGCACTACAACACTGCTACAGAAAAACTCATTTCAAGATTCTTGTACAACAACACTCCTTCAGAAAAACGCATTTAAAAACTCATGTACAACAACACTCCTTCAGAGAAACGCATTTCAAAACTCATGTACAACGACAGTTGTTTACAGAAACACATTTAAAAACTCATGTACAACGACAGTTGTTTACAGAAACACATTTCAAAACTCTTGCACTACAACACTGCTACAGAAAAACTCATTTCAAGATTCTTGTACAACAACGGTCCTTCAGAAAAACACATTTAAAAACTCATGTACAACGACAGTCCTTTACAGAAACACATTTCAAAACTCTTGCACTACAACACTGTTACAGAAAAACTCATTTCAAGATTCTTGTACAACAACACTCCTTCAGAAAAACGCATTTAAAAACTCATGTACAACGACAGTCCTTTACAGAAACGCATTTCAAAACTCTTGCACTACAACACTGCTACAGAAAAACTCATTTCAAGATTCTTGTACAACAACACTCCTTCAGAAAAACGCATTTCAAAACTCATGTACAACGACAGTCCTTTACAGAAACGCATTTCAAAACTCATGTACAACGACAGTTGTTTACAGAAACACATTTCAAAACTCTTGCACTACAACACTGCTACAGAAAAACTCATTTCAAGATTCTTGTACAACAACGGTCCTTCAGAAAAACGCATTTAAAAACTCATGTACAACGACAGTTGTTTACAGAAACACATTTCAAAACTCTTGCACTACAACACTGCTACAGAAAAACTCATTTCAAGACTCTTGTACAACAACACTCCTTCAGAAAAACGCATTTAAAAACTCATGTACAACGACAGTCGTTTACAGAAACGCATTTCGAAACTCTTGCACACTGCTACAGAAAAACTCATTTCAAGATTCTTGTACAACAACACTTCTTCAGAAAAACGCATTAAAAAACTCATGTACAACAACACTCCTTCAGAGAAACGCATTTCAAAACTCATGTACAACGACAGTTGTTTACAGAAACACATTTAAAAACTCATGTACAACGACAGTTGTTTACAGAAACACATTTCAAAACTCTTGCACTACAACACTTCTACAGAAAAACTCATTTCAAGATTCTTGTACAACAACGGTCCTTCAGAAAAACACATTTAAAAACTCATGTACAACGACAGTCCTTTACAGAAACACATTTCAAAACTCTTGCACTACAACACTGCTACAGAAAAACTCATTTCAAGATTCTTGTACAACAACACTCCTTCAGAAAAACGCATTTAAAAACTCATGTACAACGACAGTCCTTTACAGAAACGCATTTCAAAACTCTTGCACTACAACACTGCTACAGAAAAACTCATTTCAAGATTCTTGTACAACAACACTCCTTCAGAAAAACGCATTTCAAAACTCATGTACAACGACAGTCCTTTACAGAAACGCATTTCAAAACTCATGTACAACGACAGTTGTTTACAGAAACACATTTCAAAACTCTTGCACTACAACACTGCTACAGAAAAACTCATTTCAAGATTCTTGTACAACAACGCTCCTTCAGAAAAACGCATTTAAAAACTCATGTACAACGACAGTCCTTTACAGAAACGTATTTCAAAACTCATGTACAACGACAGTTGTTTACAGAAACACATTTCAAAACTCTTGCACTACAACACTGCTACAGAAAAACTCATTTCAAGATTCTTGTACAACAACAGTCCTTCAGAAAAACGCATTTAAAAACTCATGTACAACGACAGTCCTTTACAGAAACGCATTTCAAAACTCTTGCACTACAACACTGCTACAGAAAAACTCATGTCAAGATTCTTGTACAACAACGGTCCTTCAGAAAAACACATTTCAAGACTCTTGTACAACAACGCTCCTTCAGAAAAACACATTTCAAGACTCATGTACAACGACAGTCCTTTACAGAAACGCATTTCAAAACTCTTGCACTACAACACTGCTACAGAAAAACTCATTTCAAGATTCTTGTACAACGGTCCTTCAGAAAAACACATTTCAAGACTCTTGTACAACAACGCTCCTTCAGAAAAACACATTTAAAAACTCATGTACAACGACAGTCCTTTACAGAAACGCATTTCAAAACTCATGTACAACGACAGTTGTTTACAGAAACACATTTCAAAACTCTTGCACTACAACACTGCTACAGAAAAACTCATTTCAAGATTCTTGTACAACAACACTCCTTCAGAAAAACGCATTTAAAAACTCATGTACAACAACACTCCTTCAGAGAAACGCATTTCAAAACTCATGTACAACGACAGTTGTTTACAGAAACACATTTCAAAACTCATGTACAACGACAGTTGTTTACAGAAACACATTTCAAAACTCTTGCACTACAACACTGCTACAGAAAAACTCATTTCAAGATTCTTGTACAACAACGGTCCTTCAGAAAAACGCATTTAAAAACTCATGTACAACGACAGTCCTTTACAGAAACGCATTTCAAAACTCTTGCACTACAACACTGCTACAGAAAAACTCATTTCAAGATTCTTGTACAACAACACTCCTTCAGAGAAACGCATTTCAAAACTCATGTACAACGACAGTTGTTTACAGAAACACATTTAAAAACTCATGTACAACGACAGTTGTTTACAGAAACACATTTCAAAACTCTTGCACTACAACACTGCTACAGAAAAACTCATTTCAAGATTCTTGTACAACAACGGTCCTTCAGAAAAACACATTTAAAAACTCATGTACAACGACAGTCCTTTACAGAAACACATTTCAAAACTCTTGCACTACAACACTGCTACAGAAAAACTCATTTCAAGATTCTTGTACAACAACGGTCCTTCAGAAAAACACATTTAAAAACTCATGTACAACGACAGTCCTTTACAGAAACACATTTCAAAACTCTTGCACTACAACACTGCTACAGAAAAACTCATTTCAAGACTCTTGTACAACAACACTCCTTCAGAAAAACGCATTTAAAATCTCATGTACAACGACAGTCGTTTACAGAAACGCATTTCGAAACTCTTGCACTACAACACTGCTACAGAAAAACTCATTTCAAGATTCTTGTACAACAACACTTCTTCAGAAAAACGCATTTAAAAACTCATGTACAACAACACTCCTTCAGAGAAACGCATTTCAAAACTCATGTACAACGACAGTTGTTTACAGAAACACATTTAAAAACTCATGTACAACGACAGTTGTTTACAGAAACACATTTCAAAACTCTTGCACTACAACACTTCTACAGAAAAACTCATTTCAAGATTCTTGTACAACAACGGTCCTTCAGAAAAACACATTTAAAAACTCATGTACAACGACAGTCCTTTACAGAAACACATTTCAAAACTCTTGCACTACAACACTGCTACAGAAAAACTCATTTCAAGATTCTTGTACAACAACACTCCTTCAGAAAAACGCATTTAAAAACTCATGTACAACGACAGTCCTTTACAGAAACGCATTTCAAAACTCTTGCACTACAACACTGCTACAGAAAAACTCATTTCAAGATTCTTGTACAACAACACTCCTTCAGAAAAACGCATTTCAAAACTCATGTACAACGACAGTCCTTTACAGAAACGCATTTCAAAACTCATGTACAACGACAGTTGTTTACAGAAACACATTTCAAAACTCTTGCACTACAACACTGCTACAGAAAAACTCATTTCAAGATTCTTGTACAACAACGCTCCTTCAGAAAAACGCATTTAAAAACTCATGTACAACGACAGTCCTTTACAGAAACGTATTTCAAAACTCATGTACAACGACAGTTGTTTACAGAAACACATTTCAAAACTCTTGCACTACAACACTGCTACAGAAAAACTCATTTCAAGATTCTTGTACAACAACAGTCCTTCAGAAAAACGCATTTAAAAACTCATGTACAACGACAGTCCTTTACAGAAACGCATTTCAAAACTCTTGCACTACAACACTGCTACAGAAAAACTCATGTCAAGATTCTTGTACAACAACGGTCCTTCAGAAAAACACATTTCAAGACTCTTGTACAACAACGCTCCTTCAGAAAAACACATTTCAAGACTCATGTACAACGACAGTCCTTTACAGAAACGCATTTCAAAACTCTTGCACTACAACACTGCTACAGAAAAACTCATTTCAAGATTCTTGTACAACAACGGTCCTTCAGAAAAACACATTTCAAGACTCTTGTACAACAACGCTCCTTCAGAAAAACACATTTAAAAACTCATGTACAACGACAGTCCTTTACAGAAACGCATTTCAAAACTCATGTACAACGACAGTTGTTTACAGAAACACATTTCAAAACTCTTGCACTACAACACTGCTACAGAAAAACTCATTTCAAGATTCTTGTACAACAACACTCCTTCAGAAAAACGCATTTAAAAACTCATGTACAACAACACTCCTTCAGAGAAACGCATTTCAAAACTCATGTACAACGACAGTTGTTTACAGAAACACATTTAAAAACTCATGTACAACGACAGTTGTTTACAGAAACACATTTCAAAACTCTTGCACTACAACACTGCTACAGAAAAACTCATTTCAAGATTCTTGTACAACAACGGTCCTTCAGAAAAACACATTTAAAAACTCATGTACAACGACAGTCCTTTACAGAAACACATTTCAAAACTCTTGCACTACAACACTGCTACAGAAAAACTCATTTCAAGATTCTTGTACAACAACGGTCCTTCAGAAAAACGCATTTAAAAACTCATGTACAACGACAGTCCTTTACAGAAACGCATTTCAAAACTCTTGCACTACAACACTGCTACAGAAAAACTCATTTCAAGATTCTTGTACAACAACACTCCTTCAGAAAAACGCATTTAAAAACTCATGTACAACGACAGTCCTTTACAGAAACGCATTTCAAAACTCATGTACAACGACAGTTGTTTACAGAAACACATTTCAAAACTCTTGCACTACAACACTGCTACAGAAAAACTCATTTCAAGATTCTTGTACAACAACGCTCCTTCAGAAAAACGCATTTAAAAACTCATGTACAACGACAGTCCTTTACAGAAACGCATTTCAAAACTCATGTACAACGACAGTTGTTTACAGAAACACATTTCAAAACTCTTGCACTACAACACTGCTACAGAAAAACTCATTTCAAGATTCTTGTACAACAACACTAATTCAGAAAAACGCATTTAAAAACTCATGTACAACGACAGTCCTTTACAGAAACGCATTTCAAAACTCTTGCACTACAACACTGCTACAGAAAAACTCATTTCAAGATTCTTGTACAACAACGGTCCTTCAGAAAAACACATTTCAAGACTCTTGTACAACAACACTCCTTCAGAAAAACGCATTTCAAAACTCATGTACAACGACAGTCCTTTACAGAAACGCATTTCAAAACTCATGTACAACGACAGTTGTTTACAGAAACACATTTCAAAACTCTTGCACTACAACACTGCTACAGAAAAACTCATTTCAAGACTCTTGTACAACAACACTCCTTCAGAAAAACGCATTTAAAAACTCATGTACAACGACAGTCCTTTACAGAAACACATTTCAAGACTCTTGTACAACAACAGTCCTTCACAGAAACACATTTCAAGACTCTTGTACAACAGCAGTCCTTCAGAAAAACTCATTTCAAGACTCATGCACAACAACACTCCTTCAGAGAAACGCATTTCAAAACTCATGTACAACGACAGTTGTTTACAGAAACACATTTCAAAACTCATGTACAACGACAGTTGTTTACAGAAACACATCTCAAAACTCTTGCACTACAACACTGCTACAGAAAAACTCATTTCAAGACTCTTGTACAACAACGGTCCTTCAGAAAAACACATTTAAAAACTCATGCACAATAACAGTCCTTCACAGAAACACATTTCAAGACTCTTGTACAACAACGGTTATTCAGAAAAACTCATTTCAAGATTCTTGTACAACAACACTCCTTCAGAGAAACACATTTAAAAACTCATGTACAACGACAGTCCTTTACAGAAACACATTTCAAAACTCTTGCACTACAACACTGCTACAGAAAAACTCATTTCAAGATTCTTGTACAACAACGGTCCTTCAGAAAAACACATTTCAAGACTCTTGTACAACAACACTCCTTCAGAAAAACACATTTAAAAACTCATGTACAACGACAGTTGTTTACAGAAACGCATTTCAAAACTCTTGTACAACGACAGTTGTTTACAGAAACACATTTCAAAACTCTTGCACTACAACACTGCTACAGAAAAACTCATTTCAAGATTCTTGTACAACAACGGTCCTTCAGAAAAACACATTTCAAGACTCTTGTACAACAACGGTCCTTCAGAAAAACACATTTCAAGATTCTTGTACAACAACGCTCCTTCAGAAAAACGCATTTAAAAACTCATGCACAACAACAGTCCTTCACAGAAACACATTTCAAGACTCTTGTACAACAACAGACCTTCAGAAAAACTCATTTCAAGATTCTTGTACAACAACACTCCTTCAGAAAAACACATTTCAAAACTCATGTACAACGACAGTCCTTTACAGAAACGCATTTCAAAACTCTTGCACTACAACACTGCTACAGAAAAACTCATTTCAAGATTCTTGTACAACAACACTCCTTCAGAAAAACGCATTTAAAAACTCATGTACAACGACAGTCCTTTACAGAAACGCATTTCAAAACTCTTGCACTACAACACTGCTACAGAAAAACTCATTTCAAGATTCTTGTACAACAACACTCCTTCAGAAAAACTCATTTCAAGATTCTTGTACAACAACGCTCCTTCAGAAAAACGCATTTAAAAACTCATGCACAACAACAGTCCTTCACAGAAACACATTTCAAGACTCTTGTACAACAACAGACCTTCAGAAAAACTCATTTCAAGATTCTTGTACAACAACACTCCTTCAGAAAAACACATTTCAAAACTCATGTACAACGACAGTCCTTTACAGAAACGCATTTCAAAACTCTTGCACTACAACACTGCTACAGAAAAACTCATTTCAAGATTCTTGTACAACAACACTCCTTCAGAAAAACGCATTTAAAAACTCATGTACAACGACAGTCCTTTACAGAAACGCATTTCAAAACTCTTGCACTACAACACTGCTACAGAAAAACTCATTTCAAGATTCTTGTACAACAACACTCCTTCAGAAAAACGCATTTAAAAACTCATGTACAACGACAGTCCTTTACAGAAACGCATTTCAAAACTCTTGCACTACAACACTGCTACAGAAAAACTCATTTCAAGATTCTTGTACAACAACGCTCCTTCAGAAAAACGCATTTAAAAACTCATGTACAACGACAGTCCTTTACAGAAACGCATTTCAAAACTCATGTACAACGACAGTTGTTTACAGAACCACATTTCAAAATTCTTGCACTACAACACTGCTACAGAAAAACTCATTTCAAGATTCTTGTACAACAACGCTCCTTCAGAAAAACGCATTTAAAAACTCATGTACAACGACAGTCCTTTACAGAAACGCATTTCAAAACTCATGTACAACGACAGTTGTTTACAGAAACACATTTCAAAACTCTTGCACTACAACACTGCTACAGAAAAACTCATTTCAAGATTCTTGTACAACAACGCTCCTTCAGAAAAACGCATTTAAAAACTCATGTACAACGACAGTCCTTTACAGAAACGCATTTCAAAACTCGTGTACAACGACAGTTGTTTACAGAACCACATTTCAAAATTCTTGCACTACAACACTGCTACAGAAAAACTCATTTCAAGATTCTTGTACAACAACGCTCCTTCAGAAAAACGCATTTAAAAACTCATGTACAACGACAGTCCTTTACAGAAACGCATTTCAAAACTCTTGTACAACGACAGTTGTTTACAGAAACACATTTCAAAACTCTTGCACTACAACACTGCTACAGAAAAACTCATTTCAAGATTCTTGTACAACAACACTCCTTCAGAAAAACGCATTTAAAAACTCATGTACAACGACAGTCCTTTACAGAAACGCATTTCAAAACTCTTGCACTACAACACTGCTACAGAAAAACTCATTTCAAGATTCTTGTACAACAACACTCCTTCAGAAAAACGCATTTAAAAACTCATGTACAACGACAGTCCTTTACAGAAACGCATTTCAAAACTCATGTACAACGACAGTTGTTTACAGAAACACATTTCAAAACTCTTGCACTACAACGGTCCTTCAGAAAAACACATTTCAAGACTCTTGTACAACAACACTCCTTCAGAAAAACGCATTTAAAAACTCATGTACAATGACAGTCCTTTACAGAAACGCATTTCAAAACTCTTGTACAACGACAGTTGTTTACAGAAACACATTTCAAAACTCTTGCACTACAACACTGCTACAGAAAAACTCATTTCAAGATTCTTGTACAACAACACTCCTTCAGAGAAACGCATTTCAAAACTCATGTACAACGACAGTTGTTTACAGAAACACATTTCAAAACTCTTGCACTACAACACTGCTACAGAAAAACTCATTTCAAGATTCTTGTACAACAACACTCCTTCAGAAAAACGCATTTAAAAACTCATGTACAACGACAGTCCTTTACAGAAACGCATTTCAAAACTCATGTACAACGACAGTCCTTTACAGAAACGCATTTCAAAACTCTTGTACAACGACAGTTGTTTACAGAAACACATTTCAAAACTCTTGCACTACAACACTGCTACAGAAAAACTCATTTCAAGATTCTTGTACAACAACACTCCTTCAAAAAAACGCATTTAAAAACTCATGTACAACGACAGTCCTTTACAGAAACACATTTCAAAACTCTTGCACTACAACAACGGTCCTTCAGAAGAACACATTTCAAGACTCATGTACAACAACACTCCTTCAGAGAAACGCATTTCAAAACTCATGTACAACGACAGTTGTTTACAGAAACACATTTCAAAACTCATGTACCACGACAGTTGTTTACAGAAACACATTTCAAAACTCTTGCACTACAACACTGCTACAGAAAAACTCATTTCAAGATTCTTGTACAACAACACTCCTTCAGAGAAACACATTTAAAAACTCATGTACAACGACAGTCCTTTACAGAAACGCATTTCAAAACTCTTGCACTACAACACTGCTACAGAAAAACTCATTTCAAGATTCTTGTATAAAAACAGTCCTTCAGAAAAACTCATTTCAAGATTCTTGTACAACAACACTCCTTCAGAAAAACACATTTAAAAACTCATGTACAACGACAGTTGTTTACAGAAACACATTTCAAAACTCATGTACAACGACAGTCCTTTACAGAAACACATTTCAAAACTCTTGCACTACAACACTGCTACAGAAAAACTCATTTCAAGATTCTTGTACAACAACACTCCTTCAGAGAAACGCATTTCAAAACTCATGTACAACGACAGTCCTTTACAGAAACACATTTCAAAACTCTTGCACTACAACACTGCTACAGAAAAACTCATTTCAAGATTCTTGTACAACAACACTCCTTCAGAAAAACGCATTTAAAAACTCATGTACAACGACAGTCCTTTACAGAAACGCATTTCAAAACTCTTGCACTACAACACTGCTACAGAAAAACTCATTTCAAGATTCTTGTACAACAACACTCCTTCAGAAAAACGCATTTTAAAACTCATGTACAACGACAGTCCTTTACAGAAACGCATTTCAAAACTCATGTACAACGACAGTTGTTTACAGAAACACATTTCAAAACTCTTGCACTACAACGGTCCTTCAGAAAAACACATTTCAAGACTCTTGTACAACAACACTCCTTCAGAAAAACGCATTTAAAAACTCATGTACAACGACAGTCCTTTACAGAAACACATTTCAAAACTCTTGCACTACAACACTGCTACAGAAAAACTCATTTCAAGATTCTTGAACAACAACGGTCCTTCAGAAAAACACATTTCAAGACTCTTGTACAACAACACTCCTTCAGAAAAACGCATTTAAAAACTCATGTACAACGACAGTCCTTTACAGAAACGCATTTCAAAACTCATGTACAACGACAGTCCTTTACAGAAACACATTTCAAAACTCTTGCACTACAACACTCCTTCAGAAAAACTCATTTCAAGATTCTTGTACAACAACACTCCTTCAGAAAAACTCATTTCAAGATTCTTGTACAACAACACTCCTTCAGAAAAACACATTTCAAAACTCTTGCACTACAACACTGCTACAGAAAAACTCATTTCAAGATTCTTGTACAACAACACTCGCATTTCAAAACTCTTGTACAACGACAGTTGTTTACAGAAACACATTTCAAAACTCTTGCACTACAACACTGCTACAGAAAAACTCATTTCAAGATTCTTGTACAACAACACCCCTTCAGAAAAACGCATTTCAAAACTCATGTACAACGACAGTTGTTTACAGAAACACATTTCAAAACTCTTGCACTACAACGGTCCTTCAGAAAAACACATTTCAAGACTCTTGTACAACAACGCTCCTTCAGAAAAACACATTTCAAGACTCATGTACAACGACAGTCCTTTACAGAAACGCATTTCAAAACTCTTGCACTACAACACTGCTACAGAAAAACTCATTTCAAGATTCTTGTACAACAACACTCCTTCAGAAAAACGCATTTAAAAACTCATGTACAACGACAGTCCTTCACAGAAACACATTTCAAGACTCTTGTACAACAACAGTCCTTCAGAAAAACTCATTTCAAGACTCATGTACAACAACACTCCTTCAGAGAAACGCATTTCAAAACTCATGTACAACGACAGTTGTTTACAGAAACACATTTCAAAACTCATGTACAACGACAGTTGTTTACAGAAACACATCTCAAAACTCTTGCACTACAACACTGCTACAGAAAAACTCATTTCAAGACTCTTGTACAACAACGGTCCTTCAGAAAAACACATTTAAAAACTCATGCACAATAACAGTCCTTCACAGAAACACATTTCAAGACTCTTGTACAACAACGGTCCTTCAGAAAAACTCATTTCAAGATTCTTGTACAACAACACTCCTTCAGAGAAACACATTTAAAAACTCATGTACAACGACAGTCCTTTACAGAAACACATTTCAAAACTCTTGCACTACAACACTGCTACAGAAAAACTCATTTCAAGATTCTTGTACAACAACGGTCCTTCAGAAAAACACATTTCAAGACTCTTGTACAACAACGCTTATTCAGAAAAACACATTTAAAAACTCATGTACAACGACAGTTGTTTACAGAAACGCATTTCAAAACTCTTGTACAACGACAGTTGTTTACAGAAACACATTTCAAAACTCTTGCACTACAACACTGCTACAGAAAAACTCATTTCAAGATTCTTGTACAACAACGGTCCTTCAGAAAAACACATTTCAAGACTCTTGTACAACAACGGTCCTTCAGAAAAACACATTTCAAGATTCTTGTACAACAACGCTCCTTCAGAAAAACGCATTTAAAAACTCATGCACAACAACAGTCCTTCACAGAAACACATTTCAAGACTCTTGTACAACAACAGTCCTTCAGAAAAACTCATTTCAAGATTCTTGTACAACAACACTCCTTCAGAAAAACACATTTCAAAACTCATGTACAACGACAGTCCTTTACAGAAACGCATTTCAAAACTCTTGTACAACGACAGTCCTTTACAGAAACGCATTTCAAAACTCTTGCACTACAACACTGCTACAGAAAAACTCATTTCAAGATACTTGTACAACAACACTCCTTCAGAAAAACACATTTCAAAACTCATGTACAACGACAGTCCTTTACAGAAACGCATTTCAAAACTCTTGTACAACGACAGTCCTTTACAGAAACGCATTTCAAAACTCTTGCACTACAACACTGCTACAGAAAAACTCATTTCAAGATTCTTGTACAACAACACTCCTTCAAAAAAACGCATTTAAAAACTCATGTACAACGACAGTCCTTTACAGAAACACATTTCAAAACTCTTGCACTACAACAACGGTCCTTCAGAAGAACACATTTCAAGACTCATGTACAACAACACTCCTTCAGAGAAACGCATTTCAAAACTCATGTACAACGACAGTTGTTTACAGAAACACATTTCAAAACTCATGTACAACGACAGTTGTTTACAGAAACACATTTCAAAACTCTTGCACTACAACACTGCTACAGAAAAACTCATTTCAAGATTCTTGTACAACAACACTCCTTCAGAGAAACACATTTAAAAACTCATGTACAACGACAGTCCTTTACAGAAACGCATTTCAAAACTCTTGCACTACAACACTGCTACAGAAAAACTCATTTCAAGATTCTTGTATAAAAACAGTCCTTCAGAAAAACTCATTTCAAGATTCTTGTACAACAACACTCCTTCAGAAAAACACATTTAAAAACTCATGTACAACGACAGTTGTTTACAGAAACACATTTCAAAACTCATGTACAACGACAGTCCTTTACAGAAACACATTTCAAAACTCTTGCACTACAACACTGCTACAGAAAAACTCATTTCAAGATTCTTGTACAACAACACTCCTTCAGAAAAACGCATTTCAAAACTCATGTACAACGACAGTCCTTTACAGAAACACATTTCAAAACTCTTGCACTACAACACTGCTACAGAAAAACTCATTTCAAGATTCTTGTACAACAACACTCCTTCAGAAAAACGCATTTAAAAACTCATGTACAACGACAGTCCTTTACAGAAACGCATTTCAAAACTCTTGCACTACAACACTGCTACAGAAAAACTCATTTCAAGATTCTTGTACAACAACACTCCTTCAGAAAAACGCATTTTAAAACTCATGTACAACGACAGTCCTTTACAGAAACGCATTTCAAAACTCATGTACAACGACAGTTGTTTACAGAAACACATTTCAAAACTCTTGCACTACAACGGTCCTTCAGAAAAACACATTTCAAGACTCTTGTACAACAACACTCCTTCAGAAAAACGCATTTAAAAACTCATGTACAACGACAGTCCTTTACAGAAACACATTTCAAAACTCTTGCACTACAACACTGCTACAGAAAAACTCATTTCAAGATTCTTGTACAACAACGGTCCTTCAGAAAAACACATTTCAAGACTCTTGTACAACAACACTCCTTCAGAAAAACGCATTTAAAAACTCATGTACAACGACAGTCCTTTACAGAAACGCATTTCAAAACTCATGTACAACGACAGTCCTTTACAGAAACACATTTCAAAACTCTTGCACTACAACACTCCTTCAGAAAAACTCATTTCAAGATTCTTGTACAACAACACTCCTTCAGAAAAACACATTTCAAGACTCTTGTACAACAACACTCCTTCAGAAAAACGCATTTAAAAACTCATGTACAACGACAGTCCTTTACAGAAACGCATTTCAAAACTCATGTACAACGACAGTCCTTTACAGAAACACATTTCAAAACTCTTGCACTACAACACTCCTTCAGAAAAACACATTTCAAGACTCTTGTACAACAACACTCCTTCAGAAAAACGCATTTAAAAACTCATGTACAACGACAGTCCTTTACAGAAACGCATTTCAAAACTCATGTACAACGACAGTCCTTTACAGAAACGCATTTCAAAACTCATGTACAACGACAGTTGTTTACAGAAACACATTTCAAAACTCTTGCACTACAACGGTCCTTCAGAAAAACACATTTCAAGACTCTTGTACAACAACACTCCTTCAGAAAAACGCATTTAAAAACTCATGTACAACGACAGTCCTTCAGAAAAACACATTTCAAAACTCTTGCACTACAACACTGCTACAGAAAAACTCATTTCAAGATTCTTGTACAACAACACTCGCATTTCAAAACTCTTGTACAACGACAGTTGTTTACAGAAACACATTTCAAAACTCTTGCACTACAACACTGCTACAGAAAAACTCATTTCAAG
The DNA here is from genome assembly GCA_905220385.1 of Xylota sylvarum. Lineage (NCBI taxonomy): Eukaryota > Metazoa > Arthropoda > Insecta > Diptera > Syrphidae > Xylota > Xylota sylvarum. The sequence goes on from CAJMZQ010000061.1 coordinate 184,256, forward strand.
ATTCTTGTACAACAACACCCCTTCAGAAAAACGCATTTCAAAACTCATGTACAACGACAGTTGTTTACAGAAACACATTTCAAAACTCTTGCACTACAACGGTCCTTCAGAAAAACACATTTCAAGACTCTTGTACAACAACGCTCCTTCAGAAAAACACATTTCAAGACTCATGTACAACGACAGTCCTTTACAGAAACGCATTTCAAAACTCTTGCACTACAACACTGCTACAGAAAAACTCATTTCAAGATTCTTGTACAACAACACTCCTTCAGAAAAACGCATTTAAAAACTCATGTACAACGACAGTCCTTCACAGAAACACATTTCAAGACTCTTGTACAACAACAGTCCTTCAGAAAAACTCATTTCAAGACTCTTGTACAACAACACTCCTTCAGAGAAACGCATTTCAAAACTCATGTACAACGACAGTTGTTTACAGAAACACATTTCAAAACTCATGTACAACGACAGTTGTTTACAGAAACACATCTCAAAACTCTTGCACTACAACACTGCTACAGAAAAACTCATTTCAAGACTCTTGTACAACAACGGTCCTTCAGAAAAACACATTTAAAAACTCATGCACAATAACAGTCCTTCACAGAAACACATTTCAAGACTCTTGTACAACAACGGTCCTTCAGAAAAACTCATTTCAAGATTCTTGTACAACAACACTCCTTCAGAGAAACACATTTAAAAACTCATGTACAACGACAGTCCTTTACAGAAACACATTTCAAAACTCTTGCACTACAACACTGCTACAGAAAAACTCATTTCAAGATTCTTGTACAACAACGGTCCTTCAGAAAAACACATTTCAAGACTCTTGTACAACAACGCTTATTCAGAAAAACACATTTAAAAACTCATGTACAACGACAGTTGTTTACAGAAACGCATTTCAAAACTCTTGTACAACGACAGTTGTTTACAGAAACACATTTCAAAACTCTTGCACTACAACACTGCTACAGAAAAACTCATTTCAAGATTCTTGTACAACAACGGTCCTTCAGAAAAACACATTTCAAGACTCTTGTACAACAACGGTCCTTCAGAAAAACACATTTCAAGATTCTTGTACAACAACGCTCCTTCAGAAAAACGCATTTAAAAACTCATGCACAACAACAGTCCTTCACAGAAACACATTTCAAGACTCTTGTACAACAACAGTCCTTCAGAAAAACTCATTTCAAGATTCTTGTACAACAACACTCCTTCAGAAAAACACATTTCAAAACTCATGTACAACGACAGTCCTTTACAGAAACGCATTTCAAAACTCTTGTACAACGACAGTCCTTTACAGAAACGCATTTCAAAACTCTTGCACTACAACACTGCTACAGAAAAACTCATTTCAAGATTCTTGTACAACAACACTCCTTCAGAAAAACGCATTTAAAAACTCATGTACAACGACAGTCCTTTACAGAAACGCATTTCAAAACTCTTGCACTACAACACTGCTACAGAAAAACTCATTTCAAGATTCTTGTACAACAACACTCCTTCAGAAAAACTCATTTCAAGATTCTTGTACAACAACACTCCTTCAGAAAAACTCATTTCAAGATTCTTGTACAACAACACTCCTTCAGAAAAACACATTTAAAAACTCATGTACAACGACAGTTGTTTACAGAAACACATTTCAAAACTCATGTACAACGACAGTCCTTTACAGAAACACATTTCAAAACTCTTGCACTACAACACTGCTACAGAAAAACTCATTTCAAGATTCTTGTACAACAACACTCCTTCAGAAAAACGCATTTCAAAACTCATGTACAACGACAGTCCTTTACAGAAACATATTTCAAAACTCTTGCACTACAACACTGCTACAGAAAAACTCATTTCAAGATTCTTGTACAACAACACTCCTTCAGAAAAACGCATTTAAAAACTCATGTACAACGACAGTCCTTTACAGAAACGCATTTCAAAACTCTTGCACTACAACACTGCTACAGAAAAACTCATTTCAAGATTCTTGTACAACAACACTCCTTCAGAAAAACGCATTTTAAAACTCATGTACAACGACAGTCCTTTACAGAAACGCATTTCAAAACTCATGTACTTTCAAAACTCTTGCACTACAACGGTCCTTCAGAAAAACACATTTCAAGACTCTTGTACAACAACACTCCTTCAGAAAAACGCATTTAAAAACTCATGTACAACGACAGTCCTTTACAGAAACACATTTCAAAACTCTTGCACTACAACACTGCTACAGAAAAACTCATTTCAAGATTCTTGTACAACAACGGTCCTTCAGTAAAACACATTTCAAGACTCTTGTACAACAACACTCCTTCAGAAAAACGACTGAAAGGACTGTCGTTGTACATGAGTTTTGAAATGCGTTTCTGTAAAGGACTGTCGTTGTACATGAGTTTTTAAATGCGTTTTTCTGAAGGAGTGTTGTTGTACAAGAATCTTGAAATGAGTTTTTCTGTAGCAGTGTTGTAGTGCAAGAGTTTTGAAATGTGTTTCTGTAAACAACTGTCGTTGTACATGAGTTTTTAAATGCGTTTCTCTGAAGGAGTGTTGTTGTACAAGAATCTTGAAATGAGTTTTTCTGTAGCAGTGTTGTAGTGCAAGAGTTTTGAAATGTGTTTCTGTAAACAACTGTCGTTGTACAAGAGTTTTGAAATGCGTTTCTGTAAAGGACTGTCATTGTACATGAGTTTTTAAATGCGTTTTTCTGAAGGAGTGTTGTTGTACAAGAGTCTTGAAATGTGTTTTTCTGAAGGGCCGTTGTAGTGCAAGAGTTTTGAAATGTGTTTCTGTAAACAACTGTCGTTGTACATGAGTTTTGAAATGCGTTTCTGTAAAGGACTGTCGTTGTACATGAGTTTTTAAATGCGTTTTTCTGAAGGAGTGTTGTTGTACAAGAATCTTGAAATGAGTTTTTCTGTAGCAGTGTTGTAGTGCAAGAGTTTTGAAATGCGTTTCTGTAAAGGACTGTCGTTGTACATGAGTTTTTAAATGCGTTTTTCTGAAGGACCGTTGTTGTACAAGAATCTCATGTACAACCACAGTCCTTTACAGAAACGCATTTCAAAACTCATGTACAACGACAGTCCTTTACAGAAACACATTTCAAAACTCTTGCACTACAACACTCCTTCAGAAAAACTCATTTCAAGATTCTTGTACAACAACACTCCTTCAGAAAAACTAATTTCAAGATTCTTGTACAACAACACTCCTTCAGAAAAACACATTTCAAAACTCTTGCACTACAACACTGCTACAGAAAAACTCATTTCAAGATTCTTGTACAACAACACTCCTTCAGAAAAACGCATTTAAAAACTCATGTACAACGACAGTCCTTTACAGAAACGCATTTCAAAACTCTTGTACAACGACAGTTGTTTACCGAAACACATTTCAAAACTCTTGCACTACAACACTGCTACAGAAAAACTCATTTCAAGATTCTTGTACAACAACACTCCTTCAGAAAAACGCATTTCAAAACTCATGTACAACGACAGTTGTTTACAGAAACACATTTCAAAACTCTTGCACTACAACGGTCCTTCAGAAAAACACATTTCAAGACTCTTGTACAACAACGCTCCTTCAGAAAAACACATTTCAAGACTCATGTACAACGACAGTCCTTTACAGAAACGCATTTCAAAACTCTTGCACTACAACACTGCTACAGAAAAACTCATTTCAAGATTCTTGTACAACAACACTCCTTCAGAAAAACGCATTTAAAAACTCATGTACAACGACAGTCCTTCACAGAAACACATTTCAAGACTCTTGTACAACAACAGTCCTTCACAGAAACACATTTCAAGACTCTTGTACAACAACAGTCCTTCAGAAAAACTCATTTCAAGACTCATGTACAACAACACTCCTTCAGAGAAACGCATTTCAAAACTCATGTACAACGACAGTTGTTTACAGAAACACATTTCAAAACTCATGTACAACGACAGTTGTTTACAGAAACACATCTCAAAACTCTTGCACTACAACACTGCTACAGAAAAACTCATTTCAAAACTCTTGTACAACAACGGTCCTTCAGAAAAACACATTTAAAAACTCATGCACAATAACAGTCCTTCACAGAAACACATTTCAAGACTCTTGTACAACAACGGTCCTTCAGAAAAACTCATTTCAAGATTCTTGTACAACAACACTCCTTCAGAAAAACGCATTTCAAAACTCATGTACAACGACAGTCCTTTACAGAAACATATTTCAAAACTCTTGCACTACAACACTGCTACAGAAAAACTCATTTCAAGATTCTTGTACAACAACACTCCTTCAGAAAAACGCATTTAAAAACTCATGTACAACGACAGTCCTTTACAGAAACGCATTTCAAAACTCTTGCACTACAACACTGCTACAGAAAAACTCATTTCAAGATTCTTGTACAACAACACTCCTTCAGAAAAACGCATTTTAAAACTCATGTACAACGACAGTCCTTTACAGAAACGCATTTCAAAACTCATGTACTTTCAAAACTCTTGCACTACAACGGTCCTTCAGAAAAACACATTTCAAGACTCTTGTACAACAACACTCCTTCAGAAAAACGCATTTAAAAACTCATGTACAACGACAGTCCTTTACAGAAACACATTTCAAAACTCTTGCACTACAACACTGCTACAGAAAAACTCATTTCAAGATTCTTGTACAACAACGGTCCTTCAGTAAAACACATTTCAAGACTCTTGTACAACAACACTCCTTCAGAAAAACGACTGAAAGGACTGTCGTTGTACATGAGTTTTGAAATGCGTTTCTGTAAAGGACTGTCGTTGTACATGAGTTTTTAAATGCGTTTTTCTGAAGGAGTGTTGTTGTACAAGAATCTTGAAATGAGTTTTTCTGTAGCAGTGTTGTAGTGCAAGAGTTTTGAAATGTGTTTCTGTAAACAACTGTCGTTGTACATGAGTTTTGAAATGCGTTTCTCTGAAGGAGTGTTGTTGTACAAGAATCTTGAAATGAGTTTTTCTGTAGCAGTGTTGTAGTGCAAGAGTTTTGAAATGTGTTTCTGTAAACAACTGTCGTTGTACAAGAGTTTTGAAATGCGTTTCTGTAAAGGACTGTCATTGTACATGAGTTTTTAAATGCGTTTTTCTGAAGGAGTGTTGTTGTACAAGAGTCTTGAAATGTGTTTTTCTGAAGGACCGTTGTAGTGCAAGAGTTTTGAAATGTGTTTCTGTAAACAACTGTCGTTGTACATGAGTTTTGAAATGCGTTTCTGTAAAGGACTGTCGTTGTACATGAGTTTTTAAATGCGTTTTTCTGAAGGAGTGTTGTTGTACAAGAATCTTGAAATGAGTTTTTCTGTAGCAGTGTTGTAGTGCAAGAGTTTTGAAATGCGTTTCTGTAAAGGACTGTCGTTGTACATGAGTTTTTAAATGCGTTTTTCTGAAGGACCGTTGTTGTACAAGAATCTCATGTACAACCACAGTCCTTTACAGAAACGCATTTCAAAACTCATGTACAACGACAGTCCTTTACAGAAACACATTTCAAAACTCTTGCACTACAACACTCCTTCAGAAAAACTCATTTCAAGATTCTTGTACAACAACACTCCTTCAGAAAAACTCATTTCAAGATTCTTGTACAACAACACTCCTTCAGAAAAACACATTTCAAAACTCTTGCACTACAACACTGCTACAGAAAAACTCATTTCAAGATTCTTGTACAACAACACTCCTTCAGAAAAACGCATTTAAAAACTCATGTACAACGACAGTCCTTTACAGAAACGCATTTCAAAACTCTTGTACAACGACAGTTGTTTACAGAAACACATTTCAAAACTCTTGCACTACAACACTGCTACAGAAAAACTCATTTCAAGATTCTTGTACAACAACACTCCTTCAGAAAAACGCATTTCAAAACTCATGTACAACGACAGTTGTTTACAGAAACACATTTCAAAACTCTTGCACTACAACGGTCCTTCAGAAAAACACATTTCAAGACTCTTGTACAACAACGCTCCTTCAGAAAAACACATTTCAAGACTCATGTACAACGACAGTCCTTTACAGAAACGCATTTCAAAACTCTTGCACTACAACACTGCTACAGAAAAACTCTTTTCAAGATTCTTGTACAACAACACTCCTTCAGAAAAACGCATTTAAAAACTCATGTACAACGACAGTCCTTCACAGAAACACATTTCAAGACTCTTGTACAACAACAGTCCTTCACAGAAACACATTTCAAGACTCTTGTACAACAACAGTCCTTCAGAAAAACTCATTTCAAGACTCATGTACAACAACACTCCTTCAGAGAAACGCATTTCAAAACTCATGTACAACGACAGTTGTTTACAGAAACACATTTCAAAACTCATGTACAACGACAGTTGTTTACAGAAACACATCTCAAAACTCTTGCACTACAACACTGCTACAGAAAAACTCATTTCAAAACTCTTGTACAACAACGGTCCTTCAGAAAAACACATTTAAAAACTCATGCACAATAACAGTCCTTCACAGAAACACATTTCAAGACTCTTGTACAACAACGGTCCTTCAGAAAAACTCATTTCAAGATTCTTGTACAACAACACTCCTTCAGAGAAACACATTTAAAAACTCATGTACAACGACAGTCCTTTACAGAAACACATTTCAAAACTCTTTCACTACAACACTGCTACAGAAAAACTCATTTCAAGATTCTTGTACAACAACGGTCCTTCAGAAAAACACATTTCAAGACTCTTGTACAACAACGCTCCTTCAGAAAAACACATTTAAAAACTCATGTACAACGACAGTTGTTTACAGAAACGCATTTCAAAACTCTTGTACAACGACAGTTGTTTACAGAAACACATTTCAAAACTCTTGCACTACAACACTGCTACAGAAAAACTCATTTCAAGATTCTTGTACAACAACGGTCCTTCAGAAAAACACATTTCAAGACTCTTGTACAACAACGGTCCTTCAGAAAAACACATTTCAAGATTCTTGTACAACAACGCTCCTTCAGAAAAACGCATTTAAAAACTCATGCACAACAACAGTCCTTCACAGAAACACATTTCAAGACTCTTGTACAACAACAGTCCTTCAGAAAAACTCATTTCAAGATTCTTGTACAACAACACTCCTTCAGAAAAACACATTTCAAAACTCATGTACAACGACAGTCCTTTACAGAAACGCATTTCAAAACTCTTGCACTACAACACTGCTACAGAAAAACTCATTTCAAGATTCTTGTACAACAACGCTCCTTCAGAAAAACGCATTTAAAAACTCATGTACAACGACAGTCCTTTACAGAAACGCATTTCAAAACTCTTGCACTACAACACTGCTATAGAAAAACTCATTTCAAGATTCTTGTACAACAACACTCCTTCAGAAAAACGCATTTAAAAACTCATGTACAACGACAGTCCTTTACAGAAACGCATTTCAAAACTCTTGCACTACAACACTGCTATAGAAAAACTCATTTCAAGATTCTTGTACAACAACACTCCTTCAGAAAAACTCATTTCAAGATTCTTGTACAACAACACTCCTTCAGAAAAACACATTTCAAAACTCTTGCACTACAACACTGCTACAGAAAAACTCATTTCAAGATTCTTGTACAACAACACTCCTTCAGAAAAACGCATTTAAAAACTCATGTACAACGACAGTCCTTTACAGAAACGCATTTCAAAACTCATGTACAACGACAGTTGTCTACAGAAACACATTTCAAAACTCTTGCACTACAACACTGCTACAGAAAAACTCATTTCAAGATTCTTGTACAACAACGGTCCTTCAGAAAAACACATTTCAAGATTCTTGTACAACAACGCTCCTTCAGAAAAACGCATTTAAAAACTCATGCACAACAACAGTCCTTCACAGAAACACATTTCAAGACTCTTGTACAACAACAGTCCTTCAGAAAAACTCATTTCAAGATTCTTGTACAACAACACTCCTTCAGAAAAACACATTTCAAAACTCTTGTACAACGACAGTCCTTTACAGAAACGCATTTCAAAACTCTTGCACTACAACACTGCTACAGAAAAACTCATTTCAAGATTCTTGTACAACAACACTCCTTCAGAAAAACGCATTTAAAAACTCATGTACAACGACAGTCCTTTACAGAAACGCATTTCAAAACTCTTGCACTACAACACTGCTATAGAAAAACTCATTTCAAGATTCTTGTACAACAACACTCCTTCAGAAAAACTCATTTCAAGATTCTTGTACAACAACACTCCTTCAGAAAAACACATTTCAAAACTCTTGCACTACAACACTGCTACAGAAAAACTCATTTCAAGATTCTTGTACAACAACACTCCTTCAGAAAAACGCATTTAAAAACTCATGTACAACGACAGTTGTTTACAGAAACACATTTCAAAACTCTTGCACTACAACACTGCTACAGAAAAACTCATTTCAAGATTCTTGTACAACAACGCTCCTTCAGAAAAACGCATTTAAAAACTCATGTACAACGACAGTCCTTTACAGAAACGCATTTCAAAACTCATGTACAACGACAGTTGTTTACAGAAACACATTTCAAAACTCTTGCACTACAACACTGCTACAGAAAAACTCATTTCAAGATTCTTGTACAACAACGCTCCTTCAGAAAAACGCATTTAAAAACTCATGTACAACGACAGTCCTTTACAGAAACGCATTTCAAAACTCATGTACAACGACAGTTGTCTACAGAAACACATTTCAAAACTCTTGCACTACAACACTGCTACAGAAAAACTCATTTCAAGATTCTTGTACAACAACACTCCTTCAGAAAAACACATTTAAAAACTCATGTACAACGACAGTCCTTTACAGAAACGCATTTCAAAACTCTTGCACTACAACACTGCTACAGAAAAACTCATTTCAAGATTCTTGTACAACAACGGTCCTTCAGAAAAACACATTTCAAGATTCTTGTACAACAACGCTCCTTCAGAAAAACACATTTAAAAACTCATGCACAATAACAGTCCTTCACAGAAACACATTTCAAGACTCTTGTACAACAACAGTCCTTCACAGAAACACATTTCAAGACTCTTGTACAACAACTGTCCTTCAGAAAAACGCATTTAAAAACTCATGTACAACGACAGTCCTTTACAGAAACGCATTTCAAAACTCATGTACAACGACAGCTGTTTACAGAAACACATTTCAAAACTCTTGCACTACAACACTGCTACAGAAAAACTCATTTCAAGATTCTTGTACAACAACACTCCTTCAGAAAAACACATTTAAAAACTCATGTACAACGACAGTCCTTTACAGAAACGCATTTCAAAACTCTTGCACTACAACACTGCTACAGAAAAACTCATTTCAAGATTCTTGTACAACAACGGTCCTTCAGAAAAACACATTTCAAGATTCTTGTACAACAACGCTCCTTCAGAAAAACACATTTAAAAACTCATGCACAATAACAGTCCTTCACAGACACACATTTCAAGACTCTTGTACAACAACAGTCCTTCACAGAAACACATTTCAAAACTCTTGCACTACAACACTGCTACAGAAAAACTCATTTCAAGATTCTTGTACAACAACGCTCCTTCAGAAAAACGCATTTAAAAACTCATGTACAACGACAGTCCTTTACAGAAACGCATTTCAAAACTCTTGCACTACAACACTGCTACAGAAAAACTCATTTCAAGATTCTTGTACAACAACACTCCTTCAGAAAAACGCATTTTAAAACTCATGTACAACGACAGTCCTTTACAGAAACGCATTTCAAAACTCATGTACAACGACAGTTGTTTACAGAAACACATTTCAAAACTCTTGCACTACAACGGTCCTTCAGAAAAACACATTTCAAGACTCTTGTACAACAACACTCCTTCAGAAAAACGCATTTAAAAACTCATGTACAACGACAGTCCTTTACAGAAACACATTTCAAAACTCTTGCACTACAACACTGCTACAGAAAAACTCATTTCAAGATTCTTGTACAACAACGGTCCTTCAGAAAAACACATTTCAAGACTCTTGTACAACAACACTCCTTCAGAAAAACGCATTTAAAAACTCATGTACAACGACAGTCCTTTACAGAAACGCATTTCAAAACTCATGTACAACGACAGTCCTTTACAGAAACACATTTCAAAACTCTTGCACTACAACACTCCTTCAGAAAAACTCATTTCAAGATTCTTGTACAACAACACTCCTTCAGAAAAACTCATTTCAAGATTCTTGTACAACAACACTCCTTCAGAAAAACACATTTCAAAACTCTTGCACTACAACACTGCTACAGAAAAACTCATTTCAAGATTCTTGTACAACAACACTCCTTCAGAAAAACGCATTTAAAAACTCATGTACAACGACAGTCCTTTACAGAAACGCATTTCAAAACTCTTGTACAACGACAGTTGTTTACAGAAACACATTTCAAAACTCTTGCACTACAACACTGCTACAGAAAAACTCATTTCAAGATTCTTGTACAACAACACCCCTTCAGAAAAACGCATTTCAAAACTCATGTACAACGACAGTTGTTTACAGAAACACATTTCAAAACTCTTGCACTACAACGGTCCTTCAGAAAAACACATTTCAAGACTCTTGTACAACAACGCTCCTTCAGAAAAACACATTTCAAGACTCATGTACAACGACAGTCCTTTACAGAAACGCATTTCAAAACTCTTGCACTACAACACTGCTACAGAAAAACTCATTTCAAGATTCTTGTACAACAACACTCCTTCAGAAAAACGCATTTAAAAACTCATGTACAACGACAGTCCTTCACAGAAACACATTTCAAGACTCTTGTACAACAACAGTCCTTCAGAAAAACGCATTTAAAAACTCATGTACAACAACACTCCTTCAGAGAAACGCATTTCAAAACTCATGTACAACGACAGTTGTTTACAGAAACACATTTCAAAACTCATGTACAACGACAGTTGTTTACAGAAACACATCTCAAAACTCTTGCACTACAACACTGCTACAGAAAAACTCATTTCAAGACTCTTGTACAACAACGGTCCTTCAGAAAAACACATTTCAAGATTCTTGTACAACAACGCTCCTTCAGAAAAACGCATTTAAAAACTCATGCACAACAACAGTCCTTCACAGAAACACATTTCAAGACTCTTGTACAACAACAGTCCTTCAGAAAAACTCATTTCAAGATTCTTGTACAACAACACTCCTTCAGAAAAACACATTTCAAAACTCATGTACAACGACAGTCCTTTACAGAAACGCATTTCAAAACTCTTGTACAACGACAGTCCTTTACAGAAACGCATTTCAAAACTCTTGCACTACAACACTGCTACAGAAAAACTCATTTCAAGATTCTTGTACAACAACACTCCTTCAGAAAAACGCATTTAAAAACTCATGTACAACGACAGTCCTTTACAGAAACGCATTTCAAAACTCTTGCACTACAACACTGCTACAGAAAAACTCATTTCAAGATTCTTGTACAACAACACTCCTTCAGAAAAACTCATTTCAAGATTCTTGTACAACAACACTCCTTCAGAAAAACTCATTTCAAGATTCTTGTACAACAACACTCCTTCAGAAAAACACATTTAAAAACTCATGTACAACGACAGTTGTTTACAGAAACACATTTCAAAACTCATGTACAACGACAGTCCTTTACAGAAACACATTTCAAAACTCTTGCACTACAACACTGCTACAGAAAAACTCATTTCAAGATTCTTGTACAACAACACTCCTTCAGAAAAACGCATTTCAAAACTCATGTACAACGACAGTCCTTTACAGAAACACATTTCAAAACTCTTGCACTACAACACTGCTACAGAAAAACTCATTTCAAGATTCTTGTACAACAACACTCCTTCAGAAAAACGCATTTAAAAACTCATGTACAACGACAGTCCTTTACAGAAACGCATTTCAAAACTCTTGCACTACAACACTGCTACAGAAAAACTCATTTCAAGATTCTTGTACAACAACACTCCTTCAGAAAAACACATTTAAAAACTCATGTACAACGACAGTTGTTTACAGAAACACATTTCAAAACTCATGTACAACGACAGTCCTTTACAGAAACACATTTCAAAACTCTTGCACTACAACACTGCTACAGAAAAACTCATTTCAAGATTCTTGTACAACAACACTCCTTCAGAAAAACGCATTTCAAAACTCATGTACAACGACAGTCCTTTACAGAAACACATTTCAAAACTCTTGCACTACAACACTGCTACAGAAAAACTCATTTCAAGATTCTTGTACAACAACACTCCTTCAGAAAAACGCATTTAAAAACTCATGTACAACCACAGTCCTTTACAGAAACGCATTTCAAAACTCATGTACAACGACAGTCCTTTACAGAAACACATCTCAAAACTCTTGCACTACAACACTGCTACAGAAAAACTCATTTCAAAACTCTTGTACAACAACGGTCCTTCAGAAAAACACATTTAAAAACTCATGCACAATAACAGTCCTTCACAGAAACACATTTCAAGACTCTTGTACAACAACGGTCCTTCAGAAAAACTCATTTCAAGATTCTTATACAACAACACTCCTTCAGAGAAACACATTTAAAAACTCATGTACAACGACAGTCCTTTACAGAAACACATTTCAAAACTCTTGCACTACAACACTGCTACAGAAAAACTCATTTCAAGATTCTTGTACAACAACGGTCCTTCAGAAAAACACATTTCAAGACTCTTGTACAACAACGCTCCTTCAGAAAAACACATTTAAAAACTCATGTACAACGACAGTTGTTTACAGAAACGCATTTCAAAACTCTTGTACAACGACAGTTGTTTACAGAAACACATTTCAAAACTCTTGCACTACAACACTGCTACAGAAAAACTCATTTCAAGATTCTTGTACAACAACGGTCCTTCAGAAAAACACATTTCAAGACTCTTGTACAACAACGGTCCTTCAGAAAAACACATTTCAAGATTCTTGTACAACAACGCTCCTTCAGAAAAACGCATTTAAAAACTCATGCACAACAACAGTCCTTCACAGAAACACATTTCAAGACTCTTGTACAACAACAGTCCTTCAGAAAAACTCATTTCAAGATTCTTGTACAACAACACTCCTTCAGAAAAACACATTTCAAAACTCATGTACAACGACAGTCCTTTACAGAAACGCATTACAAAACTCTTGTACAACGACAGTCCTTTACAGAAACGCATTTCAAAACTCTTGCACTACAACACTGCTACAGAAAAACTAATTTCAAGATTCTTGTACAACAACACTCCTTCAAAAAAACGCATTTAAAAACTCATGTACAACGACAGTCCTTTACAGAAACGCATTTTAAAACTCTTGCACTACAACACTGCTATAGAAAAACTCATTTCAAGATTCTTGTACAACAACACTCCTTCAGAAAAACTCATTTCAAGATTCTTGTACAACAACACTCCTTCAGAAAAACACATTTCAAAACTCTTGCACTACAACACTGCTACAGAAAAACTCATTTCAAGATTCTTGTACAACAACACTCCTTCAGAAAAACGCATTTAAAAACTCATGTACAACGACAGTCCTTTACAGAAACGCATTTCAAAACTCTTGCACTACAACACTGCTACAGAAAAACTCATTTCAAGATTCTTGTACAACAACGCTCCTTCAGAAAAACGCATTTAAAAACTCATGTACAACGACAGTTGTTTACAGAAACACATTTCAAAACTCTTGCACTACAACGGTCCTTCAGAAAAACACATTTCAAGATTCTTGTACAACAACACTCCTTCAGAAAAACACATTTAAAAACTCATGTACAACGACAGTCCTTTACAGAAACGCATTTCAAAACTCTTGTACAACGACAGTCCTTTACAGAAACGCATTTCAAAACTCTTGTACAACGACAGTTGTTTACAGAAACACATTTCAAAACTCTTGCACTACAACACTGCTACAGAAAAACTCATTTCAAGATTCTTGTATAAAAACAGTCCTTCAGAAAAACTCATTTCAAGACTCATGTACAACAACACTCCTTCAGAGAAACGCATTTCAAGATTCTTGTACAACAACGCTCCTTCAGAAAAACGCATTTAAAAACTCATGTACAACGACAGTCCTTTACAGAAACGCATTTCAAAACTCATGTACAACGACAGTTGTTTACAGAAACACATTTCAAAACTCTTGCACTACAACACTGCTACAGAAAAACTCATTTCAAGATTCTTGTACAACAACGCTCCTTCAGAAAAACGCATTTAAAAACTCATGTACAACGACAGTCCTTTACAGAAACGCATTTCAAAACTCATGTACAACGACAGTTGTTTACAGAAACACATTTCAAAACTCTTGCACTACAACACTGCTACAGAAAAACTCATTTCAAGATTCTTGTACAACAACACTCCTTCAGAAAAACACATTTAAAAACTCATGTACAACGACAGTCCTTTACAGAAACGCATTTCAAAACTCTTGCACTACAACACTGCTACAGAAAAACTCATTTCAAGATTCTTGTACAACAACGGTCCTTCAGAAAAACACATTTCAAGATTCTTGTACAACAACGCTCCTTCAGAAAAACACATTTAAAAACTCATGCACAATAACAGTCCTTCACAGAAACACATTTCAAGACTCTTGTACAACAACAGTCCTTCACAGAAACACATTTCAAGACTCTTGTACAACAACTGTCCTTCAGAAAAACTCATTTAAAAACTCATGTACAACGACAGTCCTTTACAGAAACGCATTTCAAAACTCATGTACAACGACAGTTGTTTACAGAAACACATTTCAAAACTCTTGCACTACAACGGTCCTTCAGAAAAACACATTTCAAGATTCTTGTACAACAACACTCCTTCAGAAAAACACATTTAAAAACTCATGTACAACGACAGTCCTTTACAGAAACGCATTTCAAAACTCTTGTACAACGACAGTCCTTTACAGAAACGCATTTCAAAACTCTTGTACAACGACAGTTGTTTACAGAAACACATTTCAAAACTCTTGCACTACAACACTGCTACAGAAAAACTCATTTCAAGATTCTTGTATAAAAACAGTCCTTCAGAAAAACTCATTTCAAGACTCATGTACAACAACACTCCTTCAGAGAAACGCATTTCAAGATTCTTGTACAACAACGCTCCTTCAGAAAAACGCATTTAAAAACTCATGTACAACGACAGTCCTTTACAGAAACGCATTTCAAAACTCTTGTACAACGACAGTTGTTTACAGAAACACATTTCAAAACTCTTGCACTACAACACTGCTACAGAAAAACTCATTTCAAGATTCTTGTACAACAACGCTCCTTCAGAAAAACGCATTTAAAAACTCATGTACAACGACAGTCCTTTACAGAAACGCATTTCAAAAATCATGTACAACGACTGTTGTTTACAGAAACACATTTCAAAACTCTTGCACTACAACACTGCTACAGAAAAACACATTTCAAGACTCTTGTACAACAACGCTCCTTCAGAAAAACACATTTAAAAACTCATGTACAACGACAGTTGTTTACAGAAACGCATTTCAAAACTCTTGTACAACGACAGTTGTTTACAGAAACACATTTCAAAACTCTTGCACTACAACACTGCTACAGAAAAACTCATTTCAAGATTCTTGTACAACAACGGTCCTTCAGAAAAACACATTTCAAGACTCTTGTACAACAACGCTCCTTCAGAAAAACACATTTAAAAACTCATGTACAACGACAGTTGTTTACAGAAACGCATTTCAAAACTCTTGTACAACGACAGTCCTTTACAGAAACGCATTTCAAAACTCATGTACAACGACAGTTGTTTACAGAAACACATTTCAAAACTCTTGCACTACAACACTGCTACAGAAAAACTCATTTCAAGATTCTTGTACAACAACACTCCTTCAGAAAAACGCATTTAAAAACTCATGTACAACAACAGTCCTTTACAGAAACGCATTTCAAAACTCATGTACAACGACAGTTGTTTACAGAAACACATTTCAAAACTCTTGCACTACAACACTGCTACAGAAAAACTCATTTCAAGATTCTTGTACAACAACGCTCCTTCAGAAAAACGCATTTAAAAACTCATGTACAACGACAGTCCTTTACAGAAACGCATTTCAAAACTCATGTACAACGACAGTTGTTTACAGAAACACATTTCAAAACTGTTGCACTACAACACTACTACAGAAAAACTCATTTCAAGATTCTTGTACAACAACACTCCTTCAGAAAAACACATTTAAAAACTCATGTACAACGACAGTCCTTTACAGAAACGCATTTCAAAACTCTTGCACTACAACACTGCTACAGAAAAACTCATTTCAAGATTCTTGTACAACAACGGTCCTTCAGAAAAACACATTTAAAAACTCATGCACAATAACAGTCCTTCACAGAAACACATTTCAAGACTCTTGTACAACAACAGTCCTTCAAAGAAACACATTTCAAGACTCTTGTACAACAACGGTCCTTCAGAAAAACTCATTTAAAAACTCATGTACAACGACAGTCCTTTACAGAAACGCATTTCAAAACTCATGTACAACGACAGTTGTTTACAGAAACACATTTCAAAACTCTTGCACTACAACGGTCCTTCAGAAAAACACATTTCAAGACTCTTGTACAACAACGCTCCTTCAGAAAAACACATTTAAAAACTCATGTACAACGACAGTCCTTTACAGAAACGCATTTCAAAACTCTTGTACAACGACAGTCCTTTACAGAAACGCATTTCAAAACTCTTGTACAACGACAGTTGTTTACAGAAACACATTTCAAAACTCTTGCACTACAACACTGCTACAGAAAAACTCATTTCAAGATTCTTGTATAAAAACAGTCCTTCAGAAAAACTCATTTCAAGACTCATGTACAACAACACTCCTTCAGAGAAACGCATTTCAAGATTCTTGTACAACAACGCTCCTTCAGAAAAACGCATTTAAAAACTCATGTACAACGACAGTTGTTTACAGAAACGCATTTCAAAACTCATGTACAACGACAGTCCTTTACAGAAACGCTTTTCAAAACTCTTGCACTACAACACTGCTACAGAAAAACTCATCTCAAGATTCTTGTACAACAACACTCCTTCAGAAAAACACATTTAAAAACTCATGTACAACGACAGTCCTTCAGAAAAACGCATTTCAAAACTCTTGTACAACGACAGTTGTTTACAGAAACACATTTCAAAACTCTTGCACAACGGTCCTTCAGAAAAACACATTTCAAGACTCTTGTACAACAACACTCCTTCAGAAAAACACATTTAAAAACTCATGTACAACGACAGTCCTTTACAGAAACGCATTTCAAAACTCATGTACAACGACAGTTGTTTACAGAAACACATTTCAAAACTCTTGCACTACAACACTGCTACAGAAAAACTCATTTCAAGATTCTTGTACAACAACACTCCTTCAGAAAAACACATTTAAAAACTCATGTGCAACGACAGTCCTTTACAGAAACACATTTCAAAACTCTTGCACTACAACACTGCTACAGAAAAACTCATTTCAAGATTCTTGTACAACAACGGTCCTTCAGAAAAACGCATTTAAAAACTCATGTCTAACGACAGTCCTTTACAGAAACGCATTTCAAAACTCTTGCACTACAACACTGCTACAGAAAAACTCATTTCAAGATTCTTGTACAACAACGGTCCTTCAGAAAAACACATTTCAAGATTCTTGTACAACAACGCTCCTTCAGAAAAACGCATTTAAAAACTCATGTACAACGACAGTCCTTTACAGAAACGCATTTCAAAACTCATGTACAACGACAGTTGTTTACAGAAACACATTTCAAAACTCTTGCACTACAACACTGCTACAGAAAAACTCATTTCAAGATTCTTGTACAAGAACACTCCTTCAGAAAAACACATTTAAAAACTCATGTGCAACGACAGTCCTTTACAGAAACACATTTCAAAACTCTTGCACTACAACACTGCTACAGAAAAACTCATTTCAAGATTCTTGTACAACAACGGTCCTTCAGAAAAACGCATTTAAAAACTCATGTCTAACGACAGTCCTTTACAGAAACGCATTTCAAAACTCTTGCACTACAACACTGCTACAGAAAAACTCATTTCAAGATTCTTGTACAACACCACTCCTTCAGAAAAACGCATTTCAAAACTCATGTACAACGACAGTCCTTTACAGAAACGCATTTCAAAACTCATGTACAACGACAGTTGTTTACAGAAACACATTTCAAAACTCTTGCACTACAACACTGCTACAGAAAAACTCATTTCAAGATTCTTGTACAACAACGCTCCTTCAGAAAAACGCATTTCAAAACTCATGTACAACGACAGTTGTTTACAGAAACACATTTCAAAACTCTTGCACTACAACACTGCTACAGAAAAACTCATTTCAAGATTCTTGTACAACAACACTCCTTCATGTACAACGCATTTAAAAACTCATGTACAACGACAGTCCTTTACAGAAACACATTTCAAGACTCTTGTACAACAACGGTCCTTCAGAAAAACACATTTCAAGACTCTTGTACAACAACGCACCTTCAGAAAAACACATTTACAAACTCATGTACAACGACAGTTGTTTACAGAAACACATTTCAAAACTCTTGTACAACGACAGTTGTTTACAGAAACACATTTCAAAACTCTTGCACTACAACACTGCTACAGAAAAACTCATTTCAAGATTCTTGTACAACAACGGTCCTTCAGAAAAACACATTTCAAGACTCTTGTACAACAACGCTCCTTCAGAAAAACACATTTACAAACTCATGTACAACGACAGTTGTTTACTGAAACACATTTAAAAACTCATGCACAATAACAGTCCTTCACAGAAACACATTTCAAGACTCTTGTACAACAACGGTCCTTCAGAAAAACACATTTCAAGACTCTTGTACAACAACGCTCCTTCAGAAAAACACATTTACAAACTCATGTACAACGACAGTTGTTTACAGAAACACATTTCAAAACTCTTGTACAACGACAGTTGTTTACAGAAACACATTTCAAAACTCTTGCACTACAACACTGCTAGAGAAAAACTCATTTCAAGATTCTTGTACAACAACACTCCTTCAGAAAAACGCATTTAAAAACTCATGTACAACGACAGTCCTTTACAGAAACGCATTTCAAAACTCTTGTACAACGACAGTCCTTTACAGAAACGCATTTCAAAACTCTTGTACAACGACAGTTGTTTACAGAAACACATTTCAAAACTCTTGCACTACAACACTGCTACAGAAAAACTCATTTCAAGATTCTTGTATAAAAACAGTCCTTCAGAAAAACTCATTTCAAGACTCATGTACAACAACACTCCTTCAGAGAAACGCATTTCAAGATTCTTGTACAACAACGCTCCTTCAGAAAAACGCATTTAAAAACTCATGTACAACGACAGTCCTTTACAGAAACGTATTTCAAAACTCTTGTACAACGACAGTTGTTTACAGAAACACATTTCAAAACTCTTGCACTACAACACTGCTACAGAAAAACTCATTTCAAGATTCTTGTACAACAACGCTCCTTCAGAAAAACACATTTAAAAACTCATGTACAACGACAGTCCTTTACAGAAACGCATTTCAAAACTCATGTACAACGACAGTTGTTTACAGAAACACATTTCAAAACTCTTGCACTACAACACTGCTACAGAAAAACACATTTCAAGACTCTTGTACAACAACGGTCCTTCAGAAAAACTCATTTAGAAACTCATGTACAACGACAGTCCTTTACAGAAACGCATTTCAAAACTCATGTACAACGACAGTTGTTTACAGAAACACATTTCAAAACTCTTGCACTACAACGGTCCTTCAGGAAAACACATTTCAAGATTCTTGTACAACAACACTCCTTCAGAAAAACACATTTAAAAACTCATGTACAACGACAGTTGTTTACAGAAACGCATTTCAAAACTCATGTACAACGACAGTCCTTTACAGAAACGCATTTCAAAACTCTTGCACTACAACACTGCTACAGAAAAACTCATTTCAAGATTCTTGTACAACAACACTCCTTCAGAAAACACATTTAAAAACTCATGTACAACGACAGTCCTTCAGAAAAACGCATTTCAAAACTCTTGTACAACGACAGTTGTTTACAGAAACACATTTCAAAACTCTTGCACTACAACGGTCCTTCAGAAAAACACATTTCAAGACTCTTGTACAACAACACTCCTTCAGAAAAACACATTTAAAAACTCATGTGCAACGACAGTCCTTTACAGAAACGCATTTCAAAACTCTTGCACTACAACACTGCTACAGAAAAACTCATTTCAAGATTCTTGTACAACAACGGTCCTTCAGAAAAACACATTTCAAGATTCTTGTACAACAACGCTCCTTCAGAAAAACGCATTTAAAAACTCATGTACAACGACAGTCCTTTACAGAAACGCATTTCAAAACTCTTGCACTACAACACTGCTACAGAAAAACTCATTTCAAGATTCTTGTACAACAACGGTCCTTCAGAAAAACGCATTTAAAAACTCATGTGCAACGACAGTCCTTTACAGAAACACATTTCAAAACTCTTGCACTACAACACTGCTACAGAAAAACTCATTTCAAGATTCTTGTACAACAACGGTCCTTCAGAAAAACGCATTTAAAAACTCATGTACAACGACAGTCCTTTACAGAAACGCATTTCAAAACTCTTGCACTACAACACTGCTACAGAAAAACTCATTTCAAGATTCTTGTACAACAACACTCCTTCAGAAAAACGCATTTCAAAACTCATGTACAACGACAGTCCTTTACAGAAACGCATTTCAAAACTCATGTACAACGACAGTTGTTTACAGAAACACATTTCAAAACTCTTGCACTACAACACTGCTACAGAAAAACTCATTTCAAGATTCTTGTACAACAACGCTCCTTCAGAAAAACGCATTTCAAAACTCATGTACAACGACAGTTGTTTACAGAAACACATTTCAAAACTCTTGCACTACAACACTGCTACAGAAAAACTCATTTCAAGATTCTTGTACAACAACACTCCTTCAGAAAAACGCATTTAAAAACTCATGTACAACGACAGTCCTTTACAGAAACACATTTCAAGACTCTTGTACAACAACGGTCCTTCAGAAAAACACATTTCAAGACTCTTGTACAACAACGCACCTTCAGAAAAACACATTTACAAACTCATGTACAACGACAGTTGTTTACAGAAACACATTTCAAAACTCTTGTACAACGACAGTTGTTTACAGAAACACATTTCAAAACTCTTGCACTACAACACTGCTACAGAAAAACTCATTTCAAGATTCTTGTACAACAACACTCCTTCAGAAAAACGCATTTAAAAACTCATGTACAACGACAGTCCTTTACAGAAACACATTTCAAGACTCTTGTACAACGACAGTCCTTCAGAAAAACGCATTTCAAAACTCTTGTACAACGACAGTTGTTTACAGAAACACATTTCAAAACTCTTGCACTACAACACTGCTACAGAAAAACTCATTTCAAGATTCTTGTACAACAACACTCCTTCAGAAAAACACATTTAAAAACTCATGTGCAACGACAGTCCTTTACAGAAACACATTTCAAAACTCTTGCACTACAACACTGCTACAGAAAAACTCATTTCAAGATTCTTGTACAACAACGGTCCTTCAGAAAAACGCATTTAAAAACTCATGTACAACGACAGTCCTTTACAGAAACGCATTTCAAAACTCTTGCACTACAACACTGCTACAGAAAAACTCATTTCAAGATTCTTGTACAACAACACTCCTTCAGAAAAACGCATTTCAAAACTCATGTACAACGACAGTCCTTTACAGAAACGCATTTCAAAACTCATGTACAACGACAGTTGTTTACAGAAACACATTTCAAAACTCTTGCACTACAACACTGCTACAGAAAAACTCATTTCAAGATTCTTGTACAACAACGCTCCTTCAGAAAAACGCATTTCAAAACTCATGTACAACGACAGTTGTTTACAGAAACACATTTCAAAACTCTTGCACTACAACACTGCTACAGAAAAACTCATTTCAAGATTCTTGTACAACAACACTCCTTCAGAAAAACGCATTTCAAAACTCATGTACAACGACACTCCTTCAGAGAAACGCATTTCAAAACTCATGTACAACGACAGTTGTTTACAGAAACACATTTAAAAACTCATGTACAACGACAGTTGTTTACAGAAACACATTTCAAAACTCTTGCACTACAACACTGCTACAGAAAAACTCATTTCAAGATTCTTGTACAACAACGGTCCTTCAGAAAAACGCATTTAAAAACTCATGTACAACGACAGTTGTTTACAGAAACACATTTCAAAACTCTTGCACTACAACACTGCTACAGAAAAACTCATTTCAAGATTCTTGTACAACAACGGTCCTTCAGAAAAACGCATTTAAAAACTCATGTACAACGACAGTTGTTTACAGAAACACATTTCAAAACTCTTGCACTACAACACTGCTACAGAAAAACGCATTTAAAAACTCATGTACAACGACAGTCCTTTACAGAAACACATTTCAAAACTCTTGTACAACGACAGTTGTTTACAGAAACACATTTCAAAACTCTTGCACTACAACACTGCTACAGAAAAACTCATTTCAAGATTCTTGTACAACAACGGTCCTTCAGAAAAACACATTTAAAAACTCATGTACAACGACAGTCCTTTACAGAAACGCATTTCAAAACTCATGTACAACGACAGTTGTTTACAGAAACACATTTCAAAACTCATGTACAACGACAGTTGTTTACAGAAACACATTTCAAAACTCTTGCACTACAACACTGCTACAGAAAAACTCATTTCAAGATTCTTGTACAACAACACTCCTTCAGAAAAACACATTTAAAAACTCATGTACAACGACAGTAACACATTTCAAAACTCTTGCACTACAACACTGCTACAGAAAAACTCATTTCAAGACTCTTGTACAACAACGGTCCTTCAGAAAAACACATTTAAAAACTCATGCACAATAACAGTCCTTCACAGAAACACATTTCAAGACTCTTGTACAACAACAGTTGTTTACAGAAACACATTTCAAAACTCTTGCACTACAACGGTCCTTCAGAAAAACACATTTCAAGACTCTTGTACAACAACACTCTTCAGAAAAACGCATTTAAAAACTCATGTACAACGACAGTCCTTTACAGAAACACATTTCAAAACTCTTGCACTACAACACTGCTACAGAAAAACTCATTTCAAGATTCTTGTACAACAACACTCCTTCAGAAAAACTCATTTAAAAACTCATGTACAACGACAGTCCTTTACAGAAACACATTTCAAAACTCTTGCACTACAACACTGCTACAGAAAAACTCATTTCAAGATTCTTGTACAACAACACTCCTTCAGAAAAACACATTTAAAAACTCATGTACAACGACAGTCCTTTACAGAAACGCATTTCAAAACTCTTGCACAACGACAGTTGTTTACAGAAACACATTTCAAAACTCTTGCACTACAACACTGCTACAGAAAAACTCATTTCAAGATTCTTGTACAACAACGCTCCTTCAGAAAAACGCATTTCAAAACTCATGTACAACGACAGTTGTTTACAGAAACACATTTCAAAACTCTTGCACTACAACACTGCTACAGAAAAACTCATTTCAAGACTCTTGTACAACAACACTCCTTCAGAAGAACGCATTTAAAAACTCATGTACAACGACAGTTATTTACAGAAACACATTTCAAAACTCTTGCACTACAACACTGCTACAGAAAAACACATTTCAAGACTCATGTACAACGACAGTCCTTTACAGAAACGCATTTCAAAACTCATGTACAACGACAGTTGTTTACAGAAACACATTTCAAAACTCTTGCACTACAACGGTCCTTCAGAAAAACACATTTCAAGACTCTTGTACAACAACAGTCCTTCAGAAAAACGCATTTAAAAACTCATGTACAACGACAGTTGTTTACAGAAACACATTTCAAAACTCTTGCACTACAACACTGCTACAGAAAAACACATTTCAAGACTCATGTACAACGACAGTCCTTTACAGAAACGCATTTCAAAACTCATGTACAACGACAGTTGTTTACAGAAACACATTTCAAAACTCTTGCACTACAACACTGCTACAGAAAAACACATTTCAAGACTCATGTACAACGACAGTCCTTTACAGAAACGCATTTCAAAACTCATGTACAACGACAGTTGTTTACAGAAACACATTTCAAAACTCTTGCACTACAACACTGCTACAGAAAAACTCATTTCAAGATTCTTGTACAACAACACTCCTTCAGAAAAACGCATTTAAAAACTCATGTACAACGACAGTTGTTTACAGAAACACATTTCAAGACTCTTGTACAACAACGGTCCTTCAGAAAAACACATTTCAAGACTCATGTACAACAACACTCCTTCAGAGAAACGCATTTCAAAACTCATGTACAACGACAGTTGTTTACAGAAACACATTTCAAAACTCTTGCACTACAACACTGCTACAGAAAAACTCATTTCAAGATTCTTGTACAACAACGGTCCTTCAGAAGAACACATTTCAAGACTCTTGTACAACAACAGTCCTTCAGAAAAACTCATTTCAAAACTCCTGTACAACGACAGTTGTTTACAGAAACACATTTCAAAACTCTTGCACTACAACACTGCTACAGAAAAACTCATTTCAAGATTCTTGTACAACAACGGTCCTTCAGAAAAACACATTTCAAAACTCATGCACAACAACAGTCCTTCACAGAAACACATTTCAAGACTCTTGTACAACAACAGTCCTTCAGAAAAACTCATTTCAAGACTCATGTACAACGACAGTTGTTTACAGAAACACATTTCAAAACTCTTGTACAACAACAGTCCTTCAGAAAAACTCATTTCAAGATTCTTGTACAACAACGGTCCTTCAGAAAAACACATTTCAAGACTCTTGCACTACAACACTCCTTCAGAAAAACTCATTTCAAGATTCTTGTACAACAACACTCCTTCAGAAAAACGCATTTAAAAACTCATGTACAACGACAGTCCTTTACAGAAACGCATTTCAAAACTTTTGCACTACAACACTGCTACAGAAAAACTCATTTCAAGATTCTTGTACAACAACACTCCTTCAGAAAAACGCATTTAAAAACTCATGTACAACGACAGTCCTTCACAGAAACACATTTCAAGACTCTTGTACAACAACAGTCCTTCACAGAAACACATTTCAAGACTCTTGTACAACAACAGTCCTTCAGAAAAACTCATTTCAAGACTTACAGAAACACATTTCAAAACTCATGTACAACGACAGTTGTTTACAGAAACACATCTCAAAATTCTTGCACTACAACACTGCTACAGAAAAACTCATTTCAAGACTCTTGTACAACAACGGTCCTTCAGAAAAACACATTTAAAAACTCATGCACAATAACAGTCCTTCACAGAAACACATTTCAAGACTCTTGTACAACAACAGTCCTTCAGAAAAACTCATTTCAAGACTCATGTACAACAACACTCCTTCAGAGAAACGCATTTCAAAACTCATGTACAACGACAGTTGTTTACAGAAACACATTTCAAAACTCATGTACAACGACAGTTGTTTACAGAAACACATCTCAAAACTCTTGCACTACGACACTGCTACAGAAAAACTCATTTCAAGATTCTTGTACAACAACACTCCTTCAGAAAAACGCATTTAAAAACTCATGTACAACGACAGTCCTTCACAGAAACACATTTCAAGACTCTTGTACAACAACAGTCCTTCACAGAAACACATTTCAAGACTCTTGTACAACAACAGTCCTTCAGAAAAACTCATTTCAAGACTCATGTACAACAACACTCCTTCAGAGAAACGCATTTCAAAACTCATGTACAACGACAGTTGTTTACAGAAACACATTTCAAAACTCATGTACAACGACAGTTGTTTACAGAAACACATCTCAAAACTCTTGCACTACAACACTGCTACAGAAAAACTCATTTCAAGACTCTTGTACAACAACGGTCCTTCAGAAAAACACATTTAAAAACTCATGCACAATAACAGTCCTTCACAGAAACACATTTCAAGACTCTTGTACAACAACAGTCCTTCAGAAAAACTCATTTCAAGATTCTTGTACAACAACGCTCCTTCAGAAAAACACATTTAAAAACTCTTGTACAACAACGCTCCTTCAGAAAAACACATTTAAAAACTCATGTACAACGACAGTTGTTTACAGAAACGCATTTCAAAACTCATGTACAACGACAGTTGTTTACAGAAACACATTTCAAAACTCTTGCACTACAACATTGCTACAGAAAAACTCATTTCAAGATTCTTGTACAACAACGCTTCTTCAGAAAAACGCATTTAAAAACTCATGTACAACGACAGTCCTTTACAGAAACGCATTTCAAAACTCATGTACAACGACAGTTATTTACAGAAACACATTTCAAAACTCTTGCACTACAACACTGCTACAGAAAAACACATTTCAAGACTCTTGTACAACAACGCTCCTTCAGAAAAACACATTTAAAAACTCATGTACAACGACAGTTGTTTACAGAAACGCATTTCAAAACTCTTGTACAACGACAGTTGTTTACAGAAACACATTTCAAAACTCTTGCACTACAACGGTCCTTCAGAAAAACACATTTCAAGACTCTTGTACAACAACGCTCCTTCAGAAAAACACATTTAAAAACTCATGTACAACGACAGTTGTTTACAGAAACACATTTCAAAACTCTTGCACTACAACACTGCTACAGAAAAACTCATTTCAAGATTCTTGTACAACAACGGTCCTTCAGAAAAACACATTTCAAGATTCTTGTACAACAACGGTCCTTCAGAAAAACACATTTCAAGACTCTTGTACAACAACAGTCCTTCAGAAAAACTCATTTCAAGATTCTTGTACAACAACGGTCCTTCAGAAAAACTCATTTCAAGATTCTTGTACAACAACACTCCTTCAGAAAAACGCATTTAAAAACTCATGTACAACGACAGTCCTTTACAGAAACGCATTTCAAAACTCATGTACAACGACAGTTGTTTACAGAAACACATTTCAAAACTCTTGCACTACACCACTGCTACAGAAAAACTCATTTCAAGATTCTTGTACAACAACACTCCTTCAGAAAAACGCATTTAAAAACTCATGTACAACGACAGTCCTTTACAGAAACGCATTTCAAAACTCATGTACAACGACAGTTGTACAGAAAAACTCATTTCAAGATTCTTGTACAACAACACTCCTTCAGAAAAACGCATTTAAAAACTCATGTACAACGACAGTCCTTTACAGAAACGCATTTCAAAACTCATGTACAACGACAGTTGTTTACAGAAACACATTTCAAAACTCTTGCACTACAACACTGCTACAGAAAAACTCATTTCAAGATTCTTGTACAACAACACTCCTTCAGAAAAACGCATTTAAAAACTCATGTACAACGACAGTCCTTTACAGAAACGCATTTCAAAACTCATGTACAACGACAGTTGTTTACAGAAACACATTTCAAAACTCTTGCACTACAACACTGCTACAGAAAAACACATTTCAAGACTCATGTACAACGACAGTATTTTACAGAAACGCATTTCAAAACTCATGTACAACGACAGTTGTTTACAGAAACACATTTCAAAACTCTTGCACTACAACACTGCTACAGAAAAACTCATTTCAAGATTCTTGTACAACAACACTCCTTCAGAAAAACGCATTTAAAAACTCATGTACAACGACAGTTGTTTACAGAAACACATTTCAAGACTCTTGTACAACAACGGTCCTTCAGAAAAACACATTTCAAGACTCATGTACAACAACACTCCTTCAGAGAAACGCATTTCAAAACTCATGTACAACGACAGTTGTTTACAGAAACACATTTCAAAACTCTTGCACTACAACACTGCTACAGAAGAACACATTTCAAGACTCTTGTACAACAACAGTCCTTCAGAAAAACTCATTTCAAAACTCATGTACAACGACAGTTGTTTACAGAAACACATTTCAAAACTCTTGCACTACAACACTGCTACAGAAAAACTCATTTCAAGATTCTTGTATAACAACGGTCCTTCAGAAAAACACATTTCAAAACTCATGCACAACAACAGTCCTTCACAGAAACACATTTCAAGACTCTTGTACAACAACAGTCCTTCAGAAAAACTCATTTCAAGACTCATGTACAACGACAGTTGTTTACAGAAACACATTTCAAAACTCTTGTACAACAACAGTCCTTCAGAAAAACTCATTTCAAGATTCTTGTACAACAACGGTCCTTCAGAAAAACACATTTTAAGATTCTTGTACAACAACACTCCTTCAGAAAAACGCATTTCAAAACTCATGTACAACGACAGTTGTTTACAGAAACACATTTCAAAACTCTTGCACTACAACACTGCTACAGAAAAACTCATTTCAAGATTCTTGTACAACAACACTCCTTCAGAAAAACGCATTTAAAAACTCATGTACAACGACAGTCCTTTACAGAAACACATTTCAAAACTCTTGCACTACAACACTGCTACAGAAAAACTCATTTCAAGATTCTTGTACAACAACACTCCTTCAGAAAAACGCATTTAAAAACTCTTGTACAACGACAGTTGTTTACAGAAACACATTTCAAGATTCTTGTACAACAACGGTCCTTCAGAAAAACACATTTCAAAACTCTTGCACTACAACACTGCTACAGAAAAACTCATTTCAAGATTCTTGTACAACAACACTCCTTCAGAAAAACGCATTTAAAAACTCATGTACAACGACACTCCTTCACAGAAACACATTTCAAGACTCATGTACAACGACAGTTGTTTACAGAAACACATTTCAAAACTCTTGCACTACAACACTGCTACATGCAGTCTACAACAGTCCTTCAGAAAAACTCATTTCAAGACTCATGTACAACAACACTCCTTCAGAGAAACGCATTTCAAAACTCATGTACAACGACAGTTGTTTACAGAAACACATTTCAAAACTCTTGCACTACAACACTGCTACAGAAAAACTCATTTCAAGATTCTTGTACAACAACACTCCTTCAGAAAAACGCATTTAAAAACTCATGTACAACGACAGTCCTTTACAGAAACGCATTTCAAAACTCTTGCACTACAACACTGCTACAGAAAAACTCATTTCAAGATTCTTGTACAACAACACTCCTTCAGAAAAACGCATTTAAAAACTCATGTACAACGACAGTCCTCTACAGAAACTCATTTCAAGACTCATGTACAACGACAGTTGTTTACAGAAACACATTTCAAAACTCTTGCACTACAACACTGCTACAGAAAAACTCATTTCAAGATTCTTGTACAACAACACTCCTTCAGAAACACATTTCAAAACTCTTGCACTACAACACTGCTACAGAAAAACTCATTTCAAGATTCTTGTACAACAACGGTCCTTCAGAAAAACACATTTAAAAACTCATGTACAACGACAGTCCTTTACAGAAACACATTTCAAAACTCTTGCACTACAACACTGCTACAGAAAAACTCATTTCAAGATTCTTGTACAACAACACTCCTTCAGAAAAACGCATTTAAAAACTCATGTACAACGACAGTCCTTTACAGAAACGCATTTCAAAACTCTTGCACTACAACACTGCTACAGAAAAACTCATTTCAAGATTCTTGTACAACAACACTCCTTCAGAAAAACGCATTTAAAAACTCATGTACAACGACAGTCCTTTACAGAAACTCATTTCAAAACTCTTGCACTACAACACTGCTACAGAAAAACTCATTTCAAGATTCTTGTACAACAACACTCCTTCAGAAAAACACATTTAAAAACTCATGTGCAACGACAGTATTTTACAGAAACACATTTCAAAACTCTTGCACTACAACACTGCTACAGAAAAACTCATTTCAAGATTCTTGTACAACAACACTCCTTCAGAAAAACGCATTTAAAAACTCATGTACAACGACAGTCCTTTACAGAAACGCATTTCAAAACTCTTGCACTACAACACTGCTACAGAAAAACTCATTTCAAGATTCTTGTACAACAACACTCCTTCAGAAAAACGCATTTAAAAACTCATGTACAACGACAGTCCTTTACAGAAACTCATTTCAAGACTCATGTACAACGACAGTTGTTTACAGAAACACATTTCAAGACTCATGTACAACGACAGTTGTTTACAGAAACACATTTCAAAACTCTTGCACTACAACACTGCTACAGAAAAACTCATTTCAAGATTCTTGTACAACAACACTCCTTCAGAAAAACGCATTTAAAAACTCATGTACAACGACAGTCCTTTACAGAAACACATTTCAAAACTCTTGCACTACAACACTGCTACAGAAAAACTCATTTCAAGATTCTTGTACAACAACGCTCCTTCAGAAAAACGCATTTAAAAACTCATGTACAACGACAGTCCTTTACAGAAACACATTTCAAGACTCTTGTACAACAACAGTCCTTCACAGAAACACATTTCAAGACTCTTGTACAACAACGGTACTTCAGAAAAACTCATTTCAAGATTCTTGTACAACAACACTCCTTCAGAAAAACGCATTTAAAAACTCATGTACAACGACAGTCCTTTACAGAAACGCATTTCAAAACTCATGTACAACGACAGTTGTTTACAGAAACACATTTCAAAACTCTTGCACTACAACACTGCTACAGAAAAACTCATTTCAAGATTCTTGTACAACAACACTCCTTCAGAAAAACGCATTTAAAAACTCATGTACAACGACAGTCCTTTACAGAAACTCATTTCAAGACTCATGTACAACGACAGTTGTTTACAGAAACACATTTCAAAACTCTTGCACTACAACACTGCTACAGAAAAACTCATTTCAAGATTCTTGTACAACAACACTCCTTCAGAAAAACACATTTAAAAACTCATGTGCAACGACAGTATTTTACAGAAACACATTTCAAAACTCTTGCACTACAACACTGCTACAGAAAAGCTCATTTCAAGATTCTTGTACAACAACGGTCCTTCAGAAAAACGCATTTAAAAACTCATGTACAACGACAGTCCTTTACAGAAACGCATTTCAAAACTCTTGCACTACAACACTGCTACAGAAAAACTCATTTCAAGATTCTTGTACAACAACACTCCTTCAGAAAAACGCATTTAAAAACTCATGTACAACGACAGTCCTTTACAGAAACGCATTTCAAAACTCTTGCACTACAACACTGCTACAGAAAAACTCATTTCAAGATTCTTGTACAACAACACTCCTTCAGAAAAACGCATTTAAAAACTCATGTACAACGACAGTCCTTTACAGAAACTCATTTCAAGACTCATGTACAACGACAGTTGTTTACAGAAACACATTTCAAGACTCATGTACAACGACAGTTGTTTACAGAAACATATTTCAAAACTCTTGCACTACAACACTGCTACAGAAAAACTCATTTCAAGATTCTTGTACAACAACACTCCTTCAGAAAAACGCATTTAAAAACTCATGTACAACGACAGTCCTTTACAGAAACACATTTCAAGACTCTTGTACAACAACAGTCCTTCACAGAAACACATTTCAAGACTCTTGTACAACAACGGTACTTCAGAAAAACTCATTTCAAGATTCTTGTACAACAACACTCCTTCAGAAAAACGCATTTAAAAACTCATGTACAACGACAGTCCTTTACAGAAACGCATTTCAAAACTCATGTACAACGGCAGTTGTTTACAGAAACACATTTCAAAACTCTTGCACTACAACACTGCTACAGAAAAACTCATTTCAAGATTCTTGTACAACAACACTCCTTCAGAAAAACGCATTTAAAAACTCATGTACAACGACAGTCCTTTACAGAAACTCATTTCAAGACTCATGTACAACGACAGTTGTTTACAGAAACACATTTCAAAACTCTTGCACTACAACACTGCTACAGAAAAACTCATTTCAAGATTCTTGTACAACAACACTCCTTCAGAAAAACGCATTTAAAAACTCATGTACAACGACAGTCCTTTACAGAAACACATTTCAAAACTCTTGCACTACAACACTGCTACAGAAAAACTCATTTCAAGATTCTTGTACAACAACGCTCCTTCAGAAAAACGCATTTAAAAACTCATGTACAACGACAGTCCTTTACAGAAACGCATTTCAAAACTCTTGCACTACAACACTGCTACAGAAAAACTCATTTCAAGATTCTTGTACAACAACACTCCTTCAGAAAAACGCATTTAAAAACTCATGTACAACGACAGTCCTTTACAGAAACTCATTTCAAGACTCATGTACAACGACAGTTGTTTACAGAAACACATTTCAAAACTCTTGCACTACAACACTGCTACAGAAAAACTCATTTCAAGATTCTTGTACAACAACGGTCCTTCAGAAAAACACATTTCAAGACTCTTGTACAACAACGGTCCTTCAGAAAAACACATTTAAGAACTCATGCACAATAACAGTCCTTCACAGAAACACATTTCAAGACTCTTGTACAACAACAGTCCTTCACAGAAACACATTTCAAGACTCTTGTACAACAACGGTACTTCAGAAAAACTCATTTCAAGATTCTTGTACAACAACACTCCTTCAGAAAAACGCATTTAAAAACTCATGTACAACGACAGTCCTTTACAGAAACGCATTTCAAAACTCATGTACAACGACAGTTGTTTACAGAAACACATTTCAAAACTCTTGCACTACAACACTGCTACAGAAAAACTCATTTCAAGATTCTTGTACAACAACACTCCTTCAGAAAAACGCATTTAAAAACTCATGTACAACGACAGTCCTTTACAGAAACTCATTTCAAGACTCATGTACAACGACAGTTGTTTACAGAAACACATTTCAAAACTCTTGCACTACAACACTGCTACAGAAAAACTCATTTCAAGATTCTTGTACAACAACACTCCTTCAGAAAAACGCATTTAAAAACTCATGTACAACGACAGTCCTTTACAGAAACACATTTCAAAACTCTTGCACTACAACACTGCTACAGAAAAACACATTTCAAGACTCTTGTACAACAACGCTCCTTCAGAAAAACGCATTTAAAAACTCATGTACAACGACAGTCCTTTACAGAAACGCATTTCAAAACTCTTGCACTACAACACTGCTACAGAAAAACTCATTTCAAGATTCTTGTACAACAACACTCCTTCAGAAAAACGCATTTAAAAACTCATGTACAACGACAGTCCTTTACAGAAACTCATTTCAAGACTCATGTACAACGACAGTTGTTTACAGAAACACATTTCAAAACTCTTGCACTACAACACTGCTACAGAAAAACTCATTTCAAGATTCTTGTACAACAACGGTCCTTCAGAAAAACACATTTCAAGACTCTTGTACAACAACGGTCCTTCAGAAAAACACATTTAAGAACTCATGCACAATAACAGTCCTTCACAGAAACACATTTCAAGACTCTTGTACAACAACAGTCCTTCACAGAAACACATTTCAAGACTCTTGTACAACAACGGTCCTTCAGAAAAACTCATTTCAAGATTCTCGTACAACAACACTCCTTCAGAAAAACGCATTTAAAAACTCATGTACAACGACAGTCCTTTACAGAAACACATTTCAAAACTCATGTACAACAACACTCCTTCAGAGAAACGCATTTCAACAACACTCCTTCAGAAAAACGCATTTAAAAACTCATGTACAACGACAGTCCTTTACAGAAACTCATTTCAAGACTCATGTACAACGACAGTTGTTTACAGAAACACATTTCAAAACTCTTGCACTACAACACTGCTACAGAAAAACTCATTTCAAGATTTTTGTACAACAACGGTCCTTCAGAAAAACACATTTCAAGACTCTTGTACAACAACGGTCCTTCAGAAAAACACATTTAAGAACTCATGCACAATAACAGTCCTTCACAGAAACACATTTCAAGACTCTTGTACAACAACAGTCCTTCACAGAAACACATTTCAAGACTCTTGTACAACAACGGTCCTTCAGAAAAACTCATTTCAAGATTCTCGTACAACAACACTCCTTCAGAAAAACGCATTTAAAAACTCATGTACAACGACAGTCCTTTACAGAAACACATTTCAAAACTCATGTACAACAACACTCCTTCAGAGAAACGCATTTCAAAACTCATGTACAACGACAGTCCTTTACAGAAACGCATTTCAAAACTCTTGCACTACAACACTGCTACAGAAAAACTCATTTCAAGATTCTTGTACAACAACACTCCTTCAGAAAAACGCATTTAAAAACTCATGTACAACGACAGTCCTTTACAGAAACGCATTTCAAAACTCTTGTACAACGAGAGTTGTTTACAGAAACACATTTCAAAACTCATGTACAACGACAGTTGTTTACAGAAACACATTTCAAAACTCTTGCACTACAACACTGCTACAGAAAAACTCATTTCAAGATTCTTGTACAACAACACTCCTTCAGAAAAACGCATTTAAAAACTCATGTACAACGACAGTCCTTTACAGAAACTCATTTCAAGACTCATGTACAACGACAGTTGTTTACAGAAACACATTTCAAAACTCTTGCACTACAACACTGCTACAGAAAAACTCATTTCAAGATTCTTGTACAACAACACTCCTTCAGAAAAACGCATTTAAAAACTCATGTACAACGACAGTCCTTTACAGAAACTCATTTCAAGACTCATGTACAACGACAGTTGTTTACAGAAACACATTTAAAAACTCTTGCACTACAACACTGCTACAGAAAAACTCATTTCAAGACTCTTGTACAACAACACTCCTTCAGAAAAACGCATTTAAAAACTCATGTACAACGACAGTCCTTTACAGAAACACATTTCAAAACTCTTGCACTACAACACTGCTACAGAAAAACTCATTTCAAGATTCTTGTACAACAACACTCCTTCAGAAAAACGCATTTAAAAACTCATGTACAACGACAGTCCTTCACAGAAACACATTTCAAAACTCTTGTACAACGACAGTTGTTTACAGAAACACATTTCAAAACTCTTGCACTACAACACTGCTACAGAAAAACTCATTTCAAGACTCTTGTACAACAACACTCCTTCAGAAAAACGCATTTAAAAACTCATGTACAACGACAGTCCTTTACAGAAACACATTTCAAAACTCTTGCACTACAACACTGCTACAGAAAAACTCATTTCAAGATTCTTGTACAACAACACTCCTTCAGAAAAACGCATTTAAAAACTCATGTACAACGACAGTCCTTCACAGAAACACATTTCAAAACTCTTGTACAACGACAGTTGTTTACAGAAACACATTTCAAAACTCTTGCACTACAACACTGCTACAGAAAAACTCATTTCAAGATTCTTGTACAACAACGGTCCTTCAGAAAAACACATTTAAAAACTCATGTACAACGACAGTCCTTTACAGAAACGCATTTCAAAACTCTTGTACAACGACAGTTGTTTACAGAAACACATTTCAAAACTCTTGTACAACGACAGTTGTTTACAGAAACACATTTCAAAACTCTTGCACTACAACACTGCTACAGAAAAACTCATTTCAAGATTCTTGTACAACAACGGTCCTTCAGAAAAACACATTTAAAAACTCATGTACAACGACAGTTCTTTACAGAAACGCATTTCAAAACTCTTGTACAACGACAGTTGTTTACAGAAACACATTTCAAAACTCTTGCACTACAACACTGCTACAGAAAAACTCATTTCAAGATTCTTGTACAACAACGGTCCTTCAGAAAAACACATTTAAAAACTCATGTACAACGACAGTCCTTTACAGAAACGCATTTCAAAACTCTTGTACAACGACAGTTGTTTACAGAAACACATTTCAAAACTCTTGCAGTACAACACTGCTACAGAAAAACTCATTTCAAGATTCTTGTACAACAACACTCCTTCAGAAAAACGCATTTAAAAACTCATGTACAACGACAGTCCTTTACAGAAACACATTTCAAAACTCTTGCACTACAACACTGCTACAGAAAAACTCATTTCAAGATTCTTGTACAACAACGCTCCTTCAGAAAAACGCATTTAAAAACTCATGTACAACGACAGTCCTCTACAGAAACGCATTTCAAAACTCTTGCACTACAACACTGCTACAGAAAAACTCATTTCAAGATTCTTGTACAACAACACTCCTTCAGAAAAACGCATTTAAAAACTCATGTACAACGACAGTCCTTTACAGAAACGCATTTCAAAACTCATGTACAACGACAGTTGTTTACAGAAACACATTTCAAAACTCTTGCACTACAACACTGCTACAGAAAAACTCATTTCAAGATTCTTGTACAACAACACTCCTTCAGAAAAACGCATTTAAAAACTCATGTACAACGACAGTCCTTTACAGAAACTCATTTCAAGACTCATGTACAACGACAGTTGTTTACAGAAACACATTTCAAAACTCTTGCACTACAACACTGCTACAGAAAAACTCATTTCAAGATTCTTGTACAACAACACTCCTTCAGAAAAACGCATTTAAAAACTCATGTACAACGACAGTCCTTTACAGAAACACATTTCAAAACTCTTGCACTACAACACTGCTACAGAAAAACTCATTTCAAGATTCTTGTACAACAACGCTCCTTCAGAAAAACGCATTTAAAAACTCATGTACAACGACAGTCCTTTACAGAAACGCATTTCAAAACTCTTGCACTACAACACTGCTACAGAAAAACTCATTTCAAGATTCTTGTACAACAACACTCCTTCAGAAAAACGCATTTAAAAACTCATGTACAACGACAGTCCTTTACAGAAACTCATTTCAAGACTCATGTACAACGACAGTTGTTTACAGAAACACATTTCAAAACTCTTGCACTACAACACTGCTACAGAAAAACTCATTTCAAGATTCTTGTACAACAACGGTCCTTCAGAAAAACACATTTCAAGACTCTTGTACAACAACGGTCCTTCAGAAAAACACATTTAAAAACTCATGCACAATAACAGTCCTTCACAGAAACACATTTCAAGACTCTTGTACAACAACAGTCCTTCACAGAAACACATTTCAAGACTCTTGTACAACAACGGTCCTTCAGAAAAACTCATTTCAAGATTCTTGTACAACAACACTCCTTCAGAAAAACGCATTTAAAAACTCATGTACAACGACAGTCCTTTACAGAAACACATTTCAAAACTCATGTACAACAACACTCCTTCAGAGAAACGCATTTCAAAACTCATGTACAACGACAGTCCTTTACAGAAACGCATTTCAAAACTCTTGCACTACAACACTGCTACAGAAAAACTCATTTCAAGATTCTTGTACAACAACACTCCTTCAGAAAAACGCATTTAAAAACTCATGTACAACGACAGTCCTTTACAGAAACGCATTTCAAAACTCTTGTACAACGACAGTTGTTTACAGAAACACATTTCAAAACTCATGTACAACGACAGTTGTTTACAGAAACACATTTCAAAACTCTTGCACTACAACACTGCTACAGAAAAACTCATTTCAAGATTCTTGTACAACAACACTCCTTCAGAAAAACGCATTTAAAAACTCATGTACAACGACAGTCCTTTACAGAAACTCATTTCAAGACTCATGTACAACGACAGTTGTTTACAGAAACACATTTCAAAACTCTTGCACTACAACACTGCTACAGAAAAACTCATTTCAAGATTCTTGTACAACAACGGTCCTTCAGAAAAACGCATTTAAAAACTCATGTACAACGACAGTCCTTTACAGAAACACATTTCAAAACTCTTGCACTACAGCACTGCTACAGAAAAACTCATTTCAAGATTCTTGTACAACAACGCTCCTTCAGAAAAACGCATTTAAAAACTCATGTACAACGACAGTCCTTTACAGAAACACATTTCAAAACTCATGTACAACGACAGTTGTTTACAAAAACACATTTCAAAACTCTTGCACTACAACACTGCTACAGAAAAACTCATTTCAAGATTCTTGTACAACAACACTCCTTCAGAAAAACACATTTAAAACTCATGTACAACGACAGTCCTTTACAGAAACGCATTTCAAAACTCATGTACAACGACAGTTGTTTACAGAAACACATTTCAAAACTCTTGCACTACAACACTGCTACAGAAAAACTCATTTCAAGATTCTTGTACAACAACACTCCTTCAGAAAAACGCATTTAAAAACTCATGTACAACGACAGTTGTTTACAGAAACACATTTCAAGACTCATGTACAACGACAGTTGTTTACAGAAACACATTTAAAAACTCTTGCACTACAACACTGCTACAGAAAAACTCATTTCAAGACTCTTGTACAACAACACTCCTTCAGAAAAACGCATTTAAAAACTCATGTACAACGACAGTCCTTTACAGAAACACATTTCAAAACTCTTGCACTACAACACTGCTACAGAAAAACTCATTTCAAGATTCTTGTACAACAACACTCCTTCAGAAAAACGCATTTAAAAACTCATGTACAACGACAGTCCTTCACAGAAACACATTTCAAAACTCTTGTACAACGACAGTTGTTTACAGAAACACATTTCAAAACTCTTGCACTACAACACTGCTACAGAAAAACTCATTTCAAGACTCTTGTACAACAACACTCCTTCAGAAAAACGCATTTAAAAACTCATGTACAACGACAGTCCTTTACAGAAACACATTTCAAAACTCTTGCACTACAACACTGCTACAGAAAAACTCATTTCAAGATTCTTGTACAACAACACTCCTTCAGAAAAACGCATTTAAAAACTCATGTACAACGACAGTCCTTCACAGAAACACATTTCAAAACTCTTGTACAACGACAGTTGTTTACAGAAACACATTTCAAAACTCTTGCACTACAACACTGCTACAGAAAAACTCATTTCAAGATTCTTGTACAACAACACTCCTTCAGAAAAACGCATTTAAAAACTCATGTACAACGACAGTCCTTTACAGAAACACATTTCAAAACTCTTGCACTACAACACTGCTACAGAAAAACTCATTTCAAGATTCTTGTACAACAACGCTCCTTCAGAAAAACGCATTTAAAAACTCATGTACAACGACAGTCCTTTACAGAAACACATTTCAAAACTCATGTACAACGACAGTTGTTTACAGAAACACATTTCAAAACTCTTGCACTACAACACTGCTACAGAAAAACTCATTTCAAGATTCTTGTACAACAACACTCCTTCAGAAAAACACATTTAAAAACTCATGTACAACGACAGTCCTTTACAGAAACGCATTTCAAAACTCATGTACAACGACAGTTGTTTACAGAAACACATTTCAAAACTCTTGCACTACAACACTGCTACAGAAAAACTCATTTCAAGATTCTTGTACAACAACACTCCTTCAGAAAAACGCATTTAAAAACTCATGTACAACGACAGTTGTTTACAGAAACACATTTCAAGACTCATGTACAACGACAGTTGTTTACAGAAACACATTTAAAAACTCTTGCACTACAACACTGCTACAGAAAAACTCATTTCAAGATTCTTGTACAACAACGGTCCTTCAGAAAAACACATTTAAAAACTCATGTACAACGACAGTCCTTTACAGAAACGCATTTCAAAACTCTTGTACAACGACAGTTGTTTACAGAAACACATTTCAAAACTCTTGCAGTACAACACTGCTACAGAAAAACTCATTTCAAGATTCTTGTACAACAACACTCCTTCAGAAAAACGCATTTAAAAACTCATGTACAACGACAGTCCTTTACAGAAACACATTTCAAAACTCTTGCACTACAACACTGCTACAGAAAAACTCATTTCAAGATTCTTGTACAACAACGCTCCTTCAGAAAAACGCATTTAAAAACTCATGTACAACGACAGTCCTTTACAGAAACGCATTTCAAAACTCTTGCACTACAACACTGCTACAGAAAAACTCATTTCAAGATTCTTGTACAACAACACTCCTTCAGAAAAACGCATTTAAAAACTCATGTACAACGACAGTCCTTTACAGAAACGCATTTCAAAACTCATGTACAACGACAGTTGTTTACAGAAACACATTTCAAAACTCTTGCACTACAACACTGCTACAGAAAAACTCATTTCAAGATTCTTGTACAACAACACTCCTTCAGAAAAACGCATTTAAAAACTCATGTACAACGACAGTCCTTTACAGAAACTCATTTCAAGACTCATGTACAACGACAGTTGTTTACAGAAACACATTTCAAAACTCTTGCACTACAACACTGCTACAGAAAAACTCATTTCAAGATTCTTGTACAACAACACTCCTTCAGAAAAACGCATTTAAAAACTCATGTACAACGACAGTCCTTTACAGAAACACATTTCAAAACTCTTGCACTACAACACTGCTACAGAAAAACTCATTTCAAGATTCTTGTACAACAACGCTCCTTCAGAAAAACGCATTTAAAAACTCATGTACAACGACAGTCCTTTACAGAAACGCATTTCAAAACTCTTGCACTACAACACTGCTACAGAAAAACTCATTTCAAGATTCTTGTACAACAACACTCCTTCAGAAAAACGCATTTAAAAACTCATGTACAACGACAGTCCTTTACAGAAACTCATTTCAAGACTCATGTACAACGACAGTTGTTTACAGAAACACATTTCAAAACTCTTGCACTACAACACTGCTACAGAAAAACTCATTTCAAGATTCTTGTACAACAACGGTCCTTCAGAAAAACACATTTCAAGACTCTTGTACAACAACGGTCCTTCAGAAAAACACATTTAAAAACTCATGCACAATAACAGTCCTTCACAGAAACACATTTCAAGACTCTTGTACAACAACAGTCCTTCACAGAAACACATTTCAAGACTCTTGTACAACAACGGTCCTTCAGAAAAACTCATTTCAAGATTCTTGTACAACAACACTCCTTCAGAAAAACGCATTTAAAAACTCATGTACAACGACAGTCCTTTACAGAAACACATTTCAAAACTCATGTACAACAACACTCCTTCAGAGAAACGCATTTCAAAACTCATGTACAACGACAGTCCTTTACAGAAACGCATTTCAAAACTCTTGCACTACAACACTGCTACAGAAAAACTCATTTCAAGATTCTTGTACAACAACACTCCTTCAGAAAAACGCATTTAAAAACTCATGTACAACGACAGTCCTTTACAGAAACGCATTTCAAAACTCTTGTACAACGACAGTTGTTTACAGAAACACATTTCAAAACTCATGTACAACGACAGTTGTTTACAGAAACACATTTCAAAACTCTTGCACTACAACACTGCTACAGAAAAACTCATTTCAAGATTCTTGTACAACAACGGTCCTTCAGAAAAACGCATTTAAAAACTCATGTACAACGACAGTCCTTTACAGAAACACATTTCAAAACTCTTGCACTACAACACTGCTACAGAAAAACTCATTTCGAGATTCTTGTACAACAACGCTCCTTCAGAAAAACGCATTTAAAAACTCATGTACAACGACAGTCCTTTACAGAAACACATTTCAAAACTCATGTACAACGACAGTTGTTTACAGAAACACATTTCAAAACTCTTGCACTACAACACTGCTACAGAAAAACTCATTTCAAGATTCTTGTACAACAACACTCCTTCAGAAAAACACATTTAAAAACTCATGTACAACGACAGTCCTTTACAGAAACGCATTTGAAAACTCATGTACAACGACAGTTGTTTACAGAAACACATTTCAAAACTCTTGCACTACAACACTGCTACAGAAAAACTCATTTCAAGATTCTTGTACAACAACACTCCTTCAGAAAAACGCATTTAAAAACTCATGTACAACGACAGTTGTTTACAGAAACACATTTCAAGACTCATGTACAACGACAGTTGTTTACAGAAACACATTTAAAAACTCTTGCACTACAACACTGCTACAGAAAAACTCATTTCAAGACTCTTGTACAACAACACTCCTTCAGAAAAACGCATTTAAAAACTCATGTACAACGACAGTCCTTTACAGAAACACATTTCAAAACTCTTGCACTACAACACTGCTACAGAAAAACTCATTTCAAGATTCTTGTACAACAACACTCCTTCAGAAAAACGCATTTAAAAACTCATGTACAACGACAGTCCTTCACAGAAACACATTTCAAAACTCTTGTACAACGACAGTTGTTTACAGAAACACATTTCAAAACTCTTGCACTACAACACTGCTACAGAAAAACTCATTTCAAGACTCTTGTACAACAACACTCCTTCAGAAAAACGCATTTAAAAACTCATGTACAACGACAGTCCTTTACAGAAACACATTTCAAAACTCTTGCACTACAACACTGCTACAGAAAAACTCATTTCAAGATTCTTGTACAACAACACTCCTTCAGAAAAACGCATTTAAAAACTCATGTACAACGACAGTCCTTCACAGAAACACATTTCAAAACTCTTGTACAACGACAGTTGTTTACAGAAACACATTTCAAAACTCTTGCACTACAACACTGCTACAGAAAAACTCATTTCAAGATTCTTGTACAACAACGGTCCTTCAGAAAAACACATTTAAAAACTCATGTACAACGACAGTCCTTTACAGAAACGCATTTCAAAACTCTTGTACAACGACAGTTGTTTACAGAAACACATTTCAAAACTCTTGTACAACGACAGTTGTTTACAGAAACACATTTCAAAACTCTTGCACTACAACACTGCTACAGAAAAACTCATTTCAAGATTCTTGTACAACAACGGTCCTTCAGAAAAACACATTTAAAAACTCATGTACAACGACAGTCCTTTACAGAAACGCATTTCAAAACTCTTGTACAACGACAGTTGTTTACAGAAACACATTTCAAAACTCTTGCACTACAACACTGCTACAGAAAAACTCATTTCAAGATTCTTGTACAACAACGGTCCTTCAGAAAAACACATTTAAAAACTCATGTACAACGACAGTCCTTTACAGAAACGCATTTCAAAACTCTTGTACAACGACAGTTGTTTACAGAAACACATTTCAAAACTCTTGCAGTACAACACTGCTACAGAAAAACTCATTTCAAGATTCTTGTACAACAACACTCCTTCAGAAAAACGCATTTAAAAACTCATGTACAACGACAGTCCTTTACAGAAACACATTTCAAAACTCTTGCACTACAACACTGCTACAGAAAAACTCATTTCAAGATTCTTGTACAACAACGCTCCT
The DNA here is from genome assembly GCA_905220385.1 of Xylota sylvarum. NCBI lineage: Eukaryota > Metazoa > Arthropoda > Insecta > Diptera > Syrphidae > Xylota > Xylota sylvarum. The sequence goes on from CAJMZQ010000061.1 coordinate 227,916, forward strand.
TCAGAAAAACGCATTTAAAAACTCATGTACAACGACAGTCCTTTACAGAAACGCATTTCAAAACTCTTGCACTACAACACTGCTACAGAAAAACTCATTTCAAGATTCTTGTACAACAACACTCCTTCAGAAAAACGCATTTAAAAACTCATGTACAACGACAGTCCTTTACAGAAACTCATTTCAAGACTCATGTACAACGACAGTTGTTTACAGAAACACATTTCAAAACTCTTGCACTACAACACTGCTACAGAAAAACTCATTTCAAGATTCTTGTACAACAACGGTCCTTCAGAAAAACACATTTCAAGACTCTTGTACAACAACGGTCCTTCAGAAAAACACATTTAAAAACTCATGCACAATAACAGTCCTTCACAGAAACACATTTCAAGACTCTTGTACAACAACGGTCCTTCAGAAAAACTCATTTCAAGATTCTTGTACAACAACACTCCTTCAGAAAAACGCATTTAAAAACTCATGTACAACGACAGTCCTTTACAGAAACACATTTCAAAACTCTTGCACTACAACACTGCTACAGAAAAACTCATTTCAAGATTCTTGTACAACAACGCTCCTTCAGAAAAACGCATTTAAAAACTCATGTACAACGACAGTCCTTTACAGAAACGCATTTCAAAACTCTTGCACTACAACACTGCTACAGAAAAACTCATTTCAAGACTCTTGTACAACAACACTCCTTCAGAAAAACGCATTTAAAAACTCATGTACAACGACAGTCCTTTACAGAAACACATTTCAAAACTCTTGCACTACAACACTGCTACAGAAAAACTCATTTCAAGATTCTTGTACAACAACACTCCTTCAGAAAAACGCATTTAAAAACTCATGTACAACGACAGTACTTCACAGAAACACATTTCAAAACTCTTGTACAACGACAGTTGTTTACAGAAACACATTTCAAAACTCTTGCACTACAACACTGCTACAGAAAAACTCATTTCAAGATTCTTGTACAACAACGGTCCTTCAGAAAAACACATTTAAAAACTCATGTACAACGACAGTCCTTTACAGAAACGCATTTCAAAACTCTTGTACAACGACAGTTGTTTACAGAAACACGTTTCAAAACTCTTGTACAACGACAGTTGTTTACAGAAACACATTTCAAAACTCTTGCACTACAACACTGCTACAGAAAAACTCATTTCAAGATTCTTGTACAACAACGGTCCTTCAGAAAAAAACATTTAAAAACTCATGTACAACGACAGTCCTTTACAGAAACGCATTTCAAAACTCTTGTACAACGACAGTTGTTTACAGAAACACATTTCAAAACTCTTGCACTACAACACTGCTACAGAAAAACTCATTTCAAGATTCTTGTACAACAACGGTCCTTCAGAAAAACACATTTAAAAACTCATGTACAACGACAGTCCTTTACAGAAACGCATTTCAAAACTCTTGTACAACGACAGTTGTTTACAGAAACACATTTCAAAACTCTTGCACTACAACACTGCTACAGAAAAACTCATTTCAAGATTCTTGTACAACAACACTCCTTCAGAAAAACGCATTTAAAAACTCATGTACAACGACAGTCCTTTACAGAAACACATTTCAAAACTCTTGCACTACAACACTGCTACAGAAAAACTCATTTCAAGATTCTTGTACAACAACGCTCCTTCAGAAAAACGCATTTAAAAACTCATGTACAACGACAGTCCTTTACAGAAACACATTTCAAAACTCTTGCACCACAACACTGCTACAGAAAAACTCATTTCAAGATTCTTGTACAACAACACTCCTTCAGAAAAACGCATTTAAAAACTCATGTACAACGACAGTCCTTCACAGAAACACATTTCAAAACTCTTGTACAACGACAGTTGTTTACAGAAACACATTTCAAAACTCTTGCACTACAACACTGCTACAGAAAAACTCATTTCAAGATTCTTGTACAACAACGGTCCTTCAGAAAAACACATTTAAAAACTCATGTACAACGACAGTCCTTTACAGAAACGCATTTCAAAACTCATGTACAACGACAGTTGTTTACAGAAACACATTTCAAAACTCTTGTACAACGACAGTTGTTTACAGAAACACATTTCAAAACTCTTGCACTACAACCCTGCTACAGAAAAACTCATTTCAAGATTCTTGTACAACAACGGTCCTTCAGAAAAACACATTTAAAAACTCATGTACAACGACAGTCCTTTACAGAAACGCATTTCAAAACGCTTGTACAACGACAGTTGTTTACAGAAACACATTTCAAAACTCTTGCACTACAACACTGCTACAGAAAAACTCATTTCAAGATTCTTGTACAACAACGGTCCTTCAGAAAAACACATTTAAAAACTCATGTACAACGACAGTCCTTTACAGAAACGCATTTCAAAACTCTTGTACAACGACAGTTGTTTACAGAAACACATTTCAAAACTCTTGCACTACAACACTGCTACAGAAAAACTCATTTCAAGATTCTTGTACAACAACACTCCTTCAGAAAAACGCATTTAAAAACTCATGTACAACGACAGTCCTTTACAGAAACACATTTCAAAACTCTTGCACTACAACACTGCTACAGAAAAACTCATTTCAAGATTCTTGTACAACAACGCTCCTTCAGAAAAACGCATTTAAAAACTCATGTACAACGACAGTCCTTTACAGAAACGCATTTCAAAACTCTTGCACTACAACACTGCTACAGAAAAACTCATTTCAAGATTCTTGTACAACAACACTCCTTCAGAAAAACGCATTTAAAAACTCATGTACAACGACAGTCCTTTACAGAAACTCATTTCAAGACTCATGTACAACGACAGTTGTTTACAGAAACACATTTCAAAACTCTTGCACTACAACACTGCTACAGAAAAACTCATTTCAAGATTCTTGTACAACAACGGTCCTTCAGAAAAACACATTTCAAGACTCTTGTACAACAACGGTCCTTCAGAAAAACGCATTTAAAAACTCATGTACAACGACAGTCCTTTACAGAAACACATTTCAAAACTCTTGCACTACAACACTGCTACAGAAAAACTCATTTCAAGATTCTTGTACAACAACACTCCTTCAGAAAAACGCATTTAAAAACTCATGTACAACGACAGTCCTTCACAGAAACACATTTCAAAACTCTTGTACAACGACAGTTGTTTACAGAAACACATTTCAAAACTCTTGCACTACAACACTGCCACAGAAAAACTCATTTCAAGATTCTTGTACAACAACCGTCCTTCAGAAAAACACATTTAAAAACTCATGTACAACGACAGTCCTTTACAGAAACGCATTTCAAAACTCTTGTACAACGACAGTTGTTTACAGAAACACATTTCAAAACTCTTGTACAACGACAGTTGTTTACAGAAACACATTTCAAAACTCTTGCACTACAACACTGCTACAGAAAAACTCATTTCAAGATTCTTGTACAACAACGGTTTTTCAGAAAAACACATTTAAAAACTCATGTACAACGACAGTCCTTTACAGAAACACATTTCAAAACCCTTGTACAACGACAGTTGTTTACAGAAACACATTTCAAAACTCTTGCACTACAACACTGCTACAGAAAAACTCATTTCAAGATTCTTGTACAACAACGGTCCTTCAGAAAAACACATTTAAAAACTCATGTACAACGACAGTCCTTTACAGAAACGCATTTGAAAACTCTTGTACAACGACAGTTGTTTACAGAAACACATTTCAAAACTCTTGCACTACAACACTGCTACAGAAAAACTCATTTCAAGATTCTTGTACAACAACACTCCTTCAGAAAAACGCATTTAAAAACTCATGTACAACGACAGTCCTTTACAGAAACACATTTCAAAACTCTTGCACTACAACACTGCTACAGAAAAACTCATTTCAAGATTCTTGTACAACAACGCTCCTTCAGAAAAACGCATTTAAAAACTCATGTACAACGACAGTCCTTTACAGAAACGCATTTCAAAACTCTTGCACTACAACACTGCTACAGAAAAACTCATTTCAAGATTCTTGTACAACAACACTCCTTCAAAAAAACGCATTTAAAAACTCATGTACAACGACAGTCCTTTACAGAAACTCATTTCAAGACTCATGTACAACGACAGTTGTTTACAGAAACACATTTCAAAACTCTTGCACTACAACACTGCTACAGAAAAACTCATTTCAAGATTCTTGTACAACAACGGTCCTTCAGAAAAACACATTTCAAGACTCTTGTACAACAACGGTCCTTCAGAAAAACACATTTAAAAACTCATGCACAGAACAGTCCTTCACAGAAACACATTTCAAGACTCTTGTACAACAACAGTCCTTCACAGAAACACATTTCAAGACTCTTGTACAACAACACTCCTTCAGAAAAACTCATTTCAAGATTCTTGTACAACAACACTCCTTCAGAAAAACGCATTTAAAAACTCATGTACAACGACAGTCCTTTACAGAAACACATTTCAAAACTCTTGCACTACAACACTGCTACAGAAAAACTCATTTCAAGATTCTTGTACAACAACGCTCCTTCAGAAAAACGCATTTAAAAACTCATGTACAACGACAGTCCTTTACAGAAACGCATTTCAAAACTCTTGCACTACAACACTGCTACAGAAAAACTCATTTCAAGACTCTTGTACAACAACACTCCTTCAGAAAAACGCATTTAAAAACTCATGTACAACGACAGTCCTTTACAGAAACACATTTCAAAACTCTTGCACTACAACACTGCTACAGAAAAACTCATTTCAAGATTCTTGTACAACAACACTCCTTCAGAAAAACGCATTTAAAAACTCATGTACAACGACAGTCCTTCACAGAAACACATTTCAAAACTCTTGTACAACGACAGTTGTTTACAGAAACACATTTCAAAACTCTTGCACTACAACACTGCTACAGAAAAACTCATTTCAAGATTCTTGTACAACAACGGTCCTTCAGAAAAACACATTTAAAAACTCATGTACAACGACAGTCCTTTACAGAAACGCATTTCAAAACTCTTGTACAACGACAGTTGTTTACAGAAACACATTTCAAAACTCTTGTACAACGACAGTTGTTTACAGAAACACATTTCAAAACTCTTGCACTACAACACTGCTACAGAAAAACTCATTTCAAGATTCTTGTACAACAACGGTCCTTCAGAAAAACACATTTAAAAACTCATGTACAACGACAGTCCTTTACAGAAACGCATTTCAAAACTCTTGCACTACAACACTGCTACAGAAAAACTCATTTCAAGATTCTTGTACAACAACACTCCTTCAGAAAAACGCATTTAAAAACTCATGTACAACGACAGTCCTTTACAGAAACGCATTTCAAAACTCTTGTACAACGACAGTTGTTTACAGAAACACATTTCAAAACTCATGTACAACGACAGTTGTTTACAGAAACACATTTCAAAACTCTTGCACTACAACACTGCTACAGAAAAACTCATTTCAAGATTCTTGTACAACAACGGTCCTTCAGAAAAACGCATTTAAAAACTCATGTACAACGACAGTCCTTTACAGAAACACATTTCAAAACTCTTGCACTACAACACTGCTACAGAAAAACTCATTTCAAGATTCTTGTACAACAACGCTCCTTCAGAAAAACGCATTTAAAAACTCATGTACAACGACAGTCCTTTACAGAAACACATTTCAAAACTCATGTACAACGACAGTTGTTTACAGAAACACATTTCAAAACTCTTGCACTACAACACTGCTACAGAAAAACTCATTTCAAGATTCTTGTACAACAACACTCCTTCAGAAAAACACATTTAAAAACTCATGTACAACGACAGTCCTTTACAGAAACGCATTTGAAAACTCATGTACAACGACAGTTGTTTACAGAAACACATTTCAAAACTCTTGCACTACAACACTGCTACAGAAAAACTCATTTCAAGATTCTTGTACAACAACACTCCTTCAGAAAAACGCATGTAAAAACTCATGTACAACGACAGTTGTTTACAGAAACACATTTCAAGACTCATGTACAACGACAGTTGTTTACAGAAACACATTTAAAAACTCTTGCACTACAACACTGCTACAGAAAAACTCATTTCAAGACTCTTGTACAACAACACTCCTTCAGAAAAACGCATTTAAAAACTCATGTACAACGACAGTCCTTTACAGAAACACATTTCAAAACTCTTGCACTACAACACTGCTACAGAAAAACTCATTTCAAGATTCTTGTACAACAACACTCCTTCAGAAAAACGCATTTAAAAACTCATGTACAACGACAGTCCTTTACAGAAACACATTTCAAAACTCTTGTACAACGACAGTTGTTTACAGAAACACATTTCAAAACTCTTGCACTACAACACTGCTACAGAAAAACTCATTTCAAGACTCTTGTACAACAACACTCCTTCAGAAAAACGCATTTAAAAACTCATGTACAACGACAGTCCTTTACAGAAACACATTTCAAAACTCTTGCACTACAACACTGCTACAGAAAAACTCATTTCAAGATTCTTGTACAACAACACTCCTTCAGAAAAACGCATTTAAAAACTCATGTACAACGACAGTCCTTCACAGAAACACATTTCAAAACTCTTGTACAACGACAGTTGTTTACAGAAACACATTTCAAAACTCTTGCACTACAACACTGCTACAGAAAAACTCATTTCAAGATTCTTGTACAACAACGGTCCTTCAGAAAAACACATTTAAAAACTCATGTACAACGACAGTCCTTTACAGAAACGCATTTCAAAACTCTTGTACAACGACAGTTGTTTACAGAAACACATTTCAAAACTCTTGTACAACGACAGTTGTTTACAGAAACACATTTCAAAACTCTTGCACTACAACACTGCTACAGAAAAACTCATTTCAAGATTCTTGTACAACAACGGTCCTTCAGAAAAACACATTTAAAAACTCATGTACAACGACAGTCCTTTACAGAAACGCATTTCAAAACTCTTGTACAACGACAGTTGTTTACAGAAACACATTTCAAAACTCTTGCACTACAACACTGCTACAGAAAAACTCATTTCAAGATTCTTGTACAACAACGGTCCTTCAGAAAAACACATTTAAAAACTCATGTACAACGACAGTCCTTTACAGAAACGCATTTCAAAACTCTTGTACAACGACAGTTGTTTACAGAAACACATTTCAAAACTCTTGCAGTACAACACTGCTACAGAAAAACTCATTTCAAGATTCTTGTACAACAACACTCCTTCAGAAAAACGCATTTAAAAACTCATGTACAACGACAGTCCTTTACAGAAACACATTTCAAAACTCTTGCACTACAACACTGCTACAGAAAAACTCATTTCAAGATTCTTGTACAACAACGCTCCTTCAGAAAAACGCATTTAAAAACTCATGTACAACGACAGTCCTTTACAGAAACGCATTTCAAAACTCTTGCACTACAACACTGCTACAGAAAAACTCATTTCAAGATTCTTGTACAACAACACTCCTTCAGAAAAACGCATTTAAAAACTCATGTACAACGACAGTCCTTTACAGAAACTCATTTCAAGACTCATGTACAACGACAGTTGTTTACAGAAACACATTTCAAAACTCTTGCACTACAACACTGCTACAGAAAAACTCATTTCAAGATTCTTGTACAACAACGGTCCTTCAGAAAAACACATTTCAAGACTCTTGTACAACAACGGTCCTTCAGAAAAACACATTTAAAAACTCATGCACAATAACAGTCCTTCACAGAAACACATTTCAAGACTCTTGTACAACAACGGTCCTTCAGAAAAACTCATTTCAAGATTCTTGTACAACAACACTCCTTCAGAAAAACGCATTTAAAAACTCATGTACAACGACAGTCCTTTACAGAAACACATTTCAAAACTCTTGCACTACAACACTGCTACAGAAAAACTCATTTCAAGATTCTTGTACAACAACGCTCCTTCAGAAAAACGCATTTAAAAACTCATGTACAACGACAGTCCTTTACAGAAACGCATTTCAAAACTCTTGCACTACAACACTGCTACAGAAAAACTCATTTCAAGACTCTTGTACAACAACACTCCTTCAGAAAAACGCATTTAAAAACTCATGTACAACGACAGTCCTTTACAGAAACACATTTCAAAACTCTTGCACTACAACACTGCTACAGAAAAACTCATTTCAAGATTCTTGTACAACAACACTCCTTCAGAAAAACGCATTTAAAAACTCATGTACAACGACAGTACTTCACAGAAACACATTTCAAAACTCTTGTACAACGACAGTTGTTTACAGAAACACATTTCAAAACTCTTGCACTACAACACTGCTACAGAAAAACTCATTTCAAGATTCTTGTACAACAACGGTCCTTCAGAAAAACACATTTAAAAACTCATGTACAACGACAGTCCTTTACAGAAACGCATTTCAAAACTCTTGTACAACGACAGTTGTTTACAGAAACACATTTCAAAACTCTTGTACAACGACAGTTGTTTACAGAAACACATTTCAAAACTCTTGCACTACAACACTGCTACAGAAAAACTCATTTCAAGATTCTTGTACAACAACGGTCCTTCAGAAAAAAACATTTAAAAACTCATGTACAACGACAGTCCTTTACAGAAACGCATTTCAAAACTCTTGTACAACGACAGTTGTTTACAGAAACACATTTCAAAACTCTTGCACTACAACACTGCTACAGAAAAACTCATTTCAAGATTCTTGTACAACAACGGTCCTTCAGAAAAACACATTTAAAAACTCATGTACAACGACAGTCCTTTACAGAAACGCATTTCAAAACTCTTGTACAACGACAGTTGTTTACAGAAACACATTTCAAAACTCTTGCACTACAACACTGCTACAGAAAAACTCATTTCAAGATTCTTGTACAACAACACTCCTTCAGAAAAACGCATTTAAAAACTCATGTACAACGACAGTCCTTTACAGAAACACATTTCAAAACTCTTGCACTACAACACTGCTACAGAAAAACTCATTTCAAGATTCTTGTACAACAACGCTCCTTCAGAAAAACGCATTTAAAAACTCATGTACAACGACAGTCCTTTACAGAAACACATTTCAAAACTCTTGCACCACAACACTGCTACAGAAAAACTCATTTCAAGATTCTTGTACAACAACACTCCTTCAGAAAAACGCATTTAAAAACTCATGTACAACGACAGTCCTTCACAGAAACACATTTCAAAACTCTTGTACAACGACAGTTGTTTACAGAAACACATTTCAAAACTCTTGCACTACAACACTGCTACAGAAAAACTCATTTCAAGATTCTTGTACAACAACGGTCCTTCAGAAAAACACATTTAAAAACTCATGTACAACGACAGTCCTTTACAGAAACGCATTTCAAAACTCATGTACAACGACAGTTGTTTACAGAAACACATTTCAAAACTCTTGTACAACGACAGTTGTTTACAGAAACACATTTCAAAACTCTTGCACTACAACCCTGCTACAGAAAAACTCATTTCAAGATTCTTGTACAACAACGGTCCTTCAGAAAAACACATTTAAAAACTCATGTACAACGACAGTCCTTTACAGAAACGCATTTCAAAACGCTTGTACAACGACAGTTGTTTACAGAAACACATTTCAAAACTCTTGCACTACAACACTGCTACAGAAAAACTCATTTCAAGATTCTTGTACAACAACGGTCCTTCAGAAAAACACATTTAAAAACTCATGTACAACGACAGTCCTTTACAGAAACGCATTTCAAAACTCTTGTACAACGACAGTTGTTTACAGAAACACATTTCAAAACTCTTGCACTACAACACTGCTACAGAAAAACTCATTTCAAGATTCTTGTACAACAACACTCCTTCAGAAAAACGCATTTAAAAACTCATGTACAACGACAGTCCTTTACAGAAACACATTTCAAAACTCTTGCACTACAACACTGCTACAGAAAAACTCATTTCAAGATTCTTGTACAACAACGCTCCTTCAGAAAAACGCATTTAAAAACTCATGTACAACGACAGTCCTTTACAGAAACGCATTTCAAAACTCTTGCACTACAACACTGCTACAGAAAAACTCATTTCAAGATTCTTGTACAACAACACTCCTTCAGAAAAACGCATTTAAAAACTCATGTACAACGACAGTCCTTTACAGAAACTCATTTCAAGACTCATGTACAACGACAGTTGTTTACAGAAACACATTTCAAAACTCTTGCACTACAACACTGCTACAGAAAAACTCATTTCAAGATTCTTGTACAACAACGGTCCTTCAGAAAAACACATTTCAAGACTCTTGTACAACAACGGTCCTTCAGAAAAACGCATTTAAAAACTCATGTACAACGACAGTCCTTTACAGAAACACATTTCAAAACTCTTGCACTACAACACTGCTACAGAAAAACTCATTTCAAGATTCTTGTACAACAACACTCCTTCAGAAAAACGCATTTAAAAACTCATGTACAACGACAGTCCTTCACAGAAACACATTTCAAAACTCTTGTACAACGACAGTTGTTTACAGAAACACATTTCAAAACTCTTGCACTACAACACTGCCACAGAAAAACTCATTTCAAGATTCTTGTACAACAACCGTCCTTCAGAAAAACACATTTAAAAACTCATGTACAACGACAGTCCTTTACAGAAACGCATTTCAAAACTCTTGTACAACGACAGTTGTTTACAGAAACACATTTCAAAACTCTTGTACAACGACAGTTGTTTACAGAAACACATTTCAAAACTCTTGCACTACAACACTGCTACAGAAAAACTCATTTCAAGATTCTTGTACAACAACGGTTTTTCAGAAAAACACATTTAAAAACTCATGTACAACGACAGTCCTTTACAGAAACACATTTCAAAACCCTTGTACAACGACAGTTGTTTACAGAAACACATTTCAAAACTCTTGCACTACAACACTGCTACAGAAAAACTCATTTCAAGATTCTTGTACAACAACGGTCCTTCAGAAAAACACATTTAAAAACTCATGTACAACGACAGTCCTTTACAGAAACGCATTTGAAAACTCTTGTACAACGACAGTTGTTTACAGAAACACATTTCAAAACTCTTGCACTACAACACTGCTACAGAAAAACTCATTTCAAGATTCTTGTACAACAACACTCCTTCAGAAAAACGCATTTAAAAACTCATGTACAACGACAGTCCTTTACAGAAACACATTTCAAAACTCTTGCACTACAACACTGCTACAGAAAAACTCATTTCAAGATTCTTGTACAACAACGCTCCTTCAGAAAAACGCATTTAAAAACTCATGTACAACGACAGTCCTTTACAGAAACGCATTTCAAAACTCTTGCACTACAACACTGCTACAGAAAAACTCATTTCAAGATTCTTGTACAACAACACTCCTTCAAAAAAACGCATTTAAAAACTCATGTACAACGACAGTCCTTTACAGAAACTCATTTCAAGACTCATGTACAACGACAGTTGTTTACAGAAACACATTTCAAAACTCTTGCACTACAACACTGCTACAGAAAAACTCATTTCAAGATTCTTGTACAACAACGGTCCTTCAGAAAAACACATTTCAAGACTCTTGTACAACAACGGTCCTTCAGAAAAACACATTTAAAAACTCATGCACAGAACAGTCCTTCACAGAAACACATTTCAAGACTCTTGTACAACAACAGTCCTTCACAGAAACACATTTCAAGACTCTTGTACAACAACGGTCCTTCAGAAAAACTCATTTCAAGATTCTTGTACAACAACACTCCTTCAGAAAAACGCATTTAAAAACTCATGTACAACGACAGTCCTTTACAGAAACACATTTCAAAACTCTTGCACTACAACACTGCTACAGAAAAACTCATTTCAAGATTCTTGTACAACAACGCTCCTTCAGAAAAACGCATTTAAAAACTCATGTACAACGACAGTCCTTTACAGAAACGCATTTCAAAACTCTTGCACTACAACACTGCTACAGAAAAACTCATTTCAAGACTCTTGTACAACAACACTCCTTCAGAAAAACGCATTTAAAAACTCATGTACAACGACAGTCCTTTACAGAAACACATTTCAAAACTCTTGCACTACAACACTGCTACAGAAAAACTCATTTCAAGATTCTTGTACAACAACACTCCTTCAGAAAAACGCATTTAAAAACTCATGTACAACGACAGTCCTTCACAGAAACACATTTCAAAACTCTTGTACAACGACAGTTGTTTACAGAAACACATTTCAAAACTCTTGCACTACAACACTGCTACAGAAAAACTCATTTCAAGATTCTTGTACAACAACGGTCCTTCAGAAAAACACATTTAAAAACTCATGTACAACGACAGTCCTTTACAGAAACGCATTTCAAAACTCTTGTACAACGACAGTTGTTTACAGAAACACATTTCAAAACTCTTGTACAACGACAGTTGTTTACAGAAACACATTTCAAAACTCTTGCACTACAACACTGCTACAGAAAAACTCATTTCAAGATTCTTGTACAACAACGGTCCTTCAGAAAAACACATTTAAAAACTCATGTACAACGACAGTCCTTTACAGAAACGCATTTCAAAACTCTTGTACAACGACAGTTGTTTACAGAAACACATTTCAAAACTCTTGCACTACAACACTGCACAGAAAAACTCATTTCAAGATTCTTGTACAACAACGGTCCTTCAGAAAAACACATTTCAAGACTCTTGTACAACAACGGTCCTTCAGAAAAACACATTTAAAAACTCATGCACAATAACAGTCCTTCACAGAAACACATTTCAAGACTCTTGTACAACAACAGTCCTTCACAGAAACACATTTCAAGACTCTTGTACAACAACGGTCCTTCAGAAAAACTCATTTCAAGATTCTTGTACAACAACACTCCTTCAGAAAAACGCATTTAAAAACTCATGTACAACGACAGTCCTTTACAGAAACACATTTCAAAACTCATGTACAACAACACTCCTTCAGAGAAACGCATTTCAAAACTCATGTACAACGACAGTCCTTTACAGAAACACATTTCAAAACTCTTGCACTACAACACTGCTACAGAAAAACTCATTTCAAGATTCTTGTACAACAACACTCCTTCAGAAAAACGCATTTAAAAACTCATGTACAACGACAGTCCTTTACAGAAACGCATTTCAAAACTCTTGTACAACGACAGTTGTTTACAGAAACACATTTCAAAACTCTTGTACAACGACAGTTGTTTACAGAAACACATTTCAAAACTCTTGCACTACAACACTGCTACAGAAAAACTCATTTCAAGATTCTTGTACAACAACACTCCTTCAGAAAAACGCATTTAAAAACTCATGTACAACGACAGTCCTTTACAGAAACTCATTTCAAGACTCATGTACAACGACAGTTGTTTACAGAAACACATTTCAAAACTCTTGCACTACAACACTGCTACAGAAAAACTCATTTCAAGATTCTTGTACAACAACACTCCTTCAGAAAAACGCATTTAAAAACTCATGTACAACGACAGTCCTTTACAGAAACACATTTCAAAACTCTTGCACTACAACACTGCTACAGAAAAACTCATTTCAAGATTCTTGTACAACAACGCTCCTTCAGAAAAACGCATTTAAAAACTCATGTACAACGACAGTCCTTTACAGAAACGCATTTCAAAACTCATGTACAACGACAGTTGTTTACAGAAACACATTTCAAAACTCTTGCACTACAACACTGCTACAGAAAAACTCATTTCAAGATTCTTGTACAACAACACTCCTTCAGAAAAACACATTTAAAAACTCATGTACAACGACAGTCCTTTACAGAAACGCATTTCAAAACTCATGTACAACGACAGTTGTTTACAGAAACACATTTCAAAACTCTTGCACTACAACACTGCTACAGAAAAACTCATTTCAAGATTCTTGTACAACAACACTCCTTCAGAAAAACGCATTTAAAAACTCATGTACAACGACAGTTGTTTACAGAAACACATTTCAAGACTCATGTACAACGACAGTTGTTTACAGAAACACATTTAAAAACTCTTGCACTACAACACTGCTACAGAAAAACTCATTTCAAGACTCTTGTACAACAACACTCCTTCAGAAAAACGCATTTAAAAACTCATGTACAACGACAGTCCTTTACAGAAACACATTTCAAAACTCTTGCACTACAACACTGCTACAGAAAAACTCATTCCAAGATTCTTGTACAACAACACTCCTTCAGAAAAACGCATTTAAAAACTCATGTACAACGACAGTCCTTCACAGAAACACATTTCAAAACTCTTGTACAACGACAGTTGTTTACAGAAACACATTTCAAAAGTCTTGCACTACAACACTGCTACAGAAAAACTCATTTCAAGACTCTTGTACAACAACACTCCTTCAGAAAAACGCATTTAAAAACTCATGTACAACGACAGTCCTTTACAGAAACACATTTCAAAACTCTTGCACTACAACACTGCTACAGAAAAACTCATTTCAAGATTCTTGTACAACAACACTCCTTCAGAAAAACGCATTTAAAAACTCATGTACAACGACAGTCCTTCACAGAAACACATTTCAAAACTCATGTACAACGACAGTTGTTTACAGAAACACATTTCAAAACTCTTGCACTACAACACTGCTACAGAAAAACTCATTTCAGGACTCTTGTACAACAACACTCCTTCAGAAAAACGCATTTAAAAACTCATGTACAACGACAGTTGTTTACAGAAACACATTTCAAGACTCATGTACAACGACAGTTGTTTACAGAAACACATTTAAAAACTCTTGCACTACAACACTGCTACAGAAAAACTCATTTCAAGACTCTTGTACAACAACACTCCTTCAGAAAAACGCATTTAAAAACTCATGTACAACGACAGTCCTTTACAGAAACACATTTCAAAACTCTTGCACTACAACACTGCTACAGAAAAACTCATTCCAAGATTCTTGTACAACAACACTCCTTCAGAAAAACGCATTTAAAAACTCATGTACAACGACAGTTGTTTACAGAAACACATTTCAAGACTCATGTACAACGACAGTTGTTTACAGAAACACATTTAAAAACTCTTGCACTACAACACTGCTACAGAAAAACTCATTTCAAGACTCTTGTACAACAACACTCCTTCAGAAAAACGCATTTAAAAACTCATGTACAACGACAGTCCTTTACAGAAACACATTTCAAAACTCTTGCACTACAACACTGCTACAGAAAAACTCATTTCAAGACTCTTGTACAACAACACTCCTTCAGAAAAACGCATTTAAAAACTCATGTACAACGACAGTCCTTTACAGAAACACATTTCAAAACTCTTGCACTACAACACTGCTACAGAAAAACTCATTTCAAGATTCTTGTACAACAACACTCCTTCAGAAAAACGCATTTAAAAACTCATGTACAACGACAGTCCTTTACAGAAACACATTTCAAAACTCTTGCACTACAACACTGCTACAGAAAAACTCATTCCAAGATTCTTGTACAACAACACTCCTTCA
Organism: Xylota sylvarum; assembly: GCA_905220385.1. Classification (NCBI taxonomy): domain Eukaryota; kingdom Metazoa; phylum Arthropoda; class Insecta; order Diptera; family Syrphidae; genus Xylota; species Xylota sylvarum. Next base: position 243,582 of record CAJMZQ010000061.1, read on the forward strand.
GAAAAACGCATTTAAAAACTCATGTACAACGACAGTCCTTCACAGAAACACATTTCAAAACTCTTGTACAACGACAGTTGTTTACAGAAACACATTTCAAAACTCTTGCACTACAACACTGCTACAGAAAAACTCATTTCAAGACTCTTGTACAACAACACTCCTTCAGAAAAACGTATTTAAAAACTCATGTACAACGACAGTCCTTTACAGAAACACATTTCAAAACTCTTGCACTACAACACTGCTACAGAAAAACTCATTTCAAGATTCTTGTACAACAACACTCCTTCAGAAAAACGCATTTAAAAACTCATGTACAACGACAGTCCTTCACAGAAACACATTTCAAAACTCATGTACAACGACAGTTGTTTACAGAAACACATTTCAAAACTCTTGCACTACAACACTGCTACAGAAAAACTCATTTCAAGATTCTTGTACAACAACGCTCCTTCAGAAAAACGCATTTAAAAACTCATGTACAACGACAGTCCTTTACAGAAACGCATTTCAAAACTCATGTACAACGACAGTTGTTTACAGAAACACATTTCAAAACTCTTGCACTACAACACTGCTACAGAAAAACTCATTTCAAGATTCTTGTACAACAACACTCCTTCAGAAAAACGCATTTAAAAACTCATGTACAACGACAGTCCTTTACAGAAACGCATTTCAAAACTCATGTACAACGACAGTTGTTTACAGAAACACATTTCAAAACTCTTGCACTACAACACTGCTACAGAAAAACTCATTTCAAGACTCTTGTACAACAACACTCCTTCAGAAAAACGCATTTAAAAACTCATGTACAACGACAGTCCTTTACAGAAACACATTTCAAAACTCTTGCACTACAACACTGCTACAGAAAAACTCATTTCAAGATTCTTGTACAACAACACTCCTTCAGAAAAACGCATTTAAAAACTCATGTACAACGACAGTCCTTCACAGAAACACATTTCAAAACTCTTGTACAACGACAGTTGTTTACAGAAACACATTTCAAAACTCTTGCACTACAACACTGCTACAGAAAAACTCATTTCAAGACTCTTGTACAACAACACTCCTTCAGAAAAACGCATTTAAAAACTCATGTACAACGACAGTTGTTTACAGAAACACATTTCAAAACTCTTGCACTACAACGGTCCTTCAGAAAAACACATTTCAAGACTCTTGTACAACAACGCTCCTTCAGAAAAACACATTTCAAGACTCATGTACAACGACAGTCCTTTACAGAAACGCATTTCAAAACTCTTGCACTACAACACTGCTACAGAAAAACTCATTTCAAGATTCTTGTACAACAACACTGCTTCAGAAAAACACATTTAAAAACTCATGTACAACGACAGTCCTTTACAGAAACGCATGTCAAAACTCATGTACAACGACAGTTGTTTACAGAAACACATTTCAAAACTCTTGCACTACAACACTGCTACAGAAAAACTCATTTCAAGATTCTTGTACAACAACACTCCTTCAGAAAAACGCATTTAAAAACTCATGTACAACGACAGTTGTTTACAGAAACACATTTCAAGACTCTTGTACAACAACGGTCCTTCAGAAAAACTCATTTCAAGATTCTTGTACAACAACACTCCTTCAGAGAAACACATTTCAAAACTCATGTACAACGACAGTTGTTTACAGAAACACATTTCAAAACTCTTGCACTACAACACTGCTACAGAAAAACTCATTTCAAGATTCTTGTATAAAAACAGTCCTTCAGAAAAACTCATTTCAAGACTCTTGTACAACAACAGTCCTTCAGAAAAACACATTTAAAAACTCATGTACAACGACAGTTGTTTATAGAAACACATTTCAAAACTCTTGCACTACAACACTGCTACAGAAAAACTCATTTCAAGATTCTTGTACAACAACAGTCCTTCAGAAAAACACATTTAAAAACTCATGTACAACGACAGTCCTTTACAGAAACGCGTTTCAAAACTCATGTACAACGACAGTTGTTTACAGAAACACATTTCAAAACTCTTGCACTACAACACTGCTACAGAAAAACTCATTTCAAGATTCTTGTACAACAACGGTCCTTCAGAAAAACACATTTCAAGACTCTTGTACAACAACGCTCCTTCAGAAAAACACATTTAAAAACTCATGTACAACGACACTCCTTCAGAGAAACACATTTAAAAACTCATGTACAACGACAGTCCTTTACAGAAACGCATTTCAAAACTCATGTACAACGACAGTTGTTTACAGAAACACATTTCAAAACTCTTGCACTACAACGGTCCTTCAGAAAAACACATTTCAAGACTCTTGTACAACAACAGTCCTTCAGAAAAACGCATTTAAAAACTCATGTACAACGACAGTTGTTTACAGAAACACATTTCAAAACTCTTGCACTACAACACTGCTACAGAAAAACTCATTTCAAGATTCTTGTACAACAACACTCCTTCAGAAAAACGCATTTAAAAACTCATGTACAACGACAGTCCTTTACAGAAACGCATTTCAAAACTCTTGCACTACAACACTGCTACAGAAAAACTCATTTCAAGATTCTTGTACAACAACACTCCTTCAGAAAAACGCATTTAAAAACTCATGTACAACGACAGTCCTTTACAGAAACGCATTTCAAAACTCTTGTACAACAACAGTTGTTTACAGAAACACATTTCAAAACTCTTGCACTACAACACTGCTACAGAAAAACTCATTTCAAGATTCTTGTACAACAACACTCCTTCAGAAAAACACATTTCAAAACTCTTGCACTACAACACTCCTTCAGAAAAACTCATTTCAAGATTCTTGTACAACAACACTCCTTCAGAAAAACTCATTTCAAGATTCTTGTACAACAACACTCCTTCAGAAAAACACATTTCAAAACTCTTGCACTACAACACTGCTACAGAAAAACTCATTTCAAGATTCTTGTACAACAACACTCCTTCAGAAAAACGCATTTAAAAACTCATGTACAACGACAGTCCTTTACAGAAACGCATTTCAAAACTCATGTACAACGACAGTTGTTTACAGAAACACATTTCAAAACTCTTGCACTACAACGGTCCTTCAGAAAAACACATTTCAAGACTCTTGTACAACAACACTCCTTCAGAAAAACGCATTTAAAAACTCATGTACAACGACAGTTGTTTACAGAAACACATTTCAAAACTCTTGCACTACAACGGTCCTTCAGAAAAACACATTTCAAGACTCTTGTACAACAACGCTCCTTCAGAAAAACACATTTCAAGACTCATGTACAACGACAGTCCTTTACAGAAACGCATTTCAAAACTCTTGCACTACAACACTGCTACAGAAAAACTCATTTCAAGATTCTTGTACAACAACGGTCCTTCAGAAAAACGCATTTAAAAACTCATGTACAACGACAGTCCTTTACAGAAACGCATTTCAAAACTCATGTACAACGACAGTTGTTTACAGAAACACATTTCAAAACTCTTGCACTACAATACTGCTACAGAAAAACTCATTTAAAAACTCATGTACAACGACAGTCCGTTACAGAAACGCATTTCAAAACTCTTGCACTACAACACTGCTACAGAAAAACTCATTTCAAGATTCTTGTACAACAACACTCCTTCAGAAAAACGCATTTAAAAACTCATGTACAACGACAGTCCTTTACAGAAACGCATTTCAAAACTCTTGTACAACGACAGTTGTTTACAGAAACGCATTTCAAAACTCTTGTACAACGACAGTTGTTTACAGAAACACATTTCAAAACTCTTGCACTACAACGGTCCTTCAGAAAAACACATTTCAAAACTCTTGCACTACAACACTGCTACAGAAAAACTCATTTCAAGATTCTTGTACAACAACACTCCTTCAGAGAAACGCATTTCAAAACTCATGTACAACGACAGTCCTTTACAGAAACGCCTTTCAAAACTCTTGTACAACGACAGTTGTTTACAGAAACACATTTCAAAACTCTTGCACTACAACGGTCCTTCAGAAAAACACATTTCAAGACTCTTGTACAACAACACTCCTTCAGAAAAACGCATTTAAAAAGTCATGTACAACGACAGTTGTTTACAGAAACACATTTCAAAACTCTTGCACTACAACGGTCCTTCAGAAAAACACATTTCAAGATTCTTGTACAACAACGCTCCTTCAGAAAAACGCATTTAAAAACTCATGTACAACGACAGTCCTTTACAGAAACGCATTTCAAAACTCATGTACAACGACAGTTGTTTACAGAAACACATTTCAAAACTATTGCACTACAACACTGCTACAGAAAAACTCATTTCAAGATTCTTGTACAACAACGGTCCTTCAGAAAAACGCATTTAAAAACTCATGTACAACGACAGTCCTTTACAGAAACACATTTCAAAACTCATGTACAACGACAGTTGTTTACAGAAACACATTTCAAAACTCTTGCACTACAACACTGCTACAGAAAAACTCATTTCAAGATTCTTGTACAACAACACTCCTTCAGAAAAACGCATTTAAAAACTCATGTACAACGACAGTCCTTTACAGAAACACATTTCAAAACTCTTGTACAACTACAGTCCTTTACAGAAACACATTTCAAAACTCTTGCACTACAACACTGCTACAGAAAAACTCATTTCAAGATTCTTGTACAACAACACTCCTTCAGAAAAACGCATTTAAAAACTCATGTACAACGACAGTCCTTCACAGAAACACATTTCAAAACTCTTGTACAACGACAGTCCTTTACAGAAACACATTTCAAAACTCATGTACAACGACAGTTGTTTACAGAAACACATTTCAAAACTCTTGCACTACAACACTGCTACAGAAAAACTCATTTCAAGATTCTTGTACAACAACACTCCTTCAGAAAAACGCATTTAAAAACTCATGTACAACGACAGTCCTTCACAGAAACACATTTCAAAACTCTTGTACAACTACAGTCCTTTACAGAAACACATTTCAAAACTCTTGCACTACAACACTGCTACAGAAAAACTCATTTCAAGATTCTTGTACAACAACACTCCTTCAGAAAAACGCATTTAAAAACTCATGTACAACGACAGTCCTTCACAGAAACACATTTCAAAACTCTTGCACTACAACGGTCCTTCAGAAAAACACATTTCAAGACTCTTGTACAACAACACTCCTTCAGAAAAACGCATTTAAAAACTCATGTACAACGACAGTCCTTTACAGAAACGCATTTCAAAACTCTTGCACTACAACACTGCTACAGAAAAACTCATTTCAAGATTCTTGTACAACAACACTCCTTCAGAAAAACGCATTTAAAAACTCATGTACAACGACAGTCCTTTACAGAAACGCATTTCAAAACTCATGTACAACGACAGTTGTTTACAGAAACACATTTCAAAACTCTTGCACTACAACGGTCCTTCTTGTACAACAACACTCCTTCAGAGAAACACATTTAAAAACTCATGTACAACGACAGTCCTTTACAGAAACGCATTTCAAAACTCTTGCACTACAACACTGCTACAGAAAAACTCATTTCAAGATTCTTGTACAACAACACTCCTTCAGAAAAACGCATTTAAAAACTCATGTACAACGACAGTCCTTTACAGAAACGCATTTCAAAACTCTTGTACAACGACAGTTGTTTACAGAAACACATTTCAAAACTCTTGCACTACAATACTGCTACAGAAAAACTCATTTAAAAACTCATGTACAACGACAGTCCTTTACAGAAACGCATTTCAAAACTCTTGCACTACAACACTGCTACAGAAAAACTCATTTCAAGATTCTTGTACAACAACACTCCTTCAGAAAAACGCATTTAAAAACTCTTGTACAACGACAGTTGTTTACAGAAACACATTTCAAAACTCTTGCACTACAACGGTCCTTCAGAAAAATACATTTCAAAACTCTTGCACTACAACACTGCTACAGAAAAACTCATTTCAAGATTAAATGCGTTTCTGTAAAGGACTGTCGTTGTACATGAGTTTTTAAATGCGTTTTTCTGAAGAAGTGTTGTTGTACAAGAATCTTGAAATGAGTTTTTCTGTAGCAGTGTTGTAGTGCAAGAGTTTTGAAATGTGTTTCTGTAAACAACTGTCGTTGTACATGAGTCTTGAAATGAGTTTCTGTAAAGGACTGTCGTTGTACATGAGTTTTTAAATGCGTTTTTCTGAAGGAGTGTTGTTGTACAAGAATCTTGAAATGAGTTTTTCTGTACAACTGTCGTTGTACATGAGTTTTGAAATGCGTTTCTGTAAAGGACTGTCGTTGTACATGAGTTTTTAAATGCGTTTTTCTGAAGGAGTGTTGTTGTACAAGAATCTTGAAATGAGTTTTTCTGTAGCAGTGTTGTAGTGCAAGAGTTTTGAAATGTGTTTCTGTAAAGGACTGTCGTTGTACATGAGTTTTTAAATGTGTTTTTCTGAAGGACCGTTGTTGTACAAGAATCTTGAAATGAGTTTTTCTGTAGCAGTGTTGTAGTGCAAGAGTTTTGAAATGTGTTTCTGTAAAGGACTGTCGTTGCACATGAGTTTTTAAATGTGTTTTTCTGAAGGAGTGTTGTTGTACAAGAATCTTGAAATGAGTTTTTCTGTAGCAGTGTTGTAGTGCAAGAGTTTTGAAATGTGTTTCTGTAAACAACTGTCGTTGTACATGAGTTTTTAAATGCGTTTCTGTAAAGGACTGTCGTTGTACATGAGTTTTTAAATGCGTTTTTCTGAAGGAGTGTTGTTGTACAAGAATCTTGAAATGAGTTTTTCTGTAGCAGTGTTGTAGTGCAAGAGTTTTCAAATGCGTTTCTGTAAAGGACTGTCGTTGTACATGAGTTTTTAAATGCGTTTTTCTGAAGGAGTGTTGTTGTACAAGAATCTTGAAATGAGTTTTTCTGTAGCAGTGTTGTAGTGCAAGAGTTTTGAAATGTGTTTCTGTAAACAACTGTCGTTGTACATGAGTCTTGAAATGCGTTTCTGTAAAGGACTGTCGTTGTACATGAGTTTTTAAATGCGTTTTTCTGAAGGAGTGTTGTTGTACAAGAATCTTGAAATGAGTTTTTCTGTACAACTGTCGTTGTACATGAGTTTTGAAATGCGTTTCTGTAAAGGACTGTCGTTGTACATGAGTTTTTAAATGCGTTTTTCTGAAGGAGTGTTGTTGTACAAGAATCTTGAAATGAGTTTTTCTGTAGCAGTGTTGTAGTGCAAGAGTTTTGAAATGTGTTTCTGTAAAGGACTGTCGTTGTACATGAGTTTTTAAATGTGTTTTTCTGAAGGACCGTTGTTGTACAAGAATCTTGAAATGAGTTTTTCTGTAGCAGTATTGTAGTGCAAGAGTTTTGGAATGTGTTTCTGTAAACAACTGTCGTTGTACATGAGTTTTTAAATGCGTTTTTCTGAAGGAGTGTTGTTGTACAAGAATCTTGAAATGAGTTTTTCTGTAGCAGTGTTGTACTGCAAGAGTTTTGAAATGTGTTTCTGTAAACAACTGTCGTTGTACATGAGTTTTGAAATGCGTTTCTGTAAAGGACTGTCGTTGTACATGAGTTTTTAAATGCGTTTTTCTGAAGGAGTGTTGTTGTACAAGAATCTTGAAATGAGTTTTTCTGTAGCAGTGTTGTAGTGCAAGAGTTTTGAAATGCGTTTCTGTAAAGGACTGTCGTTGTACATGAGTTTTTAAATGCGTTTTTCTGAAGGAGTGTTGTTGTACAAGAATCTTGAAATGAGTTTTTCTGTAGCAGTGTTGTAGTGCAAGAGTTTTGAAATGCGTTTCTGTAAAGGACTGTCGTTGTACATGAGTTTTTAAATGTGTTTCTCTGAAGGAGTGTTGTTGTACAAGAATCTTGAAATGAGTTTTTCTGTAGCAGTGTTGTAGTGCAAGAGTTTTGAAATGTGTTTCTGTAAACAACTGTCGTTGTACAAGAGTTTTGAAATGCGTTTCTGTAAAGGACTGTCGTTGTACATGAGTTTTTAAATGCGTTTTTCCGAAGGAGTGTTGTTGTACAAGAATCTTGAAATGAGTTTTTCTGTAGCAGTGTTGTAGTGCAAGAGTTTTGAAATGCGTTTCTGTAAAGGACTGTCGTTGTACATGAGTTTTTAAATGCGTTTTTCTGAAGGAGTGTTGTTGTACAAGAATCTTGAAATGAGTTTTTCTGAAGGACCGTTGTTGTACAAGAGTCTTGAAATGTGTTTCTGTGAAGGACTGTTGTTGTACAAGAGTCTTGAAATGTGTTTCTGTGAAGGACTGTTATTGTGCATGAGTTTTTAAATGTGTTTTTCTGAAGGACCGTTGTTGTACAAGAGTCTTGAAATGTGTTTTTCTGAAGGACCGTTGTTGTACAAGAATCTTGAAATGAGTTTTTCTGTAGCAGTGTTGTAGTGCAAGAGTTTTGAAATGTGTTTCTGTAAACAACTGTCGTTGTACATGAGTTTTGAAATGCGTTTCTGTAAAGCACTGTCGTTGTACATGAGTTTTTAAATGCGTTTTTCTGAAGGAGTGTTGTTGTACAAGAATCTTGAAATGAGTTTTTCTGTAGCAGTGTTGTAGTGCAAGAGTTTTGAAATGTGTTTCTGTAAAGGACTGTCGTTGTACATGAGTTTTTAAATGCGTTTTTCTGAAGGAGCGTTGTTGTACAAGAATCTTGAAATGAGTTTTTCTGTAGCAGTGTTGTAGTGCAAGAGTTTTGAAATGTGTTTCTGTAAATAACTGTCGTTGTACATGAGTTTTTAAATGCGTTTCTATGAAGGAGTGTTGTTGTACATGAGTCTTGAAATGTGTTTTTCTGAAGGAGTGTTGTTGTACAAGAGTCTTGAAATGTGTTTTTCTGAAGGAGTGTTGTTGTACAAGAATCTTGAAATGAGTTTTTCTGTAGCAGTGTTGTAGTGCAAGAGTTTTGAAATGCGTTTCTGTAAAGGACTGTCGTTGTACATGAGTTTTGAAATGCGTTTCTCTGAAGGAGTGTTGTTGTACATGAGTCTTGAAATGAGTTTTTCTGAAGGACTGTTGTTGTACAAGAGTCTTGAAATGTGTTTTTCTGAAGGACCGTTGTAGTGCAAGAGTTTTGAAATGCGTTTCTGTAAAGGACTGTCGTTGTACATGAGTTTTTAAATGTGTTTCTCTGAAGGACCGTTGTTGTACAAGAATCTTGAAATGAGTTTTTCTGTAGCAGTGTTGTAGTGCAAGAGTTTTGAAATGTGTTTCTGTAAACAACTGTCGTTGTACATGAGTTTTGAAATGCGTTTCTGTAAAGGACTGTCGTTGTACATGAGTTTTTAAATGCGTTTTTCTGAAGGAGTGTTGTTGTACAAGAATCTTGAAATGAGTTTTTCTGTAGCAGTATGTAGTGCAAGAGTTTTGAAATGTGTTTCTGTAAACAACTGTCGTTGTACATGAGTTTTGAAATGCGTTTTTCTGAAGGAGTGTTGTTGTACAAGAATCTTGAAATGAGTTTTTCTGTAGCAGTGTTGTAGTGCAAGAGTTTTGAAATGTGTTTCTGTAAAGGACTGTCGTTGTACATGAGTTTTTAAATGCGTTTTTCTGAAGGAGTGTTGTTGTACAAGAATCTTGAAATGAGTTTTTCTGAAGGAGTGTTGTTGTACAAGAATCTTGAAATGAGTTTTTCTGTAGCAGTGTTGTAGTGCAAGAGTCTTGAAATGTGTTTTTCTGAAGGAGTGTTGTTGTACAAGAATCTTGAAATGAGTTTTTCTGTAGCAGTGTTGTAGTGCAAGAGTTTTGAAATGTGTTTCTGTAAACAACTGTCGTTGTACAAGAGTTTTGAAATGCGTTTCTGTAAAGGACTGCCGTTGTACATGAGTTTTTAAATGCGTTTTTCTGAAGGAGTGTTGTTGTACAAGAATCTTGAAATGAGTTTTTCTGTAGCAGTGTTGTAGTGCAAGAGTTTTGAAATGCGTTTCTGTAAAGGACTGTCGTTGTACATGAGTTTTTAAATGTGTTTCTCTGAAGGAGTGTTGTTGTACAAGAATCTTGAAATGAGTTTTTCTGTAGCAGTGTTGTAGTGCAAGAGTTTTGAAATGTGTTTCTGTAAACAACTGCCGTTGTACAAGAGTTTTGAAATGCGTTTCTGTAAAGGACTGTCGTTGTACATGAGTTTTTAAATGCGTTTTTCTGAAGGAGTGTTGTTGTACAAGAATCTTGAAATGAGTTTTTCTGTAGCAGTGTGTAGTGCAAGAGTTTTGAAATGCGTTTCTGTAAAGGACTGTCGTTGTACATGAGTTTTGAAATGCGTTTCTCTGAAGGAGTGTTGTTGTACATGAGTCTTGAAATGAGTTTTTCTGAAGGACTGTTGTTGTACAAGAGTCTTGAAATGTGTTTTTCTGAAGGACCGTTGTAGTGCAAGAGTTTTTAAATGTGTTTCTCTGAAGGACCGTTGTTGTACAAGAATCTTGAAATGAGTTTTTCTGTAGCAGTGTTGTAGTGCAAGAGTTTTGAAATGTGTTTCTGTAAACAACTGTCGTTGTACATGAGTTTTGAAATGCGTTTCTGTAAAGGACTGTCGTTGTACATGAGTTTTTAAATGTGTTTTTCTGAAGGAGTGTTGTTGTACAAGAATCTTGAAATGAGTTTTTCTGTAGCAGTGTTGTAGTGCAAGAGTTTTGAAATGCGTTTCTGTAAAGGACTGTCGTTGTACATGAGTCTTGAAATGTGTTTTTCTGAAGGAGCGTTGTTGTACAAGAGTCTTGAAATGTGTTTTTCTGAAGGACCGTTGTAGTGCAAGAGTTTTGAAATGTGTTTCTGTAAACAACTGTCGTTGTACATGAGTTTTGAAATGCGTTTCTGTAAAGGACTGTCGTTACACATGAGTTTTTAAATGTGTTTTTCTGAAGGACCGTTGTTGTACAAGAGTCTTGAAATGTGTTTTTCTGAAGGAGTGTTGTTGTACAAGAATCTTGAAATGAGTTTTTCTGTAGCAGTGTTGTAGTGCAAGAGTTTTGAAATGTGTTTCTGTAAAGGACTGTCGTTGTACATGAGTTTTGAAATGCGTTTCTGTAAAGGACTGTCGTTGTACATGAGTTTTGAAATGCGTTTTTCTGAAGGAGTGTTGTTGTACAAGAATCTTGAAATGAGTTTTTCTGTAGCAGTGTTGTAGTGCAAGAGTTTTGAAATGTGTTTCTGTAAACAACTGTCGTTGTACATGAGTTTTGAAATGCGTTTCTGTAAAGGACTGTTGTTGTACAAGAGTCTTGAAATGAGTTTTTCTGAAGGACCGTTGTTGTACAAGAATCTTGAAATGAGTTTTTCTGTAGCAGTGTTGTAGTGCAAGAGTTTTGAAATGTGTTTCTGTAAACAACTGTCGTTGTACAAGAGTTTTGAAATGCGTTTCTCTGAAGGAGTGTTGTTGTACATGAGTCTTGAAATGAGTTTTTCTGAAGGACTGTTGTTGTACAAGAGTCTTGAAATGTGTTTTTCTGAAGGACCGTTGTAGTGCAAGAGTTTTGAAATGCGTTTCTGTAAAGGACTGTCGTTGTACATGAGTCTTGAAATGTGTTTTTCTGAAGGACCGTTGTTGTACAAGAATCTTGAAATGAGTTTTTCTGTAGCAGTGTTGTAGTGCAAGAGTTTTGAAATGTGTTTCTGTAAACAACTGTCGTTGTACATGAGTTTTGAAATGCGTTTCTCTGAAGGAGTGTTGTTGTACATGAGTCTTGAAATGAGTTTTTCTGAAGGACTGTTGTTGTACAAGAGTCTTGAAATGTGTTTTTCTGAAGGAGTGTTGTAGTGCAAGAGTTTTGAAATGTGTTTCTGTAAAGGACTGTCGTTGTACATGAGTTTTTAAATGTGTTTCTCTGAAGGACCGTTGTTGTACAAGAATCTTGAAATGAGTTTTTCTGTAGCAGTGTTGTAGTGCAAGAGTTTTGAAATGTGTTTCTGTAAACAACTGTCGTTGTACATGAGTTTTGAAATGCGTTTCTGTAAAGGACTGTTGTTGTACAAGAGTCTTGAAATGAGTTTTTCTGAAGGAGTGTTGTTGTACAAGAATCTTGAAATGAGTTTTTCTGTAGCAGTGTTGTAGTGCAAGAGTTTTGAAATGCGTTTCTGTAAAGGACTGTCGTTGTACATGAGTTTTGAAATGCGTTTCTCTGAAGGAGTGTTGTTGTACATGAGTCTTGAAATGTGTTTTTCTGAAGGACCGTTGTTGTACAAGAATCTTGAAATGAGTTTTTCTGAAGGACTGTTGTTGTACAAGAGTCTTGAAATGTGTTTCTGTGAAGGACTGTTATTGTGCATGAGTTTTTAAATGTGTTTTTCTGAAGGACCGTTGTTGTACAAGAGTCTTGAAATGAGTTTTTCTGTAGCAGTGTTGTAGTGCAAGAGTTTTGAGATGTGTTTCTGTAAACAACTGTCGTTGTACATGAGTTTTGAAATGCGTTTCTGTAAAGGACTGTCGTTGTACATGAGTTTTTAAATGCGTTTTTCTGAAGGAGTGTTGTTGTACAAGAATCTTGAAATGAGTTTTTCTGTAGCAGTGTTGTAGTGCAAGAGTTTTGAAATGTGTTTCTGTAAACAACTGTCGTTGTACATGAGTTTTGAAATGCGTTTCTGTAAAGGACTGTCGTTGTACATGAGTTTTTAAATGCGTTTTTCTGAAGGAGCGTTGTTGTACAAGAGTCTTGAAATGTGTTTTTCTGAAGGACCGTTGTTGTACAAGAATCTTGAAATGAGTTTTTCTGTAGCAGTGTTGTAGTGCAAGAGTTTTGAAATGCGTTTCTGTAAAGGACTGTCGTTGTACATGAGTTTTTAAATGAGTTTTTCTGTAGCAGTGTTGTAGTACAAGAGTCTTGAAATGTGTTTTTCTGAAGGAGTGTTGTTGTACAAGAATCTTGAAATGAGTTTTTCTGTAGCAGTGTTGTAGTGCAAGAGTTTTGAAATGTGTTTCTGTAAACAACTGTCGTTGTACATGAGTTTTGAAATGCGTTTCTGTAAAGGACTGTCGTTGTACATGAGTTTTTAAATGTGTTTTTCTGAAGGAGTGTTGTTGTACAAGAATCTTGAAATGAGTTTTTCTGTAGCAGTGTTGTAGTGCAAGAGTTTTGAAATGCGTTTCTGTAAAGGACTGTCGTTGTACATGAGTCTTGAAATGTGTTTTTCTGAAGGAGTGTTGTTGTACAAGAATCTTGAAATGAGTTTTTCTGTAGCAGTGTTGTAGTGCAAGAGTTTTGAAATGCGTTTCTGTAAAGGACTGTCGTTGTACATGAGTTTTAAATCTGTTTTTCTGAAGGAGCGTTGTTGTACAAGAGTCTTGAAATGTGTTTTTCTGAAGGACCGTTGTTGTACAAGAATCTTGAAATGAGTTTTTCTGTAGCAGTGTTGTAGTGCAAGAGTTTTGAAATGCGTTTCTGTAAAGGACTGTCGTTGTACATGAGTTTTTAAATGCGTTTTTCTGAAGGACCGTTGTTGTACAAGAGTCTTGAAATGTGTTTTTCTGAAGGAGTGTTGTTGTACAAGAATCTTGAAATGAGTTTTTCTGTAGCAGTGTTGTAGTGCAAGAGTTTTGAAATGTGTTTCTGTAAACAACTGTCGTTGTACAAGAGTTTTGAAATGTGTTTCTGTAAAGGACTGTCGTTGTACATGAGTTTTTAAATGTGTTTTTCTGAAGGAGTGTTGTTGTACAAGAATCTTGAAATGAGTTTTTCTGTAGCAGTGTTGTAGTGCAAGAGTTTTGAAATGCGTTTCTGTAAAGGACTGTCGTTGTACATGAGTCTTGAAATGTGTTTTTCTGAAGGAGCGTTGTTGTACAAGAGTCTTGAAATGTGTTTTTCTGAAGGACCGTTGTAGTGCAAGAGTTTTGAAATGTGTTTCTGTAAACAACTGTCGTTGTACATGAGTTTTGAAATGCGTTTCTGTAAAGGACTGTCGTTGTACATGAGTTTTTAAATGTGTTTTTCTGAAGGACTGTTGTTGTACAAGAGTCTTGAAATGAGTTTTTCTGAAGGACTGTTTTTATACAAGAATCTTGAAATGAGTTTTTCTGTAGCAGTGTTGTAGTGCAAGAGTTTTGAAATGTGTTTCTGTAAAGGACTGTCGTTGTACAAGAGTTTTGAAATGCGTTTTTCTGAAGGAGTGTTGTTGTACAAGAATCTTGAAATGAGTTTTTCTGTAGCAGTGTTGTAGTGCAAGAGTTTTGAAATGTGTTTCTGTAAACAACTGTCGTTGTACATGAGTTTTGAAATGCGTTTCTGTAAAGGACTGTCGTTACACATGAGTTTTTAAATGTGTTTTTCTGAAGGAGCGTTGTTGTACAAGAGTCTTGAAATGTGTTTTTCTGAAGGAGTGTTGTTGTACAAGAATCTTGAAATGAGTTTTTCTGTAGCAGTGTTGTAGTGCAAGAGTTTTGAAATGCGTTTCTGTAAAGGACTGTCGTTGTACATGAGTTTTGAAATGCGTTTCTGTAAAGGACTGTCGTTGTACATGAGTTTTGAAATGCGTTTTTCTGAAGGAGTGTTGTTGTACAAGAATCTTGAAATGAGTTTTTCTGTAGCAGTGTTGTAGTGCAAGAGTTTTGAAATGCGTTTCTGTAAAGGACTGTCGTTGTACATGAGTTTTGAAATGCGTTTCTCTGAAGGAGTGTTGTTGTACATGAGTCTTGAAATGTGTTTTTCTGAAGGACCGTTGTTGTACAAGAATCTTGAAATGAGTTTTTCTGAAGGACTGTTGTTGTACAAGAGTCTTGAAATGTGTTTCTGTGAAGGACTGTTATTGTGCATGAGTTTTTAAATGTGTTTTTCTGAAGGACCGTTGTTGTACAAGAGTCTTGAAATGAGTTTTTCTGTAGCAGTGTTGTAGTGCAAGAGTTTTGAGATGTGTTTCTGTAAACAACTGTCGTTGTACATGAGTTTTGAAATGCGTTTCTGTAAAGGACTGTCGTTGTACATGAGTTTTTAAATGCGTTTTTCTGAAGGAGTGTTGTTGTACAAGAATCTTGAAATGAGTTTTTCTGTAGCAGTGTTGTAGTGCAAGAGTTTTGAAATGTGTTTCTGTAAACAACTGTCGTTGTACATGAGTTTTGAAATGCGTTTCTGTAAAGGACTGTCGTTGTACATGAGTTTTTAAATGCGTTTTTCTGAAGGAGCGTTGTTGTACAAGAGTCTTGAAATGTGTTTTTCTGAAGGACCGTTGTTGTACAAGAATCTTGAAATGAGTTTTTCTGTAGCAGTGTTGTAGTGCAAGAGTTTTGAAATGCGTTTCTGTAAAGGACTGTCGTTGTACATGAGTTTTTAAATGAGTTTTTCTGTAGCAGTGTTGTAGTACAAGAGTCTTGAAATGTGTTTTTCTGAAGGAGTGTTGTTGTACAAGAATCTTGAAATGAGTTTTTCTGTAGCAGTGTTGTAGTGCAAGAGTTTTGAAATGTGTTTCTGTAAACAACTGTCGTTGTACATGAGTTTTGAAATGCGTTTCTGTAAAGGACTGTCGTTGTACATGAGTTTTTAAATGTGTTTTTCTGAAGGAGTGTTGTTGTACAAGAATTTTGAAATGAGTTTTTCTGTAGCAGTGTTGTAGTGCAAGAGTTTTGAAATGCGTTTCTGTAAAGGACTGTCGTTGTACATGAGTCTTGAAATGTGTTTTTCTGAAGGAGTGTTGTTGTACAAGAATCTTGAAATGAGTTTTTCTGTAGCAGTGTTGTAGTGCAAGAGTTTTGAAATGCGTTTCTGTAAAGGACTGTCGTTGTACATGAGTTTTAAATCTGTTTTTCTGAAGGAGCGTTGTTGTACAAGAGTCTTGAAATGTGTTTTTCTGAAGGACCGTTGTTGTACAAGAATCTTGAAATGAGTTTTTCTGTAGCAGTGTTGTAGTGCAAGAGTTTTGAAATGCGTTTCTGTAAAGGACTGTCGTTGTACATGAGTTTTTAAATGCGTTTTTCTGAAGGACCGTTGTTGTACAAGAGTCTTGAAATGTGTTTTTCTGAAGGAGTGTTGTTGTACAAGAATCTTGAAATGAGTTTTTCTGTAGCAGTGTTGTAGTGCAAGAGTTTTGAAATGTGTTTCTGTAAACAACTGTCGTTGTACATGAGTTTTGAAATGTGTTTCTGTAAAGGACTGTCGTTGTACATGAGTTTTTAAATGTGTTTTTCTGAAGGAGTGTTGTTGTACAAGAATCTTGAAATGAGTTTTTCTGTAGCAGTGTTGTAGTGCAAGAGTTTTGAAATGCGTTTCTGTAAAGGACTGTCGTTGTACATGAGTCTTGAAATGTGTTTTTCTGAAGGAGCGTTGTTGTACAAGAGTCTTGAAATGTGTTTTTCTGAAGGACCGTTGTAGTGCAAGAGTTTTGAAATGTGTTTCTGTAAACAACTGTCGTTGTACATGAGTTTTGAAATGCGTTTCTGTAAAGGACTGTCGTTGTACATGAGTTTTTAAATGTGTTTTTCTGAAGGACTGTTGTTGTACAAGAGTCTTGAAATGAGTTTTTCTGAAGGACTGTTTTTATACAAGAATCTTGAAATGAGTTTTTCTGTAGCAGTGTTGTAGTGCAAGAGTTTTGAAATGTGTTTCTGTAAAGGACTGTCGTTGTACATGAGTTTTGAAATGCGTTTTTCTGAAGGAGTGTTGTTGTACAAGAATCTTGAAATGAGTTTTTCTGTAGCAGTGTTGTAGTGCAAGAGTTTTGAAATGTGTTTCTGTAAACAACTGTCGTTGTACATGAGTTTTGAAATGCGTTTCTGTAAAGGACTGTCGTTACACATGAGTTTTTAAATGTGTTTTTCTGAAGGAGCGTTGTTGTACAAGAGTCTTGAAATGTGTTTTTCTGAAGGAGTGTTGTTGTACAAGAATCTTGAAATGAGTTTTTCTGTAGCAGTGTTGTAGTGCAAGAGTTTTGAAATGCGTTTCTGTAAAGGACTGTCGTTGTACATGAGTTTTGAAATGCGTTTCTGTAAAGGACTGTCGTTGTACATGAGTTTTGAAATGCGTTTTTCTGAAGGAGTGTTGTTGTACAAGAATCTTGAAATGAGTTTTTCTGTAGCAGTGTTGTAGTGCAAGAGTTTCGAAATGTGTTTCTGTAAACAACTGTCGTTGTACATGAGTTTTGAAATGCGTTTCTGTAAAGGACTGAAATGAGTTTTTCTGAAGGACCGTTGTTGTACAAGAATCTTGAAATGAGTTTTTCTGTAGCAGTGTTGTAGTGCAAGAGTTTTGAAATGTGTTTCTGTAAACAACTGTCGTTGTACAAGAGTTTTGAAATGCGTTTCTCTGAAGGAGTGTTGTTGTACATGAGTCTTGAAATGAGTTTTTCTGAAGGACTGTTGTTGTACAAGAGTCTTGAAATGTGTTTTTCTGAAGGACCGTTGTAGTGCAAGAGTTTTGAAATGCGTTTCTGTAAAGGACTGTCGTTGTACATGAGTCTTGAAATGTGTTTTTCTGAAGGACCGTTGTTGTACAAGAATCTTGAAATGAGTTTTTCTGTAGCAGTGTTGTAGTGCAAGAGTTTTGAAATGTGTTTCTGTAAACAACTGTCGTTGTACATGAGTTTTGAAATGCGTTTCTCTGAAGGAGTGTTGTTGTACATGAGTCTTGAAATGAGTTTTTCTGAAGGACTGTTGTTGTACAAGAGTCTTGAAATGTGTTTTTCTGAAGGAGCGTTGTAGTGCAAGAGTTTTGAAATGCGTTTCTGTAAAGGACTGTCGTTGTACATGAGTTTTTAAATGTGTTTCTCTGAAGGACCGTTGTTGTACAAGAATCTTGCAATGAGTTTTTCTGTAGCAGTGTTGTAGTGCAAGAGTTTTGAAATGTGTTTCTGTAAACAACTGTCGTTGTACATGAGTTTTGAAATGCGTTTCTGTAAAGGACTGTCGTTGTACATGAGTTTTTAAATGTGTTTCTCTGAAGGACCGTTGTTGTACAAGAATCTTGCAATGAGTTTTTCTGTAGCAGTGTTGTAGTGCAAGAGTTTCGAAATGTGTTTCTGTAAACAACTGTCGTTGTACATGAGTTTTGAAATGCGTTTCTGTAAAGGACTGTTGTTGTACAAGAGTCTTGAAATGAGTTTTTCTGAAGGACCGTTGTTGTACAAGAATCTTGAAATGAGTTTTTCTGTAGCAGTGTTGTAGTGCAAGAGTTTTGAAATGCGTTTCTGTAAAGGACTGTCGTTGTACATGAGTTTTGAAATGCGTTTCTCTGAAGGAGTGTTGTTGTACATGAGTCTTGAAATGTGTTTTTCTGAAGGACCGTTGTTGTACAAGAATCTTGAAATGAGTTTTTCTGAAGGACTGTTGTTGTACAAGAGTCTTGAAATGTGTTTCTGTGAAGGACTGTTATTGTGCATGAGTTTTTAAATGTGTTTTTCTGAAGGACCGTTGTTGTACAAGAGTCTTGAAATGAGTTTTTCTGTAGCAGTGTTGTAGTGCAAGAGTTTTGAGATGTGTTTCTGTAAACAACTGTCGTTGTACATGAGTTTTGAAATGCGTTTCTGTAAAGGACTGTCGTTGTACATGAGTTTTTAAATGCGTTTTTCTGAAGGAGTGTTGTTGTACAAGAATCTTGAAATGAGTTTTTCTGTAGCAGTGTTGTAGTGCAAGAGTTTTGAAATGTGTTTCTGTAAACAACTGTCGTTGTACATGAGTTTTGAAATGCGTTTCTGTAAAGGACTGTCGTTGTACATGAGTTTTTAAATGCGTTTTTCTGAAGGAGCGTTGTTGTACAAGAGTCTTGAAATGTGTTTTTCTGAAGGACCGTTGTTGTACAAGAATCTTGAAATGAGTTTTTCTGTAGCAGTGTTGTAGTGCAAGAGTTTTGAAATGCGTTTCTGTAAAGGACTGTCGTTGTACATGAGTTTTTAAATGAGTTTTTCTGTAGCAGTGTTGTAGTACAAGAGTCTTGAAATGTGTTTTTCTGAAGGAGTGTTGTTGTACAAGAATCTTGAAATGAGTTTTTCTGTAGCAGTGTTGTAGTGCAAGAGTTTTGAAATGTGTTTCTGTAAACAACTGTCGTTGTACATGAGTTTTGAAATGCGTTTCTGTAAAGGACTGTCGTTGTACATGAGTTTTTAAATGTGTTTTTCTGAAGGAGTGTTGTTGTACAAGAATCTTGAAATGAGTTTTTCTGTAGCAGTGTTGTAGTGCAAGAGTTTTGAAATGCGTTTCTGTAAAGGACTGTCGTTGTACATGAGTCTTGAAATGTGTTTTTCTGAAGGAGTGTTGTTGTACAAGAATCTTGAAATGAGTTTTTCTGTAGCAGTGTTGTAGTGCAAGAGTTTTGAAATGCGTTTCTGTAAAGGACTGTCGTTGTACATGAGTTTTAAATCTGTTTTTCTGAAGGAGCGTTGTTGTACAAGAGTCTTGAAATGTGTTTTTCTGAAGGACCGTTGTTGTACAAGAATCTTGAAATGAGTTTTTCTGTAGCAGTGTTGTAGTGCAAGAGTTTTGAAATGCGTTTCTGTAAAGGACTGTCGTTGTACATGAGTTTTTAAATGCGTTTTTCTGAAGGACCGTTGTTGTACAAGAAGGAGTGTTGTTGTACAAGAATCTTGAAATGAGTTTTTCTGTAGCAGTGTTGTAGTGCAAGAGTTTTGAAATGTGTTTCTGTAAACAACTGTCGTTGTACATGAGTTTTGAAATGTGTTTCTGTAAAGGACTGTCGTTGTACATGAGTTTTTAAATGTGTTTTTCTGAAGGAGTGTTGTTGTACAAGAATCTTGAAATGAGTTTTTCTGTAGCAGTGTTGTAGTGCAAGAGTTTTGAAATGCGTTTCTGTAAAGGACTGTCGTTGTACATGAGTCTTGAAATGTGTTTTTCTGAAGGAGCGTTGTTGTACAAGAGTCTTGAAATGTGTTTTTCTGAAGGACCGTTGTAGTGCAAGAGTTTTGAAATGTGTTTCTGTAAACAACTGTCGTTGTACATGAGTTTTGAAATGCGTTTCTGTAAAGGACTGTCGTTGTACATGAGTTTTTAAATGTGTTTTTCTGAAGGACTGTTGTTGTACAAGAGTCTTGAAATGAGTTTTTCTGAAGGACTGTTTTTATACAAGAATCTTGAAATGAGTTTTTCTGTAGCAGTGTTGTAGTGCAAGAGTTTTGAAATGTGTTTCTGTAAAGGACTGTCGTTGTACATGAGTTTTGAAATGCGTTTTTCTGAAGGAGTGTTGTTGTACAAGAATCTTGAAATGAGTTTTTCTGTAGCAGTGTTGTAGTGCAAGAGTTTTGAAATGTGTTTCTGTAAACAACTGTCGTTGTACATGAGTTTTGAAATGCGTTTCTGTAAAGGACTGTCGTTACACATGAGTTTTTAAATGTGTTTTTCTGAAGGAGCGTTGTTGTACAAGAGTCTTGAAATGTGTTTTTCTGAAGGAGTGTTGTTGTACAAGAATCTTGAAATGAGTTTTTCTGTAGCAGTGTTGTAGTGCAAGAGTTTTGAAATGCGTTTCTGTAAAGGACTGTCGTTGTACATGAGTTTTGAAATGCGTTTCTGTAAAGGACTGTCGTTGTACATGAGTTTTGAAATGCGTTTTTCTGAAGGAGTGTTGTTGTACAAGAATCTTGAAATGAGTTTTTCTGTAGCAGTGTTGTAGTGCAAGAGTTTCGAAATGTGTTTCTGTAAACAACTGTCGTTGTACATGAGTTTTGAAATGCGTTTCTGTAAAGGACTGTTGTTGTACAAGAGTCTTGAAATGAGTTTTTCTGAAGGACCGTTGTTGTACAAGAATCTTGAAATGAGTTTTTCTGTAGCAGTGTTGTAGTGCAAGAGTTTTGAAATGTGTTTCTGTAAACAACTGTCGTTGTACAAGAGTTTTGAAATGCGTTTCTCTGAAGGAGTGTTGTTGTACATGAGTCTTGAAATGTGTTTTTCTGAAGGACTGTTGTTGTACAAGAGTCTTGAAATGTGTTTTTCTGAAGGACCGTTGTAGTGCAAGAGTTTTGAAATGCGTTTCTGTAAAGGACTGTCGTTGTACATGAGTCTTGAAATGTGTTTTTCTGAAGGACCGTTGTTGTACAAGAATCTTGAAATGAGTTTTTCTGTAGCAGTGTTGTAGTGCAAGAGTTTTGAAATGTGTTTCTGTAAACAACTGTCGTTGTACATGAGTTTTGAAATGCGTTTCTCTGAAGGAGTGTTGTTGTACATGAGTCTTGAAATGAGTTTTTCTGAAGGACTGTTGTTGTACAAGAGTCTTGAAATGTGTTTTTCTGAAGGAGCGTTGTAGTGCAAGAGTTTTGAAATGCGTTTCTGTAAAGGACTGTCGTTGTACATGAGTTTTTAAATGTGTTTCTCTGAAGGACCGTTGTTGTACAAGAATCTTGCAATGAGTTTTTCTGTAGCAGTGTTGTAGTGCAAGAGTTTTGAAATGTGTTTCTGTAAACAACTGTCGTTGTACATGAGTTTTGAAATGCGTTTCTGTAAAGGACTGTCGTTGTACATGAGTTTTTAAATGTGTTTTTCTGAAGGAGTGTTGTTGTACAAGAATCTTGAAATGAGTTTTTCTGTAGCAGTGTTGTAGTTCAAGAGTCTTGAAATGTGTTTCTGTGAAGGACTGTTATTGTGCATGAGTTTTTAAATGTGTTTTTCTGAAGGACCGTTGTTGTACAAGAGTCTTGAAATGAGTTTTTCTGTAGCAGTGTTGTAGTGCAAGAGTTTTGAGATGTGTTTCTGTAAACAACTGTCGTTGTACATGAGTTTTGAAATGCGTTTCTGTAAAGGACTGTCGTTGTACATGAGTTTTTAAATGCGTTTTTCTGAAGGAGTGTTGTTGTACAAGAATCTTGAAATGAGTTTTTCTGTAGCAGTGTTGTAGTGCAAGAGTTTTGAAATGTGTTTCTGTAAACAACTGTCGTTGTACATGAGTTTTGAAATGCGTTTCTGTAAAGGACTGTCGTTGTACATGAGTTTTTAAATGCGTTTTTCTGAAGGAGCGTTGTTGTACAAGAGTCTTGAAATGTGTTTTTCTGAAGGACCGTTGTTGTACAAGAATCTTGAAATGAGTTTTTCTGTAGCAGTGTTGTAGTGCAAGAGTTTTGAAATGCGTTTCTGTAAAGGACTGTCGTTGTACATGAGTTTTTAAATGCGTTTTTCTGAAGGACCGTTGTTGTACAAGAGTCTTGAAATGTGTTTTTCTGAAGGAGTGTTGTTGTACAAGAATCTTGAAATGAGTTTTTCTGTAGCAGTGTTGTAGTGCAAGAGTTTTGAAATGTGTTTCTGTAAACAACTGTCGTTGTACATGAGTTTTGAAATGCGTTTCTGTAAAGGACTGTCGTTGTACATGAGTTTTTAAATGTGTTTTTCTGAAGGAGTGTTGTTGTACAAGAGTCTTGAAATGAGTTTTTCTGTAGCAGTGTTGTAGTGCAAGAGTTTTGAAATGCGTTTCTGTAAAGGACTGTCGTTGTACATGAGTCTTGAAATGTGTTTTTCTGAAGGAGTGTTGTTGTACAAGAATCTTGAAATGAGTTTTTCTGTAGCAGTGTTGTAGTGCAAGAGTTTTGAAATGCGTTTCTGTAAAGGACTGTCGTTGTACATGAGTTTTTAAATCTGTTTTTCTGAAGGAGCGTTGTTGTGCAAGAGTCTTGAAATGTGTTTTTCTGAAGGACCGTTGTTGTACAAGAATCTTGAAATGAGTTTTTCTGTAGCAGTGTTGTAGTGCAAGAGTTTTGAAATGCGTTTCTGTAAAGGACTGTCGTTGTACATGAGTTTTTAAATGCGTTTTTCTGAAGGACCGTTGTTGTACAAGAGTCTTGAAATGTGTTTTTCTGAAGGAGTGTTGTTGTACAAGAATCTTGAAATGAGTTTTTCTGTAGCAGTGTTGTAGTGCAAGAGTTTTGAAATGTGTTTCTGTAAACAACTGTCGTTGTACATGAGTTTTGAAATGTGTTTCTGTAAAGGACTGTCGTTGTACATGAGTTTTTAAATGTGTTTTTCTGAAGGAGTGTTGTTGTACAAGAATCTTGAAATGAGTTTTTCTGTAGCAGTGTTGTAGTGCAAGAGTTTTGAAATGCGTTTCTGTAAAGGACTGTCGTTGTACATGAGTCTTGAAATGTGTTTTTCTGAAGGAGCGTTGTTGTACAAGAGTCTTGAAATGTGTTTTTCTGAAGGACCGTTGTAGTGCAAGAGTTTTGAAATGTGTTTCTGTAAACAACTGTCGTTGTACATGAGTTTTGAAATGCGTTTCTGTAAAGGACTGTCGTTGTACATGAGTTTTTAAATGTGTTTTTCTGAAGGACTGTTGTTGTACAAGAGTCTTGAAATGAGTTTTTCTGAAGGACTGTTTTTATACAAGAATCTTGAAATGAGTTTTTCTGTAGCAGTGTTGTAGTGCAAGAGTTTTGAAATGTGTTTCTGTAAAGGACTGTCGTTGTACATGAGTTTTGAAATGCGTTTTTCTGAAGGAGTGTTGTTGTACAAGAATCTTGAAATGAGTTTTTCTGTAGCAGTGTTGTAGTGCAAGAGTTTTGAAATGTGTTTCTGTAAACAACTGTCGTTGTACATGAGTTTTGAAATGCGTTTCTGTAAAGGACTGTCGTTACACATGAGTTTTTAAATGTGTTTTTCTGAAGGAGCGTTGTTGTACAAGAGTCTTGAAATGTGTTTTTCTGAAGGAGTGTTGTTGTACAAGAATCTTGAAATGAGTTTTTCTGTAGCAGTGTTGTAGTGCAAGAGTTTTGAAATGCGTTTCTGTAAAGGACTGTCGTTGTACATGAGTTTTGAAATGCGTTTCTGTAAAGGACTGTCGTTGTACATGAGTTTTGAAATGCGTTTTTCTGAAGGAGTGTTGTTGTACAAGAATCTTGAAATGAGTTTTTCTGTAGCAGTGTTGTAGTGCAAGAGTTTTGAAATGTGTTTCTGTAAACAACTGTCGTTGTACATGAGTTTTGAAATGCGTTTCTGTAAAGGACTGTTGTTGTACAAGAGTCTTGAAATGAGTTTTTCTGAAGGACCGTTGTTGTACAAGAATCTTGAAATGAGTTTTTCTGTAGCAGTGTTGTAGTGCAAGAGTTTTGAAATGTGTTTCTGTAAACAATTGTCGTTGTACAAGAGTTTTGAAATGCGTTTCTCTGAAGGAGTGTTGTTGTACATGAGTCTTGAAATGAGTTTTTCTGAAGGACTGTTGTTGTACAAGAGTCTTGAAATGTGTTTTTCTGAAGGACCGTTGTAGTGCAAGAGTTTTGAAATGCGTTTCTGTAAAGGACTGTCGTTGTACATGAGTCTTGAAATGTGTTTTTCTGAAGGACCGTTGTTGTACAAGAATCTTGAAATGAGTTTTTCTGTAGCAGTGTTGTAGTGCAAGAGTTTTGAAATGTGTTTCTGTAAACAACTGTCGTTGTACATGAGTTTTGAAATGCGTTTCTCTGAAGGAGTGTTGTTGTACATGAGTCTTGAAATGAGTTTTTCTGAAGGACTGTTGTTGTACAAGAGTCTTGAAATGTGTTTTTCTGAAGGAGCGTTGTAGTGCAAGAGTTTTGAAATGCGTTTCTGTAAAGGACTGTCGTTGTACATGAGTTTTTAAATGTGTTTCTCTGAAGGACCGTTGTTGTACAAGAATCTTGAAATGAGTTTTTCTGTAGCAGTGTTGTAGTGCAAGAGTTTTGAAATGTGTTTCTGTAAACAACTGTCGTTGTACATGAGTTTTGAAATGCGTTTCTGTAAAGGACTGTTGTTGTACAAGAGTCTTGAAATGAGTTTTTCTGAAGGAGTGTTGTTGTACAAGAATCTTGAAATGAGTTTTTCTGTAGCAGTGTTGTAGTGCAAGAGTTTTGAAATGCGTTTCTGTAAAGGACTGTCGTTGTACATGAGTTTTGAAATGCGTTTCTCTGAAGGAGTGTTGTTGTACATGAGTCTTGAAATGTGTTTTTCTGAAGGACCGTTGTTGTACAAGAATCTTGAAATGAGTTTTTCTGAAGGACTGTTGTTGTACAAGAGTCTTGAAATGTGTTTCTGTGAAGGACTGTTATTGTGCATGAGTTTTTAAATGTGTTTTTCTGAAGGACCGTTGTTGTACAAGAGTCTTGAAATGAGTTTTTCTGTAGCAGTGTTGTAGTGCAAGAGTTTTGAGATGTGTTTCTGTAAACAACTGTCGTTGTACATGAGTTTTGAAATGCGTTTCTGTAAAGGACTGTCGTTGTACATGAGTTTTTAAATGCGTTTTTCTGAAGGAGTGTTGTTGTACAAGAATCTTGAAATGAGTTTTTCTGTAGCAGTGTTGTAGTGCAAAAGTTTTGAAATGTGTTTCTGTAAACAACTGTCGTTGTACATGAGTTTTGAAATGCGTTTCTGTAAAGGACTGTCGTTGTACATGAGTTTTTAAATGCGTTTTTCTGAAGGAGCGTTGTTGTACAAGAGTCTTGAAATGTGTTTTTCTGAAGGACCGTTGTTGTACAAGAATCTTGAAATGAGTTTTTCTGTAGCAGTGTTGTAGTGCAAGAGTTTTGAAATGCGTTTCTGTAAAGGACTGTCGTTGTACATGAGTTTTTAAATGCGTTTTTCTGAAGGACCGTTGTTGTACAAGAGTCTTGAAATGTGTTTTTCTGAAGGAGTGTTGTTGTACAAGAATCTTGAAATGAGTTTTTCTGTAGCAGTGTTGTAGTGCAAGAGTTTTGAAATGTGTTTCTGTAAACAACTGTCGTTGTACATGAGTTTTGAAATGCGTTTCTGTAAAGGACTGTCGTTGTACATGAGTTTTTAAATGTGTTTTTCTGAAGGAGTGTTGTTGTACAAGAATCTTGAAATGAGTTTTTCTGTAGCAGTGTTGTAGTGCAAGAGTTTTGAAATGCGTTTCTGTAAAGGACTGTCGTTGTACATGAGTTTTGAAATGCGTTTCTGTAAAGGACTGTCGTTGTACATGAGTTTTTAAATCTGTTTTTCTGAAGGAGCGTTGTTGTACAAGAGTCTTGAAATGTGTTTTTCTGAAGGACCGTTGTTGTACAAGAATCTTGAAATGAGTTTTTCTGTAGCAGTGTTGTAGTGCAAGAGTTTTGAAATGCGTTTCTGTAAAGGACTGTCGTTGTACATGAGTTTTTAAATGCGTTTTTCTGAAGGACCGTTGTTGTACAAGAGTCTTGAAATGTGTTTTTCTGAAGGAGTGTTGTTGTACAAGAATCTTGAAATGAGTTTTTCTGTAGCAGTGTTGTAGTGCAAGAGTTTTGAAATGTGTTTCTGTAAACAACTGTCGTTGTACATGAGTTTTGAAATGCGTTTCTGTAAAGGACTGTCGTTGTACATGAGTTTTTAAATGTGTTTTTCTGAAGGAGTGTTGTTGTACAAGAATCTTGAAATGAGTTTTTCTGTAGCAGTGTTGTAGTGCAAGAGTTTTGAAATGCGTTTCTGTAAAGGACTGTCGTTGTACATGAGTCTTGAAATGTGTTTTTCTGAAGGAGCGTTGTTGTACAAGAGTCTTGAAATGTGTTTTTCTGAAGGACCGTTGTAGTGCAAGAGTTTTGAAATGTGTTTCTGTAAACAACTGTCGTTGTACATGAGTTTTGAAATGCGTTTCTGTAAAGGACTGTCGTTGTACATGAGTTTTTAAATGTGTTTTTCTGAAGGACTGTTGTTGTACAAGAGTCTTGAAATGAGTTTTTCTGAAGGACTGTTTTTATACAAGAATCTTGAAATGAGTTTTTCTGTAGCAGTGTTGTAGTGCAAGAGTTTTGAAATGTGTTTCTGTAAAGGACTGTCGTTGTACATGAGTTTTTAATTGCGTTTTTCTGAAGGAGTGTTGTTGTACAAGAATCTTGAAATGAGTTTTTCTGTAGCAGTGTTGTAGTGCAAGAGTTTTGAAATGTGTTTCTGTAAACAACTGTCGTTGTACATGAGTTTTGAAATGCGTTTCTCTGAAGGAGTGTTGTTGTACATGAGTCTTGAAATGAGTTTTTCTGAAGGAGTGTTGTTGTACAAGAGTCTTGAAATGTGTTTTTCTGAAGGACCGTTGTAGTGCAAGAGTTTTGAAATGCGTTTCTGTAAAGGACTGTCGTTGTATATGAGTTTTTAAATGTGTTTCTCTGAAGGACCGTTGTTGTACAAGAATCTTGAAATGAGTTTTTCTGTAGCAGTGTTGTAGTGCAAGAGTTTTGAAATGTGTTTCTGTAAACAACTGTCGTTGTACATGAGTTTTGAAATGCGTTTCTGTAAAGGACTGTTGTTGTACAAGAGTCTTGAAATGAGTTTTTCTGAAGGAGTGTTGTTGTACAAGAATCTTGAAATGAGTTTTTCTGTAGCAGTGTTGTAGTGCAAGAGTTTTGAAATGCGTTTCTGTAAAGGACTGTCGTTGTACATGAGTTTTGAAATGCGTTTCTCTGAAGGAGTGTTGTTGTACATCAGTCTTGAAATGTGTTTTTCTGAAGGACCGTTGTTGTACAAGAATATTGAAATGAGTTTTTCTGAAGGACTGTTGTTGTACAAGAGTCTTGAAATGTGTTTCTGTGAAGGACTGTTATTGTGCATGAGTTTTTAAATGTGTTTTTCTGAAGGACCGTTGTTGTACAAGAGTCTTGAAATGAGTTTTTCTGTAGCAGTGTTGTAGTGCAAGAGTTTTGAGATGTGTTTCTGTAAACAACTGTCGTTGTACATGAGTTTTGAAATGCGTTTCTGTAAAGGACTGTCGTTGTACATGAGTTTTTAAATGCGTTTTTCTGAAGGAGTGTTGTTGTACAAGAATCTTGAAATGAGTTTTTCTGTAGCAGTGTTGTAGTGCAAGAGTTTTGAAATGCGTTTCTGTAAAGGACTGTCGTTGTACATGAGTTTTTAAATGTGTTTTTCTGAAGGAGCGTTGTTGTAAAAGAGTCTTGAAATGTGTTTTTCTGAAGGACCGTTGTTGTACAAGAATCTTGAAATGAGTTTTTCTGTAGCAGTGTTGTAGTGGAAGAGTTTTGAAATGTGTTTCTGTAAACAACTGTGGTTGTACATGAGTTTTGGAATGCGTTTCTGTAAAGGACTGTCGTTGTACATGAGTTTTTAAATGCGTTTTTCTGAAGGAGTGTTG
Source organism: Xylota sylvarum (assembly GCA_905220385.1). Classification (NCBI taxonomy): domain Eukaryota; kingdom Metazoa; phylum Arthropoda; class Insecta; order Diptera; family Syrphidae; genus Xylota; species Xylota sylvarum. The sequence continues at coordinate 271,532 of CAJMZQ010000061.1, forward strand.
TTGTACAAGAATCTTGAAATGAGTTTTTCTGTAGCAGTGTTGTAGTGCAAGAGTTTTGAAATGCGTTTCTGTAAAGGACTGTCGTTGTACATGAGTCTTGAAATGTGTTTTTCTGAAGGAGCGTTGTTGTACAAGAGTCTTGAAATGTGTTTTTCTGAAGGACCGTTGTAGTGCAAGAGTTTTGAAATGTGTTTATGAGTTTTGAAATGCATTTCTTGTACATGAGTTTTTAAATGCGTTTTTCTGAAGGAGCGTTGTTGTACAAGAGTCTTGAAATGTGTTTTTCCGAAGGACCGTTGTTGTACAAGAATCTTGAAATGAGTTTTTCTGTAGCAGTGTTGTAGTGCAAGAGTTTTGAAATGCGTTTCTGTAAAGGACTGTCGTTGTACATGAGTCTTGAAATGTGTTTTTCTGAAGGAGCGTTGTTGTACAAGAGTCTTGAAATGTGTTTTTCTGAAGGACCGTTGTAGTGCAAGAGTTTTGAAATGTGTTTCTGTAAACAACTGTCGTTGTACATGAGTTTTGAAATGCGTTTCTGTAAAGGACTGTCGTTACACATGAGTTTTTAAATGTGTTTTTCTGAAGGAGCGTTGTTGTACAAGAGTCTTGAAATGTGTTTTTCTGAAGGAGTGTTGTTGTACAAGAATCTTGAAATGAGTTTTTCTGTAGCAGTGTTGTAGTGCAAGAGTTTTGAAATGTGTTTCTGTAAAGGACTGTCGTTGTACATGAGTTTTTAAATGCGTTTTTCTGAAGGAGTGTTGTTGTACAAGAATCTTGAAATGAGTTTTTCTGTAGCAGTGTTGTAGTGCAAGAGTTTTGAAATGTGTTTCTGTAAACAACTGTCGTTGTACATGAGTTTTGAAATGCGTTTCTGTAAAGGACTGTCGTTGTACATGAGTTTTTAAATGCGTTTTTCTGAAGGAGCGTTGTTGTACAAGAATCTTGAAATGAGTTTTTCTGTAGCAGTGTTGTAGTGCAAGAGTTTTGAAATGTGTTTCTGTAAAGGACTGTCGTTGTACATGAGTTTTGAAATGCGTTTCTGTAAAGGACTGTCGTTGTACATGAGTTTTTAAATGTGTTTTTCTGAAGGAGCGTTGTTGTACAAGAGTCTTGAAATGTGTTTTTCTGAAGGACCGTTGTTGTACAAGAATCTTGAAATGAGTTTTTCTGTAGCAGTGTTGTAGTGCAAGCGTTTTGAAATGTGTTTCTGTAAACAACTGTCGTTGTACAAGAGTTTTGAAATGCGTTTCTGTAAAGGACTGTCGTTGTACATGAGTTTTTAAATGTGTTTTTCTGAAGGAGCGTTGTTTTACAAGAGTCTTGAAATGAGTTTTTCTGTAGCAGTGTTGTAGTGCAAGAGTTTTGAAATGTGTTTCTGTAAAGGACTGTCGTTGTACATGAGTTTTGAAATGCGTTTCTGTAAAGGACTGTCGTTGTACATGAGTTTTTAAATGCGTTTTTCTGAAGGAGTGTTGTTGTACAAGAGTCTTGAAATGTGTTTTTCTGAAGGACCGTTGTTGTACAAGAATCTTGAAATGAGTTTTTCTGTAGCAGTGTTGTAGTGCAAGAGTTTTGAAATGCGTTTCTGTAAAGGACTGTTGTTGTACAAGAGTCTTGAAATGTGTTTTTCTGAAGGACCGTTGTAGTGCAAGAGTTTTGAAATGTGTTTTTCTGAAGGAGTGTTGTTGTACAAGAATCTTGAAATGAGTTTTTCTGTAGCAGTGTTGTAGTGCAAGAGTTTTGAAATGTGTTTTTCTGAAGGAGTGTTGTTGTACAAGAATCTTGAAATGAGTTTTTCTGAAGGAGTGTTGTTGTACAAGAATCTTGAAATGAGTTTTTCTGAAGGAGTGTTGTAGTGCAAGAGTTTTGAAATGTGTTTTTCTGAAGGAGTGTTGTTGTACAAGAATCTTGAAATGAGTTTTTCTGTAGCAGTGTTGTAGTGCAAGAGTTTTGAAATGTGTTTCTGTAAACAACTGTCGTTGTACATGAGTTTTTAAATGCGTTTCTGTAAAGGACTGTCGTTACACATGAGTTTTTAAATGTGTTTTTCTGAAGGAGCGTTGTTGTACAAGAGTCTTGAAATGTGTTTTTCTGAAGGACCGTTGTTGTACAAGAATCTTGAAATGAGTTTTTCTGTAGCAGTGTTGTAGTGCAAGAGTTTTGAAATGTGTTTCTGTAAACAACTGTCGTTGTACATGAGTTTTTAAATGCGTTTCTGTAAAGGACTGTCGTTGTACATGAGTTTTTAAATGCGTTTTTCTGAAGGAGTGTTGTTGTACAAGAATCTTGAAATGAGTTTTTCTGTAGCAGTGTTGTAGTGCAAGAGTTTTGAAATGCGTTTCTGTAAAGGACTGTCGTTGTACATGAGTTTTGAAATGCGTTTCTGTAAAGGACTGTTGTTGTACAAGAGTCTTGAAATGTGTTTTTCTGAAGGAGTGTTGTTGTACAAGAACCTTGAAATGAGTTTTTCTGTAGCAGTGTTGTAGTGCAAGAGTTTTGAAATGTGTTTCTGTAAACAACTGTCGTTGTACATGAGTTTTGAAATGCGTTTCTCTGAAGGAGTGTTGTTGTACATGAGTCTTGAAATGTGTTCTTCTGAAGGAGTGTTGTCGTACAAGAGTCTTGAAATGAGTTTTTCTGTAGCAGTGTTGTAGTGCAAGAGTTTTGAAATGTGTTTCTGTAAACAACTGTCGTTGTACATGAGTTTTGAAATGCGTTTCTGTAAAGGACTGTCGTTGTACATGAGTTTTTAAATGTGTTTTTCTGAAGGAGCGTTGTTGTACAAGAGTCTTGAAATGAGTTTTTCTGTAGCAGTGTTGTAGTGCAAGAGTTTTGAAATGTGTTTCTGTAAACAACTGTCGTTGTACATGAGTTTGTAAATGCGTTTCTGTAAAGGACTGTCGTTGTACATGAGTTTTGAAATGCGTTTTTCTGAAGGAGTGTTGTTGTACAAGAATCTTGAAATGAGTTTTTCTGTAGCAGTGTTGTAGTGCAAGAGTTTTGAAATGTGTTTCTGTAAACAACTGTCGTTGTACATGAGTTTTGAAATGCGTTTCTCTGAAGGAGTGTTGTTGTACATGAGTCTTGAAATGTGTTCTTCTGAAGGACCGTTGTTGTACAAGAATCTTGAAATGAGTTTTTCTGTAGCAGTGTTGTAGTGCAAGAGTTTTGAAATGTGTTTCTGTAAACAACTGTCGTTGTACATGAGTTTTGAAATGCGTTTCTGTAAAGGACTGTCGTTGTACATGAGTTTTTAAATGCGTTTTTCTGAAGGAGTGTTGTTGTACAAGAATCTTGAAATGAGTTTTTCTGAAGGAGTGTTGTAGTGCAAGAGTTTTGAAATGTGTTTTTCTGAAGGAGTGTTGTTGTACAAGAATCTTGAAATGAGTTTTTCTGTAGCAGTGTTGTAGTGCAAGAGTTTTGAAATGTGTTTCTGTAAACAACTGTCGTTGTACATGAGTTTTTAAATGTGTTTTTCTGAAGGACTGTTGTTGTACAAGAGTCTTGAAATGAGTTTTTCTGAAGGACTGTTTTTATACAAGAATCTAGAAATGTGTTTTTCTGAAGGACCGTTGTAGTGCAAGAGTTTTGAAATGTGTTTCTGTAAACAACTGTCGTTGTACAAGAGTTTTGAAATGCGTTTCTGTAAAGGACTGTCGTTGTACATGAGTTTTTAAATGTGTTTTTCTGAAGGAGTGTTGTTGTACAAGAATCTTGAAATGAGTTTTTCTGTAGCAGTGTTGTAGTGCAAGAGTTTTGAAATGTGTTTCTGTAAAGGACTGTCGTTGTACAAGAGTTTTGAAATGCGTTTCTGTAAAGGACTGTCGTTGTACATGAGTTTTTAAATGCGTTTTTCTGAAGGAGTGTTGTTGTACAAGAATCTTGAAATGAGTTTTTCTGTAGCAGTGTTGTAGTGCAAGAGTTTTGAAATGCGTTTCTGTAAAGGACTGTCGTTGTACATGAGTTTTTAAATGCGTTTTTCTGAAGGAGTGTTGTTGTACAAGAATCTTGAAATGAGTTTTTCTGTAGCAGTGTTGTAGTGCAAGAGTTTTGAAATGCGTTTCTGTAAAGGACTGTCGTTGTACATTAGTTTTTAAATGTGTTTTTCTGTAGCAGTGTTGTAGTGCAAGAGTTTTGAAATGTGTTTTTCTGAAGGACCGTTGTTGTACAAGAGTCTTGAAATGTGTTTTTCTGAAGGACCGTTGTTGTACAAGAATCTTGAAATGAGTTTTTCTGTAGCAGTGTTGTAGTGCAAGAGTTTTGAAATGCGTTTCTGTAAAGGACTGTCGTTGTACATGAGTTTTTAAATGCGTTTTTCTGAAGGAGTGTTGTTGTACAAGAATCTTGAAATGAGTTTTTCTGAAGGAGTGTTGTAGTGCAAGAGTTTTGAAATGTGTTTTTCTGAAGGAGTGTTGTTGTACAAGAATCTTGAAATGAGTTTTTCTGTAGCAGTGTTGTAGTGCAAGAGTTTTGAAATGTGTTTCTGTAAAGGACTGTCGTTGTACATGAGTTTTTAAATGCGTTTCTGTAAAGGACTGTCGTTGTACATGAGTTTTTAAATGTGTTTTTCTGAAGGACTCTTGTTGTACAAGAGTCTTGAAATGAGTTTTTCTGAAGGACTGTTTTTATACAAGAATCTTGAAATGAGTTTTTCTGTAGCAGTGTTGTAGTGCAAGAGTTTTGAAATGTGTTTCTGTAAACAACTGTCGTTGTACATGAGTTTTTAAATGTGTTTTTCTGAAGGACTGTTGTTGTACAAGAGTCTTGAAATGAGTTTTTCTGAAGGACTGTTTTTATACAAGAATCTTGAAATGAGTTTTTCTGTAGCAGTGTTGTAGTGCAAGAGTTTTGAAATGTGTTTCTGTAAACAACTGTCGTTGTACAAGAGTTTTGAAATGCGTTTCTGTAAAGGACTGTCGTTGCACATGAGTTTTTAAATGTGTTTTTCTGAAGGAGTGTTGTTGTACAAGAATCTTGAAATGAGTTTTTCTGTAGCAGTGTTGTAGTGCAAGAGTTTTGAAATGTGTTTCTGTAAACGACTGTCGTTGTACATGAGTTTTTAAATGTGTTTTTCTGAAGGACTCTTGTTGTACAAGAGTCTTGAAATGAGTTTTTCTGAAGGACTGTTTTTATACAAGAATCTTGAAATGAGTTTTTCTGTAGCAGTGTTGTAGTGCAAGAGTTTTGAAATGTGTTTCTGTAAACAACTGTCGTTGTACATGAGTTTTTAAATGCGTTTTTCTGAAGGAGTGTTGTTGTACAAGAATCTTGAAATGAGTTTTTCTGTAGCAGCGTTGTAGTGCAAGAGTTTTGAAATGTGTTTCTGTAAAGGACTGTCGTTGTACATGAGTTTTTAAATGCGTTTCTGTAAAGGACTGTCGTTGTACATGAGTTTTTAAATGTGTTTTTCTGAAGGACTCTTGTTGTACAAGAGTCTTGAAATGAGTTTTTCTGAAGGACTGTTTTTATACAAGAATCTTGAAATGAGTTTTTCTGTAGCAGTGTTGTAGTGCAAGAGTTTTGAAATGTGTTTCTGTAAACAACTGTCGTTGTACATGAGTTTTTAAATGTGTTTTTCTGAAGGACTGTTGTTGTACAAGAGTCTTGAAATGAGTTTTTCTGAAGGACTGTTTTTATACAAGAATCTTGAAATGAGTTTTTCTGTAGCAGTGTTGTAGTGCAAGAGTTTTGAAATGTGTTTCTGTAAACAACTGTCGTTGTACATGAGTTTTGAAATGTGTTTCTCTGAAATAGTGTTGTTGTACAAGAATCTTGAAATGAGTTTTTCTGTAGCAGTGTTGTAGTGCAAGAGTTTTGAAATGCGTTTCTGTAAAGGACTGTCGTTGTACATGAGTTTTGAAATGCGTTTCTCTGAAGGAGTGTTGTTGTACATGAGTCTTGAAATGAGTTTTTCTGAAGGACCGTTGTTGTACAAGAATCTTGAAATGAGTTTTTCTGTAGCAGTGTTGTAGTGCAAGAGTTTTGAAATGTGTTTCTGTAAACAACTGTCGTTGTACATGAGTTTTGAAATGCGTTTCTCTGAAGGAGTGTTGTTGTACATGAGTCTTGAAATGAGTTTTTCTGAAGGACTGTTGTTGTACAAGAGTCTTGAAATGTGTTTCTGTGAAGGACTGTTGTTGTACAAGAGTCTTGAAATGCGTTTCTGTAAAGGACTGTCGTTGTACATGAGTTTTTAAATGTGTTTCTGTAAAGGACTGTCGTTGTACATGAGTTTTTAAATGCGTTTTTCTGAAGGAGTGTTGTTGTACAAGAATCTTGAAATGAGTTTTTCTGTAGCAGTGTTGTAGTGCAAGAGTTTTGAAATGTGTTTCTGTAAACAACTGTCGTTGTACATGAGTTTTGAAATGCGTTTCTGTAAAGGACTGTCGTTGTACATGAGTTTTTAAATGCGTTTTTCTGAAGGAGCGTTGTTGTACAAGAATCTTGAAATGAGTTTTTCTGTAGCAGTGTTGTAGTGCAAGAGTTTTGAAATGTGTTTCTGTAAAGGACTGTCATTGTACATGAGTTTTTAAATGCGTTTCTGTAAAGGACTGTCGTTGTACATGAGTTTTTAAATGTGTTTTTCTGAAGGACTGTTGTTGTACAAGAGTCTTGAAATGTGTTTTTCTGAAGGACCGTTGTTGTACAAGAATCTTGAAATGAGTTTTTCTGTAGCAGTGTTGTAGTGCAAGAGTTTTGAAATGTGTTTCTGTAAACAACTGTCGTTGTACATGAGTTTTGAAATGCGTTTCTGTAAAGGACTGTCGTTGTACATGAGTTTTTAAATGTGTTTTTCTGAAGGAGCGTTGTTGTACAAGAGTCTTGAAATGAGTTTTTCTGTAGCAGTGTTGTAGTGCAAGAGTTTTGAAATGTGTTTCTGTAAAGGACTGTCGTTGTACACGAGTTTTGAAATGCGTTTCTGTAAAGGACTGTCGTTGTACATGAGTTTTTAAATGCGTTTTTCTGAAGGAGTGTTGTTGTACAAGAATCTTGAAATGAGTTTTTCTGTAGCAGTGTTGTAGTGCAAGAGTTTTGAAATGTGTTTCTGTAAACAACTGTCGTTGTACATGAGTTTTGAAATGCGTTTCTGTAAAGGACTGTCGTTGTACATGAGTTTTTAAATGCGTTTTTCTGAAGGAGCGTTGTTGTACAAGAATCTTGAAATGAGTTTTTCTGTAGCAGTGTTGTAGTGCAAGAGTTTTGAAATGTGTTTCTGTAAAAAAGAAATGTTTAAATGCGTTTTTCTGAAGGAGTGTTGTTGTACAAGAATCTTGAAATGAGTTTTTCTGTAGCAGTGTTGTAGTGCAAGAGTTTTGAAATGTGTTTTTCTGAAGGAGTGTTGTTGTACAAGAATTTTGAAATGAGTTTTTCTGAAGGAGTGTTGTTGTACAAGAATCTTGAAATGAGTTTTTCTGAAGGAGTGTTGTAGTGCAAGAGTTTTGAAATGTGTTTTTCTGAAGGAGTGTTGTTGTACAAGAATCTTGAAATGAGTTTTTCTGTAGCAGTGTTGTAGTGCAAGAGTTTTGAAATGTGTTTCTGTAAACAACTGGCGTTGTACATGAGTTTTGAAATGCGTTTCTGTAAAGGACTGTCGTTGTACATGAGTTTTTAAATGTGTTTTTCTGAAGGAGTGTTGTTGTACAAGAATCTTGAAATGAGTTTTTCTGTAGCAGTGTTGTAGTGCAAGAGTTTTGAAATGTGTTTCTGTAAACAACTGTCGTTGTACATGAGTTTTGAAATGCGTTTCTGTAAAGGACTGTCGTTGTACATGAGTTTTTAAATGCGTTTTTCTGAAGGAGCGTTGTTGTACAAGAGTCTTGAAATGAGTTTTTCTGAAGGACTGTTTTTATACAAGAATCTTGAAATGAGTTTTTCTGTAGCAGTGTTGTAGTGCAAGAGTTTTGAAATGTGTTTCTGTAAACAACTGTCGTTGTACATGAGTTTTTAAATGTGTTTTTCTGAAGGACTGTTGTTGTACAAGAGTCTTGAAATGAGTTTTTCTGAAGGACTGTTTTTATACAAGAATCTTGAAATGAGTTTTTCTGTAGCAGTGTTGTAGTGCAAGAGTTTTGAAATGTGTTTCTGTAAACAACTGTCGTTGTACATGAGTTTTGAAATGCGTTTCTGTAAAGGACTGTCGTTGTACATGAGTTTTTAAATGTGTTTTTCTGAAGGACTGTTGTTGTACAAGAATCTTGAAATGAGTTTTTCTGTAGCAGTGTTGTAGTGCAAGAGTTTTGAAATGTGTTTCTGTAAACAACTGTCGTTGTACATGAGTTTTGAAATGCGTTTCTGTAAAGGACTGTCGTTGTACATGAGTTTTTAAATGCGTTTTTCTGAAGGAGCGTTGTTGTACAAGAATCTTGAAATGAGTTTTTCTGAAGGAGTGTTGTTGTACAAGAATCTTGAAATGAGTTTTTCTGTAGCAGTGTTGTAGTGCAAGAGTTTTGAAATGTGTTTTTCTGAAGGAGTGTTGTTGTACAAGAATCTTGAAATGAGTTTTTCTGAAGGAGTGTTGTTGTACAAGAATCTTGAAATGAGTTTTTCTGTAGCAGTGTTGTAGTGCAAGAGTTTTGAAATGCGTTTCTGTAAAGGACTGTCGTTGTACATGAGTTTTTAAATGCGTTTTTCTGCAGGAGTGTTGTTGTACAAGAATCTTGAAATGAGTTTTTCTGTAGCAGTGTTGTAGTGCAAGAGTTTTGAAATGTGTTTTTCTGAAGGAGTGTTGTTGTACAAGAATCTTGAAATGAGTTTTTCTGAAGGAGTGTTGTTGTACAAGAATCTTGAAATGAGTTTTTCTGAAGGAGTGTTGTAGTGCAAGAGTTTTGAAATGTGTTTTTCTGAAGGAGTGTTGTTGTACAAGAATCTTGAAATGAGTTTTTCTGTAGCAGTGTTGTAGTGCAAGAGTTTTGAAATGTGTTTCTGTAAAGGACTGTCGTTGTACATGAGTTTTTAAATGCGTTTTTCTGAAGGACCGTTGTTGTACAAGAATCTTGAAATGAGTTTTTCTGAAGGACTGTTTTTATACAAGAATCTTGAAATGAGTTTTTCTGTAGCAGTGTTGTAGTGCAAGAGTTTTGAAATGCGTTTCTGTAAAGGACTGTCGTTGTACATGAGTTTTTAAATGTGTTTCTCTGAAGGAGTGTTGTTGTACAAGAATCTTGAAATGAGTTTTTCTGAAGGACTGTTTTTATACAAGAATCTTGAAATGAGTTTTTCTGTAGCAGTGTTGTAGTGCAAGAGTTTTGAAATGCGTTTCTGTAAAGGACTGTCGTTGTACATGAGTTTTGAAATGCGTTTCTGTAAAGGACTGTCGTTGTACAAGAATCTTGAAATGAGTTTTTCTGAAGGACTGTTTTTATACAAGAATCTTGAAATGAGTTTTTCTGTAGCAGTGTTGTAGTGCAAGAGTTTTGAAATGTGTTTTTCTGAAGGAGTGTTGTTGTACAAGAATCTTGAAATGAGTTTTTCTGTAGCAGTGTTGTAGTGCAAGAGTTTTGAAATGTGTTTCTGTAAAGGACTGTCGTTGTACATGAGTTTTTAAATGCGTTTTTCTGAAGGACCGTTGTTGTACAAGAATCTTGAAATGAGTTTTTCTGAAGGACTGTTTTTATACAAGAATCTTGAAATGAGTTTTTCTGTAGCAGTGTTGTAGTGCAAGAGTTTTGAAATGTGTTTCTGTAAACAACTGTCGTTGTACATGAGTTTTGAAATGCGTTTCTGTAAACAACTGTCGTTGTACATGAGTTTTGAAATGCGTTTCTGTAAAGGACTGTCGTTGTACAAGAATCTTGAAATGAGTTTTTCTGAAGGCCTGTTTTTATACAAGAATCTTGAAATGAGTTTTTCTGTAGCAGTGTTGTAGTGCAAGAGTTTTGAAATGCGTTTCTGTAAAGGACTGTCGTTGTACATGAGTTTTTAAATGTGTTTCTCTGAAGGAGTGTTGTTGTACAAGAATCTTGAAATGAGTTTTTCTGAAGGACTGTTTTTATACAAGAATCTTGAAATGAGTTTTTCTGTAGCAGTGTTGTAGTGCAAGAGTTTTGAAATGTGTTTCTGTAAACAACTGTCGTTGTACATGAGTTTTGAAATGTGTTTCTCTGAAATAGTGTTGTTGTACAAGAATCTTGAAATGAGTTTTTCTGTAGCAGTGTTGTAGTGCAAGAGTTTTGAAATGCGTTTCTGTAAAGGACTGTCGTTGTACATGAGTTTTGAAATGCGTTTCTCTGAAGGAGTGTTGTTGTACATGAGTCTTGAAATGAGTTTTTCTGAAGGACTGTTTTTATACAAGAATCTTGAAATGAGTTTTTCTGTAGCAGTGTTGTAGTGCAAGAGTTTTGAAATGTGTTTCTGTAAACAACTGTCGTTGTACATGAGTTTTTAAATGCGTTTCTGTAAAGGACTGTCGTTGTACATGAGTTTTTAAATGTGTTTTTCTGAAGGACTCTTGTTGTACAAGAGTCTTGAAATGAGTTTTTCTGAAGGACTGTTTTTATACAAGAATCTTGAAATGAGTTTTTCTGTAGCAGTGTTGTAGTGCAAGAGTTTTGAAATGTGTTTCTGTAAACAACTGTCGTTGTACATGAGTTTTTAAATGTGTTTTTCTGAAGGACTGTTGTTTTACAAGAGTCTTGAAATGAGTTTTTCTGAAGGACTGTTTTTATACAAGAATCTTGAAATGAGTTTTTCTGTAGCAGTGTTGTAGTGCAAGAGTTTTGAAATGTGTTTCTGTAAACAACTGTCGTTGTACATGAGTTTTGAAATGTGTTTCTCTGAAATAGTGTTGTTGTACAAGAATCTTGAAATGAGTTTTTCTGTAGCAGTGTTGTAGTGCAAGAGTTTTGAAATGCGTTTCTGTAAAGGACTGTCGTTGTACATGAGTTTTGAAATGCGTTTCTCTGAAGGAGTGTTGTTGTACATGAGTCTTGAAATGAGTTTTTCTGAAGGACCGTTGTTGTACAAGAATCTTGAAATGAGTTTTTCTGTAGCAGTGTTGTAGTGCAAGAGTTTTGAAATGTGTTTCTGTAAACAACTGTCGTTGTACATGAGTTTTGAAATGCGTTTCTCTGAAGGAGTGTTGTTGTACATGAGTCTTGAAATGAGTTTTTCTGAAGGACTGTTGTTGTACAAGAGTCTTGAAATGTGTTTCTGTGAAGGACTGTTGTTGTACAAGAGTCTTGAAATGCGTTTCTGTAAAGGACTGTCGTTGTACATGAGTTTTTAAATGCGTTTCTGTAAAGGACTGTCGTTGTACATGAGTTTTTAAATGCGTTTTTCTGAAGGAGTGTTGTTGTACAAGAATCTTGAAATGAGTTTTTCTGTAGCAGTGTTGTAGTGCAAGAGTTTTGAAATGTGTTTCTGTAAACAACTGTCGTTGTACATGAGTTTTTAGATGTGTTTTTCTGAAGGACTGTTGTTTTACAAGAGTCTTGAAATGAGTTTTTCTGAAGGACTGTTTTTATACAAGAATCTTGAAATGAGTTTTTCTGTAGCAGTGTTGTAGTGCAAGAGTTTTGAAATGTGTTTCTGTAAACAACTGTCGTTGTACATGAGTTTTGAAATGTGTTTCTCTGAAATAGTGTTGTTGTACAAGAATCTTGAAATGAGTTTTTCTGTAGCAGTGTTGTAGTGCAAGAGTTTTGAAATGCGTTTCTGTAAAGGACTGTCGTTGTACATGAGTTTTGAAATGCGTTTCTCTGAAGGAGTGTTGTTGTACATGAGTCTTGAAATGAGTTTTTCTGAAGGACCGTTGTTGTACAAGAATCTTGAAATGAGTTTTTCTGTAGCAGTGTTGTAGTGCAAGAGTTTTGAAATGTGTTTCTGTAAACAACTGTCGTTGTACATGAGTTTTTAAATGTGTTTCTCTGAAGGAGTGTTGTTGTACAAGAATCTTGAAATGAGTTTTTCTGAAGGACTGTTTTTATACAAGAATCTTGAAATGAGTTTTTCTGTAGCAGTGTTGTAGTGCAAGAGTTTTGAAATGTGTTTCTGCAAACAACTGTCGTTGTACATGAGTTTTGAAATGTGTTTCTCTGAAATAGTGTTGTTGAACAAGAATCTTGAAATGAGTTTTTCTGTAGCAGTGTTGTAGTGCAAGAGTTTTGAAATGCGTTTCTGTAAAGGACTGTCGTTGTACATGAGTTTTGAAATGCGTTTCTCTGAAGGAGTGTTGTTGTACATGAGTCTTGAAATGAGTTTTTCTGAAGGACTGTTTTTATACAAGAATCTTGAAATGAGTTTTTCTGTAGCAGTGTTGTAGTGCAAGAGTTTTGAAATGTGTTTCTGTAAACAACTGTCGTTGTACATGAGTTTTTAAATGCGTTTCTGTAAAGGACTGTCGTTGTACATGAGTTTTTAAATGTGTTTTTCTGAAGGACTCTTGTTGTACAAGAGTCTTGAAATGAGTTTTTCTGAAGGACTGTTTTTATACAAGAATCTTGAAATGAGTTTTTCTGTAGCAGTGTTGTAGTGCAAGAGTTTTGAAATGTGTTTCTGTAAACAACTGTCGTTGTACATGAGTTTTTAAATGTGTTTTTCTGAAGGACTGTTGTTTTACAAGAGTCTTGAAATGAGTTTTTCTGAAGGACTGTTTTTATACAAGAATCTTGAAATGAGTTTTTCTGTAGCAGTGTTGTAGTGCAAGAGTTTTGAAATGTGTTTCTGTAAACAACTGTCGTTGTACATGAGTTTTGAAATGTGTTTCTCTGAAATAGTGTTGTTGTACAAGAATCTTGAAATGAGTTTTTCTGTAGCAGTGTTGTAGTGCAAGAGTTTTGAAATGCGTTTCTGTAAAGGACTGTCGTTGTACATGAGTTTTGAAATGCGTTTCTCTGAAGGAGTGTTGTTGTACATGAGTCTTGAAATGAGTTTTTCTGAAGGACCGTTGTTGTACAAGAATCTTGAAATGAGTTTTTCTGTAGCAGTGTTGTAGTGCAAGAGTTTTGAAATGTGTTTCTGTAAACAACTGTCGTTGTACATGAGTTTTGAAATGCGTTTCTCTGAAGGAGTGTTGTTGTACATGAGTCTTGAAATGAGTTTTTCTGAAGGACTGTTGTTGTACAAGAGTCTTGAAATGTGTTTCTGTGAAGGACTGTTGTTGTACAAGAGTCTTGAAATGCGTTTCTGTAAAGGACTGTCGTTGTACATGAGTTTTTAAATGCGTTTCTGTAAAGGACTGTCGTTGTACATGAGTTTTTAAATGCGTTTTTCTGAAGGAGTGTTGTTGTACAAGAATCTTGAAATGAGTTTTTCTGTAGCAGTGTTGTAGTGCAAGAGTTTTGAAATGTGTTTCTGTAAACAACTGTCGTTGTACATGAGTTTTGAAATGCGTTTCTGTAAAGGACTGTCGTTGTACATGAGTTTTTAAATGCGTTTTTCTGAAGGAGCGTTGTTGTACAAGAATCTTGAAATGAGTTTTTCTGTAGCAGTGTTGTAGTGCAAGAGTTTTGAAATGTGTTTCTGTAAAGGACTGTCATTGTACATGTGTTTTTAAATGCGTTTCTGTAAAGGACTGTCGTTGTACATGAGTTTTTAAATGTGTTTTTCTGAAGGACTGTTGTTGTACAAGAGTCTTGAAATGTGTTTTTCTGAAGGACCGTTGTTGTACAAGAATCTTGAAATGAGTTTTTCTGTAGCAGTGTTGTAGTGCAAGAGTTTTGAAATGTGTTTCTGTAAACAACTGTCGTTGTACAAGAGTTTTGAAATGCGTTTCTGTAAAGGACTGTCGTTGTACATGAGTTTTTAAATGTGTTTTTCTGAAGGAGCGTTGTTGTACAAGAGTCTTGAAATGAGTTTTTCTGTAGCAGTGTTGTAGTGCAAGAGTTTTGAAATGTGTTTCTGTAAAGGACTGTCGTTGTACACGAGTTTTGAAATGCGTTTCTGTAAAGGACTGTCGTTGTACATGAGTTTTTAAATGCGTTTTTCTGAAGGAGTGTTGTTGTACAAGAATCTTGAAATGAGGTTTTCTGTAGCAGTGTTGTAGTGCAAGAGTTTTGAAATGTGTTTCTGTAAACAACTGTCGTTGTACATGAGTTTTGAAATGCGTTTCTGTAAAGGACTGTCGTTGTACATGAGTTTTTAAATGCGTTTTTCTGAAGGAGCGTTGTTGTACAAGAATCTTGAAATGAGTTTTTCTGTAGCAGTGTTGTAGTGCAAGAGTTTTGAAATGTGTTTCTGTAAAGGACTGTCGTTGTACATGAGTTTTTAAATGCGTTTTTCTGAAGGAGTGTTGTTGTACAAGAATCTTGAAATGAGTTTTTCTGTAGCAGTGTTGTAGTGCAAGAGTTTTGAAATGTGTTTTTCTGAAGGAGTGTTGTTGTACAAGAATCTTGAAATGAGTTTTTCTGAAGGAGTGTTGTTGTACAAGAATCTTGAAATGAGTTTTTCTGAAGGAGTGTTGTAGTGCAAGAGTTTTGAAATGTGTTTTTCTGAAGGAGTGTTGTTGTACAAGAATCTTGAAATGAGTTTTTCTGTAGCAGTGTTGTAGTGCAAGAGTTTTGAAATGTGTTTCTGTAAACAACTGTCGTTGTACATGAGTTTTGAAGTGCGTTTCTGTAAAGGACTGTCGTTGTACATGAGTTTTTAAATGTGTTTTTCTGAAGGAGTGTTGTTGTACAAGAATCTTGAAATGAGTTTTTCTGTAGCAGTGTTGTAGTGCAAGAGTTTTGAAATGTGTTTCTGTAAACAACTGTCGTTGTACAGGAGTTTTGAAATGCGTTTCTGTAAAGGACTGTCGTTGTACATGAGTTTTTAAATGCGTTTTTCTGAAGGAGCATTGTTGTACAAGAATCTTGAAATGAGTTTTTCTGTAGCAGTGTTGTAGTGCAAGAGTTTTGAAATGTGTTTCTGTAAACAACTGTCGTTGTACATGAGTTTTGAAATGCGTTTCTGTAAAGGACTGTCGTTGTACATGAGTTTTTAAATGTGTTTTTCTGAAGGAGTGTTGTTGTACAAGAATCTTGAAATGAGTTTTTCTGTAGCAGTGTTGTAGTGCAAGAGTTTTGAAATGCGTTTCTGTAAAGGACTGTCGTTGTACATGAGTTTTGAAATGCGTTTCTGTAAAGGACTGTCGTTGTACATGAGTTTTTAAATGTGTTTTTCTGAAGGACTGTTGTTGTACAAGAGTCTTGAAATGAGTTTTTCTGAAGGACTGTTTTTATACAAGAATCTTGAAATGAGTTTTTCTGTAGCAGTGTTGTAGTGCAAGAGTTTTGAAATGTGTTTCTGTAAACAACTGTCGTTGTACATGAGTTTTTAAATGTGTTTTTCTGAAGGACTGTTGTTGTACAAGAGTCTTGAAATGAGTTTTTCTGAAGGACTGTTTTTATACAAGAATCTTGAAATGAGTTTTTCTGTAGCAGTGTTGTAGTGCAAGAGTTTTGAAATGTGTTTCTGTAAACAACTGTCGTTGTACATGAGTTTTGAAATGCGTTTCTGTAAAGGACTGTCGTTGTACATGAGTTTTTAAATGTGTTTTTCTGAAGGAGTGTTGTTGTACAAGAATCTTGAAATGAGTTTTTCTGTAGCAGTGTTGTAGTGCAAGAGTTTTGAAATGTGTTTCTGTAAACAACTGTCGTTGTACATGAGTTTTGAAATGCGTTTCTGTAAAGGACTGTCGTTGTACATGAGTTTTTAAATGCGTTTTTCTGAAGGAGCGTTGTTGTACAAGAATCTTGAAATGAGTTTTTCTGTAGCAGTGTTGTAGTGCAAGAGTTTTGAAATGTGTTTCTGTAAACAACTGTCGTTGTACATGAGTTTTGAAATGCGTTTCTGTAAAGGACTGTCGTTGTACATGAGTTTTTCAATGCGTTTTTCTGAAGGAGTGTTGTTGTACAAGAATCTTGAAATGAGTTTTTCTGTAGCAGTGTTGTAGTGCAAGAGTTTTGAAATGTGTTTCTGTAAACAACTGTCGTTGTACATGAGTTTTGAAATGCGTTTCTGTAAAGGACTGTCGTTGTACATGAGTTTTTAAATGCGTTTTTCTGAAGGAGCGTTGTTGTACAAGAATCTTGAAATGAGTTTTTCTGTAGCAGTGTTGTAGTGCAAGAGTTTTGAAATGTGTTTCTGTAAAGGACTGTCGTTGTACATGAGTTTTTAAATGCGTTTTTCTGAAGGAGTGTTGTTGTACAAGAATCTTGAAATGAGTTTTTCTGTAGCAGTGTTGTAGTGCAAGAGTTTTGAAATGTGTTTTTCTGAAGGAGTGTTGTTGTACAAGAATCTTGAAATGAGTTTTTCTGAAGGAGTGTTGTTGTACAAGAATCTTGAAATGAGTTTTTCTGAAGGAGTGTTGTAGTGCAAGAGTTTTGAAATCTGTTTTTCTGAAGGAGTGTTGTTGTACAAGAATCTTGAAATGAGTTTTTCTGTAGCAGTGTTGTAGTGCAAGAGTTTTGAAATGTGTTTCTGTAAACAACTGTCGTTGTACATGAGTTTTGAAATGCGTTTCTGTAAAGGACTGTCGTTGTACATGAGTTTTTAAATGTGTTTTTCTGAAGGAGTGTTGTTGTACAAGAATCTTGAAATGAGTTTTTCTGTAGCAGTGTTGTAGTGCAAGAGTTTTGAAATGTGTTTCTGTAAACAACTGTCGTTGTACATGAGTTTTGAAATGCGTTTCTGTAAAGGACTGTCGTTGTACATGAGTTTTTAAATGCGTTTTTCTGAAGGAGCGTTGTTGTACAAGAATCTTGAAATGAGTTTTTCTGTAGCAGTGTTGTAGTGCAAGAGTTTTGAAATGTGTTTCTGTAAACAACTGTCGTTGTACATGAGTTTTGAAATGCGTTTCTGTAAAGGACTGTCGTTGTACATGAGTTTTTAAATGTGTTTTTCTGAAGGAGTGTTGTTGTACAAGAATCTTGAAATGAGTTTTTCTGTAGCAGTGTTGTAGTGCAAGAGTTTTGAAATGCGTTTCTGTAAAGGACTGTCGTTGTACATGAGTTTTGAAATGCGTTTCTGTAAAGGACTGTCGTTGTACATGAGTTTTTAAATGTGTTTTTCTGAAGGACTGTTGTTGTACAAGAGTCTTGAAATGAGTTTTTCTGAAGGACTGTTTTTATACAAGAATCTTGAAATGAGTTTTTCTGTAGCAGTGTTGTAGTGCAAGAGTTTTGAAATGTGTTTCTGTAAACAACTGTCGTTGTACATGAGTTTTGAAATGTGTTTCTGTAAACAACTGTCGTTGTACATGAGTTTTTAAATGTGTTTTTCTGAAGGACTGTTGTTGTACAAGAGTCTTGAAATGAGTTTTTCTGAAGGACTGTTTTTATACAAGAATCTTGAAATGAGTTTTTCTGTAGCAGTGTTGTAGTGCAAGAGTTTTGAAATGTGTTTCTGTAAACAACTGTCGTTGTACATGAGTTTTGAAATGCGTTTCTGTAAAGGACTGTCGTTGTACATGAGTTTTTAAATGTGTTTTTCTGAAGGAGTGTTGTTGTACAAGAATCTTGAAATGAGTTTTTCTGTAGCAGTGTTGTAGTGCAAGAGTTTTGAAATGTGTTTCTGTAAACAACTGTCGTTGTACATGAGTTTTGAAATGCGTTTCTGTAAAGGACTGTCGTTGTACATGAGTTTTTAAATGCGTTTTTCTGAAGGAGCGTTGTTGTACAAGAATCTTGAAATGAGTTTTTCTGTAGCAGTGTTGTAGTGCAAGAGTTTTGAAATGCGTTTCTGTAAAGGACTGTCGTTGTACATGAGTTTTTAAATGCGTTTTTCTGCAGGAGTGTTGTTGTACAAGAATCTTGAAATGAGTTTTTCTGTAGCAGTGTTGTAGTGCAAGAGTTTTGAAATGTGTTTTTCTGAAGGAGTGTTGTTGTACAAGAATCTTGAAATGAGTTTTTCTGAAGGAGTGTTGTTGTACAAGAATCTTGAAATGAGTTTTTCTGAAGGAGTGTTGTAGTGCAAGAGTTTTGAAATGTGTTTTTCTGAAGGAGTGTTGTTGTACAAGAATCTTGAAATGAGTTTTTCTGTAGCAGTGTTGTAGTGCAAGAGTTTTGAAATGTGTTTTTCTGAAGGAGTGTTGTTGTACAAGAATCTTGAAATGAGTTTTTCTGAAGGAGTGTTGTTGTACAAGAATCTTGAAATGAGTTTTTCTGTAGCAGTGTTGTAGTGCAAGAGTTTTGAAATGTGTTTCTGTAAACAACTGTCGTTGTACATGAGTTTTGAAATGCGTTTCTGTAAAGGACTGTCGTTGTACATGAGTTTTTAAATGCGTTTTTCTGAAGGAGTGTTGTTGTACAAGAATCTTGAAATGAGTTTTTCTGTAGCAGTGTTGTAGTGCAAGAGTTTTGAAATGCGTTTCTGTAAAGGACTGTCGTTGTACATGAGTTTTTAAATGCGTTTTTCTGCAGGAGTGTTGTTGTACAAGAATCTTGAAATGAGTTTTTCTGTAGCAGTGTTGTAGTGCAAGAGCTTTGAAATGTGTTTTTCTGAAGGAGTGTTGTTGTACAAGAATCTTGAAATGAGTTTTTCTGAAGGAGTGTTGTTGTACAAGAATCTTGAAATGAGTTTTTCTGTAGCAGTGTTGTAGTGCAAGAGTTTTGAAATGCGTTTCTGTAAACAACTGTCGTTGTACATGAGTTTTGAAATGCGTTTCTGTAAAGGACTGTCGTTGTACATGAGTTTTTCAATGCGTTTTTCTGAAGGAGTGTTGTTGTACAAGAATCTTGAAATGAGTTTTTCTGTAGCAGTGTTGTAGTGCAAGAGTTTTGAAATGTGTTTTTCTGAAGGAGTGTTGTTGTACAAGAATCTTGAAATGAGTTTTTCTGAAGGAGTGTTGTTGTACAAGAATCTTGAAATGAGTTTTTCTGTAGCAGTGTTGTAGTGCAAGAGTTTTGAAATGCGTTTCTGTAAAGGACTGTCGTTGTACATGAGTTTTTAAATGCGTTTTTCTGCAGGAGTGTTGTTGTACAAGAATCTTGAAATGAGTTTTTCTGTAGCAGTGTTGTAGTGCAAGAGCTTTGAAATGTGTTTTTCTGAAGGAGTGTTGTTGTACAAGAATCTTGAAATGAGTTTTTCTGAAGGAGTGTTGTTGTACAAGAATCTTGAAATGAGTTTTTCTGAAGGAGTGTTGTAGTGCAAGAGTTTTGAAATGTGTTTTTCTGAAGGAGTGTTGTTGTACAAGAATCTTGAAATGAGTTTTTCTGTAGCAGTGTTGTAGTGCAAGAGTTTTGAAATGTGTTTCTGTAAAGGACTGTCGTTGTACATGAGTTTTTAAATGCGTTTTTCTGAAGGACCGTTGTTGTACAAGAATCTTGAAATGAGTTTTTCTGTAGCAGTGTTGTAGTGCAAGAGTTTTGAAATGTGTTTCTGTAAACAACTGTCGTTGTACATGAGTTTTGAAATGCGTTTCTGTAAACAACTGTCGTTGTACATGAGTTTTGAAATGCGTTTCTGTATAGGACTGTCGTTGTACAAGAATCTTGAAATGAGTTTTTCTGAAGGACTGTTTTTATACAAGAATCTTGAAATGAGTTTTTCTGTAGCAGTGTTGTAGTGCAAGAGTTTTGAAATGCGTTTCTGTAAAGGACTGTCGTTGTACATGAGTTTTTAAATGTGTTTCTCTGAAGGAGTGTTGTTGTACAAGAATCTTGAAATGAGTTTTTCTGTAGCAGTGTTGTAGTGCAAGAGTTTTGAAATGTGTTTCTGTAAACAACTGTCGTTGTACATGAGTTTTGAAATGTGTTTCTGTAAACAACTGTCGTTGTACATGAGTTTTGAAATGCGTTTCTCTGAAGGAGTGTTGTTGTACATGAGTCTTGAAATGTGTTCTTCTGAAGGACCGTTGTTGTACAAGAATCTTGAAATGAGTTTTTCTGTAGCAGTGTTGTAGTGCAAGAGTTTTGAAATGCGTTTCTGTAAAGGACTGTCGTTGTACATGAGTCTTGAAATGTGTTTTTCTGAAGGAGTGTTGTTGTACAAGAATCTTGAAATGAGTTTTTCTGTAGCAGTGTTGTAGTGCAAGAGTTTTGAAATGTGTTTCTGTAAACAACTGTCGTTGTACAAGAGTTTTGAAATGTGTTTCTCTGAAGGACCGTTGTTGTACAAGAATCTTGAAATGAGTTTTTCTGTAGCAGTGTTGTAGTGCAAGAGTTTTGAAATGCGTTTCTGTAAAGGACTGTCGTTGTACATGAGTTTTTAAATGTGTTTCTCTGAAGGAGTGTTGTTGTACAAGAATCTTGAAATGAGTTTTTCTGTAGCAGTGTTGTAGTGCAAGAGTTTTGAAATGTGTTTCTGTAAAGGACTGTCGTTGTACATGAGTTTTTAAATGCGTTTTTCTGAAGGAGTGTTGTTGTACAAGAATCTTGAAATGAGTTTTTCTGTAGCAGCGTTGTAGTGCAAGAGTTTTGAAATGCGTTTCTGTAAAGGACTGTCGTTGTACATGAGTTTTGAAATGTGTTTCTGTAAACAACTGTCGTTGTACATGAGTTTTGAAATGCGTTTTTCTGAAGGAGTGTTGTTGTACAAGAATCTTGAAATGAGTTTTTCTGTAGCAGTGTTGTAGTGGAAGAGTTTTGAAATGCGTTTCTGTAAAGGACTGTCGTTGTACATGAGTTTTTAAATGTGTTTCTCTGAAGGAGTGTTGTTGTACATGAGTCTTGAAATGAGTTTTTCTGTAGCAGTGTTGTAGTGCAAGAGTTTTGAAATGTGTTTCTGTAAACAACTGTCGTTGTACATGAGTTTTTAAATGTGTTTTTCTGAAGGAGTGTTGTTGTACAAGAATCTTGAAATGAGTTTTTCTGTAGCAGTGTTGTAGTGCAAGAGTTTTGAAATGTGTTTCTGTAAACAGCTGTCGTTGTACATGAGTTTTTAAATGCGTTTTTCTGAAGGAGTGTTGTTGTACAAGAATCTTGAAATGAGTTTTTCTGTAGCAGTGTTGTAGTGCAAGAGTTCTGAAATGTGTTTCTGTAAACAACTGTCGTTGTACATGAGTTTTGAAATGCGTTTCTGTAAAGGACTGTCGTTGTACATGAGTTTTTAAATGCGTTTTTCTGAAGGAGTGTTGTTGTACAAGAATCTTGAAATGAGTTTTTCTGTAGCAGTGTTGTAGTGCAAGAGTTTTGAAATGTGTTTCTATAAACAACTGTCGTTGTACATGAGTTTTGAAATGCGTTTCTCTGAAGGAGTGTTGTTGTACATGAGTCTTGAAATGTGTTTTTCTGAAGGACTGTTTTTATACAAGAATCTTGAAATGAGTTTTTCTGTAGCAGTGTTGTAGTGCAAGAGTTTTGAAATGCGTTTCTGTAAAGGACTGTCGTTGTACATGAGTTTTTAAATGTGTTTCTCTGAAGGAGTGTTGTTGTACAAGAATCTTGAAATGAGTTTTTCTGTAGCAGTGTTGTAGTGCAAGAGTTTTGAAATGTGTTTCTGTAAACAACTGTCGTTGTACATGAGTTTTGAAATGCGTTTCTGTAAAGGACTGTCGTTGTACATGAGTTTTTAAATGCGTTTTTCTGAAGGAGTGTTGTTGTACAAGAATCTTGAAATGAGTTTTTCTGAAGGAGTGTTGTAGTGCAAGAGTTTTGAAATGTGTTTTTCTGAAGGAGTGTTGTTGTACAAGAATCTTGAAATGAGTTTTTCTGTAGCAGTGTTGTAGTGCAAGAGTTTTGAAATGTGTTTCTGTAAACAACTCTCGTTGTACATGAGTTTTTAAATGCGTTTTTCTGAATTAGTGTTGTTGTACAAGAATCTTGAAATGAGTTTTTCTGTAGCAGTGTTGTAGTGCAAGAGTTTTGAAATGTGTTTCTGTAAAGGACTGTAGTTGTACATGAGTTTTTAAATGCGTTTTTCTGAAGGAGTGTTGTTGTACAAGAATCTTGAAATGAGTTTTTCTGTAGCAGTGTTGTAGTGCAAGAGTTTTGAAATGTGTTTCTGTAAACAACTGTCGTTGTACATGAGTTTTGAAATGCGTTTCTGTAAAGGACTGTCGTTGTACATGAGTTTTTAAATGCGTTTTTCTGAAGGAGTGTTGTTGTACAAGAATCTTGAAATGAGTTTTTCTGTAGCAGTGTTGTAGTGCAAGAGTTTTGAAATGTGTTTCTGTAAACAACTGTCGTTGTACATGAGTTTTGAAATGCGTTTCTGTAAAGGACTGTCGTTGTACATGAGTTTTTAAATGCGTTTTTCTGAAGGAGTGTTGTTGTACAAGAATCTTGAAATGAGTTTTTCTGTAGCAGTGTTGTAGTGCAAGAGTTTTGCAATGTGTTTCTGTAAACAACTGTCGTTGTACATGAGTTTTGAAATGCGTTTCTGTAAAGGACTGTCGTTGTACATGAGTTTTTAAATGCGTTTTTCTGAAGGAGCGTTGTTGTACAAGAATCTTGAAATGAGTTTTTCTGTAGCAGTGTTGTAGTGCAAGAGTTTTGAAATGTGTTTCTGTAAACAACTGTCGTTGTACATGAGTTTTGAAATGCGTTTCTCTGAAGGAGTGTTGTTGTACATGAGTCTTGAAATGAGTTTTTCTGAAGGACTGTTGTTGTACAAGAGTCTTGAAATGTGTTTTTCTGTAGCAGTGTTGTAGTGCAAGAGTTTTGAAATGTGTTTTTCTGAAGGAGTGTTGTTGTACAAGAATCTTGAAATGAGTTTTTCTGTAGCAGTGTTGTAGTGCAAGAGTTTTGAAATGTGTTTCTGTAAACAACTGTCGTTGTACATGAGTTTTGAAATGCGTTTCTGTAAAGGACTGTCGTTGTACATGAGTTTTTAAATGCGTTTTTCTGAAGGACCGTTGTTGTACAAGAATCTTGAAATGAGTTTTTCTGTAGCAGTGTTGTAGTGCAAGAGTTTTGAAATGTGTTTCTGTAAACAACTGTCGTTGTACATGAGTTTTGAAATGCGTTTCTGTAAAGGACTGTCGTTGTACATAAGTTTTTAAATGCGTTTTTCTGAAGGAGTGTTGTTGTACAAGAATCTTGAAATGAGTTTTTCTGTAGCAGTGTTGTAGTGCAAGAGTTTTGAAATGCGTTTCTGTAAAGGACTGTCGTTGTACATGAGTTTTTAAATGCGTTTTTCTGAAGGAGTGTTGTTGTACAAGAATCTTGAAATGAGTTTTTCTGTAGCAGTGTTGTAGTGCAAGAGTTTTGAAATGCGTTTCTGTAAAGGACTGTCGTTGTACATGAGTTTTTAAATGCGTTTTTCTGAAGGAGTGTTGTTGTACAAGAATCTTGAAATGAGTTTTTCTGTAGCAGTGTTGTAGTGCAAGAGTTTTGAAATGTGTTTCTGTAAACAACTGTCGTTGTACAAGAGTTTTGAAATGCGTTTCTGTAAAGGACTGTCGTTGTACAAGAGTTTTGAAATGCGTTTCTGTAAAGGACTGTCGTTGTACATGAGTTTTTAAATGTGTTTTTCTGAAGGAGCGTTGTTGTACAAGAGTCTTGAAATGTGTTTTTCTGAAGGAGTGTTGTTGTACAAGAATCTTGAAATGAGTTTTTCTGAAGGAGTGTTGTTGTACAAGAATCTTGAAATGAGTTTTTCTGAAGGAGTGTTGTAGTGCAAGAGTTTTGAAATGTGTTTTTCTGAAGGAGTGTTGTTGTACAAGAATCTTGAAATGAGTTTTTCTGTAGCAGTGTTGTAGTGCAAGAGTTTTGAAATGTGTTTCTGTAAAGGACTGTCGTTGTACATGAGTTTTTAAATGCGTTTTTCTGAAGGACCGTTGTTGTACAAGAATCTTGAAATGAGTTTTTCTGAAGGAGTGTTGTTGTACAAGAATCTTGAAATGAGTTTTTCTGAAGGAGTGTTGTAGTGCAAGAGTTTTGAAATGTGTTTTTCTGAAGGAGTGTTGTTGTACAAGAATCTTGAAATGAGTTTTTCTGTAGCAGTGTTGTAGTGCAAGAGTTTTGAAATGTGTTTCTGTAAAGGACTGTCGTTGTACATGAGTTTTTAAATGCGTTTTTCTGAAGGACCGTTGTTGTACAAGAATCTTGAAATGAGTTTTTCTGTAGCAGTGTTGTAGTGCAAGAGTTTTGAAATGTGTTTCTGTAAACAACTGTCGTTGTACATGAGTTTTGAAATGCGTTTCTGTAAACAACTGTCGTTGTACATGAGTTTTGAAATGCGTTTCTGTATAGGACTGTCGTTGTACAAGAATCTTGAAATGAGTTTTTCTGAAGGACTGTTTTTATACAAGAATCTTGAAATGAGTTTTTCTGTAGCAGTGTTGTAGTGCAAGAGTTTTGAAATGCGTTTCTGTAAAGGACTGTCGTTGTACATGAGTTTTTAAATGTGTTTCTCTGAAGGAGTGTTGTTGTACAAGAATCTTGAAATGAGTTTTTCTGTAGCAGTGTTGTAGTGCAAGAGTTTTGAAATGTGTTTCTGTAAACAACTGTCGTTGTACATGAGTTTTGAAATGTGTTTCTGTAAACAACTGTCGTTGTACATGAGTTTTGAAATGCGTTTCTCTGAAGGAGTGTTGTTGTACATGAGTCTTGAAATGTGTTCTTCTGAAGGACCGTTGTTGTACAAGAATCTTGAAATGAGTTTTTCTGTAGCAGTGTTGTAGTGCAAGAGTTTTGAAATGCGTTTCTGTAAAGGACTGTCGTTGTACATGAGTCTTGAAATGTGTTTCTCTGAAGGAGTGTTGTTGTACAAGAATCTTGAAATGAGTTTTTCTGTAGCAGTGTTGTAGTGCAAGAGTTTTGAAATGTGTTTCTGTAAACAACTGTCGTTGTACAAGAGTTTTGAAATGTGTTTCTCTGAAGGACCGTTGTTGTACAAGAATCTTGAAATGAGTTTTTCTGTAGCAGTGTTGTAGTGCAAGAGTTTTGAAATGCGTTTCTGTAAAGGACTGTCGTTGTACATGAGTTTTTAAATGTGTTTCTCTGAAGGAGTGTTGTTGTACAAGAATCTTGAAATGAGTTTTTCTGTAGCAGTGTTGTAGTGCAAGAGTTTTGAAATGTGTTTCTGTAAAGGACTGTCGTTGTACATGAGTTTTTAAATGCGTTTTTCTGAAGGAGTGTTGTTGTACAAGAATCTTGAAATGAGTTTTTCTGTAGCAGTGTTGTAGTGCAAGAGTTTTGAAATGCGTTTCTGTAAAGGACTGTCGTTGTACATGAGTTTTGAAATGTGTTTCTGTAAACAACTGTCGTTGTACATGAGTTTTGAAATGCGTTTTTCTGAAGGAGTGTTGTTGTACAAGAATCTTGAAATGAGTTTTTCTGTAGCAGTGTTGTAGTGGAAGAGTTTTGAAATGCGTTTCTGTAAAGGACTGTCGTTGTACATGAGTTTTTAAATGTGTTTCTCTGAAGGAGTGTTGTTGTACATGAGTCTTGAAATGAGTTTTTCTGTAGCAGTGTTGTAGTGCAAGAGTTTTGAAATGTGTTTCTGTAAACAACTGTCGTTGTACATGAGTTTTTAAATGTGTTTTTCTGAAGGAGTGTTGTTGTACAAGAATCTTGAAATGAGTTTTTCTGTAGCAGTGTTGTAGTGCAAGAGTTTTGAAATGTGTTTCTGTAAACAACTGTCGTTGTACATGAGTTTTTAAATGCGTTTTTCTGAAGGAGTGTTGTTGTACAAGAATCTTGAAATGAGTTTTTCTGTAGCAGTGTTGTAGTGCAAGAGTTCTGAAATGTGTTTCTGTAAACAACTGTCGTTGTACATGAGTTTTGAAATGCGTTTCTGTAAACAACTCTCGTTGTACATGAGTTTTTAAATGCGTTTTTCTGAATTAGTGTTGTTGTACAAGAATCTTGAAATGAGTTTTTCTGTAGCAGTGTTGTAGTGCAAGAGTTTTGAAATGTGTTTCTGTAAAGGACTGTAGTTGTACATGAGTTTTTAAATGCGTTTTTCTGAAGGAGTGTTGTTGTACAAGAATCTTGAAATGAGTTTTTCTGTAGCAGTGTTGTAGTGCAAGAGTTTTGAAATGTGTTTCTGTAAACAACTGTCGTTGTACATGAGTTTTGAAATGCGTTTCTGTAAAGGACTGTCGTTGTACATGAGTTTTTAAATGCGTTTTTCTGAAGGAGCGTTGTTGTACAAGAATCTTGAAATGAGTTTTTCTGTAGCAGTGTTGTAGTGCAAGAGTTTTGAAATGTGTTTCTGTAAACAACTGTCGTTGTACATGAGTTTTGAAATGCGTTTCTGTAAAGGACTGTCGTTGTACATGAGTTTTTAAATGCGTTTTTCTGAAGGAGTGTTGTTGTACAAGAATCTTGAAATGAGTTTTTCTGTAGCAGTGTTGTAGTGCAAGAGTTTTGCAATGTGTTTCTGTAAACAACTGTCGTTGTACATGAGTTTTGAAATGCGTTTCTGTAAAGGACTGTCGTTGTACATGAGTTTTTAAATGCGTTTTTCTGAAGGAGCGTTGTTGTACAAGAATCTTGAAATGAGTTTTTCTGTAGCAGTGTTGTAGTGCAAGAGTTTTGAAATGTGTTTCTGTAAACAACTGTCGTTGTACATGAGTTTTGAAATGCGTTTCTCTGAAGGAGTGTTGTTGTACATGAGTCTTGAAATGAGTTTTTCTGAAGGACTGTTGTTGTACAAGAGTCTTGAAATGTGTTTTTCTGTAGCAGTGTTGTAGTGCAAGAGTTTTGAAATGTGTTTTTCTGAAGGAGTGTTGTTGTACAAGAATCTTGAAATGAGTTTTTCTGTAGCAGTGTTGTAGTGCAAGAGTTTTGAAATGTGTTTCTGTAAACAACTGTCGTTGTACATGAGTTTTGAAATGCGTTTCTGTAAAGGACTGTCGTTGTACATGAGTTTTTAAATGCGTTTTTCTGAAGGACCGTTGTTGTACAAGAATCTTGAAATGAGTTTTTCTGTAGCAGTGTTGTAGTGCAAGAGTTTTGAAATGTGTTTCTGTAAACAACTGTCGTTGTACATGAGTTTTGAAATGCGTTTCTGTAAAGGACTGTCGTTGTACAAGAGTTTTGAAATGCGTTTCTGTAAAGGACTGTCGTTGTACAAGAGTTTTGAAATGCGTTTCTGTAAAGGACTGTCGTTGTACATGAGTTTTTAAATGTGTTTTTCTGAAGGAGCGTTGTTGTACAAGAGTCTTGAAATGTGTTTTTCTGAAGGAGTGTTGTTGTACAAGAATCTTGAAATGAGTTTTTCTGAAGGAGTGTTGTTGTACAAGAATCTTGAAATGAGTTTTTCTGAAGGAGTGTTGTAGTGCAAGAGTTTTGAAATGTGTTTTTCTGAAGGAGTGTTGTTGTACAAGAATCTTGAAATGAGTTTTTCTGTAGCAGTGTTGTAGTGCAAGAGTTTTGAAATGTGTTTCTGTAAAGGACTGTCGTTGTACATGAGTTTTGAAATGCGTTTCTGTAAAGGACTGTCGTTGTACATGAGTTTTTAAATGCGTTTTTCTGAAGGAGCGTTGTTGTACAAGAATCTTGAAATGAGTTTTTCTGTAGCAGTGTTGTAGTGCAAGAGTTTTGAAATGTGTTTCTGTAAACAACTGTCGTTGTACATGAGTTTTGAAATGCGTTTCTGTAAACAACTGTCGTTGTACATGAGTTTTGAAATGCGTTTCTGTAAAGGACTGTCGTTGTACATGAGTTTTTAAATGCGTTTTTCTGAAGGAGCGTTGTTGTACAAGAATCTTGAAATGAGTTTTTCTGTAGCAGTGTTGTAGTGCAAGAGTTTTGAAATGTGTTTCTGTAAACAACTGTCGTTGTACATGAGTTTTTAAATGTGTTTTTCTGAAGGAGCGTTGTTGTACAAGAGTCTTGAAATGTGTTTTTCTGAAGGAGTGTTGTTGTACAAGAATCTTGAAATGCGTTTTTCTGAAGGAGTGTTGTTGTACAAGAATCTTGAAATGAGTTTTTCTGTAGCAGTGTTGTAGTGCAAGAGTTTTGAAATGTGTTTCTGTAAACAACTGTCGTTGTACAAGAGTTTTGAAATGCGTTTCTGTAAAGGACTGTCGTTGTACAAGAGTTTTGAAATGCGTTTCTGTAAAGGACTGTCGTTGTACATGAGTTTTTAAATGTGTTTTTCTGAAGGAGCGTTGTTGTACAAGAGTCTTGAAATGTGTTTTTCTGAAGGAGTGTTGTTGTACAAGAATCTTGAAATGAGTTTTTCTGAAGGAGTGTTGTTGTACAAGAATCTTGAAATGAGTTTTTCTGAAGGAGTGTTGTAGTGCAAGAGTTTTGAAATGTGTTTTTCTGAAGGAGTGTTGTTGTACAAGAATCTTGAAATGAGTTTTTCTGTAGCAGTGTTGTAGTGCAAGAGTTTTGAAATGTGTTTCTGTAAAGGACTGTCGTTGTACATGAGTTTTTAAATGCGTTTTTCTGAAGGACCGTTGTTGTACAAGAATCTTGAAATGAGTTTTTCTGAAGGAGTGTTGTTGTACAAGAATCTTGAAATGAGTTTTTCTGAAGGAGTGTTGTAGTGCAAGAGTTTTGAAATGTGTTTTTCTGAAGGAGTGTTGTTGTACAAGAATCTTGAAATGAGTTTTTCTGTAGCAGTGTTGTAGTGCAAGAGTTTTGAAATGTGTTTCTGTAAACAACTGTCGTTGTACATGAGTTTTGAAATGCGTTTCTGTAAACAACTGTCGTTGTACATGAGTTTTGAAATGCGTTTCTGTAAAGGACTGTCGTTGTACAAGAATCTTGAAATGAGTTTTTCTGAAGGACTGTTTTTATACAAGAATCTTGAAATGAGTTTTTCTGTAGCAGTGTTGTAGTGCAAGAGTTTTGAAATGCGTTTCTGTAAAGGACTGTCGTTGTACATGAGTTTTTAAATGTGTTTCTCTGAAGGAGTGTTGTTGTACAAGAATCTTGAAATGAGTTTTTCTGTAGCAGTGTTGTAGTGCAAGAGTTTTGAAATGTGTTTCTGTAAACAACTGTCGTTGTACATGAGTTTTGAAATGTGTTTCTGTAAACAACTGTCGTTGTACATGAGTTTTGAAATGCGTTTCTCTGAAGGAGTGTTGTTGTACATGAGTCTTGAAATGTGTTCTTCTGAAGGACCGTTGTTGTACAAGAATCTTGAAATGAGTTTTTCTGTAGCAGTGTTGTAGTGCAAGAGTTTTGAAATGCGTTTCTGTAAAGGACTGTCGTTGTACATGAGTCTTGAAATGTGTTTTTCTGAAGGAGTGTTGTTGTACAAGAATCTTGAAATGAGTTTTTCTGTAGCAGTGTTGTAGTGCAAGAGTTTTGAAATGTGTTTCTGTAAACAACTGTCGTTGTACAAGAGTTTTGAAATGTGTTTCTCTGAAGGACCGTTGTTGTACAAGAATCTTGAAATGAGTTTTTCTGTAGCAGTGTTGTAGTGCAAGAGTTTTGAAATGCGTTTCTGTAAAGGACTGTCGTTGTACATGAGTTTTTAAATGTGTTTCTCTGAAGGAGTGTTGTTGTACAAGAATCTTGAAATGAGTTTTTCTGTAGCAGTGTTGTAGTGCAAGAGTTTTGAAATGTGTTTCTGTAAAGGACTGTCGTTGTACATGAGTTTTTAAATGCGTTTTTCTGAAGGAGTGTTGTTGTACAAGAATCTTGAAATGAGTTTTTCTGTAGCAGTGTTGTAGTGCAAGAGTTTTGAAATGCGTTTCTGTAAAGGACTGTCGTTGTACATGAGTTTTGAAATGTGTTTCTGTAAACAACTGTCGTTGTACATGAGTTTTGAAATGCGTTTTTCTGAAGGAGTGTGGTTGTACAAGAATCTTGAAATGAGTTTTTCTGTAGCAGTGTTGTAGTGCAAGAGTTTTGAAATGCGTTTCTTTAAAGGACTGTCGTTGTACATGAGTTTTTAAATGTGTTTCTCTGAAGGAGTGTTGTTGTACATGAGTCTTGAAATGAGTTTTTCTGTAGCAGTGTTGTAGTGCAAGAGTTTTGAAATGTGTTTCTGTAAACAACTGTCGTTGTACATGAGTTTTTAAATGTGTTTTTCTGAAGGAGTGTTGTTGTACAAGAATCTTGAAATGAATTTTTCTGTAGCAGTG
This sequence comes from Xylota sylvarum, assembly GCA_905220385.1. NCBI lineage: Eukaryota > Metazoa > Arthropoda > Insecta > Diptera > Syrphidae > Xylota > Xylota sylvarum. The sequence goes on from CAJMZQ010000061.1 coordinate 301,383, forward strand.
TTGTAGTGCAAGAGTTTTGAAATGTGTTTCTGTAAACAACTGTCGTTGTACATGAGTTTTTAAATGCGTTTTTCTGAAGGAGTGTTGTTGTACAAGAATCTTGAAATGAGTTTTTCTGTAGCAGTGTTGTAGTGCAAGAGTTCTGAAATGTGTTTCTGTAAACAACTGTCGTTGTACATGAGTTTTGAAATGCGTTTCTGTAAAGGACTGTCGTTGTACATGAGTTTTTAAATGCGTTTTTCTGAAGGAGTGTTGTTGTACAAGAATCTTGAAATGAGTTTTTCTGTAGCAGTGTTGTAGTGCAAGAGTTTTGAAATGTGTTTCTGTAAACAACTGTCGTTGTAAATGAGTTTTGAAATGCGTTTCTCTGAAGGAGTGTTGTTGTACATGAGTCTTGAAATGTGTTTTTCTGAAGGACTGTTTTTATACAAGAATCTTGAAATGAGTTTTTCTGTAGCAGTGTTGTAGTGCAAGAGTTTTGAAATGCGTTTCTGTAAAGGACTGTCGTTGTACATGAGTTTTTAAATGTGTTTCTCTGAAGGAGTGTTGTTGTACAAGAATCTTGAAATGAGTTTTTCTGTAGCAGTGTTGTAGTGCAAGAGTTTTGAAATGTGTTTGTGTAAACAACTGTCGTTGTACATGAGTTTTGAAATGCGTTTCTGTAAAGGACTGTCGTTGTACATGAGTTTTTAAATGCGTTTTTCTGAAGGAGTGTTGTTGTACAAGAATCTTGAAATGAGTTTTTCTGAAGGAGTGTTGTAGTGCAAGAGTTTTGAAATGTGTTTTTCTGAAGGAGTGTTGTTGTACAAGAATCTTGAAATGAGTTTTTCTGTAGCAGTGTTGTAGTGCAAGAGTTTTGAAATGTGTTTCTGTAAACAACTGTCGTTGTACATGAGTTTTTAAATGCGTTTTTCTGAATTAGTGTTGTTGTACAAGAATCTTGAAATGAGTTTTTCTGTAGCAGTGTTGTAGTGCAAGAGTTTTGAAATGTGTTTCTGTAAAGGACTGTCGTTGTACATGAGTTTTTAAATGCGTTTTTCTGAAGGAGTGTTGTTGTACAAGAATCTTGAAATGAGTTTTTCTGTAGCAGTGTTGTAGTGCAAGAGTTTTGAAATGTGTTTCTGTAAACAACTGTCGTTGTACATGAGTTTTGAAATGCGTTTCTGTAAAGGACTGTCATTGTACATGAGTTTTTAAATGCGTTTTTCTGAAGGAGTGTTTTGTACAAGAATCTTGAAATGAGTTTTTCTGTAGCAGTGTTGTAGTGCAAGAGTTTTGAAATGTGTTTCTGTAAACAACTGTCGTTGTACATGAGTTTTGAAATGCGTTTCTGTAAAGGACTGTCGTTGTACATGAGTTTTTAAATGCGTTTTTCTGAAGGAGTGTTGTTGTACAAGAATCTTGAAATGAGTTTTTCTGTAGCAGTGTTGTACTGCAAGAGTTTTGAAATGTGTTTCTGTAAACAACTGTCGTTGTACATGAGTTTTGAAATGCGTTTCTGTAAAGGACTGTCGTTGTACATGAGGTTTTAAATGCGTTTTTCTGAAGGAGCGTTGTTGTACAAGAATCTTGAAATGAGTTTTTCTGTAGCAGTGTTGTAGTGCAAGAGTTTTGAAATGTGTTTCTGTAAACAACTGTCGTTGTACATGAGTTTTGAAATGCGTTTCTCTGAAGGAGTGTTGTTGTACATGAGTCTTGAAATGAATTTTTCTGAAGGACTGTTGTTGTACAAGAGTCTTGAAATGTGTTTTTCTGTAGCAGTGTTGTAGTGCAAGAGTTTTGAAATGTGTTTTTCTGAAGGAGTGTTGTTGTACAAGAATCTTGAAATGAGTTTTTCTGTAGCAGTGTTGTAGTGCAAGAGTTTTGAAATGTGTTTCTGTAAACAACTTTCGTTGTACATGAGTTTTGAAATGCGTTTCTGTAAAGGACTGTCGTTGTACATGAGTTTTTAAATGCGTTTTTCTGAAGGACCGTTGTTGTACAAGAATCTTGAAATGAGTTTTTCTGTAGCAGTGTTGTAGTGCAAGAGTTTTGAAATGTGTTTCTGTAAACAACTGTCGTTGTACATGAGTTTTGAAATGCGTTTCTGTAAAGGACTGTCGTTGTACATAAGTTTTTAAATGCGTTTTTCTGAAGGAGTGTTGTTGTACAAGAATCTTGAAATGAGTTTTTCTGTAGCAGTGTTGTAGTGTAAGAGTTTTGAAATGCGTTTCTGTAAAGGACTGTCGTTGTACATGAGTTTTTAAATGCGTTTTTCTGAAGGAGTGTTGTTGTACAAGAATCTTGAAATGAGTTTTTCTGTAGCAGTGTTGTAGTGCAAGAGTTTTGAAATGCGTTTCTGTAAAGGACTGTCGTTGTACATGAGTTTTTAAATGCGTTTTTCTGAAGGAGTGTTGTTGTACAAGAATCTTGAAATGAGTTTTTCTGTAGCAGTGTTGTAGTGCAAGAGTTTTGAAATGTGTTTCTGTAAACAACTGTCGTTGTACAAGAGTTTTGAAATGCGTTTCTGTAAAGGACTGTCGTTGTACAAGAGTTTTGAAATGCGTTTCTGTAAAGGACTGTCGTTGTACATGAGTTTTTAAATGTGTTTTTCTGAAGGAGCGTTGTTGTACAAGAGTCTTGAAATGTGTTTTTCTGAAGGACCGTTGTAGTGCAAGAGGTTTGAAATGTGTTTCTGTAAACAACTGTCGTTGTACAAGAGTTTTGAAATGCGTTTCTGTAAAGGACTGTCGTTGTACATGAGTTTTTAAATGCGTTTTTCTGAAGGAGTGTTGTTGTACAAGAATCTTGAAATGAGTTTTTCTGTAGCAGTGTTGTAGTGCAAGAGTTTTGAAATGCGTTTCTGTAAAGGACTGTCGTTGTACATGAATTTTGAAATGCGTTTCTTTAAAGGACTGTTGTTGTACAAGAGTCTTGAAATGTGTTTTTCTGAAGGAGTGTTGTTGTACAAGAATCTTGAAATGAGTTTTTCTGTAGCAGTGTTGTAGTGCAAGAGTTTTGAAATGTGTTTCTGTAAACAACTGTCGTTGTACATGAGTTTTGAAATGCGTTTCTCTGAAGGAGTGTTGTTGTACATGAGTTTTTAAATGCGTTTTTCTGAAGGAGTGTTGTTGTACAAGAATCTTGAAATGAGTTTTTCTGTAGCAGTGTTGTAGTGCAAGAGTTTTGAAATGCGTTTCTGTAAAGGACTGTCGTTGTACATGAGTTTTGAAATGCGTTTCTGTAAAGGACTGTCGTTGTACATGAGTTTTTAAATGCGTTTTTCTGAAGGAGTGTTGTTGTACAAGAATCTTGAAATGAGTTTTTCTGTAGCAGTGTTGTAGTGCAAGAGTTTTGAAATGCGTTTCTGTAAAGGACTGTCGTTGTACATGAGTTTTTAAATGCGTTTTTCTGAAGGAGTGTTGTTGTACAAGAATCTTGAAATGAGTTTTTCTGTAGCAGTGTTGTAGTGCAAGAGTTTTGAAATGCGTTTCTGTAAAGGACTGTCGTTGTACATGAGTTTTTAAATGCGTTTTTCTGAAGGAGTGTTGTTGTACAAGAATCTTGAAATGAGTTTTTCTGTAGCAGTGTTGTAGTGCAAGAGTTTTGAAATGCGTTTCTGTAAAGGACTGTCGTTGTACATGAGTTTTTAAATGCGTTTTTCTGAAGGAGTGTTGTTGTACAAGAATCTTGAAATGAGTTTTTCTGTAGCAGTGTTGTAGTGCAAGAGTTTTGAAATGTGTTTCTGTAAACAACTGTCGTTGTACAAGAGTTTTGAAATGCGTTTCTGTAAAGGACTGTCGTTGTACAAGAGTTTTGAAATGCGTTTCTGTAAAGGACTGTCGTTGTACATGAGTTTTTAAATGTGTTTTTCTGAAGGAGCGTTGTTGTACAAGAGTCTTGAAATGTGTTTTTCTGAAGGACCGTTGTGGTCCAAGAGTTTTGAAATGTGTTTCTGTAAACAACTGTCGTTGTACAAGAGTTTTTAAATGCGTTTCTGTAAAGGACTGTTGTTGTACAAGAGTCTTGAAATGAGTTTTTCTGAAGGACTGTTTTTATACAAGAATCTTGAAATGAGTTTTTCTGTAGCAGTGTTGTAGTGCAAGAGTTTTGAAATGTGTTTCTGTAAACAACTGTCGTTGTACATGAGTTTTGAAATGCGTTTCTCTGAAGGAGTGTTGTTGTACATGAGTCTTGAAATGAGTTTTTCTGAAGGACCGTTGTTGTACAAGAATCTTGAAATGAGTTTTTCTGTAGCAGTGTTGTAGTGCAAGAGTTTTGAAATGTGTTTCTGTAAACAACTGTCGTTGTACGTGAGTTTTGAAATGCGTTTCCCTGAAGGAGTGTTGTTGTACATGAGTCTTGAAATGAGTTTTTCTGAAGGACTGTTGTTGTACAAGAGTCTTGAAATGTGTTTCTGTGAAGGACTGTTGTTGTACAAGAGTCTTGAAATGTGTTTCTGTGAAGGACTGTCGTTGTACATGAGTTTTTAAATGCGTTTTTCTGAAGGAGTGTTGTTGTACAAGGATCTTGAAATGAGTTTTTCTGTAGCAGTGTTGTAGTGCAAGAGTTTTGAAATGTGTTTTTGTAAAGGACTGTCGTTGTACATGAGTTTTTAAATGCGTTTTTCTGAAGGAGTGTTGTTGTACAAGAATCTTGAAATGAGTTTTTCTGAAGGACCGTTGTTGTACAAGAGTCTTGAAATGTGTTTCTGTGAAGGACCGTTGTTGTACAAGTGTCTTGAAATGTGTTTCTGTGAAGGACTGTTATTGTGCATGAGTTTTTAAATGTGTTTTTCTGAAGGACCGTTGTTGTACAAGAGTCTTGAAATGTGTTTTTCTGAAGGACCGTTGTTGTACAAGAATCTTGAAATGAGTTTTTCTGTAGCAGTGTTGTAGTGCAAGAGTTTTGAAATGTGTTTCTGTAAACAACTGTCGTTGTACATGAGTTTTGAAATGCGTTTCTGTAAAGGATTGTCGTTGTACATGAGTTTTTAAATGCGTTTTTCTGAAGGAGTGTTGTTGTACAAGAATCTTGAAATGAGTTTTTCTGTAGCAGTGTTGTAGTGCAAGAGTTTTGAAATGTGTTTCTGTAAACAACTGTCGTTGTACAAGAGTTTTGAAATGCGTTTCTGTAAACAACTGTCGTTGTACATGAGTTTTTAAATGTGTTTTTCTGAAGGAGCGTTGTTGTACAAGAGTCTTGAAATGTGTTTTTCTGAAGGACCGTTGTTGTACAAGAATCTTGAAATGAGTTTTTCTGTAGCAGTGTTGTAGTGCAAGAGTTTTGAAATGTGTTTCTGTAAAGGACTGTCGTTGTACATGAGTTTTTAAATGTGTTTCTCTGAAGGAGTGTTGTTGTACAAGAATCTTGAAATGAGTTTTTCTGAAGGACCGTTGTTGTACAAGAGTCTTGAAATGTGTTTCTGTGAAGGACTGTTGTTGTACAAGAGTCTTGAAATGTGTTTCTTTGAAGGACTGTTATTGTGCATGAGTTTTTAAATGTGTTTTTCTGAAGGACCGTTGTTGTACAAGAGTCTTGAAATGTGTTTTTCTGAAGGACCGTTGTTGTACAAGAATCTTGAAATGAGTTTTTCTGTAGCAGTGTTGTAGTGCAAGAGTTTTGAAATGTGTTTCTGTAAACAACTGTCGTTGTACATGAGTTTTGAAATGCGTTTCTGTAAAGGACTGTCGTTGTACATGAGTTTTTAAATGCGTTTTTCTGAAGGAGTGTTGTTGTACAAGAATCTTGAAATGAGTTTTTCTGTAGCAGTGTTGTAGTGCAAGAGTTTTGAAATGTGTTTCTGTAAACAACTGTCGTTGTACATGAGTTTTGAAATACGTTTCTGTAAAGGACTGTCGTTGTACATGAGTTTTTAAATGCGTTTTTCTGAAGGAGTGTTGTTGTACAAGAATCTTGAAATGAGTTTTTCTGTAGCAGTGTTGTAGTGCAAGAGTTTTGAAATGTGTTTCTGTAAACAACTGTCGTTGTACATGAGTTTTGAAATGCGTTTCTGTAAAGGACTGTCGTTGTACATGAGTTTTTAAATGCGTTTTTCTGAAGGAGTGTTGTTGTACAAGAATCTTGAAATGAGTTTTTCTGTACAACTGTCGTTGTACATGAGTTTTGAAATGCGTTTCTGTAAAGGACTGTCGTTGTACATGAGTTTTTAAATGCGTTTTTCTGAAGGAATGTTGTTGTACAAGAATCTTGAAATGAGTTTTTCTGTAGCAGTGTTGTAGTGCAAGAGTTTTGAAATGTGTTTCTGTAAACAACTGTCGTTGTACATGAGTTTTGAAATGCGTTTCTGTAAAGGACTGTCGTTGTACATGAGTTTTTAAATGCGTTTTTCTGAAGGAGTGTTGTTGTACAAGAATCTTGAAATGAGTTTTTCTGTAGCAGTGTTGTAGTGCAAGAGTTTTGAAATGTGTTTCTGTAAACAACTGTCGTTGTACATGAGTTTTGAAATGCGTTTCTGTAAAGGACTGTCGTTGTACATGAGTTTTTAAATGCGTTTTTCTGAAGGAGTGTTGTTGTACAAGAATCTTGAAATGAGTTTTTCTGTAGCAGTGTTGTAGTGCAAGAGTTTTGAAATGTGTTTCTGTAAACAACTGTCGTTGTACATGAGTTTTGAAATGCGTTTCTGTAAAACACTGTCGTTGTACATGAGTTTTTAAATGCGTTTTTCTGAAGGAGTGTTGTTGTACAAGAATCTTGAAATGAGTTTTTCTGTACAACTGTCGTTGTACATGAGTTTTGAAATGCGTTTCTGTAAAGGACTGTCGTTGTACATGAGTTTTTAAATGCGTTTTTCTGAAGGAGTGTTGTTGTACAAGAAGCTTGAAATGAGTTTTTCTGTAGCAGTGTTGTAGTGCAAGAGTTTTGAAATGCGTTTCTGTAAAGGACTGTCGTTGTACATGAGTTTTTAAATGCGTTTTTCTGAAGGAGTGTTGTTGTACAAGAATCTTGAAATGAGTTTTTCTGTAGCAGTGTTGTAGTGCAAGAGTTTTGAAATGTGTTTCTGTAAACAACTGTCGTTGTACAAGAGTTTTGAAATGCGTTTCTGTAAAGGACTGTCGTTGTACAAGAGTTTTGAAATGCGTTTCTGTAAAGGACTGTCGTTGTACATGAGTTTTTAAATGTGTTTTTCTGAAGGAGCGTTGTTGTACAAGAGTCTTGAAATGTGTTTTTCTGAAGGACCGTTGTAGTGCAAGAGTTTTGAAATGTGTTTCTGTAAACAACTGTCGTTGTACAAGAGTTTTTAAATGCGTTTCTGTAAAGGACTGTTGTTGTACAAGAGTCTTGAAATGAGTTTTTCTGAAGGACTGTTTTTATACAAGAATCTTGAAATGAGTTTTTCTGTAGCAGTGTTGTAGTGCAAGAGTTTTGAAATGTGTTTCTGTAAAGGACTGTCGTTGTACATGAGTTTTTAAATGTGTTTCTCTGAAGGAGTGTTGTTGTACAAGAATCTTGAAATGAGTTTTTCTGAAGGACCGTTGTTGTACAAGAGTCTTGAAATGTGTTTCTGTGAAGGACTGTTGTTGTACAAGAGTCTTGAAATGTGTTTCTTTGAAGGACTGTTATTGTGCATGAGTTTTTAAATGTGTTTTTCTGAAGGACCGTTGTTGTACAAGAGTCTTGAAATGTGTTTTTCTGAAGGACCGTTGTTGTACAAGAATCTTGAAATGAGTTTTTCTGTAGCAGTGTTGTAGTGCAAGAGTTTTGAAATGTGTTTCTGTAAACAACTGTCGTTGTACATGAGTTTTGAAATGCGTTTCTGTAAAGGACTGTCGTTGTACATGAGTTTTTAAATGCGTTTTTCTGAAGGAGTGTTGTTGTACAAGAATCTTGAAATGAGTTTTTCTGTAGCAGTGTTGTAGTGCAAGAGTTTTGAAATGTGTTTCTGTAAACAACTGTCGTTGTACATGAGTTTTGAAATGCGTTTCTGTAAAGGACTGTCGTTGTACATGAGTTTTTAAATGCGTTTTTCTGAAGGAGTGTTGTTGTACAAGAATCTTGAAATGAGTTTTTCTGTACAACTGTCGTTGTACATGAGTTTTGAAATGCGTTTCTGTAAAGGACTGTCGTTGTACATGAGTTTTTTAAATGCGTTTTTCTGAAGGAGTGTTGTTGTACAAGAATCTTGAAATGAGTTTTTCTGTAGCAGTGTTGTAGTGCAAGAGTTTTGAAATGTGTTTCTGTAAACAACTGTCGTTGTACATGAGTTTTGAAATACGTTTCTGTAAAGGACTGTCGTTGTACATGAGTTTTTAAATGCGTTTTTCTGAAGGAGTGTTGTTGTACAAGAATCTTGAAATGAGTTTTTCTGTAGCAGTGTTGTAGTGCAAGAGTTTTGAAATGCGTTTCTGTAAAGGACTGTCGTTGTACATGAGTTTTTAAATGCGTTTTTCTGAAGGAGTGTTGTTGTACAAGAAGCTTGAAATGAGTTTTTCTGTAGCAGTGTTGTAGTGCAAGAGTTTTGAAATGCGTTTCTGTAAAGGACTGTCGTTGTACATGAGTTTTTAAATGCGTTTTTCTGAAGGAGTGTTGTTGTACAAGAATCTTGAAATGAGTTTTTCTGTAGCAGTGTTGTAGTGCAAGAGTTTTGAAATGTGTTTCTGTAAACAACTGTCGTTGTACAAGAGTTTTGAAATGCGTTTCTGTAAAGGACTGTCGTTGTACAAGAGTTTTGAAATGCGTTTCTGTAAAGGACTGTCGTTGTACATGAGTTTTTAAATGTGTTTTTCTGAAGGAGCGTTGTTGTACAAGAGTCTTGAAATGTGTTTTTCTGAAGGACCGTTGTAGTGCAAGAGTTTTGAAATGTGTTTCTGTAAACAACTGTCGTTGTACAAGAGTTTTTAAATGCGTTTCTGTAAAGGACTGTTGTTGTACAAGAGTCTTGAAATGAGTTTTTCTGAAGGACTGTTTTTATACAAGAATCTTGAAATGAGTTTTTCTGTAGCAGTGTTGTAGTGCAAGAGTTTTGAAATGTGTTTCTGTAAAGGACTGTCGTTGTACATGAGTTTTTAAATGTGTTTCTCTGAAGGAGTGTTGTTGTACAAGAATCTTGAAATGAGTTTTTCTGAAGGACCGTTGTTGTACAAGAGTCTTGAAATGTGTTTCTGTGAAGGACTGTTGTTGTACAAGAGTCTTGAAATGTGTTTCTTTGAAGGACTGTTATTGTGCATGAGTTTTTAAATGTGTTTTTCTGAAGGACCGTTGTTGTACAAGAGTCTTGAAATGTGTTTTTCTGAAGGACCGTTGTTGTACAAGAATCTTGAAATGAGTTTTTCTGTAGCAGTGTTGTAGTGCAAGAGTTTTGAAATGTGTTTCTGTAAACAACTGTCGTTGTACATGAGTTTTGAAATGCGTTTCTGTAAAGGACTGTCGTTGTACATGAGTTTTTAAATGCGTTTTTCTGAAGGAGTGTTGTTGTACAAGAATCTTGAAATGAGTTTTTCTGTAGCAGTGTTGTAGTGCAAGAGTTTTGAAATGTGTTTCTGTAAACAACTGTCGTTGTACATGAGTTTTGAAATACGTTTCTGTAAAGGACTGTCGTTGTACATGAGTTTTTAAATGCGTTTTTCTGAAGGAGTGTTGTTGTACAAGAATCTTGAAATGAGTTTTTCTGTAGCAGTGTTGTAGTGCAAGAGTTTTGAAATGTGTTTCTGTAAACAACTGTCGTTGTACATGAGTTTTGAAATGCGTTTCTGTAAAGGACTGTCGTTGTACATGAGTTTTTAAATGCGTTTTTCTGAAGGAGTGTTGTTGTACAAGAATCTTGAAATGAGTTTTTCTGTAGCAGTGTTGTAGTGCAAGAGTTTTGAAATGTGTTTCTGTAAACAACTGTCGTTGTACATGAGTTTTGAAATGCGTTTCTGTAAAGGACTGTCGTTGTACATGAGTTTTTAAATGCGTTTTTCTGAAGGAGTGTTGTTGTACAAGAATCTTGAAATGAGTTTTTCTGTACAACTGTCGTTGTACATGAGTTTTGAAATGCGTTTCTGTAAAGGACTGTCGTTGTACATGAGTTTTTAAATGCGTTTTTCTGAAGGAATGTTGTTGTACAAGAATCTTGAAATGAGTTTTTCTGTAGCAGTGTTGTAGTGCAAGAGTTTTGAAATGTGTTTCTGTAAACAACTGTCGTTGTACATGAGTTTTGAAATGCGTTTCTGTAAAGGACTGTCGTTGTACATGACTTTTTAAATGCGTTTTTCTGAAGGAGTGTTGTTGTACAAGAATCTTGAAATGAGTTTTTCTGTAGCAGTGTTGTAGTGCAAGAGTTTTGAAATGTGTTTCTGTAAACAACTGTCGTTGTACATGAGTTTTGAAATGCGTTTCTGTAAAGGACTGTCGTTGTACATGAGTTTTTAAATGCGTTTTTCTGAAGGAGTGTTGTTGTACAAGAATCTTGAAATGAGTTTTTCTGTAGCAGTGTTGTAGTGCAAGAGTTTTGAAATGTGTTTCTGTAAACAACTGTCGTTGTACATGAGTTTTGAAATGCGTTTCTGTAAAGGACTGTCGTTGTACATGAGTTTTTAAATGCGTTTTTCTGAAGGAGTGTTGTTGTACAAGAATCTTGAAATGAGTTTTTCTGTACAACTGTCGTTGTACATGAGTTTTGAAATGCGTTTCTGTAAAGGACTGTCGTTGTACATGAGTTTTTAAATGCGTTTTTCTGAAGGAGTGTTGTTGTACAAGAATCTTGAAATGAGTTTTTCTGTAGCAGTGTTGTAGTGCAAGAGTTTTGAAATGTGTTTCTGTAAACAACTGTCGTTGTACATGAGTTTTGAAATGCGTTTCTGTAAAGGATTGTCGTTGTACATGAGTTTTTAAATGCGTTTTTCTGAAGGAGTGTTGTTGTACAAGAATCTTGAAATGAGTTTTTCTGTAGCAGTGTTGTAGTGCAAGAGTTTTGAAATGCGTTTCTGTAAAGGACTGTCGTTGTACATGAGTTTTTAAATGCGTTTTTCTGAAGGAGTGTTGTTGTACAAGAAGCTTGAAATGAGTTTTTCTGTAGCAGTGTTGTAGTGCAAGAGTTTTGAAATGCGTTTCTGTAAAGGACTGTCGTTGTACATGAGTTTTTAAATGCGTTTTTCTGAAGGAGTGTTGTTGTACAAGAATCTTGAAATGAGTTTTTCTGTAGCAGTGTTGTAGTGCAAGAGTTTTGAAATGTGTTTCTGTAAACAACTGTCGTTGTACAAGAGTTTTGAAATGCGTTTCTGTAAAGGACTGTCGTTGTACAAGAGTTTTGAAATGCGTTTCTGTAAAGGACTGTCGTTGTACATGAGTTTTTAAATGTGTTTTTCTGAAGGAGCGTTGTTGTACAAGAGTCTTGAAATGTGTTTTTCTGAAGGACCGTTGTAGTGCAAGAGTTTTGAAATGTGTTTCTGTAAACAACTGTCGTTGTACAAGAGTTTTTAAATGCGTTTCTGTAAAGGACTGTTGTTGTACAAGAGTCTTGAAATGAGTTTTTCTGAAGGACTGTTTTTATACAAGAATCTTGAAATGAGTTTTTCTGTAGCAGTGTTGTAGTGCAAGAGTTTTGAAATGCGTTTCTGTAAAGGACTGTCGTTGTACATGAGTTTTTAAATGCGTTTTTCTGAAGGAGTGTTGTTGTACAAGAATCTTGAAATGAGTTTTTCTGTAGCAGTGTTGTAGTGCAAGAGTTTTGAAATGTGTTTCTGTAAACAACTGTCTTTGTACATGAGTTTTGAAATGCGTTTCTGTAAAGGACTGTCGTTGTACATGAGTTTTTAAATGCGTTTTTCTGAAGGAGTGTTGTTGTACAAGAATCTTGAAATGAGTTTTTCTGTAGCAGTGTTGTAGTGCAAGAGTTTTGAAATGTGTTTCTGTAAACAACTGTCGTTGTACATGAGTTTTGAAATGCGTTTCTGTAAAGGACTGTCGTTGTACATGAGTTTTTAAATGCGTTTTTCTGAAGGAGTGTTGTTGTACAAGAATCTTGAAATGAGTTTTTCTGTACAACTGTCGTTGTACATGAGTTTTGAAATGCGTTTCTGTAAAGGACTGTCGTTGTACATGAGTTTTTAAATGCGTTTTTCTGAAGGAGTGTTGTTGTACAAGAATCTTGAAATGAGTTTTTCTGTAGCAGTGTTGTAGTGCAAGAGTTTTGAAATGCGTTTCTGTAAAGGACTGTCGTTGTACATGAGTTTTTAAATGCGTTTTTCTGAAGGAGTGTTGTTGTACAAGAAACTTGAAATGAGTTTTTCTGTAGCAGTGTTGTAGTGCAAGAGTTTTGAAATGCGTTTCTGTAAAGGATTGTCGTTGTACATGAGTTTTGAAATGCGTTTCTGTAAAGGACTGTCGTTGTACAAGAGTTTTGAAATGCGTTTCTGTAAAGGACTGTCGTTGTACATGAGTTTTTAAATGTGTTTTTCTGAAGGAGCGTTGTTGTACAAGAGTCTTGAAATGTGTTTTTCTAAAGGACCGTTGTAGTGCAAGAGTTTTGAAATGTGTTTCTGTAAACAACTGTCGTTGTACAAGAGTTTTTAAATGCGTTTCTGTAAAGGACTGTTGTTGTACAAGAGTCTTGAAATGAGTTTTTCTGAAGGACTGTTTTTATACAAGAATCTTGAAATGAGTTTTTCTGTAGCAGTGTTGTAGTGCAAGAGTTTTGAAATGCGTTTCTGTAAAGGACTGTCGTTGTACATGAGTTTTTAAATGTGTTTTTCTGAAGGAGCGTTGTTGTACAAGAGTCTTGAAATGTGTTTTTCTAAAGGACCGTTGTAGTGCAAGAGTTTTGAAATGTGTTTCTGTAAACAACTGTCGTTGTACAAGAGTTTTTAAATGCGTTTCTGTAAAGGACTGTTGTTGTACAAGAGTCTTGAAATGAGTTTTTCTGAAGGACTGTTTTTATACAAGAATCTTGAAATGAGTTTTTCTGTAGCAGTGTTGTAGTGCAAGAGTTTTGAAATGCGTTTCTGTAAAGGACTGTCGTTGTACATGAGTTTTTAAATGCGTTTTTCTGAAGGAGTGTTGTTGTACAAGAATCTTGAAATGAGTTTTTCTGTAGCAGTGTTGTAGTGCAAGAGTTTTGAAATGCGTTTCTGTAAAGGACTGTCGTTGTACATGAGTTTTTAAATGCGTTTTTCTGAAGGAGTGTTGTTGTACAAGAAACTTGAAATGAGTTTTTCTGTAGCAGTGTTGTAGTGCAAGAGTTTTGAAATGCGTTTCTGTAAAGGACTGTCGTTGTACATGAGTTTTTAAATGCGTTTTTCTGAAGGAGTGTTGTTGTACAAGAATCTTGAAATGAGTTTTTCTGTAGCAGTGTTGTAGTGCAAGAGTTTTGAAATGTGTTTCTGTAAACAACTGTCGTTGTACAAGAGTTTTGAAATGCGTTTCTGTAAAGGACTGTCGTTGTACAAGAGTTTTGAAATGCGTTTCTGTAAAGGACTGTCGTTGTACATGAGTTTTTAAATGTGTTTTTCTGAAGGAGCGTTGTTGTACAAGAGTCTTGAAATGTGTTTTTCTGAAGGACCGTTGTAGTGCAAGAGTTTTGAAATGTGTTTCTGTAAACAACTGTCGTTGTACAAGAGTTTTTAAATGCGTTTCTGTAAAGGACTGTTGTTGTACAAGAGTCTTGAAATGAGTTTTTCTGAAGGACTGTTTTTATACAAGAATCTTGAAATGAGTTTTTCTGTAGCAGTGTTGTAGTGCAAGAGTTTTGAAATGCGTTTCTGTAAAGGACTGTCGTTGTACATGAGTTTTTAAATGCGTTTTTCTGAAGGAGTGTTGTTGTACAAGAATCTTGAAATGAGTTTTTCTGTAGCAGTGTTGTAGTGCAAGAGTTTTGAAATGCGTTTCTGTAAAGGACTGTCGTTGTACATGAGTTTTTAAATGCGTTTTTCTGAAGGAGTGTTGTTGTACAAGAAACTTGAAATGAGTTTTTCTGTAGCAGTGTTGTAGTGCAAGAGTTTTGAAATGCGTTTCTGTAAAGGACTGTCGTTGTACATGAGTTTTTAAATGCGTTTTTCTGAAGGAGTGTTGTTGTACAAGAATCTTGAAATGAGTTTTTCTGTAGCAGTGTTGTAGTGCAAGAGTTTTGAAATGTGTTTCTGTAAACAACTGTCGTTGTACAAGAGTTTTGAAATGCGTTTCTGTAAAGGACTGTCGTTGTACAAGAGTTTTGAAATGCGTTTCTGTAAAGGACTGTCGTTGTACATGAGTTTTTAAATGTGTTTTTCTGAAGGAGCGTTGTTGTACAAGAGTCTTGAAATGTGTTTTTCTGAAGGACCGTTGTAGTGCAAGAGTTTTGAAATGTGTTTCTGTAAACAACTGTCGTTGTACAAGAGTTTTTAAATGCGTTTCTGTAAAGGACTGTTGTTGTACAAGAGTCTTGAAATGAGTTTTTCTGAAGGACTGTTTTTATACAAGAATCTTGAAATGAGTTTTTCTGTAGCAGTGTTGTAGTGCAAGAGTTTTGAAATGTGTTTCTGTAAACAACTGTCGTTGTACATGAGTTTTGAAATGCGTTTCTCTGAAGGAGTGTTGTTGTACATGAGTCTTGAAATGAGTTTTTCTGAAGGACCGTTGTTGTACAAGAATCTTGAAATGAGTTTTTCTGTAGCAGTGTTGTAGTGCAAGAGTTTTGAAATGTGTTTCTGTAAACAACTGTCGTTGTACATGAGTTTTGAAATGCGTTTCTCTGAAGGAGTGTTGTTGTACATGAGTCTTGAAATGAGTTTTGCTGAAGGACTGTTGTTGTACAAGAGTCTTGAAATGTGTTTCTGTGAAGGACTGTTGTTGTACAAGAGTCTTGAAATGTGTTTCTGTGAAGGACTGTCTTGTACATGAGTTTTTAAATGCGTTTTTCTGAAGGACCGTTGTTGTACAAGAATCTTGAAATGAGTTTTTCTGTAGCAGTGTTGTAGTGCAAGAGTTTTGAAATGTGTTTCTGTAAACAACTGTCGTTGTACATGAGTTTTGAAATGCGTTTCTCTGAAGGAGTGTTGTTGTACATGAGTCTTGAAATGTGTTTTTCTGAAGGACCGTTGTTGTACAAGAATCTTGAAATGAGTTTTTCTGTAGCAGTGTGGTAGTGCAAGAGTTTTGAAATGCGTTTCTGTAAAGGACTGTCGTTGTACATGAGTCTTGAAATGTGTTTTTCTGAAGGAGCGTTGTTGTACAAGAGTCTTGAAATGTGTTTTTCTGAAGGACCGTTGTAGTGCAAGAGTTTTGAAATGTGTTTCTGTAAACAACTGTCGTTGTACATGAGTTTTGAAATGCGTTTCTGTAAAGGCCTGTCGTTGTACATGAGTTTTTAAATGCGTTTTTCTGAAGGAGTGTTGTTGTACAAGAATCTTGAAATGAGTTTTTCTGTAGCAGTGTTGTAGTGCAAGAGTTTTGAAATGTGTTTCTGTAAACAACTGTCGCTGTACAAGAGTTTTGAAATGCGTTTCTGTAAAGGACTGTCGTTGTACATGAGTTTTTAAATGCGTTTTTCTGAAGGAGTGTTGTTGTACAAGAATCTTGAAATGAGTTTTTCTGTAGCAGTGTTGTAGTGCAAGAGTTTTGAAATGTGTTTCTGTAAACAACTGTCGTTGTACATGAGTTTTGAAATGCGTTTCTCTGAAGGAGTGTTGTTGTACAAGAGTCTTGAAATGTGTTTCTGTGAAGGACTGTTGTTGTACAAGAGTCTTGAAATGTGTTTCTGTGAAGGACTGTCGTTGTACATGAGTTTTTAAATGCGTTTCTGTAAAGGACTGTCGTTGTACATGAGTTTTTAAATGCGTTTTTCTGAAGGAGTGTTGTTGTACAAGAATCTTGAAATGAGTTTTTCTGTAGCAGTGTTGTAGTGCAAGAGTTTTGAAATGTGTTTCTGTAAACAACTGTCGTTGTACATGAGTTTTGAAATGCGTTTCTGTAAAGGACTGTCGTTGTACATGAGTTTTTAAATGCGTTTTTCTGAAGGAGTGTTGTTGTACAAGAATCTTGAAATGAGTTTTTCTGTAGCAGTGTTGTAGCGCAAGAGTTTTGAAATGTGTTTCTGTAAACAACTGTCGTTGTACAAGAGTTTTGAAATGCGTTTCTGTAAAGGACTGTCGTTGTACAAGAGTTTTGAAATGCGTTTCTGTAAAGGACTGTCGTTGTACATGAGTTTTTAAATGTGTTTTTCTGAAGGAGCGTTGTTGTACAAGAGTCTTGAAATGTGTTTTTCTGAAGGACCGTTGTAGTGCAAGAGTTTTGAAATGTGTTTCTGTAAACAACTGTCGTTGTACACGAGTTTTTAAATGCGTTTCTCTAAAGGACTGTTGTTGTACAAGAGTCTTGAAATGAGTTTTTCTGAAGGACTGTTTTTATACAAGAATCTTGAAATGAGTTTTTCTGTAGCAGTGTTGTAGTGCAAGAGTTTTGAAATGCGTTTCTGTAAAGGACTGTCGTTGTACATGAGTTTTTAAATGCGTTTTTCTGAAGGAGTGTTGTTGTACAAGAATCTTGAAATGAGTTTTTCTGTAGCAGTGTTGTAGTGCAAGAGTTTTGAAATGTGTTTCTGTAAACAACTGTCGTTGTACATGAGTTTTGAAATGCGTTTCTGTAAAGGACTGTCGTTGTACATGAGTTTTTAAATGCGTTTTTCTGAAGGAGTGTTGTTGTACAAGAATCTTGAAATGAGTTTTCTGTAGCAGTGTTGTAGTGCAAGAGTTTTGAAATGTGTTTCTGTAAACAACTGTCGTTGTACATGAGTTTTGAAATGCGTTTCTGTAAAGGACTGTCGTTGTACATGAGTTTTTAAATGCGTTTTTCTGAAGGAGTGTTGTTGTACAAGAATCTTGAAATGAGTTTTTCTGTACAACTGTCGTTGTACATGAGTTTTGAAATGCGTTTCTGTAAAGGACTGTCGTTGTACATGAGTTTTTAAATGCGTTTTTCTGAAGGAGTGTTGTTGTACAAGAATCTTGAAATGAGTTTTTCTGTAGCAGTGTTGTAGTGCAAGAGTTTTGAAATGTGTTTCTGTAAACAACTGTCGTTGTACATGAGTTTTGAAATGCGTTTCTGTAAAGGACTGTCGTTGTACATGAGTTTTTAAATGCGTTTTTCTGAAGGAGTGTTGTTGTACAAGAATCTTGAAATGAGTTTTTCTGTAGCAGTGTTGTAGTGCAAGAGTTTTGAAATGCGTTTCTGTAAAGGACTGTCGTTGTACATGAGTTTTTAAATGCGTTTTTCTGAAGGAGTGTTGTTGTACAAGAAACTTGAAATGAGTTTTTCTGTAGCAGTGTTGTAGTGCAAGAGTTTTGAAATGCGTTTCTGTAAAGGACTGTCGTTGTACATGAGTTTTTAAATGCGTTTTTCTGAAGGAGTGTTGTTGTACAAGAATCTTGAAATGAGTTTTTCTGTAGCAGTGTTGTAGTGCAAGAGTTTTGAAATGTGTTTCTGTAAACAACTGTCGTTGTACAAGAGTTTTGAAATGCGTTTCTGTAAAGGACTGTCGTTGTACAAGAGTTTTGAAATGCGTTTCTGTAAAGGACTGTCGTTGTACATGAGTTTTTAAATGTGTTTTTCTGAAGGAGCGTTGTTGTACAAGAGTCTTGAAATGTGTTTTTCTGAAGGACCGTTGTAGTGCAAGAGTTTTGAAATGTGTTTCTGTAAACAACTGTCGTTGTACAAGAGTTTTTAAATGCGTTTCTGTAAAGGAATGTTGTTGTACAAGAGTCTTGAAATGAGTTTTTCTGTAGCAGTGTTGTAGTGCAAGAGTTTTGAAATGCGTTTCTGTAAAGGACTGTCGTTGTACATGAGTTTTTAAATGCGTTTTTCTGAAGGAGTGTTGTTGTACAAGAATCTTGAAATGAGTTTTTCTGTAGCAGTGTTGTAGTGCAAGAGTTTTGAAATGCGTTTCTGTAAAGGACTGTCGTTGTACATGAGTTTTTAAATGCGTTTTTCTGAAGGAGTGTTGTTGTACAAGAAACTTGAAATGAGTTTTTCTGTAGCAGTGTTGTAGTGCAAGAGTTTTGAAATGCGTTTCTGTAAAGGACTGTCGTTGTACATGAGTTTTTAAATGCGTTTTTCTGAAGGAGTGTTGTTGTACAAGAATCTTGAAATGAGTTTTTCTGTAGCAGTGTCGTAGTGCAAGAGTTTTGAAATGTGTTTCTGTAAACAACTGTCGTTGTACAAGAGTTTTGAAATGCGTTTCTGTAAAGGACTGTCGTTGTACAAGAGTTTTGAAATGCGTTTCTGTAAAGGACTGTCGTTGTACATGAGTTTTTAAATGTGTTTTTCTGAAGGAGCGTTGTTGTACAAGAGTCTTGAAATGTGTTTTTCTGAAGGACCGTTGTAGTGCAAGAGTTTTGAAATGTGTTTCTGTAAACAACTGTCGTTGTACAAGAGTTTTTAAATGCGTTTCTGTAAAGGAATGTTGTTGTACAAGAGTCTTGAAATGAGTTTTTCTGTAGCAGTGTTGTAGTGCAAGAGTTTTGAAATGCGTTTCTGTAAAGGACTGTCGTTGTACATGAGTTTTTAAATGCGTTTTTCTGAAGGAGTGTTGTTGTACAAGAATCTTGAAATGAGTTTTTCTGTAGCAGTGTTGTAGTGCAAGAGTTTTGAAATGCGTTTCTGTAAAGGACTGTCGTTGTACATGAGTTTTTAAATGCGTTTTTCTGAAGGAGTGTTGTTGTACAAAAAACTTGAAATGAGTTTTTCTGTAGCAGTGTTGTAGTGCAAGAGTTTTGAAATGCGTTTCTGTAAAGGACTGTCGTTTTACAAGAGTTTTGAAATGCGTTTCTGTAAAGGACTGTCGTTGTACATGAGTTTTTAAATGTGTTTTTCTGAAGGAGCGTTGTTGTACAAGAGTCTTGAAATGTGTTTTTCTGAAGGACCGTTGTAGTGCAAGAGTTTTGAAATGTGTTTCTGTAAACAACTGTCGTTGTACAAGAGTTTTTAAATGCGTTTCTGTAAAGGAATGTTGTTGTACAAGAGTCTTGAAATGAGTTTTTCTGTAGCAGTGTTGTAGTGCAAGAGTTTTGTACATGAGTTTTTAAATGCGTTTTTCTGAAGGACTGTTTTTATACAAGAATCTTGAAATGAGTTTTTCTGTAGCAGTGTTGTAGTGCGAGAGTTTTGAAATGCTTTTCTGTAAAGGACTGTCGTTGTACATGAGTTTTTAAATGCGTTTTTCTGAAGGAGTGTTGTTGTACAAGAATCTTGAAATGAGTTTTTCTGTAGCAGTGTTGTAGTGCAAGAGTTTTGAAATGCGTTTCTGTAAAGGACTGTCGTTGTACATGAGTTTTTAAATGCGTTTTTCTGAAGGAGTGTTGTTGTACAAGAAACTTGAAATGAGTTTTTCTGTAGCAGTGTTGTAGTGCAAGAGTTTTGAAATGCGTTTCTGTAAAGGACTGTCGTTGTACATGAGTTTTTAAATGCGTTTTTCTGAAGGAGTGTTGTTGTACAAGAATCTTGAAATGAGTTTTTCTGTAGCAGTGTTGTAGTGCAAGAGTTTTGAAATGTGTTTCTGTAAACAACTGTCGTTGTACAAGAGTTTTGAAATGCGTTTCTGTAAAGGACTGTCGTTGTACAAGAGTTTTGAAATGCGTTTCTGTAAAGGACTGTCGTTGTACATGAGTTTTTAAATGTGTTTTTCTGAAGGAGCGTTGTTGTACAAGAGTCTTGAAATGTGTTTTTCTGAAGGACCGTTGTAGTGCAAGAGTTTTGAAATGTGTTTCTGTAAACAACTGTCGTTGTACAAGAGTTTTTAAATGCGTTTCTGTAAAGGAATGTTGTTGTACAAGAGTCTTGAAATGAGTTTTTCTGTAGCAGTGTTGTAGTGCAAGAGTTTTGAAATGCGTTTCTGTAAAGGACTGTCGTTGTACATGAGTTTTTAAATGCGTTTTTCTGAAGGAGTGTTGTTGTACAAGAATCTTGAAATGAGTTTTTCTGTAGCAGTGTTGTAGTGCAAGAGTTTTGAAATGCGTTTCTGTAAAGGACTGTCGTTGTACATGAGTTTTTAAATGCGTTTTTCTGAAGGAGTGTTGTTGTACAAGAAACTTGAAATGAGTTTTTCTGTAGCAGTGTTGTAGTGCAAGAGTTTTGAAATGCGTTTCTGTAAAGGACTGTCGTTGTACATGAGTTTTTAAATGCGTTTTTCTGAAGGAGTGTTGTTGTACAAGAATCTTGAAATGAGTTTTTCTGTAGCAGTGTTGTAGTGCAAGAGTTTTGAAATGTGTTTCTGTAAACAACTGTCGTTGTACAAGAGTTTTGAAATGCGTTTCTGTAAAGGACTGTCGTTGTACAAGAGTTTTGAAATGCGTTTCTGTAAAGGACTGTCGTTGTACATGAGTTTTTAAATGTGTTTTTCTGAAGGAGCGTTGTTGTACAAGAGTCTTGAAATGTGTTTTTCTGAAGGACCGTTGTAGTGCAAGAGTTTTGAAATGTGTTTCTGTAAACAACTGTCGTTGTACAAGAGTTTTTAAATGCGTTTCTGTAAAGGAATGTTGTTGTACAAGAGTCTTGAAATGAGTTTTTCTGTAGCAGTGTTGTAGTGCAAGAGTTTTGAAATGCGTTTCTGTAAAGGACTGTCGTTGTACATGAGTTTTTAAATGCGTTTTTCTGAAGGAGTGTTGTTGTACAAGAATCTTGAAATGAGTTTTTCTGTAGCAGTGTTGTAGTGCAAGAGTTTTGAAATGCGTTTCTGTAAAGGACTGTCGTTGTACATGAGTTTTTAAATGCGTTTTTCTGAAGGAGTGTTGTTGTACAAAAAACTTGAAATGAGTTTTTCTGTAGCAGTGTTGTAGTGCAAGAGTTTTGAAATGCGTTTCTGTAAAGGACTGTCGTTTTACAAGAGTTTTGAAATGCGTTTCTGTAAAGGACTGTCGTTGTACATGAGTTTTTAAATGTGTTTTTCTGAAGGAGCGTTGTTGTACAAGAGTCTTGAAATGTGTTTTTCTGAAGGACCGTTGTAGTGCAAGAGTTTTGAAATGTGTTTCTGTAAACAACTGTCGTTGTACAAGAGTTTTTAAATGCGTTTCTGTAAAGGAATGTTGTTGTACAAGAGTCTTGAAATGAGTTTTTTCTGTAGCAGTGTTGTAGTGCAAGAGTTTTGTACATGAGTTTTTAAATGCGTTTTTCTGAAGGACTGTTTTTATACAAGAATCTTGAAATGAGTTTTTCTGTAGCAGTGTTGTAGTGCGAGAGTTTTGAAATGCTTTTCTGTAAAGGACTGTCGTTGTACATGAGTTTTTAAATGCGTTTTTCTGAAGGAGTGTTGTTGTACAAGAATCTTGAAATGAGTTTTTCTGTAGCAGTGTTGTAGTGCAAGAGTTTTGAAATGCGTTTCTGTAAAGGACTGTCGTTGTACATGAGTTTTTAAATGCGTTTTTCTGAAGGAGTGTTGTTGTACAAGAAACTTGAAATGAGTTTTTCTGTAGCAGTGTTGTAGTGCAAGAGTTTTGAAATGCGTTTCTGTAAAGGACTGTCGTTGTACATGAGTTTTTAAATGCGTTTTTCTGAAGGAGTGTTGTTGTACAAGAATCTTGAAATGAGTTTTTCTGTAGCAGTGTTGTAGTGCAAGAGTTTTGAAATGTGTTTCTGTAAACAACTGTCGTTGTACAAGAGTTTTGAAATGCGTTTCTGTAAAGGACTGTCGTTGTACAAGAGTTTTGAAATGCGTTTCTGTAAAGGACTGTCGTTGTACATGAGTTTTTAAATGTGTTTTTCTGAAGGAGCGTTGTTGTACAAGAGTCTTGAAATGTGTTTTTCTGAAGGACCGTTGTAGTGCAAGAGTTTTGAAATGTGTTTCTGTAAACAACTGTCGTTGTACAAGAGTTTTTAAATGCGTTTTTCTGAAGGAGCGTTGTTGTACAAGAATCTTGAAATGAGTTTTTCTGTAGCAGTGTTGTAGTGCATGAGTTTTGAAATGTGTTTCTGTAAACAACTGTCGTTGTACATGAGTTTTGAAATGCGTTTCTGTAAAGGACTGTCGTTGTACATGAGTTTTGTACATGAGTTTTGAAATGCGTTTCTCTGAAGGAGTGTTGTTGTACATGAGTCTTGAAATGAGTTTTTCTGAAGGACTGTTGTTGTACAAGAGTCTTGAAATGTGTTTCTGTGAAGGACTGTTGTTGTACAAGAGTCTTGAAATGTGTTTCTGTGAAGGACTGTCGTTGTACATGAGTTTTTAAATGCGTTTTTCTGAAGGACCGTTGTTGTACAAGAATCTTGAAATGAGTTTTTCTGTAGCAGTGTTGTAGTGCAAGAGTTTTGAAATGTGTTTCTGTAAACAACTGTCGTTGTACATGAGTTTTGAAATGTGTTTCTGTAAAGGACTGTCGTTGTACATGAGTTTTTAAATGCGTTTTTCTGAAGGAGTATTGTTGTACAAGAATCTTGAAATGAGTTTTTCTGTAGCAGTGTTGTAGTGCAAGAGTTTTGAAATGCGTTTCTGTAAAGGACTGTCGTTGTACATGAGTTTTTAAATGTGTTTTTCTGAAGGACTGTTGTTGTACAAGAGTCTTGAAATGAGTTTTTCTGAAGGACTGTTTTTATACAAGAATCTTGAAATGAGTTTTTCTGTAGCAGTGTTGTAGTGCAAGAGTTTTGAAATGTGTTTCTGTGAAGGACTGTTGTTGTACAAGAGTCTTGAAATGTGTTTCTGTGAAGGACTGTTGTTGTACATGAGTTTTGAAATGCGTTTCTGTAAAGGACTGTCGTTGTACATGAGTCTTGAAATGTGTTTTTCTGAAGGAGCGTTGTTGTACAAGAGTCTTGAAATGTGTTTTTCTGAAGGACCGTTGTAGTGCAAGAGTTTTGAAATGTGTTTCTGTAAACAACTGTCGTTGTACAAGAGTTTTGAAATGCGTTTCTGTAAAGGACTGTCGTTGTACATGAGTTTTTAAATGCGTTTTTCTGAAGGAGTGTTGTTGTACAAGAATCTTGAAATGAGTTTTTCTGTAGCAGTGTTGTAGTGCACGAGTTTTGAAATGTGTTTCTGTAAACAACTGTCGTTGTACATGAGTTTTGAAATGCGTTTCTGTAAAGGACTGTCGTTGTACATGAGTTTTTAAATGCGTTTTTCTGAAGGAGTGTTGTTGTACAAGAATCTTGAAATGAGTTTTTCTGTACAACTATCGTTGTACATGAGTTTTGAAATGCGTTTCTGTAAAGGACTGTCGTTGTACATGAGTTTTTAAATGCGTTTTTCTGAAGGAGTGTTGTTGTACAAGAATCTTGAAATGAGTTTTTCTGTAGCAGTGTTGTAGTGCAAGAGTTTTGAAATGTGTTTCTGTAAACAACTGTCGTTGTACATGAGTTTTGAAATGCGTTTCTGTAAAGGACTGTCGTTGTACATGAGTTTTTAAATGCGTTTTTCTGAAGGAGCGTTGTTGTACAAGAATCTTGAAATGAGTTTTTCTGTAGCAGTGTTGTAGTGCATGAGTTTTGAAATGTGTTTCTGTAAACAACTGTCGTTGTACATGAGTTTTGAAATGCGTTTCTGTAAAGGACTGTCGTTGTACATGAGTTTTTAAATGCGTTTTTCTGAAGGAGTGTTCTTGTACAAGAATCTTGAAATGAGTTTTTCTGTAGCAGTGTTGTAGTGCAAGAGTTTTGAAATGCGTTTCTGTAAAGGACTGTCGTTGCACATGAGTTTTTAATTTTTTTTTTCTGAAGGAGTGTTGTTGTACAAGAGTCTTGAAATGTGTTTTTCTGAAGGACCGTTGTAGTGCAAGAGTTTTGAAATGTGTTTCTGTAAACAACTGTCGTTGTACAAGAGTTTTGAAATGCGTTTTTCTGAAGGACTGTCGTTGTACATGAGTCTTGAAATGTGTTTTTCTGAAGGACCGTTGAAGTGCAAGAGTTTTGAAATGTGTTTCTGTAAACAACTGTCGTTGTACATGAGTTTTGAAATGCGTTTCTGTAAAGGACTGTCGTTGTACATGAGTTTTTAAATGTGTTTCTCTGAAGGAGTGTCGTTGTACAAGAGTTTTTAAATGCGTTTTTCTGAAGGAGCGTTGTTGTACAAGAATCTTGAAATGAGTTTTTCTGTAGCAGTGTTGTAGTGCAAGAGATTTGAAATGTGTTTCTGTAAAGGACTGTCGTTGCACATGAGTTTTTAAATGTGTTTTTCTGAAGGAGTATTGTTGTACAAGAATCTTGAAATGAGTTTTTCTGTAGCAGTGTTGTAGTGCAAGAGTTTTGAAATGAGTTTCTGTAAAGGACTGTCGTTGTACATGAGTTTTTAAATGCGTTTTTCTGAAGGAGTGTTGTTGTACAAGAATCTTGAAATGAGTTTTTCTGTAGCAGTGTTGTAGTGCAAGAGTTTTGAAATGCGTTTCTGTAAAGGAATGTCGTTGTACATGAGTTTTTAAATGCGTTTTTCTGAAGGAGTGTTGTTGTACAAGAATCTTGAAATGAGTTTTTCTGTAGCAGTGTTGTAGTGCAAGAGTTTTGAAATGTGTTTCTGTAAACAACTGTCGTTGTACATGAGTTTTGAAATGCGTTTCTGTAAAGGACTGTCGTTGTACATGAGTTTTTAAATGCGTTTTTCTGAAGGAGTGTTGTTGTACAAGAATCTTGAAATGAGTTTTTCTGTACAACTGTCGTTGTACATGAGTTTTGAAATGCGTTTCTGTAAAGGACTGTCGTTGTACATGAGTTTTTAAATGCGTTTTTCTGAAGGAGTGTTGTTGTACAAGAATCTTGAAATGAGTTTTTCTGTACAACTATCGTTGTACATGAGTTTTGAAATGCGTTTCTGTAAAGGACTGTCGTTGTACATGAGTTTTTAAATGCGTTTTTCTGAAGGAGTGTTGTTGTACAAGAATCTTGAAATGAGTTTTTCTGT
Source organism: Xylota sylvarum (assembly GCA_905220385.1). NCBI lineage: Eukaryota > Metazoa > Arthropoda > Insecta > Diptera > Syrphidae > Xylota > Xylota sylvarum. The sequence continues at coordinate 326,152 of CAJMZQ010000061.1, forward strand.
AGCAGTGTTGTAGTGCAAGAGTTTTGAAATGTGTTTCTGTAAACAACTGTCGTTGCACATGAGTTTTGAAATGCGTTTCTGTAAAGGACTGTCGTTGTACATGAGTTTTTAAATGCGTTTTTCTGAAGGAGCGTTGTTGTACAAGAATCTTGAAATGAGTTTTTCTGTAGCAGTGTTGTAGTGCATGAGTTTTGAAATGTGTTTCTGTAAACAACTGTCGTTGTACATGAGTTTTGAAATGCGTTTCTGTAAAGGACTGTCGTTGTACATGAGTTTTTAAATGCGTTTTTCTGAAGGAGTGTTCTTGTACAAGAATCTTGAAATGAGTTTTTCTGTAGCAGTGTTGTAGTGCAAGAGTTTTGAAATGCGTTTCTGTAAAGGACTGTCGTTGCACATGAGTTTTTAATTTTTTTTTTCTGAAGGAGTGTTGTTGTACAAGAGTCTTGAAATGTGTTTTTCTGAAGGACCGTTGTAGTGCAAGAGTTTTGAAATGTGTTTCTGTAAACAACTGTCGTTGTACAAGAGTTTTGAAATGCGTTTTTCTGAAGGACTGTCGTTGTACATGAGTCTTGAAATGTGTTTTTCTGAAGGACCGTTGAAGTGCAAGAGTTTTGAAATGTGTTTCTGTAAACAACTGTCGTTGTACATGAGTTTTGAAATGCGTTTCTGTAAAGGACTGTCGTTGTACATGAGTTTTTAAATGTGTTTCTCTGAAGGAGTGTCGTTGTACAAGAGTTTTTAAATGCGTTTTTCTGAAGGAGCGTTGTTGTACAAGAATCTTGAAATGAGTTTTTCTGTAGCAGTGTTGTAGTGCAAGAGATTTGAAATGTGTTTCTGTAAAGGACTGTCGTTGCACATGAGTTTTTAAATGTGTTTTTCTGAAGGAGTATTGTTGTACAAGAATCTTGAAATGAGTTTTTCTGTAGCAGTGTTGTAGTGCAAGAGTTTTGAAATGAGTTTCTGTAAAGGACTGTCGTTGTACATGAGTTTTTAAATGCGTTTTTCTGAAGGAGTGTTGTTGTACAAGAATCTTGAAATGAGTTTTTCTGTAGCAGTGTTGTAGTGCAAGAGTTTTGAAATGCGTTTCTGTAAAGGAATGTCGTTGTACATGAGTTTTTAAATGCGTTTTTCTGAAGGAGTGTTGTTGTACAAGAATCTTGAAATGAGTTTTTCTGTAGCAGTGTTGTAGTGCAAGAGTTTTGAAATGTGTTTCTGTAAACAACTGTCGTTGTACATGAGTTTTGAAATGCGTTTCTGTAAAGGACTGTCGTTGTACATGAGTTTTTAAATGCGTTTTTCTGAAGGAGTGTTGTTGTACAAGAATCTTGAAATGAGTTTTTCTGTACAACTGTCGTTGTACATGAGTTTTGAAATGCGTTTCTGTAAAGGACTGTCGTTGTACATGAGTTTTTAAATGCGTTTTTCTGAAGGAGTGTTGTTGTACAAGAATCTTGAAATGAGTTTTTCTGTAGCAGTGTTGTAGTGCAAGAGTTTTGAAATGCGTTTCTGTAAAGGAATGTCGTTGTACATGAGTTTTTAAATGCGTTTTTCTGAAGGAGTGTTGTTGTACAAGAATCTTGAAATGAGTTTTTCTGTAGCAGTGTTGTAGTGCAAGAGTTTTGAAATGTGTTTCTGTAAACAACTGTCGTTGTACATGAGTTTTGAAATGCGTTTCTGTAAAGGACTGTCGTTGTACATGAGTTTTTAAATGCGTTTTTCTGAAGGAGTGTTGTTGTACATGAGTTTTGAAATGCGTTTCTCTGAAGGAATGTTGTTGTACAAGAATCTTGAAATGAGTTTTTCTGTAGCAGTGTTGTAGTGCAAGAGTTTTGAAATGTGTTTCTGTAAACAACTGTCGTTGTACATGAGTTTTGAAATGCGTTTCTCTGAAGGAGTGTTGTTGTACATGAGTCTTGAAATGAGTTTTTCTGAAGGACTGTTTTTATACAAGAATCTTGAAATGAGTTTTTCTGTAGCAGTGTTGTAGTGCAAGAGTTTTGAAATGTGTTTCTGTAAACAACTGTCGTTGTACAAGTGTTTTGAAATGCGTTTCTGTAAAGGACTGTCGTTGTACAAGAGTTTTGAAATGCGTTTCTGTAAAGGACTGTCGTTGTACATGAGTTTTTAAATGTGTTTTTCTGAAGGAGCGTTGTTGTACAAGAGTCTTGAAATGTGTTTTTCTGAAGGACCGTTGTAGTGCAAGAGTTTTGAAATGTGTTTCTGTAAACAACTGTCGTTGTACAAGAGTTTTTAAATGCGTTTCTGTAAAGGACTGTTGTTGTACAAGAGTCATGAAATGAGTTTTTCTGAAGGACTGTTTTTATACAAGAATCTTGAAATGAGTTTTTCTGTAGCATGTGTTTTTCTGAAGGACCGTTGTTGTACAAGAGTCTTGAAATGAGTTTTTTTGTAGCAGTGTTGTAGTGCAAGAGTTTTGAGATGTGTTTCTGTAAACAACTGTCGTTGTACATGAGTTTTGAAATGTGTTTCTGTAAACAACTGTCGTTGTACATGAGTCTTGAAATGCGTTTCTCTGAAGGAGTGTTGTTGTACATGAGTCTTGAAATGAGTTTTTCTGAAGGACTGTTGTTGTACAAGAGTCTTGAAATGTGTTTCTGTGAAGGACTGTTGTTGTACAAGAGTCTTGAAATGTGTTTCTGTGAAGGACTGTCGTTGTACATGAGTTTTTAAATGCGTTTTTCTGAAGGAGTGTTGTTGTACAAGAATCTTGAAATGAGTTTTTCTGTAGCAGTGTTGTAGTGCAAGAGTTTTGAAATGTGTTTCTGTAAACAACTGTCGTTGTACATGAGTTTTGAAATGTGTTTCTGTAAAGGACTGTCGTTGTACATGAGTTTTTAAATGCGTTTTTCTGAAGGAGTGTTGTTGTACAAGAATCTTGAAATGAGTTTTTCTGTAGCAGTGTTGTAGTGCAAGAGTTTTGAAATGCGTTTCTGTAAAGGACTGTCGTTGTACATGAGTTTTTAAATGTGTTTTTCTGAAGGACTGTTGTTGTACAAGAGTCTTGAAATGAGTTTTTCTGAAGGACTGTTGTTGTACAAGAGTCTTGAAATGTGTTTCTGTGAAGGACTGTTGTTGTACAAGAGTCTTGAAATGTGTTTCTGTGAAGGACTGTCGTTGTACATGAGTTTTTAAATGCGTTTTTCTGAAGGAGTGTTGTTGTACAAGAATCTTGAAATGAGTTTTTCTGTAGCAGCGTTGTAGTGCAAGAGTTTTGAAATGCGTTTCTGTAAAGGACTGTCGTTGTACATGAGTTTTTAAATGTGTTTTTCTGAAGGACTGTTGTTGTACAAGAGTCTTGAAATGAGTTTTTCTGAAGGACTGTTTTTATACAAGAATCTTGAAATGAGTTTTTCTGTAGCAGTGTTGTAGTGCAAGAGTTTTGAAATGTGTTTCTGTGAAGGGCTGTTGTTGTACAAGAGTCTTGAAATGTGTTTCTGTGAAGGACTGTTGTTGTACATGAGTTTTGAAATGCGTTTCTGTAAAGGACTGTCGTTGTACATGAGTTTTTAAATGCGTTTTTCTGAAGGAGTGTTGTTGTACAAGAGTCTTGAAATGTGATTTTCTGAAAAACCGTTGTAGTGCAAGAGTTTTGAAATGTGTTTCTGTAAACAACTGTCGTTGTACAAGAGTTTTGAAATGCGTTTCTGTAAAGGACTGTCGTTGTACATGAGTTTTTAAATGCGTTTTTCTGAAGGAGTGTTGTTGTACAAGAATCTTGAAATGAGTTTTTCTGTAGCAGTGTTGTAGTGCAAGAGTTTTGAAATGTGTTTCTGTAAACAACTGTCGTTGTACATGAGTTTTGAAATGCGTTTCTGTAAAGGACTGTCGTTGTACATGAGTTTTTAAATGCGTTTTTCTGAAGGAGTGTTGTTGTACAAGAATCTTGAAATGAGTTTTTATGTACAACTGTCGTTGTACATGAGTTTTTAAATGCGTTTCTGTAAAGGACTGTCGTTGTACATGAGTTTTTAAATGCGTTTTTCTGAAGGAGTGTTGTTGTACAAGAGTCTTGAAATGAGTTTTTCTGAAGGACTGTTGTTGTACAAGAGTCTTGAAATGTGTTTCTGTGAAGGACTGTTGTTGTACAAGAGTCTTGAAATGTGTTTCTGTGAAGGACTGTCGTTGTACATGAGTTTTTAAATGCGTTTTTCTGAAGGAGTGTTGTTGTACAAGAATCTTGAAATGAGTTTTTCTGTAGCAGCGTTGTAGTGCAAGAGTTTTGAAATGCGTTTCTGTAAAGGACTGTCGTTGTACATGAGTTTTTAAATGTGTTTTTCTGAAGGACTGTTGTTGTACAAGAGTCTTGAAATGAGTTTTTCTGAAGGACTGTTTTTATACAAGAATCTTGAAATGAGTTTTTCTGTAGCAGTGTTGTAGTGCAAGAGTTTTGAAATGTGTTTCTGTGAAGGACTGTTGTTGTACAAGAGTCTTGAAATGTGTTTCTGTGAAGGACTGTTGTTGTACATGAGTTTTGAAATGCGTTTCTGTAAAGGACTGTCGTTGTACATGAGTTTTTAAATGCGTTTTTCTGAAGGAGTGTTGTTGTACAAGAGTCTTGAAATGTGATTTTCTGAAAAACCGTTGTAGTGCAAGAGTTTTGAAATGTGTTTCTGTAAACAACTGTCGTTGTACAAGAGTTTTGAAATGCGTTTCTGTAAAGGACTGTCGTTGTACATGAGTTTTTAAATGCGTTTTTCTGAAGGAGTGTTGTTGTACAAGAATCTTGAAATGAGTTTTTCTGTAGCAGTGTTGTAGTGCAAGAGTTTTGAAATGTGTTTCTGTAAACAACTGTCGTTGTACATGAGTTTTGAAATGCGTTTCTGTAAAGGACTGTCGTTGTACATGAGTTTTTAAATGCGTTTTTCTGAAGGAGTGTTGTTGTACAAGAATCTTGAAATGAGTTTTTCTGTACAACTGTCGTTGTACATGAGTTTTTAAATGCGTTTCTGTAAAGGACTGTCGTTGTACATGAGTTTTTAAATGCGTTTTTCTGAAGGAGTGTTGTTGTACAAGAATCTTGAAATGAGTTTCTCTGTAGCAGTGTTGTAGTGCAAGAGTTTTGAAATGTGTTTCTGTAAACAACTGTCGTTGTACATGAGTTTTGAAATGCGTTTCTGTAAAGGACTGTCGTTGTACATGAGTTTTTAAATGCGTTTTTCTGAAGGAGCGTTGTTGTACAAGAATCTTGAAATGAGTTTTTCTGTAGCAGTGTTGTAGTGCATGAGTTTTGAAATGTGTTTCTGTAAACAACTGTCGTTGTACATGAGTTTTGAAATGCGTTTCTGTAAAGGACTGTCGTTGTACATGAGTTTTTAAATGCGTTTTTCTGAAGGAGTGTTGTTGTACAAGAATCTTGAAATGAGTTTTTCTGTAGCAGTGTTGTAGTGCAAGAGTTTTGAAATGCGTTTCTGTAAAGGACTGTCGTTGCACATGAGTTTTTAAATGTGTTTTTCTGAAGGAGTGTTGTTGTACAAGAGTCTTGAAATGTGTTTTTCTGAAGGACCGTTGTAGTGCAAGAGTTTTGAAATGTGTTTCTGTAAACAAGTTTTTAAATGTGTTTCTCTGAAGGAGTGTCGTTGTACATGAGTTTTTAAATGCGTTTTTCTGAAGGAGCGTTGTTGTACAAGAATCTTGAAATGAGTTTTTCTGTAGCAGTGTTGTAGTGCAAGAGTTTTGAAATGTGTTTCTGTAAAGGACTGTCGTTGCACATGAGTTTTTAAATGTGTTTTTCTGAAGGAGTGTTGTTGTACAAGAATCTTGAAATGAGTTTTTCTGTAGCAGTGTTGTAGTGCAAGAGTTTTGAAATGAGTTTCTGTAAAGGACTGTCGTTGTACATGAGTTTTTAAATGCGTTTTTCTGAAGGAGTGTTGTTGTACAAGAATCTTGAAATGAGTTTTTCTGTAGCAGTGTTGTAGTGCAAGAGTTTTGAAATGCGTTTCTGTAAAGGACTGTCGTTGTACATGAGTTTTTAAATGCGTTTTTCTGAAGGAGTGTTGTTGTACAAGAATCTTGAAATGAGTTTTTGTGTAGCAGTGTTGTAGTGCAAGAGTTTTGAAATGTGTTTCTGTAAACAACTGTCGTTGTACATGAGTTTTGAAATGCGTTTCTGTAAAGGACTGTCGTTGTACATGAGTTTTTAAATGCGTTTTTCTGAAGGAGTGTTGTTGTACATGAGTTTTGAAATGCGTTTCTCTGAAGGAGTGTTGTTGTACAAGAATCTTGAAATGAGTTTTTCTGTAGCAGTGTTGTAGTGCAAGAGTTTTGAAATGTGTTTCTGTAAACAACTGTCGTTGTACATGAGTTTTGAAATGCGTTTCTCTGAAGGAGTGTTGTTGTACATGAGTCTTGAAATGAGTTTTTCTGAAGGACTGTTTTTATACAAGAATCTTGAAATGAGTTTTTCTGTAGCAGTGTTGTAGTGCAAGAGTTTTGAAATGTGTTTCTGTAAACAACTGTCGTTGTACAAGTGTTTTGAAATGCGTTTCTGTAAAGGACTGTCGTTGTACAAGAGTTTTGAAATGCGTTTCTGTAAAGGACTGTCGTTGTACATGAGTTTTTAAATGTGTTTTTCTGAAGGAGCGTTGTTGTACAAGAGTCTTGAAATGTGTTTTTCTGAAGGACCGTTGTAGTGCAAGAGTTTTGAAATGTGTTTCTGTAAACAACTGTCGTTGTACAAGAGTTTTTAAATGCGTTTCTGTAAAGGACCGTTGTTGTACAAGAGTCTTGAAATGAGTTTTTCTGTAGCAGTGTTGTAGTGCAAGAGTTTTGAGATGTGTTTCTGTAAACAACTGTCGTTGTACATGAGTTTTGAAATGTGTTTCTGTAAACAACTGTCCTTGTACATGAGTCTTGAAATGCGTTTCTCTGAACAAGTGTTGTTGTACATGAGTCTTGAAATGAGTTTTTCTGAAGGACTGTTGTTGTACAAGAGTCTTGAAATGTGTTTCTGTGAAGGACTGTTGTTGTACATGAGTTGTGAAATGCGTTTCTGTAAAGGACTGTCGTTGTACATGAGTTTTTAAATGCGTTTTTCTGAAGGAGTGTTGTTGTACATGAGTCTTGAAATGTGTTCTTCTGAAGGACCGTTGTTGTACAAGAATCTTGAAATGAGTTTTTCTGTAGCAGTGTTGTAGTGCAAGAGTTTTGAAATGCGTTTCTGTAAAGGACTGTCGTTGTACATGAATCTTGAAATGTGTTTTTCTGAAGGAGCGTTGTTGTACAAGAGTCTTGAAATGTGTTTTTCTGAAGGACCGTTGTAGTGCAAGAGTTTTGAAATGTGTTTCTGTAAACAACTGTCGTTGTACATGAGTTTTTAAATGCGTTTTTCTGAAGGAGTGTTGTTGTACAAGAGTCTTGAAATGTGTTTTTCTGAAGGACCGTTGTAGTGCAAGAGTTTTGAAATGTGTTTCTGTAAACAACTGTCGTTGTACATGAGTTTTGAAATGCGTTTCTGTAAAGGACTGTCGTTGTACATGAGTTTTTAAATGCGTTTTTCTGAAGGAGTGTTATTGTACAAGAATCTTGAAATGAGTTTTTCTGTAGCAGTGTTGTAGTGCAAGAGTTTTGAAATGTGTTTCTGTAAACAACTGTCGTTGTACATGAGTTTTGAAATGCGTTTCTGTAAAGGACTGTCGTTGTACATGAGTTTTTAAATGCGTTTTTCTGAAGGAGTGTTGTTGTACAAGAATCTTGAAATGAGTTTTTCTGTACCAGTGTTGTAGTGCAAGAGTTTTGAAATGTGTTTCTGTAAACAACTGTCGTTGTACATGAGTTTTGAAATGCGTTTCTGTAAAGGACTGTCGTTGTACATGAGTTTTGAAATGCGTTTTTCTGAAGGAGTGTTGTTGTACAAGAATCTTGAAATGAGTTTTTCTGTAGCAGTGTTGTAGTGCAAGAGTTTTGAAATGTGTTTCTGTAAACAACTGTCGTTGTACATGAGTTTTGAAATGCGTTTCTGTAAAGGACTGTCGTTGTACATGAGTTTTTAAATGCGTTTTTCTGAAGGAGTGTTGTTGTACAAGAATCTTGAAATGAGTTTTTCTGTAGCAGTGTTGTAGTGCAAGTGTTTTGAAATGCGTTTCTGTAAAATACTGTCGTTGTACATGAGTTTTTAAATGCGTTTTTCTGAACTAGTGTTGTTGTACAAGAATCTTGAAATGAGTTTTTCTGTAGCAGTGTTGTAGTGCAAGAGTTTTGAAATGTGTTTCTGTAAAGGACTGTCGTTGCACATGAGTTTTTAAATGTGTTTTTCTGAAGGAGTGTTGTTGTACCAGAATCTTGAAATGAGTTTTTCTGTAGCAGTGTTGTAGTGCAAGAGTTTTGAAATGTGTTTCTGTAAACAACTGTCGTTGTACATGAGTTTTGAAATGCGTTTCTGTAAAGGACTGTCGTTGTACATGAGTTTTTAAATGCGTTTTTCTGAAGGAGTGTTGTTGTACAAGAATCTTGAAATGAGTTTTTCTGTAGCAGTGTTGTAGTGCAAGAGTTTTGAAATGTGTTTCTGTAAACAACTGTCGTTGTACATGAGTTTTGAAATGCGTTTCTGTAAAGGACTGTCGTTGTACATGAGTTTTGAAATGCGTTTTTCTGAAGGAGTGTTGTTGTACAAGAATCTTGAAATGAGTTTTTCTGTAGCAGTGTTGTAGTGCAAGAGTTTTGAAATGTGTTTCTGTAAACAACTGTCGTTGTACATGAGTTTTGAAATGCGTTTCTGTAAAGGACTGTCGTTGTACATGAGTTTTTAAATGCGTTTTTCTGAAGAAGTGTTGTTGTACAAGAATCTTGAAATGAGTTTTTCTGTAGCAGTGTTGTAGTGCAAGAGTTTTGAAATGTGTTTCTGTAAACAACTGTCGTTGTACATGAGTTTTGAAATGCGTTTCTGTAAAGGACTGTCGTTGTACATGAGTTTTGAAATGCGTTTTTCTGAAGGAGTGTTGTTGTACAAGAATCTTGAAATGAGTTTTTCTGTAGCAGTGTTTTAGTGCAAGAGTTTCGAAATGTGTTTCTGTAAACAACTGTCGTTGTACATGAGTTTTGAAATGTGTTTCTGTGAAGGACTGTCGTTGTACATGAGTTTTTAAATGCGTTTTTCTGCAGGAGTGTTGTTGTACAAGAATCTTGAAATGAGTTTTTCTGTAGCAGTGTTGTAGTGCAAGAGTTTTGAAATGTGTTTCTGTAAACAACTGTCGTTGTACATGAGTTTTGAAATGTGTTTCTGTAAAGGACTGTCGTTGTACATGAGTTTTTAAATGCGTTTTTCTGAAGGAGTGTTGTTGTACAAGAATCTTGAAATGAGTTTTTCTGTAGCAGTGTTGTAGTGCAAGAGTTTTGAAATGCGTTTCTGTAAAGGACTGTCGTTGCACATGAGTTTTTAAATGTGTTTTTCTGAAGGAGTGTTGTTGTACAAGAGTCTTGAAATGTGTTTTTCTGAAGGACCGTTGTAGTGCAAGAGTTTTGAAATGTGTTTCTGTAAACAACTGTCGTTGTACAAGAGTTTTGAAATGCGTTTTTCTGAAGGACTGTCGTTGTACATGAGTTTTTAAATGTGTTTTTCTGAAGGAGTGTTGTTGTACAAGAATCTTGAAATGAGTTTTTCTGTAGCAGTGTTGTAGTGCAAGAGTTTTGAAATGCGTTTCTGTAAAGGACTGTCGTTGTACATGAGTTTTTAAATGCGTTTTTCTGAAGGAGTGTTGTTGTACAAGAATCTTGAAATGAGTTTTTCTGTAGCAGTGTTGTAGTGCAAGAGTTTTGAAATGTGTTTCTGTAAACAACTGTGGTTGTACATGAGTTTTGAAATGCGTTTCTGTAAAGGACTGTCGTTGTACATGAGTTTTTTAATGCGTTTTTCTGAAAGAGTGTTGTTGTACAAGAATCTTGAAATGAGTTTTTCTGTAGCAGTGTTGTAGTGCAAGTGTTTTGAAATGCGTTTCTGTAAAGGACTGTCGTTGTACATGAGTTTTTAAATGCGTTTTTCTGAAGGAGTGTTGTTGTACAAGAATCTTGAAATGAGTTTTTCTGTAGCAGTGTTGTAGTGCAAGAGTTTTGAAATGCGTTTCTGTAAAGGACTGTCGTTGTACATGAGTTTTTAAATGCGTTTTTCTGAAGGAGTGTTGTTGTACAAGAATCTTGAAATGAGTTTTTCTGTAGCAGTGTTGTAGTGCAAGAGTTTTGAAATGCGTTTCTGTAAAGGACTGTCGTTGTACATGAGTTTTTAAATGTGTTTTTCTGTAGCAGTGTTGTAGTGCAAGAATTTTGAAATGTGTTTTTCTGAAGGACCGTTGTTGTACAAGAATCTTGAAATGAGTTTTTCTGTAGCAGTGTTGTAGTGCAAGAGTTTTGAAATGTGTTTCTGTAAACAACTGTCGTTGTACATGAGTTTTGAAATGCGTTTCTCTGAAGGAGTGTTGTTGTACATGAGTCTTGAAATGTGTTTTTCTGAAGGACCGTTGTAGTGCAAGAGTTTTGAAATGTGTGTCTGTAAACAACTGTCGTTGTACATGAGTTTTGAAATGTGTTTCTGTAAAGGACTGTCGTTGTACATGAGTTTTTAAATGTGTTTTTCTGAAGGAGCGTTGTTGTACAAGAGTCTTGAAATGAGTTTTTCTGAAGGACCGTTGTTGTACAAGAGTCTTGAAATGTGTTTCTGTGAAGGACTGTTATTGTGCATGAGTTTTTAAATGTGTTTCTGTAAACAACTGTCGTTGTACATGAGTTTTGAAATGCGTTTCTGTAAAGGACTGTCGTTGTACATGAGTTTTTAAATGCGTTTTTGCAAGAGTTTTGAAATGTGTTTCTGTAAACAACTGTCGTTGTACATGAGTTTTGAAATGCGTTTCTGTAAAGGACTGTCGTTGTACATGAGTTTTTAAATGTGTTTTTCTGAAGGACTGTTGTTGTACAAGAATCTTGAAATGAGTTTTTCTGAAGGACTGTTTTTATACAAGAATCTTGAAATGAGTTTTTCTGTAGCAGTGTTGTAGTGCAAGAGTTTTGAAATGCGTTTCTGTAAAGGACTGTCGTTGTACATGAGTTTTTAAATGTGTTTCTCTGAAGGAGTGTTGTTGTACAAGAATCTTGAAATGAGTTTTTCTGTAGCAGTGTTGTAGTGCAAGAGTTTTGAAATGTGTTTCTGTAAACAACTGTCGTTGTACATGAGTTTTGAAATGTGTTTCTGTAAACAACTGTCGTTGTACATGAGTTTTGAAATGCGTTTCTCTGAAGGAGTGTTGTTGTACATGAGTCTTGAAATGTGTTCTTCTGAAGGACCGTTGTTGTACAAGAATCTTGAAATGAGTTTTTCTGTAGCAGTGTTGTAGTGCAAGAGTTTTGAAATGCGTTTCTGTAAAGGACTGTCGTTGTACATGAGTCTTGAAATGTGTTTTTCTGAAGGAGCGTTGTTGTACAAGAGTCTTGAAATGTGTTTTTCTGAAGGACCGTTGTAGTGCAAGAGTTTTGAAATGTGTTTCTGTAAACAACTGTCGTTGTACATGAGTTTTGAAATGCGTTTCTGTAAAGGACTGTCGTTGTACATGAGTTTTTAAATGCGTTTTTCTGAAGGAGTGTTGTTGTACAAGAATCTTGAAATGAGTTTTTCTGTAGCAGTGTTGTAGTGCAAGAGTTTTGAAATGTGTTTCTGTAAACAACTGTCGTTGTACATGAGTTTTTAAATGCGTTTTTCTGAAGGAGTGTTGTTGTACAAGAATCTTGAAATGAGTTTTTCTGTAGCAGTGTTGTAGTGCAAGAGTTTTGAAATGTGTTTCTGTAAACAACTGTCGTTGTACATGAGTTTTGAAATGCGTTTCTGTAAAGGACTGTCGTTGTACATGAGTTTTTAAATGCGTTTTTCTGAAGGAGTGTTGTTGTACAAGAATCTTGAAATGAGTTTTTCTGTAGCAGTGTTGTAGTGCAAGAGTTTTGAAATGCGTTTCTGTAAAGGACTGTCGTTGTACATGAGTTTTTAAATGTGTTTCTCTGAACGACTGTCGTTACACATGAGTTTTTAAATGTGTTTTTCTGAAGGAGCGTTGTTGTACGAGAGTCTTGAAATGTGTTTTTCTGAAGGACCGTTGTTGTACAAGAATCTTGAAATGAGTTTTTCTGTAGCAGTGTTGTAGTGCAAGAGTTTTGAAATGCGTTTCTGTAAAGGACTGTCGTTGCTCTAGAGTTTTTAAATGTGTTTTTCTGAAGGAGTGTTGTTGTACAAGAATCTTGAAATGAGTTTTTCTGTAGCAGTGTTGTAGTGCAAGAGTTTTGAAATGCGTTTCTGTAAAGGACTGTCGTTGTACATGAGTTTTTAAATGCGTTTTTCTGAAGGAGTGTTGTTGTACAAGAATCTTGAAATGAGTTTTTCTGTAGCAGTGTTGTAGTGCAAGAGTTTTGAAATGCGTTTCTGTAAAGGACTGTCGTTGTACATGAGTTTTTAAATGTGTTTCTCTGAAGGACTGTCGTTACACATGAGTTTTTAAATGTGTTTTTCTGAATTAGCGTTGTTGTACAAGAGTCTTGAAATGTGTTTTTCTGAAGGACCGTTGTTGTACAAGAATCTTGAAATGAGTTTTTCTGTAGCAGTGTTGTAGTGCAAGAGTTTTGAAATGCGTTTCTGTAAAGGACTGTCGTTGCACATGAGTTTTTAAATGTGTTTTTCTGAAGGAGTGTTGTTGTACAAAAATCTTGAAATGAGTTTTTCTGTAGCAGTGTTGTAGTGCAAGAGTTTTGAAATGCGTTTCTGTAAAGGACTGTCGTTGTACATGAGTTTTTAAATGTGTTTTTCTGAAGGAGCGTTGTTGTACAAGAGTTTTTAAATGCGTTTTTCTGAAGGAGTGTTGTTGTACAAGAATCTTGAAATGAGTTTTTCTGTAACAGTATTGTAGTGCAAGAGTTTTGAAATGTGTTTCTGTAAACAACTGTCGTTGTACATGAGTTTTGAAATGCGTTTCTCTGAAGGAGTGTTGTTGTACATGAGTCTTGAAATGTGTTCTTCTGAAGGACCGTTGTTGTACAAGAATCTTGAAATGTGTTTCTGTGAAGGACTGTTGTTGTACAAGAGTCTTGAAATGTGTTTCTGTGAAGGACTGTTGTTGTGCATGAGTTTTTAAATGTGTTTTTCTGAAGGACTGTTGTTGTACAAGAGTCTTGAAATGAGTTTTTCTGAAGGACTGTTTTTATACAAGAATCTTGAAATGAGTTTTTCTGTAGCAGTGTTGTAGTGCAAGTGTTTTGAAATGCGTTTCTGTAAAGGACTGTCGTTGTACATGAGTTTTTAAATGCGTTTTTCTGAAGGAGTGTTGTTGTACAAGAATCTTGAAATGAGTTTTTCTGTAGCAGTGTTGTAGTGCAAGAGTTTTGAAATGCGTTTCTGTAAAGGACTGTCGTTGTACATGAGTTTTTAAATGCGTTTTTCTGAAGGAGTGTTGTTGTACAAGAATCTTGAAATGAGTTTTTCTGTAGCAGTGTTGTAGTGCAAGAGTTTTGAAATGCGTTTCTGTAAAGGAATGTCGTTGTACATGAGTTTTTAAATGTGTTTTTCTGTAGCAGTGTTGTAGTGCAAGAGTTTTGAAATGTGTTTTTCTGAAGGACCGTTGTTGTACAAGAATCTTGAAATGAGTTTTTCTGTAGCAGTGTTGTAGTGCAAGAGTTTTGAAATGTGTTTCTGTAAACAACTGTCGTTGTACATGAGTTTTGAAATGCGTTTCTCTGAAGGAGTGTTGTTGTACATGAGTCTTGAAATGTGTTTTTCTGAAGGACCGTTGTAGTGCAAGAGTTTTGAAATGTGTGTCTGTAAACAACTGTCGTTGTACATGAGTTTTGAGATGTGTTTCTGTAAAGGACTGTCGTTGTACATGAGTTTTTAAATGTGTTTTTCTGAAGGAGCGTTGTTGTACAAGAGTCTTGAAATGAGTTTTTCTGAAGGACCGTTGTTGTACAAGAGTCTTGAAATGTGTTTCTGTGAAGGACTGTTATTGTGCATGAGTTTTTAAATGTGTTTCTGTAAACAACTGTCGTTGTACATGAGTTTTGAAATGCGTTTCTGTAAAGGACTGTCGTTGTACATGAGTTTTTAAATGCGTTTTTCTGAAGGAGTGTTGTTGTACAAGAATCTTGAAATGAGTTTTTCTGTAGCAGTGTTGTAGTGCAAGAGTTTTGAAATGCGTTTCTGTAAAGGACTGTCGTTGTACATGAGTTTTTAAATGCGTTTTTGCAAGAGTTTTGAAATGTGTTTCTGTAAACAACTGTCGTTGTACATGAGTTTTGAAATGCGTTTCTGTAAAGGACTGTCGTTGTACATGAGTTTTTAAATGTGTTTTTCTGAAGGACTGTTGTTGTACAAGAATCTTGAAATGAGTTTTTCTGAAGGACTGTTTTTATACAAGAATCTTGAAATGAGTTTTTCTGTAGCAGTGTTGTAGTGCAAGAGTTTTGAAATGCGTTTCTGTAAAGGACTGTCGTTGTACATGAGTTTTTAAATGTGTTTCTCTGAAGGAGTGTTGTTGTACAAGAATCTTGAAATGAGTTTTTCTGTAGCAGTGTTGTAGTGCAAGAGTTTTGAAATGTGTTTCTGTAAACAACTGTCGTTGTACATGAGTTTTGAAATGTGTTTCTGTAAACAACTGTCGTTGTACATGAGTTTTGAAATGCGTTTCTCTGAAGGAGTGTTGTTGTACATGAGTCTTGAAATGTGTTCTTCTGAAGGACCGTTGTTGTACAAGAATCTTGAAATGAGTTTTTCTGTAGCAGTGTTGTAGTGCAAGAGTTTTGAAATGCGTTTCTGTAAAGGACTGTCGTTGTACATGAGTCTTGAAATGTGTTTTTCTGAAGGAGCGTTGTTGTACAAGAGTCTTGAAATGTGTTTTTCTGAAGGACCCTTGTAGTGCAAGAGTTTTGAAATGTGTTTCTGTAAACAACTGTCGTTGTACATGAGTTTTGAAATGCGTTTCTGTAAAGGACTGTCGTTGTACATGAGTTTTTAAATGCGTTTTTCTGAAGGAGTGTTGTTGTACAAGAATCTTGAAATGAGTTTTTCTGTAGCAGTGTTGTAGTGCAAGAGTCTTGAAATGTGTTTCTGTAAACAACTGTCGTTGTACATGAGTTTTTAAATGCGTTTTTCTGAAGGAGTGTTGTTGTACAAGAATCTTGAAATGAGTTTTTCTGTAGCAGTGTTGTAGTGCAAGAGTTTTGAAATGTGTTTCTGTAAACAACTGTCGTTGTACATGAGTTTTGAAATGCGTTTCTGTAAAGGACTGTCGTTGTACATGAGTTTTTAAATGCGTTTTTCTGAAGGAGTGTTGTTGTACAAGAATCTTGAAATGAGTTTTTCTGTAGCAGTGTTGTAGTGCAAGAGTTTTGAAATGCGTTTCTGTAAAGGACTGTCGTTGTACATGAGTTTTTAAATGTGTTTCTCTGAACGACTGTCGTTACACATGAGTTTTTAAATGTGTTTTTCTGAAGGAGCGTTGTTGTACGAGAGTCTTGAAATGTGTTTTTCTGAAGGACCGTTGTTGTACAAGAATCTTGAAATGAGTTTTTCTGTAGCAGTGTTGTAGTGCAAGAGTTTTGAAATGCGTTTCTGTAAAGGACTGTCGTTGCTCTAGAGTTTTTAAATGTGTTTTTCTGAAGGAGTGTTGTTGTACAAGAATCTTGAAATGAGTTTTTCTGTAGCAGTGTTGTAGTGCAAGAGTTTTGAAATGCGTTTCTGTAAAGGACTGTCGTTGTACATGAGTTTTTAAATGCGTTTTTCTGAAGGAGTGTTGTTGTACAAGAATCTTGAAATGAGTTTTTCTGTAGCAGTGTTGTAGTGCAAGAGTTTTGAAATGCGTTTCTGTAAAGGACTGTCGTTGTACATGAGTTTTTAAATGTGTTTCTCTGAAGGACTGTCGTTACACATGAGTTTTTAAATGTGTTTTTCTGAATTAGCGTTGTTGTACAAGAGTCTTGAAATGTGTTTTTCTGAAGGACCGTTGTTGTACAAGAATCTTGAAATGAGTTTTTCTGTAGCAGTGTTGTAGTGCAAGAGTTTTGAAATGCGTTTCTGTAAAGGACTGTCGTTGCACATGAGTTTTTAAATGTGTTTTTCTGAAGGAGTGTTGTTGTACAAAAATCTTGAAATGAGTTTTTCTGTAGCAGTGTTGTAGTGCAAGAGTTTTGAAATGCGTTTCTGTAAAGGACTGTCGTTGTACATGAGTTTTTAAATGTGTTTTTCTGAAGGAGCGTTGTTGTACAAGAGTCTTGAAATGTGTTTTTCTGAAGGAGTGTTGTTGTACAAGAATCTTGAAATGAGTTTTTCTGTAGCAGTATTGTAGTGCAAGAGTTTTGAAATGTGTTTCTGTAAACAACTGTCGTTGTACATGAGTTTTGAAATGCGTTTCTCTGAAGGAGTGTTGTTGTACATGAGTCTTGAAATGTGTTCTTCTGAAGGACCGTTGTTGTACAAGAATCTTGAAATGTGTTTCTGTGAAGGACTGTTGTTGTACAAGAGTCTTGAAATGTGTTTCTGTGAAGGACTGTTGTTGTGCATGAGTTTTTAAATGTGTTTTTCTGAAGGACTGTTGTTGTACAAGAGTCTTGAAATGAGTTTTTCTGAAGGACTGTTTTTATACAAGAATCTTGAAATGAGTTTTTCTGTAGCAGTGTTGTAGTGCAAGAGTTTTGAAATGCGTTTCTGTAAAGGACTGTCGTTGCACATCAGTTTTTAAATGTGTTTTTCTGAAGGAGTGTTGTTGTACAAGAGTCTTGAAATGTGTTTTTCTGAAGGACCGTTGTAGTGCAAGAGTTTTGAAATGTGTTTCTGTAAACAACTGTCGTTGTACAAGAGTTTTGAAATGCGTTTTTCTGAAGGACTGTCGTTGTACATGAGTTTTTAAATGTGTTTTTCTGAAGGAGTGTTGTTGTACAAGAATCTTGAAATGAGTTTTTCTGTAGCAGTGTTGTAGTGCAAGAGTTTTGAAATACATGAGTTTTTAAATGCGTTTTTCTGAAGGAGTGTTGTTGTACAAGAATCTTGAAATGAGTTTTTCTGTAGCAGTGTTATAGTGCAAGAGTTTTGAAATGTGTTTCTGTAAACAACTGTCGTTGTACATGAGTTTTTAAATGCGTTTTTCTGAAGGAGTGTTGTTGTACAAGAATCTTGAAATGAGTTTTTCTGTAGCAGTGTTGTAGTGCAAGAGTTTTGAAATGTGTTTTTCTGAAGGAGTGTTGTTGTACAAGAATCTTGAAATGAGTTTTTCTGAAGGAGTGTTGTTGTACAAGAATCTTGAAATGAGTTTTTCTGAAGGAGTGTTGTAGTGCAAGAGTTTTGAAATGTGTTTTTCTGAAGGAGTGTTGTTGTACAAGAATCTTGAAATGAGTTTTTCTGTAGCAGTGTTGTAGTGCAAGAGTTTTGAAATGTGTTTCTGTAAACAACTGTCGTTGTACATGAGTTTTGAAATGCGTTTTTCTGAAGGAGTGTTGTTGTACAAGAATCTTGAAATGAGTTTTTCTGTAGCAGTGTTGTAGTGCAAGAGTTTTGAAATGTGTTTCTGTAAACAACTGTCGTTGTACATGAGTTTTTAAATGCGTTTTTCTGAAGGAGTGTTGTTGTACAAGAATCTTGAAATGAGTTTTTCTGTAGCAGTGTTGTAGTGCAAGAGTTTTGAAATGCGTTTCTGTAAAGGACTGTCGTTGTACATGAGTTTTGAAATGCGTTTCTGTAAACAACTGTCGTTGTACAAGAGTTTTGAAATGCGTCTCTGTAAACAACTGTCGTTGTACATGAGTTTTTAAATGCGTTTTTCTGAAATACCGTTGTTGTACAAGAATCTTGAAATGAGTTTTTCTGTAGCAGTGTTGTAGTGCAAGAGTTTTGAAATGTGTTTCTGTAAACAACTGTCGTTGTACATGAGTTTTTAAATGCGTTTCTCTGAAGGAGTGTTGTTGTACATGAGTCTTGAAATGTGTTTTTCTGAAGGAGTGTTGTTGTACAAGAGTCTTGAAATGTGTTTTTCTGAAAGAGTGTTGTTGTACAAGAATCTTGAAATGAGTTTTTCTGTAGCAGTGTTGTAGTGCAAGAGTTTTGAAATGTGTTTCTGTAAACAACTGTCGTTGTACATGAGTTTTGAAATGCGTTTCTGTAAAGGACTGTCGTTGTACATGAGTTTTTAAATGCGTTTTTCTGAAGGACCGTTGTTGTACAAGAATCTTGAAATGAGTTTTTCTGTAGCAGTGTTGTAGTGCAAGAGTTTTGAAATGCGTTTCTGTAAAGGACTGTCGTTGTACATGAGTTTTTAAATGCGTTTTTCTGAAGGAGTGTTGTTGTACAAGAATCTTGAAATGAGTTTTTCTGTAGCAGTGTTGTAGTGCAAGAGTTTTGAAATGCGTTTCTGTAAAGGACTGTCGTTGTACAAGAGTCTTGAAATGCGTTTCTGTAAAGGACTGTCGTTGTACATGAGTTTTGAAATGTGTTTTTCTGAAGGAGTGTTGTTGTACAAGAATCTTGAAATGAGTTTTTCTGAAGGACTGTTGTTGTACAAGAGTCTTGAAATGTGTTTCTGTGAAGGACTGTTGTTGTGCATGAGTTTTTAAATGTGTTTTTCTGAAGGACTGTTGTTGTACAAGAATCTTGAAATGAGTTTTTCTGTATCAGTGTTGTAGTGCAAGAGTTTTGAAATGCGTTTCTGTAAAGGACTGTCGTTGTACATGAGTTTTGAAATGCGTTTCTGTAAACAACTGTCGTTGTACAAGAGTTTTGAAATGCGTTTCTGTAAACAACTGTCGTTGTACATGAGTTTTTAAATGCGTTTTTCTGAAGGACCGTTGTTGTACAAGAATCTTGAAATGAGTTTTTCTGTAGCAGTGTTGTAGTGCAAGAGTTTTGAAATGTGTTTCTGTAAACAACTGTCGTTGTACATGAGTTTTTAAATGCGTTTCTCTGAAGGAGTGTTGTTGTACATGAGTCTTGAAATGTGTTTTTCTGAAGGAGTGTTGTTGTACAAGAGTCTTGAAATGTGTTTTTCTGAAGGAGTGTTGTTGTACAAGAGTCTTGAAATGTGTTTTTCTGAAGGAGTGTTGTTGTACAAGAATCTTGAAATGAGTTTTTCTGTAGCAGTGTTGTAGTGCAAGAGTTTTGAAATGCGTTTCTGTAAAGGACTGTCGTTGTACATGAGTTTTTAAATGTGTTTCTCTGAAGGACTGTCGTTACACATGAGTTTTTAAATGTGTTTTTCTGAATTAGCGTTGTTGTACAAGAGTCTTGAAATGTGTTTTTCTGAAGGACCGTTGTTGTACAAGAATCTTGAAATGAGTTTTTCTGTAGCAGTGTTGTAGTGCAAGAGTTTTGAAATGCGTTTCTGTAAAGGACTGTCGTTGCACATGAGTTTTTAAATGTGTTTTTCTGAAGGAGTGTTGTTGTACAAAAATCTTGAAATGAGTTTTTCTGTAGCAGTGTTGTAGTGCAAGAGTTTTGAAATGCGTTTCTGTAAAGGACTGTCGTTGTACATGAGTTTTTAAATGTGTTTTTCTGAAGGAGCGTTGTTGTACAAGAGTTTTTAAATGCGTTTTTCTGAAGGAGTGTTGTTGTACAAGAATCTTGAAATGAGTTTTTCTGTAACAGTATTGTAGTGCAAGAGTTTTGAAATGTGTTTCTGTAAACAACTGTCGTTGTACATGAGTTTTGAAATGCGTTTCTCTGAAGGAGTGTTGTTGTACATGAGTCTTGAAATGTGTTCTTCTGAAGGACCGTTGTTGTACAAGAATCTTGAAATGTGTTTCTGTGAAGGACTGTTGTTGTACAAGAGTCTTGAAATGTGTTTCTGTGAAGGACTGTTGTTGTGCATGAGTTTTTAAATGTGTTTTTCTGAAGGACTGTTGTTGTACAAGAGTCTTGAAATGAGTTTTTCTGAAGGACTGTTTTTATACAAGAATCTTGAAATGAGTTTTTCTGTAGCAGTGTTGTAGTGCAAGTGTTTTGAAATGCGTTTCTGTAAAGGACTGTCGTTGTACATGAGTTTTTAAATGCGTTTTTCTGAAGGAGTGTTGTTGTACAAGAATCTTGAAATGAGTTTTTCTGTAGCAGTGTTGTAGTGCAAGAGTTTTGAAATGCGTTTCTGTAAAGGACTGTCGTTGTACATGAGTTTTTAAATGTGTTTTTCTGTAGCAGTGTTGTAGTGCAAGAGTTTTGAAATGTGTTTTTCTGAAGGACCGTTGTTGTACAAGAATCTTGAAATGAGTTTTTCTGTAGCAGTGTTGTAGTGCAAGAGTTTTGAAATGTGTTTCTGTAAACAACTGTCGTTGTACATGAGTTTTGAAATGCGTTTCTCTGAAGGAGTGTTGTTGTACATGAGTCTTGAAATGTGTTTTTCTGAAGGACCGTTGTAGTGCAAGAGTTTTGAAATGTGTGTCTGTAAACAACTGTCGTTGTACATGAGTTTTGAAATGTGTTTCTGTAAAGGACTGTCGTTGTACATGAGTTTTTAAATGTGTTTTTCTGAAGGAGCGTTGTTGTACAAGAGTCTTGAAATGAGTTTTTCTGAAGGACCGTTGTTGTACAAGAGTCTTGAAATGTGTTTCTGTGAAGGACTGTTATTGTGCATGAGTTTTTAAATGTGTTTCTGTAAACAACTGTCGTTGTACATGAGTTTTGAAATGCGTTTCTGTAAAGGACTGTCGTTGTACATGAGTTTTTAAATGCGTTTTTCTGAAGGAGTGTTGTTGTACAAGAATCTTGAAATGAGTTTTTCTGTAGCAGTGTTGTAGTGCAAGAGTTTTGAAATGCGTTTCTGTAAAGGACTGTCGTTGTACATGAGTTTTTAAATGCGTTTTTGCAAGAGTTTTGAAATGTGTTTCTGTAAACAACTGTCGTTGTACATGAGTTTTGAAATGCGTTTCTGTAAAGGACTGTCGTTGTACATGAGTTTTTAAATGTGTTTTTCTGAAGGACTGTTGTTGTACAAGAATCTTGAAATGAGTTTTTCTGAAGGACTGTTTTTATACAAGAATCTTGAAATGAGTTTTTCTGTAGCAGTGTTGTAGTGCAAGAGTTTTGAAATGCGTTTCTGTAAAGGACTGTCGTTGTACATGAGTTTTTAAATGTGTTTCTCTGAAGGAGTGTTGTTGTACAAGAATCTTGAAATGAGTTTTTCTGTAGCAGTGTTGTAGTGCAAGAGTTTTGAAATGTGTTTCTGTAAACAACTGTCGTTGTACATGAGTTTTGAAATGTGTTTCTGTAAACAACTGTCGTTGTACATGAGTTTTGAAATGCGTTTCTCTGAAGGAGTGTTGTTGTACATGAGTCTTGAAATGTGTTCTTCTGAAGGACCGTTGTTGTACAAGAATCTTGAAATGAGTTTTTCTGTAGCAGTGTTGTAGTGCAAGAGTTTTGAAATGCGTTTCTGTAAAGGACTGTCGTTGTACATGAGTCTTGAAATGTGTTTTTCTGAAGGAGCGTTGTTGTACAAGAGTCTTGAAATGTGTTTTTCTGAAGGACCGTTGTAGTGCAAGAGTTTTGAAATGTGTTTCTGTAAACAACTGTCGTTGTACATGAGTTTTGAAATGCGTTTCTGTAAAGGACTGTCGTTGTACATGAGTTTTTAAATGCGTTTTTCTGAAGGAGTGTTGTTGTACAAGAATCTTGAAATGAGTTTTTCTGTAGCAGTGTTGTAGTGCAAGAGTCTTGAAATGTGTTTCTGTAAACAACTGTCGTTGTACATGAGTTTTTAAATGCGTTTTTCTGAAGGAGTGTTGTTGTACAAGAATCTTGAAATGAGTTTTTCTGTAGCAGTGTTGTAGTGCAAGAGTTTTGAAATGTGTTTCTGTAAACAACTGTCGTTGTACATGAGTTTTGAAATGCGTTTCTGTAAAGGACTGTCGTTGTACATGAGTTTTTAAATGCGTTTTTCTGAAGGAGTGTTGTTGTACAAGAATCTTGAAATGAGTTTTTCTGTAGCAGTGTTGTAGTGCAAGAGTTTTGAAATGCGTTTCTGTAAAGGACTGTCGTTGTACATGAGTTTTTAAATGTGTTTCTCTGAACGACTGTCGTTACACATGAGTTTTTAAATGTGTTTTTCTGAAGGAGCGTTGTTGTACGAGAGTCTTGAAATGTGTTTTTCTGAAGGACCGTTGTTGTACAAGAATCTTGAAATGAGTTTTTCTGTAGCAGTGTTGTAGTGCAAGAGTTTTGAAATGCGTTTCTGTAAAGGACTGTCGTTGCTCTAGAGTTTTTAAATGTGTTTTTCTGAAGGAGTGTTGTTGTACAAGAATCTTGAAATGAGTTTTTCTGTAGCAGTGTTGTAGTGCAAGAGTTTTGAAATGCGTTTCTGTAAAGGACTGTCGTTGTACATGAGTTTTTAAATGCGTTTTTCTGAAGGAGTGTTGTTGTACAAGAATCTTGAAATGAGTTTTTCTGTAGCAGTGTTGTAGTGCAAGAGTTTTGAAATGCGTTTCTGTAAAGGACTGTCGTTGTACATGAGTTTTTAAATGTGTTTCTCTGAAGGACTGTCGTTACACATGAGTTTTTAAATGTGTTTTTCTGAATTAGCGTTGTTGTACAAGAGTCTTGAAATGTGTTTTTCTGAAGGACCGTTGTTGTACAAGAATCTTGAAATGAGTTTTTCTGTAGCAGTGTTGTAGTGCAAGAGTTTTGAAATGCGTTTCTGTAAAGGACTGTCGTTGCACATGAGTTTTTAAATGTGTTTTTCTGAAGGAGTGTTGTTGTACAAAAATCTTGAAATGAGTTTTTCTGTAGCAGTGTTGTAGTGCAAGAGTTTTGAAATGCGTTTCTGTAAAGGACTGTCGTTGTACATGAGTTTTTAAATGTGTTTTTCTGAAGGAGCGTTGTTGTACAAGAGTCTTGAAATGTGTTTTTCTGAAGGAGTGTTGTTGTACAAGAATCTTGAAATGAGTTTTTCTGTAGCAGTATTGTAGTGCAAGAGTTTTGAAATGTGTTTCTGTAAACAACTGTCGTTGTACATGAGTTTTGAAATGCGTTTCTCTGAAGGAGTGTTGTTGTACATGAGTCTTGAAATGTGTTCTTCTGAAGGACCGTTGTTGTACAAGAATCTTGAAATGTGTTTCTGTGAAGGACTGTTGTTGTACAAGAGTCTTGAAATGTGTTTCTGTGAAGGACTGTTGTTGTGCATGAGTTTTTAAATGTGTTTTTCTGAAGGACTGTTGTTGTACAAGAGTCTTGAAATGAGTTTTTCTGAAGGACTGTTTTTATACAAGAATCTTGAAATGAGTTTTTCTGTAGCAGTGTTGTAGTGCAAGAGTTTTGAAATGCGTTTCTGTAAAGGACTGTCGTTGCACATGAGTTTTTAAATGTGTTTTTCTGAAGGAGTGTTGTTGTACAAGAGTCTTGAAATGTGTTTTTCTGAAGGACCGTTGTAGTGCAAGAGTTTTGAAATGTGTTTCTGTAAACAACTGTCGTTGTACAAGAGTTTTGAAATGCGTTTTTCTGAAGGACTGTCGTTGTACATGAGTTTTTAAATGTGTTTTTCTGAAGGAGTGTTGTTGTACAAGAATCTTGAAATGAGTTTTTCTGTAGCAGTGTTGTAGTGCAAGAGTTTTGAAATACATGAGTTTTTAAATGCGTTTTTCTGAAGGAGTGTTGTTGTACAAGAATCTTGAAATGAGTTTTTCTGTAGCAGTGTTATAGTGCAAGAGTTTTGAAATGAGTTTCTGTAAACAACTGTCGTTGTACATGAGTTTTTAAATGCGTTTTTCTGAAGGAGTGTTGTTGTACAAGAATCTTGAAATGAGTTTTTCTGTAGCAGTGTTGTAGTGCAAGAGTTTTGAAATGTGTTTTTCTGAAGGAGTGTTGTTGTACAAGAATCTTGAAATGAGTTTTTCTGAAGGAGTGTTGTTGTACAAGAATCTTGAAATGAGTTTTTCTGAAGGAGTGTTGTAGTGCAAGAGTTTTGAAATGTGTTTTTCTGAAGGAGTGTTGTTGTACAAGAATCTTGAAATGAGTTTTTCTGTAGCAGTGTTGTAGTGCAAGAGTTTTGAAATGTGTTTCTGTAAACAACTGTCGTTGTACATGAGTTTTGAAATGCGTTTTTCTGAAGGAGTGTTGTTGTACAAGAATCTTGAAATGAGTTTTTCTGTAGCAGTGTTGTAGTGCAAGAGTTTTGAAATGTGTTTCTGTAAACAACTGTCGTTGTACATGAGTTTTTAAATGCGTTTTTCTGAAGGAGTGTTGTTGTACAAGAATCTTGAAATGAGTTTTTCTGTAGCAGTGTTGTAGTGCAAGAGTTTTGAAATGCGTTTCTGTAAAGGACTGTCGTTGTACATGAGTTTTGAAATGCGTTTCTGTAAACAACTGTCGTTGTACATGAGTTTTTAAATGCGTTTTTCTGAAATACCGTTGTTGTACAAGAATCTTGAAATGAGTTTTTCTGTAGCAGTGTTGTAGTGCAAGAGTTTTGAAATGTGTTTCTGTAAACAACTGTCGTTGTACATGAGTTTTTAAATGCGTTTCTCTGAAGGAGTGTTGTTGTACATGAGTCTTGAAATGTGTTTTTCTGAAGGAGTGTTGTTGTACAAGAGTCTTGAAATGTGTTTTTCTGAAAGAGTGTTGTTGTACAAGAATCTTGAAATGAGTTTTTCTGTAGCAGTGTTGTAGTGCAAGAGTTTTGAAATGTGTTTCTGTAAACAACTGTCGTTGTACATGAGTTTTGAAATGCGTTTCTGTAAAGGACTGTCGTTGTACATGAGTTTTTAAATGCGTTTTTCTGAAGGACCGTTGTTGTACAAGAATCTTGAAATGAGTTTTTCTGTAGCAGTGTTGTAGTGCAAGAGTTTTGAAATGCGTTTCTGTAAAGGACTGTCGTTGTACATGAGTTTTTAAATGCGTTTTTCTGAAGGAGTGTTGTTGTACAAGAATCTTGAAATGAGTTTTTCTGTAGCAGTGTTGTAGTGCAAGAGTTTTGAAATGCGTTTCTGTAAAGGACTGTCGTTGTACAAGAGTCTTGAAATGCGTTTCTGTAAAGGACTGTCGTTGTACATGAGTTTTGAAATGTGTTTTTCTGAAGGAGTGTTGTTGTACAAGAATCTTGAAATGAGTTTTTCTGAAGGACTGTTGTTGTACAAGAGTCTTGAAATGTGTTTCTGTGAAGGACTGTTGTTGTGCATGAGTTTTTAAATGTGTTTTTCTGAAGGACTGTTGTTGTACAAGAATCTTGAAATGAGTTTTTCTGTAGCAGTGTTGTAGTGCAAGAGTTTTGAAATGCGTTTCTGTAAAGGACTGTCGTTGTACATGAGTTTTGAAATGCGTTTCTGTAAACAACTGTCGTTGTACAAGAGTTTTGAAATGCGTTTCTGTAAACAACTGTCGTTGTACATGAGTTTTTAAATGCGTTTTTCTGAAGGACCGTTGTTGTACAAGAATCTTGAAATGAGTTTTTCTGTAGCAGTGTTGTAGTGCAAGAGTTTTGAAATGTGTTTCTGTAAACAACTGTCGTTGTACATGAGTTTTTAAATGCGTTTCTCTGAAGGAGTGTTGTTGTACATGAGTCTTGAAATGTGTTTTTCTGAAGGAGTGTTGTTGTACAAGAGTCTTGAAATGTGTTTTTCTGAAGGAGTGTTGTTGTACAAGAATCTTGAAATGAGTTTTTCTGTAGCAGTGTTGTAGTGCAAGAGTTTTGAAATGCGTTTCTGTAAAGGACTGTCGTTGTACATGAGTTTTGAAATGCGTTTCTCTGAAGGAGTGTTGTTGTACATGAGTCTTGAAATGAGTTTTTCTGAAGGACTGTTGTTGTACAAGAGTCTTGAAATGTGTTTTTCTGAAGGACCGTTGTTGTGCAAGAGTTTTGAAATGCGTTTCTGTAAAGGACTGTCGTTGTACATGAGTTTTTAAATGTGTTTCTCTGAAGGACCGTTGTTGTACAAGAATCTTGAAATGAGTTTTTCTGTAGCAGTGTTGTAGTGCAAGAGTTTTGAAATGTGTTTCTGTAAACAACTGTCGTTGTACATGAGTTTTGAAATGCGTTTCTGTAAAGGACTGTCGTTGTACATGAGTTTTTAAATGTGTTTCTCTGAAGGAGTGTTGTTGTACAAGAATCTTGAAATGAGTTTTTCTGTAGCAGTGTTGTAGTGCAAGAGTTTTGAAATGTGTTTCTGTAATCAACTGTCGTTGTACAAGAGTTTTGAAATGCGTTTCTGTAAAGGACTGTCGTTGTACATGAGTTTTTAAATGCGTTTTTCTGAAGGAGTGTTGTTGTACAAGAATCTTGAAATGAGTTTTTCTGTAGCAGTGTTGTAGTGCAAGAGTTTTGAAATGCGTTTCTGTAAAGGACTGTCGTTGTACATGAGTTTTGAAATGCGTTTCTCTGAAGGAGTGTTGTTGTACATGATTTTTGAAATGTGTTTCTGTAAAGGACTGTCGTTGTACATGAGTTTTTAAATGCGTTTTTCTGAAGGAGTGTTGTTGTACAAGAATCTTGGAATGAGTTTTTCTGAAGGACCGTTGTTGTACAAGAGTCTTGAAATGTGTTTCTGTGAACGACTGTTGTTGTACAAGAGTCTTGAAATGTGTTTCTGTGAAGGACTGTTATTGTGCATGAGTTTTTAAATGTGTTTTTCTGAAGGACCGTTGTTGTACAAGAGTCTTGAAATGTGTTTTTCTGAAGGACCGTTGTTGTACAAGAATCTTGAAATGAGTTTTTCTGTAGCAGTGTTGTAGTGCAAGAGTTTTGAAATGTGTTTCTGTAAACAACTGTCGTTGTACAAGAGTTTTGAAATGCGTTTCTGTAAACAACTGTCGTTGTACATGAGTTTTTAAATATGTTTTTCTGAAGGAGCGTTGTTGTACAAGAGTCTTGAAATGTGTTTTTCTGAAGGACCGTTGTTGTACAAGAATCTTGAAATGAGTTTTTCTGTAGCAGTGTTGTAGTGCAAGAGTTTTGAAATGTGTTTCTGTAAAGGACTGTCGTTGTACATGAGTTTTTAAATGTGTTTCTCTGAAGGAGTGTTGTTGTACAAGAATCTTGAAATGAGTTTTTCTGAAGGACCGTTGTTGTACAAGAGTCTTGAAATGTGTTTCTGTAAAGGACTGTCGTTGTACATGAGTTTTTAAATGTGTTTCTCTGAAGGAGTGTTGTTGTACAAGAATCTTGAAATGAGTTTTTCTGAAGGACCGTTGTTGTACAAGAGTCTTGAAATGTGTTTCTGTGAAGGACTGTTGTTGTACAAGAGTCTTGAAATGTGTTTCTGTGAAGGACTGTTATTGTGCATGAGTTTTTAAATGTGTTTTTCTGAAGGACCGTTGTTGTACAAGAGTCTTGAAATGTGTTTTTCTGAAGGACCGTTGTTGTACAAGAATCTTGAAATGAGTTTTTCTGTAACAGTGTTGTAGTGCAAGAGTTTTGAAATGTGTTTCTGTAAACAACTGTCGTTGTACATGAGTTTTGAAATGCGTTTCTGTAAAGGACTGTCGTTGTACATGAGTTTTTAAATGCGTTTTTCTGAAGGAGTGTTGTTTTACAAGAATCTTGAAATGAGTTTTTCTGTAGCAGTGTTGTAGTGCAAGAGTTTTGAAATGTGTTTCTGTAAACAACTGTCGTTGTACATGAGTTTTGAAATGCGTTTCTGTAAAGGACTGTCGTTGCACATGAGTTTTTAAATGTGTTTTTCTGAAGGACCGTTGTTGTACAAGAGTCTTGAAATGTGTTTCTGTAAACAACTGTCGTTGTACATGAGTTTTTAAATGCATTTTTCTGAAGGAGTGTTGTTGTACAAGAATCTTGAAATGAGTTTTTCTGTAGCAGTGTTGTAGTGCAAGAGTTTTGAAATGTGTTTCTGTAAACAACTGTCGTTGTACATGAGTTTTGAAATGCGTTTCTGTAAAGGACTGTTGTTGTACAAGTGTCTTGAAATGAGTTTTTCTGAAGGAGTGTTGTTGTACAAGAATCTTGAAATGAGTTTTTCTGTAGCAGTGTTGTAGTGCAAGAGTTTTGAAATGTGTTTCTGTAAACAACTGTCGTTGTACATGAGTTTTGAAATGCGTTTCTGTAAAGGACTGTCGTTGTACATGAGTTTTTAAATGCGTTTTTCTGAAGGACCGTTGTTGTACAAGAATCTTGAAATGAGTTTTTCTGTAGCAGTGTTGTAGTGCAAGAGTTTTGAAATGTGTTTCTGTAAACAACTGTCGTTGTACATGAGTTTTGAAATGCGTTTCTGTAAAGGACTGTTGTTGTACAAGTGTCTTGAAATGAGTTTTTCTGAAGGAGTGTTGTTGTACAAGAATCTTGAAATGAGTTTTTCTGTAGCAGTGTTGTAGTGCAAGAGTTTTGAAATGTGTTTCTGTAAACAACTGTCGTTGTACATGAGTTTTGAAATGCGTTTCTGTAAAGGACTGTCGTTGTACATGAGTTTTTAAATGCGTTTTTCTGAAGGACCGTTGTTGTACAAGAATCTTGAAATGAGTTTTTCTGTAGCAGTGTTGTAGTGCAAGAGTTTTGAAATGTGTTTCTGTAAACAACTGTCGTTGTACAAGAGTTTTGAAATGCGTTTCTGTAAACAACTGTCGTTGTACATGAGTTTTTAAATATGTTTTTCTGAAGGAGCGTTGTTGTACAAGAGTCTTGAAATGTGTTTTTCTGAAGGACCGTTGTTGTACAAGAATCTTGAAATGAGTTTTTCTGTAGCAGTGTTGTAGTGCAAGAGTTTTGAAATGTGTTTCTGTAAAGGACTGTCGTTGTACATGAGTTTTTAAATGTGTTTCTCTGAAGGAGTGTTGTTGTACAAGAATCTTGAAATGAGTTTTTCTGAAGGACCGTTGTTGTACAAGAGTCTTGAAATGTGTTTCTGTAAAGGACTGTCGTTGTACATGAGTTTTTAAATGTGTTTCTCTGAAGGAGTGTTGTTGTACAAGAATCTTGAAATGAGTTTTTCTGAAGGACCGTTGTTGTACAAGAGTCTTGAAATGTGTTTCTGTGAAGGACTGTTGTTGTACAAGAGTCTTGAAATGTGTTTCTGTGAAGGACTGTTATTGTGTATGAGTTTTTAAATGTGTTTTTCTGAAGGACCGTTGTTGTACAAGAGTCTTGAAATGTGTTTTTCTGAAGGACCGTTGTTGTACAAGAATCTTGAAATGAGTTTTTCTGTAGCAGTGTTGTAGTGCAAGAGTTTTGAAATGTGTTTCTGTAAACAACTGTCGTTGTACATGAGTTTTGAAATGCGTTTCTGTAAAGGACTGTCGTTGTACATGAGTTTTTAAATGCGTTTTTCTGAAGGAGTGTTGTTTTACAAGAATCTTGAAATGAGTTTTTCTGTAGCAGTGTTGTAGTGCAAGAGTTTTGAAATGTGTTTCTGTAAACAACTGTCGTTGTACATGAGTTTTGAAATGCGTTTCTGTAAAGGACTGTCGTTGCACATGAGTTTTTAAATGTGTTTTTCTGAAGGACCGTTGTTGTACAAGAGTCTTGAAATGTGTTTCTGTAAACAACTGTCGTTGTACATGAGTTTTTAAATGCATTTTTCTGAAGGACCGTTGTTGTACAAGAATCTTGAAATGAGTTTTTCTGTAGCAGTGTTGTAGTGCAAGAGTTTTGAAATGTGTTTCTGTAAACAACTGTCGTTGTACATGAGTTTTTAAATGCGTTTCTCTGAAGGAGTGTTGTTGTACATGAGTCTTGAATTGTGTTTTTCTGAAGGACTGTTGTTGTACAAGTGTCTTGAAATGAGTTTTTCTGAAGGAGTGTTGTTGTACAAGAATCTTGAAATGAGTTTTTCTGTAGCAGTGTTGTAGTGCAAGAGTTTTGAAATGCGTTTCTGTAAAGGACTGTCGTTGTACATGAGTTTTTAAATGCGTTTTTCTGAAGGACCGTTGTTGTACAAGAATCTTGAAATGAGTTTTTCTGTAGCAGTGTTGTAGTGCAAGAGTTTTGAAATGTGTTTCTGTAAACAACTGTCGTTGTACATGAGTTTTTAAATGCGTTTCTCTGAAGGAGTGTTGTTGTACATGAGTCTTGAATTGTGTTTTTCTGAAGGAGTGTTGTTGTACAAGAGTCTTGAAATGTGTTTTTCTGAAAGAGTGTTGTTGTACAAGAATCTTGAAATGAGTTTTTCTGTAGCAGTGTTTTAGTGCAAGAGTTTTGAAATGTGTTTCTGTAAACAACTGTCGTTGTACATGAGTTTTGAAATGCGTTTCTGTAAAGGACTGTCGTTGTACATGAGTTTTTAAATGCGTTTTTCTGAAGGACCGTTGTTGTACAAGAATCTTGAAATGAGTTTTTCTGTAGCAGTGTTGTAGTGCAAGAGTTTTGAAATGCGTTTCTGTAAAGGACTGTCGTTGTACATGAGTTTTTAAATGCGTTTTTCTGAAGGAGTGTTGTTGTACAAGAATCTTGAAATGAGTTTTTCTGTAGCAGTGTTGTAGTGCAAGAGTTTTGAAATGCGTTTCTGTAAAGGACTGTCGTTGTACAAGAGTTTTGAAATGCGTTTCTGTAAAGGACTGTCGTTGTACATGAGTTTTGAAATGTGTTTTTCTGAAGGCGTGTTGTTGTACAAGAATCTTGAAATGAGTTTTTCTGAAGGACTGTTGTTGTACAAGAGTCTTGAAATGTGTTTCTGTGAAGGACTGTTGTTGTGCATGAGTTTTTAAATGTGTTTTTCTGAAGGACTGTTGTTGTACAAGAATCTTGAAATGAGTTTTTCTGTAGCAGTGTTGTAGTGCAAGAGTTTTGAAATGCGTTTCTGTAAAGGACTGTCGTTGTACATGAGTTTTGAAATGCGTTTCTGTAAACAACTGTCGTTGTACAAGAGTTTTGAAATGCGTTTCTGTAAACAACTGTCGTTGTACATGAGTTTTTAAATGCGTTTTTCTGAAGGACCGTTGTTGTACAAGAATCTTGAAATGAGTTTTTCTGTAGCAGTGTTGTAGTGCAAGAGTTTTGAAATGTGTTTCTGTAAACAACTGTCGTTGTACATGAGTTTTTAAATGTGTTTCTCTGAAGGAGTGTTGTTGTACATGAGTCTTGAAATGTGTTTTTCTGAAGGAGTGTTGTTGTACAAGAGTCTTGAAATGTGTTTTTCTGAAGGAGTGTTGTTGTACAAGAATCTTGAAATGAGTTTTTCTGTAGCAGTGTTGTAGTGCAAGAGTTTTGAAATGCGTTTCTGTAAAGGACTGTCGTTGTACATGAGTTTTGAAATGCGTTTCTCTGAAGGAGTGTTGTTGTACATGAGTCTTGAAATGAGTTTTTCTGAAGGACTGTTGTTGTACAAGAGTCTTGAAATGTGTTTTTCTGAAGGACCGTTGTAGTGCAAGAGTTTTGAAATGCGTTTTTCTGAAGGAGTGTTGTTGTACAAGAATCTTGAAATGAGTTTTTCTGAAGGAGTGTTGTTGTACAAGAATCTTGAAATGAGTTTTTCTGAAGGAGTGTTGTAGTGCAAGAGTTTTGAAATGTGTTTTTCTGAAGGAGTGTTGTTGTACAAGAATCTTGAAATGAGTTTTTCTGAAGGAGTGTTGTTGTACAAGAATCTTGAAATGAGTTTTTCTGAAGGAGTGTTGTAGTGCAAGAGTTTTGAAATGTGTTTTTCTGAAGGAGTGTTGTTGTACAAGAATCTTGAAATGAGTTTTTCTGAAGGAGTGTTGTTGTACAAGAATCTTGAAATGAGTTTTTCTGAAGGAGTGTTGTAGTGCAAGAGTTTTGAAATGTGTTTTTCTGAAGGAGTGTTGTTGTACAAGAATCTTGAAATGAGTTTTTCTGTAGCAGTGTTGTAGTGCAAGAGTTTTGAAATGCGTTTCTGTAAAGGACTGTCGTTGTACATGAGTTTTTAAATGTGTTTCTCTGAAGGAGTGTTGTTGTACAAGAATCTTGAAATGAGTTTTTCTGTAGCAGTGTTGTAGTGCAAGAGTTTTGAAATGTGTTTCTGTAAACAACTGTCGTTGTACAAGAGTTTTGAAATGCGTTTCTGTAAAGGACTGTCGTTGTACATGAGTTTTTAAATGCGTTTTTCTGAAGGAGTGTTGTTGTACAAGAATCTTGAAATGAGTTTTTCTGTAGCAGTGTTGTAGTGCAAGAGTTTTGAAATGCGTTTCTGTAAAGGACTGTCGTTGTACATGAGTTTTGAAATGCGTTTCTCTGAAGGAGTGTTGTTGTACATGAGTTTTGAAATGTGTTTCTGTAAAGGACTGTCGTTGTACATGAGTTTTTAAATGCGTTTTTCTGAAGGAGTGTTGTTGCACAAGAATCTTGAAATGAGTTTTTCTGAAGGACCGTTGTTGTATAAGAGTCTTGAAATGTGTTTCTGTGAAGGACTGTTGTTGTACAAGAGTCTTGAAATGTGTTTCTGTGAAGGACTGTTATTGTGCATGAGTTTTTAAATGTGTTTTTCTGAAGGACCGTTGTTGTACAAGAGTCTTGAAATGTGTTTTTCTGAAGGACCGTTGTTGTACAAGAATCTTGAAATGAGTTTTTCTGTAGCAGTGTTGTAGTGCAAGAGTTTTGAAATGTGTTTCTGTAAACAACTGTCGTTGTACAAGAGTTTTGAAATGCGTTTCTGTAAACAACTGTCGTTGTACATGAGTTTTTAAATGTGTTTTTCTGAAGGAGCGTTGTTGTACAAGAGTCTTGAAATGAGTTTTTCTGAAGGACCGTTGTTGTACAAGAATCTTGAAATGAGTTTTTCTGTAGCAGTGTTGTAGTGCAAGAGTTTTGAAATGTGTTTCTGTAAAGGACTGTCGTTGTACATGAGTTTTTAAATGTGTTTCTCTGAAGGAGTGTTGTTGTACAAGAATCTTGAAATGAGTTTTTCTGAAGGACCGTTGTTGTACAAGAGTCTTGAAATGTGTTTCTGTGAAGGACTGTTGTTGTACAAGAGTCTTGAAATGTGTTTCTGTGAAGGACTGTTATTGTGCATGAGTTTTTAAATGTGTTTTTCTGAAGGACCGTTGTTGTACAAGAGTCTTGAAATGTGTTTTTCTGAAGGACCGTTGTTGTACAAGAATCTTGAAATGAGTTTTTCTGTAGCAGTGTTGTAGTGCAAGAGTTTTGAAATGTGTTTCTGTAAACAACTGTCGTTGTACATGAGTTTTGAAATGCGTTTCTGTAAAGGACTGTCGTTGTACATGAGTTTTTAAATGCGTTTTTCTGAAGGAGTGTTGTTGTACAAGAATCTTGAAATGAGTTTTTCTGTAGCAGTGTTGTAGTGCAAGAGTTTTGAAATGTGTTTCTGTAAACAACTGTCATTGTACATGAGTTTTGAAATGCGTTTCTGTAAAGGACTGTCGTTGTACATGAGTTTTTAAATGCGTTTTTCTGAAGGAGTGTTGTTGTACAAGAATCTTGAAATGAGTTTTTCTGTAGCAGTGTTGTAGTGCAAGAGTTTTGAAATGTGTTTCTGTAAACAACTGTCGTTGTACATGAGTTTTGAAATGCGTTTCTGTAAAGGACTGTCGTTGCACATGAGTTTTTAAATGTGTTTTTCTGAAGGACCGTTGTTGTACAAGAGTCTTGAAATGTGTTTCTGTAAACAACTGTCGTTGTACATGAGTTTTTAAATGCGTTTTTCTGAAGGAGTGTTGTTGTACAAGAATCTTGAAATGAGTTTTTCTGTAGCAGTGTTGTAGTGCAAGAGTTTTGAAATGTGTTTCTGTAAACAACTGTCGTTGTACATGAGTTTTGAAATGCGTTTCTGTAAAGGACTGTTGTTGTACAAGAGTCTTGAAATGAGTTTTTCTGAAGGAGTGTTGTTGTACAAGAATCTTGTAATGAGTTTTTCTGTAGCAGTGTTGTAGTGCAAGAGTTTTGAAATGCGTTTCTGTAAAGGACTGTCGTTGTACATGAGTTTTGAAATGCGTTTCTCTGAAGGAGTGTTGTTGTACATGAGTCTTGAAATGTGTTTTTCTGAAGGACCGTTGTTGTACAAGAATCTTGAAATGTGTTTCTGTGAAGGACTGTTGTTGTACAAGAGTCTTGAAATGTGTTTCTGTGAAGGACTGTTATTGTGCATGAGTTTTTAAATGTGTTTTTCTGAAGGACCGTTGTTGTACAAGAGTCTTGAAATGTGTTTTTCTGAAGGACCGTTGTTGTACAAGAATCTTGAAATGAGTTTTTCTGTAGCAGTGTTGTAGTGCAAGAGTTTTGAAATGTGTTTCTGTAAACAACTGTCGTTGTACATGAGTTTTGAAATGCGTTTCTGTAAAGGACTGTCGTTGTACATGAGTTTTTAAATGCGTTTTTCTGAAGGAGTGTTGTTGTACAAGAATCTTGAAATGAGTTTTTCTGTAGCAGTGTTGTAGTGCAAGAGTTTTGAAATGTGTTTCTGTAAACAACTGTCGTTGTACATGAGTTTTGAAATGCGTTTCTGTAAAGGACTGTCGTTGCACATGAGTTTTTAAATGTGTTTTTCTGAAGGACCGTTGTTGTACAAGAGTCTTGAAATGTGTTTCTGTAAACAACTGTCGTTGTACATTAGTTTTTAAATGCGTTTTTCTGAAGGAGTGTTGTTGTACAAGAATCTTGAAATGAGTTTTTCTGTAGCAGTGTTGTAGTGCAAGAGTTTTGAAATGTGTTTCTGTAAACAACTGTCGTTGTACATGAGTTTTGAAATGCGTTTCTGTAAAGGACTGTTGTTGTACAAGAGTCTTGAAATGAGTTTTTCTGAAGGAGCGTTGTTGTACAAGAATCTTGAAATGAGTTTTTCTGTAGCAGTGTTGTAGTGCAAGAGTTTTGAAATGTGTTTCTGTAAACAACTGTCGTTGTACAAGAGTTTTGAAATGCGTTTCTGTAAACAACTGTCGTTGTACATGAGTTTTTAAATGTGTTTTTCTGAAGGAGCGTTGTTGTACAAGAATCTTAAAATGAGTTTTTCTGTGGCAGTGTTGTAGTGCAAGAGTTTTGAAATGTGTTTCTGTAAACAACTGTCGTTGTACATGAGTTTTGAAATGCGTTTCTGTAAAGGACTGTCGTTGTACATGAGTTTTTAAATGCGTTTCTCTGAAGGAGTGTTGTTGTACATGAGTCTTGAAATGTGTTTTTCTGAAGGAGTGTTGTTGTACAAGAGTCTTGAAATGTGTTTTTCTGAAGGAGTGTTGTTGTACAAGAATCTTGAAATGAGTTTTTCTGTAGCAGTGTTGTAGTGCAAGAGTTTTGAAATGCGTTTCTGTAAAGGACTGTCGTTGTACATGAGTTTTGAAATGCGTTTCTCTGAAGGAGTGTTGTTGTACATGAGTCTTGAAATGAGTGTTTCTGAAGGACTGTTGTTGTACAAGAGTCTTGAAATGTGTTTTTCTGAAGGACCGTTGTTGTACAAGAATCTTGAAATGAGTTTTTCTGTAGCAGTGTTGTAGTGCAAGAGTTTTGAAATGTGTTTCTGTAAACAACTGTCGTTGTACAAGAGTTTTGAAATGCGTTTCTGTAAACAACTGTCGTTGTACATGAGTTTTTAAATGTGTTTTTCTGAAGGAGCGTTGTTGTACAAGAGTCTTGAAATGTGTTTTTCTGAAGGACCGTTGTTGTACAAGAATCTTGAAATGAGTTTTTCTGTAGCAGTGTTGTAGTGCAAGAGTTTTGAAATGTGTTTCTGTAAAGGACTGTCGTTGTACATGAGTTTTTAAATGTGTTTCTCTGAAGGAGTGTTGTTGTACAAGAATCTTGAAATGAGTTTTTCTGAAGGACCGTTGTTGTACAAGAGTCTTGAAATGTGTTTCTGTGAAGGACTGTTATTGTACAAGAGTCTTGAAATGTGTTTCTGTGAAGGACTGTTATTGTGCATGAGTTTTTAAATGTGTTTTTCTGAAGGACCGTTGTTGTACAAGAGTCTTGAAATGTGTTTTTCTGAAGGACCGTTGTTGTACAAGAATCTTGAAATGAGTTTTTCTGTAGCAGTGTTGTAGTGCAAGAGTTTTGAAATGTGTTTCTGTAAACAACTGTCGTTGTACATGAGTTTTGAAATGCGTTTCTGTAAAGGACTGTCGTTGTACATGAGTTTTTAAATGCGTTTTTCTGAAGGAGTGTTGCTGTACAAGAATCTTGAAATGAGTTTTTCTGTAGCAGTGTTGTAGTGCAAGAGTTTTGAAATGTGTTTCTGTAAACAACTGTCGTTGTACATGAGTTTTGAAATGCGTTTCTGTAAAGGACTGTCGTTGTACATGAGTTTTTAAATGCGTTTTTCTGAAGGAGTGTTGTTGTACAAGAATCTTGAAATGAGTTTTTCTGTAGCAGTGTTGTAGTGCAAGAGTTTTGAAATGTGTTTCTGTAAACAACTGTCGTTGTACATGAGTTTTGAAATGCGTTTCTGTAAAGGACTGTCGTTGTACATGAGTTTTTAAATGTGTTTTTCTGAAGGACTGTTGTTGTACAAGAATCTTGAAATGAGTTTTTCTGTAGCAGTGTTGTAGTGCAAGAGTTTTGAAATGTGTTTCTGTAAACAACTGTCGTTGCACATGAGTTTTTAAATGTGTTTTTCTGAAGGACCGTTGTTGTACAAGAGTCTTGAAATGTGTTTCTGTAAACAACTGTCGTTGTACATGAGTTTTTAAATGCGTTTTTCTGAAGGAGTGTTGTTGTACAAGAATCTTGAAATGAGTTTTTCTGTAGCAGTGTTGTAGTGCAAGAGTTTTGAAATGTGTTTCTGTAAACAACTGTCGTTGTACATGAGTTTTGAAATGCGTTTCTGTAAAGGACTGTTGTTGTACAAGAGTCTTGAAATGAGTTTTTCTGAAGGAGTGTTGTTGTACAAGAATCTTGTAATGAGTTTTTCTGTAGCAGTGTTGTAGTGCAAGAGTTTTGAAATGCGTTTCTGTAAAGGACTGTCGTTGTACATGAGTTTTGAAATGCGTTTCTCTGAAGGAGTGTTGTTGTACATGAGTCTTGAAATGTGTTTTTCTGAAGGACCGTTGTTGTACAAGAATCTTGAAATGTGTTTCTGTGAAGGACTGTTGTTGTACAAGAGTCTTGAAATGTGTTTCTGTGAAGGACTGTTATTGTGCATGAGTTTTTAAATGTGTTTTTCTGAATTACCGTTGTTGTACAAGAGTCTTGAAATGAGTTTTTCTGCAGCAGTGTTGTAGTGCAAGAGTTTTGAAATGTGTTTCTGTAAACAACTGTCGTTGTACATGAGTTTTGAAATGCGTTTCTGTAAAGGACTGTCGTTGTACATGAGTTTTTAAATGCGTTTTTCTGAAGGAGTGTTGTTGTACAAGAATCTTGAAATGAGTTTTTCTGTAGCAGTGTTGTAGTGCAAGAGTTTTGAAATGTGTTTCTGTAAACAACTGTCGTTGTACATGAGTTTTGAAATGCGTTTCTGTAAAGGACTGTCGTTGCACATGAGTTTTTAAATGTGTTTTTCTGAAGGACCGTTGTTGTACAAGAGTCTTGAAATGTGTTTCTGTAAACAACTGTCGTTGTACATGAGTTTTTAAATGCGTTTTTCTGAAGGAGTGTTGTTGTACAAGAATCTTGAAATGAGTTTTTCTGTAGCAGTGTTGTAGTGCAAGAGTTTTGAAATGTGTTTCTGTAAACAACTGTCGTTGTACATGAGTTTTGAAATGCGTTTCTGTAAAGGACTGTCGTTGTACATGAGTTTTTAAATGCGTTTTTCTGAAGGAGTGTTGTTGTACAAGAATCTTGAAATGAGTTTTTCTGTAGCAGTGTTGTAGTGCAAGAGTTTTGAAATGTGTTTCTGTAAACAACTGTCGTTGTACATGAGTTTTGAAATGCGTTTCTGTAAAGGACTGTCGTTGTACATGAGTTTTTAAATGCGTTTTTCTGAAGGAGTGTTGTTGTACAAGAATCTTGAAATGAGTTTTTCTGTAGCAGTGTTGTAGTGCAAGAGTTTTGAAATGTGTTTCTGTAAACAACTGTCGTTGTACATGAGTTTTGAAATGCGTTTCTGTAAAGGACTGTCGTTGCACATGAGGTTTTAAATGTGTTTTTCTGAAGGACCGTTGTTGTACAAGAGTCTTGAAATGTGTTTCTGTGAAGGACTGTTGTTGTACAAGAGTCTTGAAATGTGTTTTTCTGAAGGACCGTTGTTGTACAAGAATCTTGAAATGAGTTTTTCTGTAGCAGTGTTGTAGTGCAAGAGTTTTGAAATGTGTTTCTGTAAACAACTGTCGTTGTACATGAGTTTTGAAATGCGTTTCTGTAAAGGACTGTCGTTGTACATGAGTTTTTAAATGCGTTTTTCTGAAGGAGTGTTGTTGTACAAGAATCTTGAAATGCGTTTCTCTGAAGGAGTGTTGTTGTACATGAGTCTTGAAATGTGTTTTTCTGAAGGACCGTTGTTGTACAAGAATCTTGAAATGTGTTTCTGTGAAGGACTGTTGTTGTACAAGAGTCTTGAAATGTGTTTTTCTGAAGGACCGTTGTTGTACAAGAATCTTGAAATGAGTTTTTCTGTAGCAGTGTTGTAGTGCAAGAGTTTTGAAATGTGTTTCTGTAAACAACTGTCGTTGTACATGAGTTTTGAAATGCGTTTCTGTAAAGGACTGTCGTTGTACATGAGTTTTTAAATGCGTTTTTCTGAAGGAGTGTTGTTGTACAAGAATCTTGAAATGAGTTTTTCTGTAGCAGTGTTGTAGTGCAAGAGTTTTGAAATGTGTTTCTGTAAACAACTGTCGTTGTACATGAGTTTTGAAATGCGTTTCTGTGAAGGACTGTCGTTGCACATGAGTTTTTAAATGTGTTTTTCTGAAGGACCGTTGTTGTACAAGGGTCTTGAAATGTGTTTCTGTAAACAACTGTCGTTGTACATGAGTTTTTAAATGCGTTTTTCTGAAGGAGTGTTGTTGTACAAGAATCTTGAAATGAGTTTTTCTGCAGCAGTGTTGTAGTGCAAGAGTTTTGAAATGTGTTTCTGTAAACAACTGTCGTTGTACATGAGTTTTGAAATGCGTTTCTGTAAAGGACTGTTGTTGTACAAGAGTCTTGAAATGAGTTTTTCTGAAGGAGCGTTGTTGTACAAGAATCTTGAAATGAGTTTTTCTGTAGCAGTGTTGTAGTGCAAGAGTTTTGAAATGTGTTTCTGTAAACAACTGTCGTTGTACATGAGTTTTTAAATGCGTTTCTCTGAAGGAGTGTTGTTGTACATGAGTCTTGAAATGTGTTTTTCTGAAGGAGTGTTGTTGTACAAGAGTCTTGAAATGTGTTTTTCTGAAGGAGTGTTGTTGTACAAGAATCTTGAAATGAGTTTTTCTGTAGCAGTGTTGTAGTGCAAGAGTTTTGAAATGCGTTTCTGTAAAGGACTGTCGTTGTACATGAGTTTTGAAATGCGTTTCTCTGAAGGAGTGTTGTTGTACATGAGTCTTGAAATGAGTTTTTCTGAAGGACTGTTGTTGTACAAGAGTCTTGAAATGTGTTTTTCTGAAGGACCGTTGTAGTGCAAGAGTTTTGAAATGCGTTTCTGTAAAGGACTGTCGTTGTACATGAGTTTTTAAATGTGTTTCTCTGAAGGACCGTTGTTGTACAAGAATCTTGAAATGAGTTTTTCTGTAGCAGTGTTGTAGTGCAAGAGTTTTGAAATGTGTTTCTGTAAACAACTGTCGTTGTACATGAGTTTTGAAATGCGTTTCTGTAAAGGACTGTCGTTGTACATGAGTTTTTAAATGCGTTTTTCTGAAGGAGTGTTGTTATACAAGAATCTTGAAATGAGTTTTTCTGTAGCAGTGTTGTAGTGCAAGAGTTTTGAAATGCGTTTCTGTAAAGGACTGTCGTTGTACATGAGTTTTTAAATGTGTTTCTCTGAAGGACCGTTGTTGTACAAGAATCTTGAAATGAGTTTTTCTGTAGCAGTGTTGTAGTGCAAGAGTTTTGAAATGTGTTTCTGTAAACAACTGTCGTTGTACATGAGTTTTGAAATGCGTTTCTGTAAAGGACTGTCGTTGTACATGAGTTTTTAAATGCGTTTTTCTGAAGGAGTGTTGTTGTACAAGAATCTTGAAATGAGTTTTTCTGTAGCAGTGTTGTAGTGCAAGAGTTTTGAAATGTGTTTCTGTAAACAACTGTCGATGTACATGAGTCTTGAAATGAGTTTCTGTAAAGGACTGTCGTTGTACATGAGTTTTGAAATGCGTTTCTGTAAAGGACTGTCGTTGTACATGAGTTTTTAAATGCGTTTTTCTGAAGGAGTGTTGTTGTACAAGAATCCTGAAATGAGTTTTTCTGAAGGAGTGTTGTAGTGCAAGAGTCTTGATATGTGTTTTTCTGAAGGACCGTTGTAGTGCAAGAGTTTTGAAATGTGTTTCTGTAAACAACTGTCGTTGTACAAGAGTTTTGAAATGCGTTTCTGTAAAGGACTGTCGTTGTACATGAGTTTTTAAATGCGTTTTTCTGAAGGAGTGTTGTTGTACAAGAATCTTGAAATGAGTTTTTCTGTAGCAGTGTTGTAGTGCAAGAGTTTTGAAATGCGTTTCTGTAAAGGACTGTCGTTGTACATGAGTTTTTAAATGCGTTTTTCTGAAGGAGTGTTGTTGTACAAGAATCTTGAAATGAGTTTTTCTGTAGCAGTGTTGTAGTGCAAGAGTTTTGAAATGTGTTTCTGTAAACAACTGTCGTTGTACATGAGTTTTGAAATGCGTTTCTGTAAAGGACTGTCGTTACACATGAGTTTTTAAATGTGTTTTTCTGAAGGAGTGTTGTTGTACAAGAATCTTGAAATGAGTTTTTCTGTACAACTGTCGTTGTACATGAGTTTTGAAATGCGTTTCTGTAAAGGACTGTCGTTGTACATGAGTTTTTAAATGCGTTTTTCTGAAGGAGTGTTGTTGTACAAGAATCCTGAAATGAGTTTTTCTGTAGCAGTGTTGTAGTGCAAGAGTTTTGAAATGTGTTTCTGTAAACAACTGTCGTTGTACATGAGTCTTGAAATGAGTTTCTGTAAAGGACTGTCGTTGTACATGAGTTTTGAAATGCGTTTCTGTAAAGGACTGTCGTTGTACATGAGTTTTTAAATGCGTTTTTCTGAAGGAGTGTTGTTGTACAAGAATCTTGAAATGAGTTTTTCTGTAGCAGTGTTGTAGTGCAAGAGTTTTGAAATGTGTTTCTGTAAACAACTGTCGTTGTACATGAGTCTTGAAATGTGTTTCTGTAAACAACTGTCGTTGTACATGAGTTTTGAAATGCGTTTCTGTAAAGGACTGTCGTTGTACATGAGTTTTTAAATGCGTTTTTCTGAAGGAGTGTTGTTGTACAAGAATCTTGAAATGAGTTTTTCTGTAGCAGTGTTGTAGTGCAAGAGTTTTGAAATGTGTTTCTGTAAACAACTGTCGTTGTACATGAGTTTTGAAATGCGTTTCTGTAAAGGACTGTCGTTACACATGAGTTTTTAAATGTGTTTTTCTGAAGGAGTGTTGTTGTACAAGAATCTTGAAATGAGTTTTTCTGTACAACTGTCGTTGTACATGAGTTTTGAAATGCGTTTCTGTAAAGGACTGTCGTTGTACATGAGTTTTTAAATGCGTTTTTCTGAAGGAGTGTTGTTGTACAAGAATCTTGAAATGAGTTTTTCTGTAGCAGTGTTGTAGTGCAAGAGTTTTGAAATGTGTTTCTGTAAACAACTGTCGTTGTACATGAGTTTTGAAATGCGTTTCTGTAAAGGACTGTCGTTGTACATGAGTTTTTAAATGTGTTTCTCTGAAGGACCGTTGTTGTACAAGGATCTTGAAATGAGTTTTTCTGTAGCAGTGTTGTAGTGCAAGAGTTTTGAAATGTGTTTCTGTAAACAACTGTCGTTGTACATGAGTTTTGAAATGCGTTTCTGTTAAGGACTGTCGTTGTACATGAGTTTTTAAATGCGTTTTTCTGAAGGAGTGTTGTTGTACAAGAATCTTGAAATGAGTTTTTCTGTAGCAGTGTTGTAGTGCAAGAGTTTTGAAATGTGTTTCTGTAAACAACTGTCGTTGTACATGAGTCTTGAAATGAGTTTCTGTAAAGGACTGTCGTTGTACATGAGTTTTGAAATGCGTTTCTGTAAAGGACTGTCATTGTACATGAAGTTTTAAATGCGTTTTTCTGAAGGAGTGTTGTTGTACAAGAATCCTGAAATGAGTTTTTCTGAAGGAGTGTTGTAGTGCAAGAGTCTTGAAATGTGTTTTTCTGAAGGACCGTTGTAGTGCAAGAGTTTTGAAATGTGTTTCTGTAAACAACTGTCGTTGTACAAGAGTTTTGAAATGCGTTTCTGTAAAGGACTGTCGTTGTACATGAGTTTTTAAATGCGTTTTTCTGAAGGAGTGTTGTTGTACAAGAATCTTGAAATGAGTTTTTCTGTAGCAGTGGTGTAGTGCAAGAGTTTTGAAATGTGTTTCTGTAAACAACTGTCGTTGTACAAGAGTTTTGAAATGCGTTTCTGTAAAGGACTGTCGTTGTACATGAGTTTTTAAATGCGTTTTTCTGAAGGAGTGTTGTTGTACAAGAATCTTTAAATGAGTTTTTCTGTAGCAGTGTTGTAGTGCAAGAGTTTTGAAATGCGTTTCTGTAAAGGACTGTCGTTGTACATGAGTTTTTAAATGCGTTTTTCTGAAGGAGTGTTGTTGTACAAGAATCTTGAAATGAGTTTTTCTGTAGCAGTGTTGTAGTGCAAGAGTTTTGAAATGTGTTTCTGTAAACAACTGTCGTTGTACATGAGTTTTGAAATGCGTTTCTGTAAAGGACTGTCGTTACACATGAGTTTTTAAATGTGTTTTTCTGAAGGAGTGTTGTTGTACAAGAATCTTGAAATGAGTTTTTCTGTACAACTGTCGTTGTACATGAGTTTTGAAATGCGTTTCTGTAAAGGACTGTCGTTGTACATGAGTTTTTAAATGCGTTTTTCTGAAGGAGTGTTGTTGTACAAGAATCTTGAAATGAGTTTTTCTGTAGCAGTGTTGTAGTGCAAGAGTTTTGAAATGTGTTTCTGTAAACAACTGTCGTTGTACATGAGTTTTGAAATGCGTTTCTGTAAAGGACTGTCGTTGTACATGAGTTTTTAAATGCGTTTTTCTGAAGGAGTGTTGTTGTACAAGAGTCTTGAAATGAGTTTTTCTGTAGCAGTGTTGTAGTGCAAGAGTTTTGAAATGT
The DNA here is from genome assembly GCA_905220385.1 of Xylota sylvarum. Taxonomy (NCBI): domain Eukaryota; kingdom Metazoa; phylum Arthropoda; class Insecta; order Diptera; family Syrphidae; genus Xylota; species Xylota sylvarum. The sequence goes on from CAJMZQ010000061.1 coordinate 369,129, forward strand.
GTTTCTGTAAACAACTGTCGTTGTACATGAGTTTTGAAATGCGTTTCTGTAAAGGACTGTCGTTGTACATGAGTTTTTAAATGCGTTTTTCTGAAGGAGTGTTGTTGTACAAGAATCTTGAAATGAGTTTTTCTGTAGCAGTGTTGTAGTGCAAGAGTTTTGAAATGCGTTTCTGTAAAGGACTGTCGTTGTACATGAGTTTTTAAATGCGTTTCTCTGAAGGAGTGTTGTTGTACAAGAATCTTGAAATGAGTTTTTCTGTAGCAGTGTTGTAGTGCAAGAGTTTTGAAATGTGTTTCTGTAAACAACTGTCGTTGTACATGAGTTTTGAAATGCGTTTCTGTAAAGGACTGTCGTTACACATGAGTTTTTAAATGTGTTTTTCTGAAGGAGTGTTGTTGTACAAGAATCTTGAAATGAGTTTTTCTGTACAACTGTCGTTGTACATGAGTTTTGAAATGCGTTTCTGTAAAGGACTGTCGTTGTACATGAGTTTTTAAATGTGTTTCTCTGAAGGAGTGTTGTTGTACAAGAATCTTGAAATGAGTTTTTCTGTAGCAGTGTTGTAGTGCAAGAGTTTTGAAATGTGTTTCTGTAAACAACTGTCGTTGTACATGAGTTTTGAAATGCGTTTCTGTAAAGGACTGTCGTTGTACATGAGTTTTTAAATGCGTTTTTCTGAAGGAGTGTTGTTGTACAAGAATCTTGAAATGAGTTTTTCTGTAGCAGTGTTGTAGTGCAAGAGTTTTGAAATGCGTTTCTGTAAAGGACTGTCGTTGTACATGAGTTTTTAAATGCGTTTCTCTGAAGGAGTGTTGTTGTACAAGAATCTTGAAATGAGTTTTTCTGTAGCAGTGTTGTAGTGCAAGAGTTTTGAAATGTGTTTCTGTAAACAACTGTCGTTGTACATGAGTTTTGAAATGCGTTTCTGTAAAGGACTGTCGTTACACATGAGTTTTTAAATGTGTTTTTCTGAAGGAGTGTTGTTGCACAAGAATCTTGAAATGAGTTTTTCTGTACAACTGTCGTTGTACATGAGTTTTGAAATGCGTTTCTGTAAAGGACTGTCGTTGTACATGAGTTTTTAAATGTGTTTCTCTGAAGGAGTGTTGTTGTACAAGAATCTTGAAATGAGTTTTTCTGTAGCAGTGTTGTAGTGCAAGAGTTTTGAAATGTGTTTCTGTAAACAACTGTCGTTGTACATGAGTTTTGAAATGCGTTTCTGTAAAGGACTGTCGTTGTACATGAGTTTTGAAATGCGTTTTTCTGAAGGAGTGTTGTTGTACAAGAATCTTGAAATGAGTTTTTCTGTAGCAGTGTTGTAGTGCAAGAGTTTTGAAATGTGTTTCTGTAAAGGACTGTCGTTGTACATGAGTTTTGAAATGCGTTTCTGTAAAGGACTGTCGTTGTACATGAGTTTTTAAATGCGTTTTTCTGAAGGAGTGTTGTTGTACAAGAATCTTGAAATGAGTTTTTCTGTAGCAGTGTTGTAGTGCAAGAGTTTTGAAATGCGTTTCTGTAAAGGACTGTCGTTGTACATGAGTTTTTAAATGCGTTTTTCTGAAGGAGTGTTGTTGTACAAGAATCTTGAAATGAGTTTTTCTGTAGCAGTGTTGTAGTGCAAGAGTTTTGAAATGTGTTTCTGTAAAGGACTGTCGTTGTACATGAGTTTTGAAATGCGTTTCTGTAAAGGACTGTCGTTGTACATGAGTTTTTAAATGCGTTTTTCTGAAGGAGTGTTGTTGTACAAGAATCTTGAAATGAGTTTTTCTGTAGCAGTGTTGTAGTGCAAGAGTTTTGAAATGTGTTTCTGTAAACAACTGTAGTTGTACATGAGTTTTGAAATGCGTTTCTGTAAAGGACTGTCGTTGTACATGAGTTTTTAAATGCGTTTTTCTGAAGGAGTGTTGTTGTACAAGAATCTTGAAATGAGTTTTTCTGTAGCAGTGTTGTAGTGCAAGAGTTTTGAAATGTGTTTCTGTAAACAACTGTCGATGTACATGAGTTTTGAAATGCGTTTCTGTAAAGGACTGTCGTTGTACATGAGTTTTTAAATGCGTTTTTCTGAAGGAGTGTTGTTGTACAAGAATCTTGAAATGAGTTTTTCTGTAGCAGTGTTGTAGTGCAAGAGTTTTGAAATGCGTTTCTGTAAAGGACTGTCGTTGTACATGAGTTTTTAAATGTGTTTTTCTGAAGGAGCGTTGTTGTACAAGAGTCTTGAAATGTGTTTTTCTGAAGGACCGTTGTTGTACAAGAATCTTGAAATGAGTTTTTCTGTAGCAGTGTTGTAGTGCAAGAGTTTTGAAATGTGTTTCTGTAAAGGACTGTCGTTGTACATGAGTTTTGAAATGCGTTTCTGTAAAGGACTGTCGTTGTACATGAGTTTTTAAATGCGTTTTTCTGAAGGAGTGTTGTTGTACAAGAATCTTGAAATGAGTTTTTCTGTAGCAGTGTTGTAGTGCAAGAGTTTTGAAATGTGTTTCTGTAAACAACTGTCGTTGTACATGAGTTTTGAAATGCGTTTCTGTAAAGGACTGTCGTTGTACATGAGTTTTTAAATGTGTTTCTCTGAAGGAGTGTTGTTGTACAAGAATCTTGAAATGAGTTTTTCTGTAGCAGTGTTGTAGTGCAAGAGTTTTGAAATGTGTTTCTGTAAACAACTGTCGTTGTACAAGAGTTTTGAAATGCGTTTCTGTAAAGGACTGTCGTTGTACATGAGTTTTTAAATGCGTTTTTCTGAAGGAGTGTTGTTGTACAAGAATCTTGAAGTGTGTTTTTCTGTAGCAGTGTTGTAGTGCAAGGGTTTTGAAATGTGTTTCTGTAAACAACTGTCGTTGTACATGAGTTTTGAAATGCGTTTCTGTAAACAACTGTCGTTGTACATGAGTTTTGAAATGCGTTTCTCTGAAGGAGTGTTGTTGTACATGAGTCTTGAAATGAGTTTTTCTGAAGGACCGTTGTTGTACAAGAATCTTGAAATGAGTTTTTCTGTAGCAGTGTTGTAGTGCAAGAGTTTTGAAATGTGTTTCTGTAAACAACTGTCGTTGTACAAGAGTTTTGAAATGCGTTTCTGTAAAGGACTAGCAGTGTTGTAGTGCAAGAGTTTTGAAATGTGTTTCTGTAAACAACTGTCGTTGTACATGAGTTTTGAAATGCGTTTCTGTAAAGGACTGTCGTTGTACATGAGTTTTTAAATGTGTTTTTCTGAAGGAGTGTTGTTGTACAAGAATCTTGAAATGAGTTTTTCTGTAGCAGTGTTGTAGTGCAAGAGTTTTGAAATGTGTTTCTGTAAACAACTGTCGTTGTACATGAGTTTTGAAATGCGTTTCTGTAAAGGACTGTCGTTGTACATGAGTTTTTAAATGCGTTTTTCTGAAGGAGCGTTGTTGTACAAGAATCTTGAAATGAGTTTTTCTGTAGCAGTGTTGTAGTGCAAGAGTTTTGAAATGCGTTTCTGTAAAGGACTGTCGTTGTACATGAGTTTTTAAATGCGTTTTTCTGAAGGAGTGTTGTTGTACAAGAATCTTGAAATGAGTTTTTCTGTAGCAGTGTTGTAGTGCAAGAGTTTTGAAATGTGTTTTTCTGAAGGAGTGTTGTTGTACAAGAATCTTGAAATGAGTTTTTCTGAAGGAGTGTTGTTGTACAAGAATCTTGAAATGAGTTTTTCTGAAGGAGTGTTGTAGTGCAAGAGTTTTGAAATGTGTTTTTCTGAAGGAGTGTTGTTGTACAAGAATCTTGAAATGAGTTTTTCTGTAGCAGTGTTGTAGTGCAAGAGTTTTGAAATGTGTTTCTGTAAAGGACTGTCGTTGTACATGAGTTTTTAAATGCGTTTTTCTGAAGGACCGTTGTTGTACAAGAATCTTGAAATGAGTTTTTCTGTAGCAGTGTTGTAGTGCAAGAGTTTTGAAATGTGTTTCTGTAAACAACTGTCGTTGTACATGAGTTTTGAAATGCGTTTCTGTAAAGGACTGTCGTTGTACAAGAGTTTTGAAATGCGTTTTTCTGAAGGAGTGTTGTTGTACAAGAATCTTGAAATGAGTTTTTCTGTAGCAGTGTTGTAGTGCAAGAGTTTTGAAATGCGTTTCTGTAAAGGACTGTCGTTGTACATGAGTTTTGAAATGCGTTTCTGTAAAGGACTGTCGTTGTACATGAGTTTTTAAATGCGTTTTTCTGAAGGAGTGTTGTTGTACAAGAATCTTGAAATGAGTTTTTCTGTAGCAGTGTTGTAGTGCAAGAGTTTTGAAATGCGTTTCTGTAAAGGACTGTCGTTGTACATGAGTTTTTAAATGCGTTTTTCTGAAGGAGTGTTGTTGTACAAGAATCTTGAAATGAGTTTTTCTGTAGCAGTGTTGTAGTGCAAGAGTTTTGAAATGTGTTTCTGTAAAGGACTGTCGTTGTACATGAGTTTTGAAATGCGTTTCTGTAAAGGACTGTCGTTGTACATGAGTTTTTAAATGCGTTTTTCTGAAGGAGTGTTGTTGTACAAGAATCTTGAAATGAGTTTTTCTGTAGCAGTGTTGTAGTGCAAGAGTTTTGAAATGTGTTTCTGTAAACAACTGTAGTTGTACATGAGTTTTGAAATGCGTTTCTGTAAAGGACTGTCGTTGTACATGAGTTTTTAAATGCGTTTTTCTGAAGGAGTGTTGTTGTACAAGAATCTTGAAATGAGTTTTTCTGTAGCAGTGTTGTAGTGCAAGAGTTTTGAAATGTGTTTCTGTAAACAACTGTCGATGTACATGAGTTTTGAAATGCGTTTCTGTAAAGGACTGTCGTTGTACATGAGTTTTTAAATGCGTTTTTCTGAAGGAGTGTTGTTGTACAAGAATCTTGAAATGAGTTTTTCTGTAGCAGTGTTGTAGTGCAAGAGTTTTGAAATGCGTTTCTGTAAAGGACTGTCGTTGTACATGAGTTTTTAAATGTGTTTTTCTGAAGGAGCGTTGTTGTACAAGAGTCTTGAAATGTGTTTTTCTGAAGGACCGTTGTTGTACAAGAATCTTGAAATGAGTTTTTCTGTAGCAGTGTTGTAGTGCAAGAGTTTTGAAATGTGTTTCTGTAAAGGACTGTCGTTGTACATGAGTTTTGAAATGCGTTTCTGTAAAGGACTGTCGTTGTACATGAGTTTTTAAATGCGTTTTTCTGAAGGAGTGTTGTTGTACAAGAATCTTGAAATGAGTTTTTCTGTAGCAGTGTTGTAGTGCAAGAGTTTTGAAATGTGTTTCTGTAAACAACTGTCGTTGTACATGAGTTTTGAAATGCGTTTCTGTAAAAGACTGTCGTTGTACATGAGTTTTTAAATGTGTTTCTCTGAAGGAGTGTTGTTGTACAAGAATCTTGAAATGAGTTTTTCTGTAGCAGTGTTGTAGTGCAAGAGTTTTGAAATGTGTTTCTGTAAACAACTGTCGTTGTACAAGAGTTTTGAAATGCGTTTCTGTAAAGGACTGTCGTTGTACATGAGTTTTTAAATGCGTTTTTCTGAAGGAGTGTTGTTGTACAAGAATCTTGAAATGTGTTTTTCTGAAGGACCGTTGTAGTGCAAGAGTTTTGAAATGTGTTTCTGTAAACAACTGTCATTGTACATGAGTTTTGAAATGCGTTTCTGTAAACAACTGTCGTTGTACATGAGTTTTGAAATGCGTTTCTCTGAAGGAGTGTTGTTGTACATGAGTCTTGAAATGAGTTTTTCTGAAGGACCGTTGTTGTACAAGAATCTTGAAATGAGTTTTTCTGTAGCAGTGTTGTAGTGCAAGAGTTTTGAAATGTGTTTCTGTAAACAACTGTCGTTGTACAAGAGTTTTGAAATGCGTTTCTGTAAAGGACTGTCGTTGTACATGAGTTTTTAAATGCGTTTTTCTGAAGGAGTGTCGTTGTACATGAGTTTTGAAATGCGTTTCTCTGAAGGAGTGTTGTTGTACAAGAATCTTGAAATGAGTTTTTCTGTAGCAGTGTTGTAGTGCAAGAGTTTTGAAATGTGTTTCTGTAAACAACTGTCGTTGTACATGAGTTTTGAAATGCGTTTCTGTAAAGGACTGTCGTTGTACATGAGTTTTTAAATGCGTTTTTCTGAAGGAGCGTTGTTGTACAAGAATCTTGAAATGAGTTTTTCTGTAGCAGTGTTGTAGTGCAAGAGTTTTGAAATGTGTTTCTGTAAACAACTGTCGTTGTACATGAGTTTTGAAATGCGTTTCTGTAAAGGACTGTCGTTGTACATGAGTTTTTAAATGCGTTTTTCTGAAGGAGTGTTGTTGTACAAGAATCTTGAAATGAGTTTTTCTGAAGGAGTGTTGTAGTGCAAGAGTTTTGAAATGTGTTTTTCTGAAGGAGTGTTGTTGTACAAGAATCTAAATGCGTTTTTCTGAAGGAGTGTTGTTGTACAAGAATCTTGAAATGAGTTTTTCTGTAGCAGTGTTGTAGTGCAAGAGTTTTGAAATGTGTTTCTGTAAAGGACTGTCGTTGTACATGAGTTTTTAAATGCGTTTTTCTGAAGGAGTGTTGTTGTACAAGAATCTTGAAATGAGTTTTTCTGTGGCAGTGTTGTAGTGCAAGAGTTTTGAAATGCGTTTCTGTAAAGGACTGTCGTTGTACATGAGTTTTTAAATGCGTTTTTCTGAAGGAGTGTTGTTGTACAAGAATCTTGAAATGAGTTTTTCTGTAGCAGTGTTGTAGTGCAAGAGTTTTGAAATGTGTTTCTGTAAACAACTGTCGTTGTACAAGAGTTTTGAAATGCGTTTCTGTAAAGGACTGTCGTTGTACATGAGTTTTGAAATGCGTTTCTGTAAAGGACTGTCGTTGTACATGAGTTTTTAAATGCGTTTTTCTGAAGGAGTGTTGTTGTACAAGAATCTTGAAATGAGTTTTTCTGTAGCAGTGTTGTAGTGCAAGAGTTTTGAAATGTGTTTCTGTAAACACCTGTCGTTGTACATGAGTTTTGAAATGCGTTTCTGTAAAGGACTGTCGTTGTACATGAGTTTTTAAATGCGTTTTTCTGAAGGAGTGTTGTTGTACAAGAATCTTGAAATGAGTTTTTCTGTACAACTGTCGTTGTACATGAGTTTTGAAATGCGTTTCTGTAAAGGAAGTTTCTGTGAAGGAGTGTTGTTGTACAAGAATCTTGAAATGAGTTTTTCTGCAGCAGTGTTGTAGTGCAAGAGTTTTGAAATGTGTTTCTGTAAACAACTGTCGTTGTACATGAGTTTTGAAATGCGTTTCTGTAAAGGACTGTCGTTGTACATGAGTTTTTAAATGCGTTTTTCTGAAGGAGTGTTGTTGTACAAGAATCTTGAAATGAGTTTTTCTGTAGCAGTGTTGTAGTGCAAGAGTTTTGAAATGTGTTTCTGTAAACAACTGTCGTTGTACATGAGTTTTGAAATGTGTTTCTGTAAAGGACTGTCGTTGTACATGAGTTTTTAAATGCGTTTTTCTGAAGGAGCGTTGTTGTACAAGAGTCTTGAAATGTGTTTTTCTGAAGGACCGTTGTTGTACAAGAATCTTGAAATGAGTTTTTCTGTAGCAGTGTTGTAGAGCAAGAGTTTTGAAATGTGTTTCTGTAAACAACTGTCGTTGTACAAGAGTTTTGAAATGCGTTTCTGTAAAGGACTGTCGTTGTACATGAGTTTTGGAATGCGTTTCTCTGAAGGAGTGTTGTTGTACATGAGTCTTGAAATGAGTTTTTCTGAAGGACTGTTGTTGTACAAGAGTCTTGAAATGTGTTTTTCTGAAGGACCGTTGTAGTGCAAGAGTTTTGAAATGCGTTTCTGTAAAGGACTGTCGTTGTACATGAGTTTTTAAATGTGTTTTTCTGAAGGAGTGTTGTTGTACAAGAATCTTGAAATGAGTTTTTCTGTAGCAGTGTTGTAGTGCAAGAGTTTTGAAATGTATTTCTGTAAACAACTGTCGTTGTACATGAGTTTTGAAATGCGTTTCTGTAAAGGACTGTCGTTGTACATGAGTTTTTAAATGTGTTTCTCTGAAGAAGTGTTGTTGTACAAGAATCTTGAAATGAGTTTTTCTGTAGCAGTGTTGTAGTGCAAGAGTTTTGAAATGTGTTTCTGTAAACAACTGTCGTTGTACATGAGTTTTGAAATGCGTTTCTGTAAAGGACTGTCGTTGTACATGAGTTTTTAAATGCGTTTTTCTGAAGGAGTGTTGTTGTACAAGAATCTTGAAATGAGTTTTTCTGTAGCAGTGTTGTAGTGCAAGAGTTTTGAAATGTGTTTCTGTAAACAACTGTCGTTGTACATGAGTTTTGAAATGCGTTTCTGTAAAGGACTGTCGTTGTACATGAGTTTTTAAATGCGTTTTTCTGAAGGAGTGTTGTTGTACAAGAGTCTTGAAATGAGTTTTTCTGTAGCAGTGTTGTAGTGCAAGAGTTTTGAAATGTGTTTCTGTAAACAACTGTCGTTGTACATGAGTTTTGAAATGCGTTTCTGTAAAGGACTGTCGTTGTACATGAGTTTTTAAATGTGTTTTTCTGAAGGAGTGTTGTTGTACAAGAATCTTGAAATGAGTTTTTCTGTAGCAGTGTTGTAGTGCAAGAGTTTTGAAATGTGTTTCTGTAAACAACTGTCGTTGTACATGAGTTTTGAAATGCGTTTCTGTAAAGGACTGTCGTTGTACATGAGTTTTTAAATGCGTTTTTCTGAAGGAGCGTTGTTGTACAAGAATCTTGAAATGAGTTTTTCTGTAGCAGTGTTGTAGTGCAAGAGTTTTGAAATGCGTTTCTGTAAAGGACTGTCGTTGTACATGAGTTTTTAAATGCGTTTTTCTGAAGGAGTGTTGTTGTACAAGAATCTTGAAATGAGTTTTTCTGTAGCAGTGTTGTAGTGCAAGAGTTTTGAAATGTGTTTTTCTGAAGGAGTGTTGTTGTACAAGAATCTTGAAATGAGTTTTTCTGAAGGAGTGTTGTTGTACAAGAATCTTGAAATGAGTTTTTCTGAAGGAGTGTTGTAGTGCAAGAGTTTTGAAATGTGTTTTTCTGAAGGAGTGTTGTTGTACAAGAATCTTGAAATGAGTTTTTCTGTAGCAGTGTTGTAGTGCAAGAGTTTTGAAATGTGTTTCTGTAAAGGACTGTCGTTGTACATGAGTTTTTAAATGCGTTTTTCTGAAGGACCGTTGTTGTACAAGAATCTTGAAATGAGTTTTTCTGTAGCAGTGTTGTAGTGCAAGAGTTTTGAAATGTGTTTCTGTAAACAACTGTCGTTGTACATGAGTTTTGAAATGCGTTTCTGTAAAGGACTGTCGTTGTACATGAGTTTTGAAATGCGTTTTTCTGAAGGAGTGTTGTTGTACAAGAATCTTGAAATGAGTTTTTCTGTAGCAGTGTTGTAGTGCAAGAGTTTTGAAATGTGTTTCTGTAAAGGACTGTCGTTGTACATGAGTTTTGAAATGCGTTTCTGTAAAGGACTGTCGTTGTACATGAGTTTTTAAATGTGTTTTTCTGAAGGAGTGTTGTTGTACAAGAATCTTGAAATGAGTTTTTCTGTAGCAGTGTTGTAGTGCAAGAGTTTTGAAATGCGTTTCTGTAAAGGACTGTCGTTGTACATGAGTTTTTAAATGCGTTTTTCTGAAGGAGTGTTGTTGTACAAGAATCTTGAAATGAGTTTTTCTGTAGCAGTGTTGTAGTGCAAGAGTTTTGAAATGTGTTTCTGTAAAGGACTGTCGTTGTACATGAGTTTTGAAATGCGTTTCTGTAAAGGACTGTCGTTGTACATGAGTTTTTAAATGAGTTTTTCTGAAGGAGTGTTGTTGTACAAGAATCTTGAAATGAGTTTTTCTGTAGCAGTGTTGTAGTGCAAGAGTTTTGAAATGTGTTTCTGTAAACAACTGTAGTTGTACATGAGTTTTGAAATGCGTTTCTGTAAAGGACTGTCGTTGTACATGAGTTTTTAAATGCGTTTTTCTGAAGGAGTGTTGTTGTACAAGAATCTTGAAATGAATTTTTCTGTAGCAGTGTTGTAGTGCAAGAGTTTTGAAATGTGTTTCTGTAAACAACTGTCGTTGTACATGAGTTTTGAAATGCGTTTCTGTAAAGGACTGTCGTTGTACATGGGTTTTTAAATGTGTTTTTCTGAAGGAGTGTTGTTGTACAAGAATCTTGAAATGAGTTTTTCTGTAGCAGTGTTGTAGTGCAAGAGTTTTGAAATGTGTTTCTGTAAACAACTGTCGATGTACATGAGTTTTGAAATGCGTTTCTGTAAAGGACTGTCGTTGTACATGAGTTTTTAAATGCGTTTTTCTGAAGGAGTGTTGTTGTACAAGAATCTTGAAATGAGTTTTTCTGTAGCAGTGTTGTAGTGCAAGAGTTTTGAAATGCGTTTCTGTAAAGGACTGTCGTTGTACATGAGTTTTTAAATGTGTTTTTCTGAAGGAGCGTTGTTGTACAAGAGTCTTGAAATGTGTTTTTCTGAAGGACCGTTGTTGTACAAGAATCTTGAAATGAGTTTTTCTGTAGCAGTGTTGTAGTGCAAGAGTTTTGAAATGTGTTTCTGTAAAGGACTGTCGTTGTACATGAGTTTTGAAATGCGTTTCTGTAAAGGACTGTCGTTGTACATGAGTTTTTAAATGCGTTTTTCTGAAGGAGTGTTGTTGTACAAGAATCTTGAAATGAGTTTTTCTGTAGCAGTGTTGTAGTGCAAGAGTTTTGAAATGTGTTTCTGTAAACAACTGTCGTTGTACATGAGTTTTGAAATGCGTTTCTGTAAAAGACTGTCGTTGTACATGAGTTTTTAAATGTGTTTCTCTGAAGGAGTGTTGTTGTACAAGAATCTTGAAATGAGTTTTTCTGTAGCAGTGTTGTAGTGCAAGAGTTTTGAAATGTGTTTCTGTAAACAACTGTCGTTGTACAAGAGTTTTGAAATGCGTTTCTGTAAAGGACTGTCGTTGTACATGAGTTTTTAAATGCGTTTTTCTGAAGGAGTGTTGTTGTACAAGAATCTTGAAATGTGTTTTTCTGTAGCAGTGTTGTAGTGCAAGAGTTTTGAAATGTGTTTCTGTAAACAACTGTCGTTGTACATGAGTTTTGAAATGCGTTTCTGTAAACAACTGTCGTTGTACATGAGTTTTGAAATGCGTTTCTCTGAAGGAGTGTTGTTGTACATGAGTCTTGAAATGAGTTTTTCTGAAGGACCGTTGTTGTACAAGAATCTTGAAATGAGTTTTTCTGTAGCAGTGTTGTAGTGCAAGAGTTTTGAAATGTGTTTCTGTAAACAACTGTCGTTGTACAAGAGTTTTGAAATGCGTTTCTGTAAAGGACTGTCGTTGTACATGAGTTTTTAAATGCGTTTTTCTGAAGGAGTGTCGTTGTACATGAGTTTTGAAATGCGTTTCTCTGAAGGAGTGTTGTTGTACAAGAATCTTGAAATGAGTTTTTCTGTAGCAGTGTTGTAGTGCAAGAGTTTTGAAATGTGTTTCTGTAAACAACTGTCGTTGTACATGAGTTTTGAAATGCGTTTCTGTAAAGGACTGTCGTTGTACATGAGTTTTTAAATGTGTTTTTCTGAAGGAGTGTTGTTGTACAAGAATCTTGAAATGAGTTTTTCTGTAGCAGTGTTGTAGTGCAAGAGTTTTGAAATGTGTTTCTGTAAACAACTGTCGTTGTACATGAGTTTTGAAATGCGTTTCTGTAAAGGACTGTCGTTGTACATGAGTTTTTAAATGCGTTTTTCTGAAGGAGTGTTGTTGTACAAGAATCTTGAAATGTGTTTTTCTGTAGCAGTGTTGTAGTGCAAGAGTTTTGAAATGTGTTTCTGTAAACAACTGTCGTTGTACATGAGTTTTGAAATGCGTTTCTGTAAACAACTGTCGTTGTACATGAGTTTTGAAATGCGTTTCTCTGAAGGAGTGTTGTTGTACATGAGTCTTGAAATGAGTTTTTCTGAAGGACCGTTGTTGTACAAGAATCTTGAAATGAGTTTTTCTGTAGCAGTGTTGTAGTGCAAGAGTTTTGAAATGTGTTTCTGTAAACAACTGTCGTTGTACATGAGTTTTGAAATGCGTTTCTGTAAAGGACTGTCGTTGTACATGAGTTTTTAAATGCGTTTTTCTGAAGGAGTGTTGTTGTACAAGAATCTTGAAATGAGTTTTTCTGAAGGAGTGTTGTAGTGCAAGAGTTTTGAAATGTGTTTTTCTGAAGGAGTGTTGTTGTACAAGAATCTAAATGCGTTTTTCTGAAGGAGTGTTGTTGTACAAGAATCTTGAAATGTGTTTTTCTGTAGCAGTGTTGTAGTGCAAGAGTTTTGAAATGTGTTTCTGTAAACAACTGTCGTTGTACATGAGTTTTGAAATGCGTTTCTGTAAACAACTGTCGTTGTACATGAGTTTTGAAATGCGTTTCTCTGAAGGAGTGTTGTTGTACATGAGTCTTGAAATGAGTTTTTCTGAAGGACCGTTGTTGTACAAGAATCTTGAAATGAGTTTTTCTGTAGCAGTGTTGTAGTGCAAGAGTTTTGAAATGTGTTTCTGTAAACAACTGTCGTTGTACAAGAGTTTTGAAATGCGTTTCTGTAAAGGACTGTCGTTGTACATGAGTTTTTAAATGCGTTTTTCTGAAGGAGTGTCGTTGTACATGAGTTTTGAAATGCGTTTCTCTGAAGGAGTGTTGTTGTACAAGAATCTTGAAATGAGTTTTTCTGTAGCAGTGTTGTAGTGCAAGAGTTTTGAAATGTGTTTCTGTAAACAACTGTCGTTGTACATGAGTTTTGAAATGCGTTTCTGTAAAGGACTGTCGTTGTACATGAGTTTTTAAATGTGTTTTTCTGAAGGAGTGTTGTTGTACAAGAATCTTGAAATGAGTTTTTCTGTAGCAGTGTTGTAGTGCAAGAGTTTTGAAATGTGTTTCTGTAAACAACTGTCGTTGTACATGAGTTTTGAAAAGCGTTTCTGTAAAGGACTGTCGTTGTACATGAGTTTTTAAATGCGTTTTTCTGAAGGAGCGTTGTTGTACAAGAATCTTGAAATGAGTTTTTCTGTAGCAGTGTTGTAGTGCAAGAGTTTTGAAATGTGTTTCTGTAAACAACTGTCGTTGTACATGAGTTTTGAAATGCGTTTCTGTAAAGGACTGTCGTTGTACATGAGTTTTTAAATGCGTTTTTCTGAAGGAGTGTTGTTGTACAAGAATCTTGAAATGAGTTTTTCTGAAGGAGTGTTGTAGTGCAAGAGTTTTGAAATGTGTTTTTCTGAAGGAGTGTTGTTGTACAAGAATCTAAATGCGTTTTTCTGAAGGAGTGTTGTTGTACAAGAATCTTGAAATGAGTTTTTCTGTAGCAGTGTTGTAGTGCAAGAGTTTTGAAATGCGTTTCTGTAAAGGACTGTCGTTGTACATGAGTTTTTAAATGCGTTTTTCTGAAGGAGTGTTGTTGTACAAGAATCTTGAAATGAGTTTTTCTGTAGCAGTGTTGTAGTGCAAGAGTTTTGAAATGCGTTTCTGTAAAGGACTGTCGTTGTACATGAGTTTTTAAATGCGTTTTTCTGAAGGAGTGTTGTTGTACAAGAATCTTGAAATGAGTTTTTCTGTAGCAGTGTTGTAGTGCAAGAGTTTTGAAATGTGTTTCTGTAAACAACTGTCGTTGTACATGAGTTTTGAAATGCGTTTCTGTAAAGGACTGTCGTTGTACATGAGTTTTGAAATGCGTTTCTGTAAAGGACTGTCGTTGTACATGAGTTTTTAAATGCGTTTTTCTGAAGGAGTGTTGTTGTACAAGAATCTTGAAATGAGTTTTTCTGTAGCAGTGTTGTAGTGCAAGAGTTTTGAAATGTGTTTCTGTAAACAACTGTCGTTGTACATGAGTTTTGAAATGCGTTTCTGTAAAGGACTGTCGTTGTACATGAGTTTTTAAATGCGTTTTTCTGAAGGAGTGTTGTTGTACAAGAATCTTGAAATGAGTTTTTCTGTACAACTGTCGTTGTACATGAGTTTTGAAATGCGTTTCTGTAAAGGAAGTTTCTGTGAAGGAGTGTTGTTGTACAAAAATCTTGAAATGAGTTTTTCTGTAGCAGTGTTGTAGTGCAAGAGCTTTGAAATGTGTTTCTGTAAACAACTGTCGTTGTACATGAGTTTTGAAATGCGTTTCTGTAAAGGACTGTCGTTGTACATGAGTTTTTAAATGCGTTTTTCTGAAGGAGTGTTGTTGTACAAGAATCTTGAAATGACTTTTTCTGTAGCAGTGTTGTAGTGCAAGAGTTTTGAAATGTGTTTCTGTAAACAACTGTCGTTGTACATGAGTTTTGAAATGTGTTTCTGTAAAGGACTGTCGTTGTACATGAGTTTTTAAATGCGTTTTTCTGAAGGAGCGTTGTTGTACAAGAGTCTTGAAATGTGTTTTTCTGAAGGACCGTTGTTGTACAAGAATCTTGAAATGAGTTTTTCTGTAGCAGTGTTGTAGAGCAAGAGTTTTGAAATGTGTTTCTGTAAACAACTGTCGTTGTACAAGAGTTTTGAAATGCGTTTCTGTAAAGGACTGTCGTTGTACATGAGTTTTTAAATGCGTTTTTCTGAAGGAGTGTTGTTGTACAAGAATCTTGAAATGAGTTTTTCTGTAGCAGTGTTGTAGTGCAAGAGTTTTGAAATGTATTTCTGTAAACAACTGTCGTTGTACATGAGTTTTGAAATGCGTTTCTGTAAAGGACTGTCGTTGTACATGAGTTTTTAAATGTGTTTCTCTGAAGAAGTGTTGTTGTACAAGAATCTTGAAATGAGTTTTTCTGTAGCAGTGTTGTAGTGCAAGAGTTTTGAAATGTGTTTCTGTAAACAACTGTCGTTGTACATGAGTTTTGAAATGCGTTTCTGTAAAGGACTGTCGTTGTACATGAGTTTTTAAATGCGTTTTTCTGAAGGAGTGTTGTTGTACAAGAATCTTGAAATGAGTTTTTCTGTAGCAGTGTTGTAGTGCAAGAGTTTTGAAATGTGTTTCTGTAAACAACTGTCGTTGTACATGAGTTTTGAAATGCGTTTCTGTAAAGGACTGTCGTTGTACATGAGTTTTTAAATGCGTTTTTCTGAAGGAGTGTTGTTGTACAAGAGTCCTGAAATGAGTTTTTCTGTAGCAGTGTTGTAGTGCAAGAGTTTTGAAATGTGTTTCTGTAAACAACTGTCGTTGTACATGAGTTTTGAAATGCGTTTCTGTAAAGGACTGTCGTTGTACATGAGTTTTTAAATGTGTTTTTCTGAAGGAGTGTTGTTGTACAAGAATCTTGAAATGAGTTTTTCTGTAGCAGTGTTGTAGTGCAAGAGTTTTGAAATGTGTTTCTGTAAACAACTGTCGTTGTACATGAGTTTTGAAATGCGTTTCTGTAAAGGACTGTCGTTGTACATGAGTTTTTAAATGCGTTTTTCTGAAGGAGCGTTGTTGTACAAGAATCTTGAAATGAGTTTTTCTGTAGCAGTGTTGTAGTGCAAGAGTTTTGAAATGCGTTTCTGTAAAGGACTGTCGTTGTACATGAGTTTTTAAATGCGTTTTTCTGAAGGAGTGTTGTTGTACAAGAATCTTGAAATGAGTTTTTCTGTAGCAGTGTTGTAGTGCAAGAGTTTTGAAATGTGTTTTTCTGAAGGAGTGTTGTTGTACAAGAATCTTGAAATGAGTTTTTCTGAAGGAGTGTTGTTGTACAAGAATCTTGAAATGAGTTTTTCTGAAGGAGTGTTGTAGTGCAAGAGTTTTGAAATGTGTTTTTCTGAAGGAGTGTTGTTGTACAAGAATCTTGAAATGAGTTTTTCTGTAGCAGTGTTGTAGTGCAAGAGTTTTGAAATGTGTTTCTGTAAAGGACTGTCGTTGTACATGAGTTTTTAAATGCGTTTTTCTGAAGGACCGTTGTTGTACGAGAATCTTGAAATGAGTTTTTCTGTAGCAGTGTTGTAGTGCAAGAGTTTTGAAATGTGTTTCTGTAAAGGACTGTCGTTGTACATGAGTTTTGAAATGCGTTTCTGTAAAGGACTGTCGTTGTACATGAGTTTTTAAATGTGTTTTTCTGAAGGAGTGTTGTTGTACAAGAATCTTGAAATGAGTTTTTCTGTAGCAGTGTTGTAGTGCAAGAGTTTTGAAATGCGTTTCTGTAAAGGACTGTCGTTGTACATGAGTTTTTAAATGCGTTTTTCTGAAGGAGTGTTGTTGTACAAGAATCTTGAAATGAGTTTTTCTGTAGCAGTGTTGTAGTGCAAGAGTTTTGAAATGTGTTTCTGTAAAGGACTGTCGTTGTACATGAGTTTTGAAATGCGTTTCTGTAAAGGACTGTCGTTGTACATGAGTTTTTAAATGAGTTTTTCTGAAGGAGTGTTGTTGTACAAGAATCTTGAAATGAGTTTTTCTGTAGCAGTGTTGTAGTGCAAGAGTTTTGAAATGTGTTTCTGTAAACAACTGTAGTTGTACATGAGTTTTGAAATGCGTTTCTGTAAAGGACTGTCGTTGTACATGAGTTTTTAAATGCGTTTTTCTGAAGGAGTGTTGTTGTACAAGAATCTTGAAATGAATTTTTCTGTAGCAGTGTTGTAGTGCAAGAGTTTTGAAATGTGTTTCTGTAAACAACTGTCGTTGTACATGAGTTTTGAAATGCGTTTCTGTAAAGGACTGTCGTTGTACATGAGTTTTTAAATGTGTTTTTCTGAAGGAGTGTTGTTGTACAAGAATCTTGAAATGAGTTTTTCTGTAGCAGTGTTGTAGTGCAAGAGTTTTGAAATGTGTTTCTGTAAACAACTGTCGATGTACATGAGTTTTGAAATGCGTTTCTGTAAAGGACTGTCGTTGTACATGAGTTTTTAAATGCGTTTTTCTGAAGGAGTGTTGTTGTACAAGAATCTTGAAATGAGTTTTTCTGTAGCAGTGTTGTAGTGCAAGAGTTTTGAAATGCGTTTCTGTAAAGGACTGTCGTTGTACATGAGTTTTTAAATGTGTTTTTCTGAAGGAGCGTTGTTGTACAAGAGTCTTGAAATGTGTTTTTCTGAAGGACCGTTGTTGTACAAGAATCTTGAAATGAGTTTTTCTGTAGCAGTGTTGTAGTGCAAGAGTTTTGAAATGTGTTTCTGTAAAGGACTGTCGTTGTACATGAGTTTTGAAATGCGTTTCTGTAAAGGACTGTCGTTGTACATGAGTTTTTAAATGCGTTTTTCTGAAGGAGTGTTGTTGTACAAGAATCTTGAAATGAGTTTTTCTGTAGCAGTGTTGTAGTGCAAGAGTTTTGAAATGTGTTTCTGTAAACAACTGTCGTTGTACATGAGTTTTGAAATGCGTTTCTGTAAAGGACTGTCGTTGTACATGAGTTTTTAAATGCGTTTTTCTGAAGGAGTGTTGTTGTACAAGAATCTTGAAATGAGTTTTTCTGTAGCAGTGTTGTAGTGCAAGAGTTTTGAAATGCGTTTCTGTAAAGGACTGTCGTTGTACATGAGTTTTTAAATGTGTTTTTCTGAAGGAGCGTTGTTGTACAAGAGTCTTGAAATGTGTTTTTCTGAAGGACCGTTGTTGTACAAGAATCTTGAAATGAGTTTTTCTGTAGCAGTGTTGTAGTGCAAGAGTTTTGAAATGTGTTTCTGTAAAGGACTGTCGTTGTACATGAGTTTTGAAATGCGTTTCTGTAAAGGACTGTCGTTGTACATGAGTTTTTAAATGCGTTTTTCTGAAGGAGTGTTGTTGTACAAGAATCTTGAAATGAGTTTTTCTGTAGCAGTGTTGTAGTGCAAGAGTTTTGAAATGTGTTTCTGTAAACAACTGTCGTTGTACATGAGTTTTGAAATGCGTTTCTGTAAAAGACTGTCGTTGTACATGAGTTTTTAAATGTGTTTCTCTGAAGGAGTGTTGTTGTACAAGAATCTTGAAATGAGTTTTTCTGTAGCAGTGTTGTAGTGCAAGAGTTTTGAAATGTGTTTCTGTAAACAACTGTCGTTGTACAAGAGTTTTGAAATGCGTTTCTGTAAAGGACTGTCGTTGTACATGAGTTTTTAAATGCGTTTTTCTGAAGGAGTGTTGTTGTACAAGAATCTTGAAATGTGTTTTTCTGTAGCAGTGTTGTAGTGCAAGAGTTTTGAAATGTGTTTCTGTAAACAACTGTCGTTGTACATGAGTTTTGAAATGCGTTTCTGTAAACAACTGTCGTTGTACATGAGTTTTGAAATGCGTTTCTCTGAAGGAGTGTTGTTGTACATGAGTCTTGAAATGAGTTTTTCTGAAGGACCGTTGTTGTACAAGAATCTTGAAATGAGTTTTTCTGTAGTAGTGTTGTAGTGCAAGAGTTTTGAAATGTGTTTCTGTAAACAACTGTCGTTGTACAAGAGTTTTGAAATGCGTTTCTGTAAAGTACTGTCGTTGTACATGAGTTTTTAAATGCGTTTTTCTGAAGGAGTGTCGTTGTACATGAGTTTTGAAATGCGTTTCTCTGAAGGAGTGTTGTTGTACAAGAATCTTGAAATGAGTTTTTCTGTAGCAGTGTTGTAGTGCAAGAGTTTTGAAATGTGTTTCTGTAAACAACTGTCGTTGTACATGAGTTTTGAAATGCGTTTCTGTAAAGGACTGTCGTTGTACATGAGTTTTTAAATGTGTTTTTCTGAAGGAGTGTTGTTGTACAAGAATCTTGAAATGAGTTTTTCTGTAGCAGTGTTGTAGTGCAAGAGTTTTGAAATGTGTTTCTGTAAACAACTGTCGTTGTACATGAGTTTTGAAATGCGTTTCTGTAAAGGACTGTCGTTGTACATGAGTTTTTAAATGCGTTTTTCTGAAGGAGTGTTGTTGTACAAGAATCTTGAAATGTGTTTTTCTGTAGCAGTGTTGTAGTGCAAGAGTTTTGAAATGTGTTTCTGTAAACAACTGTCGTTGTACATGAGTTTTGAAATGCGTTTCTGTAAACAACTGTCGTTGTACATGAGTTTTGAAATGCGTTTCTCTGAAGGAGTGTTGTTGTACATGAGTCTTGAAATGAGTTTTTCTGAAGGACCGTTGTTGTACAAGAATCTTGAAATGAGTTTTTCTGTAGCAGTGTTGTAGTGCAAGAGTTTTGAAATGTGTTTCTGTAAACAACTGTCGTTGTACATGAGTTTTGAAATGCGTTTCTGTAAAGGACTGTCGTTGTACATGAGTTTTTAAATGCGTTTTTCTGAAGGAGTGTTGTTGTACAAGAATCTTGAAATGAGTTTTTCTGAAGGAGTGTTGTAGTGCAAGAGTTTTGAAATGTGTTTTTCTGAAGGAGTGTTGTTGTACAAGAATCTAAATGCGTTTTTCTGAAGGAGTGTTGTTGTACAAGAATCTTGAAATGTGTTTTTCTGTAGCAGTGTTGTAGTGCAAGAGTTTTGAAATGTGTTTCTGTAAACAACTGTCGTTGTACATGAGTTTTGAAATGCGTTTCTGTAAACAACTGTCGTTGTACATGAGTTTTGAAATGCGTTTCTCTGAAGGAGTGTTGTTGTACATGAGTCTTGAAATGAGTTTTTCTGAAGGACCGTTGTTGTACAAGAATCTTGAAATGAGTTTTTCTGTAGCAGTGTTGTAGTGCAAGAGTTTTGAAATGTGTTTCTGTAAACAACTGTCGTTGTACAAGAGTTTTGAAATGCGTTTCTGTAAAGGACTGTCGTTGTACATGAGTTTTTAAATGCGTTTTTCTGAAGGAGTGTCGTTGTACATGAGTTTTGAAATGCGTTTCTCTGAAGGAGTGTTGTTGTACAAGAATCTTGAAATGAGTTTTTCTGTAGCAGTGTTGTAGTGCAAGAGTTTTGAAATGTGTTTCTGTAAACAACTGTCGTTGTACATGAGTTTTGAAATGCGTTTCTGTAAAGGACTGTCGTTGTACATGAGTTTTTAAATGTGTTTTTCTGAAGGAGTGTTGTTGTACAAGAATCTTGAAATGAGTTTTTCTGTAGCAGTGTTGTAGTGCAAGAGTTTTGAAATGTGTTTCTGTAAACAACTGTCGTTGTACATGAGTTTTGAAATGCGTTTCTGTAAAGGACTGTCGTTGTACATGAGTTTTTAAATGCGTTTTTCTGAAGGAGCGTTGTTGTACAAGAATCTTGAAATGAGTTTTTCTGTAGCAGTGTTGTAGTGCAAGAGTTTTGAAATGTGTTTCTGTAAACAACTGTCGTTGTACATGAGTTTTGAAATGCGTTTCTGTAAAGGACTGTCGTTGTACATGAGTTTTTAAATGCGTTTTTCTGAAGGAGTGTTGTTGTACAAGAATCTTGAAATGAGTTTTTCTGAAGGAGTGTTGTAGTGCAAGAGTTTTGAAATGTGTTTTTCTGAAGGAGTGTTGTTGTACAAGAATCTAAATGCGTTTTTCTGAAGGAGTGTTGTTGTACAAGAATCTTGAAATGAGTTTTTCTGTAGCAGTGTTGTAGTGCAAGAGTTTTGAAATGCGTTTCTGTAAAGGACTGTCGTTGTACATGAGTTTTTAAATGCGTTTTTCTGAAGGAGTGTTGTTGTACAAGAATCTTGAAATGAGTTTTTCTGTGGCAGTGTTGTAGTGCAAGAGTTTTGAAATGCGTTTCTGTAAAGGACTGTCGTTGTACATGAGTTTTTAAATGCGTTTTTCTGAAGGAGTGTTGTTGTACAAGAATCTTGAAATGAGTTTTTCTGTAGCAGTGTTGTAGTGCAAGAGTTTTGAAATGTGTTTCTGTAAACAACTGTCGTTGTACAAGAGTTTTGAAATGCGTTTCTGTAAAGGACTGTCGTTGTACATGAGTTTTGAAATGCGTTTCTGTAAAGGACTGTCGTTGTACATGAGTTTTTAAATGCGTTTTTCTGAAGGAGTGTTGTTGTACAAGAATCTTGAAATGAGTTTTTCTGTAGCAGTGTTGTAGTGCAAGAGTTTTGAAATGTGTTTCTGTAAACAACTGTCGTTGTACATGAGTTTTGAAATGCGTTTCTGTAAAGGACTGTCGTTGTACATGAGTTTTTAAATGCGTTTTTCTGAAGGAGTGTTGTTGTACAAGAATCTTGAAATGAGTTTTTCTGTACAACTGTCGTTGTACATGAGTTTTGAAATGCGTTTCTGTAAAGGAAGTTTCTGTGAAGGAGTGTTGTTGTACAAGAATCTTGAAATGAGTTTTTCTGTAGCAGTGTTGTAGTGCAAGAGCTTTGAAATGTGTTTCTGTAAACAACTGTCGTTGTACATGAGTTTTGAAATGCGTTTCTGTAAAGGACTGTCGTTGTACATGAGTTTTTAAATGCGTTTTTCTGAAGGAGTGTTGTTGTACAAGAATCTTGAAATGAGTTTTTCTGTAGCAGTGTTGTAGTGCAAGAGTTTTGAAATGTGTTTCTGTAAACAACTGTCGTTGTACATGAGTTTTGAAATGTGTTTCTGTAAAGGACTGTCGTTGTACATGAGTTTTTAAATGCGTTTTTCTGAAGGAGCGTTGTTGTACAAGAGTCTTGAAATGTGTTTTTCTGAAGGACCGTTGTTGTACAAGAATCTTGAAATGAGTTTTTCTGTAGCAGTGTTGTAGAGCAAGAGTTTTGAAATGTGTTTCTGTAAACAACTGTCGTTGTACAAGAGTTTTGAAATGCGTTTCTGTAAAGGACTGTCGTTGTACATGAGTTTTGAAATGCGTTTCTCTGAAGGAGTGTTGTTGTACATGAGTCTTGAAATGAGTTTTTCTGAAGGACTGTTGTTGTACAAGAGTCTTGAAATGTGTTTTTCTGAAGGACCGTTGTAGTGCAAGAGTTTTGAAATGCGTTTCTGTAAAGGACTGTCGTTGTACATGAGTTTTTAAATGTGTTTTTCTGAAGGAGTGTTGTTGTACAAGAATCTTGAAATGAGTTTTTCTGAAGGAGTGTTGTTGTACAAGAATCTTGAAATGAGTTTTTCTGAAGGAGTGTTGTAGTGCAAGAGTTTTGAAATGTGTTTTTCTGAAGGAGTGTTGTTGTACAAGAATCTTGAAATGAGTTTTTCTGTAGCAGTGTTGTAGTGCAAGAGTTTTGAAATGTGTTTCTGTAAACAACTGTCGTTGTACATGAGTTTTGAAATGCGTTTCTGTAAAGGACTGTCGTTGTACATGAGTTTTTAAATGCGTTTTTCTGAAGGAGTGTTGTTGTACAAGAATCTTGAAATGAGTTTTTCTGTAGCAGTGTTGTAGTGCAAGAGTTTTGAAATGCGTTTCTGTAAAGGACTGTCGTTGTACATGAGTTTTTAAATGCGTTTTTCTGAAGGAGTGTTGTCGTACGAGAATCTTGAAATGAGTTTTTCTGTAGCAGTGTTGTAGTGCAAGAGTTTTGAAATGTGTTTCTGTAAACAACTGTCGTTGTACATGAGTTTTGAAATGCGTTTTTCTGAAGGAGTGTTGTTGTACAAGAATCTTGAAATGAGTTTTTCTGTAGCAGTGTTGTAGTGCAAGAGTTTTGAAATGTGTTTCTGTAAACAACTGTCGTTGTACATGAGTTTTGAAATGCGTTTCTGTAAAGGACTGTCGTTGTACATGAGTTTTTAAATGCGTTTTTCTGAAGGAGCGTTGTTGTACAAGAATCTTGAAATGAGTTTTTCTGAAGGAGTGTTGTTGTACAAGAATCTTGAAATGAGTTTTTCTGAAGGAGTGTTGTAGTGCAAGAGTTTTGAAATGTGTTTCTGTAAACAACTGTCGTTGTACATGAGTTTTGAAATGCGTTTCTGTAAAGGACTGTCGTTGTACATGAGTTTTTAAATGCGTTTTTCTGAAGGAGTGTTGTTGTACAAGAATCTTGAAATGAGTTTTTCTGAAGGAGTGTTGTTGTACAAGAATCTTGAAATGAGTTTTTCTGAAGGAGTGTTGTAGTGCAAGAGTTTTGAAATGTGTTTTTCTGAAGGAGTGTTGTTGTACAAGAATCTTGAAATGAGTTTTTCTGTAGCAGTGTTGTAGTGCAAGAGTTTTGAAATGTGTTTCTGTAAACAACTGTCGTTGTACATGAGTTTTGAAATGCGTTTCTGTAAACAACTGTCGTTGTACATGAGTTTTGAAATGCGTTTCTCTGAAGGAGTGTTGTTGTACATGAGTCTTGAAATGAGTTTTTCTGAAGGACCGTTGTTGTACAAGAATCTTGAAATGAGTTTTTCTGTAGCAGTGTTGTAGTGCAAGAGTTTTGAAATGTGTTTCTGTAAACAACTGTCGTTGTACAAGAGTTTTGAAATGCGTTTCTGTAAAGGACTGTCGTTGTACATGAGTTTTTAAATGCGTTTTTCTGAAGGAGTGTCGTTGTACATGAGTTTTGAAATGCGTTTCTCTGAAGGAGTGTTGTTGTACAAGAATCTTGAAATGAGTTTTTCTGTAGCAGTGTTGTAGTGCAAGAGTTTTGAAATGTGTTTCTGTAAACAACTGTCGTTGTACATGAGTTTTGAAATGCGTTTCTGTAAAGGACTGTCGTTGTACATGAGTTTTTAAATGTGTTTTTCTGAAGGAGTGTTGTTGTACAAGAATCTTGAAATGAGTTTTTCTGTAGCAGTGTTGTAGTGCAAGAGTTTTGAAATGTGTTTCTGTAAACAACTGTCGTTGTACATGAGTTTTGAAATGCGTTTCTGTAAAGGACTGTCGTTGTACATGAGTTTTTAAATGCGTTTTTCTGAAGGAGCGTTGTTGTACAAGAATCTTGAAATGAGTTTTTCTGTAGCAGTGTTGTAGTGCAAGAGTTTTGAAATGTGTTTCTGTAAACAACTGTCGTTGTACATGAGTTTTGAAATGCGTTTCTGTAAAGGACTGTCGTTGTACATGAGTTTTTAAATGCGTTTTTCTGAAGGAGTGTTGTTGTACAAGAATCTTGAAATGAGTTTTTCTGAAGGAGTGTTGTAGTGCAAGAGTTTTGAAATGTGTTTTTCTGAAGGAGTGTTGTTGTACAAGAATCTAAATGCGTTTTTCTGAAGGAGTGTTGTTGTACAAGAATCTTGAAATGAGTTTTTCTGTAGCAGTGTTGTAGTGCAAGAGTTTTGAAATGCGTTTCTGTAAAGGACTGTCGTTGTACATGAGTTTTTAAATGCGTTTTTCTGAAGGAGTGTTGTTGTACAAGAATCTTGAAATGAGTTTTTCTGTGGCAGTGTTGTAGTGCAAGAGTTTTGAAATGCGTTTCTGTAAAGGACTGTCGTTGTACATGAGTTTTTAAATGCGTTTTTCTGAAGGAGTGTTGTACAAGAATCTTGAAATGAGTTTTTCTGTAGCAGTGTTGTAGTGCAAGAGTTTTGAAATGTGTTTCTGTAAACAACTGTCGTTGTACAAGAGTTTTGAAATGCGTTTCTGTAAAGGACTGTCGTTGTACATGAGTTTTGAAATGCGTTTCTGTAAAGGACTGTCGTTGTACATGAGTTTTTAAATGCGTTTTTCTGAAGGAGTGTTGTTGTACAAGAATCTTGAAATGAGTTTTTCTGTAGCAGTGTTGTAGTGCAAGAGTTTTGAAATGTGTTTCTGTAAACAACTGTCGTTGTACATGAGTTTTGAAATGCGTTTCTGTAAAGGACTGTCGTTGTACATGAGTTTTTAAATGCGTTTTTCTGAAGGAGTGTTGTTGTACAAGAATCTTGAAATGAGTTTTTCTGTACAACTGTCGTTGTACATGAGTTTTGAAATGCGTTTCTGTAAAGGAAGTTTCTGTGAAGGAGTGTTGTTGTACAAGAATCTTGAAATGAGTTTTTCTGTAGCAGTGTTGTAGTGCAAGAGCTTTGAAATGTGTTTCTGTAAACAACTGTCGTTGTACATGAGTTTTGAAATGCGTTTCTGTAAAGGACTGTCGTTGTACATGAGTTTTTAAATGCGTTTTTCTGAAGGAGTGTTGTTGTACAAGAATCTTGAAATGAGTTTTTCTGTAGCAGTGTTGTAGTGCAAGAGTTTTGAAATGTGTTTCTGTAAACAACTGTCGTTGTACAAGAGTTTTGAAATGCGTTTTTCTGAAGGAGCGTTGTTGTACAAGAGTCTTGAAATGTGTTTTTCTGAAGGAGCGTTGTTGTACAAGAGTCTTGAAATGTGTTTTTCTGAAGGACCGTTGTTGTACAAGAATCTTGAAATGAGTTTTTCTGTAGCAGTGTTGTAGAGCAAGAGTTTTGAAATGTGTTTCTGTAAACAACTGTCGTTGTACAAGAGTTTTGAAATGCGTTTCTGTAAAGGACTGTCGTTGTACATGAGTTTTGAAATGCGTTTCTCTGAAGGAGTGTTGTTGTACATGAGTCTTGAAATGAGTTTTTTTGAAGGACTGTTGTTGTACAAGAGTCTTGAAATGTGTTTTTCTGAAGGACCGTTGTAGTGCAAGAGTTTTGAAATGCGTTTCTGTAAAGGACTGTCGTTGTACATGAGTTTTTAAATGTGTTTTTCTGAAGGAGTGTTGTTGTACAAGAATCTTGAAATGAGTTTTTCTGTAGCAGTGTTGTAGTGCAAGAGTTTTGAAATGTGTTTCTGTAAACAACTGTCGTTGTACATGAGTTTTGAAATGCGTTTCTGTAAAGGACTGTCGTTGTACATGAGTTTTTAAATGCGTTTTTCTGAAGGAGTGTTGTTGTACAAGAATCTTGAAATGAGTTTTTCTGTAGCAGTGTTGTAGTGCAAGAGTTTTGAAATGCGTTTCTGTAAAGGACTGTCGTTGTACATGAGTTTTTAAATGCGTTTTTCTGAAGGAGTGTTGTCGTACAAGAATCTTGAAATGAGTTTTTCTGTAGCAGTGTTGTAGTGCAAGAGTTTTGAAATGTGTATCTGTAAACAACTGTCGTTGTACATGAGTTTTGAAATGCGTTTTTCTGAAGGAGTGTTGTTGTACAAGAATCTTGAAATGAGTTTTTCTGTAGCAGTGTTGTAGTGCAAGAGTTTTGAAATGTGTTTCTGTAAACAACTGTCGTTGTACATGAGTTTTGAAATGCGTTTCTGTAAAGGACTGTCGTTGTACATGAGTTTTTAAATGCGTTTTTCTGAAGGAGCGTTGTTGTACAAGAATCTTGAAATGAGTTTTTCTGAAGGAGTGTTGTTGTACAAGAATCTTGAAATGAGTTTTTCTGTAGCAGTGTTGTAGTGCAAGAGTTTTGAAATGTGTATCTGTAAACAACTGTCGTTGTACATGAGTTTTGAAATGCGTTTTTCTGAAGGAGTGTTGTTGTACAAGAATCTTGAAATGAGTTTTTCTGTAGCAGTGTTGTAGTGCAAGAGTTTTGAAATGTGTTTTTCTGAAGGAGTGTTGTTGTACAAGAATCTTGAAATGAGTTTTTCTGAAGGAGTGTTGTAGTGCAAGAGTTTTGAAATGTGTTTTTCTGAAGGAGTGTTGTTGTACAAGAATCTTGAAATGAGTTTTTCTGTAGCAGTGTTGTAGTGCAAGAGTTTTGAAATGTGTTTCTGTAGACAACTGTCGTTGTACATGAGTTTTGAAATGCGTTTCTGTAAAGGAAGTTTCTGTGAAGGAGTGTTGTTGTACAAGAATCTTGAAATGAGTTTTTCTGTAGCAGTGTTGTAGTGCAAGAGCTTTGAAATGTGTTTCTGTAAACAACTGTCGTTGTACATGAGTTTTGAAATGCGTTTCTGTAAAGGACTGTCGTTGTACATGAGTTTTTAAATGCGTTTTTCTGAAGGAGTGTTGTTGTACAAGAATCTTGAAATGAGTTTTTCTGTAGCAGTGTTGTAGTGCAAGAGTTTTGAAATGTGTTTCTGTAAACAACTGTCGTTGTACATGAGTTTTGAAATGTGTTTCTGTAAAGGACTGTCGTTGTACATGAGTTTTTAAATGCGTTTTTCTGAAGGAGCGTTGTTGTACAAGAGTCTTGAAATGTGTTTTTCTGAAGGACCGTTGTTGTACAAGAATCTTGAAATGAGTTTTTCTGTAGCAGTGTTGTAGAGCAAGAGTTTTGAAATGTGTTTCTGTAAACAACTGTCGTTGTACAAGAGTTTTGAAATGCGTTTCTGTAAAGGACTGTCGTTGTACATGAGTTTTGAAATGCGTTTCTCTGAAGGAGTGTTGTTGTACATGAGTCTTGAAATGAGTTTTTCTGAAGGACTGTTGTTGTACAAGAGTCTTGAAATGTGTTTTTCTGAAGGACCGTTGTAGTGCAAGAGTTTTGAAATGCGTTTCTGTAAAGGACTGTCGTTGTACATGAGTTTTTAAATGTGTTTTTCTGAAGGAGTGTTGTTGTACAAGAATCTTGAAATGAGTTTTTCTGTAGCAGTGTTGTAGTGCAAGAGTTTTGAAATGTGTTTCTGTAAACAACTGTCGTTGTACATGAGTTTTGAAATGCGTTTCTGTAAAGGACTGTCGTTGTACATGAGTTTTTAAATGCGTTTTTCTGAAGGAGTGTTGTTGTACAAGAATCTTGAAATGAGTTTTTCTGTAGCAGTGTTGTAGTGCAAGAGTTTTGAAATGCGTTTCTGTAAAGGACTGTCGTTGTACATGAGTTTTTAAATGCGTTTTTCTGAAGGAGTGTTGTCGTACAAGAATCTTGAAATGAGTTTTTCTGTAGCAGTGTTGTAGTGCAAGAGTTTTGAAATGTGTATCTGTAAACAACTGTCGTTGTACATGAGTTTTGAAATGCGTTTTTCTGAAGGAGTGTTGTTGTACAAGAATCTTGAAATGAGTTTTTCTGTAGCAGTGTTGTAGTGCAAGAGTTTTGAAATGTGTTTCTGTAAACAACTGTCGTTGTACATGAGTTTTGAAATGCGTTTCTGTAAAGGACTGTCGTTGTACATGAGTTTTTAAATGCGTTTTTCTGAAGGAGCGTTGTTGTACAAGAATCTTGAAATGAGTTTTTCTGAAGGAGTGTTGTTGTACAAGAATCTTGAAATGAGTTTTTCTGAAGGAGTGTTGTAGTGCAAGAGTTTTGAAATGTGTTTCTGTAAACAACTGTCGTTGTACATGAGTTTTGAAATGCGTTTCTGTAAAGGACTGTCGTTGTACATGAGTTTTTAAATGCGTTTTTCTGAAGGAGTGTTGTTGTACAAGAATCTTGAAATGAGTTTTTCTGAAGGAGTGTTGTTGTACAAGAATCTTGAAATGAGTTTTTCTGAAGGAGTGTTGTAGTGCAAGAGTTTTGAAATGTGTTTTTCTGAAGGAGTGTTGTTGTACAAGAATCTTGAAATGAGTTTTTCTGTAGCAGTGTTGTAGTGCAAGAGTTTTGAAATGTGTTTCTGTAGACAACTGTCGTTGTACATGAGTTTTGAAATGCGTTTCTGTAAAGGACTGTCGTTGTACATGAGTTTTTAAATGCGTTTTTCTGAAGGACCGTTGTTGTACAAGAATCTTGAAATGAGTTTTTCTGTAGCAGTGTTGTAGTGCAAGAGTTTTGAAATGCGTTTCTGTAAAGGACTGTCGTTGTACATGAGTTTTTAAATGCGTTTTTCTGAAGGAGTGTTGTTGTACAAGAATCTTGAAATGAGTTTTTCTGTAGCAGTGTTGTAGTGCAAGAGTTTTGAAATGTGTTTCTGTAAACAACTGTCGTTGTACATGAGTTTTGAAATGCGTTTCTGTAAAGGACTGTCGTTGTACATGAGTTTTTAAATGCGTTTTTCTGAAGGAGTGTTGTTGTACAAGAGTCTTGAAATGTGTTTTTCTGAAGGACCGTTGTTGTACAAGAATCTTGAAATGAGTTTTTCTGTAGCAGTGTTGTAGTGCAAGAGTTTTGAAATGTGTTTCTGTAAAGGACTGTCGTTGTACATGAGTTTTTAAATGTGTTTCTCTGAAGGACCGTTGTTGTACAAGAATCTTGAAATGAGTTTTTCTGATGGAGTGTTGTTGTACAAGAATCTTGAAATGAGTTTTTCTGTAGCAGTGTTGTAGTGCAAGAGTTTTGAAATGTGTTTCTGTAAACAACTGTCGTTGTACATGAGTTTTTAAATGCGTTTTTCTGAAGGAGTGTTGTTGTACAAGAATCTTGAAATGAGTTTTTCTGTAGCAGTGTTGTAGTGCAAGAGTTTTGAAATGCGTTTCTGTAAAGGACTGTCGTTGTACATGAGTTTTGAAATGCGTTTTTCTGAAGGAGTGTTGTTGTACAAGAATCTTGAAATGAGTTTTTCTGTAGCAGTGTTGTAGTGCAAGAGTTTTGAAATGTGTTTCTGTAAAGGACTGTCGTTGTACATGAGTTTTTAAATGTGTTTTTCTGAAGGAGTGTTGTTGTACAAGAATCTTGAAATGAGTTTTTCTGTAGCAGTGTTGTAGTGCAAGAGTTTTGAAATGTGTTTCTGTAAACAACTGTCGTTGTACATGAGTTTTGAAATGCGTTTCTGTAAAGGACTGTCGTTGTACATGAGTTTTTAAATGCGTTTTTCTGAAGGACCGTTGTTGTACAAGAATCTTGAAATGAGTTTTTCTGTAGCAGTGTTGTAGTGCAAGAGTTTTGAAATGCGTTTCTGTAAAGGACTGTCGTTGTACATGAGTTTTTAAATGCGTTTTTCTGAAGTAGTGTTGTTGTACAAGAATCTTGAAATGAGTTTTTCTGTAGCAGTGTTGTAGTGCAAGAGTTTTGAAATGTGTTTCTGTAAACAACTGCCGTTGTACATGAGTTTTGAAATGCGTTTCTGTAAAGGACTGTCGTTGTACATGAGTTTTTAAATGCGTTTTTCTGAAGGACCGCTGTTGTACAAGAATCTTGAAATGAGTTTTTCTGTAGCAGTGTTGTAGTGCAAGAGTTTTGAAATGTGTTTCTGTAAACAACTGTCGTTGTACATGAGTTTTGAAATGCGTTTCTGTAAAGGACTGTCGTTGTACATGAGTTTTTAAATGCGTTTTTCTGAAGGAGTGTTGTTGTACAAGAATCTTGAAATGAGTTTTTCTGAAGGAGTGTTGTAGTGCAAGAGTTTTGAAATGTGTTTCTGTAAACAACTGTCGTTGTACATGAGTTTTGAAATGCGTTTCTGTAAAGGACTGTCGTTGTACATGAGTTTTTAAATGCGTTTTTCTGAAGGAGTGTTGTTGTACAAGAATCTTGAAATGAGTTTTTCTGAAGGAGTGTTGTTGTACAAGAATCTTGAAATGAGTTTTTCTGAAGGAGTGTTGTAGTGCAAGACTTTTGAAATGTGTTTTTCTGAAGGAGTGTTGTTGTACAAGAATCTTGAAATGAGTTTTTCTGTAGCAGTGTTGTAGTGCAAGAGTTTTGAAATGTGTTTCTGTAAACAACTGTCGTTGTACATGAGTTTTGAAATGCGTTTCTGTAAAGGACTGTCGTTGTACATGAGTTTTTAAATGCGTTTTTCTGAAGGACCGTTGTTGTACAAGAATCTTGAAATGAGTTTTTCTGTAGCACTGTTGTAGTGCAAGAGTTTTGAAATGCGTTTCTGTAAAGGACTGTCGTTGTACATGAGTTTTTAAATGCGTTTTTCTGAAGGAGTGTTGTTGTACAAGAATCTTGAAATGAGTTTTTCTGTAGCAGTGTTGTAGTGCAAGAGTTTTGAAATGTGTTTCTGTAAACAACTGTCGTTGTACATGAGTTTTTAAATGCGTTTTTCTGAAGGAGTGTTGTTGTACAAGAGTCTTGAAATGTGTTTTTCTGAAGGACCGTTGTTGTACAAGAATCTTGAAATGAGTTTTTCTGTAGCAGTGTTGTAGTGCAAGAGTTTTGAAATGTGTTTCTGTAAAGGACTGTCGTTGTACATGAGTTTTTAAATGTGTTTCTCTGAAGGACCGTTGTTGTACAAGAATCTTGAAATGAGTTTTTCTGATGGAGTGTTGTTGTACAAGAATCTTGAAATGAGTTTTTCTGTAGCAGTGTTGTAGTGCAAGAGTTTTGAAATGTGTTTCTGTAAACAACTGTCGTTGTACATGAGTTTTTAAATGCGTTTTTCTGAAGGAGTGTTGTTGTACAAGAATCTTGAAATGAGTTTTTCTGTAGCAGTGTTGTAGTGCAAGAGTTTTGAAATGCGTTTCTGTAAAGGACTGTCGTTGTACATGAGTTTTGAAATGCGTTTTTCTGAAGGAGTGTTGTTGTACAAGAATCTTGAAATGAGTTTTTCTGTAGCAGTGTTGTAGTGCAAGAGTTTTGAAATGTGTTTCTGTAAAGGACTGTCGTTGTACATGAGTTTTTAAATGTGTTTTTCTGAAGGAGTGTTGTTGTACAAGAATCTTGAAATGAGTTTTTCTGTAGCAGTGTTGTAGTGCAAGAGTTTTGAAATGTGTTTCTGTAAACAACTGTCGTTGTACATGAGTTTTGAAATGCGTTTCTGTAAAGGACTGTCGTTGTACATGAGTTTTTAAATGCGTTTTTCTGAAGGACCGTTGTTGTACAAGAATCTTGAAATGAGTTTTTCTGTAGCAGTGTTGTAGTGCAAGAGTTTTGAAATGCGTTTCTGTAAAGGACTGTCGTTGTACATGAGTTTTTAAATGCGTTTTTCTGAAGTAGTGTTGTTGTACAAGAATCTTGAAATGAGTTTTTCTGTAGCAGTGTTGTAGTGCAAGAGTTTTGAAATGTGTTTCTGTAAACAACTGCCGTTGTACATGAGTTTTGAAATGCGTTTCTGT
Organism: Xylota sylvarum; assembly: GCA_905220385.1. Taxonomy (NCBI): domain Eukaryota; kingdom Metazoa; phylum Arthropoda; class Insecta; order Diptera; family Syrphidae; genus Xylota; species Xylota sylvarum. Next base: position 400,451 of record CAJMZQ010000061.1, read on the forward strand.
AAAGGACTGTCGTTGTACATGAGTTTTTAAATGCGTTTTTCTGAAGGACCGCTGTTGTACAAGAATCTTGAAATGAGTTTTTCTGTAGCAGTGTTGTAGTGCAAGAGTTTTGAAATGTGTTTCTGTAAACAACTGTCGTTGTACATGAGTTTTGAAATGCGTTTCTGTAAAGGACTGTCGTTGTACATGAGTTTTTAAATGCGTTTTTCTGAAGGAGTGTTGCTGTACAAGAATCTTGAAATGAGTTTTTCTGTAGCATTGTTGTAGTGCAAGAGTTTTGAAATGTGTTTCTGTAAACACCTGTCGTTGTACATGAGTTTTGAAATGCGTTTCTGTAAAGGACTGTCGTTGTACATGAGTTTTTAAATGCGTTTTTCTGAAGGAGTGTTGTTGTACAAGAATCTTGAAATGAGTTTTTCTGTAGCAGTGTTGTAGTGCAAGAGTTTTGAAATGTGTTTCTGTAAACAACTGTCGTTGTACATGAGTTTTGAAATGCGTTTCTGTAAAGGACTGTCGTTGTACATGAGTTTTTAAATGCGTTTTTCTGAAGGAGCGTTGTTGTACAAGAATCTTGAAATGAGTTTTTCTGAAGGAGTGTTGTTGTACAAGAATCTTGAAATGTGTTTTTCTGAAGGAGTGTTGTAGTGCAAGAGTTTTGAAATGTGTTTCTGTAAACAACTGTCGTTGTACATGAGTTTTGAAATGCGTTTCTGTAAAGGACTGTCGTTGTACATGAGTTTTTAAATGCGTTTTTCTGAAGGAGTGTTGTTGTACAAGAATCTTGAAATGAGTTTTTCTGAAGGAGTGTTGTTGTACAAGAATCTTGAAATGAGTTTTTCTGAAGGAGTGTTGTAGTGCAAGACTTTTGAAATGTGTTTTTCTGAAGGAGTGTTGTTGTACAAGAATCTTGAAATGAGTTTTTCTGTAGCAGTGTTGTAGTGCAAGAGTTTTGAAATGTGTTTCTGTAAACAACTGTCGTTGTACATGAGTTTTGAAATGCGTTTCTGTAAAGGACTGTCGTTGTACATGAGTTTTTAAATGCGTTTTTCTGAAGGACCGTTGTTGTACAAGAATCTTGAAATGAGTTTTTCTGTAGCACTGTTGTAGTGCAAGAGTTTTGAAATGCGTTTCTGTAAAGGACTGTCGTTGTACATGAGTTTTTAAATGCGTTTTTCTGAAGGAGTGTTGTTGTACAAGAATCTTGAAATGAGTTTTTCTGTAGCAGTGTTGTAGTGCAAGAGTTTTGAAATGTGTTTCTGTAAACAACTGTCGTTGTACATGAGTTTTGAAATGCGTTTCTGTAAAGGACTGTCGTTGTACATGAGTTTTTAAATGTGTTTTTCTGAAGGAGTGTTGTTGTACAAGAGTCTTGAAATGTGTTTTTCTGAAGGACCGTTGTTGTACAAGAATCTTGAAATGAGTTTTTCTGTAGCAGTGTTGTAGTGCAAGAGTTTTGAAATGTGTTTCTGTAAAGGACTGTCGTTGTACATGAGTTTTTAAATGTGTTTTTCTGAAGGAGTGTTGTTGTACAAGAATCTTGAAATGAGTTTTTCTGTAGCAGTGTTGTAGTGCAAGAGTTTCGAAATGTGTTTCTGTAAACAACTGCCGTTGTACATGAGTTTTGAAATGCGTTTCTGTAAAGGACTGTCGTTGTACATGAGTTTTTAAATGCGTTTTTCTGAAGGACCGCTGTTGTACAAGAATCTTGAAATGAGTTTTTCTGTAGCAGTGTTGTAGTGCAAGAGTTTTGAAATGTGTTTCTGTAAAGGACTGTCGTTGTACATGAGTTTTGAAATGCGTTTCTGTAAAGGACTGTCGTTGTACATGAGTTTTTAAATGCGTTTTTCTGAAGGAGTGTTGTTGTACAAGAATCTTGAAATGAGTTTTTCTGTAGCAGTGTTGTAGTGCAAGAGTTTTGAAATGTGTTTCTGTAAACACCTGTCGTTGTACATGAGTTTTGAAATGCGTTTCTGTAAAGGACTGTCGTTGTACATGAGTTTTTAAATGCGTTTTTCTGAAGGAGTGTTGTTGTACAAGAATCTTGAAATGAGTTTTTCTGTAGCAGTGTTGTAGTGCAAGAGTTTTGAAATGTGTTTCTGTAAACAACTGTCGTTGTACATGAGTTTTGAAATGCGTTTCTGTAAAGGACTGTCGTTGTACATGAGTTTTTAAATGCGTTTTTCTGAAGGAGCGTTGTTGTACAAGAATCTTGAAATGAGTTTTTCTGAAGGAGTGTTGTTGTACAAGAATCTTGAAATGAGTTTTTCTGAAGGAGTGTTGTAGTGCAAGAGTTTTGAAATGTGTTTCTGTAAACAACTGTCGTTGTACATGAGTTTTGAAATGCGTTTCTGTAAAGGACTGTCGTTGTACATGAGTTTTTAAATGCGTTTTTCTGAAGGAGTGTTGTTGTACAAGAATCTTGAAATGAGTTTTTCTGAAGGAGTGTTGTTGTACAAGAATCTTGAAATGAGTTTTTCTGAAGGAGTGTTGTAGTGCAAGACTTTTGAAATGTGTTTTTCTGAAGGAGTGTTGTTGTACAAGAATCTTGAAATGAGTTTTTCTGTAGCAGTGTTGTAGTGCAAGAGTTTTGAAATGTGTTTCTGTAAAGGACTGTCGTTGTACATGAGTTTTTAAATGCGTTTTTCTGAAGGAGTGTTGTTGTACAAGAATCTTGAAATGAGTTTTTCTGTAGCAGTGTTGTAGTGCAAGAGTTTTGAAATGTGTTTCTGTAAACAACTGTCGTTGTACATGAGTTTTGAAATGCGTTTTTCTGAAGGACCGTTGTTGTACAAGAATCTTGAAATGAGTTTTTCTGTAGCACTGTTGTAGTGCAAGAGTTTTGAAATGCGTTTCTGTAAAGGACTGTCGTTGTACATGAGTTTTTAAATGCGTTTTTCTGAAGGAGTGTTGTTGTACAAGAATCTTGAAATGAGTTTTTCTGTAGCAGTGTTGTAGTGCAAGAGTTTTGAAATGTGTTTCTGTAAACAACTGTCGTTGTACATGAGTTTTGAAATGCGTTTCTGTAAAGGACTGTCGTTGTACATGAGTTTTGAAATGCGTTTTTCTGAAGGACCGTTGTTGTACAAGAATCTTGAAATGAGTTTTTCTGTAGCACTGTTGTAGTGCAAGAGTTTTGAAATGCGTTTCTGTAAAGGACTGTCGTTGTACATGAGTTTTTAAATGCGTTTTTCTGAAGGACCGTTGTTGTACAAGAATCTTGAAATGAGTTTTTCTGTAGCACTGTTGTAGTGCAAGAGTTTTGAAATGCGTTTCTGTAAAGGACTGTCGTTGTACATGAGTTTTTAAATGCGTTTTTCTGAAGGAGTGTTGTTGTACAAGAATCTTGAAATGAGTTTTTCTGTAGCAGTGTTGTAGTGCAAGAGTTTTGAAATGTGTTTCTGTAAACAACTGTCGTTGTACATGAGTTTTGAAATGCGTTTCTGTAAAGGACTGTCGTTGTACATGAGTTTTTAAATGTGTTTTTCTGAAGGAGTGTTGTTGTACAAGAGTCTTGAAATGTGTTTTTCTGAAGGACCGTTGTTGTACAAGAATCTTGAAATGAGTTTTTCTGTAGCAGTGTTGTAGTGCAAGAGTTTTGAAATGTGTTTCTGTAAAGGACTGTCGTTGTACATGAGTTTTTAAATGTGTTTCTCTGAAGGACCGTTGTTGTACAAGAATCTTGAAATGAGTTTTTCTGAAGGAGTGTTGTTGTACAAGAATCTTGAAATGAGTTTTTCTGTAGCAGTGTTGTAGTGCAAGAGTTTTGAAATGTGTTTCTGTAAACAACTGTCGTTGTACATGAGTTTTTAAATGCGTTTTTCTGAAGGAGTGTTGTTGTACAAGAATCTTGAAATGAGTTTTTCTGTAGCAGTGTTGTAGTGCAAGTGTTTTGAAATGCGTTTCTGTAAAGGACTGTCGTTGTACATGAGTTTTGAAATGCGTTTTTCTGAAGGAGTGTTGTTGTACAAGAATCTTGAAATGAGTTTTTCTGTAGCAGTGTTGTAGTGCAAGAGTTTTGAAATGTGTTTCTGTAAAGGACTGTCGTTGTACATGAGTGTTTAAATGTGTTTTTCTGAAGGAGTGTTGTTGTACAAGAATCTTGAAATGAGTTTTTCTGTAGCAGTGTTGTAGTGCAAGAGTTTTGAAATGTGTTTCTGTAAACAACTGTGGTTGTACATGAGTTTTGAAATGCGTTTCTGTAAAGGACTGTCGTTGTACATGAGTTTTTAAATGCGTTTTTCTGAAGGAGTGTTGTTGTACAAGAATCTTGAAATGAGTGTTTCTGAAGGAGTGTTGTTGTACAAGAATCTTGAAATGAGTTTTTCTGTAGCAGTGTTGTAGTGCAAGAGTTTTGAAATGTGTTTCTGTAAACACCTGTCGTTGTACATGAGTTTTGAAATGCGTTTCTGTAAAGGACTGTCGTTGTACATGAGTTTTTAAATGCGTTTTTCTGAAGGAGTGTTGTTGTACAAGAATCTTGAAATGAGTTTTTCTGTAGCAGTGTTGTAGTGCAAGAGTTTTGAAATGTGTTTCTGTAAACAACTGTCGTTGTACATGAGTTGTGAAATGCGTTTCTGTAAAGGACTGTCGTTGTACATGAGTTTTTAAATGCGTTTTTCTGAAGGAGCGTTGTTGTACAAGAATCTTGAAATGAGTTTTTCTGAAGGAGTGTTGTTGTACAAGAATCTTGAAATGAGTTTTTCTGAAGGAGTGTTGTAGTGCAAGAGTTTTGAAATGTGTTTCTGTAAACAACTGTCGTTGTACATGAGTTTTGAAATGCGTTTCTGTAAAGGACTGTCGTTGTACATGAGTTTTTAAATGCGTTTTTCTGAAGGAGTGTTGTTGTACAAGAATCTTGAAATGAGTTTTTCTGAAGGAGTGTTGTTGTACAAGAATCTTGAAATGAGTTTTTCTGAAGGAGTGTTGTAGTGCAAGAGTTTTGAAATGTGTTTTTCTGAAGGAGTGTTGTAGTGCAAGAGTTTTGAAATGCGTTTCTGTAAAGGACTGTCGTTGTACATGAGTTTTGAAATGCGTTTTTCTGAAGGAGTGTTGTTGTACAAGAATCTTGAAATGAGTTTTTCTGTAGCAGTGTTGTAGTGCAAGAGTTTTGAAATGTGTTTCTGTAAAGGACTGTCGTTGTACATGAGTTTTTAAATGTGTTTTTCTGAAGGAGTGTTGTTGTACAAGAATCTTGAATTGAGTTTTTCTGTAGCAGTGTTGTAGTGCAAGAGTTTTGAAATGTGTTTCTGTAAACAACTGTGGTTGTACATGAGTTTTGAAATGCGTTTCTGTAAAGGACTGTCGTTGTACATGAGTTTTTAAATGCGTTTTTCTGAAGGAGTGTTGTTGTACAAGAATCTTGAAATGAGTGTTTCTGAAGGAGTGTTGTTGTACAAGAATCTTGAAATGAGTTTTTCTGTAGCAGTGTTGTAGTGCAAGAGTTTTGAAATGTGTTTCTGTAAACACCTGTCGTTGTACATGAGTTTTGAAATGCGTTTCTGTAAAGGACTGTCGTTGTACATGAGTTTTTAAATGCGTTTTTCTGAAGGAGTGTTGTTGTACAAGAATCTTGAAATGAGTTTTTCTGTAGCAGTGTTGTAGTGCAAGAGTTTTGAAATGTGTTTCTGTAAAGGACTGTCGTTGTACATGAGTTTTTAAATGTGTTTTTCTGAAGGAGTGTTGTTGTACAAGAATCTTGAAATGAGTTTTTCTGTAGCAGTGTTGTAGTGCAAGAGTTTTGAAATGTGTTTCTGTAAACAACTGTGGTTGTACATGAGTTTTGAAATGCGTTTCTGTAAAGGACTGTCGTTGTACATGAGTTTTTAAATGCGTTTTTCTGAAGGAGTGTTGTTGTACAAGAATCTTGAAATGAGTGTTTCTGAAGGAGTGTTGTTGTACAAGAATCTTGAAATGAGTTTTTCTGTAGCAGTGTTGTAGTGCAAGAGTTTTGAAATGTGTTTCTGTAAACACCTGTCGTTGTACATGAGTTTTGAAATGCGTTTCTGTAAAGGACTAGTGTTGTTGTACAAGAATCTTGAAATGAGTTTTTCTGTAGCAGTGTTGTAGTGCAAGAGTTTTGAAATGTGTTTCTGTAAACAACTGCCGTTGTACATGAGTTTTGAAATGCGTTTCTGTAAAGGACTGTCGTTGTACATGAGTTTTTAAATGCGTTTTTCTGAAGGACCGCTGTTGTACAAGAATCTTGAAATGAGTTTTTCTGTAGCAGTGTTGTAGTGCAAGAGTTTTGAAATGTGTTTCTGTAAACAACTGTCGTTGTACATGAGTTTTGAAATGCGTTTCTGTAAAGGACTGTCGTTGTACATGAGTTTTTAAATGCGTTTTTCTGAAGGAGTGTTGTTGTACAAGAATCTTGAAATGAGTTTTTCTGTAGCAGTGTTGTAGTGCAAGAGTTTTGAAATGTGTTTCTGTAAACACCTGTCGTTGTACATGAGTTTTGAAATGCGTTTCTGTAAAGGACTGTCGTTGTACATGAGTTTTTAAATGCGTTTTTCTGAAGGAGTGTTGTTGTACAAGAATCTTGAAATGAGTTTTTCTGTAGCAGTGTTGTAGTGCAAGAGTTTTGAAATGTGTTTCTGTAAACAACTGTCGTTGTACATGAGTTTTGAAATGCGTTTCTGTAAAGGACTGTCGTTGTACATGAGTTTTTAAATGCGTTTTTCTGAAGGAGCGTTGTTGTACAAGAATCTTGAAATGAGTTTTTCTGAAGGAGTGTTGTTGTACAAGAATCTTGAAATGAGTTTTTCTGAAGGAGTGTTGTAGTGCAAGAGTTTTGAAATGTGTTTCTGTAAACAACTGTCGTTGTACATGAGTTTTGAAATGCGTTTCTGTAAAGGACTGTCGTTGTACATGAGTTTTTAAATGCGTTTTTCTGAAGGAGTGTTGTTGTACAAGAATCTTGAAATGAGTTTTTCTGAAGGAGTGTTGTTGTACAAGAATCTTGAAATCATGTAAACAACTGTGGTTGTACATGAGTTTTGAAATGCGTTTCTGTAAAGGACTGTCGTTGTACATGAGTTTTTAAATGCGTTTTTCTGAAGGAGTGTTGTTGTACAAGAATCTTGAAATGAGTGTTTCTGAAGGAGTGTTGTTGTACAAGAATCTTGAAATGAGTTTTTCTGTAGCAGTGTTGTAGTGCAAGAGTTTTGAAATGTGTTTCTGTAAACACCTGTCGTTGTACATGAGTTTTGAAATGCGTTTCTGTAAAGGACTGTCGTTGTACATGAGTTTTTAAATGCGTTTTTCTGAAGGAGTGTTGTTGTACAAGAATCTTCAAATGAGTTTTTCTGTAGCAGTGTTGTAGTGCAAGAGTTTTGAAATGTGTTTCTGTAAACAACTGTCGTTGTACATGAGTTGTGAAATGCGTTTCTGTAAAGGACTGTCGTTGTACATGAGTTTTTAAATGCGTTTTTCTGAAGGAGCGTTGTTGTACAAGAATCTTGAAATGAGTTTTTCTGAAGGAGTGTTGTTGTACAAGAATCTTGAAATGAGTTTTTCTGAAGGAGTGTTGTAGTGCAAGAGTTTTGAAATGTGTTTCTGTAAACAACTGTCGTTGTACATGAGTTTTGAAATGCGTTTCTGTAAAGGACTGTCGTTGTACATGAGTTTTTAAATGCGTTTTTCTGAAGGAGTGTTGTAGTGCAAGAGTTTTGAAATGTGTTTTTCTGAAGGAGTGTTGTTGTACAAGAATCTTGAAATGAGTTTTTCTGTAGCAGTGTTGTAGTGCAAGAGTTTTGAAATGTGTTTCTGTAAACAACTGTCGTTGTACATGAGTTTTGAAATGCGTTTCTGTAAAGGACTGTCGTTGTACATGAGTTTTTAAATGCGTTTTTCTGAAGGACCGTTGTTGTACAAGAATCTTGAAATGAGTTTTTCTGTAGCAGTGTTGTAGTGCAAGAGTTTTGAAATGCGTTTCTGTAAAGGACTGTCGTTGTACATGAGTTTTTAAATGCGTTTTTCTGAAGGAGTGTTGTTGTACAAGAATCTTGAAATGAGTTTTTCTGTAGCAGTGTTGTAGTGCAAGAGTTTTGAAATGTGTTTCTGTAAACAACTGTCGTTGTACATGAGTTTTGAAATGCGTTTCTGTAAAGGACTGTCGTTGTACATGAGTTTTTAAATGCGTTTTTCTGAAGGAGTGTTGTTGTACAAGAGTCTTGAAATGTGTTTTTCTGAAGGACCGTTGTTGTACAAGAATCTTGAAATGAGTTTTTCTGTAGCAGTGTTGTAGTGCAAGAGTTTTGAAATGTGTTTCTGTAAAGGACTGTCGTTGTACATGAGTTTTTAAATGTGTTTCTCTGAAGGACCGTTGTTGTACAAGAATCTTGAAATGAGTTTTTCTGAAGGAGTGTTGTTGTACAAGAATCTTGAAATGAGTTTTTCTGTAGCAGTGTTGTAGTGCAAGAGTTTTGAAATGTGTTTCTGTAAACAACTGTCGTTGTACATGAGTTTTTAAATGCGTTTTTCTGAAGGAGTGTTGTTGTACAAGAATCTTGAAATGAGTTTTTCTGTAGCAGTGTTGTAGTGCAAGAGTTTTGAAATGCGTTTCTGTAAAGGACTGTCGTTGTACATGAGTTTTGAAATGCGTTTTTCTGAAGGAGTGTTGTTGTACAAGAATCTTGAAATGAGTTTTTCTGTAGCAGTGTTGTAGTGCAAGAGTTTTGAAATGTGTTTCTGTAAAGGACTGTCGTTGTACATGAGTTTTTAAATGTGTTTTTCTGAAGGAATGTTGTTGTACAAGAATCTTGAAATGAGTTTTTCTGTAGCAGTGTTGTAGTGCAAGAGTTTTGAAATGTGTTTCTGTAAACAACTGTCGTTGTACATGAGTTTTGAAATGCGTTTCTGTAAAGGACTGTCGTTGTACATGAGTTTTTAAAAACGTTTTTCTGAAGGACCGCTGTTGTACAAGAATCTTGAAATGAGTTTTTCTGTAGCAGTGTTGTAGTGCAAGAGTTTTGAAATGTGTTTCTGTAAACAACTGTCGTTGTACATGAGTTTTGAAATGCGTTTCTGTAAAGGACTGTCGTTGTACATGAGTTTTTAAATGCGTTTTTCTGAAGGAGTGTTGTTGTACAAGAATCTTGAAATGAGTGTTTCTGAAGGAGTGTTGTTGTACAAGAATCTTGAAATGAGTTTTTCTGAAGGAGTGTTGTAGTGCAAGAGTTTTGAAATGTGTTTTTCTGAAGGAGTGTTGTTGTACAAGAATCTTGAAAGGAGTTTTTCTGTAGCAGTGTTGTAGTGCAAGAGTTTTGAAATGTGTTTCTGTAAACAACTGTCGTTGTACATGAGTTTTGAAATGCGTTTCTGTAAAGGACTGTCGTTGTACATGAGTTTTTAAATGCGTTTTTCTGAAGGACCGCTGTTGTACAAGAATCTTGAAATGAGTTTTTCTGTAGCAGTGTTGTAGTGCAAGAGTTTTGAAATGTGTTTCTGTAAACAACTGTCGTTGTACATGAGTTTTGAAATGCGTTTCTGTAAAGGACTGTCGTTGTACATGAGTTTTTAAATGCGTTTTTCTGAAGGGGTGTTGTTGTACAAGAATCTTGAAATGAGTTTTTCTGTAGCAGTGTTGTAGTGCAAGAGTTTTGAAATGTGTTTCTGTAAACACCTGTCGTTGTACATGAGTTTTGAAATGCGTTTCTGTAAAGGACTGTCGTTGTACATGAGTTTTTAAATGCGTTTTTCTGAAGGAGTGTTGTTGTACAAGAGTCTTGAAATGTGTTTTTCTGAAGGACCGTTGTTGTACAAGAATCTTGAAATGAGTTTTTCTGTAGCAGTGTTGTAGTGCAAGAGTTTTGAAATGTGTTTCTGTAAAGGACTGTCGTTGTACATGAGTTTTTAAATGTGTTTCTCTGAAGGAGTGTTGTTGTACAAGAGTCTTGAAATGTGTTTTTCTGAAGGACCGTTGTTGTACAAGAATCTTGAAATGAGTTTTTCTGTAGCAGTGTTGTAGTGCAAGAGTTTTGAAATGCGTTTCTGTAAAGGACTGTTGTTGTACAAGAGTCTTGAAATGTGTTTTTCTGAAGGACCGTTGTAGTGCAAGAGTTTTGAAATGTGTTTCTGTAAGCAACTGTCGTTGTACAAGAGTTTTGAGATGCGTTTCTGTAAAGGACTGTCGTTGTACATGAGTTTTGAAATGTGTTTCTGTAAACAACTGTCGTTGTACATGAGTTTTGAAATGCGTTTCTGTAAAGGACTGTCGTTGTACATGAGTTTTTAAATGTGTTTTTCTGAAGGACCGTTGTTGTACAAGAATCTTGAAATGAGTTTTTCTGTAGCAGTGTTGTAGTGCAAGAGTTTTGAAATGTGTTTCTGTAAACAACTGTCGTTGTACAAGAGTTTTGAAATGTGTTTCTGTGAAGGACTGTCGTTGTACATGAGTTTTTAAATGCGTTTTTCTGAAGGAGTGTCGTTGTACAAGAATCTTGGAATGAGTTTTTCTGTAGCAGTGTTGTAGTGCAAGAGTTTTTAAATGTGTTTCTGTAAACAACTGTCGTTGTACATGAGTTTTGAAATGCGTTTCTGTAAAGGACTGTCGTTGTACAATAGTCTTGAAATGTGTTTTTCTGAAGGACTGTTGTAGTGCAAGAGTTTTGAAATGTGTTTCTGTAAACAACTGTCGTTGTACAAGAGTTTTGAAATGCGTTTCTGTAAAGGACTGTCGTTGTACATGAGTTTTTAAATGCGTTTTTCTGAAGGAGTGTCGTTGTACATGAGTTTTGAAATGCGTTTCTCTGAAGGAGTGTTGTTGTACAAGAATCTTGAAATGAGTTTTTCTGTAGCAGTGTTGTAGTGCAAGAGTTTTGAAATGTGTTTCTGTAAACAACTGTCGTTGTACATGAGTTTTGAAATGCGTTTCTGTAAAGGACTGTCGTTGTACATGAGTTTTTAAATGTGTTTTTCTGAAGGAGTGTTGTTGTACAAGAATCTTGAAATGAGTTTTTCTGTAGCAGTGTTGTAGTGCAAGAGTTTTGAAATGTGTTTCTGTAAACAACTGTCGTTGTACATGAGTTTTGAAATGCGTTTCTGTAAAGGACTGTCGTTGTACATGAGTTTTTAAATGCGTTTTTCTGAAGGAGCGTTGTTGTACAAGAATCTTGAAATGAGTTTTTCTGTAGCAGTGTTGTAGTGCAAGAGTTTTGAAATGTGTTTCTGTAAACAACTGTCGTTTTACATGAGTTTTGAAATGCGTTTCTGTAAAGGACTGTCGTTGTACATGCGTTTTTAAATGCGTTTTTCTGAAGGAGTGTTGTTGTACAAGAATCTTGAAATGAGTTTTTCTGAAGGAGTGTTGTAGTGCAAGAGTTTTGAAATGTGTTTTTCTGAAGGAGTGTTGTTGTACAAGAATCTTGAAATGAGTTTTTCTGTAGCAGTGTTGTAGTGCAAGAGTTTTGAAATGTGTTTCTGTAAACAACTGTCGTTGTACATGAGTTTTGAAATGCGTTTCTGTAAAGGACTGTCGTTGTACATGAGTTTTTAAATGCGTTTTTCTGAAGGAGTGTTGTTGTACAAGAATCTTGAAATGAGTTTTTCTGTAGCAGTGTTGTAGTGCAAGAGTTTTGAAATGCGTTTCTGTAAAGGACTGTCGTTGTACATGAGTTTTTAAATGCGTTTTTCTGAAGGAGTGTTGTTGTACAAGAATCTTGAAATGAGTTTTTCTGTAGCAGTGTTGTAGTGCAAGAGTTTTGAAATGCGTTTCTGTAAAGGACTGTCGTTGTACATGAGTTTTTGAATGCGTTTTTCTGAAATAGTGTTGTTGTACAAGAATCTTGAAATGAGTTTTTCTGTAGCAGTGTTGTAGTGCAAGAGTTTTGAAATGTGTTTCTGTAAACAACTGTCGTTGTACAAGAGTTTTGAAATGCGTTTCTGTAAAGGACTGTCGTTGTACATGAGTTTTGAAATGCGTTTCTGTAAAGGACTGTCGTTGTACATGAGTTTTTAAATGCGTTTTTCTGAAGGAGTGTTGTTGTACAAGAATCTTGAAATGAGTTTTTCTGTAGCAGTGTTGTAGTGCAAGAGTTTTGAAATGTGTTTCTGTAAACAACTGTCGTTGTACATGAGTTTTGAAATGCGTTTCTGTAAAGGACTGTCGTTGTACATGAGTTTTTAAATGCGTTTTTCTGAAGGAGTGTTGTTGTACAAGAATCTTGAAATTAGTTTTTCTGTACAACTGTCGTTGTACATGAGTTTTGAAATGCGTTTCTGTAAAGGAAGTTTCTGTGAAGGAGTGTTGTTGTACAAGAATCTTGAAATGAGTTTTTCTGTAGCAGTGTTGTAGTGCAAGAGTTTTGAAATGTGTTTCTGTAAACAACTGTCGTTGTACATGAGTTTTGAAATGCGTTTCTGTAAAGGACTGTCGTTGTACATGAGTTTTTAAATGCGTTTTTCTGAAGGAGTGTTGTTGTACAAGAATCTTGAAATGAGTTTTTCTGTAGCAGTGTTGTAGTGCAAGAGTTTTGAAATGTGTTTCTGTAAACAACTGTCGTTGTACATGAGTTTTGAAATGCGTTTCTGTAAAGGACTGTCGTTGTACATGAGTTTTTAAATGCGTTTTTCTGAAGGAGCGTTGTTGTACAAGAGTCTTGAAATGTGTTTTTCTGAAGGACCGTTGTTGTACAAGAATCTTGAAATGAGTTTTTCTGTAGCAGTGTTGTAGTGCAAGAGTTTTGAAATGTGTTTCTGTAAACAACTGTCGTTGTACAAGAGTTTTGAAATGCGTTTCTGTAAAGGACTGTCGTTGTACATGAGTTTTGAAATGCGTTTCTCTGATGGAGTGTTGTTGTACATGAGTCTTGAAATGAGTTTTTCTGAAGGACTGTTGTTGTACAAGAGTCTTGAAATGTGTTTTTCTGAAGGACCGTTGTAGTGCAAGAGTTTTGAAATGCGTTTCTGTAAAGGACTGTCGTTGTACATGAGTTTTTAAATGTGTTTTTCTTGTTGTACAAGAATCTTGAAATGAGTTTTTCTGTAGCAGTGTTGTAGTGCAAGAGTTTTGAAATGTGTTTCTGTAAACAACTGTCGTTGTACATGAGTTTTGAAATGCGTTTCTGTAAAGGACTGTCGTTGTACATGAGTTTTTAAATGCGTTTTTCTGAAGGAGTGTTGTTGTACAAGAATCTTGAAATGAGTTTTTCTGTAGCAGTGTTGTAGTGCAAGAGTTTTGAAATGCGTTTCTGTAAAGGACTGTCGTTGTACATGAGTTTATAAATGCGTTTTTCTGAAGGAGTGTTGTCGTACAAGAATCTTGAAATGAGTTTTTCTGTAGCAGTGTTGTAGTGCAAGAGTTTTGAAATGTGTTTCTGTAAACAACTGTCGTTGTACATGAGTTTTGAAATGCGTTTTTCTGAAGGAGTGTTGTTGTACAAGAATCTTGAAATGAGTTTTTCTGAAGGAGTGTTGTTGTACAAGAATCTTGAAATGAGTTTTTCTGAAGGAGTGTTGTTGTACAAGAATCTTGAAACGAGTTTTTCTGAAGGAGTGTTGTTGTACAAGAATCTTGAAATGAGTTTTTCTGTAGCAGTGTTGTAGTGCAAGAGTTTTGAAATGTGTTTCTGTAAACAACTGTCGTTGTACATGAGTTTTGAAATGCGTTTCTGTAAAGGACTGTCGTTGTACATGAGTTTTTAAATGCGTTTTTCTGAAGGACCGTTGTTGTACAAGAATCTTGAAATGAGTTTTTCTGTAGCAGTGTTGTAGTGCAAGAGTTTTGAAATGCGTTTCTGTAAAGGACTGTCGTTGTACATGAGTTTTTAAATGCGTTTTTCTGAAGTAGTGTTGTTGTACAAGAATCTTGAAATGAGTTTTTCTGTAGCAGTGTTGTAGTGCAAGAGTTTTGAAATGTGTTTCTGTAAACAACTGTCGTTGTACATGAGTTTTGAAATGCGTTTCTGTAAAGGACTGTCGTTGTACATGAGTTTTTAAATGCGTTTTTCTGAAGGAGTGTTGTTGTACAAGAGTCTTGAAATGTGTTTTTCTGAAGGACATTTGTTGTACAAGAATCTTGAAATGAGTTTTTCTGTAGCAGTGTTGTAGTGCAAGAGTTTTGAAATATGTTTCTGTAAAGGACTGTCGTTGTACATGAGTTTTTAAATGTGTTTCTCTGAAGGACCGTTGTTGTACAAGAATCTTGAAATGAGTTTTTCTGAAGGAGTGTTGTTGTACAAGAATCTTGAAATGAGTTTTTCTGTAGCAGTGTTGTAGTGCAAGAGTTTTGAAATGTGTTTCTGTAAACAACTGTCGTTGTACATGAGTTTTTAAATGCGTTTTTCTGAAGGAGTGTTGTTGTACAAGAATCTTGAAATGAGTTTTTCTGTAGCAGTGTTGTAGTGCAAGAGTTTTGAAATGCGTTTCTGTAAAGGACTGTCGTTGTACATGAGTTTTGAAATGCGTTTTTCCGAAGGAGTGTTGTTGTACAAGAATCTTGAAATGAGTTTTTCTGTAGCAGTGTTGTAGTTCAAGAGTTTTGAAATGTGTTTCTGTAAAGGACTGTCTTTGTACATGAGTTTTTAAATGTGTTTTTCTGAAGGAGTGTTGTTGTACAAGAATCTTGAAATGAGTTTTTCTGTAGCAGTGTTGTAGTGCAAGAGTTTTGAAATGTGTTTCTGTAAACAACTGTCGTTGTACATGAGTTTTGAAATGCGTTTCTGTAAAGGACTGTCGTTGTACATGAGTTTTTAAATGCGTTTTTCTGAAGGAGTGTTGTTGTACAAGAACCTTGAAATGAGTGTTTCTGAAGGAGTGTTGTTGTACAAGAATCTTGAAATGAGTTTTTCTGAAGGAGTGTTGTAGTGCAAGAGTTTTGAAATGTGTTTTTCTGAAGGAGTGTTGTTGTACAAGAATCTTGAAAGGAGTTTTTCTGTAGCAGTGTTGTAGTGCAAGAGTTTTGAAATGTGTTTCTGTAAACAACTGTCGTTGTACATGAGTTTTGAAATGCGTTTTTCTGAAGGAGTGTTGTTGTACAAGAATCTTGAAATGAGTTTTTCTGAAGGAGTGTTGTTGTACAAGAATCTTGAAATGAGTTTTTCTGAAGGAGTGTTGTTGTACAAGAATCTTGAAATGAGTTTTTCTGAAGGAGTGTTGTAGTGCAAGAGTTTTGAAATGTGTTTTTCTGAAGGAGTGTTGTTGTACAAGAATCTTGAAATGAGTTTTTCTGTAGCAGTGTTGTAGTGCAAGAGTTTTGAAATGTGTTTCTGTAAACAACTGTCGTTGTACATGAGTTTTGAAATGCGTTTCTGTAAAGGACTGTCGTTGTACATGAGTTTTTAAATGCGTTTTTCTGAAGGACCGTTGTTGTACAAGAATCTTGAAATGAGTTTTTCTGTAGCAGTGTTGTAGTGCAAGAGTTTTGAAATGCGTTTCTGTAAAGGACTGTCGTTGTACATGAGTTTTTAAATGCGTTTTTCTGAAGTAGTGTTGTTGTACAAGAATCTTGAAATGAGTTTTTCTGTAGCAGTGTTGTAGTGCAAGAGTTTTGAAATGTGTTTCTGTAAACAACTGTCGTTGTACATGAGTTTTGAAATGCGTTTCTGTAAAGGACTGTCGTTGTACATGAGTTTTTAAATGCGTTTTTCTGAAGGAGTGTTGTTGTACAAGAGTCTTGAAATGTGTTTTTCTGAAGGACCGTTGTTGTACAAGAATCTTGAAATGAGTTTTTCTGTAGCAGTGTTGTAGTGCAAGAGTTTTGAAATATGTTTCTGTAAAGGACTGTCGTTGTACATGAGTTTTTAAATGTGTTTCTCTGAAGGACCGTTGTTGTACAAGAATCTTGAAATGAGTTTTTCTGAAGGAGTGTTGTTGTACAAGAATCTTGAAATGAGTTTTTCTGTAGCAGTGTTGTAGTGCAAGAGTTTTGAAATGTGTTTCTGTAAACAACTGTCGTTGTACATGAGTTTTTAAATGCGTTTTTCTGAAGGAGTGTTGTTGTACAAGAATCTTGAAATGAGTTTTTCTGTAGCAGTGTTGTAGTGCAAGAGTTTTGAAATGCGTTTCTGTAAAGGACTGTCGTTGTACATGAGTTTTGAAATGCGTTTTTCCGAAGGAGTGTTGTTGTACAAGAATCTTGAAATGAGTTTTTCTGTAGCAGTGTTGTAGTGCAAGAGTTTTGAAATGTGTTTCTGTAAAGGACTGTCTTTGTACATGAGTTTTTAAATGTGTTTTTCTGAAGGAGTGTTGTTGTACAAGAATCTTGAAATGAGTTTTTCTGTAGCAGTGTTGTAGTGCAAGAGTTTTGAAATGTGTTTCTGTAAACAACTGTCGTTGTACATGAGTTTTGAAATGCGTTTCTGTAAAGGACTGTCGTTGTACATGAGTTTTTAAATGCGTTTTTCTGAAGGAGTGTTGTTGTACAAGAATCTTGAAATGAGTGTTTCTGAAGGAGTGTTGTTGTACAAGAATCTTGAAATGAGTTTTTCTGAAGGAGTGTTGTAGTGCAAGAGTTTTGAAATGTGTTTTTCTGAAGGAGTGTTGTTGTACAAGAATCTTGAAAGGAGTTTTTCTGTAGCAGTGTTGTAGTGCAAGAGTTTTGAAATGTGTTTCTGTAAACAACTGTCGTTGTACATGAGTTTTGAAATGCGTTTCTGTAAAGGACTGTCGTTGTACATGAGTTTTTAAATGCGTTTTTCTGAAGGACCGCTGTTGTACAAGAATCTTGAAATGAGTTTTTCTGTAGCAGTGTTGTAGTGCAAGAGTTTTGAAATGTGTTTCTGTAAACAACTGTCGTTGTACATGAGTTTTGAAATGCGTTTCTGTAAAGGACTGTCGTTGTACATGAGTTTTTAAATGCGTGTTTCTGAAGGAGTGTTGTTGTACAAGAATCTTGAAATGAGTTTTTCTGTAGCAGTGTTGTAGTGCAAGAGTTTTGAAATGTGTTTCTGTAAACAACTGTCGTTGTACATGAGTTTTGAAATGCGTTTCTGTAAAGGACTGTCGTTGTACATGAGTTTTTAAATGCGTTTTTCTGAAGGAGTGTTGTTGTACAAAAGTCTTGAAATGTGTTTTTCTGAAGGACCGTTGTTGTACAAGAATCTTGAAATGAGTTTTTCTGTAGCAGTGTTGTAGTGCAAGAGTTTTGAAATGTGTTTCTGTAAAGGACTGTCGTTGTACATGAGTTTTTAAATGTGTTTCTCTGAAGGAGTGTTGTTGTACAAGAGTCTTGAAATGTGTTTTTCTGAAGGACCGTTGTTGTACAAGAATCTTGAAATGAGTTTTTCTGTAGCAGTGTTGTTTTGAAATGCGTTTCTGTAAAGGACTGTTGTTGTACAAGAGTCTTGAAATGTGTTTTTCTGAAGGACCGTTGTAGTGCAAGAGTTTTGAAATGTGTTTCTGTAAACAACTGTCGTTGTACAAGAGTTTTGAAATGCGTTTCTGTAAAGGACTGTCGTTGTACATGAGTTTTGAAATGTGTTTCTGTAAACAACTGTCGTTGTACATGAGTTTTGAAATGCGTTTCTGTAAAGGACTGTCGTTGTACATGAGTTTTGAAATGCGTTTCTGTAAAGGACTGTCGTTGTACATGAGTTTTTAAATGCGTTTTTCTGAAGGAGTGTTGTTGTACAAGAATCTTGAAATGAGTTTTTCTGTAGCAGTGTTGTAGTGCAAGAGTTTTGAAATGCGTTTCTGTAAAGGACTGTCGTTGTACATGAGTTTTTAAATGCGTTTTTCTGAAGGAGTGTTGTTGTACAAGAATCTTGAAATGAGTTTTTCTGTAGCAGTGTTGTAGTGCAAGAGTTTTGAAATGTGTTTCTGTAAACAACTGTCGTTGTACATGAGTTTTGAAATGCGTTTCTGTAAAGGACTGTCGTTGTACAAGAGTCTTGAAATGTGTTTTTCTGAAGGACCGTTGTAGTGCAAGAGTTTTGAAATGTGTTTCTGTAAACAACTGTCGTTGTACAAGAGTTTTGAAATGTGTTTCTGTAAACAACTGTCGTTGTACATGAGTTTTTAAATGCGTTTTTCTGAAGGAGTGTTGTTGTACAAGAATCTTGAAATGAGTTTTTCTGTAGCAGTGTTGTAGTGCAAGAGTTTTGAAATGTGTTTCTGTAAAGGACTGTCGTTGTACATGAGTTTTTAAATGTGTTTCTCTGAAGGACCGTTGTTGTACAAGAATCTTGAAATGAGTTTTTCTGAAGGAGTGTTGTTGTACAAGAATCTTGAAATGAGTTTTTCTGTAGCAGTGTTGTAGTGCAAGAGTTTTGAAATGTGTTTCTGTAAACAACTGTCGTTGTACATGAGTTTTTAAATGCGTTTTTCTGAAGGAGTGTTGTTGTACAAGAATCTTGAAATGAGTTTTTCTGTAGCAGTGTTGTAGTGCAAGAGTTTTGAAATGTGTTTTTCTGAAGGAGTGTTGTTGTACAAGAATCTTGAAATGAGTTTTTCTGAAGGAGTGTTGTTGTACAAGAATCTTGAAATGAGTTTTTCTGAAGGAGTGTTGTAGTGCAAGAGTTTTGAAATGCGTTTTTCTGAAGGAGTGTTGTTGTACAAGAATCTTGAAATGAGTTTTTCTGAAGGAGTGTTGAAGTGCAAGAATTTTGAAATGTGTTTTTCTGAAGGAGTGTTGTTGTACAAGAATCTTGAAATGAGTTTTTCTGTAGCAGTGTTGTAGTGCAAGAGTTTTGAAATGTGTTTCTGTAAACAACTGTCGTTGTACATGAGTTTTGAAATGCGTTTCTGTAAAGGACTGTCGTTGTACATGAGTTTTGAAATGCGTTTTTCTGAAGGACCGTTGTTGTACAAGAATCTTGAAATGAGTTTTTCTGTAGCAGTGTTGTAGTACAAGAGTTTTGAAATGTGTTTCTGTAAACAACTGTCGTTGTACATGTGTTTTGAAATGCGTTTCTGTAAAGGACTGTCGTTGTACATGAGTTTTGAAATGTGTTTTTCTGAAGGAGTGTTGTTGTACAAGAATCTTGAAATGAGTTTTTCTGTAGCAGTGTTGTAGTGCAAGAGTTTTGAAATGTGTTTCTGTAAACAACTGTCGTTGTACATGAGTTTTTAAATGCGTTTTTCTGAAGGAGTGTTGTTGTACAAGAATCTTGAAATGAGTTTTTCTGTAGCAGTGTTGTAGTGCAAGAGTTTTGAAATGTGTTTTTCTGAAGGAGTGTTGTTGTACAAGAATCTTGAAATGAGTTTTTCTGAAGGAGTGCTGTTGTACAAGAATCTTGAAATGAGTTTTTCTGAAGGAGTGTTGTAGTGCAAGAGTTTTGAAATGCGTTTTTCTGAAGGAGTGTTGTTGTACAAGAATCTTGAAATGAGTTTTTCTGAAGGAGTGTTGTAGTGCAAGAGTTTTGAAATGTGTTTTTCTGAAGGAGTGTTGTTGTACAAGAATCTTGAAATGAGTTTTTCTGTAGCAGTGTTGTAGTGCAAGAGTTTTGAAATGTGTTTCTGTAAACAACTGTCGTTGTACATGAGTTTTGAAATGCGTTTCTGTAAAGGACTGTCGTTGTACATGAGTTTTTAAATGCGTTTTTCTGAAGGACCGTTGTTGTACAAGAATCTTGAAATGAGTTTTTCTGTAGCAGTGTTGTAGTGCAAGAGTTTTGAAATGTGTTTCTGTAAACAACTGTCGTTGTACAAGAGTTTTGAAATGCGTTTCTGTAAAGGACTGTCGTTGTACATGAGTTTTGAAATGCGTTTCTCTGAAGGAGTGTTGTTGTACAAGAATCTTGAAATGAGTTTTTCTGTAGCAGTGTTGTAGTGCAAGAGTTTTGAAATGTGTTTCTGTAAACAACTGTCATTGTACATGAGTTTTGAAATGCGTTTCTGTAAAGGACTGTCGTTGTACATGAGTTTTGAAATGTGTTTCTGTAAACAACTGTCGTTGTACATGAGTTTTGAAATGCGTTTCTGTAAAGGACTGTCGTTGTACATGAGTCTTGAAATGTGTTTTTCTGAAGGACCGTTGTTGTACAAGAATCTTGAAATGAGTTTTTCTGTAGCAGTGTTGTAGTGCAAGAGTTTTGAAATGTGTTTCTGTAAACAACTGTCGTTGTACATGAGTTTTTAAATGCGTTTTTCTGAAGGAGTGTTGTTGTACAAGAATCTTGAAATGAGTTTTTCTGTAGCAGTGTTGTAGTGCAAGAGTTTTGAAATGTGTTTCTGTAAAGGACTGTCGTTGTACATGAGTTTTTAAATGTGTTTCTCTGAAGGACCGTTGTTGTACAAGAATCTTGAAATGAGTTTTTCTGAAGGAGTGTTGTTGTACAAGAATCTTGAAATGAGTTTTTCTGTAGCAGTGTTGTAGTGCAAGAGTTTTGAAATGTGTTTCTGTAAACAACTGTCGTTGTACATGAGTTTTTAAATGCGTTTTTCTGAAGGAGTGTTGTTGTACAAGAATCTTGAAATGAGTTTTTCTGTAGCAGTGTTGTAGTGCAAGAGTTTTGAAATGTGTTTTTCTGAAGGAGTGTTGTTGTACAAGAATCTTGAAATGAGTTTTTCTGAAGGAGTGTTGTTGTACAAGAATCTTGAAATGAGTTTTTCTGAAGGAGTGTTGTAGTGCAAGAGTTTTGAAATGCGTTTTTCTGAAGGAGTGTTGTTGTACAAGAATCTTGAAATGAGTTTTTCTGAAGGAGTGTTGTAGTGCAAGAGTTTTGAAATGTGTTTTTCTGAAGGAGTGTTGTTGTACAAGAATCTTGAAATGAGTTTTTCTGTAGCAGTGTTGTAGTGCAAGAGTTTTGAAATGTGTTTCTGTAAACAACTGTCGTTGTACATGAGTTTTGAAATGCGTTTCTGTAAAGGACTGTCGTTGTACATGAGTTTTTAAATGCGTTTTTCTGAAGGACCGTTGTTGTACAAGAATCTTGAAATGAGTTTTTCTGTAGCAGTGTTGTAGTGCAAGAGTTTTGAAATGTGTTTCTGTAAACAACTGTCGTTGTACATGAGTTTTGAAATGCGTTTCTGTAAAGGACTGTCGTTGTACATGAGTTTTGAAATGTGTTTTTCTGAAGGAGTGTTGTTGTACAAGAATCTTGAAATGAGTTTTTCTGTAGCAGTGTTGTAGTGCAAGAGTTTTGAAATGTGTTTCTGTAAACAACTGTCGTTGTACATGAGTTTTTAAATGCGTTTTTCTGAAGGAGTGTTGTTGTACAAGAATCTTGAAATGAGTTTTTCTGAAGGAGTGTTGTTGTACAAGAATCTTGAAATGAGTTTTTCTGAAGGAGTGTTGTTGTACAAGAATCTTGAAATGAGTTTGTCTGTAGCAGTGTTGTAGTGCAAGAGTTTTGAAATGTGTTTCTGTAAACAACTGTCGTTGTACATGAGTTTTGAAATGCGTTTCTGTAAAGGACTGTCGTTGTACATGAGTTTTTAAATGCGTTTTTCTGAAGGACCGTTGTTGTACAAGAATCTTGAAATGAGTTTTTCTGTAGCAGTGTTGTAGTGCAAGAGTTTTGAAATGTGTTTCTGTAAACAACTGTCGTTGTACATGAGTTTTGAAACGCGTTTCTGTAAAGGACTGTCGTTGTACATGAGTTTTGAAATGCGTTTCTCTGAAGGAGTGTTGCTGTACAAGAATCTTGAAATGAGTTTTTCTGTAGCAGTGTTGTAGTGCAAGAGTTTTGAAATGCGTTTCTGTAAAGGACTGTCGTTGTACATGAGTTTTTAAATGTGTTTTTCTGTAGCAGTGTTGTAGTGCAAGAGTTTTGAAATGTGTTTTTCTGAAGGACCGTTGTTGTACAAGAATCTTGAAATGAGTTTTTCTGTAGCAGTGTTGTAGTGCAAGAGTTTTGAAATGTGTTTTTCTGAAGGACCGTTGCTGTACAAGAGTCTTGAAATGTGTTTTTCTGAAGGACCGTTGTAGTGCAAGAGTTTTGAAATGTGTTTCTGTAAACAACTGTCGCTGTACAAGAGTTTTGAAATGCGTTTCTGTAAAGGACTGTCGTTGTACATGAGTTTTTAAATGTGTTTTTCTGAAGGAGTGTTGTTGTACAAGAATCTTGAAATGAGTTTTTCTGTAGCAGTGTTGTAGTGCAAGAGTTTTGAAATGTGTTTCTGTAAACAACTGTCGTTGTACATGAGTTTTGAAATGTGTTTCTGTAAACAACTGTCGTTGTACATGAGTTTTGAAATGCGTTTCTCTGAAGGAGTGTTGTTGTACAAGAATCTTGAAATGAGTTTTTCTGTAGCAGTGTTGTAGTGCAAGAGTTTTGAAATGTGTTTCTGTAAACAACTGTCGTTGTACATGAGTTTTGAAATGCGTTTCTGTAAAGGACTGTCGTTGTACATGAGTTTTTAAATGTGTTTTTCTGAAGGAGCGTTGTTGTACAAGAGTCTTGAAATGTGTTTTTCTGAAGGACCGTTGTAGTGCAAGAGTTTTGAAATGTGTTTCTGTAAACAACTGTCGCTGTACAAGAGTTTTGAAATGCGTTTCTGTAAAGGACTGTCGTTGTACATGAGTTTTTAAATGTGTTTTTCTGAAGGAGTGTTGTTGTACAAGAATCTTGAAATGAGTTTTTCTGTAGCAGTGTTGTAGTGCAAGAGTTTTGAAATGTGTTTCTGTAAACAACTGTCGTTGTACATGAGTTTTGAAATGCGTTTCTGTAAAGGACTGTCGTTGTACATGAGTTTTTAAATGTGTTTTTCTGAAGGAGCTTTGTTGTACAAGAGTCTTGAAATGTGTTTTTCTGAAGGACCGTTGTTGTACAAGAATCTTGAAATGAGTTTTTCTGTAGCAGTGTTGTAGTGCAAGAGTTTTGAAATGCGTTTCTGTAAAGGACTGTCGTTGTACATGAGTTTTTAAATGTGTTTTTCTGTAGCAGTGTTGTAGTGCAAGAGTTTTGAAATGTGTTTTTCTGAAGGACCGTTGTTGTACAAGAATCTTGAAATGAGTTTTTCTGTAGCAGTGTTGTAGTGCAAGAGTTTTGAAATGCGTTTCTGTAAACAACTGTCGTTGTACATGAGTTTTGAAATGCGTTTCTCTGAAGGAGTGTTGTTGTACATGAGTCTTGAAATGTGTTCTTCTGAAGGAGCGTTGTTGTACAAGAGTCTTGAAATGAGTTTTTCTGTAGCAGTGTTGTAGTGCAAGAGTTTTGAAATGTGTTTCTGTAAACAACTGTCGTTGTACATGAGTTTTGAAATGCGTTTCTGTAAAGGACTGTCGTTGTACATGAGTTTTTAAATGCGTTTTTCTGAAGGAGCGTTGTTGTACAAGAATCTTGAAATGAGTTTTTCTGTAGCAGTGTTGTAGTGCAAGAGTTTTGAAATGTGTTTCTGTAAAGGACTGTCGTTGTACATGAGTTTTTCGTTGCACATGAGTTTTGAAATGTGTTTTTCTGAAGGACCGTTGTTGTACAAGAATCTTGAAATGAGTTTTTCTGTAGCAGTGTTGTAGTGCAAGAGTTTTGAAATGTGTTTCTGTAAACAACTGTCGTTGTACAAGAATCTTGAAATGAGTTTTTCTGTAGCAGTGTTGTAGTGCAAGAGTTTTGAAATGTGTTTCTGTAAAGGACTGTCGTTGTACATGAGTTTTTCGTTGCACATGAGTTTTGAAATGTGTTTTTCTGAAGGACCGTTGTTGTACAAGAATCTTGAAATGAGTTTTTCTGTAGCAGTGTTGTAGTGCAAGAGTTTTGAAATGTGTTTCTGTAAACAACTGTCGTTGTACATGAGTTTTGAAATGCGTTTCTGTAAAGGACTGTCGTTGTACATGAGTTTTTAAATGTGTTTTTCTGAAGGAGTGTTGTTGTACAAGAATCTTGAAATGAGTTTTTCTGTAGCAGTGTTGTAGTGCAAGAGTTTTGAAATGTGTTTCTGTAAACAACTGTCGTTGTACATGAGTTTTGAAATGCGTTTCTGTAAAGGACTGTCGTTGTACATGAGTTTTTAAATGCGTTTTTCTGAAGGAGCGTTGTTGTACAAGAATCTTGAAATGAGTTTTTCTGTAGCAGTGTTGTAGTGCAAGAGTTTTGAAATGTGTTTCTGTAAAGGACTGTCGTTGTACATGAGTTTTGAAATGCGTTTCTGTAAAGAACTGTCGTTGCACATGAGTTTTGAAATGTGTTTTTCTGAAGGACCGTTGTTGTACAAGAATCTTGAAATGAGTTTTTCTGTAGCAGTGTTGTAGTGCAAGAGTTTTGAAATGTGTTTCTGTAAACAACTGTCGTTGTACATGAGTTTTGAAATGCGTTTCTGTAAAGGACTGTCGTTGTACATGAGTTTTTAAATGCGTTTTTCTGAAGGAGTGTTGTTGTACAAGAATCTTGAAATGAGTTTTTCTGTAGCAGTGTTGTAGTGCAAGAGTTTTGAAATGCGTTTCTGTAAATTACTGTCGTTGTACATGAGTTTTTAAATGCGTTTTTCTGAAGGAGTGTTGTTGTACAAGAATCTTGAAATGAGTTTTTCTGTAGCAGTGTTGTAGTGCAAGAGTTTTGAAATGTGTTTCTGTAAACAACTGTCGTTGTACATGAGTTTTGAAATGCGTTTCTGTAAAGGACTGTCGTTACACATGAGTTTTTAAATGTGTTTTTCTGAAGGAGCGTTGTTGTACAAGAGTCTTGAAATGTGTTTTTCTGAAGGACCGTTGTTGTACAAGAATCTTGAAATGAGTTTTTCTGTAGCAGTGTTGTAGTGCAAGAGTTTTGAAATGCGTTTCTGTAAAGGACTGTCGTTGTACATGAGTCTTGAAATGTGTTTTTCTGAAGGAGCGTTGTTGTACAAGAGTCTTGAAATGTGTTTTTCTGAAGGACCGTTGTAGTGCAAGAGTTTTGAAATGTGTTTCTGTAAACAACTGTCGTTGTACATGAGTTTTGAAATGCGTTTCTGTAAAGGACTGTCGTTGTACATGAGTTTTTAAATGCGTTTTTCTGAAGGAGTGTTGTTGTACAAGAATCTTGAAATGAGTTTTTCTGTAGCAGTGTTGTAGTGCAAGAGTTTTGAAATGTGTTTCTGTAAACAACTGTCGTTGTACATGAGTTTTGAAATGCGTTTCTCTAAAGGACTGTCGTTGTACATGAGGTTTTAAATGCGTTTTTCTGAAGGAGTGTTGTTGTACAAGAATCTTGAAATGAGTTTTTCTGTAGCAGTGTTGTAGTGCAAGAGTTTTGAAATGTGTTTCTGTAAAGGACTGTTGTTGTACAAGAATCTTGAAATGAGTTTTTCTGAAGGACTGTTGTTGTACAAGAATCTTGAAATGAGTTTTTCTGTAGCAGTGTTGTAGTGCAAGAGTTTTGAAATGCGTTTCTGTAAAGGACTGTCGTTGTACATGAGTTTTTAAATGTGTTTCTCTGAAGGAGTGTTGTTGTACAAGAATCTTGAAATGAGTTTTTCTGTAGCAGTGTTGTAGTGCAAGAGTTTTGAAATGTGTTTCTGTAAACAACTGTCGTTGTACATGAGTTTTGAAATGCGTTTCTGTAAAGGACTGTCGTTGTACATGAGTTTTTAAATGCGTTTTTCTGAAGGAGTGTTGTTGTACAAGAATCTTGAAATGAGTTTTTCTGTAGCAGTGTTGTAGTGCAAGAGTTTTGAAATGTGTTTCTGTAAACAACTGTCGTTGTACATGAGTTTTGAAATGCGTTTCTGTAAAGGACTGTCGTTGTACATGAGTTTTTAAATGCGTTTTTCTGAAGGAGTGTTGTTGTACAAGAATCTTGAAATGAGTTTTTCTGTAGCAGTGTTGTAGTGCAAGAGTTTTGAAATGCGTTTCTGTAAAGGACTGTCGTTGTACATGAGTTTTTAAATGAGTTTTTCTGTAGCAGTGTTGTAGTGCAAGACTTTTGAAATGTGTTTCTGTAAACAACTGTCGTTGTACATGAGTTTTTAAATGCGTTTTTCTGAAGGAGTGTTGTTGTACAAGAATCTTGAAATGAGTTTTTCTGTAGCAGTGTTGTAGTGCAAGAGTTTTGAAATGTGTTTCTGTAAACAACTGTCGTTGTACATGAGTTTTGAAATGCGTTTCTGTAAAGGACTGTCGTTGTACATGAGTTTTTAAATGTGTTTCTCTGAAGGAGTGTCGTTGTACATGAGTTTTTAAATGTGTTTTTCTGAAGGAGCGTTGTTGTACAAGAGTCTTGAAATGTGTTTTTCTGAAGGACCGTTGTTGTACAAGAATCTTGAAATGAGTTTTTCTGTAGCAGTGTTGTAGTGCAAGAGTTTTGAAATGTGTTTCTGTAAACGACTGTCGTTGTACATGAGTTTTGAAATGCGTTTCTGTAAAGGACTGTCGTTGTACATGAGTTTTTAAATGTGTTTTTCTGAAGGACTGTTGTTGTACAAGAATCTTGAAATGAGTTTTTCTGTAGCAGTGTTGTAGTGCAAGAGTTTTGAAATGTGTTTCTGTAAACAACTGTCGTTGTACATGAGTTTTTAAATGTGTTTTTCTGAAGGACTGTTGTTGTACAAGAGTCTTGAAATGAGTTTTTCTGAAGGACTGTTTTTATACAAGAATCTTGAAATGAGTTTTTCTGTAGCAGTGTTGTAGTGCAAGAGTTTTGAAATGTGTTTCTGTAAACAACTGTCGTTGTACATGAGTTTTGAAATGTGTTCTTCTGAAGGACCGTTGTTGTACAAGAATCTTGAAAAGAGTTTTTCTGAAGGACCGTTGTTGTACAAGAGTCTTGAAATGTGTTTCTGTAAACAACTGTCGTTGTACATGAGTTTTTAAATGCGTTTTTCTGAAGGAGTGTTGTTGTACAAGAATCTTGAAATGAGTTTTTCTGTAGCAGTGTTGTAGTGCAAGAGTTTTGAAATGTGTTTCTGTAAACAACTGTCGTTGTACATGAGTTTTGAAATGCGTTTCTGTAAAGGACTGTCGTTGTACATGAGTTTTTAAATGCGTTTCTGTAAACAACTGTCGTTGTACATGAGTTTTTAAATGTGTTTTTCTGAAGGAGCGTTGTTGTACAAGAGTCTTGAAATGTGTTTTTCTGAAGGACCGTTGTTGTACAAGAATCTTGAAATGAGTTTTTCTGTAGCAGTGTTGTAGTGCAAGAGTTTTGAAATGTGTTTCTGTAAACAACTGTCGTTGTACATGAGTTTTGAAATGCGTTTCTGTAAAGGACTGTCGTTGTACATGAGTTTTTAAATGTGTTTTTCTGAAGGACTGTTGTTGTACAAGAATCTTGAAATGAGTTTTTCTGTAGCAGTGTTGTAGTGCAAGAGTTTTGAAATGTGTTTCTGTAAACAACTGTCGTTGTACATGAGTTTTTAAATGTGTTTTTCTGAAGGACTGTTGTTGTACAAGAGTCTTGAAATGAGTTTTTCTGAAGGACTGTTTTTATACAAGAATCTTGAAATGAGTTTTTCTGTAGCAGTGTTGTAGTGCAAGAGTTTTGAAATGTGTTTCTGTAAACAACTGTCGTTGTACATGAGTTTTGAAATGTGTTCTTCTGAAGGACCGTTGTTGTACAAGAATCTTGAAAAGAGTTTTTCTGAAGGACCGTTGTTGTACAAGAGTCTTGAAATGTGTTTCTGTAAACAACTGTCGTTGTACATGAGTTTTTAAATGCGTTTTTCTGAAGGAGTGTTGTTGTACAAGAATCTTGAAATGAGTTTTTCTGTAGCAGTGTTGTAGTGCAAGAGTTTTGAAATGCGTTTCTGTAAAGGACTGTCGTTGTACATGAGTTTTTAAATGCGTTTTTCTGAAGGAGTGTTGTTGTACAAGAATCTTGAAATGAGTTTTTCTGTAGCAGTGTTGTAGTGCAAGAGTTTTGAAATGTGTTTCTGTAAACAACTGTCGTTGTACATGAGTTTTTAAATGTGTTTTTCTGAAGGACTGTTGTTGTACAAGAGTCTTGAAATGAGTTTTTCTGAAGGACTGTTTTTATACAAGAATCTTGAAATGAGTTTTTCTGTAGCAGTGTTGTAGTGCAAGAGTTTTGAAATGTGTTTCTGTAAACAACTGTCGTTGTACATGAGTTTTGAAATGTGTTCTTCTGAAGGACCGTTGTTGTACAAGAATCTTGAAAAGAGTTTTTCTGAAGGACCGTTGTTGTACAAGAGTCTTGAAATGTGTTTCTGTAAACAACTGTCGTTGTACATGAGTTTTTAAATGCGTTTTTCTGAAGGAGTGTTGTTGTACAAGAATCTTGAAATGAGTTTTTCTGTAGCAGTGTTGTAGTGCAAGAGTTTTGAAATGTGTTTCTGTAAACAACTGTCGTTGTACATGAGTTTTGAAATGCGTTTCTGTAAAGGACTGTCGTTGTACATGAGTTTTGAAATGCGTTTCTGTAAAGGACTGTCGTTGTACATGAGTTTTTAAATGTGTTTTTCTGTAGCAGTGTTGTAGTGCAAGAGTTTTGAAATGTGTTTTTCTGAAGGACCGTTGTTGTACAAGAATCTTGAAATGAGTTTTTCTGTAGCAGTGTTGTAGTGCAAGAGTTTTGAAATGTGTTTCTGTAAACAACTGTCGTTGTACATGAGTTTTGAAATGCGTTTCTCTGAAGGAGTGTTGTTGTACATGAGTCTTGAAATGTGTTCTTCTGAAGGAGCGTTGTTGTACAAGAGTCTTGAAATGAGTTTTTCTGTAGCAGTGTTGTAGTGCAAGAGTTTTGAAATGTGTTTCTGTAAACAACTGTCGTTGTACATGAGTTTTGAAATGCGTTTCTGTAAAGGACTGTCGTTGTACATGAGTTTTTAAATGCGTTTTTCTGAAGGAGCGTTGTTGTACAAGAATCTTGAAATGAGTTTTTCTGTAGCAGTGTTGTAGTGCAAGAGTTTTGAAATGTGTTTCTGTAAAGGACTGTCGTTGTACATGAGTTTTTCGTTGCACATGAGTCTTGAAATGTGTTTTTCTGAAGGACCGTTGTTGTACAAGAATCTTGAAATGAGTTTTTCTGTAGCAGTGTTGTAGTGCAAGAGTTTTGAAATGTGTTTCTGTAAACAACTGTCGTTGTACAAGAATCTTGAAATGAGTTTTTCTGTAGCAGTGTTGTAGTGCAAGAGTTTTGAAATGTGTTTCTGTAAAGGACTGTCGTTGTACATGAGTTTTTCGTTGCACATGAGTTTTGAAATGTGTTTTTCTGAAGGACCGTTGTTGTACAAGAATCTTGAAATGAGTTTTTCTGTAGCAGTGTTGTAGTGCAAGAGTTTTGAAATGTGTTTCTGTAAACAACTGTCGTTGTACAAGAATCTTGAAATGAGTTTTTCTGTAGCAGTGTTGTAGTGCAAGAGTTTTGAAATGTGTTTCTGTAAAGGACTGTCGTTGTACATGAGTTTTTCGTTGTACATGAGTTTTGAAATGCGTTTCTGTAAAGGACTGTCGTTGTACATGAGTTTTTTAATGTGTTTTTCTGAAGGAGTGTTGTTGTACAAGAATCTTGAAATGAGTTTTTCTGTAGCAGTGTTGTAGTGCAAGAGTTTTGAAATGTGTTTCTGTAAACAACTGTCGTTGTACATGAGTTTTGAAATGCGTTTCTGTAAAGGACTGTCGTTGTACATGAGTTTTTAAATGCGTTTTTCTGAAGGAGCGTTGTTGTACAAGAATCTTGAAATGAGTTTTTCTGTAGCAGTGTTGTAGTGCAAGAGTTTTGAAATGTGTTTCTGTAAAGGACTGTCGTTGTACATGAGTTTTGAAATGCGTTTCTGTAAAGGACTGTCGTTGCACATGAGTTTTGAAATGTGTTTTTCTGAAGGACCGTTGTTGTACAAGAATCTTGAAATGAGTTTTTCTGTAGCAGTGTTGTAGTGCAAGAGTTTTGAAATGTGTTTCTGTAAACAGCTGTCGTTGTACATGAGTTTTGAAATGCGTTTCTGTAAAGGACTGTCGTTGTACATGAGTTTTTAAATGCGTTTTTCTGAAGGAGTGTTGTTGTACAAGAATCTTGAAATGAGTTTTTCTGTAGCAGTGTTGTAGTGCAAGAGTTTTGAAATGCGTTTCTGTAAAGGACTGTCGTTGTACATGAGTTTTTAAATGCGTTTTTCTGAAGGAGTGTTGTTGTACAAGAATCTTGAAATGAATTTTTCTGTAGCAGTGTTGTAGTGCAAGAGTTTTGAAATGTGTTTCTGTAAACAACTGTCGTTGTACATGAGTTTTGAAATGCGTTTCTGTAAAGGACTGTCGTTACACATGAGTTTTTAAATGTGTTTTTCTGAAGGAGCGTTGTTGTACAAGAGTCTTGAAATGTGTTTTTCTGAAGGACCGTTGTTGTACAAGAATCTTGAAATGAGTTTTTCTGTAGCAGTGTTGTAGTGCAAGAGTTTTGAAATGCGTTTCTGTAAAGGACTGTCGTTGTACATGAGTCTTGAAATGTGTTTTTCTGAAGGAGCGTTGTTGTACAAGAATCTTGAAATGTGTTTTTCTGAAGGACCGTTGTAGTGCAAGAGTTTTGAAATGTGTTTCTGTAAACAACTGTCGTTGTACATGAGTTTTGAAATGCGTTTCTGTAAAGGACTGTCGTTGTACATGAGTTTTTAAATGCGTTTTTCTGAAGGAGTGTTGTTGTACAAGAATCTTGAAATGAGTTTTTCTGTAGCAGTGTTGTAGTGCAAGAGTTTTGAAATGTGTTTCTGTAAACAACTGTCGTTGTACATGAGTTTTGAAATGCGTTTCTGTAAAGGACTGTCGTTGTACATGAGTTTTTAAATGCGTTTTTCTGAAGGAGTGTTGTTGTACAAGAATCTTGAAATGAGTTTTTCTGTAGCAGTGTTGTAGTGCAAGAGTTTTGAAATGTGTTTCTGTAAAGGACTGTTGTTGTACAAGAATCTTGAAATGAGTTTTTCTGAAGGACTGTTGTTGTACAAGAATCTTGAAATGAGTTTTTCTGTAGCAGTGTTGTAGTGCAAGAGTTTTGAAATGCGTTTCTGTAAAGGACTGTCGTTGTACATGAGTTTTTCAATGTGTTTCTCTGAAGGAGTGTTGTTGTACAAGAATCTTGAAATGAGTTTTTCTGTAGCAGTGTTGTAGTGCAAGAGTTTTGAAATGTGTTTCTGTAAACAACTGTCGTTGTACATGAGTTTTGAAATGCGTTTCTGTAAAGGACTGTCGTTGTACATGAGTTTTTAAATGCGTTTTTCTGAAGGAGTGTTGTTGTACAAGAATCTTGAAATGAGTTTTTCTGTAGCAGTGTTGTAGTGCAAGAGTTTTGAAATGTGTTTCTGTAAACAACTGTCGTTGTACATGAGTTTTGAAATGCGTTTCTGTAAAGGACTGTCGTTGTACATGAGTTTTTAAATGCGTTTTTCTGAAGGAGTGTTGTTGTACAAGAATCTTGAAATGAGTTTTTCTGTAGCAGTGTTGTAGTGCAAGAGTTTTGAAATGCGTTTCTGTAAAGGACTGTCGTTGTACA
This sequence comes from Xylota sylvarum, assembly GCA_905220385.1. NCBI lineage: Eukaryota > Metazoa > Arthropoda > Insecta > Diptera > Syrphidae > Xylota > Xylota sylvarum. The sequence goes on from CAJMZQ010000061.1 coordinate 431,674, forward strand.
TGAGTTTTTAAATGAGTTTTTCTGTAGCAGTGTTGTAGTGCAAGAGTTTTGAAATGTGTTTCTGTAAACAACTGTCGTTGTACATGAGTTTTTAAACGCGTTTTTCTGAAGGAGTGTTGTTGTACAAGAATCTTGAAATGAGTTTTTCTGTAGCAGTGTTGTAGTGCAAGAGTTTTGAAATGTGTTTCTGTAAACAACTGTCGTTGTACATGAGTTTTTAAATGCGTTTTTCTGAAGGACTGTTGTTGTACAAGAGTCTTGAAATGTGTTTTTCTGAAGGACCGTTGTAGTGCAAGAGTTTTGAAATGTGTTTCTGTAAACAACTGTCGTTGTACATGAGTTTTGAAATGCGTTTCTGTAAAGGACTGTCGTTGTACATGAGTTTTTAAATGTGTTTTTCTGAAGGACTGTTGTTGTACAAGAATCTTGAAATGAGTTTTTAAATGTGTTTCTCTGAAGGAGTGTCGTTGTACATGAGTTTTTAAATGTGTTTTTCTGAAGGAGCGTTGTTGTACAAGAGTCTTGAAATGTGTTTTTCTGAAGGACCGTTGTTGTACAAGAATCTTGAAATGAGTTTTTCAGTAGCAGTGTTGTAGTGCAAGAGTTTTGAAATGTGTTTCTGTAAACAACTGTCGTTGTACATGAGTTTTGAAATGCGTTTCTATAAAGGACTGTCGTTGTACATGAGTTTTTAAATGTGTTTTTCTGAAGGACTGTTGTTGTACAAGAATCTTGAAATGAGTTTTTCTGTAGCAGTGTTGTAGTGCAAGAGTTTTGAAATGTGTTTCTGTAAACAACTGTCGTTGTACATGAGTTTTTAAATGTGTTTTTCTGAAGGACTGTTGTTGTACAAGAGTCTTGAAATGAGTTTTTCTGAAGGACTGTTTTTATACAAGAATCTTGAAATGAGTTTTTCTGTAGCAGTGTTGTAGTGCAAGAGTTTTGAAATGTGTTTCTGTAAACAACTGTCGTTGTACATGAGTTTTGAAATGTGTTCTTCTGAAGGACCGTTGTTGTACAAGAATCTTGAAAAGAGTTTTTCTGAAGGACCGTTGTTGTACAAGAGTCTTGAAATGTGTTTCTGTAAACAACTGTCGTTGTACATGAGTTTTTAAATGCGTTTTTCTGAAGGAGTGTTGTTGTACAAGAATCTTGAAATGAGTTTTTCTGTAGCAGTGTTGTAGTGCAAGAGTTTTGAAATGTGTTTCTGTAAACAACTGTCGTTGTACATGAGTTTTGAAATGCGTTTCTGTAAAGGACTGTCGTTGTACATGAGTTTTTAAATGCGTTTTTCTGAAGGAGTGTTGTTGTACAAGAATCTTGAAATGAGTTTTTCTGTAGCAGTGTTGTAGTGCAAGAGTTTTGAAATGTGTTTCTGTAAACAACTGTCGTTGTACATGAGTTTTGAAATGCGTTTCTGTAAAGGACTGTCGTTGTACATGAGTTTTTAAATGCGTTTTTCTGAAGGAGTGTTGTTGTACAAGAATCTTGAAATGAGTTTTTCTGTAGCAGTGTTGTAGTGCAAGAGTTTTGAAATGCGTTTCTGTAAAGGACTGTCGTTGTACATGAGTTTTTAAATGCGTTTTTCTGAAGGAGTGTTGTTGTACAAGAATCTTGAAATGAGTTTTTCTGTAGCAGTGTTGTAGTGCAAGAGTTTTGAAATGTGTTTCTGTAAACAACTGTCGTTGTACATGAGTTTTGAAATGCGTTTCTGTAAAGGACTGTCGTTACACATGAGTTTTTAAATGTGTTTTTCTGAAGGAGCGTTGTTGTACAAGAGTCTTGAAATGTGTTTTTCTGAAGGACCGTTGTTGTACAAGAATCTTGAAATGAGTTTTTCTGTAGCAGTGTTGTAGTGCAAGAGTTTTGAAATGCGTTTCTGTAAAGGACTGTCGTTGTACATGAGTCTTGAAATGTGTTTTTCTGAAGGCGCGTTGTTGTACAAGAGTCTTGAAATGTGTTTTTCTGAAGGACCGTTGTAGTGCAAGAGTTTTGAAATGTGTTTCTGTAAACAACTGTCGTTGTACATGAGTTTTGAAATGCGTTTCTGTAAAGGACTGTCGTTGTACATGAGTTTTTAAATGCGTTTTTCTGAAGGAGTGTTGTTGTACAAGAATCTTGAAATGAGTTTTTCTGTAGCAGTGTTGTAGTGCAAGAGTTTTGAAATGTGTTTCTGTAAACAACTGTCGTTGTACATGAGTTTTGAAATGCGTTTCTGTAAAGGACTGTCGTTGTACATGAGTTTTTAAATGCGTTTTTCTGAAGGAGTGTTGTTGTACAAGAATCTTGAAATGAGTTTTTCTGTAGCAGTGTTGTAGTGCAAGAGTTTTGAAATGTGTTTCTGTAAACAACTGTCGTTGTACATGAGTTTTTAAATGTGTTTTTCTGAAGGACTGTTGTTGTACAAGAGTCTTGAAATGAGTTTTTCTGAAGGACTGTTTTTATACAAGAATCTTGAAATGAGTTTTTCTGTAGCAGTGTTGTAGTGCAAGAGTTTTGAAATGTGTTTCTGTAAACAACTGTCGTTGTACATGAGTTTTGAAATGTGTTCTTCTGAAGGACCGTTGTTGTACAAGAATCTTGAAAAGAGTTTTTCTGAAGGACCGTTGTTGTACAAGAGTCTTGAAATGTGTTTCTGTAAACAACTGTCGTTGTACATGAGTTTTTAAATGCGTTTTTCTGAAGGAGTGTTGTTGTACAAGAATCTTGAAATGAGTTTTTCTGTAGCAGTGTTGTAGTGCAAGAGTTTTGAAATGCGTTTCTGTAAAGGACTGTCGTTGTACATGAGTTTTTAAATGCGTTTTTCTGAAGGAGTGTTGTTGTACAAGAATCTTGAAATGAGTTTTTCTGTAGCAGTGTTGTAGTGCAAGAGTTTTGAAATGTGTTTCTGTAAACAACTGTCGTTGTACATGAGTTTTTAAATGTGTTTTTCTGAAGGACTGTTGTTGTACAAGAGTCTTGAAATGAGTTTTTCTGAAGGACTGTTTTTATACAAGAATCTTGAAATGAGTTTTTCTGTAGCAGTGTTGTAGTGCAAGAGTTTTGAAATGTGTTTCTGTAAACAACTGTCGTTGTACATGAGTTTTGAAATGCGTTTCTGTAAAGGACTGTCGTTGTACATGAGTTTTTAAATGTGTTTTTCTGAAGGAGTGTTGTTGTACAAGAATCTTGAAATGAGTTTTTCTGTAGCAGTGTTGTAGTGCAAGAGTTTTGAAATGTGTTTCTGTAAACAACTGTCGTTGTACATGAGTTTTGAAATGCGTTTTTCTGAAGGAGTGTTGTTGTACAAGAATCTTGAAATGAGTTTTTCTGTAGCAGTGTTGTAGTGCAAGAGTTTTGAAATGTGTTTCTGTAAACAACTGTCGTTGTACATGAGTTTTGAAATGCGTTTCTGTAAAGGACTGTCGTTGTACATGAGTTTTGAAATGCGTTTCTGTAAAGGACTGTCGTTGTACATGAGTTTTTAAATGCGTTTTTCTGAAGGAGTGTTGTTGTACAAGAATCTTGAAATGAGTTTTTCTGTAGCAGTGTTGTAGTGCAAGAGTTTTGAAATGTGTTTCTGTAAACAACTGTCGTTGTACATGAGTTTTGAAATGCGTTTCTGTAAAGGACTGTCGTTGTACATGAGTTTTTAAATGCGTTTTTCTGAAGGAGTAATGTTGTACAAGAATCTTGAAATGAGTTTTTCTGTAGCAGTGTTGTAGTGCAAGAGTTTTGAAATGCGTTTCTGTAAAGGACTGTCGTTGTACATGAGTTTTTAAATGCGTTTTTCTGAAGGAGTGTTGTTGTACAAGAATCTTGAAATGAGTTTTTCTGTAGCAGTGTTGTAGTGCAAGAGTTTTGAAATGTGTTTCTGTAAACAACTGTCGTTGTACATGAGTTTTGAAATGCGTTTCTGTAAAGGACTGTCGTTACACATGAGTTTTTAAATGTGTTTTTCTGAAGGAGCGTTGTTGTACAAGAGTCTTGAAATGTGGTTTTCTGAAGGACCGTTGTTGTACAAGAATCTTGAAATGAGTTTTTCTGTAGCAGTGTTGTAGTGCAAGAGTTTTGAAATGCGTTTCTGTAAAGGACTGTCGTTGTACATGAGTCTTGAAATGTGTTTTTCTGAAGGAGCGTTGTTGTACAAGAGTCTTGAAATGTGTTTTTCTGAAGGACCGTTGTAGTGCAAGAGTTTTGAAATGTGTTTCTGTAAACAACTGTCGTTGTACATGAGTTTTGAAATGCGTTTCTGTAAGGGACTGTCGTTGTACATGAGTTTTTAAATGCGTTTTTCTGAAGGAGTGTTGTTGTACAAGAATCTTGAAATGAGTTTTTCTGTAGCAGTGTTGTAGTGCAAGAGTTTTGAAATGTGTTTCTGTAAACAACTGTCGTTGTACATGAGCTTTTAAATGTGTTTTTCTGAAGGACTGTTGTTGTACAAGAGTCTTGAAATGAGTTTTTCTGAAGGACTGTTTTTATACAAGAATCTTGAAATGAGTTTTTCTGTAGCAGTGTTGTAGTGCAAGAGTTTTGAAATGTGTTTCTGTAAACAACTGTCGTTGTACATGAGTTTTGAAATGCGTTTCTGTAAAGGACTGTCGTTGTACATGAGTTTTGAAATGCGTTTCTGTAAAGGACTGTCGTTGTACATGAGTTTTTAAATGCGTTTTTCTGAAGGAGTGTTGTTGTACAAGAATCTTGAAATGAGTTTTTCTGTAGCAGTGTTGTAGTGCAAGAGTTTTGAAATGTGTTTCTGTAAACAACTGTCGTTGTACATGAGTTTTGAAATGCGTTTCTGTAAAGGACTGTCGTTGTACATGAGTTTTTAAATGCGTTTTTCTGAAGGAGTAATGTTGTACAAGAATCTTGAAATGAGTTTTTCTGTAGCAGTGTTGTAGTGCAAGAGTTTTGAAATGCGTTTCTGTAAAGGACTGTCGTTGTACATGAGTTTTTAAATGCGTTTTTCTGAAGGAGTGTTGTTGTACAAGAATCTTGAAATGAGTTTTTCTGTAGCAGTGTTGTAGTGCAAGAGTTTTGAAATGTGTTTCTGTAAACAACTGTCGTTGTACATGAGTTTTGAAATGCGTTTCTGTAAAGGACTGTCGTTACACATGAGTTTTTAAATGTGTTTTTCTGAAGGAGCGTTGTTGTACAAGAGTCTTGAAATGTGGTTTTCTGAAGGACCGTTGTTGTACAAGAATCTTGAAATGAGTTTTTCTGTAGCAGTGTTGTAGTGCAAGAGTTTTGAAATGCGTTTCTGTAAAGGACTGTCGTTGTACATGAGTCTTGAAATGTGTTTTTCTGAAGGAGCGTTGTTGTACAAGAGTCTTGAAATGTGTTTTTCTGAAGGACCGTTGTAGTGCAAGAGTTTTGAAATGTGTTTCTGTAAACAACTGTCGTTGTACATGAGTTTTGAAATGCGTTTCTGTAAGGGACTGTCGTTGTACATGAGTTTTTAAATGCGTTTTTCTGAAGGAGTGTTGTTGTACAAGAATCTTGAAATGAGTTTTTCTGTAGCAGTGTTGTAGTGCAAGAGTTTTGAAATGTGTTTCTGTAAACAACTGTCGTTGTACATGAGCTTTTAAATGTGTTTTTCTGAAGGACTGTTGTTGTACAAGAGTCTTGAAATGAGTTTTTCTGAAGGACTGTTTTTATACAAGAATCTTGAAATGAGTTTTTCTGTAGCAGTGTTGTAGTGCAAGAGTTTTGAAATGTGTTTCTGTAAACAACTGTCGTTGTACATGAGTTTTGAAATGTGTTCTTCTGAAGGACCGTTCTTGTACAAGAATCTTGAAAAGAGTTTTTCTGAAGGACCGTTGTTGTACAAGAATCTTGAAATGTGCTTCTGTAAACAACTGTCGTTGTACATGAGTTTTTAAATGCGTTTTTCTGAAGGAGTGTTGTTGTACAAGAATCTTGAAATGAGTTTTTCTGTAGCAGTGTTGTAGTGCAAGAGTTTTGAAATGTGTTTCTGTAAACAACTGTCGTTGTACATGAGTTTTGAAATGCGTTTCTGTAAAGGACTGTCGTTGTACATGAGTTTTGAAATGCGTTTCTGTAAAGGACTGTCGTTGTACATGAGTTTTTAAATGCGTTTTTCTGAAGGAGTGTTGTTGTACAAGAATCTTGAAATGAGTTTTTCTGTAGCAGTGTTGTAGTGCAAGAGTTTTGAAATGTGTTTCTGTAAACAACTGTCGTTGTACATGAGTTTTGAAATGCGTTTCTGTAAAGGACTGTCGTTGTACATGAGTTTTTAAATGCGTTTTTCTGAAGGAGTGTTGTTGTACAAGAATCTTGAAATGAGTTTTTCTGTAGCAGTGTTGTAGTGCAAGAGTTTTGAAATGCGTTTCTGTAAAGGACTGTCGTTGTACATGAGTTTTTAAATGCGTTTTTCTGAAGGAGTGTTGTTGTACAAGAATCTTGAAATGAGTTTTTCTGTAGCAGTGTTGTAGTGCAAGAGTTTTGAAATGTGTTTCTGTAAACAACTGTCGTTGTACATGAGTTTTGAAATGCGTTTCTGTAAAGGACTGTCGTTACACATGAGTTTTTAAATGTGTTTTTCTGAAGGAGCGTTGTTGTACAAGAGTCTTGAAATGTGTTTTTCTGAAGGACCGTTGTTGTACAAGAATCTTGAAATGAGTTTTTCTGTAGCAGTGTTGTAGTGCAAGAGTTTTGAAATGCGTTTCTGTAAAGGACTGTCATTGTACATGAGTCTTGAAATGTGTTTTTCTGAAGGAGCGTTGTTGTACAAGAGTCTTGAAATGTGTTTTTCTGAAGGACCGTTGTAGTGCAAGAGTTTTGAAATGTGTTTCTGTAAACAACTGTCGTTGTACATGAGTTTTGAAATGCGTTTCTGTAAAGGACTGTCGTTGTACATGAGTTTTTAAATGCGTTTTTCTGAAGGAGTGTTGTTGTACAAGAATCTTGAAATGAGTTTTTCTGTAGCAGTGTTGTAGTGCAAGAGTTTTGAAATGTGTTTCTGTAAACAACTGTCGTTGTACATGAGTTTTGAAATGCGTTTCTGTAAAGGACTGTCGTTGTACATGAGTTTTTAAATGCGTTTTTCTGAAGGAGTGTTGTTGTACAAGAATCTTGAAATGAGTTTTTCTGTAGCAGTGTTGTAGTGCAAGAGTTTTGAAATGTGTTTCTGTAAAGGACTGTTGTTGTACAAGAATCTTGAAATGAGTTTTTCTGAAGGACTGTTGTTGCACAAAAATCTTGAAATGAGTTTTTCTGTAGCAGTGTTGTAGTGCAAGAGTTTTGAAATGCGTTTCTGTAAAGGACTGTAGTTGTACATGAGTTTTTAAATGTGTTTCTCTGAAGGAGTGTTGTTGTACAAGAATCTTGAAATGAGTTTTTCTGTAGCAGTGTTGTACTGCAAGAGTTTTGAAATGTGTTTCTGTAAACAACTGTCGTTGTACATGAGTTTTGAAATGCGTTTCTGTAAAGGACTGTCGTTGTACATGAGTTTTTAAATGCGTTTTTCTGAAGGAGTGTTGTTGTACAAGAATCTTGAAATGAGTTTTTCTGTAGCAGTGTTGTAGTGCAAGAGTTTTGAAATGTGTTTCTGTAAACAACTGTCGTTGTAAGTGAGTTTTGAAATGCGTTTCTGTAAAGGACTGTCGTTGTACATGAGTTTTTAAATGCGTTTTTCTGAAGGAGTGTTGTTGTACAAGAATCTTGAAATGAGTTTTTCTGTAGCAGTGTTGTAGTGCAAGAGTTTTGAAATGCGTTTCTGTAAAGGACTGTCGTTGTACATGAGTTTTTAAATGAGTTTTTCTGTAGCAGTGTTGTAGTGCAAGAGTTTTGAAATGTGTTTGTGTAAACAACTGTCGTTGTACATGAGTTTTTAAATGCGTTTTTCTGAAGGAGTGTTGTTGTACAAGAATCTTGAAATGAGTTTTTCTGTAGCAGTGTTGTAGTGCAAGAGTTTTGAAATGTGTTTCTGTAAACAACTGTCGTTGTACATGAGTTTTTAAATGCGTTTTTCTGAAGGACTGTTGTTGTACAAGAGTCTTGAAATGTGTTTTTCTGAAGGACCGTTGTAGTGCAAGAGTTTTGAAATGTGTTTCTGTAAACAACTGTCGTTGTACATGAGTTTTGAAATGCGTTTCTGTAAAGGACTGTCGTTGTACATGAGTTTTTAAATGTGTTTCTCTGAAGGAGTGTCGTTGTACATGAGTTTTTAAATGTGTTTTTCTGAAGGAGCGTTGTTGTACAAGAGTCTTGAAATGTGTTTTTCTGAAGGACCGTTGTTGTACAAGAATCTTGAAATGAGTTTTTCTGTAGCAGTGTTGTAGTGCAAGAGTTTTGAAATGTGTTTCTGTAAACAACTGTCGTTGTACATGAGTTTTTAAATGCGTTTCTGTAAAGGACTGTCGTTGTACATGAGTTTTTAAATGCGTTTTTCTGTAGGAGTGTTGTTGTACAAGAATCTTGAAATGAGTTTTTCTGTAGCAGTGTTGTAGTGCAAGAGTTTTGAAATGTGTTTCTGTAAACAACTGTCGTTGTACATGAGTTTTGAAATGCGTTTCTGTAAAGGACTGTCGTTGTACATGAGTTTTTAAATGTGTTTTTCTGAAGGACTGTTGTTGTACAAGAATCTTGAAATGAGTTTTTCTGTAGCAGTGTTGTAGTGCAAGAGTTTTGAAATGTGTTTCTGTAAACAACTGTCGTTGTACATGAGTTTTTAAATGTGTTTTTCTGAAGGACTGTTGTTGTACAAGAGTCTTGAAATGAGTTTTTCTGAAGGACTGTTTTTATACAAGAATCTTGAAATGAGTTTTTCTGTAGCAGTGTTGTAGTGCAAGAGTTTTGAAATGTGTTTCTGTAAACAACTGTCGTTGTACATGAGTTTTGAAATGTGTTCTTCTGAATTACCGTTGTTGTACAAGAATCTTGAAAAGAGTTTTTCTGAAGGACCGTTGTTGTACAAGAGTCTTGAAATGTGTTTCTGTAAACAACTGTCGTTGTACATGAGTTTTTAAATGCGTTTTTCTGAAGGAGTGTTGTTGTACAAGAATCTTGAAATGAGTTTTTCTGTAGCAGTGTTGTAGTGCAAGAGTTTTGAAATGCGTTTCTGTAAAGGACTGTCGTTGAACATGAGTTTTTAAATGCGTTTTTCTGAAGGAGTGTTGTTGTACAAGAATCTTGAAATGAGTTTTTCTGTAGCAGTGTTGTAGTGCAAGAGTTTTGAAATGCGTTTCTGTAAAGGACTGTCGTTGTACATGAGTTTTTAAATGCGTTTTTCTGAAGGAGTGTTGTTGTACAAGAATCTTGAAATGAGTTTTTCTGTAGCAGTGTTGTAGTGCAAGAGTTTTGAAATGTGTTTCTGTAAACAACTGTCGTTGTACAAGAGTTTTGAAATGCGTTTCTGTAAAGGACTGTCGTTGTACATGAGTTTTTAAATGTGTTTTTCTGAAGGAGCGTTGTTGTACAAGAGTCTTGAAATGTGTTTTTCTGAAGGACCGTTGTAGTGCAAGAGTTTTGAAATGTGTTTCTGTAAACAACTGTCGTTGTACATGAGTTTTGAAATGCGTTTCTGTAAAGGACTGTCGTTGTACATGAGTTTTTAAATGCGTTTTTCTGAAGGAGTGTTGTTGTACAAGAATCTTGAAATGAGTTTTTCTGTAGCAGTGTTGTAGTGCAAGAGTTTTGAAATGTGTTTCTGTAAAGGACTGTCGTTGTACATGAGTTTTGAAATGCGTTTTTCTGAAGGAGCGTTGTTGTACAAGAATCTTGAAATGAGTTTTTCTGTAGCAGTGTTGTAGTGCAAGAGTTTTGAAATGTGTTTCTGTAAACAACTGTCGTTGTACATGAGTTTTGAAATGCGTTTTTGTAAACAACTGTCGTTGTACATGAGTTTTGAAATGCGTTTCTGTAAAGGACTGTCGTTGTACATGAGTTTTTAAATGCGTTTTTCTGAAGGAGTGTTGTTGTACAAGAATCTTGAAATGAGTTTTTCTGTAGCAGTGTTGTAGTGCAAGAGTTTTGAAATGTGTTTCTGTAAACAACTGTCGTTGTACATGAGTTTTGAAATGGGTTTCTGTAAAGGACTGTCGTTGTACATGAGTTTTGAAATGCGTTTCTGTAAAGGACTGTCGTTGTACATGAGTTTTTAAATGCGTTTTTCTGAAGGAGTGTTGTTGTACAAGAATCTTGAAATGAGTTTTTCTGTAGCAGTGTTGTAGTGCAAGAGTTTTGAAATGTGTTTCTGTAAACAACTGTCGTTGTACATGAGTTTTGAAATGCGTTTCTCTGAAGGAGTGTTGTTGTACATGAGTCTTGAAATGAGTTTTTCTGAAGGACTGTTGTTGTACAAGAGTCTTGAAATGTGTTTCTGTGAAGGACTGTTGTTGTACAAGAGTCTTGAAATGAGTTTTTCTGTAGCAGTGTTGTAGTGCAAGAGTTTTGAGATGTGTTTCTGTAAACAACTGTCGTTGTACATGAGTTTTGAAATGCGTTTCTGTAAACAACTGTCGTTGTACATGAGTTTTGAAATGCGTTTCTGTAAAGGACTGTCGTTGTACATGAGTTTTTAAATGCGTTTTTCTGAAGGAGTGTTGTTGTACAAGAATCTTGAAATGAGTTTTTCTGTAGCAGTGTTGTAGTGCAAGAGTTTTGAAATGTGTTTCTGTAAAGGACTGTCGTTGCACATGAGTTTTTAAATGTGTTTTTCTGAAGGAGTGTTGTTGTACAAGAATCTTGAAATGAGTTTTTCTGTAGCAGTGTTGTAGTGCAAGAGTTTTGAAATGTGTTTCTGTAAACAACTGTCGTTGTACATGAGTTTTGAAATGCGTTTCTGTAAAGGACTGTCGTTGTACATGAGTTTTTAAATGCGTTTTTCTGAAGGAGTGTTGTTGTACAAGAATCTTGAAATGAGTTTTTCTGTAGCAGTGTTGTAGTGCAAGAGTTTTGAAATGTGTTTCTGTAAACAACTGTCGTTGTACATGAGTTTTGAAATGCGTTTCTGTAAACAACTGTCGTTGTACATGAGTTTTTAAATGTGTTTTTCTGAAGGAGCGTTGTTGTACAAGAGTCTTGAAATGTGTTTTTCTGAAGGACCGTTGTTGTACAAGAATCTTGAAATGAGTTTTTCTGTAGCAGTGTTGTAGTGCAAGAGTTTTGAAATGTGTTTCTGTAAAGGACTGTCGTTGTACATGAGTTTTTAAATGTGTTTCTCTGAAGGAGTGTTGTTGTACAAGAATCTTGAAATGAGTTTTTCTGAAGGACCGTTGTTGTACAAGAGTCTTGAAATGTGTTTCTGTGAAGGACTGTTATTGTGCATGAGTTTTTAAATGTGTTTTTCTGAAGGACCGTTGTTGTACAAGAGTCTTGAAATGAGTTTTTCTGTAGCAGTGTTGTAGTGCAAGAGTTTTGAGATGTGTTTCTGTAAACAACTGTCGTTGTACATGAGTTTTGAAATGTGTTTCTGTAAACAACTGTCGTTGTACATGAGTTTTGAAATGCGTTTCTCTGAAGGAGTGTTGTTGTACATGAGTCTTGAAATGAGTTTTTCTGAAGGACTGTTGTTGTACAAGAGTCTTGAAATGTGTTTCTGTGAAGGACTGTTGTTGTACAAGAGTCTTGAAATGAGTTTTTCTGTAGCAGTGTTGTAGTGCAAGAGTTTTGAGATGTGTTTCTGTAAACAACTGTCGTTGTACATGAGTTTTGAAATGTGTTTCTGTAAGCAACTGTCGTTGTACATGAGTTTTGAAATGCGTTTCTCTGAAGGAGTGTTGTTGTACATGAGTCTTGAAATGAGTTTTTCTGAAGGACTGTTGTTGTACAAGAGTCTTGAAATGTGTTTCTGTGAAGGACTGTTGTTGTACAAGAGTCTTGAAATGTGTTTCTGTGAAGGACTGTCGTTGTACATGAGTTTTTAAATGCGTTTTTCTGAAGGAGTGTTGTTGTACAAGAATCTTGAAATGAGTTTTTCTGTAGCAGTGTTGTAGTGCAAGAGTTTTGAAATGTGTTTCTGTAAACAACTGTCGTTGTACATGAGTTTTGAAATGCGTTTCTGTAAAGGACTGTCGTTGTACATGAGTTTTTAAATGCGTTTTACTGAAGGAGTGTTGTTGTACAAGAATCTTGAAATGAGTTTTTCTGTAGCAGTGTTGTAGTGCAAGAGTTTTGAAATGTGTTTCTGTAAACAACTGTCGTTGTACATGAGTCTTGAAATGAGTTTCTGTAAAGGACTGTCGTTACACATGAGTTTTTAAATGTGTTTTTCTGAAGGAGTGTTGTTGTACAAGAGTCTTGAAATGTGTTTTTCTGAAGGACCGTTGTAGTGCAAGAGTTTTGAAATGTGTTTCTGTAAACAACTGTCGTTGTACATGAGTTTTGAAATGCGTTTCTGTAAACAACTGTCGTTGTACATGAGTTTTTAAATGCGTTTTTCTGAAGGAGTGTTGTTGTACAAGAATCTTGAAATGAGTTTTTCTGTAGCAGTGTTGTAGTGCAAGAGTTTTGAAATGTGTTTCTGTAAACAACTGTCGTTGTACATGAGTTTTGAAATGCGTTTCTGTAAAGGACTGTCGTTGCACATGAGTTTTGAAATGTGTTTTTCTGAAGGACCGTTGTTGTACAAGAATCTTGAAATGAGTTTTTCTGTAGCAGTGTTGTAGTGCAAGAGTTTTGAAATGTGTTTCTGTAAACAACTGTCGTTGTACATGAGTTTTGAAATGCGTTTCTGTAAAGGACTGTCGTTGTACATGAGTTTTTAAATGTGTTTTTCTGAAGGAGTGTTGTTGTACAAGAATCTTGAAATGAGTTTTTCTGTAGCAGTGTTGTAGTGCAAGAGTTTTGAAATGTGTTTCTGTAAACAACTGTCGTTGTACATGAGTTTTGAAATGCGTTTTTCTGAAGGAGTGTTGTTGTACAAGAATCTTGAAATGAGTTTTTCTGTAGCAGTGTTGTAGTGCAAGAGTTTTGAAATGTGTTTCTGTAAACAACTGTCTTGAAATGTGTTTCTGTGAAGGACTGTCGTTACACATGAGTTTTTAAATGTGTTTTTCTGAAGGAGCGTTGTTGTACAAGAGTCTTGAAATGTGTTTTTCTGAAGGACCGTTGTTGTACAAGAATCTTGAAATGAGTTTTTCTGTAGCAGTGTTGTAGTGCAAGAGTTTTGAAATGCGTTTCTGTAAAGGACTGTCGTTGTACATGAGTTTTTAAATGAGTTTTTCTGTAGCAGTATTGTAGTGCAAGAGTTTTGAAATGTGTTTCTGTAAACAACTGTCGTTGTACATGAGTTTTGAAATGCGTTTCTGTAAAGGACTGTCGTTGTACATGAGTTTTTAAATGCGTTTTTCTGAAGGAGTGTTGTTGTACAAGAATCTTGAAATGAGTTTTTCTGTAGCAGTGTTGTAGTGCAAGAGTTTTGAAATGCGTTTCTGTAAATGTGTTTCTTAAATGTGTTTTTCTGAAGGAGTGTTGTTGTACAAGAATCTTGAAATGAGTTTTTCTGTAGCAGTGTTGTAGTGCAAGAGTTTTGAAATGCGTTTCTGTAAAGGACTGTCGTTGTACAAGAGTTTTGAAATGCGTTTCTGTAAAGGACTGTCGTTGTACATGAGTTTTGAAATGTGTTTCTCTGAAGGAGTGTTGTTGTACATGAGTCTTGAAATCAGTTTTTCTGAAGGACTGTTGTTGTACAAGAGTCTTGAAATGTGTTTCTGTGAAGGACTGTTGTTGTACAAGAGTCTTGAAATGAGTTTTTCTGTAGCAGTGTTGTAGTGCAAGAGTTTTGAGATGTGTTTCTGTAAACAACTGTCGTTGTACATGAGTTTTGAAATGCGTTTTTCTGAAGGACTGTCGTTGTACATGAGTTTTTAAATGTGTTTTTCTGAAGGAGTGTTGTTGTACAAGAATCTTGAAATGAGTTTTTCTGTAGCAGTGTTGTAGTGCAAGAGTTTTGAAATGCGTTTCTGTAAAGGACTGTCGTTGTACATGAGTTTTTAAATGGGTTTTTCTGTAGCAGTGTTGTAGTGCAAGAGTTTTGAAATGTGTTTCTGTAAACAACTGTCGTTGTACATGAGTTTTGAAATGCGTTTCTGTAAAGGACTGTCGTTGTACATGAGTTTTTAAATGCGTTTTTCTGAAGGAGTGTTGTTGTACAAGAGTCTTGAAATGTGTTTTTCTGAAGGACCGTTGTAGTGCAAGAGTTTTGAAATGTGTTTCTGTAAACAACTGTCGTTGTACATGAGTTTTGAAATGCGTTTTTCTGAAGGACTGTCGTTGTACATGAGTTTTTAAATGCGTTTTTCTGAAGGAGTGTTGTTGTACAAGAATCTTGAAATGAGTTTTTCTGTAGCAGTGTTGTAGTGCAAGAGTTTTGAAATGTGTTTCTGTAAACAACTGTCGTTGTACATGAGTTTTTAAATGCGTTTTTCTGAAGGAGTGTTGTTGTACAATTGTCTTGAAATGTGTTTTTCTGAAGGACTGTTTTTATACAAGAATCTTAAAATGAGTTTTTCTGTAGCAGTGTTGTAGTGCAAGAGTTTTGAAATGTGTTTCTGTAAACAACTGTCGTTGTACATGAGTTTTGAAATGCGTTTCTCTGAAGGAGTGTTGTTGTACATGAGTCTTGAAATGAGTTTTTCTGAAGGACTGTTGTTGTACAAGAATCTTGAAATGAGTTTTTCTGTAGCAGTGTTGTAGTGCAAGAGTTTTGAAATGCGTTTCTGTAAAGGACTGTCGTTGTACATGAGTTTTTAAATGCGTTTTTCTGAAGGAGTGTTGTTGTACAAGAATCTTGAAATGAGTTTTTCTGTAGCAGTGTTGTAGTGCAAGAGTTTTGAAATGTGTTTCTGTAAAGGACTGTCGTTGTACATAAGTTTTTAAATGCGTTTTTCTGAAGGAGTGTTGTTGTACAAGAGTCTTGAAATGAGTTTTTCTGTAGCAGTGTTGTAGTGCAAGAGTTTTGAAATGTGTTTCTGTAAACAACTGTCGTTGTACATGAGTTTTTAAATGCGTTTCTCTGAAGGAGTGTTGTTGTACAAGACTCTTGAAATGTGTTTTTCTGAAGGACTGTTTTTATACAAGAATCTTGAAATGAGTTTTTCTGTAGCAGTGTTATAGTGCAAGCGTTTTGAAATGTGTTTCTGTAAACAACTGTCGTTGTACATGAGTTTTGAAATGCGTTTCTCTGAAGGAGTGTTGTTGTACATGAGTCTTGAAATGTGTTTTTCTGAAGGACCGTTGTTGTACAAGAATCTTGAAATGAGTTTTTCTGTAGCAGTGTTGTAGTGCAAGAGTTTTGAAATGCGTTTCTGTAAAGGACTGTCGTTGTACATGAGTTTTTAAATGCGTTTTTCTGAAGGAGTGTTGTTGTACAAGAATCTTGAAATGAGTTTTTCTGTAGCAGTGTTGTAGTGCAAGAGTTTTGAAATGTGTTTCTGTAAAGGACTGTCGTTGTACATGAGTTTTTAAATGCGTTTTTCTGAAGGAGTGTTGTTGTACAAGAGTCTTGAAATGAGTTTTTCTGTAGCAGTGTTGTAGTGCAAGAGTTTTGAAATGTGTTTCTGTAAACAACTGTCGTTGTACATGAGTTTTGAAATGCGTTTCTGTAAAGGACTGTCGTTGTACATGAGTTTTTAAATGCGTTTTTCTTAAGGAGTGTTGTTGTACAAGAATCTTGAAATGAGTTTTTCTGTAGCAGTGTTGTAGTGCAAGAGTTTTGAAATGTGTTTCTGTAAACAACTGTCGTTGTACATGAGTTTTGAAATGCGTTTCTGTAAAGGACTGTCGTTGTACATGAGTTTTTAAATGCGTTTTTCTGAAGGAGTGTTGTTGTACATGAGTCTTGAAATGTGTTCTTCTGAAGGACCGTTGTTGTACAAGAATCTTGAAATGAGTTTTTCTGTAGCAGTGTTGTAGTGCAAGAGTTTTGAAATGTGTTTCTGTAAACAACTGTCGTTGTACATGAGTTTTTAAATGCGTTTTTCTGAAGGAGTGTTGTTGTACAAGAGTCTTGAAATGTGTTTTTCTGAAGGACCGTTGTTGTACAAGAATCTTGAAATGAGTTTTTCTGTAGCAGTGTTGTAGTGCAAGAGTTTTGAAATGTGTTTCTGTAAACAACTGTAAAGGACTGTCGTTGTACATGAGTTTTGAAATGTGTTTCTGTAAAGGACTGTTGTTGTACAAGAATCTTGAAATGAGTTTTTCTGAAGGAGTGTTGTAGTGCAAGAGTTTTGAAATGTGTTTCTGTAAACAACTGTCGTTGTACAAGAGTTTTGAAATGCGTTTCTGTAAACAACTGTCGTTGTACATGAGTTTTTAAATGTGTTTTTCTGAAGGAGCGTTGTTGTACAAGAGTCTTGAAATGTGTTTTTCTGAAGGACCGTTGTTGTACAAGAATCTTGAAATGAGTTTTTCTGTAGCAGTGTTGTAGTGCAAGAGTTTTGAAATGTGTTTCTGTAAAGGACTGTCGTTGTACATGAGTTTTTAAATGTGTTTCTCTGAAGGAGTGTTGTTGTACAAGAATCTTGAAATGAGTTTTTCTGAAGGACCGTTGTTGTACAAGAGTCTTGAAATGTGTTTCTGTGAAGGACTGTTGTTGTACAAGAGTCTTGAAATGTGTTTCTGTGAAGGACTGTTATTGTGCATGAGTTTTTAAATGTGTTTTTCTGAAGGACCGTTGTTGTACAAGAGTCTTGAAATGTGTTTTTCTGAAGGACCGTTGTTGTACAAGAATCTTGAAATGAGTTTTTCTGTAGCAGTGTTGTAGTGCAAGAGTTTTGAAATGTGTTTCTGTAAACAACTGTCGTTGTACATGAGTTTTGAAATGCGTTTCTGTAAAGGACTGTCGTTGTACATGAGTTTTTAAATGCGTTTTTCTGAAGGAGTGTTGTTGTACAAGAATCTTGAAATTAGTTTTTCTGTAGCAGTGTTGTAGTGCAAGAGTTTTGAAATGTGTTTCTGTAAACAACTGTCGTTGTACATGAGTTTTGAAATGCGTTTCTGTAAAGGACTGTCGTTGTACATGAGTTTTGAAATGCGTTTCTGTAAAGGAGTGTTGTTGTACAAGAATCTTGAAATGAGTTTTTCTGTACAACTGTCGTTGTACATGAGTTTTGAAATGCGTTTTTCTGAAGGAGTGTTGTTGTACAAGAATCTTGAAATGAGTTTTTCTGTAGCAGTGTTGTAGTGCAAGAGTTTTGAAATGTGTTTCTGTAAAGGACTGTCGTTGTACATGAGTTTTGAAATGCGTTTCTGTAAACAACTGTCGTTGTACATGAGTTTTGAAATGCGTTTCTGTAAAGGACTGTCGTTGTACATGAGTTTTTAAATGCGTTTTTCTGAAGGAGTGTTGTTGTACAAGAATCTTGAAATGAGTTTTTCTGTAGCAGTGTTGTAGTGCAAGAGTTTTGAAATGCGTTTCTGTAAATTACTGTCGTTGTACATGAGTTTTTAAATGCGTTTTTCTGAAGGAGTGTTGTTGTACAAGAATCTTGAAATGAGTTTTTCTGTAGCAGTGTTGTAGTGCAAGAGTTTTGAAATGTGTTTCTGTAAACAACTGTCGTTGTACATGAGTTTTGAAATGCGTTTCTGTAAAGGACTGTCGTTGTACATGAGTTTTTAAATGCGTTTTTCTGAAGGAGTGTTGTTGTACAAGAATCTTGAAATGAGTTTTGAAATGCGTTTCTGTAAAGGACTGTCGTTGTACATGAGTTTTTAAATGTGTTTCTGTAAACAACTGTCGTTGTACATGAGTTTTGAAATGCGTTTCTGTAAAGGACTGTCGTTGTACATGAGTTTTTAAATGCGTTTTTCTGAAGGAGTGTTGTTGTACAAGAATCTTGAAATGAGTTTTTCTGTAGCAGTGTTGTAGTGCAAGAGTTTTGAAATGTGTTTCTGTAAACAACTGTCGTTGTACATGAGTTTTGAAATGCGTTTTTCTGAAGGAGCGTTGTTGTACAAGAATCTTGAAATGAGTTTTTCTGTAGCAGTGTTGTACTGCAAGAGTTTTGAAATGCGTTTCTGTAAAGGACTGTCGTTGTACATGAGTTTTGAAATGTGTTTCTGTAAACAACTGTCGTTGTACATGAGTCTTGAAATGAGTTTCTGTAAAGGACTGTCGTTGTACATGAGTTTTTAAATGCGTTTTTCTGAAGGAGTGTTGTTGTACAAGAATCTTGAAATGAGTTTTTCTGTAGCAGTGTTGTAGTGCAAGAGTTTTGAAATGTGTTTCTGTAAACAACTGTCGTTGTACAAGAGTTTTGAAATGTGTTTCTGTGAAGGACTGTCGTTGTACATGAGTTTTTAAATGTGTTTTTCTGAAGGAGTGTTGTTGTACAAGAATCTTGAAATGAGTTTTTCTGTAGCAGTGTTGTAGTGCAAGAGTTTTGAAATGCGTTTCTGTAAAGGACTGTCGTTGTACATGAGTTTTGAAATGTGTTTCTGTAAACAACTGTCGTTGTACATGAGTTTTGAAATGTGTTTCTGTAAACAACTGTCGTTGTACATGAGTTTTGAAATGCGTTTCTGTAAAGGACTGTCGTTGTACATGAGTTTTTAAATGTGTTTTTCTGAAGGACCGTTGTTGTACAAGAATCTTGAAATGAGTTTTTCTGTAGCAGTGTTGTAGTGCAAGAGTTTTGAAATGTGTTTCTGTAAACAACTGTCGTTGTACAAGAGTTTTGAAATGTGTTTCTGTAAAGGACTGTCGTTGTACATGAGTTTTTAAATGCGTTTTTCTGTAGCAGTGTTGTAGTGCAAGAGTTTTGAAATGTGTTTCTGTAAACAACTGTCGTTGTACAAGAGTTTTGAAATGTGTTTCTGTGAAGGACTGTCGTTGTACATGAGTTTTTAAATGCGTTTTTCTGAAGGAGTGTTGTTGTACAAGAATCTTGAAATGAGTTTTTCTGTAGCAGTGTTGTAGTGCAAGAGTTTTGAAATGTGTTTCTGTAAACAACTGTCGTTGTACAAGAGTTTTGAAATGCGTTTCTGTAAAGGACTGTCGTTGTACATGAGTTTTTAAATGCGTTTTTCGGAAGGAGTGTTGTTGTACAAGAATCTTGAAATGAGTTTTTCTGTAGCAGTGTTGTAGTGCAAGAGTTTTGAAATGTGTTTCTGTAAACAACTGTCGTTGTACATGAGTTTTGAAATGCGTTTCTGTAAAGGACTGTCGTTGTACATGAGTTTTTAAATGCGTTTTTCTGAAGGAGTGTTGTTGTACAAGAGTCTTGAAATGTGTTTTTCTGAAGGACCGTTGTAGTGCAAGAGTTTTGAAATGTGTTTCTGTAAACAACTGTCGTTGTACAAGAGTTTTGAAATGCGTTTCTGTAAAGGACTGTCGTTGTACATGAGTTTTTAAATGCGTTTTTCTGAAGGAGTGTTGTTGTACAAGAATCTTGAAATGAGTTTTTCTGTAGCAGTGTTGTAGTGCAAGAGTTTTGAAATGTGTTTCTGTAAACAACTGTCGTTGTACATGAGTTTTGAAATGCGTTTCTGTAAAGGACTGTCGTTGTACATGAGTTTTTAAATGCGTTTTTCTGAAGGAGTGTTGTTGTACAAGAGTCTTGAAATGTGTTTTTCTGAAGGACCGTTGTAGTGCAAGAGTTTTGAAATGTGTTTCTTTAAACAACTGTCGTTGTACATGAGTTTTGAAATGCGTTTCTGTAAAGGACTGTCGTTACACATGAGTTTTTAAATGTGTTTTTCTGAAGGAGCGTTGTTGTACAAGAGTCTTGAAATGTGTTTTTCTGAAGGACCGTTGTTGTACAAGAATCTTGAAATGAGTTTTTCTGTAGCAGTGTTGTAGTGCAAGAGTTTTGAAATGCGTTTCTGTAAAGGACTGTCGTTGTACATGAGTTTTTAAATGAGTTTTTCTGTAGCAGTATTGTAGTGCAAGAGTTTTGAAATGTGTTTCTGTAAACAACTGTCGTTGTACATGAGTTTTGAAATGCGTTTCTGTAAAGGACTGTCGTTGTACATGAGTTTTTAAATGCGTTTTTCTGAAGGAGTGTTGTTGTACAAGAGTCTTGAAATGTGTTTTTCTGAAGGACCGTTGTAGTGCAAGAGTTTTGAAATGTGTTTCTGTAAACAACTGTCGTTGTACATGAGTTTTGAAATGCGTTTCTGTAAAGGACTGTCGTTGTACATGAGTTTTTAAATGCGTTTTTCTGAAGGAGTGTTGTTGTACAAGAATCTTGAAATGAGTTTTTCTGTAGCAGTGTTGTAGTGCAAGAGTTTTGAAATGTGTTTCTGTAAACAACTGTCGTTGTACAAGAGTTTTGAAATGCGTTTCTGTAAAGGACTGTCGTTGTACATGAGTTTTTAAATGCGTTTTTCTGAAGGAGTGTTGTTGTACAAGAATCTTGAAATGAGTTTTTCTGTAGCAGTGTTGTAGTGCAAGAGTTTTGAAATGTGTTTCTGTAAACAACTGTCGTTGTACATGAGTTTTTAAATGCGTTTTTCTGAAGGAGTGTTGTTGTACAAGGGTCTTGAAATGTGTTTTTCTGAAGGACTGTTTTTATACAAGAATCTTGAAATGAGTTTTTCTGTAGCAGTGTTGTAGTGCAAGAGTTTTGAAATGTGTTTCTGTAAACAACTGTCGTTGTACATGAGTTTTGAAATGCGTTTCTGTAAAGGACTGTCGTTGTACATGAGTTTTTAAATGCGTTTTTCTGAAGGAGCGTTGTTGTACAAGAATATTGAAATGAGTTTTTCTGAAGGAGTGTTGTAGTGCAAGAGTTTTGAAATGTGTTTTTCTGAAGGAGTGTTGTTGTACAAGAATCTTGAAATGAGTTTTTCTGAAGGACTGTTGTTGTACAAGAGTTTTGAAATGTGTTTTTCTGAAGGAGTGTTGTTGTACAAGAATCTTGAAATGAGTTTTTCTGTAGCAGTGTTGTAGTGCAAGAGTTTTGAAATGTGTTTCTGTAAACAACTGTCGTTGTAC
This sequence comes from Xylota sylvarum, assembly GCA_905220385.1. Lineage (NCBI taxonomy): Eukaryota > Metazoa > Arthropoda > Insecta > Diptera > Syrphidae > Xylota > Xylota sylvarum. The sequence goes on from CAJMZQ010000061.1 coordinate 452,552, forward strand.
ATGAGTTTTTAAATGCGTTTCTGTAAAGGACTGTCGTTGTACATGAGTTTTGAAATGCGTTTCTGTAAAGGACTGTCGTTGTACATGAGTTTTTAAATGCGTTTTTCTGAAGGAGTGTTGTTGAACAAGAATCCTGAAATGAGTTTTTCTGTAGCAGTGTTGTAGTGCAAGAGTTTTGAAATGTGTTTCTGTAAACAACTGTCGTTGTACATGAGTTTTTAAATGCGTTTCTGTAAAGGACTGTCGTTGTACATGAGTTTTTAAATGCGTTTTTCTGAAGGAGTGTTGTTGTACAAGAATCTTGAAATGAGTTTTTCTGAAGGACTGTTTTTATACAAGAATCTTGAAATGAGTTTTTCTGTAGCAGTGTTGTAGTGCAAGAGTTTTGAAATGTGTTTCTGTAAACAACTGTCGTTGTACATGAGTTTTGAAATGCGTTTCTGTAAAGGACTGTCGTTGTACAAGAGTCTTGAAATGTGTTTTTCTGAAGGACCGTTGTTGTACAAGAATCTTGAAATGAGTTTTTCTGTAGCAGTGTTGTAGTGCAAGAGTTTTGAAATGCGTTTCTGTAAAGGACTGTCGTTGTACATGAGTTTTTAAATGCGTTTTTCTGAAGGAGTGTTGTTGTACAAGAATCTTGAAAAGAGTTTTTCTGTAGCAGTGTTGTAGTGCAAGAGTTTTGAAATGCGTTTCTGTAAAGGACTGTCGTTGTACATGAGTTTTTAAATGCGTTTTTCTGAAGGAGTGTTGTTGTACAAGAATCCTGAAATGAGTTTTTCTGTAGCAGTGTTGTAGTGCAAGAGTTTTGAAATGCGTTTCTGTAAAGGACTGTCGTTGTACAAGAGTCTTGAAATGTGTTTTTCTGAAGGACCGTTGTTGTACAAGAATCTTGAAATGAGTTTTTCTGTAGCAGTGTTGTAGTGCAAGAGTTTTGAAATGTGTTTCTGTAAACAACTGTCGTTGTACATGAGTTTTTAAATGCGTTTCTGTAAAGGACTGTCGTTGTACATGAGTTTTTAAATGCGTTTTTCTGAAGGACTGTTGTTGTACAAGGATCTTGAAATGAGTTTTTCTGTAGCAGTGTTGTAGTGCAAGAGTTTTGAAATGTGTTTCTGTAAACAACTGTCGTTGTACAAGAGTTTTGAAATGCGTTTCTGTAAAGGACTGTCGTTGTACATGAGTTTTTCAATGCGTTTTTCTGAAGGAGTGTTGTTGTACAAGAATCTTGAAATGAGTTTTTCTGTAGCAGTGTTGTAGTGCAAGAGTTTTGAAATGCGTTTCTGTAAAGGACTGTCGTTGTACATGAGTTTTTAAATGCGTTTTTCTGAAGGAGTGTTGTTGTACAAGAATCTTGAAATGAGTTTTTCTGTAGCAGTGTTGTAGTGCAAGAGTTTTGAAATGTGTTTCTGTAAACAACTGTCGTTGTACATGAGTTTTGAAATGCGTTTCTGTAAAGGACTGTCGTTACACATGAGTTTTTAAATGTGTTTTTCTGAAGGAGCGTTGTTGTACAAGAGTCTTGAAATGTGTTTTTCTGAAGGACCGTTGTTGTACAAGAATCTTGAAATGAGTTTTTCTGTAGCAGTGTTGTAGTGCAAGAGTTTTGAAATGCGTTTCTGTAAAGGACTGTCGTTGTACATGAGTTTTGAAATGCGTTTCTGTAAAGGACTGTCGTTGTACATGAGTTTTTAAATGCGTTTTTCTGAAGGACCGTTGTTGTACAAGAATCTTGAAATGAGTTTTTCTGTAGCAGTGTTGTAGTGCAAGAGTTTTGAAATGTGTTTCTGTAAACAACTGTCGTTGTACATGAGTTTTGAAATGCGTTTCTGTAAAGGACTGTCGTTGTACATGAGTTTTTAAATGCGTTTTTCTGAAGGAGTGTTGTTGTACAAGAATCTTGAAATGAGTTTTTCTGTAGCAGTGTTGTAGTGCAAGAGTTTTGAAATGTGTTTCTGTAAACAACTGTCGTTGTACATGAGTTTTGAAATGCGTTTCTGTAAAGGACTGTCGTTGTACATGAGTTTTTAAATGTGTTCTTCTGAAGGACCGTTGTTGTACAAGAATCTTGAAATGAGTTTTTCTGTAGCAGTGTTGTAGTGCAAGAGTTTTGAAATGCGTTTCTGTAAAGGACTGTCGTTGTACATGAGTCTTGAAATGTGTTTTTCTGAAGGAGCGTTGTTGTACAAGAGTCTTGAAATGTGTTTTTCTGAAGGACCGTTGTAGTGCAAGAGTTTTGAAATGTGTTTCTGTAAACAACTGTAGTTGTACATGAGTTTTGAAATGCGTTTCTGTAAAGGACTGTCGTTGTACATGAGTTTTTAAATGCGTTTTTCTGAAGGAGTGTTGTTGTACAAGAATCTTGAAATGAGTTTTTCTGTAGCAGTGTTGTAGTGCAAGAGTTTTGAAATGTGTTTCTGTAAAGGACTGTCGTTGTACATGAGTTTTGAAATGCGTTTCTGTAAAGGACTGTCGTTACACATGAGTTTTTAAATGTGTTTTTCAGAAGGAGCGTTGTTGTACAAGAGTCTTGAAATGTGTTTTTCTGAAGGACCGTTGTTGTACAAGAATCTTGAAATGAGTTTTTCTGTAGCAGTGTTGTAGTGCAAGAGTTTTGAAATGCGTTTCTGTAAAGGACTGTCGTTGTACATGAGTTTTTAAATGCGTTTTTCTGAAGGAGTGTTGTTGTACAAGAATCTTGAAATGAGTTTTTCTGTAGCAGTGTTGTAGTGCAAGAGTTTTGAAATGTGTTTCTGTAAACATGAGTTTTTAAATGCGTTTTTCTGAAGGAGTGTTGTTGTACAAGAATCTTGAAATGAGTTTTTCTGTAGCAGTGTTGTAGTGCAAGAGTTTTGAAATGTGCTTCTGTAAACAACTGTCGTTGTACATGAGTTTTGAAATGTGTTTCTGTAAAGGACTGTCGTTGTACATGAGTTTTTAGATGTGTTTTTCTGAAGGAGCGTTGTTGTACAAGAATCTTGAAATGAGTTTTTCTGTAGCAGTGTTGTAGTGCAAGAGTTTTGAAATGTGTTTCTGTAAACAACTGTCGTTGTACATGAGTTTTGAAATGCGTTTTTCTGAAGGAGTGTTGTTGTACAAGAATCTTGAAATGAGTTTTTCTGTAGCAGTGTTGTAGTGCAAGAGTTTTGAAATGTGCTTCTGTAAACAACTGTCGTTGTACATGAGTTTTGAAATGTGTTTCTGTAAATACTGTCGTTGTACATGAGTTTTTAGATGTGTTTTTCTGAAGGAGCGTTGTTGTACAAGAATCTTGAAATGAGTTTTTCTGTAGCAGTGTTGTAGTGCAAGAGTTTTGAAATGTGTTTCTGTAAAGGACTGTCGTTGTACATGAGTTTTTAAATGTGTTTTTCTGAAGGAGCGTTGTTGTACAAGAGTCTTGAAATTAGTTTTTCTGTAGCAGTGTTGTAGTGCAAGAGTTTTGAAATGTGTTTCTGTAAACAACTGTCGTTGTACATGAGTTTTTAAATGCGTTTCTGTAAAGGACTGTCGTTGTACATGAGTTTTTAAATGCGTTTTTCTGAAGGAGTGTTGTTGTACAAGAATCTTGAAATGAGTTTTTCTGTAGCAGTGTTGTAGTGCAAGAGTTTTGAAATGTGTTTCTGTAAACAACTGTCGTTGTACATGAGTTTTGAAATGCGTTTCTCTGAAGGAGTGTTGTTGTACATGAGTCTTGAAATGTGTTCTTCTGAAGGACCGTTGTTGTACAAGAATCTTGAAATGAGTTTTTCTGTAGCAGTGTTGTAGTGCAAGAGTTTTGAAATGCGTTTCTGTAAAGGACTGTCGTTGTACATGAGTTTTTAAATGCGTTTTTCTGAAGGACTGTTGTTGTACAAGAATCTTGAAATGAGTTTTTCTGTAGCAGTGTTGTAGTGCAAGAGTTTTGAAATGTGTTTCTGTAAACAACTGTCGTTGTACAAGAGTTTTGAAATGCGTTTCTGTAAAGGACTGTCGTTGTACATGAGTTTTTAAATGCGTTTTTCTGAAGGAGTGTTGTTGTACAAGAATCTTGAAATGAGTTTTTCTGTAGCAGTGTTGTAGTGCAAGAGTTTTGAAATGTGTTTCTGTAAACAACTGTCGTTGTACATGAGTTTTGAAATGCGTTTCTGTAAAGGACTGTCGTTACACATGAGTTTTTAAATGTGTTTTTCTGAAGGAGCGTTGTTGTACAAGAGTCTTGAAATGTGTTTTTCTGAAGGACCGTTGTTGTACAAGAATCTTGAAATGAGTTTTTCTGTAGCAGTGTTGTAGTGTAAGAGTTTTGAAATGCGTTTCTGTAAAGGACTGTCGTTGTACATGAGTTTTGAAATGCGTTTCTGTAAAGGACTGTCGTTGTACATGAGTTTTTAAATGCGTTTTTCTGAAGGACCGTTGTTGTACAAGAATCTTGAAATGAGTTTTTCTGTAGCAGTGTTGTAGTGCAAGAGTTTTGAAATGTGTTTCTGTAAACAACTGTCGTTGTACATGAGTTTTGAAATGCGTTTCTGTAAAGGACTGTCGTTGTACATGAGTTTTTAAATGCGTTTTTCTGAAGGAGTGTTGTTGTACAAGAATCTTGAAATGAGTTTTTCTGTAGCAGTGTTGTAGTGCAAGAGTTTTGAAATGTGTTTCTGTAAACAACTGTCGTTGTACATGAGTTTTGAAATGCGTTTCTGTAAAGGACTGTCGTTACACATGAGTTTTTAAATGTGTTTTTCTGAAGGAGCGTTGTTGTACAAGAGTCTTGAAATGTGTTTTTCTGAAGGACCGTTGTTGTACAAGAATCTTGAAATGAGTTTTTCTGTAGCAGTGTTGTAGTGTAAGAGTTTTGAAATGCGTTTCTGTAAAGGACTGTCGTTGTACATGAGTTTTGAAATGCGTTTCTGTAAAGGACTGTCGTTGTACATGAGTTTTTAAATGCGTTTTTCTGAAGGAGTGTTGTTGTACAAGAATCTTGAAATGAGTTTTTCTGTAGCAGTGTTGTAGTGCAAGAGTTTTGAAATGTGTTTCTGTAAACAACTGTCGTTGTACATGAGTTTTGAAATGCGTTTCTGTAAAGGACTGTCGTTGTACATGAGTTTTTAAATGCGTTTTTCTGAAGGAGTGTTGTTGTACAAGAATCTTGAAATGAGTTTTTCTGTAGCAGTGTTGTAGTGCAAGAGTTTTGAAATGTGTTTCTGTAAACAACTGTCGTTGTACATGAGTTTTGAAATGTGTTTCTGTAAAGGACTGTCGTTGTACATGAGTTTTTAAATGTGTTTTTCTGAAGGAGCGTTGTTGTACAAGAGTCTTGAAATGAGTTTTTCTGTAGCAGTGTTGTAGTGCAAGAGTTTTGAAATGTGTTTCTGTAAACAACTGTCGTTGTACATGAGTTTTTAAATGCGTTTCTGTAAAGGACTGTCGTTGTACATGAGTTTTTAAATGCGTTTTTCTGAAGGAGTGTTGTTGTACAAGAATCTTGAAATGAGTTTTTCTGTAGCAGTGTTGTAGTGCAAGAGTTTTGAAATGTGTTTCTGTAAACAACTGTCGTTGTACATGAGTTTTGAAATGCGTTTCTCTGAAGGAGTGTTGTTGTACATGAGTCTTGAAATGTGTTCTTCTGAAGGACCGTTGTTGTACAAGAATCTTGAAATGAGTTTTTCTGTAGCAGTGTTGTAGTGCAAGAGTTTTGAAATGCGTTTCTGTAAAGGACTGTCGTTGTACATGAGTCTTGAAATGTGTTTTTCTGAAGGAGCGTTGTTGTACAAGAGTCTTGAAATGTGTTTTTCTGAAGGACCGTTGTAGTGCAAGAGTTTTGAAATGTGTTTCTGTAAACAACTGTAGTTGTGCATGAGTTTTGAAATGCGTTTCTGTAAAGGACTGTCGTTGTACATGAGTTTTTAAATGCGTTTTTCTGAAGGAGTGTTGTTGTACAAGAATCTTGAAATGAGTTTTTCTGTAGCAGTGTTGTAGTGCAAGAGTTTTGAAATGTGTTTCTGTAAAGGACTGTCGTTGTACATGAGTTTTTAAATGCGTTTTTCTGAAGGAGTGTTGTTGTACAAGAATCTTGAAATGAGTTTTTCTGTAGCAGTGTTGTAGTGCAAGAGTTTTGAAATGTGTTTCTGTAAACAACTGTCGTTGTACATGAGTCTTGAAATGAGTTTCTGTAAAGGACTGTCGTTGTACATGAGTTTTTAAATGCGTTTTTCTGAAGGAGTGTTGTTGTACAAGAATCTTGAAATGAGTTTTTCTGTAGCAGTGTTGTAGTGCAAGAGTTTTGAATTGTGTTTCTGTAAACAACTGTCGTTGTACATGAGTTTTGAAATGCGTTTCTGTAAAGGACTGTCGTTGTACATGAGTTTTTAAATGCGTTTTTCTGAAGGAGTGTTGTTGTACAAGAATCTTGAAATGAGTTTTTCTGTAGCAGTGTTGTAGTGCAAGAGTTTTGAAATGTGTTTCTGTAAACAACTGTCGTTGTACATGAGTTTTGAAATGCGTTTCTGTAAAGGCCTGTCGTTGTACATGAGTTTTTAAATGCGTTTTTCTGAAGGAGCGTTGTTGTACAAGAATCTTGAAATGAGTTTTTCTGTAGCAGTGTTGTAGTGCAAGAGTTTTGAAATGTGTTTCTGTAAACAACTGTCGTTGTACATGAGTTTTGAAATGCGTTTCTCTGAAGCAGTGTTGTTGTACATGAGTCTTGAAATGAGTTTTTCTGAAGGACTGTTGTTGTACAGGAGTCTTGAAATGTGTTTTTCTGTAGCAGTGTTGTAGTGTAAGAGTTTTTAAATGCGTTTTTCTGAAGGAGTGTTGTTGTACAAGAATCTTGAAATGAGTTTTTCTGTAGCAGTGTTGTAGTGCAAGAGTTTTGAAATGTGTTTCTGTAAAGGACTGTCGTTGTACATGAGTTTTTAAATGTGTTTCTCTGAAGGAGTGTTGTTGTACAAGAATCTTGAAATGAGTTTTTCTGAAGGCCCGTTGTTGTACAAGAGTCTTGCAATGTGTTTCTGTGAAGGACTGTTGTTGTACAAGAGTCTTGAAATGTGTTTCTGTGAAGGACTGTTATTGTGCATGAGTTTTTAAATGTGTTTTTCTGAAGGACCGTTGTTGTACAAGAGTCTTGAAATGTGTTTTTCTGAAGGACCGTTGTTGTACAAGAATCTTGAAATGAGTTTTTCTGTAGCAGTGTTGTAGTGCAAGAGTTTTGAAATGTGTTTCTGTAAACAACTGTCGTTGTACATGAGTTTTGAAATGCGTTTCTGTAAAGGACTGTCGTTGTACATGAGTTTTGAAATGCGTTTCTCTGAAGGAGTGTTGTTGTACATGAGTCTTGAAATGTGTTTTTCTGAAGGACCGTTGTTGTACAAGAATCTTGAAATAAGTTTTTCTGAAGGACTGTTGTTGTACAAGAGTCTTGAAATGTGTTTCTGTGAAGGACTGTTATTGTGCATGAGTTTTTAAATGTGTTTTTCTGAAGGACCGTTGTTGTACAAGAGTCTTGAAATGAGATTTTCTGTAGCAGTGTTGTAGTGCAAGAGTTTTGAGATGTGTTTCTGTAAACAACTGTCGTTGTACATGAGTTTTGAAATGTGTTTCTGTAAACAACTGTCGTTGTACATGAGTTTTGAAATGCGTTTCTCTGAAGGAGTGTTGTTGTACATGAGTCTTGAAATGAGTTTTTCTGAAGGACTGTTGTTGTACAAGAGTCTTGAAATGTGTTTCTGTGAAGGACTGTTGTTGTACAAGAGTCTTGAAATCTGTTTCTGTGTAAGGACTGTCGTTGTACATGAGTTTTTAAATGCGTTTTTCTGAAGGAGTGTTGTTGTACAAGAATCTTGAAATGAGTTTTTCTGTAGCAGTGTTGTAGTGCAAGAGTTTTGAAATGTGTTTCTGTAAAGGACTGTCGTTGTACATGAGTTTTTAAATGCGTTTCTGTAAAGGACTGTTGTTGTACATGAGTTTTTAAATGCGTTTTTCTGAAGGAGTGTTGTTGTACAAGAATCTTGAAATGAGTTTTTCTGTAGCAGTGTTGTAGTGCAAGAGTTTTGAAATGTGTTTCTGTAAAGGACTGTCGTTGTACATGAGTTTTTAAATGCGTTTCTGTAAAGGACTGTCGTTGTACATGAGTTTTTAAATGCGTTTTTCTGAAGGAGCGTTGTTGTACAAGAATCTTGAAATGAGTTTTTCTGTAGCAGTGTTGTAGTGCAAGAGTTTTGAAATGTGTTTCTGTAAACAACTGTCGTTGTACATGAGTTTTTAAATGTGTTTCTCTGAAGGAGTGTTGTTGTACAAGAATCTTGAAATGAGTTTTTCTGTAGCAGTGTTGTAGTGCAAGAGTTTTGAAATGTGTTTCTGTAAAGGACTGTCGTTGTACATGAGTTTTTAAATGCGTTTTTCTGAAGGAGTGTTGTTGTACAAGAATCTTGAAATGAGTTTTTCTGTAGCAGTGTTGTAGTGCAAGAGTTTTGAAATGTGTTTCTGTAAACAACTGTCGTTGTACATGAGTTTTTAAATGTGTTTCTCTGAAGGAGTGTTGTTGTACAAGAATCTTGAAATGAGTTTTTCTGTAGCAGTGTTGTAGTGCAAGAGTTTTGAAATGCGTTTCTGTAAAGGACTGTCGTTGTACATGAGTTTTTAAATGCGTTTTTCTGAAGGAGTGTTGTTGTACAAGAATCTTGAAATGAGTTTTTCTGTAGCAGTGTTGTAGTGCAAGAGTTTTGAAATGTGTTTCTGTAAACAACTGTCGTTGTACATGAGTTTTGAAATGTGTTTCTGTAAAGGACTGTCGTTGTACATGAGTTTTTAAATGTGTTTTTCTGAAGGAGCGTTGTTGTACAAGAGTCTTGAAATGAGTTTTTCTGTAGCAGTGTTGTAGTGCAAGAGTTTTGAAATGTGTTTCTGTAAACAACTGTCGTTGTACATGAGTTTTTAAATGCGTTTCTGTAAAGGACTGTCGTTGTACATGAGTTTTTAAATGCGTTTTTCTGAAGGAGTGTTGTTGTACAAGAATCTTGAAATGAGTTTTTCTGTAGCAGTGTTGTAGTGCAAGAGTTTTGAAATGTGTTTCTGTAAACAACTGTCGTTGTACATGAGTTTTGAAATGCGTTTCTCTGAAGGAGTGTTGTTGTACATGAGTCTTGAAATGTGTTCTTCTGAAGGACCGTTGTTGTACAAGAATCTTGAAATGAGTTTTTCTGTAGCAGTGTTGTAGTGCAAGAGTTTTGAAATGCGTTTCTGTAAAGGACTGTCGTTGTACATGAGTCTTGAAATGTGTTTTTCTGAAGGAGCGTTGTTGTACAAGAGTCTTGAAATGTGTTTTTCTGAAGGACCGTTGTAGTGCAAGAGTTTTGAAATGTGTTTCTGTAAACAACTGTAGTTGTACATGAGTTTTGAAATGCGTTTCTGTAAAGGACTGTCGTTGTACATGAGTTTTTAAATGCGTTTTTCTGAAGGAGTGTTGTTGTACAAGAATCTTGAAATGAGTTTTTCTGTAGCAGTGTTGTAGTGCAAGAGTTTTGAAATGTGTTTCTGTAAAGGACTGTCGTTGTACATGAGTTTTTAAATGCGTTTTTCTGAAGGAGTGTTGTTGTACAAGAATCTTGAAATGAGTTTTTCTGTAGCAGTGTTGTAGTGCAAGAGTTTTGAAATGTGTTTCTGTAAACAACTGTCGTTGTACATGAGTCTTGAAATGAGTTTCTGTAAAGGACTGTCGTTGTACATGAGTTTTTAAATGCGTTTTTCTGAAGGAGTGTTGTTGTACAAGAATCTTGAAATGAGTTTTTCTGTAGCAGTGTTGTAGTGCAAGAGTTTTGAATTGTGTTTCTGTAAACAACTGTCGTTGTACATGAGTTTTGAAATGCGTTTCTGTAAAGGACTGTCGTTGTACATGAGTTTTTAAATGCGTTTTTCTGAAGGAGTGTTGTTGTACAAGAATCTTGAAATGAGTTTTTCTGTAGCAGTGTTGTAGTGCAAGAGTTTTGAAATGTGTTTCTGTAAACAACTGTCGTTGTACATGAGTTTTGAAATGCGTTTCTGTAAAGGACTGTCGTTGTACATGAGTTTTTAAATGCGTTTTTCTGAAGGAGCGTTGTTGTACAAGAATCTTGAAATGAGTTTTTCTGTAGCAGTGTTGTAGTGCAAGAGTTTTGAAATGTGTTTCTGTAAACAACTGTCGTTGTACATGAGTTTTGAAATGCGTTTCTCTGAAGCAGTGTTGTTGTACATGAGTCTTGAAATGAGTTTTTCTGAAGGACTGTTGTTGTACAGGAGTCTTGAAATGTGTTTTTCTGTAGCAGTGTTGTAGTGTAAGAGTTTTGAAATGCGTTTTTCTGAAGGAGTGTTGTTGTACAAGAATCTTGAAATGAGTTTTTCTGTAGCAGTGTTGTAGTGCAAGAGTTTTGAAATGTGTTTCTGTAAAGGACTGTCGTTGTACATGAGTTTTTAAATGTGTTTCTCTGAAGGAGTGTTGTTGTACAAGAATCTTGAAATGAGTTTTTCTGAAGGCCCGTTGTTGTACAAGAGTCTTGAAATGTGTTTCTGTGAAGGACTGTTGTTGTACAAGAGCCTTGAAATGTGTTTCTGTGAAGGACTGTTATTGTGCATGAGTTTTTAAATGTGTTTTTCTGAAGGACCGTTGTTGTACAAGAGTCTTGAAATGTGTTTTTCTGAAGGACCGTTGTTGTACAAGAATCTTGAAATGAGTTTTTCTGTAGCAGTGTTGTAGTGCAAGAGTTTTGAAATGTGTTTCTGTAAACAACTGTCGTTGTACATGAGTTTTGAAATGCGTTTCTGTAAAGGACTGTCGTTGTACATGAGTTTTGAAATGCGTTTCTCTGAAGGAGTGTTGTTGTACATGAGTCTTGAAATGTGTTTTTCTGAAGGACCGTTGTTGTACAAGAATCTTGAAATGAGTTTTTCTGAAGGACTGTTGTTGTACAAGAGTCTTGAAATGTGTTTCTGTGAAGGACTGTTATTGTGCATGAGTTTTTAAATGTGTTTTTCTGAAGGACCGTTGTTGTACAAGAGTCTTGAAATGAGTTTTTCTGTAGCAGTGTTGTAGTGCAAGAGTTTTGAGATGTGTTTCTGTAAACAACTGTCGTTGTACATGAGTTTTGAAATGTGTTTCTGTAAACAACTGTCGTTGTACATGAGTTTTGAAATGCGTTTCTCTGAAGGAGTGTTGTTGTACATGAGTCTTGAAATGAGTTTTTCTGAAGGACTGTTGTTGTACAAGAGTCTTGAAATGTGTTTCTGTGAAGGACTGTTGTTGTACAAGAGTCTTGAAATGTGTTTCTGTGTAAGGACTGTCGTTGTACATGAGTTTTTAAATGCGTTTTTCTGAAGGAGTGTTGTTGTACAAGAATCTTGAAATGAGTTTTTCTGTAGCAGTGTTGTAGTGCAAGAGTTTTGAAATGTGTTTCTGTAAAGGACTGTCGTTGTACATGAGTTTTTAAATGCGTTTCTGTAAAGGACTGTTGTTGTACATGAGTTTTTAAATGCGTTTTTCTGAAGGAGTGTTGTTGTACAAGAATCTTGAAATGAGTTTTTCTGTAGCAGTGTTGGAGTGCAAGAGTTTTGAAATGTGTTTCTGTAAAGGACTGTCGTTGTACATGAGTTTTTAAATGCGTTTTTCTGAAGGAGCGTTGTTGTACAAGAATCTTGAAATGAGTTTTTCTGTAGCAGTGTTGTAGTGCAAGAGTTTTGAAATGTGTTTCTGTAAACAACTGTCGATGTACATGAGTTTTTAAATGTGTTTCTCTGAAGGAGTGTTGTTGTACAAGAATCTTGAAATGAGTTTTTCTGAAGGACCGTTGTTGTACAAGAGTCTTGAAATGTGTTTCTGTGAAGGACTGTTGTTGTACAAGAGTCTTGAAATGTGTTTCTGTGAAGGACTGTTATTGTGCATGAGTTTTTAAATGTGTTTTTCTGAAGGACCGTTTTTGTACAAGAGTCTTGAAATGTGTTTCTGTGTAAGGACTGTCGTTGTACATGAGTTTTTAAATGCGTTTTTCTGAAGGAGTGTTGTTGTACAAGAGTCTTGAAATGAGTTTTTCTGTAGCAGTGTTGTAGTGCAAGAGTTTTGAAATGTGTTTCTGTAAACAACTGTCGTTGTACAAGAGTTTTGAAATGCGTTTCTGTAAAGGACTGTCGTTGTACCTGAGTTTTTAAATGCGTTTTTCTGAAGGAGTGTTGTTGTACAAGAATCTTGAAATGAGTTTTTCTGTAGCAGTGTTGTAGTGCAAGAGTTTTGAATTGTGTTTCTGTAAACAACTGTCGTTGTACATGAGTTTTGAAATGCGTTTCTGTAAAGGACTGTCGTTGTACATGAGTTTTTAAATGCGTTTTTCTGAATAAGTGTTGTTGTACAAGAATCTTGAAATGAGTTTTTCTGTAGCAGTGTTGTAGTGCAAGAGTTTTGAAATGTGTTTCTGTAAACAACTGTCGTTGTACATGAGTTTTGAAATGCGTTTCTGTAAAGGACTGTCGTTGTACATGAGTTTTTAAATGCGTTTTTCTCAAGGAGCGTTGTTGTACAAGAATCTTGAAATGAGTTTTTCTGTAGCAGTGTTGTAGTGCAAGAGTTTTGAAATGTGTTTCTGTAAACAACTGTCGTTGTACATGAGTTTTGAAATGCGTTTCTCTGAAGCAGTGTTGTTGTACATGAGTCTTGAAATGAGTTTTTCTGAAGGACTGTTGTTGTACAGGAGTCTTGAAATGTGTTTTTCTGTAGCAGTGTTGTAGTGTAAGAGTTTTGAAATGCGTTTTTCTGAAGGAGTGTTGTTGTACAAGAATCTTGAAATGAGTTTTTCTGTAGCAGTGTTGTAGTGCAAGAGTTTTGAAATGTGTTTCTGTAAAGGACTGTCGTTGTACATGAGTTTTTAAATGTGTTTCTCTGAAGGAGTGTTGTTGTACAAGAATCTTGAAATGAGTTTTTCTGAAGGCCCGTTGTTGTACAAGAGTCTTGAAATGTGTTTCTGTGAAGGACTGTTGTTGTACAAGAGTCTTGAAATGTGTTTCTGTGAAGGACTGTTATTGTGCATGAGTTTTTAAATGTGTTTTTCTGAAGGACCGTTGTTGTACAAGAGTCTTGAAATGTGTTTTTCTGAAGGACCGTTGTTGTACAAGAATCTTGAAATGAGTTTTTCTGTAGCAGTGTTGTAGTGCAAGAGTTTTGAAATGTGTTTCTGTAAACAACTGTCGTTGTACATGAGTTTTGAAATGCGTTTCTGTAAAGGACTGTCGTTGTACATGAGTTTTGAAATGCGTTTCTCTGAAGGAGTGTTGTTGTACATGAGTCTTGAAATGTGTTTTTCTGAAGGACCGTTGTTGTACAAGAATCTTGAAATGAGTTTTTCTGAAGGACTGTTGTTGTACAAGAGTCTTGAAATGTGTTTCTGTGAAGGACTGTTATTGTGCATGAGTTTTTAAATGTGTTTTTCTGAAGGACCGTTGTTGTACAAGAATCTTGAAATGAGTTTTTCTGTAGCAGTGTTGTAGTGCAAGAGTTTTGAGATGTGTTTCTGTAAACAACTGTCGTTGTACATGAGTTTTGAAATGTGTTTCTGTAAACAACTGTCGTTGTACATGAGTTTTGAAATGCGTTTCTCTGAAGGAGTGTTGTTGTACATGAGTCTTGAAATGAGTTTTTCTGAAGGACTGTTGTTGTACAAGAGTCTTGAAATGTGTTTCTGTGAAGGACTGTTGTTGTACAAGAGTCTTGAAATGTGTTTCTGTGTAAGGACTGTCGTTGTACATGAGTTTTTAAATGCGTTTTTCTGAAGGAGTGTTGTTGTACAAGAATCTTGAAATGAGTTTTTCTGTAGCAGTGTTGTAGTGCAAGAGTTTTGAAATGTGTTTCTGTAAAGGACTGTCGTTGTACATGAGTTTTTAAATGCGTTTCTGTAAAGGACTGTTGTTGTACATGAGTTTTTAAATGCGTTTTTCTGAAGGAGTGTTGTTGTACAAGAATCTTGAAATGAGTTTTTCTGTAGCAGTGTTGTAGTGCAAGAGTTTTGAAATGTGTTTCTGTAAAGGACTGTCGTTGTACATGAGTTTTTAAATGCGTTTCTGTAAAGGACTGTCGTTGTACATGAGTTTTTAAATGCGTTTTTCTGAAGGAGCGTTGTTGTACAAGAATCTTGAAATGAGTTTTTCTGTAGCAGTGTTGTAGTGCAAGAGTTTTGAAATGTGTTTCTGTAAACAACTGTCGTTGTACATGAGTTTTTAAATGTGTTTCTCTGAAGGAGTGTTGTTGTACAAGAATCTTGAAATGAGTTTTTCTGAAGGACCGTTGTTGTACAAGAGTCTTGAAATGTGTTTCTGTGAAGGACTGTTGTTGTACAAGAGTCTTGAAATGTGTTTCTGTGAAGGACTGTTATTGTGCATGAGTTTTTAAATGTGTTTTTCTGAAGGACCGTTGTTGTACAAGAGTCTTGAAATGTGTTTCTGTGTAAGGACTGTCTTTGTACATGAGTTTTTAAATGCGTTTTTCTGAAGGAGTGTTGTTGTACAAGAGTCTTGAAATGAGTTTTTCTGTAGCAGTGTTGTAGTGCAAGAGTTTTGAAATGTGTTTCTGTAAACAACTGTCGTTGTACATGAGTTTTGAAATGCGTTTCTGTAAAGGACTGTCGTTGTACATGAGTTTTTAAATGCGTTTTTCTGAAGGAGTGTTGTTGTACAAGAATCTTGAAATGAGTTTTTCTGTAGCAGTGTTGTAGTGCAAGAGTTTTGGAATGCGTTTCTGTAAAGGACTGTCGTTGTACATGAGTTTTTAAATGCGTTTTTCTGAAGGAGTGTTGTTGTACAAGAATCTTGAAATGAGTTTTTCTGTAGCAGTGTTGTAGTGCAAGAGTTTTGAAATGTGTTTTTCTGAAGGAGCGTTGTTGTACAAGAGTCTTGAAATGTGTTTTTCTGAAGGACCGTTGTTGTACAAGAATCTTGAAATGAGTTTTTCTGTAGCAGTGTTGTAGTGCAAGAGTTTTGAAATGTGTTTCTGTAAACAACAGTCGTTGTACATGAGTTTTGAAATGTGTTTCTGTAAACAACTGTCGTTGTACATGAGTTTTGAAATGCGTTTCTCTGAAGGAGTGTTGTTGTACATGAGTCTTGAAATGTGTTCTTCTGAAGGAGCGTTGTTGTACAAGAGTCTTGAAATGAGTTTTTCTGTAGCAGTGTTGTAGTGCAAGAGTTTTGAAATGTGTTTCTGTAAACAACTGTCGTTGTACATGTGTTTTGAAATGCGTTTCTGTAAAGGACTGTCGTTGTACATGAGTTTTGAAATGCGTTTTTCTGAAGGAGTGTTGTTGTACAAGAATCTTGAAATGAGTTTTTCTGTAGCAGTGTTGTAGTGCAAGAGTTTTGAAATGTGTTTCTGTAAACAACTGGCGTTTTTCTGAAGGAGTGTTGTTGTACAAGAATCTTGAAATGAGTTTTTCTGTAGCAGTGTTGTAGTGCAAGAGTTTTGAAATGCGTTTCTGTAAAGGACTGTCGTTGTACATGAGTTTTTAAATGCGTTTTTCTGAAGGAGTGTTGTTGTACAAGAATCTTGAAATGAGTTTTTCTGTAGCAGTGTTGTAGTGCAAGAGTTTTGAAATGTGTTTTTCTGAAGGAGTGTTGTTGTACAAGAATCTTGAAATGAGTTTTTCTGAAGGAGTGTTGTTGTACAAGAATCTTGAAATGTGTTTTTCTGAAGGAGTGTTGTAGTGCAAGAGTTTTGAAATGTGTTTTTCTGAAGGAGTGTTGTTGTACAAGAATCTTGAAATGAGTTTTTCTGTAGCAGTGTTGTAGTGCAAGAGTTTTGAAATGTGTTTCTGTAAACAACTGTCGTTGTACAAGAGTTTTGAAATGCGTTTCTGTAAAGGACTGTCGTTGTACATGAGTTTTTAAATGCGTTTTTCTGAAGGAGTGTTGTTGTACAAGAATCTTGAAATGAGTTTTTCTGTAGCAGTGTTGTAGTGCAAGAGTTTTGAAATGTGTTTTTCTGAAGGAGTGTTGTTGTACAAGAATCTTGAAATGAGTTTTTCTGAAGGAGTGTTGTTGTACAAGAATCTTGAAATGAGTTTTTCTGAAGGAGTGTTGTAGTGCATGAGTTTTGAAATGTGTTTTTCTGAAGGAGTGTTGTTGTACAAGAATCTTGAAATGAGTTTTTCTGTAGCAGTGTTGTAGTGCAAGAGTTGTGAAATGTGTTTCTGTAAACAACTGTCGTTGTACATGAGTTTTGAAATGCGTTTCTGTAAAGGACTGTCGTTGTACATGAGTTTTTAAATGCGTTTTTCTGAAGGAGTGTTGTTGTACAAGAATCTTGAAATGAGTTTTTCTGTATCAGTGTTGTAGTGCAAGAGTTTTGAAATGCGTTTCTGTAAAGGACTGTCGTTGTACATGAGTTTTTAAATGCGTTTTTCTGAAGGAGTGTTGTTGTACAAGAATCTTGAAATGAGTTTTTCTGTAGCAGTGTTGTAGTGCAAGAGTTTTGAAATGTGTTTCTGTAAACAACTGTCGTTGTACATGAGTTTTGAAATGCGTTTCTGTAAAGGACTGTCGTTACACATGAGTTTTTAAATGTGTTTTTCTGAAGGAGCGTTGTTGTACAAGAGTCTTGAAATGTGTTTTTCTGAAGGACCGTTGTTGTACAAGAATCTTGAAATGAGTTTTTCTGTAGCAGTGTTGTAGTGCAAGAGTTTTGAAATGCGTTTCTGTAAAGGACTGTCGTTGTACATGAGTTTTTAAATGCGTTTTTCTGAAGGAGTGTTGTTGTACAAGAATCTTGAAATGAGTTTTTCTGTAGCAGTGTTGTAGTGCAAGAGTTTTGAAATGCGTTTCTGTAAACAACTGTCGTTGTACATGAGTTTTGAAATGCGTTTCTGTAAAGGACTGTCGTTGTACATGAGTTTTTAAATGCGTTTTTCTGAAGGACCGTTGTTGTACAAGAATCTTGAAATGAGTTTTTCTGTAGCAGTGTTGTTGTACAAGAGTCTTGAAATGCGTTTCTGTAAAGGACTGTCGTTGTACATGAGTTTTGAAATGCGTTTCTGTAAAGGACTGTCGTTGTACATGAGTTTTTAAATGTGTTTTTCTGAAGGAGCGTTGTTGTACAAGAGTCTTGAAATGTGTTTTTCTGAAGGACCGTTGTTGTACAAGAATCTTGAAATGAGTTTTTCTGTAGCAGTGTTGTAGTGCAAGAGTTTTGAAATGCGTTTCTGTAAAGGACTGTCGTTGTACATGAGTTTTTAAATGCGTTTTTCTGAAGGAGTGTTGTTGTACAAGAATCTTGAAATGAGTTTTTCTGTAGAGAGTGTTGTAGTGCAAGAGTTTTGAAATGCGTTTCTGTAAAGGACTGTCGTTGTACATGAGTTTTTAAATGCGTTTTTCTGAAGGAGTGTTGTTGTACAAGAATCTTGAAAAGAGTTTTTCTGTAGCAGTGTTGTAGTGCAAGAGTTTTGAAATGCGTTTCTGTAAAGGACTGTCGTTGTACATGAGTTTTTAAATGTGTTTTTCTGAAGGAGCGTTGTTGTACAAGAGTCTTGAAATGTGTTTCTCTGAAGGACCGTTGTTGTACAAGAATCTTGAAATGAGTTTTTCTGTAGCAGTGTTGTAGTGCAAGAGTTTTGAAATGCGTTTCTGTAAAGGACTGTCGTTGTACATGAGTTTTTAAATGTGTTTTTCTGAAGGAGCGTTGTTGTACATGAGTTTTTAAATGTGTTTCTGTGAAGGACTGTTGTTGTACATGAGTTTTGAAATGCGTTTCTGTAAAGGACTGTCGTTGTACATGAGTTTTTAAATGCGTTTTTCTGAAGGAGTGTTGTTGTACAAGAATCTTGAAATGAGTTTTTCTGTAGCAGTGTTGTAGTGCAAGAGTTTTGAAATGTGTTTCTGTAAACAACTGTCGTTGTACATGAGTTTTGAAATGCGTTTCTGTAAAGGACTGTCGTTGTACATGAGTTTTTAAATGCGTTTTTCTGAAGGAGTGTTGTTGTACAAGAATCTTGAAATGAGTTTTTCTGTAGCAGTGTTGTAGTGCAAGAGTTTTGAAATGCGTTTCTGTAAAGGACTGTCGTTGTACATGAGTTTTTAAATGTGTTTTTCTGAAGGAGCGTTTTTGCACAAGAGTCTTGAAATGAGTTTTTCTGTAGCAGTGTTGTAGTGCAAGAGTTTTGAAATGTGTTTCTGTAAACAACTGTCGTTGTACAAAAGTTTTGAAATGCGTTTCTGTAAAGGACTGTCGTTGTACAAGAGTCTTGAAATGTGTTTTTCTGAAGGACCGTTGTTGTACAAGAATCTTGAAATGAGTTTTTCTGTAGCAGTGTTGTAGTGCAAGAGTTTTGAAATGTGTTTCTGTAAACAACTGTCGTTGTACAAGAGTTTTGAAATGCGTTTCTGTAAAGGACTGTCGTTGTACAAGAGTCTTGAAATGTGTTTTTCTGAAGGACCGTTTTTGTACAAGAATCTTGAAATGAGTTTTTCTGTAGCAGTGTTGTAGTGCAAGAGTTTTGAAATGTGTTTCTGTAAACAACTGTCGTTGTACATGAGTTTTGAAATGCGTTTCTGTAAAGGACTGTCGTTGTACATGAGTTTTTAAATGCGTTTTTCTGAAGGAGTGTTGTTGTACAAGAATCTTGAAATGAGTTTTTCTGTAGCAGTGTTGTAGTGCAAGAGTTTTGAAATGTGTTTCTGTAAACAACTGTCGTTGTACATGAGTTTTGAAATGCGTTTCTGTAAAGGACTGTCGTTGTACAAGAGTCTTGAAATGTGTTTTTCTGAAGGACCGTTGTTGTACAAGAATCTTGAAATGAGTTTTTCTGTAGCAGTGTTGTAGTGCAAGAGTTTTGAAATGTGTTTCTGTAAACAACTGTCGTTGTACAAGAGTTTTGAAATGCGTTTCTGTAAAGGACTGTCGTTGTACATGCGTTTTGAAATGTGTTTCTGTAAAGGACTGTTGTTGTACAAGAATCTTGAAATGAGTTTTTCTGTAGCAGTGTTGTAGTGCAAGAGTTTTGAAATGTGTTTCTGTAAAGGACTGTTGTACAAGAATCTTGAAATGAGTTTTTCTGAAGGAGTGTTGTAGTGCAAGAGTTTTGAAATGTGTTTCTGTAAACAACTGTCGTTGTACAAGAGTTTTGAAATGCGTTTCTGTAAACAACTGTCGTTGTACATGAGTTTTTAAATGTGTTTTTCTGAAGGAGCGTTGTTGTACAAGAGTCTTGAAATGTGTTTTTCTGAAGGACCGTTGTTGTACAAGAATCTTGAAATGAGTTTTTCTGTAGCAGTGTTGTAGTGCAAGAGTTTTGAAATGTGTTTCTGTAAAGGACTGTCGTTGTACATGAGTTTTTAAATGTGTTTCTCTGAAGGAGTGTTGTTGTACAAGAATCTTGAAATGAGTTTTTCTGAAGGACCGTTGTTGTACAAGAGTCTTGAAATGTGTTTCTGTGAAGGACTGTTGTTGTACAAGAGTCTTGAAATGTGTTTCTGTGAAGGACTGTTATTGTGCATGAGTTTTTAAATGTGTTTTTCTGAAGGACCGTTGTTGTACAAGAGTCTTGAAATGTGTTTTTCTGAAGGACCGTTGTTGTACAAGAATCTTGAAATGAGTTTTTCTGTAGCAGTGTTGTAGTGCAAGAGTTTTGAAATGTGTTTCTGTAAACAACTGTCGTTGTACATGAGTTTTGAAATGCGTTTCTGTAAAGGACTGTCGTTGTACATGAGTTTTTAAATGCGTTTTTCTGAAGGAGTGTTGTTGTACAAGAATCTTGAAATGAGTTTTTCTGTAGCAGTGTTGTAGTGCAAGAGTTTTGAAATGTGTTTCTGTAAACAACTGTCGTTGTACATGAGTTTTGAAATGCGTTTCTGTAAAGGACTGTCGTTGTACATGAGTTTTTAAATGCGTTTTTCTGAAGGAGTGTTGTTGTACAAGAATCTTGAAATGAGTTTTTCTGTAGCAGTGTTGTAGTGCAAGAGTTTTGAAATGTGTTTCTGTAAACAACTGTCGTTGTACATGAGTTTTGAAATGCGTTTCTGTAAAGGACTGTCGTTGCACATGAGTTTTTAAATGTGTTTTTCTGAAGGACCGTTGTTGTACAAGAATCTTGAAATGAGTTTTTCTGTAGCAGTGTTGTAGTGCAAGAGTTTTGAAATGCGTTTCTGTAAAGGACTGTCGTTGTACATGAGTTTTGAAATGCGTTTCTGTAAACAACTGTCGTTGTACAAGAGTTTTGAAATGCGTTTCTGTAAACAACTGTCGTTGTACATGAGTTTTTAAATGCGTTTTTCTGAAGGACCGTTGTTGTACAAGAATCTTGAAATGAGTTTTTCTGTAGCAGTGTTGTAGTGCAAGAGTTTTGAAATGTGTTTCTGTAAACAACTGTCGTTGTACAAGAGTTTTGAAATGCGTTTCTGTAAAGGACTGTCGTTGTACATGAGTTTTTAAATGTGTTTTTCTGAAGGACTGTTGTTGTACAAGAATCTTGAAATGAGTTTTTCTGTAGCAGTGTTGTAGTGCAAGAGTTTTGAAATGTGTTTCTGTAAACAACTGTCGTTGTACATGAGTTTTGAAATGCGTTTCTGTAAAGGACTGTCGTTGCACATGAGTTTTTAAATGTGTTTTTCTGAAGGACCGTTGTTGTACAAGAATCTTGAAATGAGTTTTTCTGTAGCAGTGTTGTAGTGCAAGAGTTTTGAAATGCGTTTCTGTAAAGGACTGTCGTTGTACATGAGTTTTGAAATGCGTTTTTCTGAAGGAGTGTTGTTGTACAAGAATCTTGAAATGAGTTTTTCTGTAGCAGTGTTGTAGTGCAAGAGTTTTGAAATGTGTTTCTGTAAACAACTGTCGTTGTACATGAGTTTTGAAATGCGTTTCTGTAAAGGACTGTCGTTGTACATGAGTTTTTAAATGCGTTTTTCTGAAGGAGTGTTGTTGTACAAGAATCTTGAAATGAGTTTTTCTGTAGCAGTGTTGTAGTGCAAGAGTTTTGAAATGTGTTTCTGTAAACAACTGTCGTTGTACATGAGTTTTGAAATGCGTTTCTGTAAAGGACTGTCGTTGCACATGAGTTTTTAAATGTGTTTTTCTGAAGGACCGTTGTTGTACGAGAATCTTGAAATGAGTTTTTCTGTAGCAGTGTTGTAGTGCAAGAGTTTTGAAATGCGTTTCTGTAAAGGACTGTCGTTGTACATGAGTTTTGAAATGCGTTTCTGTAAACAACTGTCGTTGTACAAGAGTTTTGAAATGCGTTTCTGTAAAGAACTGTCGTTGTACATGAGTTTTTAAATGCGTTTTTCTGAAGGACCGTTGTTGTACAAGAATCTTGAAATGAGTTTTTCTGTAGCAGTGTTGTAGTGCAAGAGTTTTGAAATGTGTTTCTGTAAACAACTGTCGTTGTACAAGAGTTTTGAAATGCGTTTCTGTAAAGGACTGTCGTTGTACATGAGTTTTTAAATGTGTTTTTCTGAAGGACTGTTGTTGTACAAGAATCTTGAAATGAGTTTTTCTGAAGGACTGTTTTTATACAAGAATCTTGAAATGAGTTTTTCTGTAGCAGTGTTGTAGTGCAAGAGTTTTGAAATGCGTTTCTGTAAAGGACTGTCGTTGTACATGAGTTTTTAAATGTGTTTTTCTGAAGGAGCGTTGTTGTACATGAGTTTTTAAATGTGTTTCTCTGAAGGACCGTTGTTGTACAAGAATCTTGAAATAAGTTTTTCTGTAGCAGTGTTGTAGTGCAAGAGTTTTGAAATGTGTTTCTGTAAACAACTGTCGTTGTACATGAGTTTTTAAATGCGTTTTTCTGAAGGAGTGTTGTTGTACAAGAATCTTGAAATGAGTTTTTCTGTAGCAGTGTTGTAGTGCAAGAGTTTTGAAATGTGTTTCTGTAAACAACTGTCGTTGTACATGAGTTTTGAAATGTGTTTCTGTAAACAACTGTCGTTGTACATGAGTTTTGAAATGCGTTTCTCTGAAGGAGTGTTGTTGTACATGAGTTTTTAAATGCGTTTTTCTGAAGGAGTGTGGTTGTACAAGAATCTTGAAATGAGTTTTTCTGTAGCAGTGTTGTAGTGCAAGAGTTTTGAAATGCGTTTCTGTAAAGGACTGTCGTTGTACATGAGTTTTTAAATGCGTTTTTCTGAAGGAGTGTTGTTGTACAAGAATCTTGAAATGAGTTTTTCTGTAGCAGTGTTGTAGTGCAAGAGTTTTGAAATGTGTTTCTGTAAACAACTGTCGTTGTACAAGAGTTTTGAAATGCGTTTCTGTAAAGGACTGTCGTTGTACATGAGTTTTTAAATGCGTTTTTCTGAAGGAGTGTTGTTGTACAAGAATCTTGAAATGAGTTTTTCTGTAGCAGTGTTGTAGTGCAAGAGTTTTGAAATGTGTTTTTCTGAAGGAGTGTTGTTGTACAAGAATCTTGAAATGAGTTTTTCTGAAGGAGTGTTGTTGTACAAGAATCTTGAAATGAGTTTTTCTGAAGGAGTGTTGTAGTGCAAGAGTTTTGAAATGTGTTTTTCTGAAGGAGTGTTGTTGTACAACAATCTTGAAATGAGTTTTTCTATAGCAGTGTTGTAGTGCAAGAGTTTTGAAATGCGTTTCTGTAAAGGACTGTCGTTGTACATGAGTTTTTAAATGCGTTTTTCTGAAGGAGTGTTGTTGTACAAGAATCTTGAAATGAGTTTTTCTGTAGCAGTGTTGTAGTGCAAGAGTTTTGAAATGTGTTTCTGTAAACAACTGTCGTTGTACATGAGTTTTGAAATGCGTTTCTGTAAAGGACTGTCGTTACACATGAGTTTTTAAATGTGTTTTTCTGAAGGAGCGTTGTTGTACAAGAGTCTTGAAATGTGTTTTTCTGAAGGACCGTTGTTGTACAAGAATCTTGAAATGAGTTTTTCTGTAGCAGTGTTGTAGTGCAAGAGTTTTGAAATGCGTTTCTGTAAAGGACTGTCGTTGTACATGAGTTTTTAAATGCGTTTTTCTGAAGGAGTGTTGTTGTACAAGAATCTTGAAATGAGTTTTTCTGTAGCAGTGTTGTAGTGCAAGAGTTTTGAAATGCGTTTCTGTAAACAACTGTCGTTGTACATGAGTTTTGAAATGCGTTTCTGTAAAGGACTGTCGTTGTACATGAGTTTTTAAATGCGTTTTTCTGAAGGACCGTTGTTGTACAAGAATCTTGAAATGAGTTTTTCTGTAGCAGTGTTGTTGTACAAGAGTCTTGAAATGCGTTTCTGTAAAGGATTTTTAAATGTGTTTTTCTGAAGGAGCGTTGTTGTACAAGAGTCTTGAAATGTGTTTTTCTGAAGGACCGTTGTTGTACAAGAATCTTGAAATGAGTTTTTCTGTAGCAGTGTTGTAGTGCAAGAGTTTTGAAATGCGTTTCTGTAAAGGACTGTCGTTGTACATGAGTTTTTAAATGCGTTTTTCTGAAGGAGTGTTGTTGTACAAGAATCTTGAAATGAGTTTTTCTGTAGCAGTGTTGTAGTGCAAGAGTTTTGAAATGCGTTTCTGTAAACAACTGTCGTTGTACATGAGTTTTGAAATGCGTTTCTGTAAAGGACTGTCGTTGCACATGAGTTTTTAAATGTGTTTTTCTGAAGGACCGTTGTTGTACAAGAATCTTGAAATGAGTTTTTCTGTAGCAGTGTTGTAGTGCAAGAGTTTTGAAATGTGTTTCTGTAAACAACTGTCGTTGTACATGAGTTTTGAAATGCGTTTCTGTAAACAACTGTCGTTGTACATGAGTTTTGAAATGCGTTTCTGTAAACAACTGTCGTTGTACATGAGTTTTTAAATGCGTTTTTCTGAAGGACCGTTGTTGTACAAGAATCTTGAAATGAGTTTTTCTGTAGCAGTGTTGTAGTGCAAGAGTTTTGAAATGTGTTTCTGTAAACAACTGTCGTTGTACAAGAGTTTTGAAATGCGTTTCTGTAAAGGACTGTCGTTGTACATGAGTTTTTAAATGTGTTTTTCTGAAGGACTGTTGTTGTACAAGAATCTTGAAATGAGTTTTTCTGAAGGACTGTTTTTATACAAGAATCTTGAAATGAGTTTTTCTGTAGCAGTGTTGTAGTGCAAGAGTTTTGAAATGCGTTTCTGTAAAGGACTGTCGTTGTACATGAGTTTTTAAATGTGTTTTTCTGAAGGAGCGTTGTTGTACATGAGTTTTTAAATGTGTTTCTCTGAAGGACCGTTGTTGTACAAGAATCTTGAAATGAGTTTTTCTGTAGCAGTGTTGTAGTGCAAGAGTTTTGAAATGTGTTTCTGTAAACAACTGTCGTTGTACATGAGTTTTTAAATGCGTTTTTCTGAAGGAGTGTTGTTGTACAAGAATCTTGAAATGAGTTTTTCTGTAGCAGTGTTGTAGTGCAAGAGTTTTGAAATGTGTTTCTGTAAACAACTGTCGTTGTACATGAGTTTTGAAATGTGTTTCTGTAAACAACTGTCGTTGTACATGAGTTTTGAAATGCGTTTCTCTGAAGGAGTGTTGTTGTACATGAGTTTTTAAATGCGTTTTTCTGAAGGAGTGTGGTTGTACAAGAATCTTGAAATGAGTTTTTCTGTAGCAGTGTTGTAGTGCAAGAGTTTTGAAATGCGTTTCTGTAAAGGACTGTCGTTGTACATGAGTTTTTAAATGCGTTTTTCTGAAGGAGTGTTGTTGTACAAGAATCTTGAAATGAGTTTTTCTGTAGCAGTGTTGTAGTGCAAGAGTTTTGAAATGTGTTTCTGTAAACAACTGTCGTTGTACAAGAGTTTTGAAATGCGTTTCTGTAAAGGACTGTCGTTGTACATGAGTTTTTAAATGCGTTTTTCTGAAGGAGTGTTGTTGTACAAGAATCTTGAAATGAGTTTTTCTGTAGCAGTGTTGTAGTGCAAGAGTTTTGAAATGTGTTTTTCTGAAGGAGTGTTGTTGTACAAGAATCTTGAAATGAGTTTTTCTGAAGGAGTGTTGTTGTACAAGAATCTTGAAATGAGTTTTTCTGAAGGAGTGTTGTAGTGCAAGAGTTTTGAAATGTGTTTTTCTGAAGGAGTGTTGTTGTACAACAATCTTGAAATGAGTTTTTCTATAGCAGTGTTGTAGTGCAAGAGTTTTGAAATGCGTTTCTGTAAAGGACTGTCGTTGTACATGAGTTTTTAAATGCGTTTTTCTGAAGGAGTGTTGTTGTACAAGAATCTTGAAATGAGTTTTTCTGTAGCAGTGTTGTAGTGCAAGAGTTTTGAAATGTGTTTCTGTAAACAACTGTCGTTGTATATGAGTTTTGAAATGCGTTTCTGTAAAGGACTGTCGTTACACATGAGTTTTTAAATGTGTTTTTCTGAAGGAGCGTTGTTGTACAAGAGTCTTGAAATGTGTTTTTCTGAAGGACCGTTGTTGTACAAGAATCTTGAAATGAGTTTTTCTGTAGCAGTGTTGTAGTGCAAGAGTTTTGAAATGCGTTTCTGTAAAGGACTGTCGTTGTACATGAGTTTTTAAATGCGTTTTTCTGAAGGAGTGTTGTTGTACAAGAATCTTGAAATGAGTTTTTCTGTAGCAGTGTTGTAGTGCAAGAGTTTTGAAATGCGTTTCTGTAAACAACTGTCGTTGTACATGAGTTTTGAAATGCGTTTCTGTAAAGGACTGTCGTTGTACATGAGTTTTTAAATGCGTTTTTCTGAAGGACCGTTGTTGTACAAGAATCTTGAAATGAGTTTTTCTGTAGCAGTGTTGTTGTACAAGAGTCTTGAAATGCGTTTCTGTAAAGGACTGTCGTTGTACATGAGTTTTGAAATGCGTTTCTGTAAAGGACTGTCGTTGTACATGAGTTTTTAAATGTGTTTTTCTGAAGGAGCGTTGTTGTACAAGAGTCTTGAAATGTGTTTTTCTGAAGGACCGTTGTTGTACAAGAATCTTGAAATGAGTTTTTCTGTAGCAGTGTTGTAGTGCAAGAGTTTTGAAATGTGTTTCTGTAAACAACTGTCGTTGTACATGAGTTTTTAAATGTGTTTCTCTGAAGGAGTGTTCTTGTACAAGAATCTTGAAATGAGTTTTTCTGAAGGACCGTTGTTGTACAAGAGTCTTGAAATGTGTTTCTGTGAAGGACTGTTATTGTGCATGAGTTTTTAAATGTGTTTCTGTAAACAACTGTCGTTGTACATGAGTTTTGAAATGCGTTTCTGTAAAGGACTGTCGTTGTACATGAGTTTTTAAATGCGTTTTTCTGAAGGAGTGTTGTTGTACAAGAATCTTGAAATGAGTTCTTCTGAAGGACCGTTGTTGTACAAGAATCTTGAAATGAGTTTTTCTGTAGCAGTGTTGTAGTGCAAGAGTTTTGAAATGCGTTTCTGTAAAGGACTGTCGTTGTACATGAGTTTTTAAATGCGTTTTTCTGAAGGAGTGTTGTTGTACAAGAATCTTGAAATGAGTTTTTCTGTAGCAGTGTTGTAGTGCAAGAGTTTTGAAATGCGTTTCTGTAAAGGACTGTCGTTGTACATGAGTTTTTAAATGCGTTTTTCTGAAGGAGTGTTGTTGTACAAGAATCTTGAAATGAGTTTTTCTGTAGCAGTATTGTAGTGCAAGAGTTTTGAAATGTGTTTCTGTAAACAACTGTCGTTGTACATGAGTTTTTAAATGTGTTTCTCTGAAGGAGTGTTGTTGTACAAGAGTCTTGAAATGTGTTCTTCTGAAGGACCGTTGTTGTACAAGAATCTTGAAATGAGTTTTTCTGTAGCAGTGTTGTAGTGCAAGAGTTTTGAAATGCGTTTCTGTAAAGGACTGTCGTTGTACATGAGTTTTTAAATGCGTTTTTCTGAAGGAGTGTTGTTGTACAAGAATCTTGAAATGAGTTTTTCTGTAGCAGTGTTGTAGTGCAAGAGTTTTGAAATGCGTTTCTGTAAAGGACTGTCGTTGTACATGAGTTTTTAAATGCGTTTTTCTGAAGGAGTGTTGTTGTACAAGAATCTTGAAATGAGTTTTTCTGTAGCAGTGTTGTAGTGCAAGAGTTTTGAAATGCGTTTCTGTAAAGGACTGTCGTTGTACATGAGTTTTTAAATGCGTTTTTCTGAAGGAGTGTTGTTGTACAAGAATCTTGAAATGAGTTTTTCTGTAGCAGTGTTGTAGTGCAAGAGTTTTGAAATGCGTTTCTGTAAAGGACTGTCGTTGTACATGAGTTTTTAAATGCGTTTTTCTGAAGGAGTGTTGTTGTACAAGAATCTTGAAATGAGTTTTTCTGTAGCAGTGTTGTAGTGTACGAGTTTTGAAATGCGTTTCTGTAAAGGACTGTCGTTGTACATGAGTTTTTAAATGCGTTTTTCTGAAGGAGTGTTGTTGTACAAGAATCTTGAAATGAGTTTTTCTGTAGCAGTGTTGTAGTGCAAGAGTTTTGAAATGCGTTTCTGTAAAGGACTGTCGTTGTACATGAGTTTTTAAATGCGTTTTTCTGAAGGAGTGTTGTTGTACAAGAATCTTGAAATGAGTTTTTCTGTAGCAGTGTTGTAGTGCAAGAGTTTTGAAATGTGTTTCTGTAAACAACTGTCGTTTTACAAGAGTTTTGAAATGCGTTTCTGTAAAGGACTGTCGTTGTACAAGAGTTTTGAAATGTGTTTCTGTAAAGGACTGTCGTTGTACATGAGTTTTTAAATGTGTTTTTCTGAAGGAGCGTTGTTGTACAAGAGTCTTGAAATGTGTTTTTCTGAAGGACCGTTGTAGTGCAAGAGTTTTGAAATGTGTTTCTGTAAACAACTGTCGTTGTACAAGAGTTTTGAAATGCGTTTCTGTAAAGGACTGTCGTTGTACATGAGTTTTTAAATGCGTTTTTCTGAAGGAGTGTTGTTGTACAAGAATCTTGAAATGAGTTTTTCTGTAGCAGTGTTGTAGTGCAAGAGTTTTGAAATGTGTTTCTGTAAACAACTGTCGTTGTACAAGAGTTTTGAAATGCGTTTCTGTAAAGGACTGTCGTTGTACATGAGTTTTTAAATGCGTTTTTCTGAAGGAGTGTTGTTGTACAAGAATCTTGAAATGAGTTTTTCTGTAGCAGTGTTGTAGTGCAAGAGTTTTGAAATGCGTTTCTGTAAAGGACTGTCGTTGTACATGAGTTTTTAAATGCGTTTTTCTGAAGGAGTGTTGTTGTACAAGAATCTTGAAATGAGTTTTTCTGTAACAGTGTTGTAGTGCAAGAGTTTTGAAATGTGTTTCTGTAAAGGACTGTCGTTGTACATGAGTTTTTAAATGCGTTTTTCTGAAGGACCGTTGTTGTACAAGAATCTTGAAATGAGTTTTTCTGTAGCAGTGTTGTAGTGCAAGAGTTTTGAAATGTGTTTCTGTAAACAACTGTCGTTGTACAAGAGTTTTGAAATGCGTTTCTGTAAAGGACTGTCGTTGTACATGAGTTTTTAAATGCGTTTTTCTGAAGGACCGTT
This sequence comes from Xylota sylvarum, assembly GCA_905220385.1. Classification (NCBI taxonomy): domain Eukaryota; kingdom Metazoa; phylum Arthropoda; class Insecta; order Diptera; family Syrphidae; genus Xylota; species Xylota sylvarum. Next base: position 480,885 of record CAJMZQ010000061.1, read on the forward strand.
GTTGTACAAGAATCTTGAAATGAGTTTTTCTGTAGCAGTGTTGTAGTGCAAGAGTTTTGAAATGCGTTTCTGTAAAGGACTGTCGTTGTACATGAGTTTTGAAATGCGTTTCTGTAAAGGACTGTTGTTGTACATGAGTTTTTAAATGCGTTTTTCTGAAGGAGCGTTGTTGTACAAGAGTCTTGAAATGTGTTTTTCTGAAGGACCGTTGTAGTGCAAGAGTTTTGAAATGTGTTTCTGTAAACAACTGTCGTTGTACAAGAGTTTTGAAATGCGTTTCTGTAAAGGACTGTCGTTGTACATGAGTTTTTAAATGCGTTTTTCTGAAGGAGTGTTGTTGTACAAGAATCTTGAAATGTGTTTTTCTGAAGGACCGTTGTAGTGCAAGAGTTTTGAAATGTGTTTCGGTAAACAACTGTCGTTGTACAAGAGTTTTGAAATGCGTTTCTGTAAAGGACTGTCGTTGTACATGAGTTTTTAAATGCGTTTTTCTGAAGGAGTGTTGTTGTACAAGAATCTTGAAATGAGTTTTTCTGTAGCAGTGTTGTAGTGCAAGAGTTTTGAAATGCGTTTCTGTAAAGGACTGTCGTTGTACATGAGTTTTTAAATGTGTTTTTCTGAAGGAGCGTTGTTGTACAAGAGTCTTGAAATGTGTTTTTCTGAAGGACCGTTGTTGTACAAGAATCTTGAAATGAGTTTTTCTGTAGCAGTGTTGTAGTGCAAGAGTTTTGAAATGTGTTTCTGTAAACAACTGTCGTTGTACAAGAGTTTTGAAATGCGTTTCTGTAAAGGACTGTCGTTGTACATGAGTTTTTAAATGCGTTTTTCTGAAGGAGTGTTGTTGTACAAGAATCTTGAAATGAGTTTTTCTGTAGCAGTGTTGTAGTGCAAGAGTTTTGAAATGTGTTTCTGTAAACAACTGTCGTTGTACAAGAGTTTTGAAATGCGTTTCTGTAAAGGACTGTCGTTGTACAAGAGTTTTGAAATGCGTTTTTCTGAAGGAGTGTTGTTGTACAAGAATCTTGGAATGAGTTTTTCTGTAGCAGTGTTGTAGTGCAAGAGTTTTGAAATGCGTTTCTGTAAAGGACTGTCGTTGTACATGTTGAGTGTTGTTGTACAAGAATCTTGAAATGAGTTTTTCTGTAGCAGTGTTGTAGTGCAAGAGTTTTGAAATGTGTTTCTGTAAAGGACTGTCGTTGTACATGAGTTTTTAAATGCGTTTTTCTGAAGGAGTGTTGTTGTACAAGAATCTTGAAATGAGTTTTTCTGTAGCAGTGTTGTAGTGCAAGAGTTTTGAAATGCGTTTCTGTAAAGGACTGTCGTTGTACATGAGTTTTGAAATGTGTTTCTGTAAACAACTGTCGTTGTACATGAGTTTTGAAATGCGTTTTTCTGAAGGAGTGTTGTTGTACAAGAATCTTGAAATGAGTTTTTCTGTAGCAGTGTTGTAGTGCAAGAGTTTTGAAATGCGTTTCTGTAAAGGACTGTCGTTGTACATGAGTTTTTAAATGTGTTTCTCTGAAGGACCGTTGTTGTACAAGATTCTTGAAATGAGTTTTTCTGTAGCAGTGTTGTAGTGCAAGAGTTTTGAAATGTGTTTCTGTAAACAACTGTCGTTGTACAAGAGTTTTGAAATGCGTTTCTGTAAAGGACTGTCGTTGTACATGAGTTTTTAAATGCGTTTTTCTGAAGGAGTGTTGTTGTACAAGAATCTTGAAATGAGTTTTTCTGTAGCAGTGTTGTAGTGCAAGAGTTTTGAAATGCGTTTCTGTTAAGTACTGTCGTTGTACATGAGTTTTTAAATGTGTTTTTCTGAAGGAGCGTTGTTGTACAAGAGTCTTGAAATGTGTTTCTCTGAAGGACCGTTGTTGTACAAGAATCTTGAAATGAGTTTTTCTGTAGCAGTGTTGTAGTGCAAGAGTTTTGAAATGCGTTTCTGTAAAGGACTGTCGTTGTACATGAGTTTTGAAATGCGTTTCTGTAAAGGACTGTCGTTGTACATGAGTTTTTAAATGCGTTTTTCTGAAGGAGTGTTGTTGTACAAGAATCTTGAAATGAGTTTTTCTGTAGCAGTGTTGTAGTGCAAGAGTTTTGAAATGCGTTTCTGTAAAGGACTGTCGTTGTACATGAGTTTTTAAATGTGTTTTTCTGAAGGAGCGTTGTTGTACAAGAGTCTTGAAATGTGTTTTTCTGAAGGACCGTTGTTGTACAAGAATCTTGAAATGAGTTTTTCTGTAGCAGTGTTGTAGTGCAAGAGTTTTGAAATGCGTTTCTGTAAAGGACTGTCGTTGTACATGAGTTTTTAAATGTGTTTTTCTGTAGCAGTGTTGTAGTGCAAGGGTTTTGAAATGTGTTTCTGTAAACAACTGTCGTTGTACATGAGTTTTGAAATGCGTTTCTGTAAAGGACTGTCGTTGTACATGAGTTTTTAAATGTGTTTTTCTGAAGGAGTGTTGTTGTACAAGACTCTTGAAATGAGTTTTTCTGTAGCAGTGTTGTAGTGCAAGAGTTTTGAAATGCGTTTCTGTAAAGGACTGTCGTTGTACATGAGTCTTGAAATGTGTTTTTCTGAAGGAGCGTTGTTGTACAAGAGTCTTGAAATGTGTTTTTCTGAAGGACCGTTGTAGTGCAAGAGTTTTGAAATGTGTTTCTGTAAACAACTGTCGTTGTACATGAGTTTTGAAATGCGTTTCTGTAAAGGATTGTCGTTGTACATGAGTTTTTAAATGCGTTTTTCTGAAGGAGTGTTGTTGTACAAGAATCTTGAAATGAGTTTTTCTGTAGCAGTGTTGTAGTGCAAGAGTTTTGAAATGCGTTTCTGTAAAGGACTGTCGTTGTACATGAGTTTTTAAATGTGTTTCTCTGAAGGACCGTTGTTGTACAAGAATCTTGAAATGTGTTTCTCTGAAGGACCGTTGTTGTACAAGAATCTTGAAATGAGTTTTTCTGTAGCAGTGTTGTAGTGCAAGAGTTTTGAAATGCGTTTCTGTAAAGGACTGTCGTTGTACATGAGTTTTTAAATGTGTTTCTCTGAAGGAGTGTTGTTGTACAAGACTCTTGAAATGAGTTTTTCTGAAGGACCGTTGTTGTACAAGAATCTTGAAATGAGTTTTTCTGTAGCAGTGTTGTTGTGCATGAGTTTTTAAATGTGTTTTTCTGAAGGACTGTTGTTGTACAAGAGTCTTGAAATGAGTTTTTCTGAAGGACTGTTTTTATACAAGAATCTTGAAATGAGTTTTTCTGTAGCAGTGTTGTAGTGCAAGAGTTTTGAAATGTGTTTCTGTAAACAACTGTCGTTGTACATGAGTTTTGAAATGCGTTTCTCTGAAGGAGTGTTGTTGTACATGAGTCTTGAAATGAGTTTTTCTGAAGGACTGTTGTTGTACAAGAGTCTTGAAATGTGTTTCTGTGAAGGACTGTTGTTGTACAAGAGTCTTGAAATGTGTTTTTCTGAAGGACCGTTGTAGTGCAAGAGTTTTGAAATGTGTTTCTGTAAACAACTGTCGTTGTACATGAGTTTTGAAATGCGTTTCTCTGAAGGAGTGTTGTTGTACATGAGTCTTGAAATGAGTTTTTCTGAAGGACTGTTGTTGTACAAGAGTCTTGAAATGTGTTTTTCTGAAGGACCGTTGTAGTGCAAGAGTTTTGAAATGCGTTTCTGTAAAGGACTGTCGTTGTACATGAGTTTTTAAATGTGTTTCTCTGAAGGAGTGTTGTTGTACAAGAGTCTTGAAATGTGTTTTTCTGAAGGAGTGTTGTTGTACAAGAGTCTTGAAATGTGTTTTTCTGAAGGACCGTTGTTGTACAAGAATCTTGAAATGAGTTTTTCTGTAGCAGTATTGTAGTGCAAGAGTTTTGAAATGTGTTTCTGTAAACAACTGTCGTTGTACATGAGTTTTTAAATGTGTTTCTCTGAAGGAGTGTTGTTGTACAAGAGTCTTGAAATGTGTTTTTCTGAAGGACCGTTGTTGTATAAGAATCTTGAAATGAGTTTTTCTGTAGCAGTGTTGTAGTGCAAGAGTTTTGAAATGTGTTTATGTAAACAACTGTCGTTGTACATGAGTTTTGAAATGCGTTTCTGTAAAGGACTGTCGTTGTACATGAGTTTTTAAATGTGTTTCTCTGAAGGAGTGTTGTTGTACAAGAGTCTTGAAATGTGTTTTTCTGAAGGACCGTTGTTGTACAAGAGTCTTGAAATGTGTTTTTCTGAAGGACCGTTGTTGTACAAGAATCTTGAAATGAGTTTTTCTGTAGCAGTGTTGTAGTGCAAGAGTTTTGAAATGTGTTTCTGTAAACAACTGTCGTTGTACATGAGTCTTGAAATGCGTTTCTGTAAAGGACTGTCGTTGTACATGAGTTTTTAAATGCGTTTCTCTGAAGGAGTGTTGTTGTACATGAGTCTTGAAATGTGTTTTTCTGAAGGAGTGTTGTTGTACAAGAGTCTTGAAATGTGTTTTTCTGAAGGAGTGTTGTTGTACAAGAATCTTGAAATGAGTTTTTCTGTAGCAGTGTTGTAGTGCAAGAGTTTTGAAATGCGTTTCTGTAAACAACTGTCGTTGTACAAGAGTTTTGAAATGCGTTTCTGTAAAGGACTGTCGTTGTACATGAGTTTTTAAATGTGTTTTTCTGAAGGACTGTTGTTGTACAAGAGTCTTGAAATGTGTTTTTCTGAAGGACCGTTGTTGTACAAGAATCTTGAAATGCGTTTCTGTAAAGGACTGTCGTTGTACATGAGTTTTTAAATGCGTTTTTCTGAAGGAGTGTTGTTGTACAAGAATCTTGAAATGAGTTTTTCTGTAGCAGTGTTGTAGTGCAAGAGTTTTGAAATGTGTTTCTGTAAACAACTGTCGTTGTACATGAGTTTTTAAATGCGTTTTTCTGAAGGACCGTTGTTGTACAAGAATCTTGAAATGAGTTTTTCTGTAGCAGTGTTGTAGTGCAAGAGTTTTGAAATGCGTTTCTGTAAAGGACTGTTGTTGTACAAGAGTCTTGAAATGTGTTTTTCTGAAGGACCGTTGTTGTACAAGAATCTTGAAATGAGTTTTTCTGTAGCAGTGTTGTAGTGCAAGAGTTTTGAAATGTGTTTCTGTAAAGGACTGTCGTTGTACATGAGTTTTTAAATGTGTTTCTCTGAAGGAGTGTTGTTGTACATGAGTCTTGAAATGTGTTCTTCTGAAGGACCGTTGTTGTACAAGAATCTTGAAATGAGTTCTTCTGTAGCAGTGTTGTAGTGCAAGAGTTTTGAAATGTGTTTCTGTAAACAACTGTCGTTGTACATGAGTTTTGAAATGCGTTTCTGTAAAGGACTGTCGTTGTACATGAGTTTTTAAATGTGTTTTTCTGAAGGAGCGTTGTTGTACAAGAGTCTTGAAATGTGTTTTTCTGAAGGACCGTTGTTGTACAAGAATCTTGAAATGAGTTTTTCTGTAGCAGTGTTGTAGTGCAAGAGTTTTGAAATGTGTTTCTGTAAACAACTGTCGTTGTACATGAGTTTTGAAATGCGTTTCTGTAAAGGACTGTCGTTGTACATGAGTCTTGAAATGAGTTTTTCTGAAGGACTGTTGTTGTACAAGAGTCTTGAAATGTGTTTCTGTGAAGGACTGTTGTTGTACAAGAGTCTTGAAATGTGTTTTTCTGAAGGACCGTTGTAGTGCAAGAGTTTTGAAATGTGTTTTTCTGAAGGACCGTTGTAGTGCAAGAGTTTTGAAATGCGTTTCTGTAAAGGACTGTCGTTGTACATGAGTTTTTAAATGTGTTTCTCTGAAGGAGTGTTGTTGTACAAGAGTCTTGAAATGTGTTTTTCTGAAGGAGTGTTGTTGTACAAGAGTCTTGAAATGTGTTTTTCTGAAGGACCGTTGTTGTACAAGAATCTTGAAATGAGTTTTTCTGAAGGACTGTTGTTGTACAAGAGTCTTGAAATGTGTTTTTCTGAAGGACCGTTGTAGTGCAAGAGTTTTGAAATGCGTTTCTGTAAAGGACTGTCGTTGTACATGAGTTTTTAAATGTGTTTCTCTGAAGGAGTGTTGTTGTACAAGAGTCTTGAAATGTGTTTTTCTGAAGGAGTGTTGTTGTACAAGAGTCTTGAAATGTGTTTTTCTGAAGGACCGTTGTTGTACAAGAATCTTGAAATGAGTTTTTCTGTAGCAGTATTGTAGTGCAAGAGTTTTGAAATGCGTTTCTGTAAAGGACTGTCGTTGTACATGAGTTTTTAAATGTGTTTTTCTGAAGGAGCGTTGTTGTACAAGAGTCTTGAAATGTGTTTCTCTGAAGGACCGTTGTTGTACAAGAATCTTGAAATGAGTTTTTCTGTAGCAGTGTTGTAGTGCAAGAGTTTTGAAATGCGTTTCTGTAAAGGACTGTCGTTGTACATGAGTTTTGAAATGCGTTTCTGTAAAGGACTGTCGTTGTACATGAGTTTTTAAATGTGTTTTTCTGAAGGAGCGTTGTTGTACAAGAGTCTTGAAATGTGTTTTTCTGAAGGACCGTTGTTGTACAAAAATCTTGAAATGAGTTTTTCTGTAGCAGTGTTGTAGTGCAAGAGTTTTGAAATGTGTTTCTGTAAACAACTGTCGTTGTACATGAGTTTTGAAATGCGTTTCTCTGAAGGAGTGTTGTTGTACATGAGTCTTGAAATGAGTTTTTCTGAAGGACTGTTGTTGTACAAGAGTCTTGAAATGTGTTTTTCTGAAGGACCGTTGTAGTGCAAGAGTTTTGAAATGCGTTTCTGTAAAGGACTGTCGTTGTACATGAGTTTTTAAATGTGTTTTTCTGAAGGAGCGTTGTTGTACAAGAGTCTTGAAATGTGTTTTTCTGAAGGACCGTTGTTGTACAAGAATCTTGAAATAAGTTTTTCTGTAGCAGTGTTGTAGTGCAAGAGTTTTGAAATGTGTTTCTGTAAACAACTGTCGTTGTACATGAGTTTTGAAATGCGTTTCTCTGAAGGAGTGTTGTTGTACATGAGTCTTGAAATGAGTTTTTCTGAAGGACTGTTGTTGTACAAGAGTCTTGAAATGTGTTTCTGTGAAGGACTGTTGTTGTACAAGAGTCTTGAAATGTGTTTTTCTGAAGGACCGTTGTAGTGCAAGAGTTTTGAAATGTGTTTCTGTAAACAACTGTCGTTGTACATGAGTTTTGAAATGCATTTCTCTGAAGGAGTGTTGTTGTACATGAGTCTTGAAATGAGTTTTTCTGAAGGACTGTTGTTGTACAAGAGTCTTGAAATGTGTTTTTCTGAAGGACCGTTGTAGTGCAAGAGTTTTGAAATGCGTTTCTGTAAAGGACTGTCGTTGTACATGAGTTTTTAAATGCGTTTTTCTGAAGGAGTGTTGTTGTACAAGAATCTTGAAATGAGTTTTTCTGTAGCAGTGTTGTAGTGCAAGAGTTTTGAAATGTGTTTCTGTAAACAACTGTCGTTGTACATGAGTTTTGAAATGCGTTTCTCTGAAGGAGTGTTGTTGTACATGAGTCTTGAAATGAGTTTTTCTGAAGGACTGTTGTTGTACAAGAGTCTTGAAATGTGTTTTTCTGAAGGACCGTTGTAGTGCAAGAGTTTTGAAATGCGTTTCTGTAAAGGACTGTCGTTGTACATGAGTTTTTAAATGTGTTTCTCTGAAGGACCGTTGTTGTACAAGAATCTTGAAATGTGTTCTTCTGAAGGACCGTTGTTGTACAAGAATCTTGAAATGAGTTTTTCTGAAGGACTGTTGTTGTACAAGAGTCTTGAAATGTGTTTTTCTGAAGGACCGTTGTTGTACAAGAATCTTGAAATGAGTTTTTCTGTAGCAGTGTTGTAGTGCAAGAGTTTTGAAATGCGTTTCTGTAAAGGACTGTCGTTGTACATGAGTTTTTAAATGCGTTTTTCTGAAGGACCGTTGTTGTACAAGAATCTTGAAATGAGTTTTTCTGTAGCAGTGTTGTAGTGCAAGAGTTTTGAAATGTGTTTCTGTAAACAACTGTCGTTGTACATGAGTTTTGAAATGCGTTTCTGTAAAGGACTGTCGTTGTACATGAGTTTTTAAATGTGTTTTTCTGAAGGAGTGTTGTTGTACAAGAATCTTGAAATGAGTTTTTCTGTAGCAGTGTTGTAGTGCAAGAGTTTTGAAATGCGTTTCTGTAAAGGACTGTCGTTGTACATGAGTCTTGAAATGTGTTTTTCTGAAGGAGCGTTGTTGTACAAGAGTCTTGAAATGTGTTTTTCTGAAGGACCGTTGTAGTGCAAGAGTTTTGAAATGTGTTTCTGTAAACAACTGTCGTTGTACATGAGTTTTTAAATGCGTTTTTCTGAAGGAGTGTTGTTGTACAAGAATCTTGAAATGAGTTTTTCTGTAGCAGTGTTGTAGTGCAAGAGTTTTGAAATGTGTTTCTGTAAACAACTGTCGTTGTACATGAGTTTTGAAATGTGTTTTTCTGAAGGACCGTTGTTGTACAAGAATCTTGAAATGAGTTTTTCTGAAGGACTGTTGTTGTACAAGAGTCTTGAAATGTGTTTTTCTGAAGGACCGTTGTAGTGCAAGAGTTTTGAAATGCGTTTCTGTAAAGGACTGTCGTTGTACATGAGTTTTTAAATGTGTTTTTCTGAAGGAGCGTTGTTGTACAAGAGTCTTGAAATGTGTTTCTCTGAAGGACCGTTGTTGTACAAGAATCTTGAAATGAGTTTTTCTGTAGCAGTGTTGTAGTGCAAGAGTTTTGAAATGCGTTTCTGTAAAGGACTGTCGTTGTACATGAGTTTTGAAATGCGTTTCTGTAAAGGACTGTCGTTGTACATGAGTTTTTAAATGTGTTTCTCTGAAGGAGTGTTGTTGTACAAGAATCTTGAAATGAGTTTTTCTGAAGGACCGTTGTTGTACAAGAATCTTGAAATGAGTTTTTCTGTAGCAGTGTTGTAGTGCAAGAGTTTTGAAATGTGTTTCTGTAAACAACTGTCGTTGTACATGAGTTTTGAAATGCGTTTCTGTAAAGGACTGTCGTTGTACATGAGTTTTTAAATGCGTTTTTCTGAAGGAGTGTTGTTGTACAAGAATCTTGAAATGAGTTTTTCTGTAGCAGTGTTGTAGTGCAAGAGTTTTGAAATGCGTTTCTGTAAACAACTGTCGTTGTACATGAGTTTTTAAATGCGTTTTTCTGAAGGAGTGTTGTTGTACAAGAATCTTGAAATGAGTTTTTCTGTAGCAGTGTTGTAGTGCAAGAGTTTTGAAATGTGTTTCTGTAAACAACTGTCGTTGTACATGAGTTTTGAAATGCGTTTCTGTAAAGGACTGTCGTTGTACATGAGTCTTGAAATGTGTTTTTCTGAAGGAGCGTTGTTGTACAAGAATCTTGAAATGAGTTTTTCTGTAGCAGTCTTGTAGTGCAAGAGTTTTGAAATGTGTTTCTGTAAACAACTGTCGTTGTACATGAGTTTTTAAATGCGTTTCTCTGAAGGAGTGTTGTTGTACATGAGTCTTGAAATGTGTTTTTCTGAAGGAGTGTTGTTGTACAAGAGTCTTGAAATGTGTTTTTCTGAAGGAGTGTTGTTGTACAAGAATCTTGAAATGAGTTTTTCTGTAGCAGTGTTGTAGTGCAAGAGTTTTGAAATGCGTTTCTGTAAACAACTGTCGTTGTACAAGAGTTTTGAAATGCGTTTCTGTAAAGGACTGTCGTTGTACATGAGTTTTTAAATGTGTTTTTCTGAAGGACTGTTGTTGTACAAGAGTCTTGAAATGTGTTTTTCTGAAGGACCGTTGTTGTACAAGAATCTTGAAATGCGTTTCTGTAAAGGACTGTCGTTGTACATGAGTTTTGAAATGCGTTTCTGTAAAGGACTGTCGTTGTACATGAGTTTTTAAATGCGTTTTTCTGAAGGAGTGTTGTTGTACAAGAATCTTGAAATGAGTTTTTCTGTAGCAGTGTTGTAGTGCAAGAGTTTTGAAATGTGTTTCTGTAAACAACTGTCGTTGTACATGAGTTTTTAAATGCGTTTTTCTGAAGGACCGTTGTTGTACAAGAACCTTGAAATGAGTTTTTCTGTAGCAGTGTTGTAGTGCAAGAGTTTTGAAATGCGTTTCTGTAAAGGACTGTTGTTGTACAAGAGTCTTGAAATGTGTTTTTCTGAAGGACCGTTGTTGTACAAGAATCTTGAAATGAGTTTTTCTGTAGCAGTGTTGTAGTGCAAGAGTTTTGAAATGTGTTTCTGTAAAGGACTGTCGTTGTACATGAGTTTTTAAATGTGTTTCTCTGAAGGAGTGTTGTTGTACATGAGTCTTGAAATGTGTTCTTCTGAAGGACCGTTGTTGTACAAGAATCTTGAAATGAGTTTTTCTGTAGCAGTGTTGTAGTGCAAGAGTTTTGAAATGTGTTTCTGTAAACAACTGTCGTTGTACATGAGTTTTGAAATGCGTTTCTGTAAAGGACTGTCGTTGTACATGAGTTTTTAAATGTGTTTTTCTGAAGGAGTGTTGTTGTACAAGAATCTTGAAATGAGTTTTTCTGTAGCAGTGTTGTAGTGCAAGAGTTTTGAAATGCGTTTCTGTAAAGGACTGTCGTTGTACATGAGTTTTTAAATGCGTTTTTCTGAAGGAGTGTTGTTGTACAAGAATCTTGAAATGAGTTTTTCTGTAGCAGTGTTGTAGTGCAAGAGTTTTGAAATGCGTTTCTGTAAAGGACTGTCGTTGTACATGAGTTTTTAAATGCGTTTTTCTGAAGGAGTGTTGTTGTACAAGAATCTTGAAATGAGTTTTTCTGTAGCAGTGTTGTAGTGCAAGAGTTTTGAAATGTGTTTCTGTAAACAACTGTCGTTGTACAAGAGTTTTGAAATGCGTTTCTGTAAAGGACTGTCGTTGTACATGAGTTTTTAAATGCGTTTCTGTAAAGGACTGTCGTTGTACATGAGTTTTTAAATGTGTTTCTCTGAAGGAGTGTTGTTGTACAAGAATCTTGAAATGAGTTTTTCTGAAGGACCGTTGTTGTACAAGAGTCTTGAAATGTGTTTTTCTGAAGGACCGTTGTTGTACAAGAATCTTGAAATGAGTTTTTCTGTAGCAGTGTTGTAGTGCAAGAGTTTTGAAATGTGTTTCTGTAAACGACTGTCGTTGTACATGAGTTTTGAAATGCGTTTCTGTAAAGGACTGTCGTTGTACATGAGTTTTTAAATGCGTTTTTCTGAAGGAGTGTTGTTGTACAAGAATCTTGAAATGAGTTTTTCTGTAGCAGTGTTGTAGTGCAAGAGTTTTGAAATGCGTTTCTGTAAAGGACTGTCGTTGTACATGAGTTTTGAAATGCGTTTCTGTAAAGGACTGTCGTTGTACATGAGTTTTTAAATGCGGTTTTCTGAAGGACCGTTGTTGTACAAGAATCTTGAAATGAGTTTTTCTGTAGCAGTGTTGTAGTGCAAGAGTTTTGAAATGTGTTTCTGTAAACAACTGTCGTTGTACATAAGTTTTTAAATGCGTTTTTCTGAAGGACTGTTGTTGTACAAGAGTCTTGAAATGAGTTTTTCTGTAGCAGTGTTGTAGTGCAAGAGTTTTGAAATGCGTTTCTGTAAAGGACTGTCGTTGTACATGAGTCTTGAAATGTGTTTTTCTGAAGGAGCGTTGTTGTACAAGAGTCTTGAAATGTGTTTTTCTGAAGGACCGTTGTAGTGCAAGAGTTTTGAAATGTGTTTCTGTAAACAACTGTCGTTGTACATGAGTTTTGAAATGCGTTTCTGTAAAGGACTGTCGTTGTACATGAGTTTTTAAATGCGTTTTTCTGAAGGAGTGTTGTTGTACAAGAATCTTGAAATGAGTTTTTCTGTAGCAGTGTTGTAGTGCAAGAGTTTTGAAATGCGTTTCTGTAAAGGACTGTCGTTGTACATGAGTTTTTAAATGTGTTTTTCTGAAGGAGCGTTGTTGTACAAGAGTCTTGAAATGTGTTTCTCTGAAGGACCGTTGTTGTACAAGAATCTTGAAATGAGTTTTTCTGTAGCAGTGTTGTAGTGCAAGAGTTTTGAAATGCGTTTCTGTAAAGGACTGTCGTTGTACATGAGTTTTGAAATGCGTTTCTGTAAAGGACTGTCGTTCTACATGAGTTTTTAAATGTGTTTCTCTGAAGGAGTGTTGTTGTACAAGAATCTTGAAATGAGTTTTTCTGAAGGACCGTTGTTGTACAAGAGTCTTGAAATGTGTTTTTCTGAAGGACCGTTGTTGTACAAGAATCTTGAAATGAGTTTTTCTGTAGCAGTGTTGTAGTGCAAGAGTTTTGAAATGTGTTTCTGTAAACAACTGTCGTTGTACATGAGTTTTGAAATGCGTTTCTGTAAAGGACTGTCGTTGTACATGAGTTTTTAAATGCGTTTTTCTGAAGGACCGTTGTTGTACAAGAATCTTGAAATGAGTTTTTCTGTAGCAGTGTTGTAGTGCAAGAGTTTTGAAATGCGTTTCTGTAAACAACTGTCGTTGTACATGAGTTTTTAAATGCGTTTTTCTGAAGGACTGTTGTTGTACAAGAATCTTGAAATGAGTTTTTCTGTAGCAGTGTTGTAGTGCAAGAGTTTTGAAATGTGTTTCTGTAAACAACTGTCGTTGTACATGAGTTTTGAAATGCGTTTCTGTAAAGGACTGTCGTTGTACATGAGTTTTTAAATGCGTTTTTCTGAAGGACCGTTGTTGTACAAGAATCTTGAAATGAGTTTTTCTGTAGCAGTGTTGTAGTGCAAGAGTTTTGAAATGTGTTTCTGTAAACAACTGTCGTTGTACATGAGTTTTTAAATGCGTTTCTCTGAAGGAGTGTTGTTGTACATGAGTCTTGAAATGTGTTTTTCTGAAGGAGTGTTGTTGTACAAGAGTCTTGAAATGTGTTTTTCTGAAGGAGTGTTGTTGTACAAGAATCTTGAAATGAGTTTTTCTGTAGCAGTGTTGTAGTGCAAGAGTTTTGAAATGCGTTTCTGTAAACAACTGTCGTTGTACAAGAGTTTTGAAATGCGTTTCTGTAAAGGACTGTCGTTGTACATGAGTTTTTAAATGTGTTTTTCTGAAGGACTGTTGTTGTACAAGAGTCTTGAAATGTGTTTTTCTGAAGGACCGTTGTTGTACAAGAATCTTGAAATGCGTTTCTGTAATGGACTGTCGTTGTACATGAGTTTTGAAATGCGTTTCTGTAAAGGACTGTCGTTGTACATGAGTTTTTAAATGCGTTTTTCTGAAGGAGTGTTGTTGTACAAGAATCTTGAAATGAGTTTTTCTGTAGCAGTGTTGTAGTGCAAGAGTTTTGAAATGTGTTTCTGTAAACAACTGTCGTTGTACATGAGTTTTTAAATGCGTTTTTCTGAAGGACCGTTGTTGTACAAGAATCTTGAAATGAGTTTTTCTGTAGCAGTGTTGTAGTGCAAGAGTTTTGAAATGCGTTTCTGTAAAGGACTGTTGTTGTACAAGAGTCTTGAAATGTGTTTTTCTGAAGGACCGTTGTTGTACAAGAATCTTGAAATGAGTTTTTCTGTAGCAGTGTTGTAGTGCAAGAGTTTTGAAATGTGTTTCTGTAAAGGACTGTCGTTGTACATGAGTTTTTAAATGTGTTTCTCTGAAGGAGTGTTGTTGTACATGAGTCTTGAAATGTGTTCTTCTGAAGGACCGTTGTTGTACAAGAATCTTGAAATGAGTTTTTCTGTAGCAGTGTTGTAGTGCAAGAGTTTTGAAATGTGTTTCTGTAAACAACTGTCGTTGTACATGAGTTTTGAAATGCGTTTCTGTAAAGGACTGTCGTTGTACATGAGTTTTTAAATGTGTTTTTCTGAAGGAGCGTTGTTGTACAAGAGTCTTGAAATGTGTTTTTCTGAAGGACCGTTGTTGTACAAGAATCTTGAAATGAGTTTTTCTGTAGCAGTGTTGTAGTGCAAGAGTTTTGAAATGTGTTTCTGTAAACAACTGTCGTTGTACATGAGTTTTGAAATGCGTTTCTGTAAAGGACTGTCGTTGTACATGAGTTTTTAAATGCGTTTTTCTGAAGGAGTGTTGTTGTACAAGAATCTTGAAATGAGTTTTTCTGTAGCAGTGTTGTAGTGCAAGAGTTTTGAAATGTGTTTCTGTAAACAACTGTCGTTGTACATGAGTTTTGAAATGCGTTTCTGTAAAGGACTGTCGTTGTACATGAGTTTTTAAATGCGTTTTTCTGAAGGAGTGTTGTTGTACAAGAATCTTGAAATGATTTTTTCTGTAGCAGTGTTGTAGTGCAAGAGTTTTGAAATGCGTTTCTGTAAAGGACTGTCGTTGTACATGAGTTTTTAAATGTGTTTTTCTGAAGGAGCGTTGTTGTACAAGAGTCTTGAAATGTGTTTTTCTGAATGACCGTTGTTGTACAAGAATCTTGAAATGAGTTTTTCTGTAGCAGTGTTGTAGTGCAAGAGTTTTGAAATGTGTTTCTGTAAACAACTGTCGTTGTACAAGAGTTTTGAAATGCGTTTCTGTAAAGGACTGTCGTTGCACATGAGTTTTTAAATGTGTTTTTCTGAAGGAGTGTTGTTGTACAAGAATCTTGAAATGAGTTTTTCTGTAGCAGTGTTGTAGTGCAAGAGTTTTGAAATGTGTTTCTGTGAAGGAGTGTTGTTGTACAAGAATCTTGAAATGAGTTTTTCTGTAGCAGTGTTGTAGTGCAAGAGTTTTGAAATGTGTTTCTGTGAAGGAGTGTTGTTGTACAAGAATCTTGAAATGTGTTTTTCTGAAGGAGTGTTGTTGTACAAGAGTCTTGAAATGTGTTTTTCTGAAGGAGTGTTGTTGTACAAGAATCTTGAAATGAGTTTTTCTGTAGCAGTGTTGTAGTGCAAGAGTTTTGAAATGCGTTTCTGTAAACAACTGTCGTTGTACAAGAGTTTTGAAATGCGTTTCTGTAAAGGACTGTCGTTGTACATGAGTTTTTAAATGTGTTTTTCTGAAGGACTGTTGTTGTACAAGAGTCTTGAAATGTGTTTTTCTGAAGGAGTGTTGTTGTACAAGAATCTTGAAATGAGTTTTTCTGTAGCAGTGTTGTAGTGCAAGAGTTTTGAAATGTGTTTCTGTAAACAACTGTCGTTGTACATGAGTTTTTAAATGTGTTTTTCTGAAGGACTGTTGTTGTACAAGAGTCTTGAAATGAGTTTTTCTGAAGGACTGTTTTTATACAAGAATCTTGAAATGAGTCTTTCTGTAGCAGTGTTGTAGTGCAAGAGTTTTGAAATGTGTTTCTGTAAAGGACTGTCGTTGTACATGAGTTTTTAAATGCGTTTTTCTGAAGGAGTGTTGTTGTACAAGAATCTTGAAATGAGTTTTTCTGTAGCAGTGTTGTAGTGCAAGAATTTTGAAATGTGTTTCTGTAAACAACTGTCGTTGTACAAGAGTTTTGAAATGCGTTTCTGTAAAGGACTGTCGTTGTACATGAGTTTTTAAATGTGTTTTTCTGAAGGAGCGTTGTTGTACAAGAGTCTTGAAATGTGTTTTTCTGAAGGACCGTTGTTGTACAAGAATCTTGAAATGAGTTTTTCTGTAGCAGTGTTGTAGTGCAAGAGTTTTGAAATGTGTTTCTGTAAACAACTGTCGTTGTACATGAGTTTTGAAATGCGTTTCTGTAAAGGACTGTCGTTGTACATGAGTTTTTAAATGCGTTTTTCTGAAGGAGTGTTGTTGTACAAGAATCTTGAAATGAGTTTTTCTGTAGCACTGTTGTAGTGCAAGAGTTTTGAAATGTGTTTCTGTAAACAACTGTCGTTGTACAAGAGTTTTGAAATGCGTTTCTGTAAAGGACTGTCGTTGTACATGAGTTTTTAAATGTGTTTTTCTGAAGGAGCGTTGTTGTACAAGAGTCTTGAAATGTGTTTTTCTGAAGGACCGTTGTTGTACAAGAATCTTGAAATGAGTTTTTCTGTAGCAGTGTTGTAGTGCAAGAGTTTTGAAATGTGTTTCTGTAAACAACTGTCGTTGTACATGAGTTTTGAAATGCGTTTCTGTAAAGGACTGTCGTTGTACATGAGTTTTTAAATGCTTTTTCTGAAGGAGTGTTGTTGTACAAGAATCTTGAAATGAGTTTTTCTGTAGCAGTGTTGTAGTGCAAGAGTTTTGAAATGCGTTTCTGTAAAGGACTGTCGTTGTACATGAGTTTTTAAATGTGTTTTTCTGAAGGAGCGTTGTTGTACAAGAGTCTTGAAATGTGTTTTTCTGAAGGACCGTTGTTGTACAAGAATCTTGAAATGAGTTTTTCTGTAGCAGTGTTGTAGTGCAAGAGTTTTGAAATGTGTTTCTGTAAACAACTGTCGTTGTACAAGAGTTTTGAAATGCGTTTCTGTAAAGGACTGTCGTTGCACATGAGTTTTTAAATGTGTTTTTCTGAAGGAGTGTTGTTGTACAAGAATCTTGAAATGAGTTTTTCTGTAGCAGTGTTGTAGTGCAAGAGTTTTGAAATGTGTTTCTGTAAACAACTGTCGTTGTACATGAGTTTTTAAATGCGTTTCTCTGAAGGAGTGTTGTTGTACAAGAATCTTGAAATGAGTTTTTCTGAAGGACCGTTGTTGTACAAGAGTCTTGAAATGTGTTTCTGTAAACAACTGTCGTTGTACATGAGTTTTTAAATGCGTTTTTCTGAAGGAGTGTTGTTGTACAAGAATCTTGAAATGAGTTTTTCTGTAGCAGTGTTGTAGTGCAAGAGTTTTGAAATGTGTTTCTGTAAACAACTGTCGTTGTACATGAGTTTTGAAATGCGTTTCTGTAAAGGACTGTCGTTGTACATGAGTTTTGAAATGCGTTTCTGTAAAGGACTGTCGTTGTACATGAGTTTTTAAATGCGTTTTTCTGAAGGAGTGTTGTTGTACAAGAATCTTGAAATGAGTTTTTCTGTAGCAGTGTTGTAGTGCAAGAGTTTTGAAATGCGTTTCTGTAAAGGACTGTCGTTGTACATGAGTTTTTAAATGTGTTTTTCTGAAGGAGCGTTGTTGTACAAGAGTCTTGAAATGTGTTTTTCTGAAGGAGTGTTGTTGTACAAGAGTCTTGAAATGTGTTTTTCTGAAGGAGTGTTGTTGTACAAGAATCTTGAAATGAGTTTTTCTGTAGCAGTGTTGTAGTGCAAGAGTTTTGAAATGCGTTTCTGTAAACAACTGTCGTTGTACAAGAGTTTTGAAATGCGTTTCTGTAAAGGACTGTCGTTGTACATGAGTTTTTAAATGTGTTTTTCTGAAGGACTGTTGTTGTACAAGAGTCTTGAAATGAGTTTTTCTGAAGGACTGTTTTTATACAAGAATCTTGAAATGAGTTTTTCTGTAGCAGTGTTGTAGTGCAAGAGTTTTGAAATGTGTTTCTGTAAACAACTGTCGTTGTACATGAGTTTTTAAATGTGTTTTTCTGAAGGACTGTTGTTGTACAAGAGTCTTGAAATGAGTTTTTCTGAAGGACTGTTTTTATACAAGAATCTTGAAATGAGTTTTTCTGTAGCAGTGTTGTAGTGCAAGAGTTTTGAAATGTGTTTCTGTAAACAACT
Organism: Xylota sylvarum; assembly: GCA_905220385.1. Lineage (NCBI taxonomy): Eukaryota > Metazoa > Arthropoda > Insecta > Diptera > Syrphidae > Xylota > Xylota sylvarum. Next base: position 498,330 of record CAJMZQ010000061.1, read on the forward strand.
GTTGTTGTACATGAGTTTTGAAATGTGTTTCTCTGAAGGAGTGTTGTTGTACAAGAATCTTGAAATGAGTTTTTCTGAAGGACCGTTGTTGTACAAGAGTCTTGAAATGTGTTTCTGTAAACAACTGTCGTTGTACATGAGTTTTTAAATGCGTTTTTCTGAAGGAGTGTTGTTGTACAAGAATCTTGAAATGAGTTTTTCTGTAGCAGTGTTGTAGTGCAAGAGTTTTGAAATGTGTTTCTGTAAACAACTGTCGTTGTACATGAGTTTTGAAATGCGTTTCTGTAAAGGACTGTCGTTGTACATGAGTTTTGAAATGCGTTTCTGTACAGGACTGTCGTTGTACATGAGTTTTTAAATGCGTTTTTCTGAAGGAGTGTTGTTGTACAAGAATCTTGAAATGAGTTTTTCTGTAGCAGTGTTGTAGTGCAAGAGTTTTGAAATGCGTTTCTGTAAAGGACTGTCGTTGTACATGAGTTTTTAAATGTGTTTTTCTGAAGGAGCGTTGTTGTACAAGAGTCTTGAAATGTGTTTTTCTGAAGGAGTGTTGTTGTACAAGAATCTTGAAATGAGTTTTTCTGTAGCAGTGTTGTAGTGCAAGAGTTTTGAAATGTGTTTCTGTAAACAACTGTCGTTGTACAAGAGTTTTGAAATGCGTTTCTGTAAAGGACTGTCGTTGCACATGAGTTTTTAAATGTGTTTTTCTGAAGGAGTGTTGTTGTACAAGAATCTTGAAATGAGTTTTTCTGTAGCAGTGTTGTAGTGCAAGAGTTTTGAAATGTGTTTCTGTAAACAAATGTCGTTGTACATGAGTTTTTAAATGCGTTTCTCTGAAGGAGTGTTGTTGTACATGAGTCTTGAAATGTGTTTTTCTGAAGGAGTGTTGTTGTACAAGAGTCTTGAAATGTGTTTTTCTGAAGGAGTGTTGTTGTACAAGAATCTTGAAATGAGTTTTTCTGTAGCAGTGTTGTAGTGCAAGAGTTTTGAAATGCGTTTCTGTAAACAACTGTCGTTGTACAAGAGTTTTGAAATGCGTTTCTGTAAAGGACTGTCGTTGTACATGAGTTTTTAAATGTGTTTTTCTGAAGGACTGTTGTTGTACAAGAGTCTTGAAATGAGTTTTTCTGAAGGACTGTTTTTATACAAGAATCTTGAAATGAGTTTTTCTGTAGCAGTGTTGTAGTGCAAGAGTTTTGAAATGTGTTTCTGTAAACAACTGTCGTTGTACATGAGTTTTTAAATGTGTTTTTCTGAAGGACTGTTGTTGTACAAGAGTCTTGAAATGAGTTTTTCTGAAGGACTGTTTTTATACAAGAATCTTGAAATGAGTTTTTCTGTAGCAGTGTTGTAGTGCAAGAGTTTTGAAATGTGTTTCTGTAAACAACTGTCGTTGTACATGAGTTTTGAAATGTGTTTCTCTGAAGGAGTTTTGTTGTACAAGAATCTTGAAATGAGTTTTTCTGAAGGACCGTTGTTGTACAAGAGTCTTGAAATGTGTTTCTGTAAACAACTGTCGTTGTACATGAGTTTTTAAATGCGTTTTTCTGAAGGAGTGTTGTTGTACAAGAATCTTGAAATGAGTTTTTCTGTAGCAGTGTTGTAGTGCAAGAGTTTTGAAATGTGTTTCTGTAAACAACTGTCGTTGTACATGAGTTTTGAAATGCGTTTCTGTAAAGGACTGTCGTTGTACATGAGTTTTGAAATGCGTTTCTGTAAAGGACTGTCGTTGTACATGAGTTTTTAAATGCGTTTTTCTGAAGGAGTGTTGTTGTACAAGAATCTTGAAATGAGTTTTTCTGTAGCAGTGTTGTAGTGCAAGAGTTTTGAAATGCGTTTCTGTAAAGGACTGTCGTTGTACATGAGTTTTTAAATGTGTTTTTCTGAAGGAGCGTTGTTGTACAAGAGTCTTGAAATGTGTTTTTCTGAAGGACCGTTGTTGTACAAGAATCTTGAAATGAGTTTTTCTGTAGCAGTGTTGTAGTGCAAGAGTTTTGAAATGTGTTTCTGTAAACAACTGTCGTTGTACAAGAGTTTTGAAATGCGTTTCTGTAAAGGACTGTCGTTGCACATGAGTTTTTAAATGTGTTTTTCTGAAGGAGTGTTGTTGTACAAGAATCTTGAAATGAGTTTTTCTGTAGCAGTGTTGTAGTGCAAGAGTTTTGAAATGTGTTTCTGTAAACAACTGTCGTTGTACATGAGTTTTTAAATGCGTTTCTCTGAAGGAGTGTTGTTGTACATGAGTCTTGAAATGTGTTTTTCTGAAGGAGTGTTGTTGTACAAGAGTCTTGAAATGTGTTTTTCTGAAGGAGTGTTGTTGTACAAGAATCTTGAAATGAGTTTTTCTGTAGCAGTGTTGTAGTGCAAGAGTTTTGAAATGCGTTTCTGTAAAGGACTGTCGTTGTACATGAGTTTTGAAATGCGTTTCTCTAAAGGAGTGTTGTTGTACATGAGTCTTGAAATGAGTTTTTCTGAAGGACTGTTGTTGTACAAGAGTCTTGAAATGTGTTTTTCTGAAGGACCGTTGTAGTGCAAGAGTTTTGAAATGCGTTTCTGTAAAGGACTGTCGTTGTACATGAGTTTTTAAATGTGTTTCTCTGAAGGACCGTTGTTGTACAAGAATCTTGAAATGAGTTTTTCTGTAGCAGTGTTGTAGTGCAAGAGTTTTGAAATGTGTTTCTGTAAACAACTGTCGTTGTACATGAGTTTTGAAATGCGTTTCTGTAAAGGACTGTCGTTGTACATGAGTCTTGAAATGTGTTCTTCTGAAGGACCGTTGTTGTACAAGAATCTTGAAATGAGTTTTTCTGTAGCAGTGTTGTAGTGCAAGAGTTTTGAAATGCGTTTCTGTAAAGGACTGTCGTTGTACATGAGTCTTGAAATGTGTTTTTCTGAAGGAGCGTTGTTGTACAAGAGTCTTGAAATGAGTTTTTCTGAAGGACTGTTTTTATACAAGAATCTTGAAATGAGTTTTTCTGTAGCAGTGTTGTAGTGCAAGAGTTTTGAAATGTGTTTCTGTAAAGGACTGTCGTTGTACATGAGTTTTTAAATGCGTTTTTCTGAAGGAGTGTTGTTGTACAAGAATCTTGAAATGAGTTTTTCTGTAGCAGTGTTGTAGTGCAAGAGTTTTGAAATGTGTTTCTGTAAACAACTGTCGTTGTACAAGAGTTTTGAAATGCGTTTCTGTAAAGGACTGTCGTTGTACATGAGTTTTGAAATGCGTTTCTGTAAAGGACTGTCGTTGTACATGAGTTTTTAAATGCGTTTTTCTGAAGGAGTGTTGTTGTACGAGAATCTTGAAATGAGTTTTTCTGTAGCAGTGTTGTAGTGCAAGAGTTTTGAAATGTGTTTCTGTAAACAACTGTCGTTGTACATGAGTTTTGAAATGCGTTTCTCTGAAGGAGTGCTGTTGTACATGAGTCTTGAAATGAGTTTTTCTGAAGGACCGTTGTTGTACAAGAATCTTGAAATGAGTTTTTCTGTAGCAGTGTTGTAGTGCAAGAGTTTTGAAATGTGTTTCTGTAAACAACTGTCGTTGTACATGAGTTTTGAAATGCGTTTCTCTGAAGGAGTGTTGTTGTACATGAGTCTTGAAATGAGTTTTTCTGAAGGACTGTTTTTATACAAGAATCTTGAAATGAGTTTTTCTGTAGCAGTGTTGTAGTGCAAGAGTTTTGAAATGTGTTTCTGTAAACAACTGTCGTTGTACATGAGTTTTGAAATGCGTTTCTCTGAAGGAGTGTTGTTGTACATGAGTCTTGAAATGAGTTTTTCTGAAGGACCGTTGTTGTACAAGAATCTTGAAATGAGTTTTTCTGTAGCAGTGTTGTAGTGCAAGAGTTTTGAAATGTGTTTCTGTAAACAACTGTCGTTGTACAAGAGTTTTGAAATGCGTTTCTGTAAAGGACTGTCGTTGTACATGAGTTTTGAAATGCGTGTCTGTAAAGGACTGTCGTTGTACATGAGTTTTTAAATGCGTTTTTCTGAAGGAGTGTTGTTGTACAAGAATCTTGAAATGAGTTTTTCTGTAGCAGTGTTGTAGTGCAAGAGTTTTGAAATGTGTTTCTGTAAACAACTGTCGTTGTACATGAGTTTTGAAATGCGTTTCTCTGAAGGAGTGTTGTTGTACATGAGTCTTGAAATGAGTTTTTCTGAAGGACCGTTGTTGTACAAGAATCTTGAAATGAGTTTTTCTGTAGCAGTGTTGTAGTGCAAGAGTTTTGAAATGTGTTTCTGTAAACAACTGTCGTTCTACATGAGTTTTGAAATGCGTTTCTCTGAAGGAGTGTTATTGTACATGAGTCTTGAAATGAGTTTTTCTGTAGGACCGTTGTTGTACAAGAGTCTTGAAATGAGTTTTTCTGAAGGACTGTTTTTATACAAGAATCTTGAAATGAGTTTTTCTGTAGCAGTGTTGTAGTGCAAGAGTTTTGAAATGTGTTTCTGTAAACAACTGTCGTTGTACATGAGTTTTGAAATGCGTTTCTCTGAAGGAGTGTTGTTGTGCATGAGTCTTGAAATGAGTTTTTCTGAAGGACCGTTGTTGTACAAGAATCTTGAAATGAGTTTTTCTGAAGGACTGTTGTTGTACAAGAGTCTTGAAATGTGTTTCTGTGAAGGACTGTTATTGTGCATGAGTTTTTAAATGTGTTTCTGTAAACAACTGTCGTTGTACATGAGTTTTGAAATGCGTTTTTCTGAAGGAGTGTTGTTGTACAAGAATCTTGAAATGAGTTTTTCTGTAGCAGTGTTGTAGTGCAAGAGTTTTGAAATGTGTTTCTGTAAAGGACTGTCGTTGTACATGAGTTTTTAAATGCGTTTTTCTGAAGGAGTGTTGTTGTACAAGAATCTTGAAATGAGTTTTTCTGTAGCAGTGTTGTAGTGCAAGAGTTTTGAAATGTGTTTCTGTAAAGGACTGTCGTTGTACATGAGTTTTTAAATGCGTTTCTGTAAAGGACTGTCGTTGTACATGAGTTTTGAAATGCGTTTCTGTAAAGGACTGTCGTTACACATGAGTTTTTAAATGTGTTTTTCTGAAGGAGCGTTGTTGTACAAGAGTCTTGAAATGTGTTTTTCTGAAGGAGTGTTGTTGTACAAGAATCTTGAAATGAGTTTTTCTGTAGCAGTGTTGTAGTGCAAGAGTTTTGAAATGTGTTTCTGTAAAGGACTGTCGTTGTACATGAGTTTTGAAATGCGTTTCTGTAAAGGACTGTCGTTGTACATGAGTTTTGAAATGCGTTTTTCTGAAGGAGTGTTGTTGTACATGAGTCTTGAAATGTGTTTTTCTGAAGGACCGTTGTTGTACAAGAATCTTGAAATGAGTTTTTCTGAAGGACTGTTGTTGTACAAGAGTCTTGAAATGTGTTTCTGTGAAGGACTGTTAGTGTGCATGAGTTTTTAAATGTGTTTCTGTAAACAACTGTCGTTGTACATGAGTTTTGAAATGCGTTTCTGTAAAGGACTGTCGTTGTACATGAGTTTTTAAATGCGTTTTTCTGAAGGAGTGTTGTACAAGAATCTTGAAATGAGTTTTTCTGTAGCAGTGTTGTAGTGCAAGAGTTTTGAAATGTGTTTCTGTAAAGGACTGTCGTTGTACATGAGTTTTTAAATGCGTTGCTGTAAAGGACTGTCGTTGTACATGAGTTTTTAAATGTGTTTTTCTGAAGGAGCGTTGTTGTACAAGAGTCTTGAAATGTGTTTTTCTGAAGGACCGTTGTTGTACAAGAATCTTGAAATGAGTTTTTCTGTAGCAGTGTTGTAGTGCAAGAGTTTTGAAATGTGTTTCTGTAAAGGACTGTCGTTGTACATGAGTTTTTAAATGCGTTTTTCTGAAGGAGTGTTGTTGTACAAGAATCTTGAAATGAGTTTTTCTGTAGCAGTGTTGTAGTGCAAGAGTTTTGAAATGTGTTTCTGTAAAGGACTGTCGTTGTACATGAGTTTTTAAATGCGTTTCTGTAAAGGACTGTCGTTGTACATGAGTTTTGAAATGCGTTTCTGTAAAGGACTGTCGTTACACATGAGTTTTTAAATGTGTTTTTCTGAAGGAGCGTTGTTGTACAAGAGTCTTGAAATGTGTTTTTCTGAAGGACCGTTGTTGTACAAGAATCTTGAAATGAGTTTTTCTGTAGCAGTGTTGTAGTGCAAGAGTTTTGAAATGTGTTTCTGTAAACAACTGTCGTTGTACATGAGTTTTGAAATGCGTTTCTCTGAAGGACCGTTGTTGTACAAGAATCTTGAAATGAGTTTTTCTGAAGGAGTGTTGTAGTGCAAGAGTTTTGAAATGTGTTTTTCTGAAGGAGTGTTGTTGTACAAGAATCTTGAAATGAGTTTTTCTGTAGCAGTGTTGTAGTGCAAGAGTTTTGAAATGTGTTTCTGTAAACAACTGTCGTTGTACATGAGTTTTGAAATGCGTTTCTGTAAAGGACTGTCGTTGTACATGAGTTTTTAAATGCGTTTTTCTGAAGGAGCGTTGTTGTACAAGAATCTTGAAATGAGTTTTTCTGTAGCAGTGTTGTAGTGCAAGAGTTTTGAAATGTGTTTCTGTAAACAACTGTCGTTGTACATGAGTTTTGAAATGCGTTTCTGTAAAGGACTGTCGTTATACATGAGTTTTTAAATGCGTTTTTCTGAAGAAGTGTTGTTGTACAAGTATCTTGAAATGAGTTTTTCTGTAGCAGTGTTGTAGTGCAAGAGTTTTGAAATGCGTTTCTGTAAAGGACTGTCGTTGTACATGAGTTTTTAAATGTGTTTCTCTGAAGGACTGTCGTTACACATGAGTTTTTAAATGTGTTTTTCTGAAGGAGCGTTGTTGTACAAGAGTCTTGAAATGTGTTTTTCTGAAGGACCGTTGTTGTACAAGAATCTTGAAATGAGTTTTTCTGTAGCAGTGTTGTAGTGCAAGAGTTTTGAAATGCGTTTCTCTAAAGGACTGTCGTTGCACATGAGTTTTTAAATGTGTTTTTCTGAAGGAGTGTTGTTGTACAAGAATCTTGAAATGAGTTTTTCTGTAGCAGTGTTGTAGTGCAAGAGTTTTGAAATGTGTTTCTGTAAACAACTGTCGTTGTACATGAGTTTTTAAATGCGTTTCTCTGAAGGAGTGTTGTTGTACATGAGTCTTGAAATGTGTTTTTCTGAAGGAGTGTTGTTGTACAAGAGTCTTGAAATGTGTTTTTCTGAAGGAGTGTTGTTGTACATGAATCTTGAAATGAGTTTTTCTGTAGCAGTGTTGTAGTGCAAGAGTTTTGAAATGTGTTTCTGTAAAGGACTGTCGTTGTACATGAGTTTTGAAATGCGTTTCTGTAAAGGACTGTCGTTGTACATGAGTTTTTAAATGTGTTTTTCTGAAGGACCGTTGTTGTACAAGAATCTTGAAATGAGTTTTTCTGTAGCAGTGTTGTAGTGCAAGAGTTTTGAAATGTGTTTCTGTAAACAACTGTCGTTGTACATGAGTTTTTAAATGTGTTTTTCTGAAGGACCGTTGTAGTGCAAGAGTTTTGAAATGCGTTTCTGTAAAGGACTGTCGTTGTACATGAGTTTTTAAATGTGTTTCTCTGAAGGACCGTTGTTGTACAAGAATCTTGAAATGAGTTTTTCTGTAGCAGTGTTGTAGTGCAAGAGTTTTGAAATGCGTTTCTGTAAAGGACTGTCGTTGTACATGAGTTTTGAAATGCGTTTCTGTAAAGGACTGTCGTTGTACATGAGTTTTTAAATGTGTTTTTCTGAAGGACCGTTGTAGTGCAAGAGTTTTGAAATGCGTTTCTGTAAAGGACTGTCGTTGTACATGAGTTTTTAAATGTGTTTCTCTGAAGGACCGTTGTTGTACAAGAATCTTGAAATGAGTTTTTCTGTAGCAGTGTTGTAGTGCAAGAGTTTTGAAATGTGTTTCTGTAAACAACTGTCGTTGTACATGAGTTTTGAAATGCGTTTCTGTAAAGGACTGTCGTTGTACATGAGCCTTGAAATGTGTTCTTCTGAAGGACCGTTGTTGTACAAGAATCTTGAAATGAGTTTTTCTGTAGCAGTGTTGTAGTGCAAGAGTTTTGAAATGCGTTTCTGTAAAGGACTGTCGTTGTACATGAGTCTTGAAATGTGTTTTTCTGAAGGAGCGTTGTTGTACAAGAGTCTTGAAATGAGTTTTTCTGAAGGACTGTTTTTATACAAGAATCTTGAAATGAGTTTTTCTGTAGCAGTGTTGTAGTGCAAGAGTTTTGAAATGTGTTTCTGTAAAGGACTGTCGTTGTACATGAGTTTTTAAATGCGTTTTTCTGAAGGAGTGTTGTTGTACAAGAATCTTGAAATGAGTTTTTCTGTAGCAGTGTTGTAGTGCAAGAGTTTTGAAATGTGTTTCTGTAAACAACTGTCGTTGTACAAGAGTTTTGAAATGCGTTTCTGTAAAGGACTGTCGTTGTACATGAGTTTTGAAATGCGTTTCTGTAAAGGACTGTCGTTGTACATGAGTTTTTAAATGCGTTTTTCTGAAGGAGTGTTGTTGTACGAGAATCTTGAAATGAGTTTTTCTGTAGCAGTGTTGTAGTGCAAGAGTTTTGAAATGTGTTTCTGTAAACAACTGTCGTTGTACATGAGTTTTGAAATGCGTTTCTCTGAAGGAGTGCTGTTGTACATGAGTCTTGAAATGAGTTTTTCTGAAGGACCGTTGTTGTACAAGAATCTTGAAATGAGTTTTTCTGTAGCAGTGTTGTAGTGCAAGAGTTTTGAAATGTGTTTCTGTAAACAACTGTCGTTGTACATGAGTTTTGAAATGCGTTTCTCTGAAGGAGTGTTGTTGTACATGAGTCTTGAAATGAGTTTTTCTGAAGGACTGTTTTTATACAAGAATCTTGAAATGAGTTTTTCTGTAGCAGTGTTGTAGTGCAAGAGTTTTGAAATGTGTTTCTGTAAACAACTGTCGTTGTACATGAGTTTTGAAATGCGTTTCTCTGAAGGAGTGTTGTTGTACATGAGTCTTGAAATGAGTTTTTCTGAAGGACCGTTGTTGTACAAGAATCTTGAAATGAGTTTTTCTGTAGCAGTGTTGTAGTGCAAGAGTTTTGAAATGTGTTTCTGTAAACAACTGTCGTTGTACAAGAGTTTTGAAATGCGTTTCTGTAAAGGACTGTCGTTGTACATGAGTTTTGAAATGCGTGTCTGTAAAGGACTGTCGTTGTACATGAGTTTTTAAATGCGTTTTTCTGAAGGAGTGTTGTTGTACAAGAATCTTGAAATGAGTTTTTCTGTAGCAGTGTTGTAGTGCAAGAGTTTTGAAATGTGTTTCTGTAAACAACTGTCGTTGTACATGAGTTTTGAAATGCGTTTCTCTGAAGGAGTGTTGTTGTACATGAGTCTTGAAATGAGTTTTTCTGAAGGACCGTTGTTGTACAAGAATCTTGAAATGAGTTTTTCTGAAGGACTGTTGTTGTACAAGAGTCTTGAAATGTGTTTCTGTGAAGGACTGTTATTGTGCATGAGTTTTTAAATGTGTTTCTGTAAACAACTGTCGTTGTACATGAGTCTTGAAATGAGTTTTTCTGTAGGACCGTTGTTGTACAAGAGTCTTGAAATGAGTTTTTCTGAAGGACTGTTTTTATACAAAAATCTTGACATGAGTTTTTCTGTAGCAGTGTTGTAGTGCAAGAGTTTTGAAATGTGTTTCTGTAAACAACTGTCGTTGTACATGAGTTTTGAAATGCGTTTCTCTGAAGGAGTGTTGTTGTACATGAGTCTTGAAATGAGTTTTTCTGAAGGACCGTTGTTGTACAAGAATCTTGAAATGAGTTTTTCTGAAGGACTGTTGTTGTACAAGAGTCTTGAAATGTGTTTCTGTAAAGGACTGTTATTGTGCATGAGTTTTTAAATGTGTTTCTGTAAACAAGTGTCGTTGTACATGAGTTTTGAAATGCGTTTTTCTGAAGGAGTGTTGTTGTACAAGAATCTTGAAATGAGTTTTTCTGTAGCAGTGTTGTAGTGCAAGAGTTTTGAAATGTGTTTCTGTAAAGGACTGTCGTTGTACATGAGTTTTTAAATGCGTTTTTCTGAAGGAGTGTTGTTGTACAAGAATCTTGAAATGAGTTTTTCTGTAGCAGTGTTGTAGTGCAAGAGTTTTGAAATGTGTTTCTGTAAAGGACTGTCGTTGTACATGAGTTTTTAAATGCGTTTCTGTAAAGGACTGTCGTTGTACATGAGTTTTGAAATGCGTTTCTGTAAAGGACTGTCGTTACACATGAGTTTTTAAATGTGTTTTTCTGAAGGAGCGTTGTTGTACAAGAGTCTTGAAATGTGTTTTTCTGAAGGAGTGTTGTTGTACAAGAATCTTGAAATGAGTTTTTCTGTAGCAGTGTTGTAGTGCAAGAGTTTTGAAATGTGTTTCTGTAAAGGACTGTCGTTGTACATGAGTTTTGAAATGCGTTTCTGTAAAGGACTGTCGTTGTACATGAGTTTTGAAATGCGTTTTTCTGAAGGAGTGTTGTTGTACATGAGTCTTGAAATGTGTTTTTCTGAAGGACCGTTGTTGTACAAGAATCTTGAAATGAGTTTTTCTGAAGGACTGTTGTTGTACAAGAGTCTTGAAATGTGTTTCTGTGAAGGACTGTTAGTGTGCATGAGTTTTTAAATGTGTTTCTGTAAACAACTGTCGTTGTACATGAGTTTTGAAATGCGTTTCTGTAAAGGACTGTCGTTGTACATGAGTTTTTAAATGCGTTTTTCTGAAGGAGTGTTGTACAAGAATCTTGAAATGAGTTTTTCTGTAGCAGTGTTGTAGTGCAAGAGTTTTGAAATGTGTTTCTGTAAAGGACTGTCGTTGTACATGAGTTTTTAAATGCGTTGCTGTAAAGGACTGTCGTTGTACATGAGTTTTTAAATGTGTTTTTCTGAAGGAGCGTTGTTGTACAAGAGTCTCGAAATGTGTTTTTCTGAAGGACCGTTGTTGTACAAGAATCTTGAAATGAGTTTTTCTGTAGCAGTGTTGTAGTGCAAGAGTTTTGAAATGTGTTTCTGTAAACAACTGTCGTTGTACATGAGTTTTGAAATGCGTTTCTCTGAAGGACCGTTGTTGTACAAGAATCTTGAAATGAGTTTTTCTGAAGGAGTGTTGTAGTGCAAGAGTTTTGAAATGTGTTTTTCTGAAGGAGTGTTGTTGTACAAGAATCTTGAAATGAGTTTTTCTGTAGCAGTGTTGTAGTGCAAGAGTTTTGAAATGTGTTTCTGTAAACAACTGTCGTTGTACATGAGTTTTGAAATGCGTTTCTGTAAAGGACTGTCGTTGTACATGAGTTTTTAAATGCGTTTTTCTGAAGGAGCGTTGTTGTACAAGAATCTTGAAATGAGTTTTTCTGTAGCAGTGTTGTAGTGCAAGAGTTTTGAAATGTGTTTCTGTAAACAACTGTCGTTGTACATGAGTTTTGAAATGCGTTTCTGTAAAGGACTGTCGTTATACATGAGTTTTTAAATGCGTTTTTCTGAAGAAGTGTTGTTGTACAAGAATCTTGAAATGAGTTTTTCTGTAGCAGTGTTGTAGTGCAAGAGTTTTGAAATGCGTTTCTGTAAAGGACTGTCGTTGTACATGAGTTTTTAAATGTGTTTCTCTGAAGGACTGTCGTTACACATGAGTTTTTAAATGTGTTTTTCTGAAGGAGCGTTGTTGTACAAGAGTCTTGAAATGTGTTTTTCTGAAGGACCGTTGTTGTACAAGAATCTTGAAATGAGTTTTTCTGTAGCAGTGTTGTAGTGCAAGAGTTTTGAAATGCGTTTCTGTAAAGGACTGTCGTTGCACATGAGTTTTTAAATGTGTTTTTCTGAAGGAGTGTTGTTGTACAAGAATCTTGAAATGAGTTTTTCTGTAGCAGTGTTGTAGTGCAAGAGTTTTGAAATGTGTTTCTGTAAACAACTGTCGTTGTACATGAGTTTTTAAATGCGTTTCTCTGAAGGAGTGTTGTTGTACATGAGTCTTGAAATGTGTTTTTCTGAAGGAGTGTTGTTGTACAAGAGTCTTGAAATGTGTTTTTCTGAAGGAGTGTTGTTGTACAAGAATCTTGAAATGAGTTTTTCTGTAGCAGTGTTGTAGTGCAAGAGTTTTGAAATGTGTTTCTGTAAAGGACTGTCGTTGTACATGAGTTTTGAAATGCGTTTCTGTAAAGGACTGTCGTTGTACATGAGTTTTTAAATGTGTTTTTCTGAAGGACCGTTGTTGTACAAGAATCTTGAAATGAGTTTTTCTGTAGCAGTGTTGTAGTGCAAGAGTTTTGAAATGTGTTTCTGTAAACAACTGTCGTTGTACATGAGTTTTTAAATGTGTTTTTCTGAAGGAGCGTTGTTGTACAAGAGTCTTGAAATGTGTTTTTCTGAAGGACCGTTGTTGTACACGAGTTTTGAAATGTGTTTTTCTGAAGGACCGTTGTTGTACAAGAATCTTGAAATGAGTTTTTCTGTAGCAGTATTGTAGTGCAAGAGTTTTGAAATGCGTTTCTGTAAAGGACTGTCGTTGTACATGAGTTTTTAAATGTGTTTTTCTGAAGGAGCGTTGTTGTACAAGAGTCTTGAAATGTGTTTCTCTGAAGGACCGTTGTTGTACAAGAATCTTGAAATGAGTTTTTCTGTAGCAGTGTTGTAGTGCAAGAGTTTTGAAATGCGTTTCTGTAAAGGACTGTCGTTGTACATGAGTTTTTAAATGTGTTTCTCTGAAGGAGTGTTGTTGTACAAGAATCTTGAAATGAGTTTTTCTGAAGGACCGTTGTTGTACAAGAGTCTTGAAATGTGTTTTTCTGAAGGACCGTTGTTGTACAAGAATCTTGAAATGAGTTTTTCTGTAGCAGTGTTGTAGTGCAAGAGTTTTGAAATGTGTTTCTGTAAACAACTGTCGTTGTACATGAGTTTTGAAATGCGTTTCTGTAAAGGACTGTCGTTGTACATGAGTTTTTAAATGCGTTTTTCTGAAGGACCGTTGTTGTACAAGAATCTTGAAATGAGTTTTTCTGTAGCAGTGTTGTAGTGCAAGAGTTTTGAAATGCGTTTCTGTAAAGGACTGTCGTTGTACATGAGTTTTTAAATGCGTTTTTCTGAAGGACCGTTGTTGTACAAGAATCTTGAAATGAGTTTTTCTGTAGCAGTGTTGTAGTGCAAGAGTTTTGAAATGTGTTTCTGTAAACAACTGTCGTTGTACATGAGTTTTGAAATGCGTTTCTGTAAAGGACTGTCGTTGTACATGAGTTTTTAAATGTGTTTTTCTGAAGGAGTGTTGTTGTACAAGAATCTTGAAATGAGTTTTTCTGTAGCAGTGTTGTAGTGCAAGAGTTTTGAAATGCGTTTCTGTAAAGGACTGTCGTTGTACATGAGTTTTTAAATGTGTTTTTCTGAAGGAGCGTTGTTGTACAAGAGTCTTGAAATGTGTTTTTCTGAAGGACCGTTGTTGTACAAGAATCTTGAAATGAGTTTTTCTGTAGCAGTGTTGTAGTGCAAGAGTTTTGAAATGTGTTTCTGTAAACAACTGTCGTTGTACAAGAGTTTTGAAATGCGTTTCTGTAAAGGACTGTCGTTGTACATGAGTTTTTAAATGCGTTTTTCTGAAGGACCGTTGTTGTACAAGAATCTTGAAATGAGTTTTTCTGTAGCAGTGTTGTAGTGCAAGAGTTTTGAAATGCGTTTCTGTAAAGGACTGTCGTTGTACATGAGTTTTTAAATGTGTTTTTCTGAAGGAGCGTTGTTGTACAAGAGTCTTGAAATGTGTTTTTCTGAAGGAGTGTTGTTGTACAAGAATCTTGAAATGAGTTTTTCTGTAGCAGTATTGTAGTGCAAGAGTTTTGAAATGTGTTTCTGTAAACAACTGTCGTTGTACATGAGTTTTTAAATGTGTTTCTCTGAAGGAGTGTTGTTGTACAAGAGTCTTGAAATGTGTTCTTCTGAAGGACCGTTGTTGTACAAGAATCTTGAAATGAGTTTTTCTGAAGGACTGTTGTTGTACAAGAGTCTTGAAATGTGTTTCTGTGAAGGACTGTTGTTGTACAAGAGTCTTGAAATGTGTTTTTCTGAAGGACCGTTGTAGTGCAAGAGTTTTGAAATGTGTTTCTGTAAACAACTGTCGTTGTACATGAGTTTTGAAATGCGTTTCTGTAAAGGACTGTCGTTGTACATGAGTTTTTAAATGCGTTTTTCTGAAGGAGTGTTGTTGTACAAGAATCTTGAAATGAGTTTTTCTGTAGCAGTGTTGTAGTGCAAGAGTTTTGAAATGTGTTTCTGTAAACAACTGTCGTTGTACATGAGTTTTTAAATGTGTTTTTCTGAAGGACTATTGTTGTACAAGAGTCTTGAAATGAGTTTTTCTGAAGGACTGTTTTTATACAAGAATCTTGAAATGAGTTTTTCTGTAGCAGTGTTGTAGTGCAAGAGTTTTGAAATGTGTTTCTGTAAACAACTGTCGTTGTACATGAGTTTTGAAATGCGTTTCTCTGAAGGAGTGTTGTTGTACATGAGTCTTGAAATGAGTTTTTCTGAAGGACTGTTGTTGTACAAGAGTCTTGAAATGTGTTTCTGTGAAGGACTGTTGTTGTACAAGAGTCTTGAAATGTGTTTTTCTGAAGGACCGTTGTAGTGCAAGAGTTTTGAAATGTGTTTCTGTAAACAACTGTCGTTGTACATGAGTTTTGAAATGCGTTTCTGTAAAGGACTGTCGTTGTACATGAGTTTTTAAATGCGTTTTTCTGAAGGAGTGTTGTTGTACAAGAATCTTGAAATGAGTTTTTCTGTAGCAGTGTTGTAGTGCAAGAGTTTTGAAATGTGTTTCTGTAAACAACTGTCGTTGTACATGAGTTTTGAAATGCGTTTCTCTGAAGGAGTGTTGTTGTACATGAGTCTTGAAATGAGTTTTTCTGAAGGACCGTTGTTGTACAAGAATCTTGAAATGAGTTTTTCTGTAGCAGTGTTGTAGTGCAAGAGTTTTGAAATGTGTTTCTGTAAAGGACTGTCGTTGTACATGAGTTTTTAAATGTGTTTCTCTGAAGGAGTGTTGTTGTACAAGAATCTTGAAATGAGTTTTTCTGAAGGACTGTTGTTGTACAAGAGTCTTGAAATGTGTTTTTCTGAAGGACCGTTGTTGTACAAGAATCTTGAAATGAGTTTTTCTGAAGGACTGTTGTTGTACAAGAGTCTTGAAATGTGTTTTTCTGAAGGACCGTTGTAGTGCAAGAGTTTTGAAATGTGTTTCTGTAAACAACTGTCGTTGTACATGAGTTTTGAAATGCGTTTCTGTAAAGGACTGTCGTTGTACATGAGTGTTGTTGTACAAGAATCTTGAAATGAGTTTTTCTGTAGCAGTGTTGTAGTGCAAGAGTTTTGAAATGCGTTTCTGTAAAGGACTGTCGTTGTACATGAGTTTTTAAATGCGTTTTTCTGAAGGAGTGTTGTTGTACAAGAATCTTGAAATGAGTTTTTCTGTAGCAGTGTTGTAGTGCAAGAGTTTTGAAATGCGTTTCTGTAAAGGACTGTCGTTGTACATGAGTTTTTAAATGCGTTTTTCTGAAGGAGTGTTGTTGTACAAGAATCTTGAAATGAGTTTTTCTGTAGCAGTGTTTTTAATGCAAGAGTTTTGAAATGCGTTTCTGTAAACAACTGTCGTTGTACAAGAGTTTTGAAATGCGTTTCTGTAAAGGACTGTCGTTATACATGAGTTTTGAAATGCGTTTCTGTAAAGGACTGTCGTTACACATGAGTTTTTAAATGTGTTTTTCTGAAGGAGCGTTGTTGTACAAGAGTCTTGAAATGTGTTTTTCTGAAGGAGTGTTGTTGTACAAGAATCTTGAAATGAGTTTTTCTGTAGCAGTGTTGTAGTGCAAGAGTTTTGAAATGTGTTTCTGTAAAGGACTGTCGTTGTACATGAGTTTTGAAATGCGTTTCTGTAAAGGACTGTCGTTGTACATGAGTTTTGAAATGCGTTTTTCTGAAGGAGTGTTGTTGTACATGAGTCTTGAAATGTGTTTTTCTGAAGGACCGTTGTTGTACAAGAATCTTGAAATGAGTTTTTCTGAAGGACTGTTGTTGTACAAGAGTCTTGAAATGTGTTTTTCTGAAGGACCGTTGTAGTGCAAGAGTTTTGAAATGTGTTTCTGTAAACAACTGTCGTTGTACATGAGTTTTGAAATGCGTTTCTGTAAAGGACTGTCGTTGTACATGAGTTTTTAAATGCGTTTTTCTGAAGGAGTGTTGTTGTACAAGAATCTTGAAATGAGTTTTTCTGTAGCAGTGTTGTAGTGCAAGAGTTTTGAAATGTGTTTCTGTAAACAACTGTCGTTGTACATGAGTTTTGAAATGCGTTTCTCTGAAGGAGTGTTGTTGTACATGAGTCTTGAAATGAGTTTTTCTGAAGGACCGTTGTTGTACAAGAATCTTGAAATGAGTTTTTCTGTAGCAGTGTTGTAGTGCAAGAGTTTTGAAATGTGTTTCTGTAAAGGACTGTCGTTGTACATGAGTTTTTAAATGTGTTTCTCTGAAGGAGTGTTGTTGTACAAGAATCTTGAAATGAGTTTTTCTGAAGGACTGTTGTTGTACAAGAGTCTTGAAATGTGTTTTTCTGAAGGACCGTTGTTGTACAAGAATCTTGAAATGAGTTTTTCTGAAGGACTGTTGTTGTACAAGAGTCTTGAAATGTGTTTTTCTGAAGGACCGTTGTAGTGCAAGAGTTTTGAAATGTGTTTCTGTAAACAACTGTCGTTGTACATGAGTTTTGAAATGCGTTTCTGTAAAGGACTGTCGTTGTACATGAGTGTTGTTGTACAAGAATCTTGAAATGAGTTTTTCTGTAGCAGTGTTGTAGTGCAAGAGTTTTGAAATGCGTTTCTGTAAAGGACTGTCGTTGTACATGAGTTTTTAAATGCGTTTTTCTGAAGGAGTGTTGTTGTACAAGAATCTTGAAATGAGTTTTTCTGTAGCAGTGTTGTAGTGCAAGAGTTTTGAAATGCGTTTCTGTAAAGGACTGTCGTTGTACATGAGTTTTTAAATGCGTTTTTCTGAAGGAGTGTTGTTGTACAAGAATCTTGAAATGAGTTTTTCTGTAGCAGTGTTGTAGTGCAAGAGTTTTGAAATGCGTTTCTGTAAACAACTGTCGTTGTACAAGAGTTTTGAAATGCGTTTCTGTAAAGGACTGTCGTTGTACATGAGTTTTGAAATGCGTTTCTGTAAAGGACTGTCGTTACACATGAGTTTTTAAATGTGTTTTTCTGAAGGAGCGTTGTTGTACAAGAGTCTTGAAATGTGTTTTTCTGAAGGAGTGTTGTTGTACAAGAATCTTGAAATGAGTTTTTCTGTAGCAGTGTTGTAGTGCAAGAGTTTTGAAATGTGTTTCTGTAAAGGACTGTCGTTGTACATGAGTTTTGAAATGCGTTTCTGTAAAGGACTGTCGTTGTACATGAGTTTTGAAATGCGTTTTTCTGAAGGAGTGTTGTTGTACATGAGTCTTGAAATGTGTTTTTCTGAAGGACCGTTGTTGTACAAGAATCTTGAAATGAGTTTTTCTGAAGGACTGTTGTTGTACAAGAGTCTTGAAATGTGTTTCTGTGAAGGACTGTTATTGTGCATGAGTTTTTAAATGTGTTTCTGTAAACAACTGTCGTTGTACATGAGTTTTGAAATGCGTTTCTGTAAAGGACTGTCGTTGTACATGAGTTTTTAAATGCGTTTTTCTGAAGGAGTGTTGTACAAGAATCTTGAAATGAGTTTTTCTGTAGCAGTGTTGTAGTGCAAGAGTTTTGAAATGTGTTTCTGTAAAGGACTGTCGTTGTACATGAGTTTTTAAATGCGTTGCTGTAAAGGACTGTCGTTGTACATGAGTTTTTAAATGTGTTTTTCTGAAGGAGCGTTGTTGTACAAGAGTCTTGAAATGTGTTTTTCTGAAGGACCGTTGTTGTACAAGAATCTTGAAATGAGTTTTTCTGTAGCAGTGTTGTAGTGCAAGAGTTTTGAAATGTGTTTCTGTAAACAACTGTCGTTGTACATGAGTTTTGAAATGCGTTTCTCTGAAGGACCGTTGTTGTACAAGAATCTTGAAATGAGTTTTTCTGAAGGAGTGTTGTAGTGCAAGAGTTTTGAAATGTGTTTTTCTGAAGGAGTGTTGTTGTACAAGAATCTTGAAATTAGTTTTTCTGTAGCAGTGTTGTAGTGCAAGAGTTTTGAAATGTGTTTCTGTAAACAACTGTCGTTGTACATGAGTTTTGAAATGCGTTTCTGTAAAGGACTGTCGTTGTACATGAGTTTTTAAATGCGTTTTTCTGAAGGAGCGTTGTTGTACAAGAATCTTGAAATGAGTTTTTCTGTAGCAGTGTTGTAGTGCAAGAGTTTTGAAATGTGTTTCTGTAAACAACTGTCGTTGTACATGAGTTTTGAAATGCGTTTCTGTAAAGGACTGTCGTTGTACATGAGTTTTTAAATGCGTTTTTCTGAAGGAGTGTTGTTGTACAAGAATCTTGAAATGAGTTTTTCTGTAGCAGTGTTGTAGTGCAAGAGTTTTGAAATGCGTTTCTGTAAAGGACTGTCGTTGTACATGAGTTTTTAAATGTGTTTCTCTGAAGGACTGTCGTTACACATGAGTTTTTAAATGTGTTTTTCTGAAGGAGCGTTGTTGTACAAGAGTCTTGAAATGTGTTTTTCTGAAGGACCGTTGTTGTACAAGAATCTTGAAATGAGTTTTTCTGTAGCAGTGTTGTAGTGCAAGAGTTTTGAAATGCGTTTCTGTAAAGGACTGTCGTTGCACATGAGTTTTTAAATGTGTTTTTCTGAAGGAGTGTTGTTGTACAAGAATCTTGAAATGAGTTTTTCTGTAGCAGTGTTGTAGTGCAAGAGTTTTGAAATGTGTTTCTGTAAACAACTGTCGTTGTACATGAGTTTTTAAATGCGTTTCTCTGAAGGAGTGTTGTTGTACATGAGTCTTGAAATGTGTTTTTCTGAAGGAGTGTTGTTGTACAAGAGTCTTGAAATGTGTTTTTCTGAAGGAGTGTTGTTGTACAAGAATCTTGAAATGAGTTTTTCTGTAGCAGTGTTGTAGTGCAAGAGTTTTGAAATGTGTTTCTGTAAAGGACTGTCGTTGTACATGAGTTTTGAAATGCGTTTCTGTAAAGGACTGTCGTTGTACATGAGTTTTTAAATGTGTTTTTCTGAAGGACCGTTGTTGTACAAGAATGTTGAAATGAGTTTTTCTGTAGCAGTGTTGTAGTGCAAGAGTTTTGAAATGTGTTTCTGTAAACAACTGTCGTTGTACATGAGTTTTTAAATGTGTTTTTCTGAAGGAGCGTTGTTGTACAAGAGTCTTGAAATGTGTTTTTCTGAAGGACCGTTGTTGTACAAGAGTCTTGAAATGTGTTTTTCTGAAGGACCGTTGTTGTACAAGAATCTTGAAATGAGTTTTTCTGTAGCAGTATTGTAGTGCAAGAGTTTTGAAATGCGTTTCTGTAAAGGACTGTCGTTGTACATGAGTTTTTAAATGTGTTTTTCTGAAGGAGCGTTGTTGTACAAGAGTCTTGAAATGTGTTTCTCTGAAGGACCGTTGTTGTACAAGAATCTTGAAATGAGTTTTTCTGTAGCAGTGTTGTAGTGCAAGAGTTTTGAAATGCGTTTCTGTAAAGGACTGTCGTTGTACATGAGTTTTGAAATGCGTTTCTGTAAAGGACTGTCGTTGTACATGAGTTTTTAAATGTGTTTCTCTGAAGGAGTGTTGTTGTACAAGAATCTTGAAATGAGTTTTTCTGAAGGACCGTTGTTGTACAAGAATCTTGAAATGAGTTTTTCTGTAGCAGTGTTGTAGTGCAAGAATTTTGAAATGTGTTTCTGTAAACAACTGTCGTTGTACATGAGTTTTTAAATGTGTTTTTCTGAAGGAGCGTTGTTGTACAAGAGTCTTGAAATGTGTTTTTCTGAAGGACCGTTGTTGTACAAGAGTCTTGAAATGTGTTTTTCTGAAGGACCGTTGTTGTACAAGAATCTTGAAATGAGTTTTTCTGTAGCAGTATTGTAGTGCAAGAGTTTTGAAATGCGTTTCTGTAAAGGACTGTCGTTGTACATGAGTTTTTAAATGTGTTTTTCTGAAGGAGCGTTGTTGTACAAGAGTCTTGAAATGTGTTTCTCTGAAGGACCGTTGTTGTACAAGAATCTTGAAATGAGTTTTTCTGTAGCAGTGTTGTAGTGCAAGAGTTTTGAAATGCGTTTCTGTAAAGGACTGTCGTTGTACATGAGTTTTGAAATGCGTTTCTGTAAAGGACTGTCGTTGTACATGAGTTTTTAAATGTGTTTCTCTGAAGGAGTGTTGTTGTACAAGAATCTTGAAATGTGTTTCTCTGAAGGAGTGTTGTTGTACAAGAATCTTGAAATGAGTTTTTCTGAAGGACCGTTGTTGTACAAGAGTCTTGAAATGTGTTTTTCTGAAGGACCGTTGTTGTACAAGAATCTTGAAATGAGTTTTTCTGTAGCAGTGTTGTAGTGCAAGAGTTTTGAAATGTGTTTCTGTAAACAACTGTCGCTGTACATGAGTTTTGAAATGCGTTTCTGTAAAGGACTGTCGTTGTACATGAGTTTTTAAATGCGTTTTTCTGAAGGACCGTTGTTGTACAAGAATCTTGAAATGAGTTTTTCTGTAGCAGTGTTGTAGTGCAAGAGTTTTGAAATGCGTTTCTGTAAAGGACTGTCGTTGTACATGAGTTTTTAAATGCGTTTTTCTGAAGGACCGTTGATGTACAAGAATCTTGAAATGAGTTTTTCTGTAGCAGTGTTGTAGTGCAAGAGTTTTGAAATGCGTTTCTGTAAAGGACTGTCGTTGTACATGAGTTTTTAAATGCGTTTTTCTGAAGGACCGTTGTTGTACAAGAATCTTGAAATGAGTTTTTCTGTAGCAGTGTTGTAGTGCAAGAGTTTTGAAATGTGTTTCTGTAAACAACTGTCGTTGTACATGAGTTTTGAAATGCGTTTCTGTAAAGGACTGTCGTTGTACATGAGTTTTTAAATGAGTTTTTCTGTAGCAGTGTTGTAGTGCAAGAGTTTTGAAATGCGTTTCTGTAAAGGACTGTCGTTGTACATGAGTTTTTAAATGTGTTTTTCTGAAGGAGCGTTGTTGTACAAGAGTCTTGAAATGTGTTTTTCTGAAGGACCGTTGTTGTACAAGAATCTTGAAATGAGTTTTTCTGTAGCAGTGTTGTAGTGCAAGAGTTTTGAAATGTGTTTCTGTAAACAACTGTCGTTGTACAAGAGTTTTGAAATGCGTTTCTGTAAAGGACTGTCGTTGTACATGAGTTTTTAAATGCGTTTTTCTGAAGGACCGTTGTTGTACAAGAATCTTGAAATGAGTTTTTCTGTAGCAGTGTTGTAGTGCAAGAGTTTTGAAATGCGTTTCTGTAAAGGACTGTCGTTGTACATGAGTTTTTAAATGTGTTTTTCTGAAGGAGCGTTGTTGTACAAGAGTCTTGAAATGTGTTTTTCTGAAGGAGTGTTGTTGTACAAGAATCTTGAAATGAGTTTTTCTGTAGCAGTATTGTAGTGCAAGAGTTTTGAAATGTGTTTCTGTAAACAACTGTCGTTGTACATGAGTTTTTAAATGTGTTTCTCTGAAGGAGTGTTGTTGTACAAGAGTCTTGAAATGTGTTCTTCTGAAGGACCGTTGTTGTACAAGAATCTTGAAATGAGTTTTTCTGAAGGACTGTTGTTGTACAAGAGTCTTGAAATGTGTTTCTGTGAAGGACTGTTGTTGTGCATGAGTTTTTAAATGTGTTTTTACAAGAGTCTTGAAATGAGTTTTTCTGAAGGACTGTTTTTATACAAGAATCTTGAAATGAGTTTTTCTGTAGCAGTGTTGTAGTGCAAGAGTTTTGAAATGTGTTTCTGTAAACAACTGTCGTTGTACATGAGTTTTGAAATGCGTTTCTCTGAAGGAGTGTTGTTGTACATGAGTCTTGAAATGAGTTTTTCTGAAGGACTGTTGTTGTACAAGAGTCTTGAAATGTGTTTCTGTGAAGGACTGTTGTTGTACAAGAGTCTTGAAATGTGTTTTTCTGAAGGACCGTTGTAGTGCAAGAGTTTTGAAATGTGTTTCTGTAAACAACTGTCGTTGTACATGAGTTTTGAAATGCGTTTCTGTAAAGGACTGTCGTTGTACATGAGTTTTTAAATGCGTTTTTCTGAAGGAGTGTTGTTGTACAAGAATCTTGAAATGAGTTTTTCTGTAGCAGTGTTGTAGTGCAAGAGTTTTGAAATGTGTTTCTGTAAACAACTGTCGTTGTACATGAGTTTTGAAATGCGTTTCTCTGAAGGAGTGTTGTTGTACATGAGTCTTGAAATGAGTTTTTCTGAAGGACCGTTGTTGTACAAGAATCTTGAAATGAGTTTTTCTGTAGCAGTGTTGTAGTGCAAGAGTTTTGAAATGTGTTTCTGTAAAGGACTGTCGTTGTACATGAGTTTTTAAATGTGTTTCTCTGAAGGAGTGTTGTTGTACAAGAATCTTGAAATGAGTTTTTCTGAAGGACCGTTGTTGTACAAGAGTCTTGAAATGTGTTTTTCTGAAGGACCGTTGTTGTACAAGAATCTTGAAATGAGTTTTTCTGAAGGACTGTTGTTGTACAAGAGTCTTGAAATGTGTTTTTCTGAAGGACCGTTGTAGTGCAAGAGTTTTGAAATGTGTTTCTGTAAACAACTGTCGTTGTACATGAGTTTTGAAATGCGTTTCTGTAAAGGACTGTCGTTGTACATGAGTTTTTAAATGCGTTTTTCTGAAGGAGTGTTGTTGTACAATAATCTTGAAATGAGTTTTTCTGTAGCAGTGTTGTAGTGCAAGAGTTTTGAAATGCGTTTCTGTAAAGGACTGTCGTTGTACATGAGTTTTTAAATGCGTTTTTCTGAAGGAGTGTTGTTGTACAAGAATCTTGAAATGAGTTTTTCTGTAGCAGTGTTGTAGTGCAAGAGTTTTGAAATGCGTTTCTGTAAAGGACTGTCGTTGTACATGAGTTTTTAAATGCGTTTTTCTGAAGGAGTGTTGTTGTACAAGAATCTTGAAATGAGTTTTTCTGTAGCAGTGTTGTAGTGCAAGAGTTTTGAAATGCGTTTCTGTAAACAACTGTCGTTGTACAAGAGTTTTGAAATGCGTTTCTGTAAAGGACTGTCGTTGTACATGAGTTTTTAAATGCGTTTTTCTGAAGGAGTGTTGTTGTACAAGAGTCTTGAAATGTGTTTTTCTGAAGGACCGTTGTTGTACAAGAATCTTGAAATGAGTTTTTCTGTAGCAGTGTTGTAGTGCAAGAGTTTTGAAATGCGTTTCTGTAAAGGACTGTCGTTGTACATGAGTTTTTAAATGTGTTTTTCTGAAGGACTGTTGTTGTACAAGAGTCTTGAAATGAGTTTTTCTGAAGGACTGTTTTTATACAAGAATCTTGAAATGAGTTTTTCTGTAGCAGTGTTGTAGTGCAAGAGTTTTGAAATGTGTTTCTGTAAACAACTGTCGTTGTACATGAGTTTTGAAATGCGTTTCTCTGGAGGAGTGTTGTTGTACATGAGTCGTGAAATGAGTTTTTCTGAAGGACCGTTGTTGTACAAGAATCTTGAAATGAGTTTTTCTGTAGCAGTGTTGTAGTGCAAGAGTTTTGAAATGTGTTTCTGTAAACAACTGTCGTTGTACATGAGTCTTGAAATGAGTTTTTCTGAAGGACTGTTGTTGTACAAGAGTCTTGAAATGTGTTTCTGTGAAGGACTGTTGTTGTACAAGAGTCTTGAAATGTGTTTCTGTGAAGGACTGTCGTTGTACATGAGTTTTTAAATGCGTTTTTCTGAAGGAGTGTTGTTGTACAAGAATCTTGAAATGAGTTTTTCTGTAGCAGTGTTGTAGTGCAAGAGTTTTGAAATGTGTTTCTGTAAAGGACTGTCGTTGTACATGAGTTTTTAAATGCGTTTTTCTGAAGGAGTGTTGTTGTACAAGAATCTTGAAATGAGTTTTTCTGTAGCAGTGTTGTAGTGCAAGAGTTTTGAAATGTGTTTCTGTAAAGGACTGTCGTTGTACATGAGTTTTTAAATGCGTTTTTCTGAAGGAGTGTTGTTGTACAAGAATCTTGAAATGAGTTTTTCTGTAGCAGTGTTGTAGTGCAAGAGTTTTGAAATGTGTTTCTGTAAAGGACTGTCGTTGTACATGAGTTTTTAAATGCGTTTTTCTGAAGGAGTGTTGTTGTACAAGAATCTTGAAATGAGTTTTTCTGTAGCAGTGTTGTAGTGCAAGAGTTTTGAAATGTGTTTCTGTAAAGGACTGTCGTTGTACATGAGTTTTTAAATGCGTTTTTCTGAAGGAGTGTTGTTGTACAAGAATCTTGAAATGAGTTTTTCTGTAGCAGTGTTGTAGTGCAAGAGTTTTGAAATGTGTTTCTGTAAACAACTGTCGTTGTACATGAGTCTTGAAATGAGTTTTTCTGAAGGACTGTTGTTGTACAAGAGTCTTGAAATGTGTTTCTGTGAAGGAGTGTTGTTGTACATGAGTCTTGAAATGTGTTTTTCTGAAGGACCGTTGTTGTACAAGAATCTTGAAATGAGTTTTTCTGAAGGACTGTTGTTGTACAAGAGTCTTGAAATGTGTTTCTGTGAAGGACTGTTATTGTGCATGAGTTTTTAAATGTGTTTCTGTAAACAACTGTCGTTGTACATGAGTTTTGAAATGCGTTTCTGTAAAGGAGTGTCGTTGTACATGAGTTTTTAAATGCGTTTTTCTGAAGGAGTGTTGTTGTACAAGAATCTTGAAATGAGTTTTTCTGTAGCAGTGTTGTAGTGCAAGAGTTTTGAAATGTGTTTCTGTAAAGGACTGTCGTTGTACATGAGTTTTTAAATGCGTTTCTGTAAAGGACTGTCGTTGTACATGAGTTTTTAAATGTGTTTTTCTGAAGGAGCGTTGTTGTACAAGAGTCTTGAAATGTGTTTTTCTGAAGGACCGTTGTTGTACAAGAATCTTGAAATGAGTTTTTCTGAAGGAGTGTTGTAGTGCAAGAGTTTTGAAATGTGTTTTTCTGAAGGAGTGTTGTTGTACAAGAATCTTGAAATGAGTTTTTCTGTAGCAGTGTTGTAGTGCAAGAGTTTTGAAATGTGTTTCTGTAAACAACTGTCGTTGTACATGAGTTTTGAAATGCGTTTCTGTAAAGGACTGTCGTTGTACATGAGTTTTTAAATGCGTTTTGCTGAAGGAGCGTTGTTGTACAAGAATCTTGAAATGAGTTTTTCTGTAGCAGTGTTGTAGTGCAAGAGTTTTGAAATGTGTTTCTGTAAACAACTGTCGTTGTACATGAGTTTTGAAATGCGTTTCTGTAAAGGACTGTCGTTGTACATGAGTTTTTAAATGCGTTTTTCTGAAGGAGCGTTGTTGTACAAGAATCTTGAAATGAGTTTTTCTGTAGCAGTGTTGTAGTGCAAGAGTGTAAACAACTGTCGTTGTACATGAGTTTTGAAATGCGTTTCTGTAAAGGACTGTCGTTGTACATGAGTTTTTAAATGCGTTTTTCTGAAGGAGTGTTGTTGTACAAGAATCTTGAAATGAGTTTTTCTGTAGCAGTGTTGTAGTGCAAGAGTTTTGAAATGCGTTTCTGTAAAGGACTGTCGTTGTACATGAGTTTTTAAATGTGTTTCTCTGAAGGACTGTCGTTACACATGAGTTTTTAAATGTGTTTTTCTGAAGGAGCGTTGTTGTACAAGAGTCTTGAAATGTGTTTTTCTGAAGGACCGTTGTTGTACAAGAATCTTGAAATGAGTTTTTCTGTAGCAGTGTTGTAGTGCAAGAGTTTTGAAATGCGTTTCTGTAAAGGACTGTCGTTGCACATGAGTTTTTAAATGTGTTTTTCTGAAGGAGTGTTGTTGTACAAGAATCTTGAAATGAGTTTTTCTGTAGCAGTGTTGTAGTGCAAGAGTTTTGAAATGCGTTTCTGTAAAGGACTGTCGTTGTACATGAGTTTTGAAATGTGTTTCTGTAAACAACTGTCGTTGTACATGAGTTTTGAAATGCGTTTTTCTGAAGGAGTGTTGTTGTACAAGAATCTTGAAATGAGTTTTTCTGTAGCAGTGTTGTAGTGCAAGAGTTTTGAAATGTGTTTCTGTAAAGGACTGTCGTTGTACATGAGTTTTTAAATGCGTTTTTCTGAAGGAGTGTTGTTGTACAAGAATCTCGAAATGAGTTTTTCTGTAGCAGTGTTGTAGTGCAAGAGTTTTGAAATGCGTTTCTGTAAAGGACTGTCGTTGTACATGAGTTTTTAAATGCGTTTTTCTGAAGGAGTGTTGTTGTACAAGAATCTTGAAATGAGTTTTTCTGTAGCAGTGTTGTAGTGCAACAGTTTTGAAATGTGTTTTTCTGAAGGAGTGTTGTTCTACAAGAATCTTGAAATGAGTTTTTCTGAAGGAGTGTTGTTGTACAAGAATCTTGAAATGAGTTTTTCTAAAGGAGTGTTGTAGTGCAAGAGTTTTGAAATGTGTTTTTCTGAAGGAGTGTTGTTGTACAAGAATCTTGAAATGAGTTTTTCTGTAGCAGTGTTGTAGTGCAAGAGTTTTGAAATGTGTTTCTGTAAACAACTGTCGTTGTACATGAGTTTTGAAATGCGTTTCTGTAAAGGACTGTCGTTGTACATGAGTTTTTAAATGTGTTTTTCTGAAGGAGTGTTGTTGTACAAGAATCTTGAAATGCGTTTTTCTGTAGCAGTGTTGTAGTGCAAGAGTTTTGAAATGTGTTTCTGTAAACAACTGTCGTTGTACATGAGTTTTGAAATGCGTTTCTGTAAAGGACTGTCGTTGTACATGAGTTTTTAAATGCGTTTTTCTGAAGGAGCGTTGTTGTACAAGAATCTTGAAATGAGTTTTTCTGTAGCAGTGTTGTAGTGCAAGAGTTTTGAAATGTGTTTCTGTAAACAACTGTCGTTGTACATGAGTTTTGAAATGCGTTTCTGTAAACGACTGTCGTTGTACATGAGTTTTTAAATGCGTTTTTCTGAAGGAGCGTTGTTGTACAAGAATCTTGAAATGAGTTTTTCTGTAGCAGTGTTGTAGTGCAAGAGTTTTGAAATGCGTTTCTGTAAAGGACTGTCGTTGTACATGAGTTTTTAAATGTGTTTCTCTGAAGGACTGTCGTTACACATGAGTTTTTAAATGCGTTTTTCTGAAGGAGCGTTGTTGTACAAGAATCTTGAAATGAGTTTTTCTGTAGCAGTGTTGTAGTGCAAGAGTTTTGAAATATGTTTCTGTAAACAACTGTCGTTGTACATGAGTTTTGAAATGCGTTTCTGTAAAGGACTGTCGTTGTACATGAGTTTTTAAATGCGTTTTTCTGAAGGAGCGTTGTTGTACAAGAATCTTGAAATGAGTTTTTCTGTAGCAGTGTTGTAGTGCAAGAGTTTTGAAATGTGTTTCTGTAAACAACTGTCGTTGTACATGAGTTTTGAAATGCGTTTCTGTAAAGGACTGTCGTTGTACATGAGTTTTTAAATGCGTTTTTCTGAAGGAGCGTTGTTGTACAAGAATCTTGAAATGAGTTTTTCTGTAGCAGTGTTGTAGTGCAAGAGTTTTGAAATGTGTTTCTGTAAACAACTGTCGTTGTACATGAGTTTTGAAATGCGTTTCTGTAAAGGACTGTCGTTGTACATGAGTTTTTAAATGCGTTTTTCTGAAGGAGTGTTGTTGTACAAGAATCTTGAAATGAGTTTTTCTGTAGCAGTGTTGTAGTGCAAGAGTTTTGAAATGTGTTTCTGTAAAGGACTGTCGTTGTACATGAGTTTTTAAATGTGTTTCTCTGAAGGACTGTCGTTACACATGAGTTTTTAAATGTGTTTTTCTGAAGGAGCGTTGTTGTACAAGAGTCTTGAAATGTGTTTTTCTGAAGGACCGTTGTTGTACAAGAATCTTGAAATGAGTTTTTCTGTAGCAGTGTTGTAGTGCAAGAGTTTTGAAATGCGTTTCTGTAAAGGACTGTCGTTGCACATGAGTTTTTAAATGTGTTTTTCTGAAGGAGTGTTGTTGTACAAGAATCTTGAAATGAGTTTTTCTGTAGCAGTGTTGTAGTGCAAGAGTTTTGAAATGCGTTTCTGTAAAGGACTGTCGTTGTACATGAGTTTTGAAATGTGTTTCTGTAAACAACTGTCGTTGTACATGAGTTTTGAAATGCGTTTTTCTGAAGGAGTGTTGTTGTACAAGAATCTTGAAATGAGTTTTTCTGTAGCAGTGTTGTAGTGCAAGAGTTTTGAAATGTGTTTTTCTGAAGGAGCGTTGTTGTACAAGAGTCTTGAAATGTGTTTTTCTGAAGGACCGTTGTTGTACAAGAATCTTGAAATGAGTTTTTCTGTAGCAGTGTTGTAGTGCAAGAGTTTTGAAATGTGTTTCTGTAAAGGACTGTCGTTGTACATAAGTTTTTAAATGCGTTTTTCTGAAGGAGTGTTGTTGTACAAGAATCTTGAAATGAGTTTTTCTGTAGCAGTGTTGTAGTGCAAGAGTTTTGAAATGTGTTTTTCTGAAGGAGTGTTGTTGTACAAGTATCTTGAAATGAGTTTTTCTGAAGGAGTGTTGTTGTACAAGAATCTTGAAATGAGTTTTTCTGAAGGAGTGTTGTAGTGCAAGAGTTTTGAAATGTGTTTTTCTGAAGGAGTGTTGTTGTACAAGAATCTTGAAATGAGTTTTTCTGTAGCAGTGTTGTAGTGCAAGAGTTTTGAAATGTGTTTCTGTAAACAACTGTCGTTGTACATGAGTTTTGAAATGCGTTTCTGTAAAGGACTGTCGTTGTACATGAGTTTTTAAATGTGTTTTTCTGAAGGAGTGTTGTTGTACAAGAATCTTGAAATGAGTTTTTCTGTAGCAGTGTTGTAGTGCAAGAGTTTTGAAATGTGTTTCTGTAAACAACTGTCGTTGTACATGAGTTTTGAAATGCGTTTCTGTAAAGGACTGTCGTTGTACATGAGTTTTTAAATGCGTTTTTCTGAAGGAGCGTTGTTGTACAAGAATCTTGAAATGAGTTTTTCTGTAGCAGTGTTGTAGTGCAAGAGTTTTGAAATGTGTTTCTGTAAACAACTGTCGTTGTACATGAGTTTTTAAATGCGTTTCTGTAAAGGACTGTCGTTGTACATGAGTTTTTAAATGCGTTTTTCTGAAGGAGTGTTGTACAAGAATCTTGAAATGAGTTTTTCTGTAGCAGTGTTGTAGTGCAAGAGTTTTGAAATGTGTTTCTGTAAACAACTGTCGTTGTACATGAGTTTTGAAATGCGTTTCTGTAAAGGACTGTCGTTGTACATGAGTTTTTAAATGCGTTTTTCTGAAGGAGTGTTGTTGTACAAGAATCTTGAAATGAGTTTTTCTGTAGCAGTGTTGTAGTGCAAGAGTTTTGAAATGCGTTTCTGTAAAGGACTGTCGTTGTACATGAGTTTTTAAATGTGTTTTTCTGAAGGAGCGTTGTTGTACAAGAGTCTTGAAATGTGTTTTTCTGTAGCAGTGTTGTAGTGCAAGAGTTTTGAAATGTGTTTCTGTAAACAACTGTCGTTGTACATGAGTTTTGAAATGCGTTTCTGTAAAGGACTGTCGTTACACATGAGTTTTTAAATGTGTTTTTCTGAAGGAGCATTGTTGTACAAGAGTCTTGAAATGTGTTTTTCTGAAGGACCGTTGTTGTACAAGAATCTTGAAATGAGTTTTTCTGAAGGACTGTTGTTGTACAAGAGTCTTGAAATGTGTTTTTCTGAAGGACCGTTGTTGTACAAGAATCTTGAAATGAGTTTTTCTGTAGCAGTGTTGTAGTGCAAGAGTTTTGAAATGCGTTTCTCTGAAGGAGTGTTGTTGTACATGAGTCTTGAAATGAGTTTTTCTGAAGGACCGTTGTTGTACAAGAGTCTTGAAATGAGTTTTTCTGTAGCAGTGTTGTAGTGCAAGAGTTTTGAAATGTGTTTCTGTAAAGGACTGTCGTTGTACATGAGTTTTGAAATGTGTTTCTGTAAACAACTGTCGTTGTACATGAGTTTTGAAATGTGTTTCTGTAAAGGACTGTCGTTGTACATGAGTTTTTAAATGCGTTTTTCTGAAGGACCGTTGTTGTACAAGAATCTTGAAATGAGTTTTTCTGTAGCAGTGTTGTAGTGCAAGAGTTTTGAAATGCGTTTCTGTAAAGGACTGTCGTTGTACATGAGTTTTGAAATGCGTTTCTGTAAAGGACTGTCGTTGCACATGAGTTTTTAAATGTGTTTTTCTGAAGGAGTGTTGTTGTACAAGAATCTTGAAATGAGTTTTTCTGTAGCAGTGTTGTAGTGCAAGAGTTTTGAAATGTGTTTCTGTAAAGGACTGTCGTTGTACATGAGTTTTGAAATATGTTTCTGTAAACAACTGTCGTTGTACATGAGTTTTGAAATGCGTTTCTGTAAAGGACTGTCGTTGTACATGAGTTTTTAAATGCGTTTTTCTGAAGGACTGTTGTTGTACAAGAATCTTGAAATGAGTTGTTCTGTAGCAGTGTTGTAGTGCAAGAGTTTTGAAATGTGTTTCTGTAAACAACTGTCGTTGTACATGAGTTTTTAAATGCGTTTCTGTAAAGGACTGTCGTTGTACATGAGTTTTTAAATGCGTTTTTCTGAAGGAGTGTTGTACAAGAATCTTGAAATGAGTTTTTCTGTAGCAGTGTTGTAGTGCAAGAGTTTTGAAATGTGTTTCTGTAAAGGACTGTCGTTGTACATGAGTTTTGAAATATGTTTCTGTAAACAACTGTCGTTGTACATGAGTTTTGAAATGCGTTTCTGTAAAGGACTGTCGTTGCACATGAGTTTTTAAATGTGTTTTTCTGAAGGAGTGTTGTTGTACAAGAATCTTGAAATGAGTTTTTCTGTAGCAGTGTTGTAGTGCAAGAGTTTTGAAATGCGTTTCTGTAAAGGACTGTCGTTGTACATGAGTTTTGAAATGTGTTTCTGTAAACAACTGTCGTTGTACATGAGTTTTGAAATGCGTTTTTCTGAAGGAGTGTTGTTGTACAAGAATCTTGAAATGAGTTTTTCTGTAGCAGTGTTGTAGTGCAAGAGTTTTGAAATGTGTTTTTCTGAAGGAGCGTTGTTGTACAAGAGTCTTGAAATGTGTTTTTCTGAAGGACCGTTGTTGTACAAGGATCTTGAAATGAGTTTTTCTGTAGCAGTGTGGTAGTGCAAGAGTTTTGAAATGTGTTTCTGTAAAGGACTGTCGTTGTACATGAGTTTTTAAATGCGTTTTTCTGAAGGAGTGTTGTTGTACAAGAATCTTGAAATGAGTTTTTCTGAAGGAGTGTTGTAGTGCAAGAGTTTTGAAATGTGTTTTTCTGAAGGAGTGTTGTTGTACAAGAATCTTGAAATGAGTTTTTCTGTAGCAGTGTTGTAGTGCAAGAGTTTTGAAATGTGTTTCTGTAAACAACTGTCGTTGTACATGAGTTTTGAAATGCGTTTCTGTAAAGGACTGTCGTTGTACATGAGTTTTTAAATGTGTTTTTCTGAAGGAGTGTTGTTGTACAAGAATCTTGAAATGAGTTTTTCTGTAGCAGTGTTGTAGTGCAAGAGTTTTGAAATGTGTTTCTGTAAACAACTGTCGTACATGAGTTTTTAAATGCGTTTTTCTGAAGGAGCGTTGTTGTACAAGAATCTTGAAATGAGTTTTTCTGTAGCAGTGTTGTAGTGCAAGAGTTTTGAAATGTGTTTCTGTAAACAACTGTCGTTGTACATGAGTTTTTAAATGCGTTTCTGTAAAGGACTGTCGTTGTACATGAGTTTTTAAATGCGTTTTTCTGAAGGAGTGTTGTACAAGAATCTTGAAATGAGTTTTTCTGTAGCAGTGTTGTAGTGCAAGAGTTTTGAAATGTGTTTCTGTAAACAACTGTCGTTGTACATGAGTTTTGAAATGCGTTTCTGTAAAGGACTGTCGTTGTACATGAGTTTTTAAATGCGTTTTTCTGAAGGAGTGTTGTTGTACAAGAATCTTGAAATGAGTTTTTCTGTAGCAGTGTTGTAGTGCAAGAGTTTTGAAATGCGTTTCTGTAAAGGACTGTCGTTGTACATGAGTTTTTAAATGTGTTTTTCTGAAGGAGCGTTGTTGTACAAGAGTCTTGAAATGAGTTTTTCTGTAGCAGTGTTGTAGTGCAAGAGTTTTGAAATGTGTTTCTGTAAAGGACTGTCGTTGTACATAAGTTTTTAAATGCGTTTTTCTGAAGGAGTGTTGTTGTACAAGAATCTTGAAATGTGTTTTTCTGAAGGAGCGTTGTTGTACAAGAGTCTTGAAATGTGTTTTTCTGAAGGACCGTTGTTGTACAAGAATCTTGAAATGAGTTTTTCTGTAGCAGTGTTGTAGTGCAAGAGTTTTGAAATGTGTTTCTGTTAAATACTGTCGTTGTACATAAGTTTTTAAATGCGTTTTTCTGAAGGAGTGTTGTTGTACAAGAATCTTGAAATGAGTTTTTCTGTAGCAGTGTTGTAGTGCAAGAGTTTTGAAATGTGTTTTTCTGAAGGAGTGTTGTTGTACAAGTATCTTGAAATGAGTTTTTCTGAAGGAGTGTTGTTGTACAAGAATCTTGAAATGAGTTTTTCTGAAGGAGTGTTGTAGTGCAAGAGTTTTGAAATGTGTTTTTCTGAAGGAGTGTTGTTGTACAAGAATCTTGAAATGAGTTTTTCTGTAGCAGTGTTGTAGTGCAAGAGTTTTGAAATGTGTTTCTGTAAACAACTGTCGTTGTACATGAGTTTTGAAATGCGTTTCTGTAAAGGACTGTCGTTGTACATGAGTTTTTAAATGTGTTTTTCTGAAGGAGTGTTGTTGTACAAGAATCTTGAAATGAGTTTTTCTGTAGCAGTGTTGTAGTGCAAGAGTTTTGAAATGTGTTTCTGTAAACAACTGTCGTTGTACATGAGTTTTGAATTGCGTTTCTGTAAAGGACTGTCGTTGTACATGAGTTTTTAAATGCGTTTTTCTGAAGGAGCGTTGTTGTACAAGAATCTTGAAATGAGTTTTTCTGTAGCAGTGTTGTAGTGCAAGAGTTTTGAAATGTGTTTCTGTAAACAACTGTCGTTGTACATGAGTTTTTAAATGCGTTTCTGTAAAGGACTGTCGTTGTACATGAGTTTTTAAATGCGTTTTTCTGAAGGAGTGTTGTACAAGAATCTTGAAATGAGTTTTTCTGTAGCAGTGTTGTAGTGCAAGAGTTTTGAAATGTGTTTCTGTAAACAACTGTCGTTGTACATGAGTTTTGAAATGCGTTTCTGTAAAGGACTGTCGTTGTACATGAGTTTTTAAATGCGTTTTTCTGAAGGAGTGTTGTTGTACAAGAATCTTGAAATGAGTTTTTCTGTAGCAGTGTTGTAGTGCAAGAGTTTTGAAATGCGTTTCTGTAAAGGACTGTCGTTGTACATGAGTTTTTAAATGTGTTTTTCTGAAGGAGCGTTGTTGTACAAGAGTCTTGAAATGTGTTTTTCTGTAGCAGTGTTGTAGTGCAAGAGTTTTGAAATGTGTTTCTGTAAACAACTGTCGTTGTACAAGAGTTTTGAAATGCGTTTCTGTAAAGGACTGTCGTTACACATGAGTTTTTAAATGTGTTTTTCTGAAGGAGCATTGTTGTACAAGAGTCTTGAAATGTGTTTTTCTGAAGGACCGTTGTTGTACAAGAATCTTGAAATGAGTTTTTCTGAAGGACTGTTGTTGTACAAGAGTCTTGAAATGTGTTTTTCTGAAGGACCGTTGTTGTACAAGAATCTTGAAATGAGTTTTTCTGTAGCAGTGTTGTAGTGCAAGAGTTTTGAAATGCGTTTCTCTGAAGGAGTGTTGTTGTACATGAGTCTTGAAATGAGTTTTTCTGAAGGACCGTTGTTGTACAAGAGTCTTGAAATGAGTTTTTCTGTAGCAGTGTTGTAGTGCAAGAGTTTTGAAATGTGTTTCTGTAAAGGACTGTCGTTGTACATGAGTTTTGAAATGTGTTTCTGTAAACAACTGTCGTTGTACATGAGTTTTGAAATGTGTTTCTGTAAAGGACTGTCGTTGTACATGAGTTTTTAAATGCGTTTTTCTGAAGGACCGTTGTTGTACAAGAATCTTGAAATGAGTTTTTCTGTAGCAGTGTTGTAGTGCAAGAGTTTTGAAATGCGTTTCTGTAAAGGACTGTCGTTGTACATGAGTTTTGAAATGCGTTTCTGTAAAGGACTGTCGTTGCACATGAGTTTTTAAATGTGTTTTTCTGAAGGAGTGTTGTTGTACAAGAATCTTGAAATGAGTTTTTCTGTAGCAGTGTTGTAGTGCAAGAGTTTTGAAATGTGTTTCTGTAAAGGACTGTCGTTGTACATGAGTTTTGAAATATGTTTCTGTAAACAACTGTCGTTGTACATGAGTTTTGAAATGCGTTTCTGTAAAGGACTGTCGTTGTACATGAGTTTTTAAATGCGTTTTTCTGAAGGACTGTTGTTGTACAAGAATCTTGAAATGAGTTGTTCTGTAGCAGTGTTGTAGTGCAAGAGTTTTGAAATGTGTTTCTGTAAACAACTGTCGTTGTACATGAGTTTTTAAATGCGTTTCTGTAAAGGACTGTCGTTGTACATGAGTTTTTAAATGCGTTTTTCTGAAGGAGTGTTGTACAAGAATCTTGAAATGAGTTTTTCTGTAGCAGTGTTGTAGTGCAAGAGTTTTGAAATGTGTTTCTGTAAAGGACTGTCGTTGTACATGAGTTTTGAAATATGTTTCTGTAAACAACTGTCGTTGTACATGAGTTTTGAAATGCGTTTCTGTAAAGGACTGTCGTTGCACATGAGTTTTTAAATGTGTTTTTCTGAAGGAGTGTTGTTGTACAAGAATCTTGAAATGAGTTTTTCTGTAGCAGTGTTGTAGTGCAAGAGTTTTGAAATGCGTTTCTGTAAAGGACTGTCGTTGTACATGAGTTTTGAAATGTGTTTCTGTAAACAACTGTCGTTGTACATGAGTTTTGAAATGCGTTTTTCTGAAGGAGTGTTGTTGTACAAGAATCTTGAAATGAGTTTTTCTGTAGCAGTGTTGTAGTGCAAGAGTTTTGAAATGTGTTTTTCTGAAGGAGCGTTGTTGTACAAGAGTCTTGAAATGTGTTTTTCTGAAGGACCGTTGTTGTACAAGGATCTTGAAATGAGTTTTTCTGTAGCAGTGTGGTAGTGCAAGAGTTTTGAAATGTGTTTCTGTAAAGGACTGTCGTTGTACATGAGTTTTTAAATGCGTTTTTCTGAAGGAGTGTTGTTGTACAAGAATCTTGAAATGAGTTTTTCTGAAGGAGTGTTGTAGTGCAAGAGTTTTGAAATGTGTTTTTCTGAAGGAGTGTTGTTGTACAAGAATCTTGAAATGAGTTTTTCTGTAGCAGTGTTGTAGTGCAAGAGTTTTGAAATGTGTTTCTGTAAACAACTGTCGTTGTACATGAGTTTTGAAATGCGTTTCTGTAAAGGACTGTCGTTGTACATGAGTTTTTAAATGTGTTTTTCTGAAGGAGTGTTGTTGTACAAGAATCTTGAAATGAGTTTTTCTGTAGCAGTGTTGTAGTGCAAGAGTTTTGAAATGTGTTTCTGTAAACAACTGTCGTACATGAGTTTTTAAATGCGTTTTTCTGAAGGAGCGTTGTTGTACAAGAATCTTGAAATGAGTTTTTCTGTAGCAGTGTTGTAGTGCAAGAGTTTTGAAATGTGTTTCTGTAAACAACTGTCGTTGTACATGAGTTTTTAAATGCGTTTCTGTAAAGGACTGTCGTTGTACATGAGTTTTTAAATGCGTTTTTCTGAAGGAGTGTTGTACAAGAATCTTGAAATGAGTTTTTCTGTAGCAGTGTTGTAGTGCAAGAGTTTTGAAATGTGTTTCTGTAAACAACTGTCGTTGTACATGAGTTTTGAAATGCGTTTCTGTAAAGGACTGTCGTTGTACATGAGTTTTTAAATGCGTTTTTCTGAAGGAGTGTTGTTGTACAAGAATCTTGAAATGAGTTTTTCTGTAGCAGTGTTGTAGTGCAAGAGTTTTGAAATGCGTTTCTGTAAAGGACTGTCGTTGTACATGAGTTTTTAAATGTGTTTTTCTGAAGGAGCGTTGTTGTACAAGAGTCTTGAAATGTGTTTTTCTGTAGCAGTGTTGTAGTGCAAGAGTTTTGAAATGTGTTTCTGTAAACAACTGTCGTTGTACAAGAGTTTTGAAATGCGTTTCTGTAAAGGACTGTCGTTACACATGAGTTTTTAAATGTGTTTTTCTGAAGGAGCATTGTTGTACAAGAGTCTTGAAATGTGTTTTTCTGAAGGACCGTTGTTGTACAAGAATTTTGAAATGAGTTTTTCTGAAGGACTGTTGTTGTACAAGAGTCTTGAAATGTGTTTTTCTGAAGGACCGTTGTTGTACAAGAATCTTGAAATGAGTTTTTCTGTAGCAGTGTTGTAGTGCAAGAGTTTTGAAATGCGTTTCTGTAAAGGACTGTCGTTGTACATGAGTTTTTAAATGCGTTTTTCTGAAGGACCGTTGTTGTACAAGAGTCTTGAAATGAGTTTTTCTGAAGGACTGTTTTTATACAAGAATCTTGAAATGAGTTTTTCTGTAGCAGTGTTGTAGTGCAAGAGTTTTGAAATGTGTTTCTGTAAACAACTGTCGTTGTACATGAGTTTTGAAATGCGTTTCTCTGAAGGAGTGTTGTTGTACATGAGTCTTGAAATGAGTGTTTCTGAAGGACCGTTGTTGTACAAGAATCTTGAAATGAGTTTTTCTGTAGCAGTGTTGTAGTGCAAGAGTTTTGAAATGTGTTTCTGTAAAGGACTGTCGTTGTACATGAGTTTTGAAATGTGTTTCTGTAAACAACTGTCGTTGTACATGAGTTTTGAAATGTGTTTCTGTAAAGGACTGTCGTTGTACATGAGTTTTTAAATGCGTTTTTCTGAAGGACCGTTGTTGTACAAGAATCTTGAAATGAGTTTTTCTGTAGCAGTGTTGTAGTGCAAGAGTTTTGAAATGCGTTTCTGTAAAGGACTGTCGTTGTACATGAGTTTTGAAATGCGTTTCTGTAAAGGACTGTCGTTGCACATGAGTTTTTAAATGTGTTTTTCTGAAGGAGTGTTGTTGTACAAAAATCTTGAAATGAGTTTTTCTGTAGCAGTGTTGTAGTGCAAGAGTTTTGAAATGTGTTTCTGTAAAGGACTGTCGTTGTACATGAGTTTTGAAATATGTTTCTGTAAACAACTGTCGTTGTACATGAGTTTTGAAATGCGTTTCTGTAAAGGACTGTCGTTGTACATGAGTTTTTAAATGCGTTTTTCTGAAGGACTGTTGTTGTACAAGAATCTTGAAATGAGTTGTTCTGTAGCAGTGTTGTAGTGCAAGAGTTTTGAAATGTGTTTCTGTAAACAACTGTCGTTGTACATGAGTTTTGAAATGCGTTTCTATAAAGGACTGTCGTTGTACATGAGTTTTTAAATGTGTTTTTCTGAAGGACTGTTGTTGTACAAGAATCTTGAAATGAGTTTTTCTGAAGGACTGTTTTTATACAAGAATCTTGAAATGAGTTTTTCTGTAGCAGTGTTGTAGTGCAAGAGTTTTGAAATGCGTTTCTGTAAAGGACTGTTGTTGTACAAGAGTCTTGAAATGTGTTTTTCTGAAGGACCGTTGTAGTGCAAGAGTTTTGAAATGTGATTCTGTAAAGGACTGTCGTTGTACATGAGTTTTTAAATGCGTTTTTCTGAAGGAGTGTTGTTGTACAAGAATCTTGAAATGAGTTTTTCTGTAGCAGTGTTGTAGTGCAAGAGTTTTGAAATGTGTTTCTGTAAACAACTGTCGTTGTACAAGAGTTTTGAAATGCGTTTCTGTAAAGGACTGTTGTTGTACATGAGTTTTGAAATGCGTTTCTGTAAAGGACCGTCGTTGTACATGAGTTTTTAAATGTGTTTTTCTGAAGGACTGTTGTTGTACAAGAATCTTGAAATGAGTTTTTCTGAAGGACTGTTTTTATACAAGAATCTTGAAATGAGTTTTTCTGTAGCAGTGTTGTAGTGCAAGAGTTTTGAAATGCGTTTCTGTAAAGGACTGTTGTTGTACAAGAGTCTTGAAATGTGTTTTTCTGAAGGACCGTTGTTGTACAAGAATCTTGAAATGAGTTTTTCTGTAGCAGTGTTGTAGTGCAAGAGTTTTGAAATGTGTTTCTGTAAACAACTGTCGTTGTACATGAGTTTTGAAATGCGTTTCTCTGAAGGAGTGTTGTTGTACATGAGTTTTTAAATGCGTTTTTCTGAAGGAGTGTTGTTGTACAAGAATCTTGAAATGAGTTTTTCTGTAGCAGTGTTGTAGTGCAAGAGTTTTGAAATGTGTTTCTGTAAACAACTGTCG
Organism: Xylota sylvarum; assembly: GCA_905220385.1. Taxonomy (NCBI): domain Eukaryota; kingdom Metazoa; phylum Arthropoda; class Insecta; order Diptera; family Syrphidae; genus Xylota; species Xylota sylvarum. The sequence goes on from CAJMZQ010000061.1 coordinate 536,604, forward strand.
TTCTACATGAGTTTTGAAATGCGTTTCTGTAAAGGACTGTCGTTGTACATGAGTTTTTAAATGCGTTTTTCTGAAGGAGTGTTGTTGTACAAGAATCTTGAAATGAGTTTTTCTGTAGCAGTGTTGTAGTGCAAGAGTTTTGAAATGCGTTTCTGTAAAGGACTGGCGTTGTACATGAGTTTTTAAATGCGTTTTTCTGAAGGACCGTTGTTGTACAAGAATCTTGAAATGAGTTTTTCTGTAGCAGTGTTGTAGTGCAAGAGTTTTGAAATGTGTTTCTGTAAACAACTGTCGTTGTACAAGAGTTTTGAAATGCGTTTCTGTAAAGGACTGTCGTTGTACATGAGTTTTTAAATGCGTTTTTCTGAAGGAGTGTTGTTGTACAAGAATCTTGAAATGAGTTTTTCTGTAGCAGTGTTGTAGTGCAAGAGTTTTGAAATGCGTTTCTGTAAAGGACTGTCGTTGTACATGAGTTTTTAAATGCGTTTTTCTGAAGGAGTGTTGTTGTACAAGAATCTTGAAATGAGTTTTCTGTAGCAGTGTTGTAGTGCAAGAGTTTTGAAATGCGTTTCTGTAAAGGACTGTCGTTGTACATGAGTTTTGAAATGCGTTTCTGTAAAGGACTGTCGTTGTACATGAGTTTTGAAATGCGTTTTTCTGAAGGAGTGTTGTTGTATAAGAATCTTGAAATGAGTTTTTCTGAAGGAGTGTTGTAGTGCAAGAGTTTTGAAATGTGTTTTTCTGAAGGAGTGTTGTTGTACAAGAATCTTGAAATGAGTTTTTCTGTAGCAGTGTTGTAGTGCAAGAGTTTTGAAATGCGTTTCTGTAAAGGACTGTCGTTGTACATGAGTTTTTAAATGCGTTTTTCTGAAGGAGTGTTGTTGTACAAGAATCTTGAAATGAGTTTTTCTGTAGCAGTGTTGTAGTGCAAGAGTTTTGAAATGTGTTTCTGTAAACAACTGTCGTTGTACATGAGTTTTGAAATGCGTTTCTGTAAAGGACTGTCGTTACACATGAGTTTTTAAATGTGTTTTTCTGAAGGAGCGTTGTTGTACAAGAGTCTTGAAATGTGTTTTTCTGAAGGACCGTTGTTGTACAAGAATCTTGAAATGAGTTTTTCTGTAGCAGTGTTGTAGTGCAAGAGTTTTGAAATGCGTTTCTGTAAAGGACTGTCGTTGTACATGAGTTTTTAAATGCGTTTTTCTGAAGGAGTGTTGTTGTACAAGAATCTTGAAATGAGTTTTTCTGTAGCAGTGTTGTAGTGCAAGAGTTTTGAAATGCGTTTCTGTAAAGGACTGTCGTTGTACATGAGTTTTTAAATGCGTTTTTCTGAAGGAGTGTTGTTGTACAAGAATCTTGAAATGAGTTTTTCTGTAGCAGTGTTGTAGTGCAAGAGTTTTGAAATGCGTTTCTGTAAAGGACTGTCGTTGTACATGAGTTTTTAAATGTGTTTTTCTGAAGGAGCGTTGTTGTACAAGAGTCTTGAAATGTGTTTTTCTGAAGGACCGTTGTTGTACAAGAATCTTGAAATGAGTTTTTCTGAAGGACTGTTGTTGTACAAGAATTTTGAAATGAGTTTTTCTGAAGAACTGTTGTTGTACGAGAGTCTTGAAATGTGTTTCTGTGAAGGTCTGTTGTTGTAGATGGGTTTTGAAATGTGTTTCTCTGAAGGAGTGTTGTTGTACATGAGTTTCGAAATGTGTTTTTCTGAAGGACTGTTGTTGTAAAATAGTCTTGAAATGAGTTTTTCTGAAGGACTGTTGTTGTACAAGAATCTTGAAATGAGTTTTTCTGAAGGACTGTTGTTGTAAAATAGTCTTGAAATGAGTTTTTCTGAAGGACTGTTGTTGTACAAGAATTTTGAAATGAGTTTTTCTGAAGAACTGTTGTTGTACGAGAGTCTTGAAATGTGTTTCTGTGAAGGTCTGTTGTTGTAGATGGGTTTTGAAATGTGTTTCTCTGAAGGAGTGTTGTTGTACATGAGTTTCGAAATGTGTTTTTCTGAAGGACTGTTGTTGTACAAGAGTCTTGAAATGAGTTTTTCTGAAGGACTGTTGTTGTACAAGAGTCTTGAAATGTGTTTCTGTGAAGGACTGTGATTGTGCATGAGTTTTTAAATGTGTTTCTCTGAAGGAGTGTTGTTGTACCTGAGTTTTTAAATTTGTTCTTCTGAAATACTGTTGTTGTACCTGAGTTTTTAAATTTGTTTTTCTGAAGGACTGTTGTTGTACAAGAGTCTTGAAATGAGTTTTTCTGAACAACTTTTGTTGTACAAGAATCTTGAAATGAGTTTTTCTGAAGGACTGTTGTTGTACAAGAGTCTTGAAATGAGTTTTTCTGAAGGACTGTTGTTGTACAAGAATCTTGAAATGAGTTTTTCTGAAGAACTGTTTTTGTACGAGAGTCTTGAAATGTGTTTCTGTGAAGGACTGTTGTTGTGCATGAGTTTTCAAAAGTGTTTCTCTGAAGCAGTGTTGTTGTGCAAGAGTTTTTAAATGTGTTTCTCTAAAGGACTGTTGTTGTGCATGAGTTTTTAAATGTGTTTCTCTGAAGGAGTGTTGTTGTACCTGAGTTTTTAAATTTGTTTTTCTGAAGGACTGTTGTTGTACAAGGGTCTTGAAATGAGTTTTTCTGAAGGACTTTTGTTGTAGAAGAATCTTGAAATGAGTTTTTCTGAAGGACTGTTGTTGTACAAGAGTCTTGAAATGAGTTTTTCTGAAGGACTGTTGTTGTACAAGAATCTTGAAATGAGTTTTTCTGAAGAACTGTTTTTGTACGAGAGTCTTGAAATGTGTTTCTGTGAAGGACTGTTGTTGTGCATGAGTTTTCAAACGTGTTTCTCTGAAGCAGTGTTGTTGTGCAAGAGTTTTTAAATGTGTTTCTCTAAAGGACTGTTGTTGTGCATGAGTTTTTAAATGTCTTTCTCTGAAGGAGTGTTGTTGTAAATGAGTTTTTAAATGTGTTTTTCTGAAGGACTGTTGTTGTACTAGAGTCTTGAAATGAGTTTTTCTGAAGGACTGTTGTTGTACAAGAATCTTAAAATGTGTTTTTCTGAAGGACTGTTGTTGTACAAGAATCTTGAAATGTGTTTTTCTGAAGAACTGTTGTTGTACGAGAGTCTTGAAATGTGTTTCTGTGAAGGACTGTTGTTGTGCATGAGTTTTAAATGTGTTTCTCTGAAGCAGTGTTGTTGTGCAAGAGTTTTTAAATGTGTTTCTCTAAAGGACTGTTGTTGTGCATGAGTTTTTAAATGTGTTTCTCTGAAGGAGTGTTGTTGTACAAGAGTCTTGAAATGTGTTTCTGTGAAGGACTGTTGTTGTGCATGAGTTTTTAAATGTGTTTCTCTGGAGCAGTGTTGTTGTGCAAGAGTTTTTAAATGTGTTTCTCTAAAGGACTGTTGTTGTGCATGAGTTTATAAATGTGTTTCTCTGAAGGAGTGTTGTTGTACATGAGTTTTTAAATGTGTTTTTCTGAAGGACTGTTGTTGTACAAGAGTCTTGAAATGTGTTTCTGTGAAGGACTGTTGTTGTGCATGAGTTTTCAAACGTGTTTCTCTGAAGCAGTGTTGTTGTGCAAGAGTTTTTAAATGTGTTTCTCTAAAGGACTGTTGTTGTGCATGAGTTTTTAAATGTATTTCTCTGAAGGAGTATTGTTGTAAATGAGTTTTTAAATGTGTTTTTCTGAAGGACTGTTGCTGTACATGAGTCTTGAAATGAGTTTTTCTGAAGGACTGTTGTTGTACAAGAATCTTGAAATGTGGTTTTCTGAAGGACTGTTGTTGTACAAGAATCTTGAAATGTGTTTTTCTGAAGAACTGTTGTTGTACGAGAGTCTTGAAATGTGTTTCTGTGAAGGACTGTTGTTGTACAAGAGTCTTGAAATGTGTTTTTCTGAAGAACTGTTGTTGTGCATGAGTTTTTAAATGTGTTTCTCTGGAGCAGTGTTGTTTTGCAAGAGTTTTTAAATGTGTTTCTCTAAAGGACTGTTGTTGTGCATGAGTTTTTAAATGTGTTTCTCTGAAGGAGTGTTGTTGTACAAGAGTCTTGAAATGTGTTTTTCTGAAGAACTGTTGTTGTGCATGAGTTTTTAAATGTGTTTCTCTGGAGCAGTGTTGTTGTGCAAGAGTTTTTAAATGTGTTTCTCTAAAGGACTGTTGTTGTGCATGAGTTTTTAAATGTCTTTCTCTGAAGGAGTGGTGTTGTACATGAGTTTTTAAATGTGTTTTTCTGAAGGACTGTTGTTGTAGAAGAGTCTTGAAATGAGTTTTTCTGAAGGACTGTTGTTGTACAAGAATCTTGAAATGAGTTTTTCTGAAGAACTGTTGTTGTACGAGAGCCTTGAAATGTGTTTCTCTGAAGGACTGTTGTTGTGCATGAGTTTTTAAATGTGTTTCTCTGAAGCAGTGTTGTTGTGCAAGAGTTTTTAAATGTGTTTCTCTAATGGACTGTTGCTGTGCATGAGTTTTTAAATGTGTTTCCCTGAAGGAGTGGTGTTGTGCATGAGTTTTTAAATGTGTTTTTCTGAAGGACTGTTGTTGTACAAGAGTCTTGAAATGAGTTTTTCTGAAGGATTGTTGCTGTACAAGAATCTTGAAATGAGTTTTTCTGAAGGACTGTTGTTGTACAAGAGTCTTGAAATGAGTTTTTCTGAAGGACTGTTGTTGTACAAGAATTTTGAAATGAGTTTTTCTGAAGAACTGTTGTTGTACGAGAGTCTTGAAATGTGTTTCTGTGAAGGACTGTTGTTGTAGATGGGTTTTGAAATGTGTTTCTCTGAAGCAGTGTTGTAGTGCAAGAGTCTTGAAATGTGTTTCTGTGAAGGAGTGTTGTTGTTCATGAGTTTTTAAATGTGTTTCTCTGAAGCAGTGTTGTAGTGCAAGAGTTTTGAAATGAGTTTTTCTGAAGGACTGTTGTTGTACACGAGTCTTGAAATGTGTTTCTGTGAAGGACTGTTATTGTGCATGAGTTTTTAAATGTGTTTTTCTGAAGGACTGTTGTTGTATAAGTGTCTTGAAATGTGTTTCTCTAAAGGACTGTTGTTGTACAAGAATCTTGAAATGAGTTTTTCTGAAGGATTGTTGTTGTACAAGAATCTTGAAATGAGTTTTTCTGAAGGACTGTTGTTGTGTATGAGTTTTTAAATGTGTTTCTCTGAAGGAGTGGTGTTGTGCATGAGTTTTTAAATGTGTTTTTCTGAAGGACTGTTGTTGTACAAGAGTCTTGAAATGAGTTTTTCTGAAGGACTGTTGTTGTACAAGAATTTTGAAATGAGTTTTTCTGAAGAACTGTTGTTGTACGAGAGTCTTGAAATGTGTTTCTGTGAAGGACTGTTGTTGTAGATGGGTTTTGAAATGTGTTTCTCTGAAGGAGTGTTGTTGTACATGAGTTTCTAAATGTGTTTTTCTGAAGGACTGTTGTTGTACAAGAGTCTTGGAATGAGTTTTTCTGAAGGACTGTTGTTGTACAAGAATTTTGAAATGAGTTTTTCTGAAGAACTGTTGTTGTACGAGAGTCTTGAAATGTGTTTCTGTGAAGGACTGTGATTGTGCATGGGTTTTTAAATGTGTTTCTCTGAAGCAGTGTTGTAGTGCAAGAGTCTTGAAATGTGTTTCTGTGAAGGACTGTTGTTGTTCATGAGTTTTTAAATGTGTTTCTCTGAAGCAGTGTTGTAGTGCAAGAGTTTTGAAATGAGTTTTTCTGAAGGACTGTTGTTGTACACGAGTCTTGAAATGTGTTTCTGTGAAGGACTGTTATTGTGCATGAGTTTTTAAATGTGTTTTTCTGAAGGACTGTTGTTGTATAAGTGTCTTGAAATGTGTTTCTCTAAAGGACTGTTGTTGTACAAGAATCTTGAAATGAGTTTTTCTGAAGGATTGTTGTTGTACAAGAGTCTTGAAATGTGTTTCTGTGAAGGACTGTTGTTGTGTATGAGTTTTTAAATGTGTTTCTTTGAAGCAGTATTGTAGTGCAAGAGTTTTTAAATGTGTTTCTCTAAAGGAGTGTTGTTGTACATGAGTTTTTAAATGTGTTTTTCTGAAGGAATGTTGTTGCACAAGAATCTTGAAATGAGTTTTTCTGAAGGACTGTTGTTGTACAAGAATCTTGAAATGAGTTTTTCTGAAGGACTGTTGTTGTACAAGAGTCTTGAAATGTGTTTCTGTGAAGGACTGTGATTGTGCATGAGTTTTTAAATGCGTTTCTCTGAAGCAGTGTTGTAGTGCAAGAGTTTTGAAATGTGTTTCTTTGAAGCAGTATTGTAGTGCAAGAGTTTTTAAATGTGTTTCTCTAAAGGACTGTTATTGTGCATGAGTTTTTAAATGTGTTTTTCTGAAGGACTGTTGTTGTATAAGTGTCTTGAAATGTGTTTCTCTAAAGGACTGTTGTTGTACAAGAATCTTGAAATGAGTTTTTCTGAAGGATTGTTGTTGTACAAGAGTCTTGAAATGTGTTTCTGTGAAGGACTGTTGTTGTGTATGAGTTTTTAAATGTGTTTCTTTGAAGCAGTATTGTAGTGCAAGAGTTTTTAAATGTGTTTCTCTAAAGGAGTGTTGTTGTACATGAGTTTTTAAATGTGTTTTTCTGAAGGAATGTTGTTGCACAAGAATCTTGAAATGAGTTTTTCTGAAGGACTGTTGTTGTACAAGAATCTTGAAATGAGTTTTTCTGAAGGACTGTTGTTGTACAAGAGTCTTGAAATGTGTTTCTGTGAAGGACTGTGATTGTGCATGAGTTTTTAAATGCGTTTCTCTGAAGCAGTGTTGTAGTGCAAGAGTTTTGAAATGTGTTTCTTTGAAGCAGTATTGTAGTGCAAGAGTTTTTAAATGTGTTTCTCTAAAGGAGTGTTGTTGTACATGAGTTTTTAAATGTGTTTTTCTGAAGGACTGTTGTTGCACAAGAACCTTGAAATGAGTTTTTCTGAAGGACTGTTGTTGTACAAGAATCTTGAAATGAGTTTTTCTGAAGGATTGTTGTTGTACAAGAGTCTTGAAATGTGTTTCTGTGAAGGACTGTTGTTGTGCATGAATTTTTAAATGTGTTTCTCTGAAGCAGTGTTGTAGTGGAAGAGTTTTGAAATGTGTTTCTTTAAAGGACTGTTGTTGTACATGAGTTTTTAAATGTCTTTCTCCGAAGGACTGTTGTTGTACAAGAGTCTTGAAATGTGTTTCTGTGAAGGACTGTTGTTGTGCATGAGTTTTCAAACGTGTTTCTCTGAAGCAGTGTTGTTGTGCAAGAGTTTTTAAATGTGTTTCTCTAAAGGACTGTTGTTGTGCATGAGTTTTTAAATGTCTTTCTCTGAAGGAGTGTTGTTGTAAATGAGTTTTTAAATGTGTTTTTCTGAAGGACTGTTGCTGTACAAGAGTCTTGAAATGAGTTTTTCTGAAGGACTGTTGTTGTACAAGAATCTTGAAATGTGTTTTTCTGAAGGACTGTTGTTGTACAAGAATCTTGAAATGTGTTTTTCTGAAGAACTGTTGTTGTACGAGAGTCTTGAAATGTGTTTCTCTGAAGCAATGTTGTAGTGCAAGAGTTTTTAAATGTGTTTCTCTAAAGGAGTGTTGTTGTACATGAGTTTTTAAATGTGTTTCTCTGAAGGAGTGTTGTTGTGCATGAGTTTTTAAATGTGTTTCTGTGAAGGAGTGTTGTTGTACATGAGTTTTTAAATGTGTTTTTCTGAATTACTGTTATTGTACAAGAGTCTTGAAATGAGTTTTTTTGAAGGACTGTTGTTGTACAAGAATCTTGAAATGTGTTTCTCTGAAGGACTGTTGTTGTGCATGAGTTTTTAAATATGTTTCTCTAAAGGACTGTTGTTGTGCATGAGTTTTTAAATGTGTTTCTCTGAAGGAGTGCTGTTGTACCTGAGTTTTTAAATTTGTTTTTCTGAAGGACTGTTGTTGTACAAGAGTCTTGAAATGAGTTTTTTTGAAGGACTGTTGTTGTCCAAGAATCTTGAAATGTGTTTCTCTGAAGGACTGTTGTTGTGCAAGAGTTTTTAAATGTGTTTCTCTAAAGGACTGTTGTTGTGCATGAGTTTTTAAATGTGTTTCTCTGAAGGAGTGCTGTTGTACCTGAGTTTTTAAATTTGTTTTTCTGAAGGACTGTTGTTGTACAAGAGTCTTGAAATGAGTTTTTCTGAAGGACTTTTGTTGTACAAGAATCTTGAAATGAGTTTTTCTGAAGGACTGTTGTTGTACAAGAGTCTTGAAATGAATTTTTCTGAAGGACTGTTGTTGTACAAAAATCTTGAAATGAGTTTTTCTGAAGGACTGTTGTTGTACAAGAATCTTAAAATGTGTTTTTCTAAAGGACTGTTGTTGTACAAGAATCTTGAAATGTGTTTTTCTGAAGAACTGTTGTTGTACGAGAGTCTTGAAATGTGTTTCTGTGAACGACTGTTGTTGTGCATGAGTTTTTAAATGTGTTTCTCTGAAGCAGTGTTGTTGTGCAAGAGTTTTTAAATGTGTTTCTCTAAAGGCCTGTTGTTGTGCATGAGTTTTTAAATGTCTTTCTCTGAAGGAGTGTTGTTGTAAATTAGTTTTTAAATGTATTTTTCGAAGGACTGTTGTTGTACAAGAGTCTTGAAATGAGTTTTTCTGAAGGACTGTTGTTGTACAAGAATCTTAAAATGTGTTTTTCTAAAGGACTGTTGTTGTACAAGAATCTTGAAATGTGTTTTTCTGAAGAACTGTTGTTGTACGAGAGTCTTGAAATGTGTTTCTGTGAACGACTGTTGTTGTGCATGAGTTTTTAAATGTGTTTCTCTGAAGCAGTGTTGTTGTGCAAGAGTTTTTAAATGTGTTTCTCTAAAGGACTGTTGTTGTACAAGAGTCTTGAAATGAGTTTCTCTGAAGGAGTGTTGTTGTACAAGAGTCTTGAAATGTGTTTCTGTGAAGGACTGTTGTTGTGCATGAGTTTTTAAATGTGTTTCTCTGGAGCAGTGTTGTTGTGCAATAGTTTTTAAATGTGTTTCTGTAAAGGACTGTTGTTGTGCATGAGTTTATAAATGTGTTTCTCTGAAGGAGTGTTGTTGTACATGAGTTTTTAAACGTGTTTTTCTGAAGGACTGTTGTTGTACAAGAGTCTTGAAATGTGTTTCTGTGAAGGACTGTTGTTGTGCATGAGTTTTCAAACGTGTTTCTCTGAAGCAGTGTTGTTGTGCAAGAGTTTTTAAATGTGTTTCTCTAAAGGACTGTTGCTGTACATGAGTCTTGAAATGAGTTTTTCTGAAGGACTGTTGTTGTACAAGAATCTTGAAATGTGTTTTTCTGAAGGACTGTTGTTGTACAAGAATCTTGAAATGTGTTTTTCTGAAGAACTGTTGTTGTACAAGTGTCTTGAAATGTGTTTCTGTGAAGGACTGTTGTTGTGCATGAGTTTTCAAACGTGTTTCTCTGAAGCAGTGCTGTTGTGCAAGAGTTTTTAAATGTGTTTCTCTAAAGGACTGTTGCTGTACATGAGTCTTGAAATGAGTTTTTCTGAAGGACTGTTGTTGTACAAGAATCTTGAAATGAGTTTTTCTGAAGGACTGTTGTTGTACAAGAATCTTAAAATGTGTTTTTCTGAAGGACTGTTGTTGTACAAGAATCTTGAAACGTGTTTTTCTGAATTACTGTTGTTGTACAAGAATCTTAAAATGTGTTTTTCTGAAGGACTGTTGTTGTACAAGAATCTTGAAACGTGTTTTTCTGAAGAACTGTTGTTGTACGAGAGTCTTGAAATGTGTTTCTGTGAAGGACTGTTGTTGTGCATGAGTTTTTAAATGTGTTTCTCTGAAGCAGTGTTGTTGTGCAAGAATTTTTAAATGTATTTCTCTAAAGGACTGTTGTTGTGCATGAGTTTTTAAATGTGTTTCTCTGAAGGAGTGTTGTTGTAAATGAGTTTTTAAATGTATTTTTCTGAAGGACTGTTGTTGTACAAGAGTCTTGAAATGAGTTTTTCTGAAGGACTGTTGTTGTACAAGAATCTTGAAATGTGTTTTTCTGAAGGACTGTTGTTGTACAAGAATCTTGAAATGTGTTTTTCTGAAGAACTGTTGTTGTACGAGAGTCTTGAAATGTGTTTCTCTGAAGCAATGTTGTAGTGCAAGAGTTTTTAAATGTGTTTCTCTGAAGGAGTGTTGTTGCACATGAGTTTCTAAATGTGTTTTTCTGAAGGACTGTTGTTGTACAAGAGTCTTGGAATGAGTTTTTCTGAAGGACTGTTGTTGTACAAGAATTTTGAAATGAGTGTTGTTGCACATGAGTTTCTAAATGTGTTTTTCTGAAGAACTGTTGTTGTACGAGAGTCTTGAAATGTGTTTCTGTGAAGGACTGTGATTGTGCATGGGTTTTTAAATGTGTTTCTCTGAAGCAGTGTTGTAGTGCAAGAGTCTTGAAATGTGTTTCTGTGAAGGACTGTTGTTGTTCATGAGTTTTTAAATGTGTTTCTCTGAAGCAGTGTTGTAGTGCAAGAGTTTTGAAATGAGTTTTTCTGAAGGACTGTTGTTGTACACGAGTCTTGAAATGTGTTTCTGTGAAGGACTGTTATTGTGCATGAGTTTTTAAATGTGTTTTTCTGAAGGACTGTTGTTGTATAAGTGTCTTGAAATGTGTTTCTCTAAAGGACTGTTGTTGTACAAGAATCTTGAAATGAGTTTATCTGAAGGATTGTTGTTGTACAAGAGTCTTGAAATGAGTTTTTCTGAAGGACTGTTGTTGTACACGAGTCGTGAAATGTGTTTCTGTGAAGGACTGTTATTGTGCATGAGTTTTTAAATGTGTTTTTCTGAAGGACTGTTGTTGCACAAGAATCTTGAAATGAGTTTTTCTGAAGGACTGTTGTTGTACAAGAATCTTGAAATGAGTTTTTCTGAAGGATTGTTGTTGTACAAGAGTCTTGAAATATGTTTCTGTGAAGGACTGTTGTTGTGCATGAATTTTTAAATGTGTTTCTCTGAAGCAGTGTTGTAGTGGAAGAGTTTTGAAATGTGTTTCTTTAAAGGACTGTTGTTGTACATGAGTTTTTAAATGTCTTTCTCTGAAGGACTGTTGTTGTACAAGAGTCTTGAAATGTGTTTCTGTGAAGGACTGTTGTTGTACAAGAATCTTGAAATGTGTTTTTCTGTTGTTGTAAATGAGTTTTTAAATGTGTTTTTCTGAAGGACTGTTGCTGTACAAGAGTCTTGAAATGAGTTTTTCTGAAGGACTGTTGTTGTACAAGAATCTTGAAATGTGTTTTTCTGAAGGACTGTTGTTGTACAAGAATCTTGAAATGTGTTTTTCTGAAGAACTGTTGTTGTACGAGAGTCTTGAAATGTGTTTCTCTGAAGCAATGTTGTAGTGCAAGAGTTTTTAAATGTGTTTCTCTAAAGGAGTGTTGTTGTACATGAGTTTTTAAATGTGTTTCTCTGAAGGAGTGTTGTTGTGCATGAGTTTTTAAATGTGTTTCTGTGAAGGAGTGTTGTTGTACATGAGTTTTTAAATGTGTTTTTCTGAATTACTGTTATTGTACAAGAGTCTTGAAATGAGTTTTTTTGAAGGACTGTTGTTGTACAAGAATCTTGAAATGTGTTTCTCTGAAGGACTGTTGTTGTGCATGAGTTTTTAAATATGTTTCTCTAAAGGACTGTTGTTGTGCATGAGTTTTTAAATGTGTTTCTCTGAAGGAGTGCTGTTGTACCTGAGTTTTTAAATTTGTTTTTCTGAAGGACTGTTGTTGTACAAGAGTCTTGAAATGAGTTTTTTTGAAGGACTGTTGTTGTACAAGAATCTTGAAATGTGTTTCTCTGAAGGACTGTTGTTGTGCAAGAGTTTTTAAATGTGTTTCTCTAAAGGACTGTTGTTGTGCATGAGTTTTTAAATGTGTTTCTCTGAAGAAGTGCTGTTGTACCTGAGTTTTTAAATTTGTTTTTCTGAAGGACTGTTGTTGTACAAGAGTCTTGAAATGAGTTTTTCTGAAGGACTTTTGTTGTACAAGAATCTTGAAATGAGTTTTTCTGAAGGACTGTTGTTGTACAAGAGTCTTGAAATGAATTTTTCTGAAGGACTGTTGTTGTACAAGAATCTTGAAATGAGTTTTTCTGAAGAACTGTTTTTGTACGAGAGTCTTGAAATGTGTTTCTGTGAAGGACTGTTGTTGTGCATGAGTTTTCAAACGTGTTTCTCTGAAGCAGTGTTGTTGTGCAAGAGTTTTTAAATGTGTTTCTCTAAAGGCCTGTTGTTGTGCATGAGTTTTTAAATGTCTTTCTCTGAAGGAGTGTTGTTGTAAATGAGTTTTTAAATGTATTTTTCTGAAGGACTGTTGTTGTACAAGAGTCTTGAAATGAGTTTTTCTGAAGGACTGTTGTTGTACAAGAATCTTAAAATGTGTTTTTCTAAAGGACTGTTGTTGTACAAGAATCTTGAAATGTGTTTTTCTGAAGAACTGTTGTTGTACGAGAGTCTTGAAATGTGTTTCTGTGAACCACTGTTGTTGTGCATGAGTTTTTAAATGTGTTTCTCTGAAGCAGTGTTGTTGTGCAAGAGTTTTTAAATGTGTTTCTCTAAAGGACTGTTGTTGTACAAGAGTCTTGAAATGAGTTTCTCTGAAGGAGTGTTGTTGTACAAGAGTCTTGAAATGTGTTTCTGTGAAGGACTGTTGTTGTGCATGAGTTTTTAAATGTGTTTCTCTGGAGCAGTGTTGTTGTGCAATAGTTTTTAAATGTGTTTCTGTAAAGGACTGTTGTTGTGCATGAGTTTATAAATGTGTTTCTCTGAACTAGTGTTGTTGTACATGAGTTTTTAAATGTGTTTTTCTGAAGGACTGTTGTTGTACAAGAGTCTTGAAATGTGTTTCTGTGAAGGACTGTTGTTGTGCATGAGTTTTCAAACGTGTTTCTCTGAAGCAGTGTTGTTGTGCAAGAGTTTTTAAATGTGTTTCTCTAAAGGACTGTTGCTGTACATGAGTCTTGAAATGAGTTTTTCTGAGGGACTGTTGTTGTACAAGAATCTTGAAATGTGTTTTTCTGAAGGACTGTTGTTGTACAAGAATCTTGAAATGTGTTTTTCTGAAGAACTGTTGTTGTACGAGAGTCTTGAAATGTGTTTCTGTGAACGACTGTTGTTGTGCATGAGTTTTTAAATGTGTTTCTCTGAAGCAGTGTTGTTGTGCAAGAGTTTTTAAATGTGTTTCTCTAAAGGACTGTTGCTGTACATGAGTCTTGAAATGAGTTTTTCTGAAGGACTGTTGTTGTACAAGAATCTTGAAATGAGTTTTTCTGAAGGACTGTTGTTGTACAAGAATCTTAAAATGTGTTTTTCTGAAGGACTGTTGTTGTACAAGAATCTTGAAACGTGTTTTTCTGAAGAACTGTTGTTGTACGAGAGTCTTGAAATGTGTTTCTGTGAAGGACTGTTGTTGTGCATGAGTTTTTAAATGTGTTTCTCTGAAGCAGTGTTGTTGTGCAAGAATTTTTAAATGTGTTTCTCTAAAGGACTGTTGTTGTGCATGAGTTTTTAAATGTGTTTCTCTGAAGGAGTGTTGTTGTACAAGAGTCTTGAAATGTGTTTTTCTGAAGAACTGTTGTTGTGCATGAGTTTTTAAATGTGTTTCTCTGGAGCAGTGTTGTTGTAAATGAGTTTTCTAATGTGTTTTTCTGAAGGACTGTTGCTGTACAAGTGTCTTGAGATGAGTTTTTCTGAAGGACTGTTGTTGTACAAGAATCTTGAAATGTGTTTTTCTGAAGAACTGTTGTTGTACGAGAGTCTTGAAATGTGTTTCTGTGAAGGACTGTTGTTGTGCATGAGTTTTTAAATGTGTTTCTCTGAAGCAGTGTTGTTGTGCAAGAGTTTTTAAATGTGTTTCTCTAAAGGACTGTTGTTGTGCATGAGTTTTTAAATGTGTTCCTCTGAAGGAGTGTTGTTGTACAAGAGTCTTGAAATGTGTTTCTGTGAAGGACTGTTGTTGTGCATGAGTTTTTAAATGTGTTTCTCTGAAGCAGTGTTGTTGTGCAAGAGTTTTTAAATGTGTTTCTCTAAAGGACTGTTGTTGTGCATGAGTTTTTAAATGTGTTCTTTTGAAGGAGTGTTGTTGTACAAGAGTCTTGAAATGTGTTTCTGTGAAGGACTGTTGTTGTGCATGAGTTTTTAAATGTGTTTCTCTGGAGCAGTGTTGTTGTGCAAGAGTTTTTAAATGTGTTTCTCTAAAGGACTGTTGTTGTGCATGAGTTTTTAAATGTGTTCCTCTGAAGGAGTGTTGTTGTACAAGAGTCTTGAAATGTGTTTCTGTGAAGGACTGTTGTTGTGCATGAGTTTTTAAATGTGTTTCTCTGGAGCAGTGTTGTTGTGCAAGAGTTTTTAAATGTGTTTCTCTAAAGGACTGTTGTTGTGCATGAGTTTTTAAATGTGTTTCTCTGAAGGAGTGGTGTTGTACATGAGTTTTTAAATGTGTTTTTCTGAAGGACTGTTGTTGTAGAAGAGTCTTGAAATAAGTTTTTCTGAAGGACTGTTGTTGTACAAGAATCTTGAAATGAGTTTTTCTGAAGAACTGTTGTTGTACGAGAGAATCTTGAAATGAATTTTTCTGAAGAACTGTTGTTGTACGAGAGTCTTGAAATGTGTTTCTGTGAAGGACTGTTGTTGTGCATGAGTTTTTAAATGTGTTTCTCTGAAGCAGTGTTGTTGTGCAAGAGTTTTTAAATGTGTTTCTCTAAAGGACTGTTGTTGTGCATGAGTTTTTAAATGTGTTCCTCTGAAGGAGTGTTGTTGTACAAGAGTCTTGAAATGTGTTTCTGTGAAGGACTGTTGTTGTGCATGAGTTTTTAAATGTGTTTCTCTGGAGCAGTGTTGTTGTGCAAGAGTTTTTAAATGTGTTTCTCTAAAGGACTGTTGTTGTGCATGAGTTTTTAAATGTGTTTCTCTGAAGGAGTGGTGTTGTACATGAGTTTTTAAATGTGTTTTTCTGAAGGACTGTTGTTGTAGAAGAGTCTTGAAATAAGTTTTTCTGAAGGACTGTTGTTGTACAAGAATCTTGAAATGAGTTTTTCTGAAGAACTGTTGTTGTACGAGAGCCTTGAAATGTGTTTCTCTGAAGGACTGTTGTTGTGCATGAGTTTTTAAATGTGTTTCTCTGAAGCAGTGTTGTAGTGCAAGAGTTTTTAAATGTGTTTCTCTAATGGACTGTTGTTGTACATGAGTTTTTAAATGTGTTTCTCTGAAGGAGTGTTGTTGTACATGAGTTTTTAAATGTGTTTTTCTGAAGGACTGTTGTTGTACAAGAGTCTTGAAATGAGTTTTTCTGAAGGACTGTTGCTGTACAAGAATCTTGAAATGAGTTTTTCTGAAGGACTGTTGTTGTACAAGAGTCTTGAAATGAGTTTTTCTGAAGGGCTGTTGTTGTACAAGAATTTTGAAATGAGTTTTTCTGAAGAACTGTTGTTGTACGAGAGTCTTGAAATGTGTTTCTGTGAAGGACTGTTGTTGTAGATGGGTTTTGAAATGTGTTTCTCTGAAGGAGTGTTGTTGTGCAAGAATTTTTAAATGTGTTTCTCTAAAGGACTGTTGTTGTGCATGAGTTTTTAAATGTGTTTCTCTGAAGGAGTGTTGTTGTACAAGAGTCTTGAAATGTGTTTTTCTGAAGAACTGTTGTTGTGCATGAGTTTTTAAATGTGTTTCTCTGGAGCAGTGTTGTTGTGCAAGAGTTTTTAAATGTGTTTCTCTAAAGGACTGTTGTTGTGCATGCGTTTTTAAATGTGTTTCTCTGAAGGAGTGGTGTTGTACATGAGTTTTTAAATGTGTTTTTCTGAAGGACTGTTGTTGTAGAAGAGTCTTGAAATGAGTTTTTCTGAAGGACTGTTGTTGTACAAGAATCTTGAAATGAGTTTTTCTGAAGAACTGTTGTTGTACGAGAGCCTTGAGATGTGTTTCTCTGAAGGACTGTTGTTGTGCATGAGTTTTTAAATGTGTTTCTCTGAAGCAGTGTTGTTGTGCAAGAGTTTTTAAATGTGTTTCTCTAATGGACTGTTGTTGTGCATGAGTTTTTAAATGTGTTTCTCTGAAGGAGTGTTGTTGTACATGAGTTTTTAAATGTGTTTTTCTGAAGGACCGTTGTTGTACAAGAGTCTTGAAATAAGTTTTTCTGAAGGACTGTTGCTGTACAAGACTCTTGAAATGAGTTTTTCTGAATAACTGTTGTTATACAAGAGTCTTGAAATGAGTTTTTCTGAAGGACTGTTGTTGTACAAGAATTTTGAAATGAGTTTTTCTGAAGAACTGTTGTTGTACGAGAGTCTTGAAATGTGTTTCTGTGAAGGACTGTTGTTGTAGATGGGTTTTGAAATGTGTTTCTCTGAAGGAGTGTTGTTGTACATGAGTTTCTAAATGTGTTTTTCTGAAGGACTGTTGTTGTACAAGAGTCTTGAAATGAGTTTTTCTGAAATACTGTCGTTGTACAAGAGTCTTGAAATGTGCCTCTGTGAAGGACTGTGATTGTGCATAAGTTTTTAAATGTGTTTCTCTGAAGCAGTGTTGTAGTGCAAGAGTTTTGAAATGTGCTTCTCTAAAGGACTGTTGTTGTACAAGAATCTTGAAATGAGTTTTTCTGAAGGATTGTTGTTGTACAAGAGTCTTGAAATGTGTTTCTGTGAAGGACTGTTGTTGTGCATGAGTTTTTAAATGTGTTTCTCTGAAGCAGTGTTGTAGTGCAAGAGTTTTGAAATGTGTTTCTCTAAAGGACTGTTGTTGTACAAGAATCTTGAAATGAGTTTTTCTGAAGGATTGTTGTTGTACAAGAGTCTTGAAATGTGTTTCTGTGAAGGACTGTTGTTGTTCATGAGTTTTTAAATGTGTTTCTCTGAAGCAGTGTTGTAGTGCAAGAGTTTTGAAATGAGTTTTTCTGAAGGACTGTTGTTGTACAAGAGTCTTGAAATGTGTTTCTGTGAAGGACTGTTATTGTGCATGAGTTTTTAAATGTGTTTTTCTGAAGGACTGTTGTTGTATAAGTGTCTTGAAATGTGTTTCTCTAAAGGACTGTTGTTGTACAAGAATCTTGAAATCAGTTTTTCTGAAGGATTGTTGTTGTACAAGAGTCTTGAAATGAGTTTTTCTGAAGGACTGTTGCTGTACAAGAATCTTGAAATGAGTTTTTCTGAAGGACTGTTGTTGTACAAGAGTCTTGAAATGAGTTTTTCTGAAGGGCTGTTGTTGTACAAGAATTTTGAAATGAGTTTTTCTGAAGAACTGTTGTTGTACGAGAGTCTTGAAATGTGTTTCTGTGAAGGACTGTTGTTGTAGATGGGTTTTGAAATGTGTTTCTCTGAAGGAGTGTTGTTGTGCAAGAATTTTTAAATGTGTTTCTCTAAAGGACTGTTGTTGTGCATGAGTTTTTAAATGTGTTTCTCTGAAGGAGTGTTGTTGTACAAGAGTCTTGAAATGTGTTTTTCTGAAGAACTGTTGTTGTGCATGAGTTTTTAAATGTGTTTCTCTGGAGCAGTGTTGTTGTGCAAGAGTTTTTAAATGTGTTTCTCTAATGGACTGTTGTTGTGCATGAGTTTTTAAATGTGTTTCTCTGAAGGAGTGTTGTTGTACATGAGTTTTTAAATGTGTTTTTCTGAAGGACTGTTGTTGTACAAGAGTCTTGAAATGAGTTTTTCTGAAGGACTGTTGCTGTACAAGAATCTTGAAATGAGTTTTTCTGAAGGACTGTTGTTGTACAAGAGTCTTGAAATGAGTTTTTCTGAAGGACTGTTGTTGTACAAGAATTTTGAAATGAGTTTTTCTGAAGAACTGTTGTTGTAGGAGAGTCTTGAAATTTGTTTCTGTGAAGGACTGTTGTTGTAGATGGGTTTTGAAATGTGCTTCTCTGAAGGAGTGTTGTTGTACATGAGTTCCTAAATGTGTTTTTCTGAAGGACTGTTGTTGTACAAGAGTCTTGAAATGAGTTTTTCTGAAGGACTGTTGTTGTACAAGAATCTTGAAATGTGTTTTTCTGAAGGACTGTTGTTGTATAAGTGTCTTGAAATGTGTTTCTCTAAAGGACTGTTGTTGTACAAGAATCTTGAAATGAGTTTTTCTGAAGGATTGTTGTTGTACAAGAGTCTTGAAATGTGTTTCTGTGAAGGACTGTTGTTGTGCATGAGTTTTTAAATGTGTTTCTTTGAAGCAGTATTGTAGTGCAAGAGTTTTTAAATGTGTTTATCTAAAGGAGTGTTGTTGTACATGAGTTTTTAAATGTGTTTTTCTGAAGGACTGTTGTTGCACAAGAATCTTGAAGTGAGTTTTTCTGAAGGACTGTTGTTGTACAAGAATCTTGAAATGAGTTTTTCTGAAGGACTGTTGTTGTACAAGAGTCTTGAAATGTGTTTCTGTGAAGGACTGTGATTGTGCATGAGTTTTTAAATGTGTTTCTCTGAAGCAGTGTTGTAGTGGAAGAGTTTTGAAATGTGTTTCTCTAAAGGACTGTTGTTGTACATGAGTTTTTAAATGTCTTTCTCTGAAGGACTGTTGTTGTACAAGAGTCTTGAAATGTGTTTCTGTGAAGGACTGTTGTTGTGCAAGAGTTTTTAAATGTGTTTCTCTAAAGGACTGTTGTTGTGCATGAGTTTTTAAATGTCTTTCTCTGAAGGAGTGTTGTTGTAAATGAGTTTTTAAATGTGTTTTTCTGAAGGACTGTTGTTGTACAAGAATCTTGAAATGAGTTTTTCTGAAGGACTGTTGCTGTACAAGAATCTTGAAATGAGTTTTTCTGAAGGACTGTTGCTGTACAAGAATCTTGAAATGAGTTTTTCTGAAGGACTGTTGTTGTAGAAGAGTCTTGAAATGAGTTTTTCTGAAGGACTGTTGTTGTACAAGAATCTTGAAATGAGTTTTTCTGAAGAACTGTTGCTGTACAAGAATCTTGAAATGAGTTTTTCTGAAGGACTGTTGCTGTACAAGAATCTTGAAATGAGTTTTTCTGAAGGACTGTTGTTGTACAAGAGTCTTGAAATGAGTTTTTCTGAAGGACTGTTGTTGTACAAGAATCTTGAAATGAGTTTTTCTGAAGAACTGTTGTTGTACGAGAGCCTTGAAATGTGTTTCTCTGAAGGACTGTTGTTGTAGATGGGTTTTGAAATGTGTTTCTCTGAAGGAGTGTTGTTGTACATGAGTTTTTAAATGTGTTTTTCTGAAGGACTGTTGTTGTACAAGAGTCTTGAAATGAGTTTTTCTGAAGGACTGTTGTTGTACAAGAATCTTGAAATGAGTTTTTCTGAAGGACTGTTGCTGTACAAGAATCTTGAAATGAGTTTTTCTGAAGGACTGTTGCTGTACAAGAATCTTGAAATGAGTTTTTCTGAAGGACTGTTGTTGTAGAAGAGTCTTGAAATGAGTTTTTCTGAAGGACTGTTGTTGTACAAGAATCTTGAAATGAGTTTTTCTGAAGAACTGTTGTTGTACGAGAGCCTTGAAATGTGTTTCTCTGAAGGACTGTTGTTGTGCATGAGTTTTTAAATGTGTTTCTCTGAAGCAGTGTTGTTGTGCAGGAGTTTTTAAATGTGTTTCTCTAATTTACTGTTGTTGTGCATGAGTTTTTAAATGTGTTTCTCTGAAGGAGTGTTGTTGTACATGAGTTTTTAAATGTGTTTTTCTGAAGGACTGTTGTTGTACAAGAGTCTTGAAATGAGTTTTTCTGAAGGACTGTTGCTGTACCAGAATCTTGAAATGAGTTTTTCTGAAGGACTGTTGTTGTACAAGAGTCTTGCAATGAGTTTTTCTGAAGGACTGTTGTTGTACAAGAATTTTGAAATGAGTTTTTCTGAAGAACTGTTATTGTACGAGAGTCTTGAAATTTGTTTCTGTGAAGGACTGTTGTTGTAGATATGTTTTGAAATGTGTTTCTCTGAAGGAGTGTTGTTGTACATGAGTTTCTAAATGTGTTTTTCTGAAGGACTGTTGTTGTACAAGAGTCTTGAAATGAGTTTTTCTGAAGGACTGTTGTTGTACAAGAGTCTTGACATGTGTTTCTGTGAAGGACTGTGATTGTGCATGAGTTTTTAAATGTGTTTCTCTGAAGCAGTGTTGTAGTGCAAGAGTTTTGAAATGTGTTTCTCTAAAGGACTGTTGTTTTACAAGAATCTTGAAATGAGTTTTTCTGAATAATTGTTGTTGTACAAGAGTCTTGAAATGTGTTTCTGTGAAGGACTGTTGTTGTGCATGAGTTTTTAAATGTCTTTCTCTGAAGCAGTGTTGTAGTGCAAGAGTTTTGAAATGAGTTTTTCTGAAGGACTGTTGTTGTACACGAGTCTTGAAATGTGTTTCTGTGAAGGACTGTTATTGTGCATGAGTTTTTAAATGTGTTTTTCTGAAGGACTGTTGTTGTGCATGAGTTTTTAAATGTCTTTCTCTGAAGGAGTGTTGTTGTAAATGAGTTTTTAAATGTGTTTTTCTGAAGGACTGTTGTTGTACAAGAATCTTGAAATGAGTTTTTCTGAAGGACTGTTGCTGTACAAGAATCTTGAAATGAGTTTTTCTGAAGGACTGTTGCTGTACAAGAATCTTGAAAAGAGTTTTTCTGAAGGACTGTTGTTGTAGAAGAGTCTTGAAATGAGTTTTTCTGAAGGACTGTTGTTGTACAAGAATCTTGAAATGAGTTTTTCTGAAGAACTGTTGCTGTACAAGAATCTTGAAATGAGTTTTTCTGAAGGACTGTTGCTGTACAAGAATCTTGAAATGAGTTTTTCTGAAGGACTGTTGTTGTAGAAGAGTCTTGAAATGAGTTTTTCTGAAGGACTGTTGTTGTACAAGAATCTTGAAATGAGTTTTTCTGAAGAACTGTTGTTGTACGAGAGCCTTGAAATGTGTTTCTCTGAAGGACTGTTGTTGTAGATGGGTTTTGAAATGTGTTTCTCTGAAGGAGTGTTGTTGTACATGAGTTTCTAAATGTGTTTTTCTGAAGGACTGTTGTTGTACAAGAGTCTTGAAATGAGTTTTTCTGAAGGACTGTTGTTGTACAAGAATCTTGAAATGAGTTTTTCTGAAGGACTGTTGCTGTACAAGAATCTTGAAATGAGTTTTTCTGAAGGACTGTTGCTGTACAAGAATCTTGAAATGAGTTTTTCTGAAGGACTGTTGTTGTAGAAGAGTCTTGAAATGAGTTTTTCTGAAGGACTGTTGTTGTACAAGAATCTTGAAATGAGTTTTTCTGAAGAACTGTTGTTGTACGAGAGCCTTGAAATGTGTTTCTCTGAAGGACTGTTGTTGTGCATGAGTTTTTAAATGTGTTTCTCTGAAGCAGTGTTGTTGTGCAGGAGTTTTTAAATGTGTTTCTCTAATTTACTGTTGTTGTGCATGAGTTTTTAAATGTGTTTCTCTGAAGGAGTGTTGTTGTACATGAGTTTTTAAATGTGTTTTTCTGAAGGACTGTTGTTGTACAAGAGTCTTGAAATGAGTTTTTCTGAAGGACTGTTGCTGTACCAGAATCTTGAAATGAGTTTTTCTGAAGGACTGTTGTTGTACAAGAGTCTTGCAATGAGTTTTTCTGAAGGACTATTGTTGTACAAGAATTTTGAAATGAGTTTTTCTGAAGAACTGTTATTGTACGAGAGTCTTGAAATTTGTTTCTGTGAAGGACTGTTGTTGTAGATATGTTTTGAAATGTGTTTCTCTGAAGGAGTGTTGTTGTACATGAGTTTCTAAATGTGTTTTTCTGAAGGACTGTTGTTGTACAAGAGTCTTGAAATGAGTTTTTCTGAAGGACTGTTGTTGTACAAGAGTCTTGACATGTGTTTCTGTGAAGGACTGTGATTGTGCATGAGTTTTTAAATGTGTTTCTCTGAAGCAGTGTTGTAGTGCAAGAGTTTTGAAATGTGTTTCTCTAAAGGACTGTTGTTTTACAAGAATCTTGAAATGAGTTTTTCTGAATAATTGTTGTCAAGAGTCTTGAAATGTGTTTCTGTGAAGGACTGTTGTTGTGCATGAGTTTTTAAATGTCTTTCTCTGAAGCAGTGTTGTAGTGCATGAGTTTTGAAATGAGTTTTTCTGAAGGACTGTTGTTGTACACGAGTCTTGAAATGTGTTTCTGTGAAGGACTGTTATTGTGCATGAGTTTTTAAATGTGTTTTTCTGAAGGACTGTTGTTGTATAAGTGTCTTGAAATGTGTTTCTCTAAAGGACTGTTGTTGTACAAGAATCTTGAAATGAGTTTTTCTGAATAATTGTTGTTCTACAAGAGTCTTGAAATGTGTTTCTGTGAAGGACTGTTGTTGTGCATGAGTTTTTAAATGTGTTTCTCTGAAGTAGTGTTGTTGTACATGAGTTTTTAAATGTGTTTTTCTGAAGGACTGTTGTTGTACAAGAGTCTTGAAATGAGTTTTTCTGAAGGACTGTTGCTGTACAAGAATCTTGAAATGAGTTTTTCTGAAGGACTGTTGTTGTACAAGAGTCTTGAAATGAGTTTTTCTGAAGGACTGTTGTTGTACAAGAATTTTGAAATGAGTTTTTCTGAAGAACTGTTGTTGTACAAGAGCCTTGAAATGAGTTTTTCTGAAGAACTGTTGTTGTACGAGAGCCTTGAAATGTGTTTCTCTGAAGGACTGTTGTTGTGCATGAGTTTTTAAATGTGTTTCTCTGAAGCAGTGTTGTAGTGCAAGAGTTTTTAAATGTGTTTCTCTAATGGACTGTTGTTGTGCATGAGTTTTTAAATGTGTTTCTCTGAAGGAGTGTTGTTGTACATGAGTTTTTAAATGTGTTTTTCTGAAGGACTGTTGTTGTACAAGAGTCTTGAAATGAGTTTTTCTGAAGGACTGTTGCTGTACAAGAATATTGAAATGAGTTTTTCTGAAGGACTGTTGTTGTACAAGAGTCTTGAAATGAGTTTTTCTGAAGGACTGTTGTTGTACAAGGATTTTGAAATGAGTTTTTCTGAAGAACTGTTGTTGTACGAGAGTCTTGAAATTTGTTTCTGTGAAGGACTGTTGTTGTAGATGGGTTTTGAAATGTGTTTCTCTGAAGGAGTGTTGTTGTACATGAGTTTCTAAATGTGTTCTTCTGAAGGACTGTTGTTGTATAAGTGTCTTGAAATGTGTTTCTCTAAAGGACTGTTGTTGTACAAGAATCTTGAAATGAGTTTTTCTGAAGGATTGTTGTTGTACAAGAGTCTTGAAATGTGTTTCTGTGAAGGACTGTTGTTGTGCATGAGTTTTAAATGTGTTTCTTTGAAGCAGTATTGTAGTGCAAGAGTTTTTAAATGTGTTTCTCTAAAGGAGTGTTGTTGTACATGAGTTTTTAAATGTGTTTTGCTGAAGGACTGTTGTTGCACAAGAATCTTGAAATGAGTTTTTCTGAAGGACTGTTGTTGTACAAGAATCTTGAAATGAGTTTTTCTGAAGGACTGTTGTACAAGAGTCTTGAAATGTGTTTCTGTGAAGGACTGTGATTGTGCATGAGTTTTTAAATGTGTTTCTCTGAAGCAGTGTTGTAGTGCAAGAGTTTTGAAATGTGTTTCTCTAAAGGACTGTTGTTGTACAAGAATCTTGAAATGAGTTTTTCTGAAGGATTGTTGTTGTACAAGAGTCTTGAAATGTGTTTCTGTGAAGGACTGTTGTTGTGCATGAATTTTTAAATGTGTTTCTCTGAAGCAGTGTTGTAGTGGAAGAGTTTTGAAATGTGTTTCTCTAAAGGACTGTTGTTGTACATGAGTTTTTAAATGTCTTTCTCTGAAGGACTGTTGTTGTACAAGAGTCTTGAAATGTGTTTCTGTGAAGGACTGTTGTTGTGCATGAGTTTTCAAACGTGTTTCTCTGAAGCAGTGTTGTTGTGCAAGAGTTTTTAAATGTGTTTCTCTAAAGGACTGTTGTTGTGCATGAGTTTTTAAATGTCTTTCTCTGAAGGAGTGTTGTTGTAAATGAGTTTTTAAATGTGTTTTTCTGAAGGACTGTTGCTGTACAAGAGTCTTGAAATGAGTTTTTCTGAAGGACTGTTGTTGTACAAGAATCTTGAAATGTGTTTTTCTGAAGGACTGTTGTTGTATAAGTGTCTTGAAATGTGTTTCTCTAAAGGACTGTTGTTGTACAAGAATCTTGAAATGAGTTTTTCTGAATAATTGTTGTTCTACAAGAGTCTTGAAATGTGTTTCTGTGAAGGACTGTTGTTGTGCATGAGTTTTTAAATGTGTTTCTCTGAAGTAGTGTTGTTGTACATGAGTTTTTAAATGTGTTTTTCTGAAGGACTGTTGTTGTACAAGAGTCTTGAAATGAGTTTTTCTGAAGGACTGTTGCTGTACAAGAATCTTGAAATGAGTTTTTCTGAAGGACTGTTGTTGTACAAGTGTCTTGAAATGAGTTTTTCTGAAGGACTGTTGTTGTACAAGAATTTTGAAATGAGTTTTTCTGAAGAACTGTTGTTGTACAAGAGTCTTGAAATGAGTTTTTCTGAAGAACTGTTGTTGTACGAGAGTCTTGAAATTTGTTTCTGTGAAGGACTGTTGTTGTGGATGGGTTTTGAAATGTGTTTCTCTGAAGGAGTGTTGTTGTACATGAGTTTCTAAATGTGTTTTTCTGAAGGACTGTTGTTGTATAAGTGTCTTGAAATGTGTTTCTCTAAAGGACTGTTGTTGTACAAGAATCTTGAAATGAGTTTTTCTGAAGGATTGTTGTTGTACAAGAGTCTTGAAATGTGTTTCTGTGAAGGACTGTTGTTGTGCATGAGTTTTAAATGTGTTTCTCTGAAGGAGTATTGTTGTACATGAGTTTTTAAATGTGTTTTTCTGAAGGACTGTTGTTGTACAAGAGTCTTGAAATGAGTTTTTCTGAAGGACTGTTGCTGTACAAGAATATTGAAATGAGTTTTTCTGAAGGACTGTTGTTGTACAAGAGTCTTGAAATGAGTTTTTCTGAAGGACTATTGTTGTACAAGAGTCTTGAAATGTGTTTCTGTGAAGGACTGTTATTGTGCATGAATTTTTAAATGTGTTTTTCTGAAGGACTGTTGTTGTATAAGTGTCTTGAAATGTGTTTCTCTAAAGGACTGTTGTTGTACAAGAGTCTTGAAATGAGTTTCTGTGAAGGACTGTTGTTGTGCATGAGTTTTAAATGTGTTTCTCTGAAGGAGTATTGTTGTACATGAGTTTTTAAATGTGTTTTTCTGAAGGACTGTTGTTGTACAAGAGTCTTGAAATGAGTTTCTCTGAAGGACTGTTGTTGTACAAGAGTCTTGAAATGAGTTTCTCTGAAGGACTGTTGTTGTATAAGTGTCTTGAAATGTGTTTCTCTAAAGGACTGTTGTTGTACAAGAATCTTGAAATGAGTTTTTCTGAAGGATTGTTGTTGTACAAGAGTCTTGAAATGTGTTTCTGTGAAGGACTGTTGTTGTGCATGAGTTTTAAATGTGTTTCTCTGAAGGAGTGTTGTTGTACATGAGTTTTTAAATGTGTTTTTCTGAAGGACTGTTGTTGTACAAGAGTCTTGAAATGTGTTTCTCTGAAGGAGTGTTGTTGTACATGAGTTTTTAAATGTGTTTTTCTGAAGGACTGTTGTTGTATAAGTGTCTTGAAATGTGTTTCTCTAAAGGACTGTTGTTGTACAAGAATCTTGAAATGAGTTTTTCTGAAGGATTGTTGTTGTACAAGAGTCTTGAAATGTGTTTCTGTGAAGGACTGTTGTTGTGCATGAGTTTTAAATGTGTTTCTCTGAAGGAGTATTGTTGTACATGAGTTTTTAAATGTGTTTTTCTGAAGGACTGTTGTTGTACAAGAGTCTTGAAATGAGTTTCTCTGAAGGACTGTTGTTGTACAAGAGTCTTGAAATGAGTTTTTCTGAAGGACTGTTGTTGTACAAGAATATTGAAATGAGTTTTTCTGAAGGACTGTTGTTGTACAAGAGTCTTGAAATGTGTTTCTGTGAAGGACTGTTGTTGTGCATGAGTTTTTAAATGTGTTTCTCTGAAGGAGTATTGTTGTACATGAGTTTTTAAATGTGTTTTTCTGAAGGACTGTTGTTGTACAAGAGTCTTGAAATGAGTTTTTCTGAAGGACTGTTGCTGTACAAGAATATTGAAATGAGTTTTTCTGAAGGACTGTTGTTGTACAAGAGTCTTGAAATGAGTTTTTCTGAAGGACTATTGTTGTACAAGAATTTTGAAATGAGTTTTTCTGAAGAACTGTTGTTGTACGAGAGTCTTGAAATTTGTTTCTGTGAAGGACTGTTGTTGTAGATGGGTTTTGAAATGTGTTTCTCTGAAGGAGTGTTGTTGTACATGAGTTTCTAAATGTGTTTTTCTGAAGGACTGTTGTTGTATAAGTGTCTTGAAATGTGTTTCTCTAAAGGACTGTTGTTGTACAAGAATCTTGAAATGAGTTTTTCTGAAGGATTGTTGTTGTACAAGAGTCTTGAAATGTGTTTCTGTGAAGGACTGTTGTTGTGCATGAGTTTTAAATGTGTTTCTTTGAAGCAGTATTGTAGTGCAAGAGTTTTTAAATGTGTTTCTCTAAAGGAGTGTTGTTGTACATGAGTTTTTAAATGTGTTTTTCTGAAGGACTGTTGTTGCACAAGAATCTTGAAATGAGTTTTTCTGAATTACTGTTGTTGTACAAGAATCTTGAAATGAGTTTTTCTGAAGGACTGTTGTTGTACAAGAGTCTTGAAATGTGTTTCTGTGAAGGACTGTTATTGTGCATGAATTTTTAAATGTGTTTTTCTGAAGGACTGTTGTTGTATAAGTGTCTTGAAATGTGTTTCTCTAAAGGACTGTTGTTGTACAAGAATCTTGAAATCAGTTTTTCTGAAGGATTGTTGTTGTACAAGAGTCTTGAAATGTGTTTCTGTGAAGGACTGTTGTTGTGCATGAGTTTTTAAATGTGTTTCTCTGAAGGAGTGTTGTTGTACATGAGTTTTTAAATGTGTTTTTCTGAAGGACTCTTGTTGTACAAGAGTCTTGAAATGAGTTTTTCTGAAGGACTGTTGCTGTACAAGAATCTTGAAATGAGTTTTTCTGAAGGACTGTCGTTGTACAAGAGTCTTGAAATGAGTTTTTCTGAAGGACTGTTGTTGTACAAGAATTTTGAAATGAGTTTTTCTGAAGAACTGTTGTTGTACGAGAGTCTTGAAATTTGTTTCTGTGAAGGACTGTTGTTGTAGATGGGTTTTGAAATGTGCTTCTCTGAAGGAGTGTTGTTGTACATGAGTTTCTAAATGTGTTTTTCTGAAGGACTGTTGTTGTACAAGAGTCTTGAAATGAGTTTTTCTGAAGGACTGTTGTTGTACAAGAATCTTGAAATGTGTTTTTCTGAAGGACTGTTGTTGTATAAGTGTCTTGAAATGTGTTTCTCTAAAGGACTGTTGTTGTACAAGAATCTTGAAATGAGTTTTTCTGAAGGATTGTTGTTGTACAAGAGTCTTGAAATGTGTTTCTGTGAAGGACTGTTGTTGTGCATGAGTTTTTAAATGTGTTTCTTTGAAGCAGTATTGTAGTGCAAGAGTTTTTAAATGTGTTTCTCTAAAGGACTGTTGTTGTACATGAGTTTTTAAATGCGTTTTTCTGAAGGACTGTTGTTGCACAAGAATCTTGAAGTGAGTTTTTCTGAAGGACTGTTGTTGTACAAGAATCTTGAAATGAGTTTTTCTGAAGGATTGTTGTTGTACAAGAGTCTTGAAATGTGTTTCTGTGAAGGGCTGTTGTTGTGCATGAATTTTTAAATGTGTTTCTCTGAAGCAGTGTTGTAGTGGAAGAGTTTTGAAATGTGTTTCTCTAAAGGACTGTTGTTGTACATGAGTTTTTAAATGTCTTTCTCTGAAGGACTGTTGTTGTACAAGAGTCTTGAAATGTGTTTCTGTGAAGGACTGTTGTTGTGCAAGAGTTTTTAAATGTGTTTCTCTAAAGGACTGTTGTTGTGCATGAGTTTTTAAATGTCTTTCTCTGAAGGAGTGTTGTTGTAAATGAGTTTTTAAATGTGTTTTTCTGAAGGACTGTTGTTGTACAAGAATCTTGAAACGAGTTTTTCTGAAGGACTGTTGCTGTACAAGAATCTTGAAATGAGTTTTTCTGAAGGACTGTTGTTGTAGAAGAGTCTTGAAATGAGTTTTTCTGAAGGAGTGTTGTTGTACAAGAATCTTGAAATGAGTTTTTCTGAAGAACTGTTGCTGTACAAGAATCTTGAAATGAGTTTTTCTGAAGGACTGTTGCTGTACAAGAATCTTGAAATGAGTTTTTCTGAAGGACTGTTGTTGTAGAAGAGTCTTGAAATGAGTTTTTCTGAAGGACTGTTGTTGTACAAGAATCTTGAAATGAGTTTTTCTGAAGAACTGTTGTTGTACGAGAGCCTTGAAATGTGTTTCTCTGAAGGACTGTTGTTGTAGATGGGTTTTGAAATGTGTTTCTCTGAAGGAGTGTTGTTGTACATGAGTTTCTAAATGTGTTTTTCTGAAGGACTGTTGTTGTACAAGAGTCTTGAAATGAGTTTTTCTGAAGGACTGTTGTTGTACAAGAATCTTGAAATGAGTTTTTCTGAAGGACTGTTGCTGTACAAGAATCTTGAAATGAGTTTTTCTGAAGGACTGTTGCTGTACAAGAATCTTGAAATGAGTTTTTCTGAAGGACTGTTGTTGTAGAAGAGTCTTGAAATGAGTTTTTCTGAAGGACTGTTGTTGTACAAGAATCTTGAAATGAGTTTTTCTGAAGAACTGTTGTTGTACAAGAGTCTTGAAATGTGTTTCTCTGAAGGACTGTTGTTGTAGATGGGTTTTGAAATGTGTTTCTCTGAAGGAGTGTTGTTGTACATGAGTTTCTAAATGTGTTTTTCTGAAGGACTGTTGTTGTACAAGAGTCTTGAAATGAGTTTTTCTGAAGGACTGTTGTTGTACAAGAATCTTGAAATGAGTTTTTCTGAAGGACTGTTGCTGTACAAGAATCTTGAAATGAGTTTTTCTGAAGGACTGTTGCTGTACAAGAATCTTGAAATGAGTTTTTCTGAAGGACTGTTGTTGTAGAAGAGTCTTGAAATGAGTTTTTCTGAAGGACTGTTGTTGTACAAGAATTTTGAAATGAGTTTTTCTGAAGAACTGTTGTTGTACGAGAGTCTTGAAATTTGTTTCTGTGAAGGACTGTTGTTGTAGATGGGTTTTGAAATGTGCTTCTCTGAAGGAGTGTTGTTGTACATGAGTTTCTAAATGTGTTTTTCTGAAGGACTGTTGTTGTACAAGAGTCTTGAAATGAGTTTTTCTGAAGGACTGTTGTTGTACAAGAATCTTGAAATGTGTTTTTCTGAAGGACTGTTGTTGTATAAGTGTCTTGAAATGTGTTTCTCTAAAGGACTGTTGTTGTACAAGAATCTTGAAATGAGTTTTTCTGAAGGATTGTTGTTGTACAAGAGTCTTGAAATGTGTTTCTGTGAAGGACTGTTGTTGTGCATGAGTTTTTAAATGTGTTTCTCTGAAGCAGTGTTGTAGTGCAAGAGTTTTGAAATGTGTTTCTCTAAAGGACTGTTGTTGTACAAGAATCTTGAAATGAGTTTTTCTGAAGGATTGTTGTTGTACAAGAGTCTTGAAATGTGTTTCTGTGAAGGACTGTTGTTGTGCATGAATTTTTAAATGTGTTTCTCTGAAGCAGTGTTGTAGTGGAAGAGTTTTGAAATGTGTTTCTCTAAAGGACTGTTGTTGTACATGAGTTTTTAAATGTCTTTCTCTGAAGGACTGTTGTTGTACAAGAGTCTTGAAATGTGTTTCTGTGAAGGACTGTTGTTGTGCAAGAGTTTTTAAATGTGTTTCTCTAAAGGACTGTTGTTGTGCATGAGTTTTTAAATGTCTTTCTCTGAAGGAGTGTTGTTGTAAATGAGTTTTTAAATGTGTTTTTCTGAAGGACTGTTGTTGTACAAGAATCTTGAAACGAGTTTTTCTGAAGGACTGTTGCTGTACAAGAATCTTGAAATGAGTTTTTCTGAAGGACTGTTGTTGTAGAAGAGTCTTGAAATGAGTTTTTCTGAAGGAGTGTTGTTGTACAAGAATCTTGAAATGAGTTTTTCTGAAGAACTGTTGCTGTACAAGAATCTTGAAATGAGTTTTTCTGAAGGACTGTTGCTGTACAAGAATCTTGAAATGAGTTTTTCTGAAGGACTGTTGTTGTAGAAGAGTCTTGAAATGAGTTTTTCTGAAGGACTGTTGTTGTACAAGAATCTTGAAATGAGTTTTTCTGAAGAACTGTTGTTGTACGAGAGCCTTGAAATGTGTTTCTCTGAAGGACTGTTGTTGTAGATGGGTTTTGAAATGTGTTTCTCTGAAGGAGTGTTGTTGTACATGAGTTTCTAAATGTGTTTTTCTGAAGGACTGTTGTTGTACAAGAGTCTTGAAATGAGTTTTTCTGAAGGACTGTTGTTGTACAAGAATCTTGAAATGAGTTTTTCTGAAGGAGTGTTGTTGTAAATGAGTTTTTAAATGTGTTTTTCTGAAGGACTGTTGCTGTACAAGAGTCTTGAAATGAGTTTTTCTGAAGGACTGTTGTTGTACAAGAATCTTGAAATGTGTTTTTCTGAAGGACTGTTGTTGTATAAGTGTCTTGAAATGTGTTTCTCTAAAGGACTGTTGTTGTACAAGAATCTTGAAATGAGTTTTTCTGAATAATTGTTGTTCTACAAGAGTCTTGAAATGTGTTTCTGTGAAGGACTGTTGTTGTGCATGAGTTTTTAAATGTGTTTCTCTGAAGTAGTGTTGTTGTACATGAGTTTTTAAATGTGTTTTTCTGAAGGACTGTTGTTGTACAAGAGTCTTGAAATGAGTTTTTCTGAAGGACTGTTGCTGTACAAGAATCTTGAAATGAGTTTTTCTGAAGGACTGTTGTTGTACATGTGTCTTGAAATGAGTTTTTCTGAAGGACTGTTGTTGTACAAGAATTTTGAAATGAGTTTTTCTGAAGAACTGTTGTTGTACAAGAGTCTTGAAATGAGTTTTTCTGAAGAACTGTTGTTGTACGAGAGTCTTGAAATTTGTTTCTGTGAAGGACTGTTGTTGTAGATGGGTTTTGAAATGTGTTTCTCTGAAGGAGTGTTGTTGTACATGAGTTTCTAAATGTGTTTTTCTGAAGGACTGTTGTTGTATAAGTGTCTTGAAATGTGTTTCTCTAAAGGACTGTTGTTGTACAAGAATCTTGAAATGAGTTTTTCTGAAGGATTGTTGTTGTACAAGAGTCTTGAAATGTGTTTCTGTGAAGGACTGTTGTTGTGCATGAGTTTTAAATGTGTTTCTCTGAAGGAGTATTGTTGTACATGAGTTTTTAAATGTGTTTTTCTGAAGGACTGTTGTTGTACAAGAGTCTTGAAATGAGTTTTTCTGAAGGACTGTTGCTGTACAAGAATATTGAAATGAGTTTTTCTGAAGGACTGTTGTTGTACAAGAGTCTTGAAATGAGTTTTTCTGAAGGACTATTGTTGTACAAGAGTCTTGAAATGTGTTTCTGTGAAGGACTGTTATTGTGCATGAATTTTTAAATGTGTTTTTCTGAAGGACTGTTGTTGTATAAGTGTCTTGAAATGTGTTTCTCTAAAGGACTGTTGTTGTACAAGAGTCTTGAAATGAGTTTCTGTGAAGGACTGTTGTTGTGCATGAGTTTTAAATGTGTTTCTCTGAAGGAGTGTTGTTGTACATGAGTTTTTAAATGTGTTTTTCTGAAGGACTGTTGTTGTACAAGAGTCTTGAAATGTGTTTCTCTGAAGCACTGTTGTTGTACAAGAGTCTTGAAATGAGTTTTTCTGAAGGACTGTTGTTGTATAAGTGTCTTGAAATGTGTTTCTCTAAAGGACTGTTGTTGTACAAGAATCTTGAAATGAGTTTTTCTGAAGGATTGTTGTTGTACAAGAGTCTTGAAATGTGTTTCTGTGAAGGACTGTTGTTGTGCATGAGTTTTAAATGTGTTTCTCTGAAGGAGTATTGTTGTACATGAGTTTTTAAATGTGTTTTTCTGAAGGACTGTTGTTGTACAAGAGTCTTGAAATGTGTTTCTCTGAAGGAGTGTTGTTGTACATGAGTTTCTAAATGTGTTTTTCTGAAGGACTGTTGTTGTATAAGTGTCTTGAAATGTGTTTCTCTAAAGGACTGTTGTTGTACAAGAATCTTGAAATGAGTTTTTCTGAAGGATTGTTGTTGTACAAGAGTCTTGAAATGTGTTTCTGTGAAGGACTGTTGTTGTGCATGAGTTTTAAATGTGTTTCTCTGAAGGAGTATTGTTGTACATGAGTTTTTAAATGTGTTTCTCTGAAGGACTGTTGTTGTACAAGAGTCTTGAAATGAGTTTCTCTGAAGGACTGTTGTTGTACAAGAGTCTTGAAATGAGTTTTTCTGAAGGACTGTTGCTGTACAAGAATATTGAAATGAGTTTTTCTGAAGGACTGTTGTTGTACAAGAGTCTTGAAATGTGTTTCTGTGAAGGACTGTTGTTGTGCATGAGTTTTTAAATGTGTTTCTCTGAAGGAGTATTGTTGTACATGAGTTTTTAAATGTGTTTTTCTGAAGGACTGTTGTTGTACAAGAGTCTTGAAATGAGTTTTTCTGAAGGACTGTTGCTGTACAAGAATCTTGAAATGAGTTTTTCTGAAGGACTGTTGTTGTACAAGTGTCTTGAAATGAGTTTTTCTGAAGGACTGTTGTTGTACAAGAATTTTGAAATGAGTTTTTCTGAAGAACTGTTGTTGTACAAGAGTCTTGAAATGAGTTTTTCTGAAGAACTGTTGTTGTACGAGAGTCTTGAAATTTGTTTCTGTGAAGGACTGTTGTTGTAGATGGGTTTTGAAATGTGTTTCTCTGAAGGAGTGTTGTTGTACATGAGTTTCTAAATGTGTTTTTCTGAAGGACTGTTGTTGTATAAGTGTCTTGAAATGTGTTTCTCTAAAGGACTGTTGTTGTACAAGAATCTTGAAATGAGTTTTTCTGAAGGATTGTTGTTGTACAAGAGTCTTGAAATGTGTTTCTGTGAAGGACTGTTGTTGTGCATGAGTTTTAAATGTGTTTCTCTGAAGGAGTATTGTTGTACATGAGTTTTTAAATGTGTTTTTCTGAAGGACTGTTGTTGTACAAGAGTCTTGAAATGAGTTTTTCTGAAGGACTGTTGCTGTACAAGAATATTGAAATGAGTTTTTCTGAAGGACTGTTGTTGTACAAGAGTCTTGAAATGAGTTTTTCTGAAGGACTATTGTTGTACAAGAGTCTTGAAATGTGTTTCTGTGAAGGACTGTTATTGTGCATGAATTTTTAAATGTGTTTTTCTGAAGGACTGTTGTTGTATAAGTGTCTTGAAATGTGTTTCTCTAAAGGACTGTTGTTGTACAAGAGTCTTGAAATGAGTTTCTGTGAAGGACTGTTGTTGTGCATGAGTTTTAAATGTGTTTCTCTGAAGGAGTATTGTTGTACATGAGTTTTTAAATGTGTTTTTCTGAAGGACTGTTGTTGTACAAGAGTCTTGAAATGAGTTTCTCTGAAGGACTGTTGTTGTACAAGAGTCTTGAAATGAGTTTTTCTGAAGGACTGTTGTTGTATAAGTGTCTTGAAATGTGTTTCTCTAAAGGACTGTTGTTGTACAAGAATCTTGAAATGAGTTTTTCTGAAGGACTGTTGTTGTACAAGAGTCTTGAAATGTGTTTCTGTGAAGGACTGTTGTTGTGCATGAGTTTTAAATGTGTTTCTCTGAAGGAGTATTGTTGTACATGAGTTTTTAAATGTGTTTTTCTGAAGGACTGTTGTTGTACAAGAGTCTTGAAATGTGTTTCTCTGAAGGAGTGTTGTTGTACATGAGTTTCTAAATGTGTTTTTCTGAAGGACTGTTGTTGTATAAGTGTCTTGAAATGTGTTTCTCTAAAGGACTGTTGTTGTACAAGAATCTTGAAATGAGTTTTTCTGAAGGATTGTTGTTGTACAAGAGTCTTGAAATGTGTTTCTGTGAAGGACTGTTGTTGTGCATGAGTTTTAAATGTGTTTCTCTGAAGGAGTATTGTTGTACATGAGTTTTTAAATGTGTTTTTCTGAAGGACTGTTGTTGTACAAGAGTCTTGAAATGAGTTTCTCTGAAGGACTGTTGTTGTACAAGAGTCTTGAAATGAGTTTTTCTGAAGGACTGTTGCTGTACAAGAATATTGAAATGAGTTTTTCTGAAGGACTGTTGTTGTACAAGAGTCTTGAAATGTGTTTCTGTGAAGGACTGTTGTTGTGCATGAGTTTTTAAATGTGTTTCTCTGAAGGAGTATTGTTGTACATGAGTTTTTAAATGTGTTTTTCTGAAGGACTGTTGTTGTACAAGAGTCTTGAAATGAGTTTTTCTGAAGGACTGTTGCTGTACAAGAATATTGAAATGAGTTTTTCTGAAGGACTGTTGTTGTACAAGAGTCTTGAAATGAGTTTTTCTGAAGGACTATTGTTGTACAAGAATTTTGAAATGAGTTTTTCTGAAGAACTGTTGTTGTACGAGAGTCTTGAAATTTGTTTCTGTGAAGGACTGTTGTTGTAGATGGGTTTTGAAATGTGTTTCTCTGAAGGAGTGTTGTTGTACATGAGTTTCTAAATGTGTTTTTCTGAAGGACTGTTGTTGTATAAGTGTCTTGAAATGTGTTTCTCTAAAGGACTGTTGTTGTACAAGAATCTTGAAATGAGTTTTTCTGAAGGATTGTTGTTGTACAAGAGTCTTGAAATGTGTTTCTGTGAAGGACTGTTGTTGTGCATGAGTTTTAAATGTGTTTCTTTGAAGCAGTATTGTAGTGCAAGAGTTTTTAAATGTGTTTCTCTAAAGGAGTGTTGTTGTACATGAGTTTTTAAATGTGTTTTTCTGAAGGACTGTTGTTGCACAAGAATCTTGAAATGAGTTTTTCTGAATTACTGTTGTTGTACAAGAATCTTGAAATGAGTTTTTCTGAAGGACTGTTGTTGTACAAGAGTCTTGAAATGTGTTTCTGTGAAGGACTGTTATTGTGCATGAATTTTTAAATGTGTTTTTCTGAAGGACTGTTGTTGTATAAGTGTCTTGAAATGTGTTTCTCTAAAGGACTGTTGTTGTACAAGAATCTTGAAATCAGTTTTTCTGAAGGATTGTTGTTGTACAAGAGTCTTGAAATGTGTTTCTGTGAAGGACTGTTGTTGTGCATGAGTTTTTAAATGTGTTTCTCTGAAGGAGTGTTGTTGTACATGAGTTTTTAAATGTGTTTTTCTGAAGGACTCTTGTTGTACAAGAGTCTTGAAATGAGTTTTTCTGAAGGACTGTTGCTGTACAAGAATCTTGAAATGAGTTTTTCTGAAGGACTGTCGTTGTACAAGAGTCTTGAAATGAGTTTTTCTGAAGGACTGTTGTTGTACAAGAATTTTGAAATGAGTTTTTCTGAAGAACTGTTGTTGTACGAGAGTCTTGAAATTTGTTTCTGTGAAGGACTGTTGTTGTAGATGGGTTTTGAAATGTGCTTCTCTGAAGGAGTGTTGTTGTACATGAGTTTCTAAATGTGTTTTTCTGAAGGACTGTTGTTGTACAAGAGTCTTGAAATGAGTTTTTCTGAAGGACTGTTGTTGTACAAGAAT
Source organism: Xylota sylvarum (assembly GCA_905220385.1). Lineage (NCBI taxonomy): Eukaryota > Metazoa > Arthropoda > Insecta > Diptera > Syrphidae > Xylota > Xylota sylvarum. Next base: position 572,061 of record CAJMZQ010000061.1, read on the forward strand.
CTTGAAATGTGTTTTTCTGAAGGACTGTTGTTGTATAAGTGTCTTGAAATGTGTTTCTCTAAAGGACTGTTGTTGTACAAGAATCTTGAAATGAGTTTTTCTGAAGGATTGTTGTTGTACAAGAGTCTTGAAATGTGTTTCTGTGAAGGACTGTTGTTGTGCATGAGTTTTTAAATGTGTTTCTTTGAAGCAGTATTGTAGTGCAAGAGTTTTTAAATGTGTTTATCTAAAGGAGTGTTGTTGTACATGAGTTTTTAAATGCGTTTTTCTGAAGGACTGTTGTTGCACAAGAATCTTGAAGTGAGTTTTTCTGAAGGACTGTTGTTGTACAAGAATCTTGAAATGAGTTTTTCTGAAGGATTGTTGTTGTACAAGAGTCTTGAAATGTGTTTCTGTGAAGGGCTGTTGTTGTGCATGAATTTTTAAATGTGTTTCTCTGAAGCAGTGTTGTAGTGGAAGAGTTTTGAAATGTGTTTCTCTAAAGGACTGTTGTTGTACATGAGTTTTTAAATGTCTTTCTCTGAAGGACTGTTGTTGTACAAGAGTCTTGAAATGTGTTTCTGTGAAGGACTGTTGTTGTGCAAGAGTTTTTAAATGTGTTTCTCTAAAGGACTGTTGTTGTGCATGAGTTTTTAAATGTCTTTCTCTGAAGGAGTGTTGTTGTAAATGAGTTTTTAAATGTGTTTTTCTGAAGGACTGTTGTTGTACAAGAATCTTGAAACGAGTTTTTCTGAAGGACTGTTGCTGTACAAGAATCTTGAAATGAGTTTTTCTGAAGGACTGTTGTTGTAGAAGAGTCTTGAAATGAGTTTTTCTGAAGGAGTGTTGTTGTACAAGAATCTTGAAATGAGTTTTTCTGAAGAACTGTTGCTGTACAAGAATCTTGAAATGAGTTTTTCTGAAGGACTGTTGCTGTACAAGAATCTTGAAATGAGTTTTTCTGAAGGACTGTTGTTGTAGAAGAGTCTTGAAATGAGTTTTTCTGAAGGACTGTTGTTGTACAAGAATCTTGAAATGAGTTTTTCTGAAGAACTGTTGTTGTACGAGAGCCTTGAAATGTGTTTCTCTGAAGGACTGTTGTTGTAGATGGGTTTTGAAATGTGTTTCTCTGAAGGAGTGTTGTTGTACATGAGTTTCTAAATGTGTTTTTCTGAAGGACTGTTGTTGTACAAGAGTCTTGAAATGAGTTTTTCTGAAGGACTGTTGTTGTACAAGAATCTTGAAATGAGTTTTTCTGAAGGACTGTTGCTGTACAAGAATCTTGAAATGAGTTTTTCTGAAGGACTGTTGCTGTACAAGAATCTTGAAATGAGTTTTTCTGAAGGACTGTTGTTGTAGAAGAGTCTTGAAATGAGTTTTTCTGAAGGACTGTTGTTGTACAAGAATCTTGAAATGAGTTTTTCTGAAGAACTGTTGTTGTACAAGAGTCTTGAAATGTGTTTCTCTGAAGGACTGTTGTTGTAGATGGGTTTTGAAATGTGTTTCTCTGAAGGAGTGTTGTTGTACATGAGTTTCTAAATGTGTTTTTCTGAAGGACTGTTGTTGTACAAGAGTCTTGAAATGAGTTTTTCTGAAGGACTGTTGTTGTACAAGAGTCTTGAAATGAGTTTTTCTGAAGGACTGTTGCTGTACAAGAATCTTGAAATGAGTTTTTCTGAAGGACTGTTGCTGTACAAGAATCTTGAAATGAGTTTTTCTGAAGGACTGTTGTTGTAGAAGAGTCTTGAAATGAGTTTTTCTGAAGGACTGTTGTTGTACAAGAATTTTGAAATGAGTTTTTCTGAAGAACTGTTGTTGTACGAGAGTCTTGAAATTTGTTTCTGTGAAGGACTGTTGTTGTAGATGGGTTTTGAAATGTGCTTCTCTGAAGGAGTGTTGTTGTACATGAGTTTCTAAATGTGTTTTTCTGAAGGACTGTTGTTGTACAAGAGTCTTGAAATGAGTTTTTCTGAAGGACTGTTGTTGTACAAGAATCTTGAAATGTGTTTTTCTGAAGGACTGTTGTTGTATAAGTGTCTTGAAATGTGTTTCTCTAAAGGACTGTTGTTGTACAAGAATCTTGAAATGAGTTTTTCTGAAGGATTGTTGTTGTACAAGAGTCTTGAAATGTGTTTCTGTGAAGGACTGTTGTTGTGCATGAGTTTTTAAATGTGTTTCTCTGAAGCAGTGTTGTAGTGCAAGAGTTTTGAAATGTGTTTCTCTAAAGGACTGTTGTTGTACAAGAATCTTGAAATGAGTTTTTCTGAAGGATTGTTGTTGTACAAGAGTCTTGAAATGTGTTTCTGTGAAGGACTGTTGTTGTGCATGAATTTTTAAATGTGTTTCTCTGAAGCAGTGTTGTAGTGGAAGAGTTTTGAAATGTGTTTCTCTAAAGGACTGTTGTTGTACATGAGTTTTTAAATGTCTTTCTCTGAAGGACTGTTGTTGTACAAGAGTCTTGAAATGTGTTTCTGTGAAGGACTGTTGTTGTGCAAGAGTTTTTAAATGTGTTTCTCTAAAGGACTGTTGTTGTGCATGAGTTTTTAAATGTCTTTCTCTGAAGGAGTGTTGTTGTAAATGAGTTTTTAAATGTGTTTTTCTGAAGGACTGTTGTTGTACAAGAATCTTGAAACGAGTTTTTCTGAAGGACTGTTGCTGTACAAGAATCTTGAAATGAGTTTTTCTGAAGGACTGTTGTTGTAGAAGAGTCTTGAAATGAGTTTTTCTGAAGGAGTGTTGTTGTACAAGAATCTTGAAATGAGTTTTTCTGAAGAACTGTTGCTGTACAAGAATCTTGAAATGAGTTTTTCTGAAGGACTGTTGCTGTACAAGAATCTTGAAATGAGTTTTTCTGAAGGACTGTTGTTGTAGAAGAGTCTTGAAATGAGTTTTTCTGAAGGACTGTTGTTGTACAAGAATCTTGAAATGAGTTTTTCTGAAGAACTGTTGTTGTACGAGAGCCTTGAAATGTGTTTCTCTGAAGGACTGTTGTTGTAGATGGGTTTTGAAATGTGTTTCTCTGAAGGAGTGTTGTTGTACATGAGTTTCTAAATGTGTTTTTCTGAAGGACTGTTGTTGTACAAGAGTCTTGAAATGAGTTTTTCTGAAGGACTGTTGTTGTACAAGAATCTTGAAATGAGTTTTTCTGAAGGACTGTTGCTGTACAAGAATCTTGAAATGAGTTTTTCTGAAGGACTGTTGCTGTACAAGAATCTTGAAATGAGTTTTTCTGAAGGACTGTTGTTGTAGAAGAGTCTTGAAATGAGTTTTTCTGAAGGACTGTTGTTGTACAAGAATCTTGAAATGAGTTTTTCTGAAGAACTGTTGTTGTACGAGAGCCTTGAAATGTGTTTCTCTGAAGGACTGTTGTTGTGCATGAGTTTTTAAATGTGTTTCTCTGAAGCAGTGTTGTTGTGCTGGAGTTTTTAAATGTGTTTCTCTAATGGACTGTTGTTGTGCATGAGTTTTTAAATGTGTTTCTCTGAAGGAGTGTTGTTGTACATGAGTTGTTAAATGTGTTTTTCGGAAGGACTGTTGTTGTACAAGAGTCTTGAAATGAGTTTTTCTGAAGGACTGTTGCTGTACCAGAATCTTGAAATGAGTTTTTCTGAAGGACTGTTGTTGTACAAGAGTCTTGCAATGAGTTTTTCTGAAGGACTGTTGTTGTACGAGAGTCTTGAAATTTGTTTCTGTGAAGGACTGTTGTTGTAGATATGTTTTGAAATGTGTTTCTCTGAAGGAATGTTGTTGTACATGAGTTTCTAAATGTGTTTTTCTGAAGGACTGTTGTTGTACAAGAGTCTTGAAATGAGTTTTTCTGAAGGACTGTTGTTGTACAAGAGTCTTGACATGTGTTTCTGTGAAGGACTGTGATTGTGCATGAGTTTTTAAATGTGTTTCTCTGAAGCAGTGTTGTAGTGCAAGAGTTTTGAAATGTGTTTTTCTGAAGGACTGTTGCTGTACAAGAATCTTGAAATGAGTTTTTCTGAAGGACTGTTGTTGTAGAAGAGTCTTGAAATGAGTTTTTCTGAAGGACTGTTGTTGTACAAGAATCTTGAAATGAGTTTTTCTGAAGAACTGTTGCTGTACAAGAATCTTGAAATGAGTTTTTCTGAAGGACTGTTGCTGTACAAGAATCTTGAAATGAGTTTTTCTGAAGGACTGTTGTTGTAGAAGAGTCTTGAAATGAGTTTTTCTGAAGGACTGTTGTTGTACAAGAATCTTGAAATGAGTTTTTCTGAAGAACTGTTGTTGTACGAGAGCCTTGAAATGTGTTTCTCTGAAGGACTGTTGTTGTAGATGGGTTTTGAAATGTGTTTCTCTGAAGGAGTGTTGTTGTACATGAGTTTCTAAATGTGTTTTTCTGAAGGACTGTTGTTGTACAAGAGTCTTGAAATGAGTTTTTCTGAAGGACTGTTGTTGTACAAGAATCTTGAAATGAGTTTTTCTGAAGGACTGTTGTTGTACAAGAATCTTGAAATGAGTTTTTCTGAAGGACTGTTGCTGTACAAGAATCTTGAAATGAGTTTTTCTGAAGGACTGTTGTTGTAGAAGAGTCTTGAAATGAGTTTTTCTGAAGGACTGTTGTTGTACAAGAATCTTGAAATGAGTTTTTCTGAAGAACTGTTGTTGTACGAGAGCCTTGAAATGTGTTTCTCTGAAGGACTGTTGTTGTGCATGAGTTTTTAAATGTGTTTCTCTGAAGCAGTGTTGTTGTGCAGGAGTTTTTAAATGTGTTTCTCTAATGGACTGTTGTTGTGCATGAGTTTTTAAATGTGTTTCTCTGAAGGAGTGTTGTTGTACATGAGTTTTTAAATGTGTTTTTCTGAAGGACTGTTGTTGTACAAGAGTCTTGAAATGAGTTTTTCTGAAGGACTGTTGCTGTACCAGAATCTTGAAATGAGTTTTTCTGAAGGACTGTTGTTGTACAAGAGTCTTGCAATGAGTTTTTCTGAAGGACTGTTGTTGTACAAGAATTTTGAAATGAGTTTTTCTGAAGAACTGTTGTTGTACGAGAGTCTTGAAATTTGTTTCTGTGAAGGACTGTTGTTGTAGATATGTTTTGAAATGTGTTTCTCTGAAGGAGTGTTGTTGTACATGAGTTTCTAAATGTGTTTTTCTGAAGGACTGTTGTTGTACAAGAGTCTTGAAATGAGTTTTTCTGAAGGACTGTTGTTGTACAAGAGTCTTGACATGTGTTTCTGTGAAGGACTGTGATTGTGCATGAGTTTTTAAATGTGTTTCTCTGAAGCAGTGTTGTAGTGCAAGAGTTTTGAAATGTGTTTCTCTAAAGGACTGTTGTTGTACAAGAATCTTGAAATGAGTTTTTCTGAATAATTGTTGTTGTACAAGAGTCTTGAAATGTGTTTCTGTGAAGGACTGTTGTTGTGCATGAGTTTTTAAATGTCTTTCTCTGAAGCAGTGTTGTAGTGCAAGAGTTTTGAAATGAGCTTTTCTGAAGGACTGTTGTTGTACACGAGTCTTGAAATGTGTTTCTGTGAAGGACTGTTATTGTGCATGAGTTTTTAAATGTGTTTTTCTGAAGGACTGTTGTTGTATAAGTGTCTTGAAATGTGTTTCTCTAAAGGACTGTTGTTGTACAAGAATCTTGAAATGAGTTTTTCTGAATAATTGTTGTTCTACAAGAGTCTTGAAATGTGTTTCTGTGAAGGACTGTTGTTGTGCATGAGTTTTTAAATGTGTTTCTCTGAAGTAGTGTTGTTGTACATGAGTTTTTAAATGTGTTTTTCTGAAGGACTGTTGTTGTACAAGAGTCTTGAAATGAGTTTTTCTGAAGGACTGTTGCTGTACAAGAATCTTGAAATGAGTTTTTCTGAAGGACTGTTGTTGTACAAGAGTCTTGAAATGAGTTTTTCTGAAGGACTGTTGTTGTACAAGAATTTTGAAATGAGTTTTTCTGAAGAACTGTTGTTGTACAAGAGTCTTGAAATGAGTTTTTCTGAAGAACTGTTGTTGTACGAGAGCCTTGAAATGTGTTTCTCTGAAGGACTGTTGTTGTGCATGAGTTTTTAAATGTGTTTCTCTGAAGCAGTGTTGTAGTGCAAGAGTTTTGAAATGTGTTTCTCTAAAGGACTGTTGTTGTACAAGAATCTTGAAATGAGTTTTTCTGAAGGATTGTTGTTGTACAAGAGTCTTGAAATGTGTTTCTGTGAACGACTGTTGTTGTGCATGAATTTTTAAATGTGTTTCTCTGAAGCAGTGTTGTAGTGGAAGAGTTTTGAAATGTGTTTCTCTAAAGGACTGTTGTTGTACATGAGTTTTTAAATGTCTTTCTCTGAAGGACTGTTGTTGTACAAGAGTCTTGAAATGTGTTTCTGTGAAGGACTGTTGTTGTGCATTAGTTTTCAAACGTGTTTCTCTGAAGCAGTGTTGTTGTGCAAGAGTTTTTAAATGTGTTTCTCTAAAGGACTGTTGTTGTGCATGAGTTTTTAAATGTCTTTCTCTGAAGGAGTGTTGTTGTAAATGAGTTTTTAAATGTGTTTTTCTGAAGGACTGTTGCTGTACAAGAGTCTTGAAATGAGTTTTTCTGAAGGACTGTTGTTGTACAAGAATCTTGAAATGTGTTTTTCTGAAGGACTGTTGTTGTATAAGTGTCTTGAAATGTGTTTCTCTAAAGGACTGTTGTTGTACAAGAATTTTGAAATGAGTTTTTCTGAATAATTGTTGTTCTACAAGAGTCTTGAAATGTGTTTCTGTGAAGGACTGTTGTTGTGCATGAGTTTTTAAATGTGTTTCTCTGAAGTAGTGTTGTTGTACATGAGTTTTTAAATGTGTTTTTCTGAAGGACTGTTGTTGTACAAGAGTCTTGAAATGAGTTTTTCTGAAGGACTGTTGCTGTACAAGAATTTTGAAATGAGTTTTTCTGAAGGACTGTTGTTGTACAAGTGTCTTGAAATGAGTTTTTCTGAAGGACTGTTGTTGTACAAGAATTTTGAAATGAGTTTTTCTGAAGAACTGTTGTTGTACAAGAGTCTTGAAATGAGTTTTTCTGAAGAACTGTTGTTGTACGAGAGCCTTGAAATGTGTTTCTCTGAAGGACTGTTGTTGTGCATGAGTTTTTAAATGTGTTTCTCTGAAGGAGTGTTGTTGTACATGAGTTTTTAAATGTGTTTTTCTGAAGGACTGTTGTTGTACAAGAGTCTTGAAATGAGTTTTTCTGAAGGACTGTTGCTGTACAAGAATATTGAAATGAGTTTTTCTGAAAAACTGTTGTTGTACAAGAGTCTTGAAATGAGTTTTTCTGAAGGACTATTGTTGTACAAGAATTTTGAAATGAGTTTTTCTGAAGAACTGTTGTTGTACGAGAGTCTTGAAATTTGTTTCTGTGAATTACTGTTGTTGTAGATGGGTTTTGAAATGTGTTTCTCTGAAGGAGTGTTGTTGTACATGAGTTTCTAAATGTGTTTTTCTGAAGGACTGTTGTTGTATAAGTGTCTTGAAATGTGTTTCTCTAAAGGACTGTTGTTGTACAAGAATCTTGAAATGAGTTTTTCTGAAGGATTGTTGTTGTACAAGAGTCTTGAAATGTGTTTCTGTGAAGGACTGTTGTTGTGCATGAGTTTTAAATGTGTTTCTTTGAAGCAGTATTGTAGTGCAAGAGTTTTTAAATGTGTTTCTCTAAAGGAGTGTTGTTGTACATGAGTTTTTAAATGTATTTTTCTGAAGGACTGTTGTTGCACAAGAATCTTGAAATGAGTTTTTCTGAATTACTGTTGTTGTACAAGAATCTTGAAATGTGTTTTTCTGAAGGACTGTTGTTGTACAAGAGTCTTGAAATGTGTTTCTGTGAAGGACTGTGATTGTGCATGAGTTTTTAAATGTGTTTCTCTGAAGCAGTGTTGTAGTGCAAGAGTTTTGAAATGTGTTTCTCTAAAGGACTGTTGTTGTACAAGAATCTTGAAATGAGTTTTTCTGAAGGACTGTTGTTGTACAAGAGTCTTGAAATGTGTTTCTGTGAAGGACTGTTGTTGTGCATGAATTTTTAAATGTGTTTCTCTGAAGCAGTGTTGTAGTGGAAGAGTTTTGAAATGTGTTTCTCTAAAGGACTGTTGTTGTACATGAGTTTTTAAATGTCTTTCTCTGAAGGACTGTTGTTGTACAAGAGTCTTGAAATGTGTTTCTGTGAAGGACTGTTGTTGTGCATGAGTTTTCAAACGTGTTTCTCTGAAGCAGTGTTGTTGTGCAAGAGTTTTTAAATGTGTTTCTCTAAAGGACTGTTGTTGTGCATGAGTTTTTAAATGTCTTTCTCTGAAGGAGTGTTGTTGTAAATGAGTTTTTAAATGTGTTTTTCTGAAGGACTGTTGCTGTACAAGAGTCTTTAAATGAGTTTTTCTGAAGGACTGTTGTTGTACAAGAAACTTGAAATGTGTTTTTCTGAAGGACTGTTGTTGTACAAAAATCTTGAAATGTGTTTTTCTGAAGAACTGTTGTTGTACGAGAGTCTTGAAATGTGTTTCTGTGAAGGACTGTTGTTGTGCATGAGTTTTTAAATGTGTTTCTCTGAAGCAGTGTTGTTGTGCAAGAGTTTTTAAATGTCTTTCTCTAAAGGACTGTTGTTGTGCATGAGTTTTTAAATGTGTTCCTCTGAAGGAGTGTTGTTGTACAAGAGTCTTGAAATGTGTTTCTGTGAAGGACTGTTGTTGTGCATGAGTTTTTAAATGTGTTTCTCTGGAGCAGTGTTGTTGTGCAAGAGTTTTTAAATGTGTTTCTCTGAAGGACTGTTGTTGTGCATGAGTTTTTAAATGTGTTTCTCTGAAGGAGTGGTGTTGTACATGAGTTTTTAAATGTGTTTTTCTGAAGGACTGTTGTTGTAGAAGAGTCTTGAAATGAGTTTTTCTGAAGGACTGTTGTTGTACAAGAATCTTGAAATAAGTTTTTCTGAAGAACTGTTGTTGTACGAGAGCCTTGAAATGTGTTTCTCTGAAGGACTGTTGTTGTGCATGCGTTTTTAAATGTGTTTCTCTGAAGCAGTGTTGTTGTGCGTGAGTTTTTAAATGTGTTTCTCTAATGGACTGTTGTTGTGCATGAGTTTTTAAATGTGTTTCTCTGAAGGAGTGCTGTTGTACATGAGTTTTTAAATGTGTTTCTTTGAAGCAGTGTTGTTGTACATGAGTTTTTAAATGTGTTTTTCTGAAGGACTGTTGTTGTACAAGAGTCTTGAAATGAGTTTTTCTGAAGGACTGTTGTTGTACAAGAATCTTGAAATGTGTTTTTCTGAAGGACTGTTGTTGTACAAGAATCTTGAAATGTGTTTCTGTGAAGGACTGTTGTTGTGCATGAGTTTTTAAATGTGTTTCTCTGAAGCAGTGTTGTAGTGGAAGAGTATTTAAATGTGTTTCTCTAAAGGAGTGTTGTTGTACATGAGTTTTTAAATGTGTTTCTCTGAAGGAGTGTTGCTGTACAAGAATCTTGAAATGAGTTTTTCTGAAGGACTGTTGTTGTACAAGAGTCTTGAAATGAGTTTTTCTGAAGGACTGTTGTTGTACAAGAATTTTGAAATGAGTTTTTCTGAAGAACTGTTGTTGTACGAGAGTCTTGAAATTTGTTTCTGTGAAGGACTGTTGTTGTAGATGGGTTTTGAAATGTGTTTCTCTGAAGGAGTGTTGTTGTACATGAGTTTCTAAATGTGTTTTTCTGAAGGACTGTTGTTGTACAAGAATTTTGAAATGAGTTTTTCTGAAGAACTGTTGTTGTACGAGAGTCTTGAAATTTGTTTCTGTGAAGGACTGTTGTTGTAGATATGTTTTGAAATGTGTTTCTCTGAAGGAGTGTTGTTGTACATGAGTTTCTAAATGTGTTTTTCTGAAGGACTGTTGTTGTACAAGAGTCTTGAAATGAGTTTTTCTGAATTACTGTTGTTGTACAAGAGTCTTGACATGTGTTTCTGTGAAGGACTGTGATTGTGCATGAGTTTTTAAATGTGTTTCTCTGAAGCAGTGTTGTAGTGCAAGAGTTTTGAAATGTGTTTCTCTAAAGGACTGTTGTTGTACAAGAATCTTGAAATGAGTTTTTCTGAATAATTGTTGTTGTACAAGAGTCTTGAAATGTGTTTCTGTGAAGGACTGTTGTTGTGCATGAGTTTTTAAATGTCTTTCTCTGAAGCAGTGTTGTAGTGCAAGAGTTTTGAAATGAGTTTTTCTGAAGGACTGTTGTTGTGCACGAGTCTTGAAATGTGTTTCTGTGAAGGACTGTTATTGTGCATGAGTTTTTAAATGTGTTTTTCTGAAGGACTGTTGTTCTATAAGTGTCTTGAAATGTGTTTTTCTGAAGAACTGTTGTTGTACGAGAGCCTTGAAATGTGTTTCTCTGAAGTAGTGTTGTTGTACATGAGTTTTTAAATGTGTTTTTCTGAAGGACTGTTGTTGTACAAGAGTCTTGAAATGAGTTTTTCTGAAGGACTGTTGCTGTACAAGAATCTTGAAATGAGTTTTTCTGAAGGACTGTTGTTGTACAAGAATCTTGAAATGTGTTTTTCTGAAGGACTGTTGTTGTATAAGTGTCTTGAAATGTGTTTCTCTAAAGGACTGTTGTTGTACAAGAATCTTGAAATGAGTTTTTCTGAATAATTGTTGTTCTACAAGAGTCTTGAAATGTGTTTCTGTGAAGGACTGTTGTTGTGCATGAGTTTTTAAATGTGTTTCTCTGAAGTAGTGTTGTTGTACATGAGTTTTTAAATGTGTTTTTCTGAAGGACTGTTGTTGTACAAGAGTCTTGAAATGAGTTTTTCTGAAGGACTGTTGCTGTACCAGAATCTTGAAATGAGTTTTTCTGAAGGACTGTTGTTGTACAAGAGTCTTGCAATGAGTTTTTCTGAAGGACTGTTGTTGTACAAGAATTTTGAAATGAGTTTTTCTGAAGAACTGTTGTTGTACGAGAGTCTTGAAATTTGTTTCTGTGAAGGACTGTTGTTGTAGATATGTTTTGAAATGTGTTTCTCTGAAGGAGTGTTGTTGTACATGAGTTTCTAAATGTGTTTTTCTGAAGGACTGTTGTTGTACAAGAGTCTTGAAATGAGTTTTTCTGAAGGACTGTTGCTGTACAAGAATCTTGAAATGAGTTTTTCTGAAGGACTGTTGTTGTACAAGAGTCTTGAAATGAGTTTTTCTGAAGGACTGTTGTTGTACAAGAATTTTGAAATGAGTTTTTCTGAAGAACTGTTGTTGTACAAGAGTCTTGAAATGAGTTTTTCTGAAGAACTGTTGTTGTACGAGAGCCTTGAAATGTGTTTCTCTGAAGTAGTGTTGTTGTACATGAGTTTTTAAATGTGTTTTTCTGAAGGACTGTTGTTGTACAAGAGTCTTGAAATGAGTTTTTCTGAAGGACTGTTGCTGTACAAGAATCTTGAAATGAGTTTTTCTGAAGGACTGTTGTTGTACAAGAGTCTTGAAATGAGTTTTTCTGAAGGACTGTTGTTGTACAAGAATTTTGAAATGAGTTTTTCTGAAGAACTGTTGTTGTACAAGAGTCTTGAAATGAGTTTTTCTGAAGAACTGTTGTTGTACGAGAGCCTTGAAATGTGTTTCTCTGAAAGTCTGTTGTTGTGCATGAGTTTTTAAATGTGTTTCTCTGAAGCAGTGTTGTAGTGCAAGAGTTTTTAAATGTGTTTCTCTAATGGACTGTTGTTGTGCATGAGTTTTTAAATGTGTTTCTCTGAAGGAGTGTTGTTGTACATGAGTTTTTAAATGTGTTTTTCTGAAGGACTGTTGTTGTACAAGAGTCTTGAAATGAGTTTTTCTGAAGGACTGTTGCTGTACAAGAATATTGAAATGAGTTTTTCTGAAGGACTGTTGTTGTACAAGAGTCTTGAAATGAGTTTTTCTGAAGGACTGTTGTTGTACAAGGATTTTGAAATGAGTTTTTCTGAAGAACTGTTGTTGTACGAGAGTCTTGAAATTTGTTTCTGTGAAGACTGTTGTTGTAGATGGGTTTTGAAATGTGTTTTTCTGAAGGACTGTTGTTGTACAAGAGTCTTGAAATGAGTTTTTCTGAAGGACTGTTGCTGTACAAGAATATTGAAATGAGTTTTTCTGAAGGACTGTTGTTGTACAAGAGTCTTGAAATGAGTTTTTCTGAAGGACTGTTGCTGTACAAGAATATTGAAATGAGTTCTTCTGAAGGACTGTTGTTGTATAAGTGTCTTGAAATGTGTTTCTCTAAAGGACTGTTGTTGTACAAGAATCTTGAAATGAGTTTTTCTGAAGGATTGTTGTTGTACAAGAGTCTTGAAATGTGTTTCTGTGAAGGACTGTTGTTGTGCATGAGTTTTAAATGTGTTTCTTTGAAGCAGTATTATAGTGCAAGAGTTTTTAAATGTGTTTCTCTAAAGGAGTGTTGTTGTACATGAGTTTTTAAATGTGTTTTGCTGAAGGACTGTTGTTGCACAAGAATCTTGAAATGAGTTTTTCTGAAGGACTGTTGTTGTACAAGAATCTTGAAATGAGTTTTTCTGAAGGACTGTTGTACAAGAGTCTTGAAATGTGTTTCTGTGAAGGACTGTGATTGTGCATGAGTTTTTAAATGTGTTTCTCTGAAGCAGTGTTGTAGTGCAAGAGTTTTGAAATGTGTTTCTCTAAAGGACTGTTGTTGTACAAGAATCTTGAAATGAGTTTTTCTGAAGGATTGTTGTTGTACAAGAGTCTTGAAATGTGTTTCTGTGAAGGACTGTTGTTGTGCATGAATTTTTAAATGTGTTTCTCTGAAGCAGTGTTGTAGTGGAAGAGTTTTGAAATGTGTTTCTCTAAAGGACTGTTGTTGTACATGAGTTTTTAAATGTCTTTCTCTGAAGGACTGTTGTTGTACAAGAGTCTTGAAATGTGTTTCTGTGAAGGACTGTTGTTGTGCATGAGTTTTCAAACGTGTTTCTCTGAAGCAGTGTTGTTGTGCAAGAGTTTTTAAATGTGTTTCTCTAAAGGACTGTTGTTGTGCATGAGTTTTTAAATGTCTTTCTCTGAAGGAGTGTTGTTGTAAATGAGTTTTTAAATGTGTTTTTCTGAGGGACTGTTGCTGTACAAGAGTCTTGAAATGAGTTTTTCTGAAGGACTGTTGTTGTACAAGAATCTTGAAATGTGTTTTTCTGAAGGACTGTTGTTGTATAAGTGTCTTGAAGTGTGTTTCTCTAAAGGACTGTTGTTGTACAAGAATCTTGAAATGAGTTTTTCTGAATAATTGTTGTTCTACAAGAGTCTTGAAATGTGTTTCTGTGAAGGACTGCTGTTGTGCATGAGTTCTTAAATGTGTTTCTCTGAAGTAGTGTTGTTGTACATGAGTTTTTAAATGTGTTTTTCTGAAGGACTGTTGTTGTAGAAGAGTCTTGAAATGAGTTTTTCTGAAGGACTGTTGCTGTACAAGAATCTTGAAATGAGTTTTTCTGAAGGACTGTTGTTGTACAAGTGTCTTGAAATGAGTTTTTCTGAAGGACTGTTGTTGTACAAGAATTTTGAAATGAGTTTTTCTGAAGAACTGTTGTTGTACAAGAGTCTTGAAATGAGTTTTTCTGAAGAACTGTTGTTGTACGAGAGCCTTGAAATGTGTTTCTCTGAAGGACTGTTGTTGTGCATGAGTTTTTAAATGTGTTTCTCTGAAGGAGTGTTGTTATACATGAGTTTTTAAATGTGTTTTTCTGAAGGACTGTTGTTGTACAAGAGTCTTGAAATGAGTTTTTCTGAAGGACTGTTGCTGTACCAGAATATTGAAATGAGTTTTTCTGAAGGACTGTTGTTGTACAAGAGTCTTGAAATGAGTTTTTCTGAAGGACTATTGTTGTACAAGAATTTTGAAATGAGTTTTTCTGAAGAACTGTTGTTGTACGAGAGTCTTGAAATTTGTTTCTGTGAAGGACTGTTGTTGTAGATGGGTTTTGAAATGTGTTTCTCTGAAGGAGTGTTGTTGTACATGAGTTTCTAAATGTGTTTTTCTGAAGGACTGTTGTTGTATAAGTGTCTTGAAATGTGTTTCTCTAAAGGACTGTTGTTGTACAAGAATCTTGAAATGAGTTTTTCTGAAGGATTGTTGTTGTACAAGAGTCTTGAAATGTGTTTCTGTGAAGGACTGTTGTTGTGCATGAGTTTTAAATGTGTTTCTTTGAAGCAGTATTGTAGTGCAAGAGTTTTTAAATGTGTTTCTCTAAAGGAGTGTTGTTGGACATGAGTTTTTAAATGTGTTTTTCTGAAGGACTGTTGTTGCACAAGAATCTTGAAATGAGTTTTTCTGAATTACTGTTGTTGTACAAGAATCTTGAAATGTGTTTTTCTGAAGGACTGTTGTTGTACAAGAGTCTTGAAATGTGTTTCTGTGAAGGACTGTGATTGTGCATGAGTTTTTAAATGTGTTTCTCTGAAGCAGTGTTGTAGTGCAAGAGTTTTGAAATGTGTTTCTCTAAAGGACTGTTGTTGTACAAGAATCTTGAAATGAGTTTTTCTGAAGGACTGTTGTTGTACAAGAGTCTTGAAATGTGTTTCTGTGAAGGACTGTTGTTGTGCATGAATTTTTAAATGTGTTTCTCTGAAGCAGTGTTGTAGTGGAAGAGTTTTGAAATGTGTTTCTCTAAAGGACTGTTGTTGTACATGAGTTTTTAAATGTCTTTCTCTGAAGGACTGTTGTTGTACAAGAGTCTTGAAATGTGTTTCTGTGAAGGAATGTTGTTGTGCATGAGTTTTCAAACGTGTTTCTCTGAAGCAGTGTTGTTGTGCAAGAGTTTTTAAATGTGTTTCTCTAAAGGACTGTTGTTGTGCATGAGTTTTTAAATGTCTTTCTCTGAAGGAGTGTTGTTGTAAATGAGTTTTTAAATGTGTTTTTCTGAAGGACTGTTGCTGTACAAGAGTCTTTAAATGAGTTTTTCTGAAGGACTGTTGTTGTACAAGAAACTTGAAATGTGTTTTTCTGAAGGACTGTTGTTGTACAAGAATCTTGAAATGTGTTTTTCTGAAGAACTGTTGTTGTACGAGAGTCTTGAAATGTGTTTCTGTGAAGGACTGTTGTTGTGCATGACTTTTTAAATGTGTTTCTCTGAAGCAGTGTTGTTGTGCAAGAGTTTTTAAATGTCTTTCTCTAAAGGACTGTTGTTGTGCATGAGTTTTTAAATGTGTTCCTCTGAAGGAGTGTTGTTGTACAAGAGTCTTGAAATGTGTTTCTGTGAAGGACTGTTGTTGTGCATGAGTTTTTAAATGTGTTTCTCTGGAGCAGTGTTGTTGTGCAAGAGTTTTTAAATGTGTTTCTCTGAAGGACTGTTGTTGTGCATGAGTTTTTAAATGTCTTTCTCTGAAGGAGTGCTGTTGTACATGAGTTTTTAAATGTGTTTCTCTGAAGCAGTGTTGTTGTACATGAGTTTTTAAATGTGTTTTTCTGAAGGACTGTTGTTGTACAAGAGTCTTGAAATGAGTTTTTCTGAAGGACTGTTGTTGTACAAGAATCTTGAAATGTGTTTTTCTGAAGGACTGTTGTTGTACAAGAATCTTGAAATGTGTTTCTGTGAAGGACTGTTGTTGTGCATGAGTTTTTAAATGTGTTTCTCTGAAGCAGTGTTGTAGTGGAAGAGTATTTAAATGTGTTTCTCTAAAGGAGTGTTGTTGTACATGAGTTTTTAAATGTGTTTCTCTGAAGGAGTGTTGCTGTACAAGAATCTTGAAATGAGTTTTTCTGAAGGACTGTTGTTGTACAAGAGTCTTGAAATGAGTTTTTCTGAAGGCCTGTTGTTGTACAAGAATTTTGAAATGAGTTTTTCTGAAGAACTGTTGTTGTACGAGAGTCTTGAAATTTGTTTCTGTGAAGGACTGTTGTTGTAGATGGGTTTTGAAATGTGTTTCTCTGAAGGAGTGTTGTTGTACATGAGTTTCTAAATGTGTTTTTCTGAAGGACTGTTGTTGTACAAGAATTTTGAAATGAGTTTTTCTGAAGAACTGTTGTTGTACGAGCGTCTTGAAATTTGTTTCTGTGAAGGACTGTTGTTGTAGATATGTTTTGAAATGTGTTTCTCTGAAGGAGTGTTGTTGTACATGAGTTTCTAAATGTGTTTTTCTGAAGGACTGTTGTTGTACAAGAGTCTTGAAATGAGTTTTTCTGAAGGACTGTTGTTGTACAAGAGTCTTGACATGTGTTTCTGTGAAGGACTGTTATTGTGCATGAGTTTTTAAATGTGTTTCTCTGAAGCAGTGTTGTAGTGCAAGAGTTTTGAAATGTGTTTCTCTAAAGGACTGTTGTTGTACAAGAATCTTGAAATGAGTTTTTCTGAGTAATTGTTGTTGTACAAGAGTCTTGAAATGTGTTTCTGTGAAGGTCTGTTGTTGTGCATGAGTTTTTAAATGTCTTTCTCTGAAGCAGTGTTGTAGTGCAAGAGTTTTGAAATGAGTTTTTCTGAAGGACTGTTGTTGTACACGAGTCTTGAAATGTGTTTCTGTGAAGGACTGTTATTGTGCATGAGTTTTTAAATGTGTTTTTCTGAAGGACTGTTGTTGTATAAGTGTCTTGAAATGTGTTTCTCTAAAGGACTGTTGTTGTACAAGAATCTTGAAATGAGTTTTTCTGAGTAATTGTTGTTCTACAAGAGTCTTGAAATGTGTTTCTGTGAAGGACTGTTGTTGTGCATGAGTTTTTAAATGTGTTTCTCTGAAGTAGTGTTGTTGTACATGAGTTTTTAAATGTGTTTTTCTGAAGGACTGTTGTTGTACAAGAGTCTTGAAATGAGTTTTTCTAAAGGACTGTTGCTGTACAAGAATCTTGAAATGAGTTTTTCTGAAGGACTGTTGTTCTACAAGAGTCTTGAAATGAGTTTTTCTGAAGGACTGTTGTTGTACAAGAATTTTGAAATGAGTTTTTCTGAAGAACTGTTGTTGTACAAGAGTCTTGAAATGAGTTTTTCTGAAGAACTGTTGTTGTACGAGAGCCTTGAAATGTGTTTCTCTGAAGGACTGTTGTTGTGCATGAGTTTTTAAATGTGTTTCTCTGAAGCAGTGTTGTAGTGCAAGAGTTTTTAAATGTGTTTCTCTAATGGACTGTTGTTGTGCATGAGTTTTTAAATGTGTTTCTCTGAAGGAGTGTTGTTGTACATGAGTTTTTAAATGTGTTTTTCTGAAGGACTGTTGTTGTACAAGAGTCTTGAAATGAGTTTTTCTGAAGGACTGTTGCTGTACAAGAATATTGAAATGAGTTTTTCTGAAGGACTGTTGTTGTACAAGAGTCTTGAAATGAGTTTTTCTGAAGGACTGTTGTTGTACAAGGATTTTGAAATGAGTTGTTCTGAAGAACTGTTGTTGTACGAGAGTCTTGAAATTTGTTTCTGTGAAGGACTGTTGTTGTAGATGGGTTTTGAAATGTGTTTCTCTGAAGGAGTGTTGTTGTACATGAGTTTCTAAATGTGTTTTTCTGAAGGACTGTTGTTGTATAAGTGTCTTGAAATGTGTTTCTCTAAAGGACTGTTGTTGTACAAGAATCTTGAAATGAGTTTTTCTGAAGAATTGTTGTTGTACAAGAGTCTTGAAATGTGTTTCTGTGAAGGACTGTTGTTGTGCATGAGTTTTAAATGTGTTTCTTTGAAGCAGTATTGTAGTGCAAGAGTTTTTAAATGTGTTTCTCTAAAGGAGTGTTGTTGTACATGAGTTTTTAAATGTGTTTTGCTGAAGGACTGTTGTTGCACAAGAATCTTGAAATGAGTTTTTCTGAAGGACTGTTGTTGTACAAGAATCTTGAAATGAGTTTTTCTGAAGGACTGTTGTACAAGAGTCTTGAAATGTGTTTCTGTGAAGGACTGTGATTGTGCATGAGTTTTTAAATGTGTTTCTCTGAAGCAGTGTTGTAGTGCAAGAGTTTTGAAATGTGTTTCTCTAAAGGACTGTTGTTGTACAAGAATCTTGAAATGAGTTTTTCTGAAGGATTGTTGTTGTACAAGAGTCTTGAAATGTGTTTCTGTGAAGGACTGTTGTTGTGCATGAATTTTTAAATGTGTTTCTCTGAAGCAGTGTTGTAGTGGAAGAGTTTTGAAATGTGTTTCTCTAAAGGACTGTTGTTGTACATGAGTTTTTAAATGTCTTTCTCTGAAGGACTGTTGTTGTACAAGAGTCTTGAAATGTGTTTCTGTGAAGGACTGTTGTTGTGCATGAGTTTTCAAACGTGTTTCTCTGAAGCAGTGTTGTTGTGCAAGAGTTTTTAAATGTGTTTCTCTAAATAACTGTTGTTGTGCATGAGTCTTTAAATGTCTTTCTCTGAAGGAGTGTTGTTGTAAATGAGTTTTTAAATGTGTTTTTCTGAAGGACTGTTGCTGTACAAGAGTCTTGAAATGAGTTTTTCTGAAGGACTGTTGTTGTACAAGAATCTTGAAATGTGTTTTTCTGAAGGACTGTTGTTGTATAAGTGTCTTGGAATGTGTTTCTCTAAAGGACTGTTGTTGTACAAGAATCTTGAAATGAGTTTTTCTGAATAATTGTTGTTCTACAAGAGTCTTGAAATGTGTTTCTGTGAAGGACTGTTGTTGTGCATGAGTTTTTAAATGTGTTTCTCTGAAGTAGTGTTGTTGTACATGAGTTTTTAAATGTGTTTTTCTGAAGGACTGTTGTTGTACAAGAGTCTTGAAATGAGTTTTTCTGAAGGACTGTTGCTGTACAAGAATCTTGAAATGAGTTTTTCTGAAGGACTGTTGTTGTACAAGAGTCTTGAAATGAGTTTTTCTGAAGGACTGTTGTTGTACAAGAATTTTGAAATGAGTTTTTCTGAAGAACTGTTGTTGTACAAGAGTCTTGAAATGAGTTTTTCTGAAGAACTGTTGTTGTACGAGAGCCTTGAAATGTGTTTCTCTGAAGGACTGTTGTTGTGCATGAGTTTTTAAATGTGTTTCTCTGAAGGAGTGTTGTTGTACATGAGTTTTTAAATGTGTTTTTCTGAAGGACTGTTGTTGTACAAGAGTCTTGAAATGAGTTTTTCTGAAGGACTGTTGCTGTACAAGAATATTGAAATGAGTTTTTCTGAAGGACTGTTGTTGTACAAGAGTCTTGAAATGAGTTTTTCTGAAGGACTATTGTTGTACAAGAATTTTGAAATGAGTTTTTCTGAAGAACTGTTGTTGTACGAGAGTCTTGAAATTTGTTTCTGTGAAGGACTGTTGTTGTAGATGGGTTTTGAAATGTGTTTCTCTGAAGGAGTGTTGTTGTACTTGAGTTTCTAAATGTGTTTTTCTGAAGGACTGTTGTTGTATAAGTGTCTTGAAATGTGTTTCTCTAAAGGACTGTTGTTGTACAAGAATCTTGAAATGAGTTTTTCTGAAGGATTGTTGTTGTACAAGAGTCTTGAAATGTGTTTCTGTGAAGGACTGTTGTTGTGCATGAGTTTTAAATGTGTTTCTTTGAAGCAGTATTGTAGTGCAAGAGTTTTTAAATGTGTTTCTCTAAAGGAGTGTTGTTGTACATGAGTTTTTAAATGTGTTTTTCTGAAGGACTGTTGTTGCACAAGAATCTTGAAATGAGTTTTTCTGAATTACTGTTGTTGTACAAGAATCTTGAAATGAGTTTTTCTGAAGGACTGTTGTTGTACAAGAGTCTTGAAATGTGTTTCTGTGAAGGACTGTGATTGTGCATGAGTTTTTAAATGTGTTTCTCTGAAGCAGTGTTGTAGTGCAAGAGTTTTGAAATGTGTTTCTCTAAAGGACTGTTGTTGTACAAGAATCTTGAAATGAGTTTTTCTGAAGGACTGTTGTTGTACAAGAGTCTTGAAATGTGTTTCTGTGAAGGACTGTTGTTGTGCATGAATTTTTAAATGTGTTTCTCTGAAGCAGTGTTGTAGTGGAAGAGTTTTGAAATGTGTTTCTCTAAAGGACTGTTGTTGTACATGAGTTTTTAAATGTCTTTCTCTGAAGGACTGTTGTTGTACAAGAGTCTTGAAATGTGTTTCTGTGAAGGACTGTTGTTGTGCATGAGTTTTCAAACGTGTTTCTCTGAAGCAGTGTTGTTGTGCAAGAGTTTTTAAATGTGTTTCTCTAAAGGACTGTTGTTGTGCATGAGTTTTTAAATGTCTTTCTCTGAAGGAGTGTTGTTGTAAATGAGTTTTTAAATGTGTTTTTCTGAAGGACTGTTGCTATACAAGAGTCTTTAAATGAGTTTTTCTGAAGGACTGTTGTTGTACAAGACACTTGAAATGTGTTTTTCTGAAGGACTGTGGTTGTACAAGAATCTTGAAATGTGTTTTTCTGAAGAACTGTTGTTGTACGAGAGTCTTGAAATGTGTTTCTGTGAAGGACTGTTGTTGTGCATGAGTTTTTAAATGTGTTTCTCTGAAGCAGTGTTGTTGTGCAAGAGTTTTTAAATGTCTTTCTCTAAAGGACTGTTGTTGTGCATGAGTTTTTAAATGTGTTCCTCTGAAGGAGTGTTGTTGTACAAGAGTCTTGAAATGTGTTTCTGTGAAGGACTGTTGTTGTGCATGAGTTTTTAAATGTGTTTCTCTGGAGCAGTGTTGTTGTGCAAGAGTTTTTAAATGTGTTTCTCTGACGGACTGTTGTTGTGCATGAGTTTTTAAATGTGTTTCTCTGAAGGAGTGGTGTTGTACATGAGTTTTTAAATGTGTTTTTCTGAAGGACTGTTGTTGTAGAAGAGTCTTGAAATGAGTTTTTCTGAAGGACTGTTGTTGTACAAGAATCTTGAAATAAGTTTTTCTGAAGAACTGTTGTTGTACGAGAGCCTTGAAATGTGTTTCTCTGAAGGACTGTTGTTGTGCATGCGTTTTTAAATGTGTTTCTCTGAAGCAGTGTTGTTGTGCATGAGTTTTTAAATGTGTTTCTCTAATGGACTGTTGTTGTGCATGAGTTTTTAAATGTGTTTCTCTGAAGGAGTGCTGTTGTACATGAGTTTTTAAATGTGTTTCTCTGAAGCAGTGTTGTTGTACATGAGTTTTTAAATGTGTTTTTCTGAAGGACTGTTGTTGTACAAGAGTCTTGAAATAAGTTTTTCTGAAGGACTGTTGTTGTACAAGAATCTTGAAATGTGTTTTTCTGAAGGACTGTTGTTGTACAAGAATCTTGAAATGTGTTTCTGTGAAGGACTGTTGTTGTGCATGAGTTTTTAAATGTGTTTCTCTGAAGCAGTGTTGTAGTGGAAGAGTATTTAAATGTGTTTCTCTAAAGGAGTGTTGTTGTACATGAGTTTTTAAATGTGTTTCTCTGAAGGAGTGTTGCTGTACAAGAATCGTGAAATGAGTTTTTCTGAAGGACTGTTGTTGTACAAGAGTCTTGAAATGAGTTTTTCTGAAGGACTGTTGTTGTACAAGAATTTTGAAATGAGTTTTTCTGAAGAACTGTTGTTGTACGAGAGTCTTGAAATTTGTTTCTGTGAAGGACTGTTGTTGTAGATGGGTTTTGAAATGTGTTTCTCTGAAGGAGTGTTGTTGTACATGAGTTTCTAAATGTGTTTTTCTGAAGGACTGCTGTTGTACAAGAGTCTTGAAATGAGTTTTTCTGAAGGACTGTTGTTGTACAAGAGTCTTGAAATGTGTTTCTGTGAAGGACTGTGATTGTGCATGAGTTTTTAAATGTGTTTCTCTGAAGCAGTGTTGTAGTGCAAGAGTTTTGAAATGTGTTTCTCTAAAGGACTGTTGTTGTACAAGAATCTTGAAATGAGTTTTTCTGAAGGATTGTTGTTGTACAAGAGTCTTGAAATGTGTTTCTGTGAAGGACTGTTGTTGTGCATGAGTTTTTAAATGTGTTTCTCTGAAGCAGTGTTGTAGTGCAAGAGTTTTGAAATGAGTTTTTCTGAAGGACTGTTGTTGTACACGAGTCTTGAAATGTGTTTCTGTCAAGGACTGTTATTGTGCATGAGTTTTTAAATGTGTTTTTCTGAAGGACTGTTGTTGTATAAGTGTCTTGAAATGTGTTTCTCTAAAGGACTGTTGTTGTACAAGAATCTTGAAATGAGTTTTTCTGAATAATTGTTGTTCTACAACAGTCTTGAAATGTGTTTCTGTGAAGGACTGTTGTTGTGCATGAGTTTTTAAATGTGTTTCTCTGAAGTAGTGTTGTTGTACATGAGTTTTTAAATGTGTTTTTCTGAAGGACTGTTGTTGTACAAGAGTTTTGAAATGTGTTTCTCTAAAGGACTGTTGTTGTACAAGAATCTTGAAATGAGTTTTTCTGAAGGATTGTTGTTGTACAAGAGTCTTGAAATGTGTTTCTGTGAAATACTGTTGTTGTGCATGAGTTTTTAAATGTGTTTCTTTGAAGCAGTATTGTAGTGCAAGAGTTTTTAAATGTGTTTCTCTAAAGGAGTGTTGTTGTACATGAGTTTTTAAATGTGTTTTTCTGAAGGACTGTTGTTGCACAAGAATCTTGAAATGAGTTTTTCTGAAGGACTGTTGTTGTACAAGAGTCTTGAAATGTGTTTCTGTGAAGGACTGTGATTGTGCATGAGTTTTTAAATGTGTTTCTCTGAAGCAGTGTTGTAGTGCAAGAGTTTTGAAATGTGTTTCTCTAAAGGACTGTTGTTGTACAAGAATCTTGAAATGAGTTTTTCTGAAGGATTGTTGTTGTACAAGAGTCTTGAAATGTGTTTCTGTGAAGGACTGTTGTTGTGCATGAATTTTTAAATGTGTTTCTCTGAAGCAGTGTTGTAGTGCAAGAGTTTTGAAATGTGTTTCTCTAAAGGACTGTTGTTGTACATGAGTTTTGAAATGTGTTTCTCTGAAGGAGTGTTGTTGTACATGAGTTTTTAAATGTGTTTTTCTGAAGGACTGTTGTTGTATAAGTGTCTTGAAATGTGTTTCTCTAAAGGACTGTTGTTGTACAAGAATCTTGAAATGAGTTTTTCTGAAGAATTGTTGTTGTACAAGAGTCTTGAAATGTGTTTCTGTGAAGGACTGTTGTTGTGCATGAGTTTTTAAATGTGTTTCTCTGAAGCAGTGTTGTTGTACATGAGTTTTTAAATGTGTTTTTCTGAAGGACTGTTGTTTTACAAGAGTCTTGAAATGAGTTTTTCTGAAGGACTGTTGTTGTACAAGAATCTTGAAATGTGTTTTTCTGAAGGACTGTTGTTGTACAAGAATCTTGAAATGTGTTTCTGTGAAGGACTGTTGTTGTGCATGAGTATTTAAATGTGTTTCTCTGAAGCAGTGTTGTAGTGGAAGAGTATTTAAATGTGTTTCTCTAAAGGAGTGTTGTTGTACATGAGTTTTTAAATGTGTTTCTCTGAAGGAGTGTTGTTGTGCATGAGTTTTTAAATGTGTTTCTCTGAAGGAGTGTTGTTGTACATGAGTTTTTAAATGTGTTTTTCTGAAGGACTGTTGTTGTACAAGAGTCTTGAAATGAGTTTTTCTGAAAGACTGTTGTTGTACAAGAATCTTGAAATGTATTTCTCTGAAGGACTGTTGTTGTGCATGAGTTTTTAAATATACTTCTCTGAAGCAGTGTTGTTGTGCAAGAGTTTTTAAATGTGTTTCTCTAAAGGACTGTTGTTGTGCATGAGTTTTTAAATGAGTTTTTTTGAAGGACTGTTGTTGTACAAGAGTCTTGAAATGAGTTTTTCTGAAGGACTGTTGTTGTACAAGAATATTGAAATGAGTTTTTCTGAAGAACTGTTTTTGCACTAGAGTTTTGAAATGTGTTTGTGTGAAGGACTATTGTTGTGCATGAGTTTTTAAATGTCTTTCTCTGAAGGAGTGTTGTTGTAAATGAGTTTTTAAATGTGTTTTTCTGAAGGACTGTTGTTGTACAAGAGTCTTGAAATGAGTTTTTCTGAAGGACTGTTGTTGTACAAGAATCTTAAAATGTGTTTTTCTGAAGGACTGTTGTTGTACAAGAATCTTGAAATGTGTTTTTCTGAAGAACTGTTGTTGTACGAGAGTCTTGAAATGTGTTTCTGTGAAGGACTGTCGTTGTACTAGAGTTTTTAAATGTGTTTCTCTGAAGCAGTGTTGTTGTGCAAGAGTTTTTAAATGTGTTTCTCTAAAGGACTGTTGTTGTGCATGAGATTTTAAATGTGTTGCTCTGAAGGAGTGTTGTTGTACATGAGTTTTTAAATGTGTTTTTCTGAAGGACTGTTGTTGTAGAAGAGTCTTGAAATGAGTTTTTCTGAAGGACTGTTGTTGTACAAGAATCTTGAAATGAGTTTTTCTGAAGAACTGTTGTTGTACGAGAGTGTTGAAATGTGTTTCTGTGAAGGACTGTTGTTGTGCATGAGTTTTTAAATGTGTTTCTCTGAAGCAGTGTTGTTGTGCAAGAGTTTTTAAATGTGTTTCTCTAATGGACTGTTGTTGTGCATGAGTTTTTAAATGTGTTGCTCTGAAGGAGTGTTGTTGTACATGAGTTTTTAAATGTGTTTTTCTGACGGACTGTTGTTGTAGAAGAGTCTTGAAATGAGTTTTTCTGAAGGACTGTTGTTGTACAAGAATCTTGAAATGAGTTTTTCTGAAGAACTGTTGTTGTACGAGAGTCTTGAAATGTGTTTCTGTGAAGGACTGTTGTTGTGCATGAGTTTTTAAATGTGTTTTTCTGAAGGACTGTTGTTGTATAAGTGTCTTGAAATGTGTTTCTCTAAAGGACTGTTGTTGTACAAGAATCTTGAAATGGGTTTTTTTGAAGGATTGTTGTTGTACAAGAGCCTTGAAATGTGTTTCTGTGAAGGACTGTTGTTGTGCATGAGTTTTTACATGTGTTTCTCTGGAGCAGTGTTGTTGTGCCAGAGTTTTTAAATGTGTTTCTCTAAAGGACTGTTGTTGTGCATGAGTTTTTAAATGTGTTGCTCTGAAGGAGTGTTGTTGTACATGAGTTTTTAAATGTGTTTTTCTGAAGGACTGTTGTTGTAGAAGAGTCTTGAAATGAGTTTTTCTGAAGGACTGCTGTTGTACAAGAATCTTGAAATGTGTTTTTCTGAAGGACTGTTGTTGTACAAGAATCTTGAAATGTGTTTTCTGAAGAACTGTTGTTGTACGAGAGTCTTGAAATGTGTTTCTGTGTAGGACTGTTGTTGTGCATGAGTTTTTAAATGTGTTTTTCTGAAGGACTGTTGTTGTAAAAGTGTCTTGAAATGTGTTTCTCTAAAGGACTGTTGTTGTACAAAAATCTTGAAATGAGTTTTTCTGAAGGATTGTTGTTGTACAAGAGCCTTGAAATGTGTTTCTGTGAAGGACTGTTGTTGTGCATGAGTTTTTACATGTGTTTCTCTGGAGCAGTGTTGTTGTGCAAGAGTTTTTAAATGTGTTTCTCTAAAGGACTGTTGTTGTGCATGAGTTTTTAAATGTGTTGCTCTGAAGGAGTGTTGTTGTACATGAGTTTTTAAATGTGTTTTTCTGAAGGACTGTTGTTGTAGAAGAGTCTTGAAATGAGTTTTTCTGAAGGACTGTTGTTGTACAAGAATCTTGAAATGAGTTTTTCTGAAGAACTGTTGTTGTACGAGAGTCTTGAAATGTGTTTCTGTGAAGGACTGTTGTTGTGCATGAGTTTTTACATGTGTTTCTCTGGAGCAGTGTTGTTGTGCAAGAGTTTTTAAATGTGTTTCTCTAAAGGACTGTTGTTGTGCATGAGTTTTTAAATGTGTTGCTCTGAAGGAGTGTTGTTGTACATGAGTTTTTAAATGTGTTTTTCTGAAGGACTGTTGTTGTAGAAGAGTCTTGAAATGAGTTTTTCTGAAGGACTGTTGTTGTACAAGAATCTTGAAATGAGTTTTTCTGAAGAACTGTTGTTGTACGAGAGTCTTCAAATGTGTTTCTGTGAAGGACTGTTGTTGTGCATGAGTTTTTAAATGTGTTTCTCTGAAGCAGTGTTGTTGTGCATGAGTTTTTAAATGTGTTTCTCTGAAGGAGTGTTGTTGTACATGAGTTTTTAAATGTGTTTTTCTGAAGGACTGTTGTTGTACAAGAGTCTTGAAATGAGTTTTTCTGAAGGACTGTTGCTGTACAAGAATCTTGAAATGAGTTTTTCTGAAGGACTGTTGTTGTACAAGAGTCTTGATATGAGTTTTTCTGAAGGATTGTTGTTGTACAAAAATTTTGAAATGAGTTTTTCTGAAGAACTGTTGTTGTACGAGAGTCTTGAAATGTGTTTCTGTGAAGGACTGTTGTTGTAGATGAGTTTTGAAATGTGTTTCTCTGAAGGAGTGTTGTTGTACATGAGTTTCTAAATGTGTTTTTCTGAAGGACTGTTGTTGTACAAGAGTCTTGAAATGAGTTTTTCTGAAGGACTGTTGTTGTACAAGAGTCTTGAAATGTGTTTCTGTGAAGGACTGTGATTGTGCATGAGTTTTTAAATGTGTTTCTCTGAAGCAGTGTTGTAGTGCAAGAGTTTTTAAATGTGTTTCTATAAAGGACTGTTGTTGTACAAGAATCTTGCAATGAGTTTTTCTGAAGGATTGTTGTTGTGCAAGAGTCTTGAAATGTGGTTCTGTGAAGGACTGTTGTTGTGGATGAGTTTTTAAATGTGTTTCTCTGAAGCAGTGTTGTAGTGCAAGAGTTTTGAAATGAGTTTTTCTGAGGGACTGTTGTTGTACAAGAGTCTTGAAATATGTTTCTGTGAAGGACTGTTATTGTGCATGAGTTTTTAAATGTGTTTTTCCGAAGGACTGTTGTTGTATAAGTGTCTTGAAATGTGTTTCCCTAAAGGACTGTTGTTGGACAAGAATCTTGAAATGAGTTTTTCTGAAGGATTGTTGTTGTACAAGAGCCTTGAAATGTGTTTCTGTGAAGGACTGTTGTTGTGCATGAGTTTTTAAATGTGTTTCCCTGAAGGAGTGTTGTTGTACATGAGTTTTTAAATGTGTTTTTCTGAAGGTCTGTTGTTGTATAAGTGTCTTGAAATGTGTTTCTCTAAAGTACTGTTGTTCTACAAGAATCTTGAAATGAGTTTTTCTGAAGGATTGTTGTTGTACAAGAGTCTTGAAATGTGTTTCTGTGAAGGACTGTTGTTGTGCATGAGTTTTTAAATGTGTTTCTCTGAAGCAGTGTTGTAGTGCAAGAGTTTTTAAATGTGTTTCTCTAAAGGAGTGTTGTTGTACATGAGTTTTTAAATGTGTTTTTCTGAAGGACTGTTGTTGTATAAGTGTCTTGAAATGTGTTTCTCTAAAGGACTGTTGTTCTACAAGAATCTTGAAATGAGTTTTTCTGAAGGATTGTTGTTGTACAAGAGTCTTGAAATGTGTTTCTGTGAAGGACTGTTGTTGTGCATGAGTTTTTAAATGTGTTTCTCTAAAGCAGTGTTGTAGTTCAATAGTTTTTAAATGTGTTTCTCTAAAGGAGTGTTGTTGTACATGAGTTTTTAAATGTGTTTTTCTGAAGGACTGTTGTTGCACAAGAATCTTGAAATGAGTTTTTCTGAAGGACTGTTGTTGTACAAGAATCTTGAAATGAGTTTTTCTGAAGGATTGTTGTTGTACAAGAGTCTTGAAATGTGTTTCTGTGAAGGACTGTGATTGTACATGAGTTTTTAAATGTGTTTCCCTGAAGGAGTGTTGTTGTACATGAGTTTTTAAATGTGTTTTTCTGAAGGACTGTTGTTGTATAAGTGTCTTGAAATGTGTTTCTCTAAAGGACTGTTGTTCTACAAGAATCTTGAAAAGAGTTTTTCTGAAGGATTGTTGTTGTACAAGAGTCTTGAAATGTGTTTCTGTGAAGGACTGTTGTTGTGCATGAGTTTTTAAATGTGTTTCTCTGAAGCAGTGTTGTAGTGCAAGAGTTTTTAAATGTGTTTCTCTAAAGGAGTGTTGTTGTACATGAGTTTTTAAATGTGTTTTTCTGAAGGACTGTTGTTGCACAAGAATCTTGAAATGAGTTTTTCTGAAGGACTGTTGTTGTACACGAATCTTGAAATGAGTTTTTCTGAAGGACTTTTGTTGTACAAGAGTCTTGAAATGTGTTTCTGTGAAGGACTGTGATTGTGCATGAGTTTTTAAATGTGTTTCTCTGAAGCAGTGTTGTAGTGCAAGAGTTTTGAAATGTGTTTCTCTAAAGGACTGTTGTTGTACAAGAATCTTGAAATGAGTTTTTCTGAAGGATTGTTGTTGTACAAGAGTCTTGAAATGTGTTTCTGTGAAGGACTGTTGTTGTGCATGAATTTTTAAATGTGTTTCTCTGAAGCAGTGTTGTAGTGCAAGAGTTTTGAAATGTGTTTCTCTAAAGGACTGTTGTTGTACATGAGTTTTTAAATGTGTTTCTCTGAAGGAGTGTTGTTGTACATGAGTTTTTAAATGTGTTTTTCTGAAGGACTGTTGTTGTATAAGTGTCTTGAAATGTGTTTCTCTAAACTACTGTTGTTGTACAAGAATCTTGAAATGAGTTTTTCTGAAGGATTGTTGTTCTACAAGAGTCTTGAAATGTGTTTCTGTGAAGGACTGTTGTTGTGCATGAATTTTTAAATGTGTTTCTCTGAAGCAGTGTTGTAGTGCAAGAGTTTTTAAATGTGTTTCTAAAGGAGTGTTGTTGTACATGAGTTTTTAAATGTCTTTCTCTGAAGGAGTGTTGTTGTACATGAGTTTTTAAATGTGTTTTTCTGAAGGACTGTTGTTGCACAAGAATTTTGAAATGAGTTTTTCTGAAGGACTGTTGTTCTACAAGAATCTTGAAATGAGTTTTTCTGAAGGACTGTTGTTGTACAAGAGTCTTGAAATGTGTTTCTGTGAAGGACTGTTGTTGTGCATGAGTTTTTAAATGTGTTTCTCTGAAGCAGTGTTGTAGTGCAAGAGTTTTTGAATGTGTTTCTCTAAAGGCGTGTTGTTGTACATGAGTTTTTAAATGTGTTTTTCTGAAGGACTGTTGTTGCACAAGAATCTTGAAATGAGTTTTTCTGAATTACTGTTGTTGTACAAGAATCTTGAAATGAGTTTTTCTGAAGGACTTTTGTTGTACAAGAGTCTTGAAATGTGTTTCTGTGAAGGACTGTGATTGTGCATGAGTTTTTAAATGTGTTTCTCTGAAGCAGTGTTGTAGTGCAAGAGTTTTGAAATGTGTTTCTCTAAAGGACTGTTGTTGTACAAGAATCTTGAAATGAGTTTTTCTGAAGGATTGTTGTTGTACAAGCGTCTTGAAATGTGTTTCTGTGAAGGACTGTTGTTGTGCATGAATTTTTAAATGTGTTTCTCTGAAGCAGTGTTGTAGTGCAAGAGTTTTTAAATGTGTTTCTCTAAAGGAGTGTTGTTGTACATGAGTTTTTAAATGTGTTTCTCTGAAGGAGTGTTGTTGTACATGAGTTTTTAAATGTGTTTTTCTGAAGGACTGTTGTTGTACAAGAATTTTGAAATGAGTTTTTCTGAAGGACTGTTGTTCTACAAGAATCTTGAAATGAGTTTTTCTGAAGGACTGTTGTTGTACAAGAGTCTTGAAATGTGTTTCTGTGAAGGACTGTTATTGTGCATGAGTTTTTAAATGTGTTCCTCTAAAGGACTGTTTTTGTACATGAGTTTTTAAATGTGTTTTTCTGAAATAGTGTTGTTCTGCATTAGTCCTGAAATGTGTTTTTCTGAAATACCGTTGTTGTACGCGAGTCTTGAAATGTGTTTCTGTGAAGGACTGTTGTTGTGCATGAGTTTTTAAATGTGTTTCTCTGAAGCAGTGTTGTTGTGCAAGAGTTTTTAAATGTGTTTCTCTAAAGGACTGTTGTTGTGCATCAGTTTTTAAATGTGTTTCTCTGAAGGAGTGTTGTTGTACAAGAGTCTTGAAATGTGTTTCTGTGAATTACTGTTGTTGTGCATGAGTTTTTAAATATGTTTCTCTGAAGCAGTGTTGTTGTGCAAGAGTTTTGAAATGTGTTTCTCTACAGGACTGTTGTTATGCATGAGTTTTTAAATGTCTTTCTCTGAAGGAGTGTACATGAGTTTTTAAATGTGTTTTTCTGAAGGACTGTTGTTGTACAAGAGTCTTGAAATGAGTTTTTCTGAAGGACTGTTGTTGTACAAGAGTCTTGAAATGAGTTTTTCTGAAGGACTGTTGTAGTACAAGAGTCTAGAAATGTGTTTCTGTGAAGGACTGTTGTTGTGCATGAGTTTTTAACTGTGTTTCTCTGAAGCAGTGTTGTTGTGCAAGAGATTTTAAATGTGTTTCTCTAAAGGACTGTTGTTGTAGAAGAGTCTTGAAATGAGTTTTTCTGAAGGACTGTTATTGTACAAGAATCTTGAAATGAGTTTTTCTGAAGGACTGTTGTTGTACAAGAGTCTTGAAATGAGTTTTTCTGAAGGACTGTTGTTGTACAAGAATCTTGAAATGAGTTTTTCTTAAGGAGTGTTGTTGTACGTGAGTTTTTAAATGTGTTTTTCTGAAGGACTGTTGTTGTACAAGAGTCTTGAAATGTGTTTCTGTGAAGGACTGTTGTTGTACAAGAGTCTTGAAATGAGTTTTTCTGAAGGACTGTTGTTGTACAAGAATCTTGAAATGAGTTTTTCTGAAGAACTGTTGTTATACGAGAGTCTTGAAATGTGTTTCTGTGAAGGACTGTTGTTGTGCATGAGTTTTTAAATGTGTTTCTCTGAAGCAGTGTTGTTGTGCGAGAGTTTTTAAATGTGTTTCTCTAAAGGACTGTTGTTGTACAAGAGTCTTGAAATGAGTTTTTCTGAAGGACTGTTGTTGTACGAGAATCTTGAAATCAGTTTTTCTGAAGAACTGTTGTTGTACGAGAGTCTTGAAATGCGTTTCTGTCAAGGACTGTTGTTGTGCATGAGTTTTTAAATGTGTTTCTCTGAAGCAGTGTTGTTGTGCGAGAGTTTTTAAATGTGTTTCTCTAAAGGACTGTTGTTGTACAAGAGTCTTGAAATGAGTTTTTCTGAAGGACTGTTGTTGTACAAGAATCTTGAAATCAGTTTTTCTGAAGAACTGTTGTTGTACGAGAGTCTTGAAATGCGTTTCTGTCAAGGACTGTTGTTGTGCATGAGTTTTTAACTGTCTTTCTCTGAAGGAGTGTACATGAGTTTTTAAATGTGTTTTTCTGAAGGACTGTTGTTGTACAAGGGTCTTGAAATGAGTTTTTCTGAAGGACTGTTGTTGTACAAGATTCTTGAAATGAGTTTTTCTAAATTACTGTTGTTGTACAAGAGTCTTGAAATGCGTTTCTGTCAAGGACTGTTGTTGTGCATGAGTTTTTAAATGTGTTTCTCTGTTGTTATGCATGAGTCTTGAAATGCGTTTCTGTCAAGGACTGTTGTTATGCATGAGTTTTTAAATGTCTTTCTCTGAAGGAGTGTACATGAGTTTTTAAATGTGTTTTTCTGAAGGACTGTTGTTGTACAAGAGTCTTGAAATGAGTTTTTCTGAAGGACTGTTGTTGTACAAGAATCTTGAAATCAGTTTTTCTGAAGAACTGTTGTTGTACGAGAGTCTTGAAATGCGTTTCTGTCAAGGACTGTTGTTGTGCATGAGTTTTTAAATGTGTTTCTCTGAAGCAGTGTTGTTGTGCGAGAGTTTTTAAATGTGCTTCTCTAAAGGACTGTTGTTATGCATGAGTTTTTAAATGTCTTTCTCTGAAGGAGTGTACATGAGTTTTTAAATGTGTTTTTCTGAAGGACTGTTGTTGTACAAGAGTCTTGAAATGAGTTTTCCTGAAGGACTGTTGTTGTACAAGAGTCTTGAAATGAGTTTTTCTGAAGGACTGTTGTTGTACAAGAGTCTTGAAATGTGTTTTTCTGAAGGACTGTTGTTGTACAAGAATCTTGAAATGAGTTTTTCTGAAGGACTGTTGTTGTACAAGAGTCTTGGAATGTGTTTCTGTGAAGGACTGTTGTTGTGCATGAGTTTTTAAATGTGTTTCTCTGAAGCAGTGTTGTTGTGCAAGAGTTTTTAAACGTGTTTCTCTGAAGCAGTGTTGTAGTGCAAGAGATTTTAAATGTGTTTCTCTAAAGGACTGTTGTTGTACAAGAGTCTTGAAATGAGTTTTTCTGAAGGACTGTTGTTGTACAAGAATCTTGAAATGAGTTTTTCTGAAGAACTGTTGTTGTACGAGAGTCTTGAAATGCGTTTCTGTCAAGGACTGTTGTTGTGCATGAGTTTTTAAATGTGTTTCTCTGAAGCAGTGTTGTTGTGCGAGAGTTTTTAAATGTGCTTCTCTAAAGGACTGTTGTTATGCATGAGTTTTTAAATGTCTTTCTCTGAAGGAGTGTACATGAGTTTTTAAATGTGTTTTTCTGAAGGACTGTTGTTGTACAAGAGTCTTGAAATGAGTTTTTCTGAGGGACTGTTGTTGTACAAGAGTCTTGAAATGAGTTTTTCTGAAGGACTGTTGTTGTACAAGAGTCTTGAAATGCGTTTTTCTGAAGGAGTGTTGTTGTACGTGAGTTTTTAAATGTGTTTTTCTGAAGGACTGTTGTTGTACAAGAGTCTTGAAATGTGTTTCTGTGAAGGACTGTTGTTGTGCATGAGTTTTTAAATGTGTTTCTCTGAAGCAGTGTTGTTGTGCAAGAGATTTTAAATGTGTTTCTCTAAAGGACTGTTGTTGTACAAGAGTCTTGAAATGAGTTTTTCTGAAGGACTGTTGTTGTACAAGAATCTTGAAATCAGTTTTTCTGAAGAACTGTTGTTGTACGAGAGTCTTGAAATGCGTTTCTGTCAAGGACTGTTGTTGTGCATGAGTTTTTAAATGTGTTTCTCTGAAGCAGTGTTGTTGTGCAAGAGTTTTTAAATGTGTTTCTCTAAAGGACTGTTGTTATGCATGAGTTTTTAAATGTCTTTCTCTGAAGGAGTGTAAATGTGTTTTTAAATGTGTTTTTCTGAAGGACTGTTGTTGTACAAGAGTCTTGAAATGAGTTTTTCTGAGGGACTGTTGTTGTACAAGAATCTTAAAATGAGTTTTTCTGAAGGACTGTTGTTGTACAAGAGTCTTGAAATGAGTTTTTCTGAAGGAGTGTTGTTGTACGTGAGTTTTTAAATGTGTTTTTCTGAAGGACTGTTGTTGTACAAGAGTCTTGAAATGTGTTTCTGTGAAGGACTGTTGTTGTGCATGAGTTTTTAAATGTTTTTCTCTGAAGCAGTGTTGTTGTGCAAGAGATTTTAAATGTGTTTCGCTAAAGGACTGTTGTTGTACAAGAGTCTTGAAATGAGTTTTTCTGAAGGAATGTTGTTGTACAAGAATCTTGAAATGAGTTTTTCTAAAGGACTGTTGTTGTACAAGAGTCTTGGAATGTGTTTTTCTGAAGGACTGTTGTTGTACAAGAATCTTGAAATGAGTTTTTCTGAAGGACTGTTGTTGTACAAGAGTCTTGGAATGTGTTTTTCTGAAGGACTGTTGTTGTACAAGAATCTTGAAATGAGTTTTTCTGAAGAACTGTTGTTGTACGAGAGTCTTGAAATATGTTTCTGTGAAGGACTGTTGTTGTGCATGAGTTTTTAAATGTGTTTCTCTGAAACAGTGTTGTTGTGCAAGAGTTTTTAAATGTGTTTCTCTAAAGGACTGTTGTTGTGCATGAGTTTTTAAATGTGTTTCTCTGAATTAGTGTTGTTGTACATGAGTTTTTAAATGTGTTTTTCTGAAGGACTGTTGTTGTACAAGAGTCTTGAAATGAGTTTTTCTGAAGGACTGTTGTTGTACAAGAATCTTGAAATGAGTTTTTCTGAAGGACTGTTGTTGTACAAGAGTCTTGAAATGAGTTTTTCTGAAGGACTGTTGTTGAACAAGAATCTAGAAATGGGTTTTTCTGAAGAACTGTTGTTGTACGAGAGTATTGAAATGTGTTTCTGTGAAGGACTGTTTTTGTGCATGAGTTTTTAAATGTGTTTCTCTGAAGCAGTTTGTTTTTTGAAATGTGTTTCTGTAAAGGACTGTTGTTGTAGATGAGTCTTGAAACGTGTTTCTCTGAAGGAGTGTTGTTGTACATGAGTTTCTAAATGTGTTTTTCTGAAGGACGGTTGTTGTACAAGAGTCTTGAAATGAGTTTTTCTGAAGGACTGTTGTAGTACAAGAGTCTAGAAATGTGTTTCTGTGCATGAGTTTTTAAATGTGTTTCTCTGAATCAGTGTTGTAGTGCAAGAGTTTTGAAATGTGTTTCTCTAAAAGACTGTTGTTGTACAAGAATCTTGAAATGAGTTTTTCTGATGGATTGTTGTTGTACAAGAGTCTTGAAATGTGTTTCTGTGAAGGACTGTTGTTGTGCATGAGTTTTTAAATGTTTTTCTCTGAAGCAGTGTTGTAGTGCAAGAGTTTTGAAATGTGTTTCTCTAAAGGACTGTTGTTGTACATGAGTTTCTAAATGTGTTTCTCTGAAGGAGTGTTGTTGTACATGAGTTTTTAAATGTGTTTTTCTGAAATACTGTTGCTGTATAAGTGTCTTGAAATGTGTTTCTCTAAAGGACTGTTTTTGCACAAGAATCTTGAAATGAGTTTTTCTGAAGGATGAGTTTTAAGTGTGTTTTTCTGAAATACTGTTGTTGTACAAGAGTCTTGAAATGTGTTTCTCTAAAGGACTGTTGCTGTACAAGAATCTTGAAATGAGTTTTTCTGAAGGATTGTTGTTGTACAAGAGTCTTGAAATGTGTTTCTCTAAAGGACTGTTGTTGTACAAGAATCTTGAAATGAGTTTTTCTGAAGGATTGTTGTTGTACGAGAGTCTTGAAATGTGTTTCTGTGAAGGACTGTTGTTGTGCATGAGTTTTTAAATGTGTTTCTCTGAAGCAGTGTTGTTGTGCAAGAGTTTTTAAATGTGTTTCTCTGAAGCAGTGTTGTAGTGCAAGAGTTTTTAAATGTGTTTCTCTGAAGGAGTGTTGTTGTACATGAGTTTTAAAATGTGTTTTTCTGAAGGACTGTTGTTGTACAAGAATCTTGAAATGAGTTTTTCGGAAGGATTGTTGTTGTACATGAGGTTTTAAATGTGTTTTTCTGAAGGACTGTTGTTGTACAAGAGTCTTGAAATGTGTTTCTCTAAAGGACTGTTGTTGTACAAGAATTTTGAAATGAGTTTTTCTGAAGGATTGTTGTTGTACAAGAGTCTTGAAATGTGTTTCTGTGAAGGACTGTTGTTGTGCATGAGTTTTTAAATGTGTTTCTCTGAAGGAGTGTTGTTGTACATGAGTTTTTAAATGTGTTTTTCTGAAGGACTGTTGTTGTACAAGAGTCTTGAAATGAGTTTTTCTGAAGGACTGTTGTTGTACAAAAGTCTTGAAATGAGTTTTTCTGAAGGACTGTTGTTGTACAAGAATCTTGAAATGAGTTTTTCTGAAGAACTGTTGTTGTACGAGAGTCTTGAAATGTGTTTCTGTGAAGGACTGTTGTCGTGCATGAGTTTTTAAATGTGTTTCTCTAAAGGACTGTTGTTGTGCAAGAGTTTTTAAATGTGTTTCTCTAAAGGACTGTTGTTGTGCATGAGTTTTTAAATGTGTTTCTCTAAAGGACTGTTGTTGTGCATGAGTTTTTAAATGTCTTTCTCTGAAGGAGTGTTGTTGCACATGAGTTTTTAAATGTGTTTTTCTGAAGGACTGTTGTTGTACAAAAGTCTTGAAATGGGTTTTTCTGAAGGACTGTTGTTGTACAAGAATCTTGAAATGTGTTTTTCTGAAGGACTGTTGTTGTACAAGAATCTTGAAATGTGTTTTTCTGAAGAACTGTTGTTGTGCGAGAGTCTTGAAATGTGTTTCTGTGAAGGACTGTTGTTGTGCATGAGTTTTTAAATGTGTTTCTCTGAAGCAGTGTTGTAGTGCAAGAGTTTTGAAATGTGTTTCTCTAAAAGACTGTTGTTGTACAAGAATCTTGAAATGAGTTTTTCTGATGGATTGTTGTTGTACAAGAGTCTTGAAATGTGTTTCTGTGAAGGACTGTTGTTGTGCATGAGTTTTTAAATATGTTTCTCTGAAGCAGTGTTGTTGTGCAAGAGTTTTTAAATGTGTTTCTCTAAAGGACTGTTGTTGTGCATGAGTTTTTAAATGTGTTTCTCTGAAGGAGTGTTGTTGTACATGATTTTTTAAATGTGTTTTTCTGAAGGACTGTTGTTGTACAAGAGTCTTGAAATGAGTTTTTCTGAAGGACTGTTGTTGTACAAGAGTCTTGAAATGAGTTTTTCTGAAGGACTGTTGTTGTACAAGAATTTTGAAATGAGTTTTTCTGAAGAACTGTAGTTGTACGAGAGCCATGAAATGTGTTTCTGTGAAGGACTGTTGTTGTGCATGAGTTTTTAAATGTGTTTCTCTGAAGCAGTGTTGTTGTGCAAGAGTTTTTAAATGTGTTTCTCTGAAGCAGTGTTGTAGTGCAAGAGTTTTTAAATGTGTTTCTCTAAAGGAGTGTTGTTGTACATGAGTTTTTAAATGTGTTTCTCTAAAGGACTGTTGTTGTATATGAGTTTTTAAATGTGTTTTTCTGAAGGACTGTTGTTGTACAAGAATCTTGAAATGAGTTTTTCTGAAGGATTGTTGTTGTACAAGAGACTTGAAATGTGTTTCTGTGAAGGAGTGTTGTTGTGCATGAGTTTTTAAATGTGTTTCTCTGAAGCAGTGTTGTTGTACATGAGTTTTTAAATGTGTTTTTCTGAAGGACTGTTGTTGTACAAGAGTCTTGAAATGTGTTTCTCTAGAGGACTGTTGTTGTGCAAGAATCTTGAAATGAGTTTTTCTGAAGGATTGTTGTTGTACAAGAGTCTTGAAATGTGTTTCCGTGAAGGACTGTTGTTGTGCATAAGTTTTTAAATGTGTTTCTCTGAAGCAGTGTTGTTGTACATGAGTTTTTAAATGTGCTTCTCTGAAGGAGTGTTGTTGTACATGAGTTTTTAAATGTGTTTTTTTGAAGGACTGTTGTTGCACAAGAATCTTGAAATGAGTTTTTCTGAAGGACTGTTGTTGTACAAGAGTCTTGAAATGAGTTTTTCTGAAGGACTGTTGTTGCACAAGAGTCTTGAAATGTGTTTCTGTGAAGGACTGTTATTGTGCATGAGTTTTTAAATGTGTTTCTCTAAAGGACTGTTGCTGTACATGAGTTTTTAAATGTGCTTTTCTGAAGGAGTGCTGTTGTACAATAGTCTTGAAATGTGTTTTTCTGAAAAACCGTTGTTGTACAAGAGTCTTGAAATGAGTTTTTCCGAAGAACTGTTGTTGTACGAGAGTTTTGAAATGTGTTTCTGTGAAGGACTGTTGTTGTGCATGAATTTTTAAATGTGTTTCTCTGAAGCAGTGTTATTGTGCAAGAGTTTTTAAATGTGTTTCTCTAAAGGACTGTTGTTGTGCATGAGTTTTTAAATGTGTTTCTCTGAAGGAGTGTTGTTGTAGAAGAGTCTTGAAATGTGTTTCTGTGAAGGACTGTTGTTGTGCATGAGTTTTTAAATATGTTTCTCTGAAGCAGTTTTGTTGTGCAAGAGTTTTTAAATGTGTTTCTGTGAAGGACTGTTGTTGTGCATGAGTTTTTAAATGTGTTTCTCTGAAGCAGTGTTGTTGTGCAAGAGTTTTTAAATGTGTTCTGTGAAGGACTGTTATTGTGCATGAGTCTTTAAATGTCTTTCTCTAAAGGAGTGTTGTTGTACAAGAATCTTGAAATGAGTTTCTCTGAAGGAGTGTTGTTGTACATGATTTTTTAAATGTGTTTTTCTGAAGGACTGTTGTTGTACAAGAGTCTTGAAATGAGTTTTTCTGAAGGACTGTTGTTGTACAAGAGTCTTGAAATGAGTTTTTCTGAAGGACTGTTATTGTACAAGAGTCTTGAAATCTGTTTTTCTGAAGGACTGTTGTTGTACAAGAGTCTTGAAATGTGTTTCTCTAAAGGATTGTTGTTGTACAAGAGTCTTGAAATGTGTTTCTGTGAAGGACTGTTGTTGTGCATGAGTTTTTAAATGTGTTTCTCTGAAGCAGTGTTGTTGTACATGGGTTTTTAAATGTGTTTTTCTGAATTACTGTTGTTGTACAAGAGTCTTGAAATGTGTTTCTCTAAAGGACTGTTGTTGTACAAGAATCTTGAAATGAGTTTTTCTGAAGGATTGTTGTTGTACAAGAGTCTTGAAATGTGTTTCTGTGAAGAACTGTTGTTGTGCATGAGTTTTTAAATGTGTTTCTCTGAAGCAGTGTTGTTGTACATGAGTTTTTAAATGTGTTTTTCTGAAGGACTGTTGTTGTACAAGAGTCTTGAAATGTGTTTCTATAAAGGACTGTTGTTGTACAAGAATCTTGAAATGAGTTTTTCTGAAGGATTGTTGTTGTACAAGAGTCTTGAAATGTGTTTCTGTGAAGGACTGTTGTTGTGCATGAGTTTTTAAATGTGTTTCTCTGAAGCGGTGTTGTTGTACATGAGTTTTTAAATGTGTTTCTCTGAAGGTGTGTTGTTGTACAAGAGTCTTGAAATGTGTTTCCCTAAGGGAATGTTGTTGGACAAGAATTTCGAAATGAGTTTTTCTGAGGGATTGTTTTTGTACAAGAGTCTTGAAATGTATTTCCCTTAAGGACTGCTGTTGTACAAGAGTCTTGAAATGTGTTTCTGTGAAGGAGTGTTGTTGTGCATGAGTTTTTAAATGTGTGTCTCTGAAGCAGTGTTGTTGTGCAAGAGTTTTTAAATGTGTTTCTCTGAAGCAGTGTTGTAATGCAAGGAGTGTTGTTGTACGAGAGTCTTGAAATATGTCTCTGTGAATCACTGTTGTTGTGCATGAGTTTTTAAATGTGTTTTTCTGAAGCAGTGTTGTTGTGCAAGAGTTTTTAAATGTGTTTCTCTAAAGGACTGTTGTTGTGCATAAGTTTTTAAATGTGTTTCTCTGAAGGAGTGTTGTTGTACATGAGTTTTTAAATGTGTTTTTCTGAAGGAGTGTTGTTGTACAATAGTCTTGAAATGTGTTTTTCTGAAATACCGTTGTTGTACAAGAGTCTTGAAATGAGTTTTTCTGAAGAACTGTTGTTGTACGAGAGTTTTGAAATGTGTTTCTGTGAAGGACTGTTGTTGTGCATGAAGTTTTAAATGTGTTTCTCTAAAGGACTGTTGTTGTGCATGAGTTTTTAAATGTGTTTCTCTGAAGGAGTGTTGTTGTACAAGAGTCTTGAAATGTGTTTCTGTGAAGAACTGTTGTTGTGCATGAGTTTTTAAATATGTTTCTCTGAAGGAGTGTTGTTGTACATGAGTTTTTAAATGTATTTTTCTGAAGGACTGTTGTTGCACAAGAGTCTTGAAATGAGTTTTTCTGAAGGACTGTTGTTGTACGAGAGTTTTGAAATGTGTTTCTGTGAAGGACTGTTGTTGTGCATGAAGTTTTAAATGTGTTTCTCTAAAGGACTGTTGTTGTGCATGAGTTTTTAAATGTGTTTCTCTGAAGGAGTGTTGTTGTACGAGAGTCTTGAAATATGTTTCTGTGAAGGACTGTTGTTGTGCATGAGTTTTTAAATGTGTTTTTCTGAAGCAGTGTTGTTGTGCAAGAGTTTTTAAATGTGTTTCTCTGAAGGAGTGTTGTTGTACATGAGTTTTTAAATGTGTTTTCTGAAGGACTGTTGTTGTACAAGAGTCTTGAAATGAGTTTTTCTGAAGGACTGTTGTTGTACAAGAATCTTGAAAAGAGTTTTTCTGAAGGACTGTTGTTGTACAAGAGTCTTGAAATGAGTTTTTCTGAAGGACTGTTGTTGTACCAGAATCTAGAAATGCGTTTTTCTGAAGAACTGTTGTTGTACGAGAGTCTTGAAATGTGTTTCTGTGAAGGACTGTTGTTGTGCATGAGTTTTTAAATGTGTTTCTCAGAAGCAGTGTTGTATTGCAAGTGTTTTGAAATGTGTTTCTGTAAAGGACTGTTGTTGTAGATGAGTTTTGAAATGTGTTTCTCTG
Source organism: Xylota sylvarum (assembly GCA_905220385.1). Taxonomy (NCBI): domain Eukaryota; kingdom Metazoa; phylum Arthropoda; class Insecta; order Diptera; family Syrphidae; genus Xylota; species Xylota sylvarum. The sequence continues at coordinate 611,686 of CAJMZQ010000061.1, forward strand.
AAGGAGTGTTGTTGTACATGAGTTTCTAAATGTGTTTTTCTGAAGGACTGTTGTTGTACAAGAGTCTTGAAATGAGTTTTTCTGAAGGACTGTTGTAGTACAAGAGTCCAGAAATGTGTTTCTGTGAAGGACTGTGATTGTGCATGAGTTTTTAAATGTGTTTCTCTGAAGCAGTGTTGTAGTGCAAGAGTTTCGAAATGTGTTTCTCTAAAAGACTGTTGTTGTCCAAGAATCTTGAAATGAGTTTTTCTGATGGATTGTTGTTGTACAAGAGTCTTGAAATGTGTTTCTGTGAAGGACTGTTGTTGTGCATGAGTTTTTAAATGTTTTTCTGTGAAGCAGTGTTGTAGTGCAAGAGTTTTGAAATGTGTTTCTCTAAAGGACTGTTGTTGTACATGAGTTTTTAAATGTGTTTCTCTCAAGGAGTGTTGTTGTACATGAGTTTTTAAATGTGTTTTTCTGAAGGACTGTTGTTGTACAAGAGTCTTGAAATGAGTTTTTCTGAAGGACTGTTGTTGTACAAGAATCTTGAAATGAGTTTTTCTGAAGGACTGTTGTTGTACAAGAGTCTTGAAATGAGTTTTTCTGAAGGACTGTTGTTGTACAAGAATCTAGAAATGAGTTTTTCTGAACAACTGTTGTTGTACGAGAGTCCTGAAATGTGTTTCTGTGAAGGACTATTGTTGTGCATGAGATTTTAAATGTGTTTCTATGAAGCAGTGTTGTATTGCAAGAGTTTTGAAATGTGTTTCTGTAAAGGACTGTTGTTGTAGATGAGTTTTGAAATGTGTTTCTCTGAAGGAGTGTTGTTGTACATGAGTTTCTAAATGTGTTTTTCTGAAGGACTGTTGTTGTACAAGAGTCTTGAAATGAGTTTTTCTGAAGGACTGTTGTAGTACAAGAGTCTAGAAATGTGTTTCTGTGAAGGACTGTGATTGTGCATGAGTTTTTAAATGTGTTTCTCTGAAGCAGTGTTGTAGTGCAAGAGTTTTGAAATGTGTTTCTCTAAAAGACTGTTGTTGTACAAGAATCTTGAAATGTGTTTCTGTGAAGGACTGTTGTTGTGCATGAGTTCTTAAATGTTTTTCTGTGAAGCAGTGTTGTAGTGCAAGAGTTTTGAAATGTGTTTCTCTAAAGGACTGTTGCTGTACAAGAATCTTGAAATGAGTTTTTCTGAAGGATGAGTTTTTAAATGTGTTTTTCTGAAGGACTGTTGTTGTACAAGAGTCTTGAAATGTGTTTCTCTAAAGGACTGTTGTTGTACAAGAATCTTGAAATGAGTTTTTCTGAAGGATTGTTGTTGTACAAGAGTCTTGAAATGTGTTTCTCTAAAGGACTGTTGTTGTACAAGAATCTTGAAATGAGTTTTTCTGAAGGATTGTTGTTGTACGTGAGTCTTGAAAAGTGTTTCTGTGAAGGACTGTTGTTGTGCATGAGTTTTTAAATGTGTTTCTCTGAAACAGTGTTGTTGTGCAAGAGTTTTTAAATGTGTTTCTCTGAAGCAGTGTTGTAGTGCAAGAGTTTTTAAATGTGTTTCTCTGAAGGAGTGTTGTTGTACATGAGTTTTTAAATGTGTTTTTCTGAAGGACTGTTGTTGTACAAGAATCTTGAAATGAGTTTTTCTGAAGGATTGTTGTTGTACATGAGTTTTTAAATGTGTTTTTCTGAAGGACTGTTGTTGTACAAGAATCTTGAAATGAGTTTTACTGAAGAACTGTTGTTGTACGAGAGTCTTGAAATGTGTTTCTGTGAAGGACTGTTGTTGTGCATGAGTTTTTAAATGTGTTTCTCTGAAGCAGTGTTGTTGTACATGAGTTTTTAAATGTGTTTTTCTGAAGGACTGTTGTTGTACAAGAGTCTTGAAATGTGTTTCTCTAAAGGAGTGTTGTTGTACAAGAGTCTTGAAATGTGTTTCTGTGAAGGACTGTTGTTGTGCATGAGTTTTTAAATGTGTTTCTCTGAAGGAGTGTTGTTGTACATGAGTTTTTAAATGTGTTTCTCTGAAGGAGTGTTGTTGTACAAGAGTCTTGAAATGTGTTTCTCTAAAGGAGTGTTGTTGTACAAGAATCTTGAAATGAGTTTTTCTGAAGGACTGTTGTTGTACAAGAATCTAGAAATGAGTTTTTCTGAAGAACTGTTGTTGTACGAGAGTCTTGAAATGTGTTTCTGTGAAGGACTGTTGTTGTGCATGAGTTTTTAAATGTGTTTCTCTGAAGCAGTGTTGTATTGCAAGAGTTTTGAAATGTGTTTCTCTAAAAGACTGTTGTTGTACAAGAATCTTGAAATGAGTTTTTCTGATGGATTGTTGTTGTACAAGAGTCTTGAAATGTGTTTCTGTGAAGGACTGTTGTTGTGCATGAGTTTTTAAATGTTTTTATGTGAAGCAGTGTTGTATTGCAAGAGTTTTGAAATGTGTTTCTCTAAAAGACTGTTGTTGTACAAGAATCTTGAAATGAGTTTTTCTGATGGATTGTTGTTGTACAAGAGTCTTGAAATGTGTTTCTCTGAAGCAGTGTTGTTGTACATGAGTTTTTAAATGTGTTTTTCTGAAGGACTGTTGTTGTACAAGAGTCTTGAAATGTGTTTCTCTAAAGGAGTGTTGTTGTACAAGAGTCTTGAAATGTGTTTCTGTAAAGGACTGTTGTTGTAGATGAGTTTTGAAATGTGTTTCTCTGAAGGAGTGTTGTTGTACATGAGTTTCTAAATGTGTTTTTCTGAAGGACTGTTGTTGTACAAGAGTCTTGAAATGAGTTTTTCTGAAGGACTGTTGTAGTACAAGAGTCTAGAAATGTGTTTCTGTGAAGGACTGTGATTGTGCATGAGTTTTTAAATGTGTTTCTCTGAAGCAGTGTTGTAGTGCAAGAGTTTTGAAATGTGTTTCTCTAAAAGACTGTTGTTGTACAAGAATCTTGAAATGAGTTTTTCTGATGGATTGTTGTTGTACAAGAGTCTTGAAATGTGTTTCTGTGAAGGACTGTTGTTGTGCATGAGTTTTTAAATGTTTTTATGTGAAGCAGTGTTGTAGTGCAAGAGTTTTGAAATGTGTTTCTCTAAAGGAGTGTTGTTGTACAAGAATCTTGAAATGAGTTTTTCTGAAGGATGAGTTTTTAAATGTGTTTTTCTGAAGGACTGTTGTTGTACAAGAGTCTTGAAATGTGTTTCTCTAAAGGACTGTTGTTGTACAAGAATCTTGAAATGAGTTTTTCTGATGGATTGTTTTTGTACAGGAGTCTTGAAATGTGTTTCTCTAAAGGACTGTTGTTGTACAAGAATCTTGAAATGAGTTTTTCTGAAGGATTGTTGTTGTACGTGAGTCTTGAAATGTGTTTCTGTGTAGGACTGTTGTTGTGCATGAGTTTTTAAATGTGTTTCTCTGAAACAGTGTTGTTGTGCAAGAGTTTTTAAATGTGTTTCTCTGAAGCAGTGTTGAAGTGCAAGAGTTTTTAAATGTGTTTCTTTGAAGGAGTGTTGTTGTACATGAGTTTTTAAATGTGTTTTTCTGAAGGACTGTTGTTGTACAAGAATCTTGAAATGAGTTTTTCTGAAGGATTGTTGTTGTACATGAGTTTTTAAATGTGTTTTTCTGAAGGACTGTTGTTGTACAAGAATCTTGAAATGAGTTTTTCTGAAGAACTGTTGTTGTACGAGAGTCTTGAAATGTGTTTCTGTGAAGGACTGTTGTTGTGCAAGAGTTTTTAAGTGTGCTTCTCTGAAGCAGTGTTGTTGTACATGAGTTTTTAAATCTGTTTTTCTGAAGGACTGTTGTTGTACAAGAGTCTTGAAATGTGTTTCTCTAAAGGAGTGTTGTTGTACAAGAGTCTTGAAATGTGTTTCTGTGAAGGACTGTTGTTGTGTATGAGTTTTTAAATGTGTTTCTCTGAAGGAGTGTTGTTGTACATGAGTTTTAAAATGTGTTTCTCTGAAGGAGTGTTGTTGTACAAGAGTCTTGAAATGTGTTTCTCTAAAGGAGTGTTGTTGTACAAGAGTCTTGAAATGAGTTTTCTGAAGGATTGTTGTTGTACAAGAGTCTTGAAATGTGTTTCTGTGAAGGACTGTTGTTGTGCATGAGTTTTTAAATGTGTTTCTCTGAAGGAGTGTTGTTGTACATGAGTTTTTAAATGTGTTTCTCTGAAGGAGTGTTGTTGTACATGTGTTTTTAAATGTGTTTTTCTGAATTACTGTTGTTGCACAAAAATCTTGAAATGAGTTTTTCTGAAGGACTGTTGTTGTACAAGAATTTTGAAATGTGTTTCTGTGAAGGACTGTTATTGTGCATGAGTTTTTAAATGTGTTTCTCTAAAGGACTGTTGTTGTACATGAGTTTTTAATTGTGTTTTTCTGAAGGAGTATTGTTGTACAAGAGTCTTGAAATGTGTTTCTCTAAAGGAGTGTTGTTGTGCATGAGTTCTTAAATGTGTTTCTCTGAAGGAGTGTTGTTGTACAAGAGTCTTGAAATGTGTTTCTGTGAAGAACTGTTGTTGTGCATGAGTTTTTAAATATGTTTCTCTGAAGGAGTGTTGTTGTACATGAGTTTTTAAATGTGTTTTTCTGAAGGACTGTTGTTGTACAAGAATCTTGAAATGAGTTTTTCTGAAGGATTGTTGTTGTACAAGAGTCTTGAAATGCGTTTCTGTTAAGAACTGTTGTTGTGCATGAGTTTTTAAATGTGTTTCTCTGAAGCAGTGTTGTTGTACATGAGTTTTTAAATGTGTTTCTCTGAAGGAGTGTTGTTGTACAAGAGTCTTGAAATGTGTTTCTCTAAAGGAGTGTTGTTGTACAAGAATCTTGAAATGAGTTTTTCTGAAGGATTGTTGTTGTACAAGAGTCTTGAAATGTGTTTCTGTGAAGGACTGTTGTTGTGCATGAGTTTTTAAATGTGTTTCTCTGAAGGAGTGTTGTTGTACATGAGTTTTTAAATGTGTTTCTCTGAAGGAGTGTTGTTGTACATGAGTTTTTAAATGTGTTTTTCTGAAGGACTGTTGTTGCACAAAAATCTTGAAATGAGTTTTTCTGAAGGACTGTTGTTGTACAAAAGTTTTGAAATGTGTTTCTGTGAAGGACGGTTGTTGTGCATGAAGTTTTAAATGTGTTTCTCTAAAGGACTGTTGTTGTGCATGAGTTTTTAAATGTGTTTCTCTGAAGGAGTGTTGTTGTACAAGAGTCTTGAAATGTGTTTCTGTGAAGAGCTGTTGTTGTGCATGAGTTCTTAAATATGTTTCTCTGAAGGAGTGTTGTTGTACATGAGTTTTTAAATGTGTTTTTCTGAAGGACTGTTGTTGTACAAGAATCTTGAAATGAGTTTTTCTGAAGGATTGTTGTTGTACAAGAGTCTTGAAATGTGTTTCTGTAAAGAACTGTTGTTGCGCATGAGTTTTTAAATGTGTCTCTCTGAAGCAGTGTTGTTGTACATGAGTTTTTAAATGTGTTTTTCTGAAGGACTGTTGTTGTACAAGAGTCTTGAAATGTGTTTCTCTTTAGGAGTGTTGTTGTACAAGAATCTTGAATTGAGTTTTTCTGAAGGATTGTTGTTGTACAAGAGTCTTGAAATGTGTTTCTGTGAAGGACTGTTGTTGTGCATGAGTTTTTAAATGTGTTTCTCTGAAGGAGTGTTGTTGTACATGAGTTTTTAAATGTGTTTCTCTGAAGGAGTGTTGTTGTACATGAGTTTTTAAATGTGTTTTTCTGAAGGACTGTTGTTGCACAAAAATCTTGAAATGAGTTTTTCTGAATTACTGTTGTTGTACAAGAGTCTTGAAATGTGTTTCTGTGAAGGACTGTTGTTGTGCATGAGTTTTTAAATATGTTTCTCTGAAGCAGAGTTGTTGTGCAAGAGTTTTTAAATGTGTTTCTCTAAAGGACTGTTGTTGTGCATGAGCTTTTAAATGTGTTTCTCTAAAGGACTGTTGTTGTGCATGAGTTTTGAAATGTCTTTCTCTGAAGGAGTGTTGTTGCACATGAGTTTTTAAATGTGTTTTTCTGAAGGACTGTTGTTGTACAAAAGTCTTGAAATGGGTTTTTCTGAAGGACTGTTGTTGTACAAGAATCTTGAAATGAGTTTTTCTGAAGAACTGTTGTTGTACGAGAGTCTTGAAATGTGTTTCTGTGAAGGACTGTTGTTGTGCATGAGTTTTTAAATGTGTTTCTCTAAAGGACTGTTGTTGTGCAAGAGTTTTTAAATGTGTTTCTCTAAAGGACTGTTGTTGTGCATGAGCTTTTAAATGTGTTTCTCTGAAGGAGTGTTGTTGTACATGAGTTTTTAAATGTGTTTTTCTGAAGGACTGTTGTTGTACAAGAGTCTTGAAATGAGTTTTTCTGAAGGACTGTTGTTGTACAAAAGTCTTGAAATGAGTTTTTCTGAAGGACTGTTGTTGTACAAGAATCTTGAAATGAGTTTTTCTGAAGAACTGTTGTTGTACGAGAGTCTTGAAATGTGTTTCTGTGAAGGACTGTTGTTGTGCATGAGTTTTTAAATGTGTTTCTCTAAAGGACTGTTGTTGTGCAAGAGTTTTTAAATGTGTTTCTCTAAAGGACTGTTGTTGTGCATGAGCTTTTAAATGTGTTTCTCTAAAGGACTGTTGTTGTGCATGAGTTTTGAAATGTCTTTCTCTGAAGGAGTGTTGTTGCACATGAGTTTTTAAATGTGTTTTTCTGAAGGACTGTTGTTGTACAAAAGTCTTGAAATGGGTTTTTCTGAAGGACTGTTGTTGTACAAGAATCTTGAAATGTGTTTTTCTGAAGGACTGTTGTTGTACAAGAATCTTGAAATGTGTTTTTCTGAAGAACTGTTGTTGTACGAGAGTCTTGAAATGTGTTTCTGTGAAGGACTGTTGTTGTGCATAAGTTTTTAAATGTGTTTCTCTGAAGCAGTGTTGTTGTACAAGAGTCTTGAAATGTGTTTCTCTAAAGGAGTGTTGTTGTACAAGAATCTTGAAATGAGTTTTTCTGAAGGATTGTTGTTGTACAAGAGTCTTGAAATGTGTTTCTGTGAAGGACTGTTGTTGTGCATGAGTTTTTAAATGTGTTTCTCTGAAGGAGTGTTGTTGTACATGAGTTTTTAAATGTGTTTCTCTGAAGGAGTGTTGTTGTACATGAGTTTTTAAATGTGTTTTTCTGAAGGACTGTTGTTGTACAAGAGTCTTGAAATGTGTTTCTCTATAGGAGTGTTGTTGTACAAGAATCTTGAATTGAGTTTTTCTGAAGGATTGTTGTTGTACAAGAGTCTTGAAATGTGTTTCTGTGAAGGACTGTTGTTGTGCATGAGTTTTTAAATGTGTTTCTCTGAAGGAGTGTTGTTGTACATGAGTTTTTAAATGTGTTTCTCTGAAGTTGTGTTGTTGCACATGAGTTTTTAAATGTGTTTCTCTGAAGGAGTGTTGTTGTACATGAGTTTTTAAATGTGTTTTTCTGAAGGACTGTTGTTGTACAAGAGTCTTGAAATGTGTTTCTCTATAGGAGTGTTGTTGTACAAGAATCTTGAAATGAGTTCTTCTGAAGGACTGTTGTTGTACAAGAGTTTTGAAATGTGTTTCTGTGAAGGACTGTTGTTGTGCATGAAGTTTTAAATGTGTTTCTCTAAAGGACTGTTGTTGTGTATGAGTTTTTAAATGTGTTTCTCTGAAGGAGTGTTGTTGTACAAGAGTCTTGAAATGTGTTTCTGTGAAGAGCTGTTGTTGTGCATGAGTTCTTAAATATGTTTCTCTGAAGGAGTGTTGTTGTACATGAGTTTTTAAATGTATTTTTCTGAAGGACTGTTGTTGTACAAGAATCTTGAAATGAGTTTTTCTGAAGGATTGTTGTTGTACAAGAGTCTTGAAATGTGTTTCTGTAAAGAACTGTTGTTGCGCATGAGTTTTTAAATGTGTCTCTCTGAAGCAGTGTTGTTGTACATGAGTTTTTAAATGTGTTTTTCTGAAGGACTGTTGTTGTACAAGAGTCTTGAAATGTGTTTCTCTATAGGAGTGTTGTTGTACAAGAATCTTGAATTGAGTTTTTCTGAAGGATTGTTGTTGTACAAGAGTCTTGAAATGTGTTTCTGTGAAGGACTGTTGTTGTGCATGAGTTTTTAAATGTGTTTCTCTGAAGGAGTGTTGTAGTACATGAGTTTTTAAATGTGTTTCTCTGAAGTTGTGTTGTTGCACATGAGTTTTTAAATGTGTTTTTCTGAAGGACTGTTGTTGCACAAAAATCTTGAAATGAGTTTTTCTGAAGGACTGTTGTTGTACAAGAGTCTTGAAATGTGTTTCTGTGAAGGACTGTTGTTGTGCATGAGTTTTTAAATTTGTTTCTCTGAAGCAGTGTTGTTGTGCAAGAGTTTTTAAATGTGTTTCTCTAAGGGACTGTTGTTGTGCATCAGTTTTTAAATGTGTTTCTCTGAAGGAGTGTTGTTGTACATGAGTTTTTAAATGTGTTTTTCTGAATTACTTTTGTTGTACAAGAGTCTTGAAATGAGTTTTTCTGAAGGACTGTTGCTGTACAAAAGTCTTGAAATGAGTTTTTCTGAAGGACTGTTGTTGTACAAGAATCTTGAAATGAGTTTTTCTGAAGAACTGTTGTTGTACGAGAGTGTTGAAATGTGTTTCTGTGAAGGACTGTTGTTGTGCATGAGTTTTTAAATGTGTTTCTCTGAAGGACTGTTGTTGTGCAAGAGTTTTTAAATGTGTTTCTCTAAAGGACTGTTGTTGTGCATGAGCTTTTAAATGTGTTTCTCTAAAGGACTGTTGTTGTGCATGAGTTTTGAAATGTCTTTCTCTGAAGGAGTGTTGTTGCACATGAGTTTTTAAATGTGTTTTTCTGAAGGACTGTTGTTGTACAAAAGTCTTGAAATGGGTTTTTCTGAAGGACTGTTGTTGTACAAGAATCTTGAAATGTGTTTTTCTGAAGGACTGTTGTTGTACAAGAATCTTGAAATGTGTTTTTCTGAAGAACTGTTGTTGTACGAGAGTCTTGAAATGTGTTTCTGTGAAGGACTGTTGTTGTGCATGAGTTTTTAAGTGTGTTTCTCTGAAGCAGTGTTGTAGTGCAAGAGTTTTGAAATGTGTTTCTCTAAAAGACTGTTGTTGTACAAGAATCTTGAAATGAGTTTTTCTGCTGGATTGTTGTTGTACAAGAGCCTTGAAATGTGTTTCTGTGAAGGACTGTTGTTGTGCATGAGTTTTTAAATGTTTTTCTCTGAAGCAGTGTTGTAGTGCAAGAGTTTTGAAATGTGTTTCTGTGAAGGACTGTTGTTGTACATGAGTTTTTAAATGTGTTTCTCTGAATTAGTGTTGTTGTGCATGAGTTTTTAAATGTGTTTTTCTGAAGGACTGTTGTTGTATAAGTGTCTTGAAATGTGTTTCTCTAAAGGACTTTTGTTGTACAAGAATCTTGAAATGAGTTTTTCTGAAGGATGAGTTTTTAAATGTGTTTTTCTGAAGGACTGTTGTTGTACAAGAGTCTTGAAATGTGTTTCTCTAAAGGACTGTTGTTGTACAAGAATCTTGAAATGAGTTTTCTGAAGGATTGTTGTTGTACAAGAGTCTTGAAATGTGTTTCTGTGAATTACTGTTGTTGTGCATGAGTTTTTAAATGTGTTTCTCTGAAGCAGTGTTGTAGTGCAAGAGTTTTTAAATGTGTTTCTCTAAAGGAGTGTTGTTGTACATGAGTTTTTAAATGTGTTTCTCTGAAGGACTGTTGTTGCACAAGAATCTTGAAATGAGTTTTTCTGAAGGACTGTTGTTGTACAAGAATCTTGAAATGAGTTTTTCTGAAGGACTGTTGTTGTACAAGTTTCTTGAAATGTGTTTCTGTGAAGGACTGTTATTGTGCATGAGTTTTTAAAAGTGTTTCTCTAAAGGACTGTTGTTGTACATGAGTTTTTAAATGTGTTTTTCTGAAGGAGTGTTGTTGTACAATAGTCTTGAAATGTGTTTTTCTGAAATACCGTTGTTGTACAAGAGTTTTGAAATGAGTTTTTCTGAAGAACTGTTGTTGTACGAGAGTTTTGAAATGTGTTTGTGTGAAGGACTGTTGTTGTGCATGAAGTTTTAAATGTGTTTCTCTAAAGGACTGTTGTTGTGCATGAGTTTTTAAATGTGTTTCTCTGAAGGAGTGTTGTTGTACAAGAGTCTTGAAATGTGTTTCTGTGAAGAACTGTTGTTGTGCATGAGTTTTTAAATATGTTTCTCTGAAGCAGTGTTGTTGTGCAAGAGTTTTTAAATGTGTTTCTCTAAAGGACTGTTGTTGTGCATGAGTTTTTAAATGTGTTTCTCTGAAGGAGTGTTGTTGTACATGATTTTTTAAATGTGTTTTTCTGAAGGACTGTTGTTGTACAAGAATCTTGAAATGAGTTTTTCTGAAGGACTGTTGTTGTACAAGAGTCTTGAAATGAGTTTTTCTGAAGACTGTTGTTGTACAAGAATCTTGAAATGAGTTTTTCTGAAGAACTGTAGTTGTACGAGAGTCTTGAAATGTGTTTCTATGAAGGACTGTTGTTGTGCATGAGTTTTTAAATGTGTTTCTCTGAAGCAGTGTTGTTGTGCAAGAGTTTTTAAATGTGTTTTTCTGAAGGAGTGTTGTTGTACAATAGTCTTGAAATGTGTTTTTCTGAAATACCGTTGTTGTACAAGAGTTTTGAAATGAGTTTTTCTGAAGAACTGTTGTTGTACGAGAGTTTTGAAATGTGTTTCTGTGAAGGACTGTTATTGTGCATGAGTTTTTAAAAGTGTTTCTCTAAAGGACTGTTGTTGTACATGAGTTTTTAAATGTGTTTTTCTGAAGGAGTGTTGTTGTACAATAGTCTTGAAATGTGTTTTTCTGAAATACCGTTGTTGTACAAGAGTTTTGAAATGAGTTTTTCTGAAGAACTGTTGTTGTACGAGAGTTTTGAAATGTGTTTGTGTGAAGGACTGTTGTTGTGCATGAAGTTTTAAATGTGTTTCTCTAAAGGACTGTTGTTGTGCATGAGTTTTTAAATGTGTTTCTCTGAAGGAGTGTTGTTGTACAAGAGTCTTGAAATGTGTTTCTGTGAAGAACTGTTGTTGTGCATGAGTTTTTAAATGTGTTTCTCTGAAGCAGTGTTGTAGTGCAAGAGTTTTTAAATGTGTTTCTCTAAAGGAGTGTTGTTGTACATGAGTTTTTAAATGTGTTTCTCTGAAGGAGTATGTTGTACATGAGTTTTTAAATGTGTTTTTCTGAAGGACTGTTGTTGTACAAGAATCTTGAAATGGGATTTTCTGAAGGATTGTTGTTGTACAAGAGTCTTGAAATGTGTTTCTGTGAAGGACTGTTGTTGTGCATGAGTTTTTAAATGTGTTTCTCTGAAGCAGTGTTGTTGTACATGAATTTTAAAAGTTTTTTTCTGAAGGACTGTTGTTGTACAAGAGTCTTAAAATGTGTTTCTCTAAAGGACTGTTGTTGTACAAGAATCTTGAAATGAGTTTTTCTGAAGGATTGTTGTTGTACAAGAGTCTTGAAATGTGTTTCTGTGAATGACTGTTGTTGTGCATGAGTTTTTAAATGTGTTTCTCTGAAGCAGTGTTGTTGTACATGAGTTTTTAAATGTGTTTCTCTGAAGGAGTGTTTTTGTACATGAGTTTTTAAATGTGTTTTTCTGAAGGACTGTTGTTGCACAAGAATCTTGAAATGAGTTTTTCTGAAGGACTGTTGTTGTACAAAAATCTTGAAATGAGTTTTTCTGAAGGACTGTTGTTGTACAAGAGTCTTGAAATGTGTTTCTGTGAAGGACTGTTATTGTGCATGAGTTTTTAAATGTGTTTCTCTAAAGGACTGTTGTTGTACATGAGTTTTTGAATGTGTTTTTCTGAAGGAGTGTTGTTGTACAATAGTCTTGAAATGTGTTTTTCTGAAAAACCGTTGTTGTACAAGAGTCTTGAAATGAGTTTTTAAGAAGAACTGTTGTTGTACGAGAGTTTTGAAATGTGTTTCTGTGAAGGACTGTTGTTGTGCATGAATTTTTAAATGTGTTTCTCTGAAGCAGTGTTGTTGTGCAAGAGTTTTTAAATGTGTTTCTCTAAATAACTGTTGTTGTGCATGAGTTTTTAAATGTGTTTCTCTGAAGGAGTGTTGTTGTACAAGAGTCTTGAAATGTGTTTCTGTGAAGGACTGTTGTTGTGCATGAGTTCTTAAATATGTGTCTCTGAAGCAGTGTTGTTGTGCAAGAGTTTTTAAATGTGTTTCTGTGAAGGACTGTTGTTGCACAAGAATCTCGAAATGAGTTTTTCTGAAGGACTGTTGTTGTACAAGAATCTTGAAATGAGTTTTTCTGAAGGACTGTTGTTGTACAAGGGTCTTGAAATGTGTTTCTGTGAAGGACTGTTATTGTGCATGAGTTTTTAAAAGTGTTTCTCTAAAGGACTGTTGTTGTACATCAGTTTTTAAATGTGTTTTTCTGAAGGAGTGTTGTTGTACAATAGTCTTGAAATGTATTTTTCTGAAATACCGTTGTTGTACAAGAGTTTTGAAATGAGTTTTTCTGAAGAACTGTTGTTGTACGAGAGTTTGGAAATGTGTTTGTGTGAAGGACTGTTGTTGCGCATGAAGTTTTAAATGTGTGTTCTCTAAAGGACTGTTGTTGTGCATGAGTTTTTAAATGTGTTTCTCTGAAGGAGTGTTGTTGTACAAGAGTCTTGAAATGTGTTTCTGTGAAGAACTGTTGTTGTGCATGAGTTTTTAAATATGTTTCTCTGAAGCAGTGTTGTTGTGCAAGTGTTTTTAAATGTGTTTCTCTAAAGGACTGTTGTTGTGCATGAGTTTTTAAATGTGTTTCTCTGAAGGAGTGTTGTTGTACATGATTTTTTAAATGTGTTTTTCTGAAGGACTGTTGTTGTACAAGAGTCTTGAAATGAGTTTTTCTGAAGGACTGTTGTTGTACAAGAGTCTTGAAATGAGTTTTTCTGAAGACTGTTGTTGTACAAGAATCTTGAAATGAGTTTTTCTGAAGAACTGTAGTTGTACGAGAGTCTTGAAATGTGTTTCTGTGAAGGACTGTTGTTGTGCATGAGTTTTTAAATGTGTTTCTCTGAAGCAGTGTTGTTGTGCAAGAGTTTTTAAATGTGTTTCTCTGAAGCAGTGTTGTAGTGCAAGAGTTTTTAAATGTGTTTCTCTAAAGGAGTGTTGTTGTACATGAGTTTTTAAATGTGTTTCTCTGAAGGAGTGTGTTGTACATGAGTTTTTAAATGTGTTTTTCTGAAGGACTGTTGTTGTACAAGAATCTTGAAATGAGTTTTTCTGAAGGATTGTTGTTGTACAAGAGTCTTGAAATATGTTTCTGTGAAGGACTGTTGTTGTGCATGAGTTTTTAAATGTGTTTCTCTGAAGCAGCGTTGTTGTACATGAATTTTGAAAGTTTTTTTCTGAAGGACTGTTGTTGTACAAGAGTCTTAAAATGTGTTTCTCTAAAGGACTGTTGTTGTACAAGAATCTTGAAATGAGTTTTTCTGAAGGATTGTTGTTGTACAAGAGTCTTGAAATGTGTTTCTGTGAAGGACTGTTGTTGTGCATGAGTTTTTAAATGTGTTTCTCTGAAGCAGTGTTGTTGTACATGAGTTTTTAAATGTGTTTCTCTGAAGGAGTGTTGTTGTACATGAGTTTTTAAATGTGTTTTTCTGAAGGACTGCTGTTGCACAAGAATCTTGAAATGAGTTTTTCTGAAGGACTGTTGTTGTACAAGAATCTTGAAATGAGTTTTTCTGAAGGACTGTTGTTGTACAAGAGTCTTGAAATGTGTTTCTGTGAAGGACTGTTATTGTGCATGAGTTTTTAAATGTGTTTCTCTAAAGGACTGTTGTTGTACATGAGTTTTTGAATGTGTTTTTCTGAAGGAGTGTTGTTGTACAATAGTCTTGAAATGTGTTTTTCTGAAAAACCGTTGTTGTACAAGAGTCTTGAAATGAGTTTTTAAGAAGAACTGTTGTTGTACGAGAGTTTTGAAATGTGTTTCTGTGAAGGACTGTTGTTGTGCATGAATTTTTAAATGTGTTTCTCTGAAGCAGTGTTATTGTGCAAGAGTTTTTAAATGTGTTTCTCTAAATAACTGTTGTTGTGCATGAGTTTTTAAATGTGTTTCTCTGAAGGAGTGTTGTTGTACAAGAGTCTTGAAATGTGTTTCTGTGAAGGACTGTTGTTGTGCATGAGTTTTTAAATATGTTTCTCTGAAGCAGTGTTGTTGTGCAAGAGTATTTAAATGTGTTTCTGTGAAGGACTGTTGTTGTGCATGAGTTTTTAAATGTGTTTCTCTGAAGCAGTGTTGTTGTGCAAGAGTTTTTAAATGTGTTTCTCTAAAGGACTGTTGTTGTGCATGAGTCTTTAAATGTCTTTCTCTGAAGGAGTGTTGTTGTACAAGAATCTTGAAATGAGTTTCTCTGAAGGAGTGTTGTTGTACATGACTTTTTAAATGTGTTTTTCTGAAGGACTGTTGTTGTACAAGAGTCTTGAAATGAGTTTTTCTGAAGGACTGTTGTTGTACAAGAGTCTTGAAATGAGTTTTTCTGAAGACTGTTGTTGTACAATAGTCTTGAAATGTGTTTTTCTGAAAAACCGTTGTTGTACAAGAGTCTTGAAATGAGTTTTTAAGAAGAACTGTTGTTGTACGAGAGTTTTGAAATGTGTTTCTGTGAAGGACTGTTGTTGTGCATGAATTTTTAAATGTGTTTCTCTGAAGCAGTGTTATTGTGCAAGAGTTTTTAAATGTGTTTCTCTAAATAACTGTTGTTGTGCATGAGTTTTTAAATGTGTTTCTCTGAAGGAGTGTTGTTGTACAAGAGTCTTGAAATGTGTTTCTGTGAAGGACTGTTGTTGTGCATGAGTTTTTAAATATGTTTCTCTGAAGCAGTGTTGTTGTGCAAGAGTATTTAAATGTGTTTCTGTGAAGGACTGTTGTTGTGCATGAGTTTTTAAATGTGTTTCTCTGAAGCAGTGTTGTTGTGCAAGAGTTTTTAAATGTGTTTCTCTAAAGGACTGTTGTTGTGCATGAGTCTTTAAATGTCTTTCTCTGAAGGAGTGTTGTTGTACAAGAATCTTGAAATGAGTTTCTCTGAAGGAGTGTTGTTGTACATGACTTTTTAAATGTGTTTTTCTGAAGGACTGTTGTTGTACAAGAGTCTTGAAATGAGTTTTTCTGAAGGACTGTTGTTGTACAAGAGTCTTGAAATGAGTTTTTCTGAAGACTGTTGTTGTACAAGAATCTTGAAATGAGTTTTTCTGAAGAACTGTAGTTGTACGAGAGTCTTGAAATGTGTTTCTGTGAAGGACTGTTGTTGTGCATGAGTTTTTAAATGTGTTTCTCTGAAGCAGTGTTGTTGTGCAAGAGTTTTTAAATGTGTTTCTCTAAAGGACTGTTGTTGTGCATGAGTTTTTAAATGTGTTTCTCTGAAGGAGTGTTGTTGTACAAGAGTCTTGAAATGAGTTTTTCTGAAGGACTGTTGTTATACAAGAGTCTTGAAATGAGTTTTTCTGAAGACTGTTGTTGTACAAGAATCTTGAAATGAGTTTTTCTGAAGAACTGTAGTTGTACGAGAGTCTTGAAATGTGTTTCTGTGAAGGACTGTTGTTGTGCAAGATTTTTTAAATGTGTTTCTCTAAAGGAGTGTGTTGTACATGAGTTTTTAAATGCGTTTTTCTGAAGGACTGTTGTTGTACAAGAATCTTGAAATGAGTTTTTCTGAAGGATTGTTGTTGTACAAGAGTCTTGAAATGTGTTTCTGTGAAGGACTGTTGTTGTACAAGAGTCTTGAAATGTGTTTCTGTGAAGGACTGTTGTTGTGCATGAGTTTTTAAATGTGTTTTTCTGAAGGATTGTTGTTGTACAAGAGTCTTGAAATGTGTTTCTGTGAAGGACTGTTGTTGTGCATGAGTTTTTAAATGTGTTTTTCTGAAGGACTGTTGTTGTACAAGAGTCTTGAAATGAGTTTTTCTGAAGGACTGTTGTTGTACAAGAGTCTTGAAATGAGTTTTTCTGAAGACTGTTGTTGTACAAGAATCTTGAAATGAGTTTTTCTGAAGAACTGTAGTTGTACGAGAGTCTTGAAATGTGTTTCTGTGAAGGACTGTTGTTGTGCATGAGTTTTTAAATGTGTTTCTCTGAAGCAGTGTTGTTGTGCAAGAGTTTTTAAATGTGTTTCTCTGAAGCAGTGTTGTAGTGCAAGAGTTTTTAAATGTGTTTCTCTAAAGGAGTGTTGTTGTACATGAGTTTTTAAATGTGTTTCTCTGAAGGAGTGTGTTGTACATGAGTTTTTAAATGTGTTTTTCTGAAGGACTGTTGTTGTACAAGAATCTTGAAATGAGTTTTTCTGAAGGATTGATGTTGTACAAGAGTCTTGAAATATGTTTCTGTGAAGGACTGTTGTTGTGCATGAGTTTTTAAATGTGTTTCTCTGAAGCAGCGTTGTTGTACATGAATTTTAAAAGTTTTTTTCTGAAGGACTGTTGTTGTACAAGAGTCTTAAAATGTGTTTCTCTAAAGGACTGTTGTTGTACAAGAATCTTGAAATGAGTTTTTCTGAAGGATTGTTGTTGTACAAGAGTCTTGAAATGTGTTTCTGTGAAGGACTGTTGTTGTGCATGAGTTTTTAAATGTGTTTCTCTGAAGCAGTGTTGTTGTACATGAGTTTTTAAATGTGTTTCTCTGAAGGAGTGTTGTTGTACATGAGTTTTTAAATGTGTTTTTCTGAAGGACTGTTGTTGCACAAGAGTCTTGAAATGAGTTTTTCTGAAGGACTGTTGTTGTACAAGAGTCTTAAAATGTGTTTCTCTAAAGGACTGTTGTTGTACAAGAATCTTGAAATGAGTTTTTCTAAAGGATTGTTGTTGTACAAGAGTCTTGAAATGTGTTTCTGTGAAGGACTGTTGTTGTGCATGAGTTTTTAAATGTGTTTCTCTGAAGCAGTGTTGTTGTACATGAGTTTTTAAATGTGTTTCTCTGAAGGAGTGTTGTTGTACATGAGTTTTTAAATGTGTTTTTCTGAAGGACTGTTGTTGCACAAGAATCTTGAAATGAGTTTTTCTGAAGGACTGTTGTTGTACAAGAATCTTGAAATGAGTTTTTCTGAAGGACTGTTGTTGTACAAGAGTCTTGAAATGTGTTTCTGTGAAGGACTGTTATTGTGCATGAGTTTTTAAATGTGTTTCTCTAAAGGACTGTTGTTGTACATGAGTTTTTGAATGTGTTTTTCTGAAGGAGTGTTGTTGTACAATAGTCTTGAAATGTGTTTTTCTGAAAAACCGTTGTTGTACAAGAGTCTTGAAATGAGTTTTTAAGAAGAACTGTTGTTGTACGAGAGTTTTGAAATGTGTTTCTGTGAAGGACTGTTGTTGTGCATGAATTTTTAAATGTGTTTCTCTGAAGCAGTGTTATTGTGCAAGAGTTTTTAAATGTGTTTCTCTAAATAACTGTTGTTGTGCATGAGTTTTTAAATGTGTTTCTCTGAAGGAGTGTTGTTGTACAAGAGTCTTGAAATGTGTTTCTGTGAAGGACTGTTGTTGTGCATGAGTTTTCAAATATGTTTCTCTGAAGCAGTGTTGTTGTGCAAGAGTATTTAAATGTGTTTCTGTGAAGGACTGTTGTTGTGCATGAGTTTTTAAATGTGTTTCTCTGAAGCAGTGTTGTTGTGCAAGAGTTTTTAAATGTGTTTCTCTAAAGGACTGTTGTTGTGCATGAGTCTTTAAATGTCTTTCTCTGAAGGAGTGTTGTTGTACAAGAATCTTGAAATGAGTTTCTCTGAAGGAGTGTTGTTGTACATGACTTTTTAAATGTGTTTTTCTGAAGGACTGTTGTTGTACAAGAGTCTTGAAATGAGTTTTTCTGAAGGACTGTTGTTGTACAAGAGTCTTGAAATGAGTTTTTCTGAAGACTGTTGTTGTACAAGAATCTTGAAATGAGTTTTTCTGAAGAACTGTAGTTGTACGAGAGTCTTGAAATGTGTTTCTGTGAAGGACTGTTGTTGTGCAAGATTTTTTAAATGTGTTTCTCTAAAGGAGTGTGTTGTACATGAGTTTTTAAATGCGTTTTTCTGAAGGACTGTTGTTGTACAAGAATCTTGAAATGAGTTTTTCTGAAGGATTGTTGTTGTACAAGAGTCTTGAAATGTGTTTCTGTGAAGGACTGTTGTTGTACAAGAGTCTTGAAATGTGTTTCTGTGAAGGACTGTTGTTGTGCATGAGTTTTTAAATGTGTTTTTCTGAAGGATTGTTGTTGTACAAGAGTCTTGAAATGTGTTTCTGTGAAGGACTGTTGTTGTGCATGAGTTTTTAAATGTGTTTTTCTGAAGGACTGTTGTTGTACAAGAGTCTTGAAATGAGTTTTTCTGAAGGACTGTTGTTGTACAAGAGTCTTGAAATGAGTTTTTCTGAAGACTGTTGTTGTACAAGAATCTTGAAATGAGTTTTTCTGAAGAACTGTAGTTGTACGAGAGTCTTGAAATGTGTTTCTGTGAAGGACTGTTGTTGTGCAAGATTTTTTAAATGTGTTTCTCTAAAGGAGTGTGTTGTACATGAGTTTTTAAATGCGTTTTTCTGAAGGACTGTTGTTGTACAAGAATTTTGAAATGAGTTTTTCTGAAGAACTGTAGTTGTACGAGAGTCTTGAAATGTGTTTCTGTGAAGGACTGTTGTTGTGCAAGATTTTTTAAATGTGTTTCTCTAAAGGAGTGTGTTGTACATGAGTTTTTGAATGTGTTTCTCTAAAGGACTGTTGTTGTACAAGAATCTTGAAATGAGTTTTTCTGAAGGATTGTTGTTGTACAAGAGTCTTGAAATGTGTTTCTCTGAAGCAGCGTTGTTGTGCATGAGTTTTTAAATGTGTTTCTCTGAAGCAGTGTTGTTGTACATGAGTTTTTAAATGTGTTTCTCTGAAGGAGTGTTGTTGTACATGAGTTTTTAAATGTGTTTTTCTGAAGGACTGTTGTTGCACAAGAATCTTGAAATGAGTTTTTCTGAAGGACTGTTGTTGTACAAGAATCTTGAAATGAGTTTTTCTGAAGGACTGTTGTTGTACAAGAGTCTTGAAATGTGTTTCTGTGAAGGACTGTTATTGTGCATGAGTTTTTAAATGTGTTTTTCTGAAGGAGTGTTGTTGTACAATAGTCTTGAAATGTGTTTTTCTGAAGGAGTGTTGTTGTACAATAGTCTTGAAATGTGTTTTTCTGAAAAACCGTTGTTGTACAAGAGTCTTGAAATGAGTTTTTAAGAAGAACTGTTGTTGTACGAGAGTTTTGAAATGTGTTTCTCTGAAGGACTGTTGTTGTGCATGAATTTTTAAATGTGTTTCTCTGAAGCAGTGTTGTTGTGCAAGAGCTTTTAAATGTGTTTCTCTAAATAACTGTTGTTGTGCATGAGTTTTTAAATGTGTTTCTCTGAAGGAGTGTTGTTGTACAAGAGTCTTGAAATGTGTTTCTGTGAAGGACTGTTGTTGTGCATGAGTTTTTAAATATGTTTCTCTGAAGCAGTGTTGTTGTGCAAGAGTTTTTAAATGTGTTTCTGTGAAGGACTGTTGTTGCACAAGAATCTTGAAATGAGTTTTTCTGAAACACTGTTGTTGTACAAGAATCTTGAAATGAGTTTTTCTGAAGGATTGTTGTTGTACAACGGTCTTGAAATGTGTTTTTGTGAAGGACTGTTATTGTGCATGAGTTGTTAAAAGTGTTTCTCTAAAGGACTGTTGTTGTACATGAGTTTTTAAATGTGTTTTTCTGAAGGAGTGTTGTTGTACAATAGTCTTGAAATGTGTTTTTCTGAAATACCGTTGTTGTACAAGAGTTTTGAAATGAGTTTTTCTGAAGAACTGTTGTTGTACGAGAGTTTTGAAATGTGTTTGTGTAAAGGACTGTTGTTGTGCATGAAGTTTTAAATGTGTTTCTCTAAAGGACTGTTGTTGTGCATGAGTTTTTAAATGTGTTTCTCTGAAGGAGTGTTGTTGTACAAGAGTCTTGAAATGTGTTTCTGTGAAGAACTGTTGTTGTGCATGAGTTTTTAAATATGTTTCTCTGAAGCAGTGTTGTTGTGCAAGAGTTTTTAAATGTGTTTCTCTAAAGGACTGTTGTTGTGCATGAGTTTTTAAATGTGTTTCTCTGAAGGAGTGTTGTTGTACAAGAGTCTTGAAATGAGTTTTTCTGAAGGACTGTTTTTGTACAAGAGTCTTGAACTGAGTTTTTCTGAAGACTGTTGTTGTACAAGAATCTTGAAATGAGTTTTTCTGAAGAACTGTAGTTGTACGAGAGTCTTGAAATGTGTTTCTGTGAAGGACTGTTGTTGTGCATGAGTTTTTAAATGTGTTTCTCTGAAGCAGTGTTGTTGTGCAAGAGTTTTTAAATGTGTTTCTCTGAAGCAGTGTTGTAGTGCAAGAGTTTTTAAATGTGTTTTTCTGAAGGACTGTTGTTGTACAAGAATCTTGAAATGAGTTTTTCTAAAGGATTGTTGTTGTACAAGAGTCTTGAAATATGTTTCTGTGAAGGACTGTTGTTGTGCATGAGTTTTTAAATGTGTTTCTCTGAAGCAGTGTTGTTGTACATGAATTTTAAAAGTTTTTTTCTGAAGGACTGTTGTTGTACAAGAGTCTTAAAATGTGTTTCTCTAAAGGACTGTTGTTGTACAAGAATCTTGAAATGAGTTTTCCTGAAGGATTGTTGTTGTACAAGAGTCTTGAAATGTGTTTCTGTGAAGGACTGTTGTTGTGCAGTCTTGAAATGTGTTTCTCTAAAGGATTGTTGTTGTACAAGAGTCTTGAAATGTGTTTCTGTGAAGGACTGTTGTTGTGCATGAGTTTTTAAATGTGTTTCTCTGAAGCAGTGTTGTTGTACATGGGTTTTTAAATGTGTTTTTCTGAAGGACTGTTGTTGTACAAGAGTCTTGAAATGTGTTTCTCTAAAGGACTGTTGTTGTACAAGAATCTTGAAATGAGTTTTTCTGAAGGATTGTTGTTGTACAAGAGTCTTGAAATGTGTTTCTGTGGAGGACTGTTGTTGTGCATGAGTTTTTAAATGTGTTTCTCTGAAGCAGTGTTGTTGTACATGAGTTTTTAAATGTGTTTTTCTGAAGGACTGTTGTTGTACAAGAATCTTGAAATGAGTTTTTCTGAAGAGTCTTGAAATGTGTTTCTGTGAAGGACTGTTGTTGTGCATGAGTTTTTAAATGTGTTTCTCTGAAGCAGTGTTGTTGTACATGAGTTTTTAAATGTGTTTCTCTGAAGGAGTGTTGTTGTACAAGAGTCTTGAAATGTGTTTCCCTAAGGGACTGTTGTTGTACAAGAATCTCGAAATGAGTTTTTCTGAAGGATTGTTGTTGTACAAGAGTCTTGAAATGTGTTTCCCTAAAGGACTGTTGTTGTACAAGAATCTTGAAATGAGTTTTTCTGAAGGATTGTTGTTGTACAAGGGTCTTGAAATGTGTTTCTGTGAAGGACTGTTGTTGTGCATGAGTTTTTAAATGCGTTTCTCTGAAGCAGTGTTGTTGTACATGAGTTTTTAAATGTGTTTTTCTGAAGGACTGTTGTTGTACAAGAGTCTTGAAATGTGTTTCAGTAAAGGACTGTTGTTGTACAAGAATCTTGAAATGAGGATTTCTGAAGGATTGTTGTTGTACAAGAGTCTTGAAATGTGTTTCTCTAAAGGACTGTTGTTGTGCATGAGTTTTTAAATGTGTTTCTCTGAAGGAGTGTTGTTGTACAGGAGTCTTGAAATGTTTTTCTGTGAAGGACTGTTGTTGTGCATGAGTTTTTAAATATGTTTTTCTGAAGCAGTGTTGTTGTGCAAGAGTTTTTAAATGTGTTTCTCTAAAGGACTGTTGTTGTGCATGAGTTTTTAAATGTGTTTCTCTAAAGGACTGTTGTTGTACATGAGTTTTTAAATGTGTTTTTCTGAAGGAGTGTTGTTGTACAATAGTCTTGAAATGTGTTTTTCTGAAATACCGTTGTTGTACAAGAGTCTTGAAATGGGTTTTTCTGAAGGACCGTTGTTGTACAAGAGTCTTGAAATGTGTTTTTCTGAAGAACTGTTGTTGTACGAGAGTCTTGAAATGTGTTTCTGTGAAGGACTGCTGTTGTGCATGAGTTTTTAAATGTGTTTTTCTGAAGGACTGTTGTAGTGCAAGTGTTTTGAAATGTGTTTCTCTAAAGGACTGTTGATGTACAAGAATCTTGAAATGAGTTTTTCTGAAGGATTGTTGTTGTACAAGAGTCTTGAAATGTGTTTCTGTGAAGGACTGTTGTTGTGCATGGGTTTTTAAATGTGTTTCTCTGAAGCAGTGTTGTTGTACATGAGTTTTTAAATGTGTTTTTCTGAAGGACTGTTGTTGTACAAGAGTCTTGAACTGTGTTTCTCTAAAGGACTGTTGTTGTACAAGAATCTTGAAATGAGTTTTTCTGAAGGACTGTTGTTGCACAAGAATCTTGAAATGAGTTTTTCTGAAGGACTGTTGTTGTACAAGAATCTTGAAATGAGTTTTTCTGGAGGACTGTTGTTGTACAACAGTCTTGAAATGTGTTTCTGTGAAGGACTGTTATTGTGCATGAGTTTTTAAATGTGTTTCTCTAAAGGACTGTTGTTGTACATGAGTTTTTAAATGTGTTCTTCTGAAGGAGTGTTGTTGTACAATAGTCTTGAAATGTGTTTTTCTGAAATACCGTTGTTGTACAAGAGTCTTGAAATGGGTTTTTCTGAAGGACTGTTGTTGTACAAGAGTCTTGAAATGTGTTTTTCTGAAGAATTGTTGTTGTACGAGAGTCTTGAAATGTGTTTCTGTGAAGGACTGCTGTTGTGCATGAGTTTTTAAATGTGTTTCTCTGAAGGACTGTTGTTGTACATGAGTTTTTAAATGTGTTTCTCTGAAGGAGTGTTGTTGTACATGAGTTTTTAAATGTGTTTTTCTGAAGGACTGTTGTAGTGCAAGTGTTTTGAAATGTGTTTCTCTAAAGGACTGTTGATGTACAAGAATCTTGAAATGAGTTTTTCAGAAGGATTGTTGCTGTACAAGAGTATTGAAATGTGTTTCTGTGAAGGACTGTTGTTGTGCATGAGTTTTTAAATGTGTTTCTCTGAAGCAGTGTTGTAGTGCAAGAGTTTTTAAATGTGTTTCTCTAAAGGAGTGTTGTTGTACATGAGTTTTTAAATGTGTTTCTCTGAAGGAGTGTTGTTGTGCATGAGTTTTTAAATGTGTTTCTCTGAAGGAGTGTTGTTGTACATGAGTTTTTAAATGTGTTTTTCTGAAGGACTGTTGTTGTACAAGAGTCTTGAAATGAGTTTCTCTAAAGGACTGTTGTTGTACAAGAATCTTGAAATGAGTTTTTCTAAAGGATTGTTGTTGCACAAGAGTCTTGAAATGTGTTTCTGTGAAGGACTGTTGTTGTGCATGAGTGTTTAAATGTGTTTCTCTGAAGCAGTGTTGTAGTGCAAGAGTTTTTAAATGTGTTTCTCTAAAGGAGTGTTGTTGTACATGAGTTTTTAAATGTGTTTCTCTGAAGGAGTGTTGTTGTGCATGAGTTTTTAAATGTGTTTCTCTGAAGGAGTGTTGTTGTACATGAGTTTTTAAATGTGTTTTTCTGAAGGACTGTTGTTGTACAAGAGTCTTGAAATGAGTTTTTCTGAAAGATTGTTGTTGTACAAGAATCTTGAAAAGTGTTTCTCTGAAGGACTGTTGTTCTGCATGAGTTTATAAATATGTTTCTCTGAAGCAGTGTTGTTGTGCAAGAGTTTTTAAATGTGTTTCTCTAAAGGACTGTTGTTGTGCATGAGTTTTTAAATGTGTTTCTCTGAAGGAGTGTTGTTGTACCTGAGTTTATAAATATGTTTCTCTGAAGCAGTGTTGTTGTGCAAGAGTTTTTAAATGTGTTTCTCTAAAGGACTGTTGTTGTGCATGAGTTTTTAAATGTGTTTCTCTGAAGGAGTGTTGTTGTACCTGAGTTTTTAAATGAGTTTTTCTGAAGGACTTTTGTTGTACAAGAATCTTGAAATGAGTTTTTCTGAAGGACTGTTGTTGTACAAGAGTCTTGAAATGAGTTTTTCTGAAGGACTGTTGTTGTACAAGAGTCTTGAAATGAGTTTTTCTGAAGGACTGTTGTTGTACAAGAATCTTGAAATGAGTTTTTCTGAAGAACTGTTGTTCTACGAGAGTCTTGAAATGTGTTTCTCTAAAGGACTGTTGTTGTGCATGAGTTTTTAAATGTCTTTCTCTGAAGGAGTGTTGTTGTGAATGAGTTTTTAAATGTGTTTTTCTGAAGGACTGTTGTTGTACATGACTTTTTAAATGTGTTTCTCTGAAGGAGTGTTGTTGTACATGAGTTTTTAAATGTGTTTTTCTGAAGGACTGTTGTTGTACAAGAGTCTTGAAATGAGTTTTTCTGAAGGACTGTTGTTGTACAAGAATCTTGAAATGAGTTTTTCTGAAGAACTGTTGTTGTACGAGAGTCTTGAAATGTGTTTCTGTGAAGGACTGTTGTTGTGCATGAGTTTTTAAACGTGTTTGTCTGAAGCAGGGTTGTTGTGCAAGAGTTTTGAAATGTGTTTCTCTAAAGGACTGTTGTTGTACAAGAATCTTGAAATGAGTTTTTCTGAAGGATTGTTGTTGTACAAGAGTCTTGAAATGTGTTTCTGTGAAGGACTGTTGTTGTGCATGAGTTTTTAAATGTGTTTCTCTGAAGCAGTGTTGTAGTGCAAGAGTTTTAAAATGTGTTTCTCTAAAGGACTGTTGTTGTACAAGAATCGTGAAATGAGTTTTTCTGAAGGATTGTTGTTGTACAAGAGTCTTGAAATGTGTTTCTGTGAAGGACTGTTGTTGTGCATGAGTTGTTAAATGTGTTTCTCTGAAGCAGTGTTGTAGTGCAAGAGTTTTGAAATGTGTTTCTCTAAAGGACTGTTGTTGTAAATGAGTTTTTAAATGTGTTTCTCTGAAGGAGTGTTGTTGTACATGAGTTTTTAAATGTGTTTTTCTGAAGGACTGTTGTTGTATAAGTGTCTTGAAATGAGTTTCTCTAAAGGACTGTTGTTGTACAAGAATCTTGAAATGAGTTTTTCTGAAGGATTGTTGTTGTACAAGAGTCTTGAAATGTGTTTCTGTGAAGGACTGTTGTTGTGCATGGGTTTTTAAATGTGTTTCTCTGAAGCAGTGTTGTAGTGCAAGAGTTTTGAAATGTGTTTCTCTAAAGGACTGTTGTTGTACATGAGTTTTTAAATGTGTTTCTCTGAAGGAGTGTTGTTGTACATGAGTTTTTAAATGTGTTTTTCTGAAGGACTGTTGTTGTACAAGAGTCTTTAAATGAGTTTTTCTGAAGGACTGTTGTTGTACAAGAATCTTGAAATGAGTTTTTCTGAAGAACTGTTGTTGTACGAGAGTCTTGAAATGTGTTTCTGTGAAGGACTGTTGTTGTGCATGAGTTTTTAAATGTGTTTCTCTGAAACAGTGTTGTAGTGCAAGAGTTTTGAAATGTGTTTCTCTAAAGGACTGTTGTTGTACATGAGTTTTTAAATGTGTTTTTTCTGAAGGACTGTTGTTGTACAAGAGTCTTTAAATGAGTTTTTCTGAAGGACTGTTGTTGTACAAGAATCTTGAAATGAGTTTTTCTGAAGAACTGTTGTTGTACGAGAGTCTTGAAATGTGTGTCTGTGAAGGACTGTTGTTGTGCATGAGTTTTTAAACGTGTTTCTCTGAAGAAGTGTTGTTGTGCAAGAGTTTTGAAATGTGTTTCTCTACAGGACTGTTTTTGTACAAGAATCTTGAAATGAGTTTTTCTGAAGGACTGTTGTTGTACAAGAATCTTGAAATGAGTTTTTCTGGAGGACTGTTGTTGTACAACAGTCTTGAAATGTGTTTCTGTGAAGGACTGTTATTGTGCATGAATTTTTAAATGTGTTTCTCTGAAGCAGTGTTGTTGTGCAAGAGTTTTTAAATGTGTTTCTCTAAAGGACTGTTGTTGTGCATGAGTTTTTAAATGTCTTTCTCTGAAGGAGTGTTGTTGCACATGAGTTTTTAAATGTGTTTTTCTGAAGGACTGTTGTTGTACAAGAGTCTTGAAATGGGTTTTTCTGAAGGACTGTTGTTGTACAAGAATCTTGAAATGTGTTTTTCTGAAGGACTGTTTTTGTACAAGAATCTTGAAATGTGTTTTTCTGAAGAACTGTTGTTGTACGAGAGTCTTGAAATGTGTTTCTGTGAAGGACTGCTGTTGTGCATGAGTTTTTAAATGTGTTTCTCTGAATTAGTGTTCTTGTACATGAGTTTTTAAATGTGTTTTTCTGAATGACTGTTGTTGTGCATGAGTTTTTAAATGTCTTTCTCTGAAGGAGTGTTGTTGTAAATGAGTTTTTAAATGTGTTTTTCTGAAGGACTGTTGTTGTACATGAGTTTTTAAATGTGTTTCTCTGAAGGAGTGTTGTTGTACATGAGTTTTTAAATGTGTTTTTCTGAAGGACTGTTGTTGTACAAGAGTCTTGAAATGAGTTTTTCTGAAGGACTGTTGTTGTACAAGAATCTTGAAATGAGTTTTTCTGAAGAATGTTGTACGAGAGTCTTGAAATGTGTTTCTGTGAAGGACTGTTGTTGTACAAGAGTCTTGAAATGAGTTTTTCTGAAGGACTGTTGTTGTACAAGAATCTTGAAATGAGTTTTCTGAAGAACTGTTGTTGTACGAGAGTCTTGAAATGTGTTTCTCTGAAGGAGTGTTGTTGTACAAGAGTCTTGAAATGTGTTTCTGTGAACCAGTGTTGTTGTGCAAGAGTTTTTAAATGTGTTTCTCTAAAGGACTGTTGTTGTGCATGAGTTTTTAAATGTGTTTCTCTGAAGGAGTGTTGTTGTATATGAGTTTTTAAATGTGTTTTTCTGAAGGACTGTTGTTGTACAAGAGTCTTGAAATGAGTTTTTCTGAAGGACTGTTGTTGTACAAGAATCTTGAAATGAGTTTTTCTGAAGGACTGTTGATGTACAAGAGTCTTGAAATGAGTTTTTCTGAAGGACTGTTGTTGTACAAGAGTCTTGAAATTAGCTTTTCTGAAGAATTGTTGTTGTACGAGAGTCTTGAAATGTGTTTCTGTGAAGGACTGTTGTTGTGCATGAGTTTTTGAATGTGTTTCTCTGAAGCAGTGTTGTATTGCAAGAGTTTTGAAATGTGTGTCTGTAAAGGACTGTTGTTGTAGATGAGTTTTGAAATGTGTTTCTCTGAAGGAGTGTTGTTGTACATGGGTTTCTAAATGTGTTTTTCTGAAGGACTGTTGTTGTACAAGAGTCTTGAAATGAGTTTTTCTGAAGGACTGTTGTTGTACAAGAGTCTTGAAATGTGTTTCTGTGAAGGACTGTGATTGTGCATGAGTTTTTACATGTGTTTCTCTGAAGCAGTATTGTAGTGCAAGAGTTTTGAAATGTGTTTCTCTAAAGGACTGTTGTTGTACAAGAATCTTGAAATGAGTTTTTCTGAACGATTGTTGTTGTACAAGAGTCTTGAAATGTGTTTCTGTGAAGGACTGTTGTTGTGCATGAGTTTTTATATGTGTTTCGCTGAAGCAGTGTTGTAGTGCAAGAGTTTTGAAATGTGTTTCTCTAAAGGACTGTTGTTGTACATGAGTTTTTAAATGTGTTTCTCTGAAGGAGTGTTGTTGTACATGAGTTTTTAAATGTGTTTTTCTGAAGGACTGTTGTAGTGCAAGTGTTTTGAAATGTGTTTCTCTAAAGGACTGTTGATGTACAAGAATCTTGAAATGAGTTTTTCTGAAGGATTGTTGTTGTACAAGAGTCTTGAAATGTGTTTCTGTGAAGGACTGTTGTTGTGCATGAGTTTTTAAATGTGTTTCTCTGAAGCAGTGTTGTTGTGCAAGAGTTTTGAAATGTGTTTCTCTAAAGGACTGTTGTTGTACAAGAATCTTGAAATGAGTTTTTCTGAAGGATTGTTGTTGTACAAGAGTCTTGAAATGTGTTTCTGTGAAGGACTGTTGTTGTGCATGAGTTTTTAAATGTGTTTCTCTGAAGCAGTGTTGTAGTGCAAGAGTTTTAAAATGTGTTTCTCTAAAGGACTGTTGTTGTACAAGAATCTTGAAATGAGTTTTTCTGAAGGATTGTTGTTGTACAAGAGTCTTGAAATGTGTTTCTGTGAAGGACTGTTGTTGTGCATGAGTGTTTAAATGTGTTTTTCTGAAGGACTGTTGTTGTACAAGAGTCTTGAACCGTGTTTCTCTAAAGGACTGTTGTTGTACAAGAATCTTGAAATGAGTTTTTCTAAAGGATTGTTGTTGCACAAGAGTCTTGAAATGTGTTTCTGTGAAGGACTGTTGTTGTGCATGAGTGTTTAAATGTGTTTCTCTGAAGCAGTGTTGTAGTGCAAGAGTTTTTAAATGTGTTTCTCTAAAGGAGTGTTGTTGTACATGAGTTTTTAAATGTGCTTCTCTGAAGGACTGTTGTTGTGCATGAGTTTTTAAATGTGTTTCTCTGAAGGAGTGTTGTTGTAGATGAGTTTTTAAATGTGTTTTTCTGAAGGACTGTTGTTGTACAAGAGTCTTGAAATGAGTTTTTCTGAAAGACTGTTGTTGTACAAGAATCTTGAAATGTGTTTCTCTGAAGGACTATTGTTGTGCATGAGTTTATAAATATGTTGCTCTGAAGCAGTGTTGTTGTGCAAGAGTTTTTAAATGTGTTTCTCTAAAGGACTGTTGTTGTGCATGAGTTTTTAAATGTGTTTCTCTGAAGGAGTGTTGTTGTACCTGAGTTTTTAAATGTGTTTTTCTGAAGGACTGCTGTTGTACAAGAGTCTTGAAATGAGTTTTTCTGAAGGACTTTTGTTGTACAAGAATCTTGAAATGAGTTTTTCTGAAGGACTGTTGTTGTACAAGAGTCTTGAAATGAGTTTTTCTGAAGGACTGTTGTTGTACAAGAATCTTGAAATGAGTTTTTCTGAAGAACTGTTGTTCTACGAGAGTCTTGAAATGTGTTTCTGTGAAGGACTGTTGTTGTGCATGAGTTTTTAAACGTGTTTCTCTGAAGCAGTGTTGTTGTGCAAGAGTTTTTAAATGTGTTTCTCTAAAGGACTGTTGTTGTGCATGAGTTTTTAAATGTCTTTCTCTGAAATAGTGTTGTTGTAAATGAGTTTTTAAATGTGTTTTTCTGAAGGGCTGTTGTTGTACATGAGTTTTTAAATGTGTTTCTCTGAAGGAGTGTTGTTGTACATGAGTTTTTAAATGTGTTTTTCTGAAGGACTGTTGTTGTACAAGAGTCTTGAAATGAGTTTTTCTGAAGGACTGTTGTTGTACAAGAATCTTGAAATGAGTTTTTCTGAAGAACTGTTGTTGTACGAGAGTCTTGAAATGTGTTTCTGTGAAGGACCGTTGTTGTGCATGAGTTTTTAAACGTGTTTCTCTGAAGCAGTGTTGTTGTGCAAGAGTTTTGAAATGTGTTTCTCTAAAGGACTGTTGTTGTACAAGAATCATGAAATGAGTTTTTCTGAAGGATTGTTGTTGTACAAGAGTCTTGAAATGTGTTTCTGTGAAGGACTGTTGTTGTGCATGAGTTTTTAAATGTGTTTCTCTGAAGCAGTGTTGTAGTGCAAGAGTTTTAAAATGTGTTTCTCTAAAGGACTGTTGTTGTACAAGAATCTTGAAATGAGTTTTTCGGAAGGATTGTTGTTGTACAAGAGTCTTGAAATGTGTTTCTGTGAAGGACTGTTGTTGTGCATGAGTTGTTAAATGTGTTTCTCTGAAGCAGTGTTGTAGTGCAAGAGTTTTGAAATGTGTTTCTCTAAAGGACTGTTGTTGTACATGAGTTTTTAAATGTGTTTCTCTGAAGGAGTGTTGTTGTACATGAGTTTTTAAATGTGTTTTTCTGAAGGACTGTTGTTGTACAAGAGTCTTGAAATGAGTTTTTCTGAAGGACTGTTGTTGTACAAGAATCTTGAAATGAGTTTTTCTGAAGAACTGTTGTTGTACGAGAGTCTTGAAATGTGTTTCTGTGAAGGACCGTTGTTGTGCATGAGTTTTTAAATGTCTTTCTCTGAAGGAGTGTTGTTGTAAATGAGTTTTTAAATGTGTTTTTCTGAAGGGCTGTTGTTGTACATGAGTTTTTAAATGTGTTTCTCTGAAGGAGTGTTGTTGTACATGAGTTTTTAAATGTGTTTTTCTGAAGGACTGTTGTTGTACAAGAGTCTTGAAATGAGTTTTTCTGAAGGACTGTTGTTGTACAAGAATCTTGAAATGAGTTTTTCTGAAGAACTGTTGTTGTACGAGAGTCTTGAAATGTGTTTCTGTGAAGGACCGTTGTTGTGCATGAGTTTTTAAACGTGTTTCTCTGAAGCAGTGTTGTTGTGCAAGAGTTTTGAAATGTGTTTCTCTAAAGGACTGTTGTTGTACAAGAATCATGAAATGAGTTTTTCTGAAGGATTGTTGTTGTACAAAAGTCTTGAAATGTGTTTCTGTGAAGGACTGTTGTTGTGCATGAGTTTTTAAATGTGTTTCTCTGAAGCAGTGTTGTAGTGCAAGAGTTTTAAAATGTGTTTCTCTAAAGGACTGTTGTTGTACAAGAATCTTGAAATGAGTTTTTCGGAAGGATTGTTGTTGTACAAGAGTCTTGAAATGTGTTTCTGTGAAGGACTGTTGTTGTGCATGAGTTGTTAAATGTGTTTCTCTGAAGCAGTGTTGTAGTGCAAGAGTTTTGAAATGTGTTTCTCTAAAGGACTGTTGTTGTACATGAGTTTTTAAATGTGTTTCTCTGAAGGAGTGTTGTTGTACATGAGTTTTTAAATGTGTTTTTCTGAAGGACTGTTGTTGTATAAGTGTCTTGAAATGTGTTTCTCTAAAGGACTGTTGTTGTACATGAGTTTTGAAATGTGTTTCTCTGAAGGAGTGTTGTTGTACATGACTTTTTAAATGTGTTTTTCTGAAGGACTGTTGTTGTACAAGGGTCTTTAAATGAGTTTTTCTGAAGGACTGTTGTTGTACAAGAATCTTGAAATGAGTTTTTCTGAAGAACTGTTGTTGTACGAGAGTCTTGAAATGTGCTTCTGTGAAGGACTGTTGTTGTGCATGAGTTGTTAAATGTGTTTCTCTGAAGCAGTGTTGTAGTGCAAGAGTTTTGAAATGTGTTTCTCTAAAGGACTGTTGTTGTACATGAGTTTTTAAATGTGTTTCTGTGAAGGACTGTTGTTGTGCATGAGTTTTTAAATGTGTTTCTCTGAAGCAGTGTTGTAGTGCAAGAGTTTTGAAATGTGTTTCTCTAAAGGACTGTTGTTGTACATGAGTTTTGAAATGTGTTTCTCTGAAGGAGTGTTGTTGTACATGACTTTTTAAATGTGTTTTTCTGAAGGACTGTTGTTGTACAAGGGTCTTTAAATGAGTTTTTCTGAAGGACTGTTGTTGTACAAGAATCTTGAAATGAGTTTTTCTGAAGAACTGTTGTTGTACGAGAGTCTTGAAATGTGCTTCTGTGAAGGACTGTTGTTGTGCATGAGTTTTTAAATGTGTTTCTCTGAAACAGTGTTGTAGTGCAAGAGTTTTGAAATGTGTTTCTCTAAAGGACTGTTGTTGTACATGAGTTTTTAAATTTTTTTTTTCTGAAGGACTGTTGTTGTACAGGAGTCTTTAAATGAGTTTTTCTGAAGGACTGTTGTTGTACAAGAATCTTGAAATGAGTTTTTCTGAAGAACTGTTGTTGTACGAGAGTCTTGAAATGTGTGTCTGTGAAGGACTGTTGTTGTGCATGAGTTTTTAAACGTGTTTCTCTGAAGCAGTGTTGTTGTGCAAGAGTTTTGAAATGTGTTTCTCTACAGGACTGTTGTTGTACAAGAATCTTGAAATGAGTTTTTCTGAACGACTGTTGTTGTACAAGAGTCTTGAAATGTGTTTCAGTGAAGGACTGTGATTGTGCATGAGTTTTTAAATGTGTTTCTCTGAAGCAGTGTTGTAGTGCAAGAGTTTTGAAATGTGTTTCTCTAAAGGACTGTTGTTGTACAAGAATCTTGAAATGAGTTTTTCTGAAGGATTGTTGTTGTACAAGAGTCTTGAAATGTGTTTCTGTGAAGGACTGTTGTTGTGCATGAGTTTTTAAATGTGTTTCTCTGAAGCAGTGTTGTAATGCAAGAGTTTTGAAATGTGTTTCTCTAAAGGACTGTTGTTGTACATGAGTTTTTAAATGTGTTTCTCTGAAGGAGTGTTGTTGTACATGAATTTTTAAATGTATTTTTCTGAAGGACTGTTGTTGTATAAGTGTCTTGAAATGTGTTTCTCTAAAGGACTGTTGTTGTACAAGAATCTTGAAATGAGTTTTTCTGAAGGATTGTTGCTGTACAAGAGTCTTGAAATGTGTTTCTGTGAAGGACTGCTGTTGTGCATGAGTTTTTAAATGTGTTTCACTGAAGCAGTGTTGTTGTACATGAGTTTTTAAATGTGTTTTTCTGAAGGACTGTTGTTGTACAAGAGTCTTGAAATGTGTTTCTCTAAAGGACTGTTGTTGTACAAGAATCTTGAAATGAGTTTTTCTGAAGGATTGTTGTTGTACAAGAGTCTTGAAATGTGTTTCTCATAAGCAGTGTTGTAGTGCAAGAGTTTTTAAATGTGTTTCTCTAAAGGAGTGTTGTTGTACATGAGTTTTTAAATGTGTTTCTCTGAAGGAGTGTTGTTGTACATGAGTTTTTAGGTGTGTTTTTCTGAAGGACTGTTGTTGTACAAGAATCTTGAAATGAGTTTTTCTGAAGGACTGTTGTTGTACAAGAATCTTGAAATGAGTTTTTCTGAAGGACTGTTGTTGTACAAGAGTCTTGAAATGTGTTTCTGTGAAGGACTGTTATTGTGCATGAGTTTTTAAATGTGTTTCTCTAAAGGACTGTTGTTGTACATGAGTTTTTAAATGTGTTTCTCTAAAGGACTGTTGTTGTGCATGAGTTTTTAAATGTGTTTTTCTGAAGGACTGTTGTTGTACAAGAGTCTTTAAGTGAGTTTTTCTGAAGGACTGTTGTTGTACAAGAATTTTGAAATGAGTTTTTCTGAAGAACTGTTGTTGTACGAGAGTCTTAAAATGTGTTTCTGTGAAGGACTGTTGTTGTGCATGAGTTTTTAAATGTGTTTCTCTGAGACAGTGTTGTAGTGCAAGAGTTTTGAAATGTGCTTCTCTAAAGGACTGTTGTTGTACATGAGTTTTTAAATGTGTTTTTTCTGAAGGACTGTTGTTATACAAGAGTCTTTAAATGAGTTTTTCTGAAGGACTGTTGTTGTACAAGAATCTCGAAATGAGTTTTTCTGAAGAACTGTTGTTGTACGAGAGTCTTGAAATGTGTTTCTGTGAAGGACTGTTGTTGTGCATGAGTTTTTAAACGTGTTTCTCTGAAGCAGTGTTGTTGTGCAAGAGTTTTGAAATGTGTTTCTCTACAGGACTGTTGTTGTACAAGAATCTTGAAATGAGTTTTTCTGAAGGACTGTTGTTGTACAAGAGTCTTGAAATGTGTGTCTGTGAAGGACTGTGATTGTGCATGAGTTTTTAAATGTGTTTCTCTGAATCAGTGTTGTAGTGCAAGAGTTTTGAAATGTGTTTCTCTAAAGGACTGTTGTTGTACAAGAATCTTGAAATGAGTTTTTCTGAAGGATTGTTGTTGTACAAGAGTCTTGAAATGTGTTTCTGTGAAGGACTGTTGTTGTGCATGAGTTTTTAAATGTGTTTCTCTGAAGCAGTGTTGTAGTGCAAGAGTTTTGAAATGTGTTTCTCTAAAGGACTGTTGTTGTACATGAGTTTTTAAATGTGTTTCGCTGAAGGAGTGTTGTTGTACATGAATTTTTAAATGTGTTTTTCTGAAGGACTGTTGTTGTATAAGTGTCTTGAAATGTGTTTCTCTAAAGGACTGTTGTTGTACAAGAATCTTGAAATGAGTTTTTCTGAAGGATTGTTGTTGTACAAGAGTCTTGAAATGTGTTTCTGTGAAGGACTGCTGTTGTGCATGAGTTTTTAAATGTGTTTCACTGAAGCAGTGTTGTTGTACATGAGTTTTTAAATGTGTTTTTCTGAAGGACTGTTGTTGTACAAGAGTCTTGAAATGTGTTTCTCTAAAGGACTGTTGTTATACAAGTATCTTGAAATGAGTTTTTCTGAAGGATTGTTGTTGTACAAGAGTCTTGAAATGTGTTTCTCTGAAGCAGTGTTGTAGTGCAAGAGTTTTTAAATGTGTTTCTCTAAAGGAGTGTTGTTGTACATGAGTTTTTAAATGTGTTTCTCTGAAGGAGTGTTGTTGTACATGAGTTTTTGGATGTGTTTTTCTGAAGGACTGTTGTTGTACAAGAATCTTGAAATGAGTTTTTCTGAAGGACTGTTGTTGTACAAGAATCTTGAAATGAGTTTTTCTGAAGGACTGTTGTTGTACAAGAATCTTGAAATGAGTTTTTCTGAAGGACTGTTGTTGTACAAGAATCTTGAAATGAGTTTTTCTGAAGGAGTGGTGTTGTACATGAGTTTTTAAATGTGTTTTTCTGAAGGACTGTTGTTGTACAAGAGTCTTTAAATGAGTTTTTCTGAAGGACTGTTGTTGTACAAGAATCTTGAAATGAGTTTTTCTGAAGAACTGTTGTTGTACTAGAGTCTTGAAATGTGTTTCTATGAAGGACTGTTGTTGTGCATGAGTTTTTAAACGTGTTTCTCTGAAGCAGTGTTGTTGTGCAAGAGTTTTGAAATGTGTTTCTCTACAGGACTGTTGTTGTACAAGAATCTTGAAATGAGTTTTTCTGAAGGACTGTTGTTGTACAAGAGTCTTGAAATGTGTTTCTGTGAAGGACTGTGATTGTGCATGAGTTTTTAAATGTATTTCTCTGAAGCAGTGTTGTAGTGCAAGAGTTTTGAAATGTGTTTCTCTAAAGGACTGTTGTTGTACAAGAATCTTGAAATGAGTTTTTCTGAAGGATTGTTGTTGTACAAGAGTCTTGAAATGTGTTTCTGTGAAGGACTGTTGTTGTGCATGAGTTTTTAAATGTGTTGCTCTGAAGCAGTGTTGTAGTGCAAGAGTTTTGAAATGTGTTTCTCTAAAGGACTGTTGTTGTACATGAGTTTTTAAATGTGTTTCTCTGAAGGAGTGTTGTTGTACATGAATTTTTAAATGTGTTTTTCTGAAGGACTGTTGTTGTATAAGTGTCTTGAAATGTGTTTCTCTAAAGGACTGTTGTTGTACAAGAATCTTGAAATGAGTTTTTCTGAAGGATTGTTGTTGTACAAGAGTCTTGAAATGTGTTTCTGTGAAGGACTGCTGTTGTGTATGAGTTTTTAAATGTGTTTCACTGAAGCAGTGTTGTTGTACATGAGTTTTTAAATGTGTTTTTCTGAAGGACTGTTGTTGTACAAGAGTCTTGAAATGTGTTTCTCTAAAGGACTGTTGTTGTACAAGAATCTTGAAATGAGTTTTTCTGAAGGATTGTTGTTGTACAAGAGTCTTGAAATGTGTTTCTCTGAAGCAGTGTTGTAGTGCAAGAGTTTTTAAATGTGTTTCTCTAAAGGAGTTT
This sequence comes from Xylota sylvarum, assembly GCA_905220385.1. NCBI lineage: Eukaryota > Metazoa > Arthropoda > Insecta > Diptera > Syrphidae > Xylota > Xylota sylvarum. Next base: position 647,103 of record CAJMZQ010000061.1, read on the forward strand.
TGTTGTACATGAGTTTTTAAATGTGTTTCTCTGAAGGAGTGTTGTTGTACATGAGTTTTTAAATGTGTTTTTCTGAAGGACTGTTGTTGCACAAGAATCTTGAAATGAGTTTTTCTGAAGGACTGTTGTTGTACAAGAATCTTGAAATGAGTTTTTCTGAAGGACTGTTGTTGTACAAGAGTCTTGAAATGTGTTTCTGTGAAGGACTGTTATTGTGCATGAGTTTTTAAATGTGTTTCTCTAAAGGACTGTTGTTGTACATGAGTTTTTAAATGTGTTTTTCTGAAGGAGTGTTGTTGTACGCGAGTCTTGAAATGTGTTTCTGTGAATGACTGTTGTTGTACATGAGTTTTTAAATGTGTTTCTCTGAAGCAGTGTTGTTGTGCAAGAGTTTTTAAATGTGTTTCTCTAAAATACTGGTGTTGTGCATCAGTTTTTAAATGTGTTTCTCTGAAGGAGTGTTGTTGTACAAGGGTCTTGAAATGTGTTTCTGTGAATTACTGTTGTTGTACATGAGTTTTTAAATATGTTTCTCTGAAGCAGTGTTGTTGTGCAAGAGTTTTGAAATGTGTTTCTCTAAATGACTGTTGTTGTGCATGAGTTTTTAAATGTGTTTCTCTGAAGGAGTGTTGTTGTACATGAGTTTTTAAATGTGTTTTTTTGAAGGACTGTTGTTGTACAAGAGTCTTGAAATGAGTTTTTCTGAAGGACTGTTGTTGTACAAGAGTCTTGAAATGAGTTTTTCTGAAGGAGTGTTGTTGTACGTGAGTTTTTAAATGTGTTTTTCTGAAGGACTGTTGTTGTGCATGAATTTTTAAATGTGTTTCTCTGAAGCAGTGTTGTAGTGCAAGAGTTTTTAAATGTGTTTCTCTAAAGGAGTGTTGTTGTACATGAGTTTTTAAATGTGTTTCTCTGAAGGAGTGTTGTTGTACATGAGTTTTTAAATGTGTTTTTCTGAAGGACTGTTGTTGCACAAGAATCTTGAAATGAGTTTTTCTGAAGGACTGTTGTTGTACAAGAATCTTGAAATGAGTTTTTCTGAAGGACTGTTGTTGTACAAAAGTCTTGAAATGTGTTTCTGTGAAGGACTGTTATTGTGCATGAGTTTTTAAATGTGTTTCTCTGAAGCAGTGTTGTAGTGGAAGAGTTTTTAAATGTGTTTCTCTAAAGGAGTGTTGTTGTACATGAGTTTTAAATGTGTTTCTCTGAAGAAGTGTTGTTGTACAAGAGTCTTGAAATGAGTTTCTGTGAATTACTGTTGTTGTACGTGAGATTTTAAATGTATTTTGCTGAAGGACTGTTGTTGTACAAGAGTCTTGAAATGTGTTTCTGTGAAGGACTGTTGTTGTGCATGAGTTTTTAAATGTGTTTCTCTGAAGCAGTGTTGTTGTGCAAGAGTTTTTAAATGTGTTTCTCTAAAGGGCTGGTGTTGTGCATCAGTTTGTAAATGTGTTTCTCTGAAGGAGTGTTGTTGTACAAGAGTCTTGAAATGTGTTTCTGTGAATTACTGTTGTTGTGCATGAGTTTTTAAATATGTTTCTCTGAAGCAGTGTTGTTGTGCAAGAGTTTTGAAATGTGTTTCTCTAAAGGACTGTTGTTGCGCATGAGTTTTTAAATGTGTTTCTCTGAAATAGTGTTGTTGTACACGAGTTTTTAAATGTGTTTTTCTGAAGGACTGTTGTTGTACAAGAGTCTTGAAATGAGTTTTTCTGAAGGAGTGTTGTTGTACAAGAGTCTTGAAATGAGTTTTTCTGAAGGAGTGTTGTTGTACGTGAGTTTTTAAATGTGTTTTTCTGAAGGACTGTTGTTGTGCATGAGTTTTTAAATGTGTTTCTCTGAAGCAGTGTTGTTGTGCAAGAGTTTTTAAATGTGTTTCTCTAAAGGAGTGTTGTTGTACATGAGTTTTTAAATGTGTTTCTCTGAAGGAGTGTTGTTGTACATGAGTTTTTAAATGTGTTTTTCTGAAGGACTGTTGTTGCACAAGAATCTTGAAATGAGTTTTTCTGAAGGACTGTTGTTGTACAAGAATCTTGAAATGAGTTTTTCTGAAGGACTGTTGTTGTACAAATGTCTTGAAATGTGTTTCTGTGAAGGACTGTTATTGTGCATGAGTTTTTAAATGTGTTTCTCTGAAGCAGTGTTGTAGTGCAAGAGTTTTTAAATGTGTTTCGCTAAAGGAGTGTTGTTGTACATGAGTTTTTAAATGTGTTTCTCTGAAGGAGTGTTGTTGTACAAGAGTCTTGAAATGTGTTTCTGCGAAGGACTGCTGTTGTGCATGAGTTTTTAGATGTGTTTCACTGAAGCAGTGTTGTTGTACATGAGTTTTTAAATGTGTTTTTCTGAAGGACTGTTGTTGCACAAGAATCTTGAAATGAGTTTTTCTGAAGGATTGTTGTTGTAGAAGAGTCTTGAAATGTGTTTCTGTGAAGGACTGCTGTTGTGCATGAGTTTTTAAATGTGTTTCACTTAAGCAGTGTTGTTGTACATGAGTTTTTAAATGTGTTTTTCTGAAGGACTGTTGTTGCACAAGAATCTTGAAATGAGTTTTTCTGAAGTACTGGTGTTGTACAAGAATCTTGAAATGAGTTTTTCTGAAAAACTGTTGTTGTACAAGAGTCTTGAAATGTGTTTCTGTGAAGAACTGTTGTTGTGCATGAGTTTTTAAATGTGTTTCTCTGAAGCAGTGTTGTTGTACAAGAGTCTTGAAATGCGTTTTCTGAAGGATTGTTGTTGCACAAGAGTCTTGAAATGTGTTTCTGTGAAGGACTGTTGTTGTGCATGAGTTTTTAAATGTGTTTCTCTGAAGCAGTGTTCTAGTGCAAGAGTTTTTAAATGTGTTTCTCTAAAGGACTGTTATTGTACAAGAGTCCTGAAATGAGTTTTTCTAAAGGACTGTTGTTGTACAAGAGTCTTGAAAAGAGTTTTTCTGAAGGACTGTTGTTGTACAAGAATCTTGAAATGAGTTTTTCTGAAGGACTGTTGTTGTACAAGAGTCTTGATATGAGTTTTCCTGAAGGACTGTTGTTGTACAAGAATCTTGAAATGAGTTTTTCTGAAGAACTGTTGTTGTACGAGAGTCTTGAAATGTGTTTCTGTGAAGGACTGTTGTTGTGCATGAGTTTTTAAATGTGTTTCTCTGACGCAGTGTTGTTGTGCAAGAGTTTTTAAATGTGTTTCTCTAAAGGACTGTTGTTGTACAAGAGTCTTGAAATGAGTTTTGCTGAAGGACTGTTGTTGTACAAGAATCTTGAAATGTGTTTCTCTGAAGGACTGTTGCTGTACAAGAATCTTGAAATGTGTTTTTCTGAAGAACTGTTGTTGTATGAGAGTCTTGAAATGTGTTTCTGTGAAGGACTGTTGTTGTGCATGAGTTTTTAAATATGTTTATCTGAAGCAGTGTTGTTGTGCAAGAGTTTTTAAATGTGTTTCTCTAAAGGACTGTTGTTGTGCATGAGTTTTTAAATGTGTTTCTCTGAAGGAGTGTTGTTGTACAAGAGTCTTGAAATGTGTTTCTGTGAAGGACTGTTGTTGTGCATGAGTTTTTAAATGTGTTTCTCTGAAGCAGTGTTGTTGTGCAAGAGTTTCTAAATGTGTTTCTCTAAAGGACTGTTGATGTGCATGAGTTTTTAAATGTGTTTCTCTGAAGGAGTGTTGTTGTACATGAGTTTTTAAATGTGTTTTTCTGAAGGACTGTTGTTATACAAGAATCTTGAAATGAGTTTTTCTGAAGGACTGTTGTTGTACAAGAGTCTTGATATGAGTTTTTCTGAAGGAGTGTTGTTTTACAAGAGTCTTGAAATGAGTTTTTCTGAAGGACTGTTGTTGTACAAGAATCTTGAAATGAGTTTTTCTGAAGGACTGTTGTTGTACAAGAGTCTTGAAATGAGTTTTTCTGAAGGGCTGTTGTTGTACAAGAATCTTGAAATGAGTTTTTCTGAAGAACTGTTGTTGTACGAGAGTCTTGAAATGTGTTTCTGTGAAGGACTGTTGTTGTGCATGAGTTTTTAAATGTGTTTCTCTGAAGCAGTGTTATTATGCAAGAGTTTTTGAATGTGTTTCTCTAAAGGTCTGTTGTTGTGCATGAGTTTTTAAATGTGTTTCTCTGAAGGAGTGTTGTTGCACATGAGTTTTTAAATGTGTTTCTCTGAAGGAGTGTTGTTGTACGTGAGTTTTTAAATGTGTTTTTCTGAAGGACTGTTGTTATACAAGAATCTTGAAATGAGTTTTTCTGAAGGACTGTTGTTGTACGAGAGTCTTGAAATGTGTTTCTGTGAAGAACTGTTGTTGTGCATGAGTTTTTAAATGTGTTTCTCTGAAGCAGTGTTGTTGTGCAAGAGTTTTTAAATGTGTTTCTCTAAAGGTCTGTTGTTGTGCATGAGTTTTTAAATGTGTTTCTCTGAAGGAGTGTTGTTGCACATGAGTTTTTAAATGTGTTTCTCTGAAGGAGTGTTGTTGTACGTGAGTTTTTAAATGTGTTTTTCTGAAGGACTGTTGTTGTACAAGAGTCTTGAAATGTGTTTCTGTGAAGGACTGTTGTTGTGCATGAGTTTTTAAATGTGTTTCTCTGAAGCAGTGTTGTTTGTACAAGAATCTTGAAATGAGATTTTCTGAAGGACTGTTGTTGTACAAGAATATTGAAATGAGTTTTTCTGAAGAACTGTTGTTGTACGAGAGTCTTGAAATGTGTTTCTGTGAAGGACTGTTGTTGTGCATGAGTTTTTAAATGTGTTTCTCTGAAGCAGTGTTATTATGTAAGAGTTTTTAAATGTGTTTCTCTAAAGGTCTGTTGTTGTGCATGAGTTTTTAAATGTGTTTGAAAGAGTGTTGTTGTACATGAGTTTTTAAATGTGTTTTTCTGAAGGACTGTTTTTGTACCAGAATCTTGAAATGAGTTTTTCTGAAGGACTGTTGTTGTACAAGAGTCTTGAAATGAGTTTTTCTGAAGGACTGTTGTTGTACAAGAATTTTGAAATGAGTTTTTCTGAAGAACTGTTGTTGTACGAGAGTCTTGAAATGTGTTTCTGTGAAAGACTGTTGTTGTGCATGAGTTTTTAAATGTGTTTCTCTGAAGCAGTGTTATTATGCAAGAGTTTTTAAATGTGTTTCTCTAAAGGTCTGTTGTTGGGCATGAGTTTTTAAATGTGTTTCTCTGAAGGAGTGTTGTTGTACATGAGTTTTTAAATGTGTTTTTCTAAAGGACTGCTGTTGTACAAGAGTCTTGAAATGAGTTTTTCTGAAGGACTGTTGTTGTACGAGAGTCTTGAAATGTGTTTCTGTGAAGAACTGTTGTTGTGCATGAGTTTTTAAATGTGTTTCTCTGAAGCAGTGTTGTTGTGCAAGAGTTTTTAAATGTGTTTCTCTAAAGGTCTGTTGTTGTGCATGAGTTTTTAAATGTGTTTCTCTGAAGGAGTGTTGTTGCACATGAGTTTTTAAATGTGTTTCTCTGAAGGAGTGTTGTTGTACGTGAGTTTTTAAATGTGTTTTTCTGAAGGACTGTTGTTGTACAAGAGTCTTGAAATGTGTTTCTGTGAAGGACTGTTGTTGTGCATGAGTTTTTAAATGTGTTTCTCTGAAGCAGTGTTGTTTGTACAAGAATCTTGAAATGAGTTTTTCTGAAGGACTGTTGTTGTACAAGAATCTTGAAATGAGTTTTTCTGAAGAACTGTTGTTGTACGAGAGTCTTGAAATGAGTTTTTCTGAAGGAGTGTTGTTGTACAAGAATCTTGAAATGAGTTTTTCTGAAGGACTGTTGTTGTACAAGAGTCTTGAAATGAGTTTTTCTGAAGGACTGTTGTTGTACAAGAATCTTGAAATGAGCTTTTCTGAAGGACTGTTGTTGTACAAGAGTCTTGAAATGAGTTTTTCTGAAGGACTGTTGTTGTACAAGAATCTTGAAATGAGTTTTTCTGAAGAACTGTTGTTGTACGAGAGTCTTGAAATGTGTTTCTGTGAAGGACTGTTGTTGTGCATGAGTTTTTAAATGTGTTTCTCTGAAGCAGTGTTATTATGCAAGAGTTTTTAAATGTGTTTCTCTAAAGGTCTGTTGTTGTGCATGAGTTTTTAAATGTGTTTCTCTGAAATAGTGTTGTTGCACATGAGTTTTTAAATGTGTTTCTCTGAAGGAGTGTTGTTGTACGTGAGTTTTTAAATGTGTTTTTCTGAAGGACTGTTGTTATACAAGAATCTTGAAATGAGTTTTTCTGAAGGACTGTTGTTGTACGAGAGTCTTGAAATGTGTTTCTGTGAAGAACTGTTGTTGTGCATGAGTTTTTAAATTTTTTTCTCTGAAGCAGTGTTGTTGCGCAAGAGTTTTTAAATGTGTTTCTCTAAAGGTCTGTTGTTGTGCATGAGTTTTTAAATGTGTTTCTCTGAAGGAGTGTTGTTGCACATGAGTTTTTAAATGTGTTTCTCTGAAGGAGTGTTGTTGTACGTGAGTTTTTAAATGTGTTTTTCTGAAGGACTGTTGTTGTACAAGAGTCTTGAAATGTGTTTCTGTGAAGGACTGTTGTTGTGCATGAGTTTTTAAATGTGTTTCTCTGAAGCAGTGTTGTTTGTACAAGAATCTTGAAATGAGTTTTTCTGAAGGACTGTTGTTGTACAAGAATCTTGAAATGAGTTTTTCTGAAGAACTGTTGTTGTACGAGAGTCTTGAAATGTGTTTCTGTGAAGGACTGTTGTTGTGCATGAGTTTTTAAATGTGTTTCTCTGAAGCAGTGTTATTATGCAAGAGTTTTTAAATGTGTTTCTCTAAAGGTCTGTTGTTGTGCATGAGTTTTTAAATGTGTTTGAAGGAGTGTTGTTGTACATGAGTTTTTAAATGTGTTTTTCTGAAGGACTGTTTTTGTACCAGAATCTTGAAATGAGTTTTTCTGAAGGACTGTTGTTGTACAAGAGTCTTGAAATGAGTTTTTCTGAAGGACTGTTGTTGTACAAGAATTTTGAAATGAGTTTTTCTGAAGAACTGTTGTTGTACGAGAGTCTTGAAATGTGTTTCTGTGAAAGACTGTTGTTGTGCATGAGTTTTTAAATGTGTTTCTCTGAAGCAGTGTTATTATGCAAGAGTTTTTAAATGTGTTTCTCTAAAGGTCTGTTGTTGGGCATGAGTTTTTAAATGTGTTTCTCTGAAGGAGTGTTGTTGTACATGAGTTTTTAAATGTGTTTTTCTGAAGGACTGCTGTTGTACAAGAGTCTTGAAATGAGTTTTTCTGAAGGACTGTTGTTGTACGAGAGTCTTGAAATGTGTTTCTGTGAAGAACTGTTGTTGTGCATGAGTTTTTAAATGTGTTTCTCTGAAGCAGTGTTGTTGTGCAAGAGTTTTTAAATGTGTTTCTCTAAAGGTCTGTTGTTGTGCATGAGTTTTTAAATGTGTTTCTCTGAAATAGTGTTGTTGCACATGAGTTTTTAAATGTGTTTCTCTGAAGGAGTGTTGTTGTACGTGAGTTTTTAAATGTGTTTTTCTGAAGGACTGTTGTTGTACAAGAGTCTTGAAATGTGTTTCTGTGAAGGACTGTTGTTGTGCATGAGTTTTTAAATGTGTTTCTCTGAAGCAGTGTTGTTTGTACAAGAATCTTGAAATGAGTTTTTCTGAAGGACTGTTGTTGTACAAGAATCTTGAAATGAGTTTTTCTGAAGAACTGTTGTTGTACGAGAGTCTTGAAATGAGTTTTTCTGAAGGAGTGTTGTTGTACAAGAATCTTGAAATGAGTTTTTCTGAAGGACTGTTGTTGTACAAGAGTCTTGAAATGAGTTTTTCTGAAGGACTGTTGTTGTACAAGAATCTTGAAATGAGCTTTTCTGAAGGACTGTTGTTGTACAAGAGTCTTGAAATGAGTTTTTCTGAAGGACTGTTGTTGTACAAGAATCTTGAAATGAGTTTTTCTGAAGAACTGTTGTTGTACGAGAGTCTTGAAATGTGTTTCTGTGAAGGACTGTTGTTGTGCATGAGTTTTTAAATGTGTTTCTCTGAAGCAGTGTTATTATGCAAGAGTTTTTAAATGTGTTTCTCTAAAGGTCTGTTGTTGTGCATGAGTTTTTAAATGTGTTTCTCTGAAATAGTGTTGTTGCACATGAGTTTTTAAATGTGTTTCTCTGAGGGAGTGTTGTTGTACGTGAGTTTTTAAATGTGTTTTTCTGAAGGACTGTTGTTATACAAGAATCTGGAAATGAGTTTTTCTGAAGGACTGTTGTTGTACGAGAGTCTTGAAATGTGTTTCTGTGAAGAACTGTTGTTGTGCATGAGTTTTTAAATTTTTTTCTCTGAAGCAGTGTTGTTGCGCAAGAGTTTTTAAATGTGTTTCTCTAAAGGTCTGTTGTTGTGCATGAGTTTTTAAATGTGTTTCTCTGAAGGAGTGTTGTTGCACATGAGTTTTTAAATGTGTTTCTCTGAAGGAGTGTTGTTGTACGTGAGTTTTTAAATGTGTTTTTCTGAAGGACTGTTGTTGTACAAGAGTCTTGAAATGTGTTTCTGTGAAGGACTGTTGTTGTGCATGAGTTTTTAAATGTGTTTCTCTGAAGCAGTGTTGTTTGTACAAGAATCTTGAAATGAGTTTTTCTGAAGGACTGTTGTTGTACAAGAATCTTGAAATGAGTTTTTCTGAAGAACTGTTGTTGTACGAGAGTCTTGAAATGTGTTTCTGTGAAGGACTGTTGTTGTGCATGAGTTTTTAAATGTGTTTCTCTGAAGCAGTGTTATTATGCAAGAGTTTTTAAATGTGTTTCTCTAAAGGTCTGTTGTTGTGCATGAGTTTTTAAATGTGTTTGAAGGAGTGTTGTTGTACATGAGTTTTTAAATGTGTTTTTCTGAAGGACTGTTTTTGTACAAGAATCTTGAAATGAGTTTTTCTGAAGGACTGTTGTTGTACAAGAGTCTTGAAATGAGTTTTTCTGAAGAACTGTTGTTGTACGAGAGTCTTGAAATGTGTTTCTGTGAAGGACTGTTGTTGTGCATGAGTTTTTAAATGTGTTTCTCTGAAGCAGTGTTATTATGCAAGAGTTTTTAAATGTGTTTCTCTAAAGGTCTGTTGTTGGGCATGAGTTTTTAAATGTGTTTCTCTGAAGGAGTGTTGTTGTACATGAGTTTTTAAATGTGTTTTTCTGAAGGACTGCTGTTGTACAAGAGTCTTGAAATGAGTTTTTCTGAAGGACTGTTGTTGTACAAGAATCTTGAAATGAGTTTTTCTGAAGGACTGTTGTTGTACAAGAGTCTTGAAATGAGTTTTTCTGAAGGACTGTTGTTGTACAAGAGTCTTGAAATGAGTTTTTCTGAAGGACTGTTGTTGTACAAGAATCTTGAAATGAGTTTTTCTGAAGGACTGTTGTTGTACAAGAATCTTGAAATGAGTTTTTCTGAAGGACTGTTGTTGTACAAGAGTCTTGAAATGAGTTTTTCTGAAGGACTGTTGTTGTACAAGAATCTTGAAATGAGTTTTTCTGAAGAACTGTTGTTGTACGAGAGTCTTGAAATGTGTTTCTGTGAAGGACTGTTGTTGCACATGAGTTTTTAAATGTGTTTCTCTGAAGGAGTGTTGTTGTACGTGAGTTTTTAAATGTGTTTTTCTGAAGGACTGTTTTTGTACAAGAATCTTGCAAAGAGTTTTTCTGAAGGACTGTTGTTGTACAAGAGTCTTGAAATGAGTTTTTCTGAATGACTGTTGTTGTACAAGAATCTTGAAATGAGTTTTTCTGAAGAACTGTTGTACGAGAGTTTTGAAATGTGTTTCTGTGAAGGACTGTTGTTGTGTATGAGTTTTTAAATGTGTTTCTCTGAAGCAGTGTTATTATGCAAGAGTTTTTAAATGTGTTTCTCTAAAGGTCTGTTGTTGGGCATGAGTTTTTAAATGTGTTTATCTGAAGGAGTGTTGTTGTACATGAGTTTTTAAATGTGTTTTTCTGAAGGACTGCTGTTGTAGAAGAGTCTTGAAATGAGTTTTTCTGAAGGACTGTTGTTGTACGAGAGTCTTGAAATGTGTTTCTGTGAAGAACTGTTGTTGTGCATGAGTTTTTAAATGTGTTTCTCTGAAGCAGTGTTGTTGTGCAAGAGTTTTTAAATGTGTTTCTCTAAAGGTCTGTTGTTGTGCATGAGTTTTTAAATGTGTTTCTCTGAAGGAGTGTTGTTGCACATGAGTTTTTAAGTGTGTTTCTCTGAAGGAGTGTTGTTGTACGTGAGTTTTTAAATGTGTTTTTCTGAAGGACTGTTGTTGTACAAGAGTCTCGAAATGTGTTTCTGTGAAGGACTGTTGTTGTGCATGAGTTTTTAAATGTGTTTCTCTGAAGCAGTGTTGTTTGTACAAGAATCTTGAAATGAGTTTTTCTGAAGGACTGTTGTTGTACAAGAATCTTGAAACGAATTTTTCTGAAGAACTGTTGTTGTACGAGAGTCTTGAAATGAGTTTTTCTGAAGGAGTGTTGTTGTACAAGAATCTTGAAATGAGTTTTTCTGAAGGACTGTTGTTGTACAAGAGTCTTGAAATGAGTTTTTCTGAAGGACTGTTGTTGTACAAGAATCTTGAAATGAGTTTTTCTGAAGGACTGTTGTTGTACAAGAGTCTTGAAGTGAGTTTTTCTGAAGGACTGTTGTTGTACAAGAATCTTGAAATGAGTTTTTCTGAAGAACTGTTGTTGTACGAGAGTCTTGAAATGTGTTTCTGTGAAGGACTGTTGTTGTGCATGAGTTTTTAAATGTGTTTCTCTGAAGCAGTGTTATTATGCAAGAGTTTTTAAATGTGTTTCTCTAAAGGTCTGTTGTTGTGCATGACTTTTTAAATGTGTTTCTCTGAAGGAGTGTTGTTGCACATGAGTTTTTAAATGTGTTTCTCTGAAGGAGTGTTGTTGTACGTGAGTTTTTAAATGTGTTTTTCTGAAGAACTGTTGTTGTACAAGAGTCTTGAAATGTGTTTCTGTGAAGGACTGTTGTTGTGCATGAGTTGTTAAATGTGTTTCTCTGAAGCAGTGTTGTTGTGCTGAAGGACTGTTGTTGTACAAGAATCTTGAAATGAGTTTTTCTGAAGAACTGTTGTTGTACGAGAGTCTTGAAATGTGTTTCTGTGAAGGACTGTTGTTGTGCATGAGTTTTTAAATGTGTTTCTCTGAAGCAGTGTTATTATGCAAGAGTTTTTAAATGTGTTTTTCTGAAGGACTGTTGTTATACAAGAATCTTGAAATGAGTTTTTCTGAAGGACTGTTGTTGTACGAGAGTCTTGAAATGTGTTTCTGTGAAGAACTGTTGTTGTGCATGAGTTTTTAAATTTTTTTCTCTGAAGCAGTGTTGTTGTGCAAGAGTTTTTAAATGTGTTTCTCTAAAGGTCTGTTGTTGTGCATGAGTTTTTAAATGTGTTTCTCTGAAGGAGTGTTGTTGCACATGAGTTTTTAAATGTGTTTCTCTGAAGGAGTGTTGTTGTACGTGAGTTTTTAAATGTGTTTTTCTGAAGGACTGTTGTTGTACAAGAGTCTTGAAATGTGTTTCTGTGAAGGACTGTTGTTGTGCATGAGTTTTTAAGTGTGTTTCTCTGAAGCAGTGTTGTTTGTACAAGAATCTTGAAATGAGTTTTTCTGAAGGACTGTTGTTGTACAAGAATCTTGAAATGAGTTTTTCTGAAGAACTGTTGTTGTACGAGAGTCTTGAAATGTGTTTCTGTGAAGGACTGTTGTTGTGCATGAGTTTTTAAATGTGTTTCTCTGAAGCAGTGTTATTATGCAAGAGTTTTTAAATGTGTTTCTCTAAAGGTCTGTTGTTGTGCATGAGTTTTTAAATGTGTTTGAAGGAGTGTTGTTGTACATGAGTTTTTAAATGTGTTTTTCTGAAGGACTGTTTTTGTACAAGAATCTTGAAATGAGTTTTTCTGAAGGACTGTTGTTGTACAAGAGTCTTGAAATGAGTTTTTCTGAAGGACTGCTGTTGTACAAGAGTCTTGAAATGAGTTTTTCTGAAGGACTGTTGTTGTACGAGAGTCTTGAAATGTGTTTCTGTGAAGAACTGTTGTTGTGCATGAGTTTTTAAATGTGTTTCTCTGAAGCAGTGTTGTTGTGCAAGAGTTTTTAAATGTGTTTCTCTAAAGGTCTGTTGTTGTGCATGAGTTTTTAAATGTGTTTCTCTGAAGGAGTGTTGTTGCACATGAGTTTTTAAATGTGTTTCTCTGAAGGAGTGTTGTTGTACGTGAGTTTTTAAATGTGTTTTTCTGAAGGACTGTTGTTGTACAAGAGTCTTGAAATGTGTTTCTGTGAAGGACTGTTGTTGTGCATGAGTTTTTAAATGTGTTTCTCTGAAGCAGTGTTGGTTGTACAAGAATCTTGAAATGAGTTTTTCTGAAGGACTGTTGTTGTACAAGAATCTTGAAATGAGTTTTTCTGAAGAACTGTTGTTGTACGAGAGTCTTGAAATGAGTTTTTCTGAAGGAGTGTTGTTGTACAAGAATCTTGAAATGAGTTTTTCTGAAGGACTGTTGTTGTACAAGAGTCTTGAAATGAGTTTTTCTGAAGGACTGTTGTTGTACAAGAATCTTGAAATGAGTTTTTCTGAAGAACTGTTGTTATACAAGGGTCTTGAAATGAGTTTTTCTGAAGGAGTGTTGTTTTACAAGAGTCTTGAAATGAGTTTTTCTGAAGGACTGTTGTTGTACAAGAATCTTGAAATGAGTTTTTCTGAAGGACTGTTGTTGTACAAGAGTCTTGAAATGAGTTTTTCTGAAGGATTGTTGTTGTACAAGAATCTTGAAATGAGTTTTTCTGAAGAACTGTTGTTGTACGAGAGTCTTGAAATGTGTTTCTGTGAAGGAATGTTGTTGTGCATGAGTTTTTAAATGTGTTTCTCTGAAGCAGTGTTATTATGCAAGAGTTTTTAAATGTGTTTCTCTAAAGGTCTGTTGTTGTGCATGAGTTTTTAAATGTGTTTCTCTGAAGGAGTGTTGTTGCACATGAGTTTTTAAATGTGTTTCTCTGAAGGAGTGTTGTTGTACGTGAGTTTTTAAATGTGTTTTTCTGAAGGACTGTTGTTATACAAGAATCTTGAAATGAGTTTTTCTGAAGGACTGTTGTTGTACGAGAATCTTGAAATGAGTTTTTCTGAAGAACTGTTGTTGTACGAGAGTCTTGAAATGTGTTTCTGTGAAGAACTGTTGTTGTGCATGAGTTTTTAAATGTGTTTCTCTGAAGCAGTGTTGTTGTGCAAGAGTTTTTAAATGTGTTTCTCTAAAGGTCTGTTGTTGTGCATGAGTTTTTAAATGTGTTTCTCTGAAGGAGTGTTGTTGCACATGAGTTTTTAAATGTGTTTCTCTGAAGGAGTGTTGTTGTACGTGAGTTTTTAAATGTGTTTTTCTGAAGGACTGTTGTTGTACAAGAGTCTTGAAATGTGTTTCTGTGAAGGACTGTTGTTGTGCATGAGTTTTTAAATGTGTTTCTCTGAAGCAGTGTTATTATGCAAGAGTTTTTAAATGTGTTTCTGTAAAGGTCTGTTGTTGTGCATGAGTTTTTAAATGTGTTTGAAGGAGTGTTGTTGTACATGCGTTTTTAAATGTGTTTTTCTGAAGGACTGTTTTTGTACAAGAATCTTGAAATGAGTTTTTCTGAAGAACTGTTGTTGTACGAGAGTCTTGAAATGTGTTTCTGTGAAGGACTGTTGTTGTGCATGAGTTTTTAAATGTGTTTTTCTGAAGGACTGTTTTTGTACAAGAATCTTGAAATGAGTTTTTCTGAAGGACTGTTGTTGTACAAGAGTCTTGAAATGAGTTTTTCTGAAGGACTGTTGTTGTACAAGAATCTTGAAATGAGTTTTTCTGAAGAACTGTTGTTGTACGAGAGTCTTGAAATGTGTTTCTGTGAAGGACTGTTGTTGTGCATGGGTTTTTAAATGTGTTTCTCTGAAGCAGTGTTATTATGCAAGAGTTTTTAAATGTGTTTCTCTAAAGGTCTGTTGTTGGGCATGAGTTTTTAAATGTGTTTCTCTGAAGGACTGTTGTTGTACAAGAGTCTTGAAATGAGTTTTTCTGAAGGACTGTTGTTGTACAAGAATCTTGAAATGAGTTTTTCTGAAGGACTGTTGTTGTACGAGAGTCTTGAAATGTGTTTCTCTGAAGCAGTGTTGTTGTGCAAGAGTTTTTAAATGTGTTTCTCTAAAGGTCTGTTGTTGTGCATGAGTTTTTAAATGTGTTTCTCTGAAGGAGTGTTGTTGCACATGAGTTTTTAAATGTGTTTCTCTGAAGGAGTGTTGTTGTACGTGAGTTTTTAAATGTGTTTTTCTGAAGGACTGTTGTTGTACAAGAGTCTTGAAATGTGTTTCTGTGAAGGACTGTTGTTGTGCATGAGTTTTTAAATGTGTTTCTCTGAAGCACTGTTGTTTGTACAAGAATCTTGAAATGAGTTTTTCTGAAGGACTGTTGTTGTACAAGAATCTTGAAATGAGTTTTTCTGAAGAACTGTTGTTGTACGAGAGTCTTGAAATGAGTTTTTCTGAAGGAGTGTTGTTGTACAAGAGTCTTGAAATGTGTTTTTCTGAAGGACTGTTGTTGTACAAGAATCTTGAAATGAGTTTTTCTGATTTACTGTTGTTGTACAAGAGTCTTGAAATGAGTTTTTCTGAAGGACGGTTTTTGTACAAGAATCTTGAAATGAGTTTTTCTGAAGCAGTGTTGTAGTGCAAGAGTTTTGAAATGTGTTTCTGAAAATAGTGTTGTTGTACATGAGTTTTTAAATGTGTTTTTCTGAAAGACTGTTGTAGTACAAGAGCCTTGAAATGTGTTTTTCTGAAGGACCGTTGTTGTACAAGAGTCTTGAAATGAGTTTTTCTGAAGGACTGTTTTTGTACAAGAATCTTGAAATGAGTTTTTCTGAAGCAGTATTGTAGTGCAAGAGTTTTGAAATGTGTTTCTGTAAAGGAGTGTTGTTGTACAAGAGTCTTGAAATGTGTTTTTCTGAAGGTCAGTTGTTGTATAAGAACCTCGAAATGAGCTTTTCTGAAGGACTGTACAACAGTACAAGAGTCTTGAAATGTGTTTCTGTGAAGGACGGTTGTTGTGCATGAGTTTTTAAATGTGTTTTTATGAAGGACTGTTGTTGTACAAGAGTCTTGAAATGAGTTTTTCTGAAGGACTGTTTTTGTACAAGAATCTTGAAATGAGTTTTTCTGAAGGACTGTTGTTGTACAAGAGTCTTGAAATGTGTTTTTCTGAAGGACTGTTGTTGTACAAGAATCTTGAAATGAGTTTTTCTGAAGAACTGTTGTTGTACATGAGTTTTTAAATGTGTTTTTCTGAAGCACTGTTGTTGTACAAGAGTCTTGAAATGTGTTTCTGTGAAGGACTGTTGTTGTGCATGAGTTTTTAAATGTGTTTCTCTGAAGCAGTGTTGTTTGTACAAGAATCTTGAAATGAGTTTTTCTGAAGGACTGTTGTTGTACAAGAATCTTGAAATGAGTTTTTCTGAAGAACTGTTGTTGTACGAGAGTCTTGAAATGTGTTTCTGTGAAGGACTGTTGTTGTGCATGAGTTTTTAAATGTGTTTCTCTGAAGCAGTGTTATTATGCAAGAGTTTTTAAATGTCTTTCTCTAAAGGTCTGTTGTTGTGCATGAGTTTTTAAATGTGTTTGAAGGAGTGTTGTTGTACATGAGTTTTTAAATGTGTTTTTCTGAAGGACTGTTTTTGTACAAGAATCTTGAAATGAGTTTTTCTGAAGGACTGTTGTTGTACAAGAGTCTTGAAATGAGTTTTTCTGAAGGACTGTTGTTGTACAAGAATCTTGAAATGAGTTTTTCTGAAGAACTGTTGTTGTACGAGAGTCTTGAAATGTGTTTCTGTGAAGGACTGTTGTTGTGCATGAGTTTTTAAATGTGTTTCTCTGAAGCAGTGTTATTATGCAAGAGTTTTTAAATGTGTTTCTCTAAAGGTCTGTTGTTGGGCATGAGTTTTTAAATGTGTTTCTCTGAAGGAGTGTTGTTGTACATGAGTTTTTAAATGTGTTTTTCTGAAGGACTGCTGTTGTACAAGAGTCTTGAAATGAGTTTTTCTGAAGGACTGTTGTTGTACGAGAGTCTTGAAATGTGTTTCTGTGAAGAACTGTTGTTGTGCATGAGTTTTTAAATGGGTTTCTCTGAAGCAGTGTTGTTGTGCAAGAGTTTTTAAATGTGTTTCTCTAAAGGTCTGTTGTTGTGCATGAGTTTTTAAATGTGTTTCTCTGAAGGAGTGTTGTTGCACATGAGTTTTTAAATGTGTTTCTCTGAAGGAGTGTTGTTGTACGTGAGTTTTTAAATGTGTTTTTCTGAAGGACTGTTGTTGTACAAGAGTCTTGAAATGTGTTTCTGTGAAGGACTGTTGTTGTGCATGAGTTTTTAAATGTGTTTCTCTGAAGCAGTGTTGTTTGTACAAGAATCTTGAAATGAGTTTTTCTGAAGGACTGTTGTTGTACAAGAATCTTGAAATGAGTTTTTCTGAAGAACTGTTGTTGTACGAGAGTCTTGAAATGAGTTTTTCTGAAGTAGTGTTGTTGTACAAGAATCTTGAAATGAGTTTTTCTGAAGGACTGTTGTTGTACAAGAGTCTTGAAATGAGTTTTTCTGAAGGACTGTTGTTGTACAAGAATCTTGAAATGAGTTTTTCTGAAGAACTGTTGTTGTACAAGGGTCTTGAAATGAGTTTTTCTGAAAGAGTGTTGTTTTACAAGAGTCTTGAAATGAGTTTTTCTGAAGGACTGTTGTTGTACAAGAATCTTGAAATGAGTTTTTCTGAAGGACTGTTGTTGTACAAGAGTCTTGAAATGAGTTTTTCTGAAGGACTGTTGTTGTACAAGAATCTTGAAATGAGTTTTTCTGAAGAACTGTTGTTGTACGAGAGTCTTGAAATGTGTTTCTGTGAAGGACTGTTGTTGTGCATGAGTTTTTAAATGTGTTTCTCTGAAGCAGTGTTATTATGCAAGAGTTTTTAAATGTGTTTCTCTAAAGGTCTGTTGTTGTGCATGAGTTTTTAAATGTGTTTCTCTGAAGGAGTGTTGTTGCACATGAGTTTTTAAATGTGTTTCTCTGAAGGAGTGTTGTTGTACGTGAGTTTTTAAATGTGTTTTTCTGAAGGACTGTTGTTATACAAGAATCTTGAAATGAGTTTTTCTGAAGGACTGTTGTTGTACGAGAGTCTTGAAATGTGTTTCTGTGAAGAACTGTTGTTGTGCATCATTTTTTAAATGTGTTTCTCTGAAGCAGTGTTGTTGTGCAAGAGTTTTTAAATGTGTTTCTCTAAAGGTCTGTTGTTGTGCATGAGTTTTTAAATGCGTTTCTCTGAAGGAGTGTTGTTGCACATGAGTTTTTAAATGTGTTTCTCTGAAGGAGTGTTGTTGTACGTGAGTTTTTAAATGTGTTTTTCTGAAGGACTGTTGTTGTACAAGAGTCTTGAAATGTGTTTCTGTGAAGGACTGTTGTTGTGCATGAGTTTTTAAATGTGTTTCTCTGAAGCAGTGTTATTATGCAAGAGTTTTTAAATGTGTTTCTCTAAAGGTCTGTTGTTGTGCATGAGTTTTTAAATGTGTTTGAAGGAGTGTTGTTGTACATGAGTTTTTAAATGTGTTTTTCTGAAGGACTGTTTTTGTACAAGAATCTTGAAATGAGTTTTTCTGAAGAACTGTTGTTGTACGAGAGTCTTGAAAGGTTTTTCTGTGAAGGACTGTTGTTGTGCATGAGTTTTTAAATGTGTTTTTCTGAAGGACTGTTTTTGTACAAGAATTTTGAAATGAGTTTTTCTGAAGGACTGTTGTTGTACAAGAGTCTTGAAATGAGTTTTTCTGAAGGACTGTTGTTGTACAAGAATCTTGAAATGAGTTTTTCTGAAGAACTGTTGTTGTACGAGAGTCTTGAAATGAGTTTTTCTGAAGTAGTGTTGTTGTACAAGAATCTTGAAATGAGTTTTTCTGAAGGACTGTTGTTGTACAAGAGTCTTGAAATGAGTTTTTCTGAAGGACTGTTGTTGTACAAGAATCTTGAAATGAGTTTTTCTGAAGAACTGTTGTTGTACAAGGGTCTTGAAATGAGTTTTTCTGAAAGAGTGTTGTTTTACAAGAGTCTTGAAATGAGTTTTTCTGAAGGACTGTTGTTGTACAAGAATCTTGAAATGAGTTTTTCTGAAGGACTGTTGTTGTACAAGAGTCTTGAAATGAGTTTTTCTGAAGGACTGTTGTTGTACAAGAATCTTGAAATGAGTTTTTCTGAAGAACTGTTGTTGTACGAGAGTCTTGAAATGTGTTTCTGTGAAGGACTGTTGTTGTGCATGAATCTTGAAATGAGTTTTTCTGATTTACTGTTGTTGTACAAGAGTCTTGAAATGAGTTTTTCTGAAGGACGGTTTTTGTACAAGAATCTTGAAATGAGTTTTTCTGAAGCAGTGTTGTAGTGCAAGAGTTTTGAAATGTGTTTCTGAAAATAGTGTTGTTGTACATGAGTTTTTAAATGTGTTTTTCTGAAAGACTGTTGTAGTACAAGAGCCTTGAAATGTGTTTTTCTGAAGGACCGTTGTTGTACAAGAGTCTTGAAATGAGTTTTTCTGAAGGACTGTTTTTGTACAAGAATCTTGAAATGAGTTTTTCTGAAGCAGTATTGTAGTGCAAGAGTTTTGAAATGTGTTTCTGTAAAGGAGTGTTGTTGTACAAGAGTCTTGAAATGTGTTTTTCTGAAGGTCAGTTGTTGTATAAGAACCTCGAAATGAGCTTTTCTGAAGGACTGTACAACAGTACAAGAGTCTTGAAATGTGTTTCTGTGAAGGACGGTTGTTGTGCATGAGTTTTTAAATGTGTTTTTATGAAGGACTGTTGTTGTACAAGAGTCTTGAAATGAGTTTTTCTGAAGGACTGTTTTTGTACAAGAATCTTGAAATGAGTTTTTCTGAAGGACTGTTGTTGTACAAGAGTCTTGAAATGTGTTTTTCTGAAGGACTGTTGTTGTACAAGAATCTTGAAATGAGTTTTTCTGAAGAACTGTTGTTGTACATGAGTTTTTAAATGTGTTTTTCTGAAGCACTGTTGTTGTACAAGAGTCTTGAAATGTGTTTCTGTGAAGGACTGTTGTTGTGCATGAGTTTTTAAATGTGTTTCTCTGAAGCAGTGTTGTTTGTACAAGAATCTTGAAATGAGTTTTTCTGAAGGACTGTTGTTGTACAAGAATCTTGAAATGAGTTTTTCTGAAGAACTGTTGTTGTACAAGAGTCTTGAAATGTGTTTCTGTGAAGGACTGTTGTTGTGCATGAGTTTTTAAATGTGTTTCTCTGAAGCAGTGTTATTATGCAAGAGTTTTTAAATGTCTTTCTCTAAAGGTCTGTTGTTGTGCATGAGTTTTTAAATGTGTTTGAAGGAGTGTTGTTGTACATGAGTTTTTAAATGTGTTTTTCTGAAGGACTGTTTTTGTACAAGAATCTTGAAATGAGTTTTTCTGAAGGACTGTTGTTGTACAAGAGTCTTGAAATGAGTTTTTCTGAAGGACTGTTGTTGTACAAGAATCTTGAAATGAGTTTTTCTGAAGAACTGTTGTTGTACGAGAGTCTTGAAATGTGTTTCTGTGAAGGACTGTTGTTGTGCATGAGTTTTTAAATGTGTTTCTCTGAAGCAGTGTTATTATGCAAGAGTTTTTAAATGTGTTTCTCTAAAGGTCTGTTGTTGGGCATGAGTTTTTAAATGTGTTTCTCTGAAGGAGTGTTGTTGTACATGAGTTTTTAAATGTGTTTTTCTGAAGGACTGCTGTTGTACAAGAGTCTTGAAATGAGTTTTTCTGAAGGACTGTTGTTGTACGAGAGTCTTGAAATGTGTTTCTGTGAAGAACTGTTGTTGTGCATGAGTTTTTAAATGGGTTTCTCTGAAGCAGTGTTGTTGTGCAAGAGTTTTTAAATGTGTTTCTCTAAAGGTCTGTTGTTGTGCATGAGTTTTTAAATGTGTTTCTCTGAAGGAGTGTTGTTGCACATGAGTTTTTAAATGTGTTTCTCTGAAGGAGTGTTGTTGTACGTGAGTTTTTAAATGTGTTTTTCTGAAGGACTGTTGTTGTACAAGAGTCTTGAAATGTGTTTCTGTGAAGGACTGTTGTTGTGCATGAGTTTTTAAATGTGTTTCTCTGAAGCAGTGTTGTTTGTACAAGAATCTTGAAATGAGTTTTTCTGAAGGACTGTTGTTGTACAAGAATCTTGAAATGAGTTTTTCTGAAGAACTGTTGTTGTACGAGAGTCTTGAAATGAGTTTTTCTGAAGTAGTGTTGTTGTACAAGAATCTTGAAATGAGTTTTTCTGAAGGACTGTTGTTGTACAAGAGTCTTGAAATGAGTTTTTCTGAAGGACTGTTGTTGTACAAGAATCTTGAAATGAGTTTTTCTGAAGAACTGTTGTTGTACAAGGGTCTTGAAATGAGTTTTTCTGAAAGAGTGTTGTTTTACAAGAGTCTTGAAATGAGTTTTTCTGAAGGACTGTTGTTGTACAAGAATCTTGAAATGAGTTTTTCTGAAGGACTGTTGTTGTACAAGAGTCTTGAAATGAGTTTTTCTGAAGGACTGTTGTTGTACAAGAATCTTGAAATGAGTTTTTCTGAAGAACTGTTGTTGTACGAGAGTCTTGAAATGTGTTTCTGTGAAGGACTGTTGTTGTGCATGAGTTTTTAAATGTGTTTCTCTGAAGCAGTGTTATTATGCAAGAGTTTTTAAATGTGTTTCTCTAAAGGTCTGTTGTTGTGCATGAGTTTTTAAATGTGTTTCTCTGAAGGAGTGTTGTTGCACATGAGTTTTTAAATGTGTTTCTCTGAAGGAGTGTTGTTGTACGTGAGTTTTTAAATGTGTTTTTCTGAAGGACTGTTGTTATACAAGAATCTTGAAATGAGTTTTTCTGAAGGACTGTTGTTGTACGAGAGTCTTGAAATGTGTTTCTGTGAAGAACTGTTGTTGTGCATCATTTTTTAAATGTGTTTCTCTGAAGCAGTGTTGTTGTGCAAGAGTTTTTAAATGTGTTTCTCTAAAGGTCTGTTGTTGTGCATGAGTTTTTAAATGCGTTTCTCTGAAGGAGTGTTGTTGCACATGAGTTTTTAAATGTGTTTCTCTGAAGGAGTGTTGTTGTACGTGAGTTTTTAAATGTGTTTTTCTGAAGGACTGTTGTTGTGCATGAGTTTTTAAATGTGTTTCTCTAAAGGACTGTTGTTGTGCATGAGTTTTTAAATGTGTTTCTCTGAAGCAGTGTTATTATGCAAGAGTTTTTAAATGTGTTTCTCTAAAGGTCTGTTGTTGTGCATGAGTTTTTAAATGTGTTTGAAGGAGTGTTGTTGTACATGAGTTTTTAAATGTGTTTTTCTGAAGGACTGTTTTTGTACAAGAATCTTGAAATGAGTTTTTCTGAAGAACTGTTGTTGTACGAGAGTCTTGAAAGGTTTTTCTGTGAAGGACTGTTGTTGTGCATGAGTTTTTAAATGTGTTTTTCTGAAGGACTGTTTTTGTACAAGAATTTTGAAATGAGTTTTTCTGAAGGACTGTTGTTGTACAAGAGTCTTGAAATGAGTTTTTCTGAAGGACTGTTGTTGTACAAGAATCTTGAAATGAGTTTTTCTGAAGAACTGTTGTTGTACGAGAGTCTTGAAATGTGTTTCTGTGAAGGACTGTTGTTGTGCATGAGTTTTTAAATGTGTTTCTCTGAAGCAGTGTTATTATGCAAGAGTTTTTAAATGTGTTTCTCTAAAGGTCTGTTGTTGGGCATGAGTTTTTAAATATGTTTCTCTGAAGGAGTGTTGTTGTACATGAGTTTTTAAATGTGTTTTTCTGAAGGACTGTTGTTGTACAAGAGTCTTGAAATGAGTTTTTCTGAAGGACTGTTGTTGTACAAGAATCTTGAAATGAGTTTTTCTGAAGGACTGTTGTTGTACGAGAGTCTTGAAATGTGTTTCTCTGAAGCAGTGTTGTTGTGCAAGAGTTTTTAAATGTGTTTCTCTAAAGGTCTGTTGTTGTGCATGAGTTTTTAAATGTGTTTCTCTGAAGGAGTGTTGTTGCACATGAGTTTTTAAATGTGTTTCTCTGAAGGAGTGTTGTTGTACGTGAGTCTTGAAATGAGTTTTTCTGAAGGAGTGTTGTTGTACAAGAGTCTTGAAATGTGTTTTTCTGAAGGACTGTTGTTGTACAAGAATCTTGAAATGAGTTTTTCTGATTTACTGTTGTTGTACAAGAGTCTTGAAATGAGTTTTTCTGAAGGACGGTTTTTGTACAAGAATCTTGAAATGAGTTTTTCTGAAGCAGTGTTGTAGTGCAAGAGTTTTGAAATGTGTTTCTGAAAATAGTGTTGTTGTACATGAGTTTTTAAATGTGTTTTTCTGAAGGACTGTTGTAGTACAAGAGCCTTGAAATGTGTTTTTCTGAAGGACCGTTGTTGTACAAGAGTCTTGAAATGAGTTTTTCTGAAGGACTGTTTTTGTACAAGAATCTTGAAATGAGTTTTTCTGAAGCAGTATTGTAGTGCAAGAGTTTTGAAATGTGTTTCTGTAAAGGAGTGTTGTTGTACAAGAGTCTTGAAATGTGTTTTTCTGAAGGTCAGTTGTTGTATAAGAATCTCGAAATGAGCTTTTCTGAAGGACTGTACAACAGTACAAGAGTCTTGAAATGTGTTTCTGTGAAGGACGGTTGTTGTGCATGAGGTTTTAAATGTGTTTTTATGAAGGACTGTTGTTGTACAAGAATCTTGAAATGAGTTTTTCTGAAGAACTGTTGTTGTACATGAGTTTTTAAATGTGTTTCTCTGAAGGAGTGTTGTTGTACATGAGTTTTTAAATGTGTTTCTCTAAAGGTCTGTTGTTGTGCATGAGTTTTTAAATGTGTTTCTCTGAAGGAGTGTTGTTGTACATGAGTTTTTAAATGTGTTTCTCTGAAGGAGTGTTGTGCAAGAATCTTGAAATGAGTTTTTCTGAAGGACTGTTGTTGTACAAGAATCTTGAAATGAGTTTTTCTGAAGAACTGTTGTTGTACGAGAGTCTTGAAATGTGTTTCTGTGAAGGACTTTTGTTGTGCATGAGTTTTTAAATGTGTTTCTCTGAAGCAGTGTTGTTGTTCAAGAGTTTTTAAATGTGTTTCTCTAAAGGTCTGTTGTTGTGCATGAGTTTTTAAATGTGTTTCTCTGAAGGAGTGTTGTTGTACATGAGTTTTTAAATGTGTTTCTCTGAAGGAGTGTTGTTGTACGTGAGTTTTTAAATGTGTTTTTCTGAAGGACTGTTGTTGTACAAGAGTCTTGAAATGTGTTTCTGTGAAGGACTGTTGTTGTGCGTGAGTTTTTAAATGTGTTTCTCTGAAGCAGTGTTGTTGTGCAAGAGTTTTTAAATGTGTTTCTCTAAAGGACTGTTGTTGTACAAGAGTCTTGAAATGGGTTTTTCTGTAGGACTGTTGTTGTACAAGAGTCTTGAAATGTGTTTCTGTGACGGACTTTTGTTGTGCATGAGTTTTTAAATGTGTTTGTCTGAAGCAGTGTTGTTGTTCAAGAGTTTTTAAATGTGTTTCTCTAAAGGTCTGTTGTTGTGCATGAGTTTTTAAATGTGTTTCTCTGTAGGAGTGTTGTTTTACGTGGGTTTTTAAATGTGTTTTTCTGAAGGACTGTTGTTGTACAAGAGTCTTGAAATGTGTTTCTGTGAAGAACTGTTATTGTACATGAGTTTTTAAATGTGTTTTTCTGAAGGACTGTTGTTGTGCATGAGTTTTTAAATGTGTTTCTCTGAAGCAGTGTTGTTGTGCGAGAGTTTTTAAATGTGTTTCTCTAAAGGTTTGTTGTTGTGCATGAGTTTTTAAATGTGTTTCTCTGAAGGAGTGTTGTTGTACATGAGTTTTTAAATGTGTTTCTCTGAAGGAGTGTTGTTGTACGTGAGTTTTTAAATGTGTTTTTCTGAAGGACTGTTTGTGTACAAGAGTCTTGAAATGTGTTTCTGTGAAGGACTGTTGTTGTGCATGAGTTTTTAAATGTGTTTCTCTGAAGGAGTGTTGTTGTACGTGAGTTTTTAAATGTGTTTTTCTGAAGGACTGTTGTTGTACAAGAGTCTTGAAATGAGTTTTTCTGAAGGACTGTTGTTGTACAAGAATCTTGAAATGAGTTTTTCTGAAGAACTGTTGTTGTACATGAGTTTTTAAATGTGTTTTTCTGAAGGACTGTTGTTGTACAAGAGTCTTGAAATGTGTTTCTCTGAAGCAGTGTTGTAGTGCAAGAGTTTTTAAATGTATTTCTCTAAAGGAGTGTTGTTGTACATGAGTTTTTAAATGTGTTTCTCTGAAGGAGTGTTGTTGTACATGAGTTCTTAAATGTGTTTTTATGAAGGACTGTTGTTGTACAAGAATCTTGAAATGAGTTTTTCTGAAGAACTGTTGTTGTACATGAGTTTTTAAATGTGTTTCTCTGAAGGAGTGTTGTTGTACATGAGTTTTTAAATGTGTTTCTCTAAAGGTCTGTTGTTGTGCATGAGTTTTTAAATGTGTTTCTCTGAAGGAGTGTTGTTGTACATGAGTTTTTAAATGTGTTTCTCTGAAGCAGTGTTGTTGTGCAAGAGTTTTTAAATGTGTTTCTCTAAAGGTCTGTTGTTGTGCATGAGTTTTTGAATGTGTTTCTCTGAAGGAGTGTTGTTGTACATGAGTTTTTAAATGTATTTCTCTGAAGGAGTGTTGTTGTACGTGAGTTTTTAAATGTGTTTTTCTGAAGGACTGTTGTTGTACAAGAGTCTTGAAATATGTTTCTGTGAAGGACTGTTGTTGTGCATGAGTTTTTAAATGTGTTTCTCTGAAGCAGTGTTGTTGTGCAAGAGTTTTTAAATGTGTTTCTCTAAAGGACTGTTGTTGTACAAGAGTCTTGAAATGAGTTTTTCTGAAGGACTGTTGTTGTACATGAGTTTTTAAATGTGTTTTTCTGAAGGACTGTTGTTGTACAAGAGTCTTGAAATGAGTTTTTCTGAAGGACTGTTGTTGTACAAGAATCTTGAAATGAGTTTTTCTGAAGAACTGTTGTTGTACATGAGTTTTTAAATGTGTTTTTCTGAAGGACTGTTGTTGTACAAGAGTCTTGAAATGTGTTTCTCTGAAGCAGTGTTGTAGTGCAAGAGTTTTTAAATGTATTTCTCTAAAGGAGTGTTGTTGTACATGAGTTTTTAAATGTGTTTCTCTGAAGGAGTGTTGTTGTACATGAGTTCTTAAATGTGTTTTTCTGAAGGACTGTTGTTGTACAAGAGTCTTGAAATGAGTTTTTCTGAAGGACTGTTGTTGTACATGAGTTTTTAAATGTGTTTTTCTGAAGGAGTGTTGTTCTACAATAGTCTTGAAATGTGTTTTTCTGAAATGCCGTTGTTGTACAAGAGCCTTGAAATGAGTTTTTCTGAAGAACTGTTGTTGTACGCGAGTCTTGAAATGTGTTTCTGTGAAGGACTGTTGTTGTGCATGAGTTTTTAAATGTGTTTTTCTGAAGGACTGTTGTTGAACAAGAGTCTTGAAATGAGTTTTTCTGAAGGACTGTTGTTGTACGCGAGTCTTGAAATGTGTTTCTGTGAAGGACTGTTGTTGTGCATGAGTTTTTATATGTGTTTCTCTAAAGGACTGTTGTTGTACATGAGTTTTTAAATGTGTTTTTCTGAAGAACTGTTGTTGTACATGAGTTTTTAAATGTGTTTTTCTGAAGGAGTGTTGTTCTACAATAGTCTTGAAATGTGTTTTTCTGAAATGCCGTTGTTGTACAAGAGCCTTGAAATGAGTTTTTCTGAAGAACTGTTGTTGTACGCGAGTCTTGAAATGTGTTTCTGTGAAGGACTGTTGTTGTGCATGAGTTTTTAAATGTGTTTTTCTGAAGGACTGTTGTTGTACAAGAGTCTTGAAATGCGTTTTTCTGAAGGACTGTTGTTGTACGCGAGTCTTGAAATGTGTTTCTGTGAAGGACTGTTGTTGTGCATGAGTTTTTATATGTGTTTCTCTAAAGGACTGTTGTTGTACATGAGTTTTTAAATGTGTTTTTCTGAAGGAGTGTTGTTCTACAATAGTCTTGAAATGTGTTTTTCTGAAATGCCGTTGTTGTACAAGAGCCTTGAAATGAGTTTTTCTGAAGAACTGTTGTTGTACGCGAGTCTTGAAATGTGTTTCTGTGAAGGACTGTTGTTGTGCATGAGTTTTTAAATGTGTTTTTCTGAAGAACTGTTGTTGTGCAAGAGTTTTTAAATGTGTTTCTCTAAAGGACTGGTGTTGTGCATCAGTTTTTAAATGTGTTTCTCTGAAGGACTGTTGTTGTACGCGAGTCTTGAAATGTGTTTCTGTGAAGGACTGTTGTTGTGCATGAGTTTTTAAATGTGTTTTTCTGAAGAACTGTTGTTGTACATGAGTTTTTAAATGTGTTTTTCTGAAGGAGTGTTGTTCTACAATAGTCTTGAAATGTGTTTTTCTGAAATGCCGTTGTTGTACAAGAGCCTTGAAATGAGTTTTTCTGAAGAACTGTTGTTGTACGCGAGTCTTGAAATGTGTTTCTGTGAAGGACTGTTGTTGTGCATGAGTTTTTAAATGTGTTTTTCTGAAGGACTGTTGTTGTACAAGAGTCTTGAAATGAGTTTTTCTGAAGGACTGTTGTTGTACGCGAGTCTTGAAATGTGTTTCTGTGAAGGACTGTTGTTGTGCATGAGTTTTTATATGTGCTTCTCTAAAGGACTGTTGTTGTACATGAGTTTTTAAATGTGTTTTTCTGAAGGAGTGTTGTTCTACAATAGTCTTGAAATGTGTTTTTCTGAAATGCCGTTGTTGTACAAGAGCCTTGAAATGAGTTTTTCTGAAGAACTGTTGTTGTACGCGAGTCTTGAAATGTGTTTCTGTGAAGGACTGTTGTTGTGCATGAGTTTTTAAATGTGTTTTTCTGAAGAACTGTTGTTGTGCAAGAGTTTTTAAATGTGTTTCTCTAAAGGACTGGTGTTGTGCATCAGTTTTTAAATGTGTTTCTCTGAAGGAGTGTTGTTGTACAAGAGTTTTGAAATGTGTTTCTGTGAATTACTGCTGTTGCGCATGAGTTTTTAAATGTGTTTTTCTGAAGGACTGTTGTTGTACAAGAGTCTTGAAGTGAGTTTTTCTGAAGGACTGTTGTTGTACAAGAATCTTGAAATGAGTTTTTCTGAAGGACTGTTGTTGTACAAGAGTCTTGAAATGTGTTTTTCTGAAGGACTGTTGTTGTACAAGAATCTTGAAATGAGTTTTTCTGAAGGACTGTTGTTGTACAAGAGTCTTGAAATGAGTTTTTCTGAAGGAGTGTTGTTGTACGTGAGTTTTTAAAAGTGTTTTTCTGAAGGACTGTTGTTGTGCATGAGTTTTTAAATGTGTTTCTCTGAAGCAGTGTTGTAGTGCAAGAGTTTTTAAATGTGTTTCTCTAAAGGAGTGTTGTTGTACATGAGTTTTTAAATGTGTTTCTCTGAAGGAGTGTTGTTGTACATGAGTTTTTAAATGTGTTTGTCTGAAGGACTGTTGTTGCACAAGAATCTTGAAATGAGTTTTTCTGAAGGACTGTTGTTGTACAAGAATCTTGAAATGAGTTTTTCTGAAGGACTGTTGTTGTACAAGAGTATTGAAATGTGTTTCTGTGAAGGACTGTTATTGTGCATGAGTTTTTAAATGTGTTTCTCTGAAGCAGTGTTGTAGTGCAAGAGTTTTTAAATGTGTTTCTCTAAAGGAGTGTTGTTGTACATGAGTTTTTAAATGTGTTTCTCTGAAGGAGTGTTGTTGTACATGAGTTTTTAAATGTGTTTTACTGAAGGACTCTTGTTGCACAAGAATCTTGAAATGAGTTTTTCTGAAGGACTGTTGTTGTACAAGAATCTTGAAATGAGTTTTTCTGAAGGACTGTTGTTGTACAAGAGTCTTGAAATGTGTTTCTGTGAAGAACTGTTGTTGTGCATAAGTTTTTAAATGTGTTTCTCTGAAGCAGTGTTGTTGTACAAGAGTCTTGAAATGTGTTTCTCTAAAAGACTGTTGTTGTACAAGAGTCTTGAAATGAGGTTTTCTGCAGGATTGTTGTTGCACAAGAGTCTTGAAATGTGTTTCTGTGAAGGACTGTTGTTGTGCATGAGTTTTTAAATGTGTTTCTCTGAAGCAGTGTTGTAGGGCAAGAGTTTTTAAATGTGTTTCTCTAAAGGAGTGTTGTTGTACATGAGTTTTTAAATGTGTTTCTCTGAAGGAGTGTTGTTGTACATGAGTTTTTACATGTGTTTTTCTGAAGGACTGTTGTTGTGCATGAGTTTTTAAATGTGTTTCTCTGAAGCGGTGTTGTAGTGCAAGAGTTTTTAAATGTGTTTCTCTAAAGGCGTGTTGTAGTTCATGAGTTTTTAAATGTGTTTCTCTGAAGGAGTGTTGTTGTACATGAGTTTTTAAATGTGTTTTTCTGAAGGACTGTTGTTGTACAAGAGTCTTGAAATGTGTTTCTCTGAAGCAGTGTTGTAGTGCAAGAGTTTTTAAATGTGTTTCTCTAAAGGAGTGTTGTTGTACATGAGTTTTTAAATGTGTTTCTCTGAAGGATTGTTGTTGTACATGAGTTTTTAAATGTGTTTCTCTGAAGGACTGTTGTTGTGCATGAGTTTTTAAATGTGTTTCTCTGAAGCAGTGTTGTTGTACAAGAGTTTTTAAATGTGTTTCTCTAAAGGACTGTTGTTGTACAAGAGTCTTGAAATGAGTTTTTCTGAAGGACTGTTGTTGTAAATGAGTTTTTAAATGTGTTTTTCTGAATTACTGTTGTTGTACAAGAGTCTTGAAATGAGTTTTTCTGAAGGACTGTTGTTGTACAGGAATCTTGAAATGAGTTTTTCTGAAGAACTGTTGTTGTACATGAGTTTTTAAATGTGTTTTTCTGAAGGACTGTTGTTGTACAAGAGTCTTGAAATGTGTTTCTGTGAAGGACTGTTGTTGTGCATGAGTTTTTAAATGTGTTTCTCTGAAGCTGTGTTGTAGTGCAAGAGTTTTTAAATGTGTTTCTCTAAAGGACTGTTGTTGTACAAGAGTCTTGAAATGGGTTTTTCTGTAGGACTGTTGTTGTACAAGAGTCTTGAAATGTGTTTCTGTGAAGGACTTTTGTTGTGCATGATTTTTTAAATGTGTTTCTCTGAAGCAGTGTTGTTGTTCAAGAGTTTTTAAATGTGTTTCTTTAAAGGTCTGTTGTTGTGCATGAGTTTTTAAATGTGTTTCTCTGAAGGAGTGTTGTTGTACGTGGGTTTTTAAATGTGTTTTTCTGAAGGACTGTTGTTCTACAAGAGTCTTGAAATGTGTTTCTGTGAAGAACTGTTGTTGTACATGAGTTTTTAAATGTGTTTTTCTGAAGGACTGTTGTTGTGCATGAGTTTTTAAATGTGTTTCTCTGAAGGAGTGTTGTTGTACGTGAGTTTTTAAATGAGTTTTTCTGAAGGACTGTTGTTGTACAAGAGTCTTGAAATGTGTTTCTGTGAAGGACTGTTGTTGTGCATGAGTTTTTAAATGTGTTTCTCTGAAGGAGTGTTGTTGTACGTGAGTTTTTAAATGTGTTTTTCTGAAGGACTGTTGTTGTACAAGAATCTTGAAATGAGTTTTTCTGAAGAACTGTTGTTGTACATGAGTTTTTAAATGTGTTTCTGTGAAGAACTGTTGTTGTGCATGAGTTTTTAAATGTGTTTCTCTGAAGCAGTGTTGTTGTGCAAGAGTTTTTAAATGTGTTTCTTTAAAGGTCTGTTGTTGTGCATGAGTTTTTGAATGTGTTTCTCTGAAGGAGTGTTGTTGTACAAGAGTTTTTAAATGTGTTTTTCTGAAGGAGTGTTGTTGTACGTGAGTTTTTAAATGTGTTTTTCTGAAGGACTGTTGTTGTACAAGAGTCTTGAAATGTGTTTCTGTGAAGGACTGTTGTTGTGCATGAGTTTTTAAATGTGTTTCTCTGAAGCAGTGTTGTTGTGCAAGAGTTTTTAAATGTGTTTCTCTAAAGGACTGTTGTTGTACAAGAGTCTTGAAATGAGTTTTTCTGAAGGACTGTTGTTATACATGAGTTTTTAAATGTGTTTTTCTGAAGGACTGTTGTTGTACAAGAGTCTTGAAATGAGTTTTTCTGAAGGACTGTTGTTGTACAAGAATCTTGAAATGAGTTTTTCTGAAGGACTGTTGTTGTACAAGAGTCTTGAAATGAGTTTTTCTGAAGGAGTGTTGTTGTACGTGAGTTTTTAAAAGTGTTTTTCTGAAGGACTGTTGTTGTGCATGAGTTTTTAAATGTGTTTCTCTGAAGCAGTGTTGTAGTGCAAGAGTTTTTAAATGTGTTTCTCTAAAGGAGTGTTGTTGTACATGAGTTTTTAAATGTGTTTCTCTGAAGGAGTGTTGTTGTACATGAGTTTTTAAATGTGTTTGTCTGAAGGACTGTTGTTGCACAAGAATCTTGAAATGAGTTTTTCTGAAGGACTGTTGTTGTACAAGAATCTTGAAATGAGTTTTTCTGAAGGACTGTTGTTGTACAAGAGTATTGAAATGTGTTTCTGTGAAGGACTGTTATTGTGCATGAGTTTTTAAATGTGTTTCTCTGAAGCAGTGTTGTAGTGCAAGAGTTTTTAAATGTGTTTCTCTAAAGGAGTGTTGTTGTACATGAGTTTTTAAATGTGTTTCTCTGAAGGAGTGTTGTTGTACATGAGTTTTTAAATGTGTTTTACTGAAGGACTCTTGTTGCACAAGAATCTTGAAATGAGTTTTTCTGAAGGACTGTTGTTGTACAAGAATCTTGAAATGAGTTTTTCTGAAGGACTGTTGTTGTACAAGAGTCTTGAAATGTGTTTCTGTGAAGAACTGTTGTTGTGCATAAGTTTTTAAATGTGTTTCTCTGAAGCAGTGTTGTTGTACAAGAGTCTTGAAATGTGTTTCTCTAAAAGACTGTTGTTGTACAAGAGTCTTGAAATGAGGTTTTCTGCAGGATTGTTGTTGCACAAGAGTCTTGAAATGTGTTTCTGTGAAGGACTGTTGTTGTGCATGAGTTTTTAAATGTGTTTCTCTGAAGCAGTGTTGTAGGGCAAGAGTTTTTAAATGTGTTTCTCTAAAGGACTGTTGTTGTGCATGAGTTTTTAAATGTGTTTCTCTGAAGGAGTGTTGTTGTACATGAGTTTTTACATGTGTTTTTCTGAAGGACTGTTGTTGTGCATGAGTTTTTAAATGTGTTTCTCTGAAGCGGTGTTGTAGTGCAAGAGTTTTTAAATGTGTTTCTCTAAAGGCGTGTTGTAGTTCATGAGTTTTTAAATGTGTTTCTCTGAAGGAGTGTTGTTGTACATGAGTTTTTAAATGTGTTTTTCTGAAGGACTGTTGTTGCACAAGAGTCTTGAAATGTGTTTCTCTGAAGCAGTGTTGTAGTGCAAGAGTTTTTAAATGTGTTTCTCTAAAGGAGTGTTGTTGTACATGAGTTTTTAAATGTGTTTCTCTGAAGGAGTGTTGTTGTACATGAGTTTTTAAATGTGTTTCTCTGAAGGACTGTTGTTGTGCATGAGTTTTTAAATGTGTTTCTCTGAAGCAGTGTTGTAGTGCAAGAGTTTTTAAATGTGTTTCTCTAAAGGACTGTTGTTGTACAAGAGTCTTGAAATGAGTTTTTCTGAAGGACTGTTGTTGTAAATGAGTTTTTAAATGTGTTTTTCTGAATTACTGTTGTTGTACAAGAGTCTTGAAATGAGTTTTTCTGAAGGACTGTTGTTGTACAGGAATCTTGAAATGAGTTTTTCTGAAGAACTGTTGTTGTACATGAGTTTTTAAATGTGTTTTTCTGAAGGACTGTTGTTGTACGAGAGTCTTGAAATGTGTTTCTGTGAAGGACTGTTGTTGTGCATGAGTTTTTAAATGTGTTTCTCTGAAGCTGTGTTGTTGTGCAAGAGTTTTTAAATGTGTTTCTCTAAAGGACTGTTGTTGTACAAGAGTCTTGAAATGGGTTTTTCTGTAGGACTGTTGTTGTACAAGAGTCTTGAAATGTGTTTCTGTGAAGGACTTTTGTTGTGCATGATTTTTTAAATGTGTTTCTCTGAAGCAGTGTTGTTGTTCAAGAGTTTTTAAATGTGTTTCTTTAAAGGTCTGTTGTTGTGCATGAGTTTTTAAATGTGTTTCTCTGAAGGAGTGTTGTTGTACGTGGGTTTTTAAATGTGTTTTTCTGAAGGACTGTTGTTCTACAAGAGTCTTGAAATGTGTTTCTGTGAAGAACTGTTGTTGTACATGAGTTTTTAAATGTGTTTTTCTGAAGGACTGTTGTTGTGCATGAGTTTTTAAATGTGTTTCTCTGAAGGAGTGTTGTTGTACATGAGTTTTTAAATGAGTTTTTCTGAAGGACTGTTGTTGTACAAGAGTCTTGAAATGTGTTTCTGTGAAGGACTGTTGTTGTGCATGAGTTTTTAAATGTGTTTCTCTGAAGGAGTGTTGTTGTACGTGAGTTTTTAAATGTGTTTTTCTGAAGGACTGTTGTTGTACAAGAATCTTGAAATGAGTTTTTCTGAAGAACTGTTGTTGTACATGAGTTTTTAAATGTGTTTCTGTGAAGAACTGTTGTTGTGCATGAGTTTTTAAATGTGTTTCTCTGAAGCAGTGTTGTTGTGCAAGAGTTTTTAAATGTGATTCTTTAAAGGTCTGTTGTTGTGCATGAGTTTTTGAATGTGTTTCTCTGAAGGAGTGTTGTTGTACATGAGTTTTTAAATGTATTTCTCTGAAGGAGTGTTGTTGTACGTGAGTTTTTAAATGTGTTTTTCTGAAGGACTGTTGTTGTACAAGAGTCTTGAAATGTGTTTCTGTGAAGGACTGTTGTTGTGCATGAGTTTTTAAATGTGTTTCTCTGAAGCAGTGTTGTTGTGCAAGAGTTTTTAAATGTGTTTCTCTAAAGGACTGTTGTTGTACAAGAGTCTTGAAATGAGTTTTTCTGAAGGACTGTTGTTATACATGAGTTTTTAAATGTGTTTTTCTGAAGGACTGTTGTTGTACAAGAGTCTTGAAATGAGTTTTTCTGAAGGACTGTTGTTGTACAAGAATCTTGAAATGGGTTTTTCTGAAGGACTGTTGTTGTACAAGAATCTTGAAATGAGTTTTTCTGAAGGACTGTTGTTGTACAAGAGTCTTGAAATGTGTTTCTGTGAAGAACTGTTGTTGTGCATAAGTTTTTAAATGTGTTTCTCTGAAGCAGTGTTGTTGTACAAGAGTCTTGAAATGTGTTTCTCTAAAAGACTGTTGTTGTACAAGAGTCTTGAAATGAGTTTTTCTGCAGGATTGTTGTTGCACAAGAGTCTTGAAATGTGTTTCTGTGAAGGACTGTTGTTGTGCATGAGTTTTTAAATGTGTTTCTCTGAAGCAGTGTTGTAGGGCAAGAGTTTTTAAATGTGTTTCTCTAAAGGAGTGTTGTTGTACATGAGTTTTTAAATGTGTTTCTCTGAAGGAGTGTTGTTGTACATGAGTTTTTAAATGTGTTTTTCTGAAGGACTGTTGTTGTGCATGAGTTTTTAAATGTGTTTCTCTGAAGCAGTGTTGTAGTGCAAGAGTTTTTAAATGTGTTTCTCTAAAGGAGTGTTGTAGTACATGAGTTTTTAAATGTGTTTCTCTGAAGGAGTGTTGTTGTACATGAGTTTTTAAATGTGTTTTCTGAAGGACTGTTGTTGCACAAGAGTCTTGAAATGTGTTTCTCTGAAGCAGTGTTGTAGTGCAAGAGTTTTTAAATGTGTTTCTCTAAAGGAGTGTTGTTGTACATGAGTTTTTAAATGTGTTTCTCTGAAGGATTGTTGTTGTACATGAGTTTTTAAATGTGTTTCTCTGAAGGACTGTTGTTGTGCATGAGTTTTTAAATGTGTTTCTCTGAAGCAGTGTTGTTGTACAAGAGTTTTTAAATGTGTTTCTCTAAAGGACTGTTGTTGTACAAGAGTCTTGAAATGAGTTTTTCTGAAGGACTGTTGTTGTACATGAGTTTTTAAATGTGTTTTTCTGAAGGACTGTTGTTGTACAAGAGTCTTGAAATGAGTTTTTCTGAAGGACTGTTGTTGTACAAGAATCTTGAAATGAGTTTTTCTGAAGAACTGTTGTTGTACATGAGTTTTTAAATGTGTTTTTCTGAAGGACTGTTGTTGTACAAGAGTCTTGAAATGTGTTTCTGTGAAGGACTGTTGTTGTGCATGAGTTTTTAAATGTGTTTCTCTGAAGCTGTGTTGTTGTGCAAGAGTTTTTAAATGTGTTTCTCTAAAGGACTGTTGTTGTACAAGAGTCTTGAAATGGGTTTTTCTGTAGGACTGTTGTTGTACAAGAGTTTTGAAATGTGTTTCTGTGAAGGACTTTTGTTGTGCATGATTTTTTAAATGTGTTTCTCTGAAGCAGTGTTGTTGTTCAAGAGTTTTTAAATGTGTTTCTCTAAAGGTCTGTTGTTGTGCATGAGTTTTTAAATGTGTTTCTCTGAAGGAGTGTTGTTGTACGTGGGTTTTTAAATGTGTTTTTCTGAAGGACTGTTGTTGTACAAGAGTCTTGAAATGAGTTTTTCTGAAGGACTGTTGTTGTACAAGAATCTTGAAATGAGTTTTTCTGAAGGACTGTTGTTGTACAAGAGTCTTGAAATGTGTTTTTCTGAAGGACTGCTGTTGTACAAGAATCTTGAAATGAGTTTTTCTGAAGGACTGTTGTTGTACAAGAGTCTTGAAATGAGTTTTTCTGAAGGAGTGTTGTTGTACGTGAGTTTTTAAAAGTGTTTTTCTGAAGGACTGTTGTTGTGCATGAGTTTTTAAATGTGTTTCTCTGAAGCAGTGTTGTAGTGCAAGAGTTTTTAAATGTGTTTCTCTAAAGGAGTGTTGTTGTACATGAGTTTTTAAATGTGTTTCTCTGAAGGAGTGTTGTTGTACATGAGTTTTTAAATGTGTTTGTCTGAAGGACTGTTGTTGCACAAGAATCTTGAAATGAGTTTTTCTGAAGGACTGTTGTTGTACAAGAATCTTGAAATGAGTTTTTCTGAAGGACTGTTGTTGTACAAGAGTATTGAAATGTGTTTCTGTGAAGGACTGTTATTGTGCATGAGTTTTTAAATGTGTTTCTCTGAAGCAGTGTTGTAGTGCAAGAGTTTTTAAATGTGTTTCTCTAAAGGAGTGTTGTTGTACATGAGTTTTTAAATGTGTTTCTCTGAAGGAGTGTTGTTGTACATGAGTTTTTAAATGTGTTTTTCTGAAGGACTCTTGTTGCACAAGAATCTTGAAATGAGTTTTTCTGAAGGACTGTTGTTGTACAAGAATCTTGAAATGAGTTTTTCTGAAGGACTGTTGTTGTACAAGAGTCTTGAAATGTTTTTCTGTGAAGAACTGTTGTTGTGCATAAGTTTTTAAATGTGTTTCTCTGAAGCAGTGTTGTTGTACAAGAGTCTTGAAATGTGTTTCTCTAAAAGACTGTTGTTGTACAAGAGTCTTGAAATGAGTTTTTCTGCAGGATTGTTGT
The DNA here is from genome assembly GCA_905220385.1 of Xylota sylvarum. Classification (NCBI taxonomy): domain Eukaryota; kingdom Metazoa; phylum Arthropoda; class Insecta; order Diptera; family Syrphidae; genus Xylota; species Xylota sylvarum. Next base: position 682,460 of record CAJMZQ010000061.1, read on the forward strand.
TGCACAAGAGTCTTGAAATGTGTTTCTGTGAAGGACTGTTGTTGTGCATGAGTTTTTAAATGTGTTTCTCTGAAGCAGTGTTGTAGGGCAAGTGTTTTTAAATGTGTTTCTCTAAAGGAGTGTTGTTGTACATGAGTTTTTAAATGTGTTTCTCTGAAGGAGTGTTGTTGTACATGAGTTTTTAAATGTGTTTTTCTGAAGGACTGTTGTTGTGCATGAGTTTTTAAATGTGTTTCTCTGAAGCGGTGTTGTAGTGCAAGAGTTTTTAAATGTGTTTCTCTAAAGGAGTGTTGTAGTACATGAGTTTTTAAATGTGTTTCTCTGAAGGAGTGTTGTTGTACATGAGTTTTTAAATGTGTTTTTCTGAAGGACTGTTGTTGCACAAGAGTCTTGAAATGTGTTTCTCTGAAGCAGTGTTGTAGTGCAAGAGTTTTTAAATGTGTTTCTCTAAAGGAGTGTTGTTGTACATGAGTTTTTAGATGTGTTTCTCTGAAGGATTGTTGTTGTACATGAGTTTTTAAATGTGTTTCTCTGAAGGACTGTTGTTGTGCATGAGTTTTTAAATGTGTTTCTCTGAAGCAGTGTTGTTGTACAAGAGTTTTTAAATGTGTTTCTCTAAAGGACTGTTGTTGTACAAGAGTCTTGAAATGAGTTTTTCTGAAGGACTGTTGTTGTAAATGAGTTTTTAAATGTGTTTTTCTGAATTACTGTTGTTGTACAAGAGTCTTGAAATGAGTTTTTCTGAAGGACTCTTGTTGTACAAGAATCTTGAAATGAGTTTTTCTGAAGAACTGTTGTTGTACATGAGTTTTTAAATGTGTTTTTCTGAAGGACTGTTCTTGTACAAGAGTCTTGAAATGTGTTTCTGTGAATTACTGTTGTTGTGCATGAGTTTTTAAATGTGTTTCTCTGAAGCTGTGTTGTTGTGCAAGAGTTTTTAAATGTGTTTCTCTAAAGGACTGTTGTTGTACAAGAGTCTTGAAATGGGTTTTTCTGTAGGACTGTTGTTGTACAAGAGTCTTGAAATGTGTTTCTGTGAAGGACTTTTGCTGTGCATGATTTTTTAAATGTGTTTCTCTGAAGCAGTGTTGTTGTTCAAGAGTTTTTAAATGTGTTTCTCTAATGGTCTGTTGTTGTGCATGAGTTTTTAAATGTGTTTCTCTGAAGGTGTGTTGTTGTACGTGGGTTTTTAAATGTGTTTTTCTGAAGGACTGTTGTTGTACAAGAGTCTTGAAATGTGTTTCTGTGAAGAACTGTTGTTGTACATGAGTTTTTAAATGTGTTTTTCTGAAGGACTGTTGTTGTGCATGAGTTTTTAAATGTGTTTCTCTGAAGGAGTGTTGTTGTACGTGAGTTTTTAAATGTGTTTTTCTGAAGGACTGTTGTTGTACAAGAGTCTTGAAATGTGTTTCTGTGAAGGACTGTTGTTGTGCATGAGTTTTTAAATGTGTTTCTCTGAAGGAGTGTTGTTGTACGTGAGTTTTTAAATGTGTTTTTCTGAAGGACTGTTGTTGTACAAGAATCTTGAAATGAGTTTTTCTGAAGAACTGTTGTTGTACATGAGTTTTTAAATGTGTTTCTGTGAAGAACTGTTGTTGTGCATGAGTTTTTAAATGTGTTTCTCTGAAGCAGTGTTGTTGTGCAAGAGTTTTTAAATGTGTTTCTTTAAAGGTCTGTTGTTGTGCATGAGTTTTTGAATGTGTTTCTCTGAAGGAGTGTTGTTGTACATGAGTTTTTAAATGTATTTCTCTGAAGGAGTGTTGTTGTACGTGAGTTTTTAAATGTGTTTTTCTGAAGGACTGTTGTTGTACAAGAGTCTTGAAATGTGTTTCTGTGAAGGACTGTTGTTGTGCATGAGTTTTTAAATGTGTTTCTCTGAAGCAGTGTTGTTGTGCAAGAGTTTTTAAATGTGTTTCTCTAAAGGACTGTTGTTGTACAAGAGTCTTGAAATGAGTTTTTCTGAAGGACTGTTGTTATACATGAGTTTTTAAATGTGTTTTTCTGAAGGACTGTTGTTGTACAAGAGTCTTGAAATGAGTTTTTCTGAAGGACTGTTGTTGTACAAGAATCTTGAAATGAGTTTTTCTGAAGGACTGTTGTTGTACAAGAATCTTGAAATGAGTTTTTCTGAAGGACTGTTGTTGTACAAGAGTCTTGAAATGTGTTTCTGTGAAGAACTGTTGTTGTGCATAAGTTTTTAAATGTGTTTCTCTGAAGCAGTGTTGTTGTACAAGAGTCTTGAAATGTGTTTCTCTAAAAGACTGTTGTTGTACAAGAGTCTTGAAATGAGTTTTTCTGCAGGATTGTTGTTGCACAAGAGTCTTGAAATGTGTTTCTGTGAAGGACTGTTGTTGTGCATGAGTTTTTAAATGTGTTTCTCTGAAGCAGTGTTGTTGTTCAAGAGTTTTTAAATGTGTTTCTCTAAAGGTCTGTTGTTGTGCATGAGTTTTTAAATGTGTTTCTCTGAAGGAGTGTTGTTGTACGTGGGTTTTTAAATGTGTTTTTCTGAAGGACTGTTGTTGTACAAGAGTCTTGAAATGTGTTTCTGTGAAGAACTGTTGTTGTACATGAGTTTTTAAATGTGTTTTTCTGAAGGACTGTTGTTGTGCATGAGTTTTTAAATGTGTTTCTCTGAAGGAGTGTTGTTGTACGTGAGTTTTTAAATGTGTTTTTCTGAAGGACTGTTGTTGTACAAGAGTCTTGAAATGTGTTTCTCTGAAGGACTGTTGTTGTGCATGAGTTTTTAAATGTGTTTCTCTGAAGCAGTGTTGTTGTACAAGAGTTTTTAAATGTGTTTCTCTAAAGGACTGTTGTTGTACAAGAGTCTTGAAATGAGTTTTTCTGAAGGACTGTTGTTGTACATGAGTTTTTAAATGTGTTTTTCTGAAGGACTGTTGTTGTACAAGAGTCTTGAAATGAGTTTTTCTGAAGGACTGTTGTTGTACAAGAATCTTGAAATGAGTTTTTCTGAAGAACTGTTGTTGTACATGAGTTTTTAAATGTGTTTTTCTGAAGGACTGTTGTTGTACAAGAGTCTTGAAATGTGTTTCTGTGAAGAACTGTTGTTGTGCATAAGTTTTTAAATGTGTTTCTCTGAAGCAGTGTTGTTGTACAAGAGTCTTGAAATGTGTTTCTCTAAAAGACTGTTGTTGTACAAGAGTCTTGAAATGAGTTTTTCTGCAGGATTGTTGTTGCACAAGAGTCTTGAAATGTGTTTCTGTGAAGGACTTTTGCTGTGCATGATTTTTTAAATGTGTTTCTCTGAAGCAGTGTTGTTGTTCAAGAGTTTTTAAATGTGTTTCTCTAAAGGTCTGTTGTTGTGCATGAGTTTTTAAATGTGTTTCTCTGAAGGTGTGTTGTTGTACGTGGGTTTTTAAATGTGTTTTTCTGAAGGACTGTTGTTGTACAAGAGTCTTGAAATGTGTTTCTGTGAAGAACTGTTGTTGTACATGAGTTTTTAAATGTGTTTTTCTGAAGGACTGTTGTTGTGCATGAGTTTTTAAATGTGTTTCTCTGAAGGAGTGTTGTTGTACGTGAGTTTTTAAATGTGTTTTTCTGAAGGACTGTTGTTGTACAAGAGTCTTGAAATGTGTTTCTGTGAAGGACTGTTGTTGTGCATGAGTTTTTAAATGTGTTTCTCTGAAGGAGTGTTGTTGTACGTGAGTTTTTAAATGTGTTTTTCTGAAGGACTGTTGTTGTACAAGAATCTTGAAATGAGTTTTTCTGACGAACTGTTGTTGTACATGAGTTTTTAAATGTGTTTCTGTGAAGAACTGTTGTTGTGCATGAGTTTTTAAATGTGTTTCTCTGAAGCAGTGTTGTTGTGCAAGAGTTTTTAAATGTGTTTCTTTAAAGGTCTGTTGTTGTGCATGAGTTTTTGAATGTGTTTCTCTGAAGGAGTGTTGTTGTACATGAGTTTTTAAATGTATTTCTCTGAAGGAGTGTTGTTGTACGTGAGTTTTTAAATGTGTTTTTCTGAAGGACTGTTGTTGTACAAGAGTCTTGAAATGTGTTTCTGTGAAGGACTGTTGTTGTGCATGAGTTTTTAAATGTGTTTCTCTGAAGCAGTGTTGTTGTGCAAGAGTTTTTAAATGTGTTTCTCTAAAGGACTGTTGTTGTACAAGAGTCTTGAAATGAGTTTTTCTGAAGGACTGTTGTTATACATGAGTTTTTAAATGTGTTTTTCTGAAGGACTGTTGTTGTACAAGAGTCTTGAAATGAGTTTTTCTGAAGGACTGTTGTTGTACAAGAATCTTGAAATGAGTTTTTCTGAAGGACTGTTGTTGTACAAGAATCTTGAAATGAGTTTTTCTGAAGGACTGTTGTTGTACAAGAGTCTTGAAATGTGTTTCTGTGAAGAACTGTTGTTGTGCATAAGTTTTTAAATGTGTTTCTCTGAAGCAGTGTTGTTGTACAAGAGTCTTGAAATGTGTTTCTCTAAAAGACTGTTGTTGTACAAGAGTCTTGAAATGAGTTTTTCTGCAGGATTGTTGTTGCACAAGAGTCTTGAAATGTGTTTCTGTGAAGGACTGTTGTTGTGCATGAGTTTTTAAATGTGTTTCTCTGAAGCAGTGTTGTAGGGCAAGAGTTTTTAAATGTATTTCTCTAAAGGAGTGTTGTTGTACATGAGTTTTTAAATGTGTTTCTCTGAAGGAGTGTTGTTGTACATGAGTTTTTAAATGTGTTTTTCTGAAGGACTGTTGTTGTGCATGAGTTTTTAAATGTGTTTCTCTGAAGCAGTGTTGTAGTGCAAGAGTTTTTAAATGTGTTTCTCTAAAGGAGTGTTGTAGTACATGAGTTTTTAAATGTGTTTCTCTAAAGGAGTGTTGTTGTACATGAGTTTTTAAATGTGTTTCTCTGAAGGATTGTTGTTGTACATGAGTTTTTAAATGTGTTTCTCTGAAGGACTGTTGTTGTGCATGAGTTTTTAAATGTGTTTCTCTGAAGCAGTGTTGTTGTACAAGAGTTTTTAAATGTGTTTCTCTAAAGGACTGTTGTTGTACAAGAGTCTTGAAATGAGTTTTTCTGAAGGACTGTTGTTGTACATGAGTTTTTAAATGTGTTTTTCTGAAGGACTGTTGTTGTACAAGAGTCTTGAAATGAGTTTTTCTGAAGGACTGTTGTTGTACAAGAATCTTGAAATGAGTTTTTCTGAAGAACTGTTGTTGTACATGAGTTTTGAAATGTGTTTTTCTGAAGGACTGTTGTTGTACAAGAGTCTTGAAATGTGTTTCTGTGAAGGACTGTTGTTGTGCATGAGTTTTTAAATGTGTTTCTCTGAAGCTGTGTTGTTGTGCAAGAGTTTTTAAATGTGTTTCTCTAAAGGACTGTTGTTGTACAAGAGTCTTGAAATGGGTTTTTCTGTAGGACTGTTGTTGTACAAGAGTTTTGAAATGTGTTTCTGTGAAGGACTTTTGTTGTGCATGATTTTTTAAATGTGTTTCTCTGAAGCAGTGTTGTTGTTCAAGAGTTTTTAAATGTGTTTCTCTAAAGGTCTGTTGTTGTGCATGAGTTTTTAAATGTGTTTCTCTGAAGGAGTGTTGTTGTACGTGGGTTTTTAAATGTGTTTTTCTGAAGGACTGTTGTTGCACAAGAGTCTTGAAATGTGTTTCTGTGAAGAACTGTTGTTGTACATGAGTTTTTAAATGTGTTTTTCTGAAGGACTGTTGTTGTGCATGAGTTTTTAAATGTGTTTCTCTGAAGGAGTGTTGTTGTACGTGAGTTTTTAAATGTGTTTTTCTGAAGGACTGTTGTTGTACAAGAGTCTTGAAATGTGTTTCTGTGAAGGACTGTTGTTGTGCATGAGTTTTTAAATGTGTTTCTCTGAAGGAGTGTTGTTGTACGTGAGTTTTTAAATGTGTTTTTCTGAAGGACTGTTGTTGTACAAGAATCTTGAAATGAGTTTTTCTGAAGAACTGTTGTTGTACATGAGTTTTTAAATGTGTTTCTGTGAAGAACTGTTGTTGTGCATGAGTTTTTAAATGTGTTTCTCTGAAGCAGTGTTGTTGTGCAAGAGTTTTTAAATGTGTTTCTCTAAAGGTCTGTTGTTGTGCATGAGTTTTTGAATGTGTTTCTCTGAAGGAGTGTTGTTGTACATGAGTTTTTAAATGTATTTCTCTGAAGGAGTGTTGTTGTACGTGAGTTTTTAAATGTGTTTTTCTGAAGGACTGTTGTTGTACAAGAGCCTTGAAATGTGTTTCTGTGAAGGACTGTTGTTGTGCATGAGTTTTTAAATGTGTTTCTCTGAAGCAGTGTTGTTGTGCAAGAGTTTTTAAATGTGTTTCTCTAAAGGACTGTTGTTGTACAAGAGTCTTGAAATGAGTTTTTCTGAAGGACTGTTGTTATACATGAGTTTTTAAATGTGTTTTTCTGAAGGACTGTTGTTGTACAAGAGTCTTGAAATGAGTTTTTCTGAAGGACTGTTGTTGTACAAGAATCTTGAAATGAGTTTTTCTGAAGAACTGTTGTTGTACATGAGTTTTTAAATGTGTTTTTCTGAAGGACTGTTGTTGTACAAGAGTCTTAAAATGTGTTTCTGTGAAGGACTGTTGTTGTACAAGAATCATGAAATGAGTTTTTCTAAAGGACTGTTGTTGTACAAGAGTCTTGAAATGTGTTTTTTTGAAGGACTGTTGTTGTACAAGAATCTTGAAATGAGTTTTTCTGAAGGACTGTTGTTGTACAAGAGTCTTGAAATGAGTTTTTCTGAAGGAGTGTTGTTGTGCATGAGTTTTTAAATGTGTTTCTCTGAAGGAGTGTTGTAGTGCAAGAGTTTTTAAATGTGTTTCTCTAAAGGAGTGTTGTTGTACATGAGTTTTTAAATGTGTTTTTCTGAAGGACTGTTGTTGCACAAGAATCTTGAAATGAGTTTTTCTGAAGGACTGTTGTTGTACAAGAATCTTGAAATGAGTTTTTCTGAAGGACTGTTGTTGTACAAGAGTATTGAAATGTGTTTCTGTGAGGGACTGTTATTGTGCATGAGTTTTTAAATGTGTTTCTCTGAAGCAATGTTGTAGTGCAAGAGTCTTTAAATGTGTTTCTCTAAAGGAGTATTGTTGTACATGAGTTTTTAAATGTGTTTCTCTGAAGGAGTGTTGTTGTACATGAGTTTTTAAATGTGTTTTTCTGAAGGACTCTTGTTGCACAAGAATCTTGAAATGAGTTTTTCTGAAGGACTGTTGTTGTACAAGAATCTTGAAATGAGTTTTTCTGAAGGACTGTTGTTGTACAAGAGTCTTGAAATGTGTTTCTGTGAAGAACTGTTGTTGTGCATGAGTTTTTAAATGTGTTTCTCTGAAGCAGTGTTGTTGTACAAGAGTCTTGAAATGTGTTTCTCTAAAAGACTGTTGTTGTACAAGAGTCTTGAAATGAGTTTTTCTGCAGGATTGTTGTTGCACAAGAGTCTTGCAATGTGCTTCTGTGAAGGACTGTTGTTGTGCATGAGTTTTTAAATGTGTTTCTCTGAAGCAGTGTTGTAGTGCAAGAGTTTTTAAATGTGTTTCTCTAAAGGAGTGTTGTTGTACATGAGTTTTTAAATGTGTTTCTCTGAAGGAGTGTTGTTGTACATGAGTTTTTAAATGTGTTTTTCTGAAGCAGTGTTGTAGTGCAAGAGTTTTTAAATGTGTTTCTCTAAAGGACTGTTGTTGTACATGAGTTTTTAAATGTGTTTCTCTGAAGGAGTGTTGTTGTACATGAGTTTTTAAATGTGTTTCTCTGAAGGACTGTTGTTGCACAAGAGTCTTGAAATGTGTTTCTTTGAAGCAGTGTTGTAGTGCAAGAGTTTTTAAATGTGTTTCTCTAAAGTTCTGTTGTTGTGCATGAGTTTTTGAATGTGTTTCTCTGAAGGATTGTTGTTGTACATGAGTTTTTAAATGTGTTTCTCTGAAGGACTGTTGTTGTGCATGAGTTTTTAAATGTGTTTCTCTGAAGCAGTGTTGTTGTACAAGAGTTTTTAAATGTGTTTCTCTAAAGGACTGTTGTTGTACAAGAGTCTTGAAATGAGTTTTTCTGAAGGACTGTTGTTGTACATGAGTTTTTAAATGTGTTTTTCTGAAGGACTGTTGTTGTACAAGAGTCTTGAAATGAGTTTTTCTGAAGGACTGTTGTTGTACAAGAATCTTGAAATGAGTTTTTCTGAAGAACTGTTGTTGTACATGAGTTTTTAAATGTGTTTTTCTGAAGGACTGTTGTTGTACAAGAGTCTTGAAATGTGTTTCTGTGAAGGACTGTTGTTGTGCATGAGTTTTTAAATGTGTTTCTCTGAAGCTGTGTTGATGTGCAAGAGTTTTTAAATGTGTTTCTCTGAAGCAGTGTTGTTGTTCAAGAGTTTTTAAATGTGTTTCTCTAAAGGTCTGTTGTTGTGCATGAGTTTTTAAATGTGTTTCTCTGAAGGAGTGTTGTTGTACGTGGGTTTTTAAATGTGTTTTTCTGAAGGACTGTTGTTGTACAAGAGTCTTGAAATGTGTTTCTGTGAAGAACTGTTGTTGTACATGAGTTTTTAAATGTGTTTTTCTGAAGGACTGTTGTTGTGCATGAGTTTTTAAATGTGTTTCTCTGAAGGAGTGTTGTTGTACGTGAGTTTTTAAATGTGTTTTTCTGAAGGACTGTTGTTGTACAAGAGTCTTGAAATGTGTTTCTGTGAAGGACTGTTGTTGTGCATGAGTTTTTAAATGTGTTTCTCTGAAGGAGTGTTGTTGTACGTGAGTTTTTAAATGTGTTTTTCTGAAGGACTGTTGTTGTACAAGAATCTTGAAATGAGTTTTTCTGAAGAACTGTTGTTGTACATGAGTTTTTAAATGTGTTTCTGTGAAGAACTGTTGTTGTGCATGAGTTTTTAAATGTATTTCTCTGAAGCAGTGTTGTTGTGCAAGAGTTTTTAAATGTGTTTCTCTAAAGGTCTGTTGTTGTGCATGAGTTTTTGAATGTGTTTCTCTGAAGGAGTGTTGTTGTACATGAGTTTTTAAATGTATTTCTCTGAAGGAGTGTTGTTGTACGTGAGTTTTTAAATGTGTTTTTCTGAAGGACTGTTGTGGTACAAGAGCCTTGAAATGTGTTTCTGTGAAGGACTGTTGTTGTGCATGAGTTTTTAAATGTGTTTCTCTGAAGCAGTGTTGTTGTGCAAGAGTTTTTAAATGTGTTTCTCTAAAGGACTGTTGTTGTACAAGAGTCTTGAAATGAGTTTTTCTGAAGGACTGTTGTTATACATGAGTTTTTAAATGTGTTTTTCTGAAGGACTGTTGTTGTACAAGAGTCTTGAAATGAGTTTTTCTGAAGGACTGTTGTTGTACAAGAATCTTGAAATGAGTTTTTCTGAAGAACTGTTGTTGTACATGAGTTTTTAAATGTGTTTTTCTGAAGGACTGTTGTTGTACAAGAGTCTTAAAATGTGTTTCTGTGAAGGACTGTTGTTGTACAAGAATCATGAAATGAGTTTTTCTGAAGGACTGTTGTTGTACAAGAGTCTTGAAATGTGTTTTTTTGAAGGACTGTTGTTGTACAAGAATCTTGAAATGAGTTTTTCTGAAGGACTGTTGTTGTACAAGAGTCTTGAAATGAGTTTTTCTGAAGGAGTGTTGTTGTGCATGAGTTTTTAAATGTGTTTCTCTGAAGGAGTGTTGTAGTGCAAGAGTTTTTAAATGTGTTTCTCTAAAGGAGTGTTGTTGTACATGAGTTTTTAAATGTGTTTTTCTGAAGGACTGTTGTTGCACAAGAATCTTGAAATGAGTTTTTCTGAATAACTGTTGTTGTACAAGAATCTTGAAATGAGTTTTTCTGAAGGACTGTTGTTGTACAAGAGTATTGAAATGTGTTTCTGTGAAGGACTGTTATTGTGCATGAGTTTTTAAATGTGTTTCTCTGAAGCAATGTTGTAGTGCAAGAGTCTTTAAATGTGTTTCTCTAAAGGAGTATTGTTGTACATGAGTTTTTAAATGTGTTTCTCTGAAGGAGTGTTGTTGTACATGAGTTTTTAAATGTGTTTTTCTGAAGGACTCTTGTTGAACAAGAATCTTGAAATGAGTTTTTCTGAAGGACTGTTGTTGTACAAGAATCTTGAAATGAGTTTTTCTGAAGGACTGTTGTTGTACAAGAGTCTTGAAATGTGTTTCTGTGAAGAACTGTTGTTGTGCATGAGTTTTTAAATGTGTTTCTCTGAAGCAGTGTTGTTGTACAAGAGTCTTGAAATGTGTTTCTCTAAAAGACTGTTGTTGTACAAGAGTCTTGAAATGAGTTTTTCTGCAGGATTGTTGTTGCACAAGAGTCTTGCAATGTGCTTCTGTGAAGGACTGTTGTTGTGCATGAGTTTTTAAATGTGTTTCTCTGAAGCAGTGTTGTAGTGCAAGAGTTTTTAAATGTGTTTCTCTAAAGGAGTGTTGTTGTACATGAGTTTTTAAAAGTGTTTCTCTGAAGGAGTGTTGTTGTACATGAGTTTTTAAATGTGTTTTTCTGAAGCAGTGTTGTAGTGCAAGAGTTTTTAAATGTGTTTCTCTAAAGGAGTGTTGTTGTACATGAGTTTTTAAATGAGTTTCTCTGAAGGAGTGTTGTTGTACATGAGTTTTTAAATGTGTTTCTCTGAAGGACTGTTGTTGCACAAGAGTCTTGAAATGTGTTTCTTTGAAGCAGTGTTGTAGTGCAAGAGTTTTTAAATGTGTTTCTCTAAAGTTCTGTTGTTGTGCATGAGTTTTTAAATGTGTTTCTCTGAAGGATTGTTGTTGTACATGAGTTTTTAAATGTGTTTCTCTGAAGGACTGTTGTTGTGCATGAGTTTTTAAATGTGTTTCTCTGAAGCAGTGTTGTTGTACAAGAGTTTTTAAATGTGTTTCTCTAAAGGACTGTTGTTGTACAAGAGTCTTGAAATGAGTTTTTCTGAAGGACTGTTGTTGTACATGAGTTTTTAAATGTGTTTTTCTGAAGGACTGTTGTTGTACAAGAGTCTTGAAATGAGTTTTTCTGATCTGAAGGACTGTTGTTGTACAAGAATCTTGAAATGAGTTTTTCTGAAGAACTGTTGTTGTACATGAGTTTTTAAATGTGTTTTTCTGAAGGACTGTTGTTGTACAAGAGTCTTGAAATGTGTTTCTGTGAAGGACTGTTGTTGTGCATGAGTTTTTAAATGTGTTTCTCTGAAGCTGTGTTGTTGTGCATGAGTTTTTAAATGTGTTTCTCTAAAGGACTGTTGTTGTACAAGAGTCTTGAAATGGGTTTTTCTGTAGGACTGTTGTTGTACAAGAGTCTTGAAATGTGTTTCTGTGAAGGACTTTTGTTGTGCATGATTTTTTAAATGTGTTTCTCTGAAGCAGTGTTGTTGTTCAAGAGTTTTTAAATGTGTTTCTCTAAAGGTCTGTTGTTGTGCATGAGTTTTTAAATGTGTTTCTCTGAAGGAGTGTTGTTGTACGTGGGTTTTTAAATGTGTTTTTCTGAAGGACTGTTGTTGTACAAGAGTCTTGAAATGTGTTTCTGTGAAGAACTGTTGTTGTACATGGGTTTTTAAATGTGTTTTTCTGAAGGACTGTTGTTGTGCATGAGTTTTTAAATGTGTTTTTCTGAAGGACTGTCGTTGTACAAGAGTCTTAAAATGTGTTTCTGTGAAGGACTGTTGTTGTACAAGAATCATGAAATGAGTTTTTCTGAAGGACTGTTGTTGTACAAGAGTCTTGAAATGTGTTTTTTTGAAGGACTGTTGTTGTACAAGAATCTTGAAATGAGTTTTTCTGAAGGACTGTTGTTGTACAAGAGTCTTGAAATGAGTTTTTCTGAAGGAGTGTTGTTGTACAAGAGTCTTGAAATGTGCTTTTTTGAAGGACTGTTGTTGTACAAGAATCTTGAAATGAGTTTTTCTGAAGGACTGTTGTTGTACAAGAGTCTTGAAATGAGTTTTTCTGAAGGACTGTTGTTGTACAAGAATCTTGAAATGAGTTTTTCTGAAGAACTGTTGTTGTACATGAGTTTTTAAATGTGTTTTTCTGAAGGACTGTTGTTGTACATGAGTTTTTAAATGTGTTTTTCTGAAGGACTGTTGTTGTACAAGAGTCTTAAAATGTGTTTCTGTGAAGGACTGTTGTTGTACAAGAATCATGAAATGAGTTTTTCTGAAGGACTGTTGTTGTACAAGAGTCTTGAAATGTGTTTTTTTGAAGGACTGTTGTTGTACAAGAATCTTGAAATGAGTTTTTCTGAAGGACTGTTGTTGTACAAGAGTCTTGAAATGAGTTTTTCTGAAGGAGTGTTGTTGTGCATGAGTTTTTAAATGTGTTTCTCTGAAGCAGTGTTGTTGTACAAGAGTCTTGAAATGTGTTTCTCTAAAAGACTGTTGTTGTACAAGAGTCTTGAAATGAGTTTTTCTGCAGGATTGTTGTTGCACAAGAGTCTTGCAATGTGCTTCTGTGAAGGACTGTTGTTGTGCATGAGTTTTTAAATGTGTTTCTCTGAAGCAGTGTTGTAGTGCAAGAGTTTTTAAATGTGTTTCTCTAAAGGAGTGTTGTTGTACATGAGTTTTTAAAAGTGTTTCTCTGAAGGAGTGTTGTTGTACATGAGTTTTTAAATGTGTTTTTCTGAAGCAGTGTTGTAGTGCAAGAGTTTTTAAATGTGTTTCTCTAAAGGAGTGTTGTTGTACATGAGTTTTTAAATGTGTTTTTCTGAAGGACTGTTGTTGCACAAGAATCTTGAAATGAGTTTTTCTGAATAACTGTTGTTGTACAAGAATCTTGAAATGAGTTTTTCTGAAGGACTGTTGTTGTACAAGAATCTTGAAATGAGTTTTTCTGAAGAACTGTTGTTGTACATGAGTTTTTAAATGTATTTCTCTGAAGGAGTGTTGTTGTACGTGAGTTTTTAAATGTGTTTTTCTGAAGGACTGTTGTTGTACAAGAGCCTTGAAATGTGTTTCTGTGAAGGACTGTTGTTGTGCATGAGTTTTTAAATGTGTTTCTCTGAAGCAGTGTTGTTGTGCAAGAGTTTTTAAATGTGTTTCTCTAAAGGACTGTTGTTGTACAAGAGTCTTGAAATGAGTTTTTCTGAAGGACTGTTGTTATACATGAGTTTTTAAATGTGTTTTTCTGAAGGACTGTTGTTGTACAAGAGTCTTGAAATGAGTTTTTCTGAAGGACTGTTGTTGTACAAGAATCTTGAAATGAGTTTTTCTGAAGAACTGTTGTTGTACATGAGTTTTTAAATGTGTTTTTCTGAAGGACTGTTGTTGTACAAGAGTCTTAAAATGTGTTTCTGTGAAGGACTGTTGTTGTACAAGAATCATGAAATGAGTTTTTCTGAAGGACTGTTGTTGTACAAGAGTCTTGAAATGTGTTTTTTTGAAGGACTGTTGTTGTACAAGAATCTTGAAATGAGTTTTTCTGAAGGACTGTTGTTGTACAAGAGTCTTGAAATGAGTTTTTCTGAAGGAGTGTTGTTGTGCATGAGTTTTTAAATGTGTTTCTCTGAAGGAGTGTTGTAGTGCAAGAGTTTTTAAATGTGTTTCTCTAAAGGAGTGTTGTTGTACATGAGTTTTTAAATGTGTTTTTCTGAAGGACTGTTGTTGCACAAGAATCTTGAAATGAGTTTTTCTGAATAACTGTTGTTGTACAAGAATCTTGAAATGAGTTTTTCTGAAGGACTGTTGTTGTACAAGAGTATTGAAATGTGTTTCTGTGAAGGACTGTTATTGTGCATGAGTTTTTAAATGTGTTTCTCTGAAGCAATGTTGTAGTGCAAGAGTCTTTAAATGTGTTTCTCTAAAGGAGTATTGTTGTACATGAGTTTTTAAATGTGTTTCTCTGAAGGAGTGTTGTTGTACATGAGTTTTTAAATGTGTTTTTCTGAAGGACTCTTGTTGAACAAGAATCTTGAAATGAGTTTTTCTGAAGGACTGTTGTTGTACAAGAATCTTGAAATGAGTTTTTCTGAAGGACTGTTGTTGTACAAGAGTCTTGAAATGTGTTTCTGTGAAGAACTGTTGTTGTGCATGAGTTTTTAAATGTGTTTCTCTGAAGCAGTGTTGTTGTACAAGAGTCTTGAAATGTGTTTCTCTAAAAGACTGTTGTTGTACAAGAGTCTTGAAATGAGTTTTTCTGCAGGATTGTTGTTGCACAAGAGTCTTGCAATGTGCTTCTGTGAAGGACTGTTGTTGTGCATGAGTTTTTAAATGTGTTTCTCTGAAGCAGTGTTGTAGTGCAAGAGTTTTTAAATGTGTTTCTCTGAAGGAGTGTTGTTGTACATGAGTTTTTAAAAGTGTTTCTCTGAAGGAGTGTTGTTGTACATGAGTTTTTAAATGTGTTTTTCTGAAGCAGTGTTGTAGTGCAAGAGTTTTTAAATGTGTTTCTCTAAAGGAGTGTTGTAGTACATGAGTTTTTAAATGTGTTTCTCTGAAGGAGTGTTGTTGTACATGAGTTTTTAAATGTGTTTCTCTGAAGGACTGTTGTTGCACAAGAGTCTTGAAATGTGTTTCTTTGAAGCAGTGTTGTAGTGCAAGAGTTTTTAAATGTGTTTCTCTAAAGTTCTGTTGTTGTGCATGAGTTTTTAAATGTGTTTCTCTGAAGGAGTGTTGTTGTACATGAGTTTTTAAATGTGTTTCTCTGAAGGACTGTTGTTGTGCATGAGTTTTTAAATGTGTTTCTCTGAAGCAGTGTTGTTGTACATGAGTTTTTAAATGTGTTTTTCTGAAGGACTGTTGTTGTACAAGAGTCTTGAAATGAGTTTTTCTGAAGGACTGTTGTTGTACATGAGTTTTTAAATGTGTTTTTCTGAAGGACTGTTGTTGTACAAGAGTCTTGAAATGAGTTTTTCTGAAGGACTGTTGTTGTACAAGAATCTTGAAATGAGTTTTTCTGAAGGAGTGTTGTTGTACATGAGTTTTTAAATGTGTTTTTCTGAAGGACTGTTGTTGTACAAGAGTCTTGAAATGTGTTTCTGTGAAGGACTGTTGTTGTGCATGAGTTTTTAAATGTGTTTCTCTGAAGCTGTGTTGTTGTGCAAGAGTTTTTAAATGTGTTTCTCTAAAGGACTGTTGTTGTACAAGAGTCTTGAAATGGGTTTTTCTGTAGGACTGTTGTTGTACAAGAGTCTTGAAATGTGTTTCTGTGAAGGACTTTTGTTGTGCATGATTTTTTAAATGTGTTTCTCTGAAGCAGTGTTGTTGTTCAAGAGTTTTTAAATGTGTTTCTCTAAAGGTCTGTTGTTGTGCATGAGTTTTTAAATGTGTTTCTCTGAAGGAGTGTTGTTGTACGTGGGTTTTTAAATGTGTTTTTCTGAAGGACTGTTGTTGTACAAGAGTCTTGAAATGTGTTTCTGTGAAGAACTGTTGTTGTACATGAGTTTTTAAATGTGTTTTTCTGAAGGACTGTTGTTGTGCATGAGTTTTTAAATGTGTTTTTCTGAAGGACTGTCGTTGTACAAGAGTCTTAAAATGTGTTTCTGTGAAGGACTGTTGTTGTACAAGAATCATGAAATGAGTTTTTCTGAAGGACTGTTGTTGTACAAGAGTCTTGAAATGTGTTTTTTTGAAGGACTGTTGTTGTACAAGAATCTTGAAATGAGTTTTTCTGAAGGACTGTTGTTGTACAAGAGTCTTGAAATGAGTTTTTCTGAAGGAGTGTTGTTGTACAAGAGTCTTGAAATGTGCTTTTTTGAAGGACTGTTGTTGTACAAGAATCTTGAAATGAGTTTTTCTGAAGGACTGTTGTTGTACAAGAGTCTTGAAATGAGTTTTTCTGAAGGACTGTTGTTGTACAAGAATCTTGAAATGAGTTTTTCTGAAGAACTGTTGTTGTACATGAGTTTTTAAATGTGTTTTTCTGAAGGACTGTTGTTGTACATGAGTTTTTAAATGTGTTTTTCTGAAGGACTGTTGTTGTACAAGAGTCTTGAAATGTGTTTCTGTGAAGGACTGTTGTTGTACAAGAATCATGAAATGAGTTTTTCTGAAGGACTGTTGTTGTACAAGAGTCTTGAAATGTGTTTTTTTGAAGGACTGTTGTTGTACAAGTGTCTTGAAATGAGTTTTTCTGAAGGACTGTTGTTGTACAAGAGTCTTGAAATGAGTTTTTCTGAAGGAGTGTTGTTGTGCATGAGTTTTTAAATGTGTTTCTCTGAAGCAGTGTTGTAGTGCAAGAGTTTTTAAATGTGTTTCTCTAAAGGAGTGTTGTTGTACATGAGTTTTTAAATGTGTTTCTCTGAAGGAGTGTTGTTGTACATGAGTTTTTAAATGTGTTTTTCTGAAGGACTGTTGTTGCACAAGAATCTTGAAATGAGTTTTTCTGAAGGACTGTTGTTGTACAAGAATCTTGAAATGAGTTTTTCTGAAGGACTGTTGTTGTACAAGAGTATTGAAATGTGTTTCTGTGAAGGACTGTTATTGTGCATGAGTTTTTAAATGTGTTTCTCTGAAGCAATGTTGTAGTGCAAGAGTCTTTAAATGTGTTTCTCTAAAGGAGTATTGTTGTACATGAGTTTTTAAATGTGTTTCTCTGAAGGAGTGTTGTTGTACATGAGTTTTTAAATGTGTTTTTCTGAAGGACTCTTGTTGCACAAGAATCTTGAAATGAGTTTTTCTGAAGGACTGTTGTTGTACAAGAATCTTGAAATGAGTTTTTCTGAAGGACTGTTGTTGTACAAGAGTCTTGAAATGTGTTTCTGTGAAGAACTGTTGTTGTGCATGAGTTTTTAAATGTGTTTCTCTGAAGCAGTGTTGTTGTACAAGAGTCTTGAAATGTGTTTCTCTAAAAGACTGTTGTTGTACAAGAGTCTTGAAATGAGTTTTTCTGCAGGATTGTTGTTGCACAAGAGTCTTGAAATGTGCTTCTGTGAAGGACTGTTGTTGTGCATGAGTTTTTAAATGTGTTTCTCTGAAGCAGTGTTGTAGTGCAAGAGTTTATAAATGTGTTTCTCTAAAGGAGTGTTGTTGTACATGAGTTTTTAAAAGTGTTTCTCTGAAGGAGTGTTGTTGTACATGAGTTTTTAAATGTGTTTTTCTGAAGCAGTGTTGTAGTGCAAGAGTTTTTAAATGTGTTTCTCTAAAGGAGTGTTGTAGTACATGAGTTTTTAAATGTGTTTCTCTGAAGGAGTGTTGTTGTACATGAGTTTTTAAATGTGTTTCTCTGAAGGACTGTTGTTGCACAAGAGTCTTGAAATGTGTTTCTCTGAAGCAGTGTTGTAGTGCAAGAGTTTTTAAATGTGTTTCTCTAAAGTTCTGTTGTTGTGCATGAGTTTTTGAATGTGTTTCTCTGAAGGATTGTTGTTGTACATGAGTTTTTAAATGTGTTTCTCTGAAGGACTGTTGTTGTGCATGAGTTTTTAAATGTGTTTCTCTGAAGCAGTGTTGTTGTACAAGAGTTTTTAAATGTGTTTCTCTAAAGGACTGTTGTTGTACAAGAGTCTTGAAATGAGTTTTTCTGAAGGACTGTTGTTGTATATGAGTTTTTAAATGTGTTTCTCTGAAGGACTGTTGTTGCACAAGAGTCTTGAAATGTGTTTCTTTGAAGCAGTGTTGTAGTGCAAGAGTTTTTAAATGTGTTTCTCTAAAGTTCTGTTGTTGTGCATGAGTTTTTGAATGTGTTTCTCTGAAGGATTGTTGTTGTACATGAGTTTTTAAATGTGTTTCTCTGAAGGACTGTTGTTGTACATGAGTTTTTAAATGTGTTTCTCTGAAGCAGTGTTGTTGTACAAGAGTTTTTAAATGTGTTTCTCTAAAGGACTGTTGTTGTACAAGAGTCTTGAAATGAGTTTTTCTGAAGGACTGTTGTTGTACATGAGTTTTTAAATGTGTTTTTCTGAAGGACTGTTGTTGTACAAGAGTCTTGAAATGAGTTTTTCTGAAGGACTGTTGTTGTACAAGAATCTTGAAATGAGTTTTTCTGAAGAACTGTTGTTGTACATGAGTTTTTAAATGTGTTTTTCTGAAGGACTGTTGTTGTACAAGAGTCTTGAAATGTGTTTCTGTGAAGGACTGTTGTTGTGCATGAGTTTTTAAATGTGTTTCTCTGAAGCTGTGTTGTTGTGCAAGAGTTTTTAAATGTGTTTCTCTAAAGGACTGTTGTTGTACAAGAGTCTTGAAATGGGTTTTTCTGTAGGACTGTTGTTGTACAAGAGTCTTGAAATGTGTTTCTGTGAAGGACTTTTGTTGTGCATGATTTTTTAAATGTGTTTCTCTGAAGCAGTGTTGTTGTTCAAGAGTTTTTAAATGTGTTTCTCTAAAGGTCTGTTGTTGTGCATGAGTTTTTAAATGTGTTTCTCTGAAGGAGTGTTGTTGTACGTGGGTTTTTAAATGTGTTTTTCTGAAGGACTGTTGTTGTACAAGAGTCTTGAAATGTGTTTCTGTGAAGAACTGTTGTTGTACATGAGTTTTTAAATGTGTTTTTCTGAAGGACTGTTGTTGTGCATGAGTTTTTAAATGTGTTTTTCTGAAGGACTGTTGTTGTACAAGAGTCTTAAAATGTGTTTCTGTGAAGGACTGTTGTTGTACAAGAATCATGAAATGAGTTTTTCTGAAGGACTGTTGTTGTACAAGAGTCTTGAAATGTGTTTTTTTGAAGGACTGTTGTTGTACAAGAATCTTGAAATGAGTTTTTCTGAAGGACTGTTGTTGTACAAGAGTCTTGAAATGAGTTTTTCTGAAGGAGTGTTGTTGTACAAGAGTCTTGAAATGTGCTTTTTTGAAGGACTGTTGTTGTACAAGAATCTTGAAATGAGTTTTTCTGAAGGACTGTTGTTGTACAAGAGTCTTGAAATGAGTTTTTCTGAAGGACTGTTGTTGTACAAGAATCTTGAAATGAGTTTTTCTGAAGAACTGTTGTTGTACATGAGTTTTTAAATGTGTTTTTTGAAGGACTGTTGTTGTACATGAGTTTTTAAATGTGTTTTTCTGAAGGACTGTTGTTGTACAAGAGTCTTAAAATGTGTTTCTGTGAAGGACTGTTGTTGTACAAGAATCATGAAATGAGTTTTTCTGAAGGACTGTTGTTGTACAAGAGTCTTGAAATGTGTTTTTTTGAAGGACTGTTGTTGTACAAGAATCTTGAAATGAGTTTTTCTGAAGGACTGTTGTTGTACAAGAGTCTTGAAATGAGTTTTTCTGAAGGAGTGTTGTTGTGCATGAGTTTTTAAATGTGTTTCTCTGAAGCAGTGTTGTAGTGCAAGAGTTTTTAAATGTGTTTCTCTAAAGGAGTGTTGTTGTACATGAGTTTTTAAATGTGTTTCTCTGAAGGAGTGTTGTTGTACATGAGTTTTTAAATGTGTTTTTCTGAAGGACTGTTGTTGCACAAGAATCTTGAAATGAGTTTTTCTGAAGGACTGTTGTTGTACAAGAATCTTGAAATGAGTTTTTCTGAAGGACTGTTGTTGTACAAGAGTATTGAAATGTGTTTCTGTGAAGGACTGTTATTGTGCATGAGTTTTTAAATGTGTTTCTCTGAAGCAATGTTGTAGTGCAAGAGTCTTTAAATGTGTTTCTCTAAAGGAGTATTGTTGTACATGAGTTTTTAAATGTGTTTCTCTGAAGGAGTGTTGTTGTACATGAGTTTTTAAATGTGTTTTTCTGAAGGACTCTTGTTGCACAAGAATCTTGAAATGAGTTTTTCTGAAGGACTGTTGTTGTACAAGAATCTTGAAATGAGTTTTTCTGAAGGACTGTTGTTGTACAAGAGTCTTGAAATGTGTTTCTGTGAAGAACTGTTGTTGTGCATGAGTTTTTAAATGTGTTTCTCTGAAGCAGTGTTGTTGTACAAGAGTCTTGAAATGTGTTTCTCTAAAAGACTGTTGTTGTACAAGAGTCTTGAAATGAGTTTTTCTGCAGGATTGTTGTTGCACAAGAGTCTTGAAATGTGCTTCTGTGAAGGACTGTTGTTGTGCATGAGTTTTTAAATGTGTTTCTCTGAAGCAGTGTTGTAGTGCAAGAGTTTATAAATGTGTTTCTCTAAAGGAGTGTTGTTGTACATGAGTTTTTAAAAGTGTTTCTCTGAAGGAGTGTTGTTGTACATGAGTTTTTAAATGTGTTTTTCTGAAGCAGTGTTGTAGTGCAAGAGTTTTGAAATGTGTTTCTCTAAAGGAGTGTTGTAGTACATGAGTTTTTAAATGTGTTTCTCTGAAGGAGTGTTGTTGTACATGAGTTTTTAAATGTGTTTCTCTGAAGGACTGTTGTTGCACAAGAGTCTTGAAATGTGTTTCTCTGAAGCAGTGTTGTAGTGCAAGAGTTTTTAAATGTGTTTCTCTAAAGTTCTGTTGTTGTGCATGAGTTTTTGAATGTGTTTCTCTGAAGGATTGTTGTTGTACATGAGTTTTTAAATGTGTTTCTCTGAAGGACTGTTGTTGTGCATGAGTTTTTAAATGTGTTTCTCTGAAGCAGTGTTGTTGTACAAGAGTTTTTAAATGTGTTTCTCTAAAGGACTGTTGTTGTACAAGAGTCTTGAAATGAGTTTTTCTGAAGGACTGTTGTTGTACATGAGTTTTTAAATGTGTTTTTCTGAAGGACTGTTGTTGTACAAGAGTCTTGAAATGAGTTTTTCTGAAGGACTGTTGTTGTACAAGAATCTTGAAATGAGTTTTTCTGAAGAACTGTTGTTGTACATGATTTTTTAAATGTGTTTTTCTGAAGGACTGTTGTTGTACAAGAGTCTTGAAATGTGTTTCTGTGAAGGACTGTTGTTGTGCATGAGTTTTTAAATGTGTTTCTCTGAAGCTGTGTTGTTGTGCAAGAGTTTTTAAATGTGTTTCTCTAAAGGACTGTTGTTGTACAAGAGTCTTGAAATGGGTTTTTCTGTAGGACTGTTGTTGTACAAGAGTCTTGAAATGTGTTTCTGTGAAGGACTTTTGTTGTGCATGATTTTTTAAATGTCTTTCTCTGAAGCAGTGTTGTTGTTCAAGAGTTTTTAAATGTGTTTCTCTAAAGGTCTGTTGTTGTGCATGAGTTTTTAAATGTGTTTCTCTGAAGGAGTGTTGTTGTACGTGGGTTTTTAAATGTGTTTTTCTGAAGGACTGTTGTTGTACAAGAGTCTTGAAATGTGTTTCTGTGAAGAACTGTTGTTGTACATGAGTTTTTAAATGTGTTTTTCTGAAGGACTGTTGTTGTGCATGAGTTTTTAAATGTGTTTCTCTGAAGGAGTGTTGTTGTACGTGAGTTTTTAAATGTGTTTTTCTGAAGGACTGTTGTTGTACAAGAGTCTTGAAATGTGTTTCTGTGAAGGACTGTTGTTGTGCATGAGTTTTTAAATGTGTTTCTCTGAAGGAGTGTTGTTGTACGTGAGTTTTTAAATGTGTTTTTCTGAAGGACTGTTGTTGTACAAGAATCTTGAAATGAGTTTTTCTGAAGAACTGTTGTTGTACATGAGTTTTTAAATGTGTTTCTGTGAAGAACTGTTGTTGTGCATGAGTTTTTAAATGTGTTTCTCTGAAGCAGTGTTGTTGTGCAAGAGTTTTTAAATGTGTTTCTCTAAAGGTCTGTTGTTGTGCATGAGTTTTTGAATGTGTTTCTCTGAAGGAGTGTTGTTGTACATGAGTTTTTAAATGTATTTCTCTGAAGGAGTGTTGTTGTACGTGAGTTTTTAAATGTGTTTTTCTGAAGGACTGTTGTTGTACAAGAGTCTTGAAATGTGTTTCTGTGAAGGACTGTTGTTGTGCATGAGTTTTTAAATGTGTTTCTCTGAAGCAGTGTTGTTGTGCAAGAGTTTTTAAATGTGTTTCTCTAAAGGACTGTTGTTGTACAAGAGTCTTGAAATGAGTTTTTCTGAAGGACTGTTGTTATACATGAGTTTTTAAATGTGTTTTTCTGAAGGACTGTTGTTGTACAAGAGTCTTGAAATGAGTTTTTCTGAAGGACTGTTGTTGTACAAGAATCTTGAAATGAGTTTTTCTGAAGAACTGTTGTTGTACATGAGTTTTTAAATGTGTTTTTCTGAAGGACTGTTGTTGTACAAGAGTCTTGAAATGTGTTTCTGTGAAGGACTGTTGTTGTACAAGAATCATGAAATGAGTTTTTCTGAAGGACTGTTGTTGTACAAGAGTCTTGAAATGTGTTTTTTTGAAGGACTGTTGTTGTACAAGAATCTTGAAATGAGTTTTTCTGAAGGACTGTTGTTGTACAAGAGTCTTGAAATGAGTTTTTCTGAAGGAGTGCTGTTGTGCATGAGTTTTTAAATGTGTTTCTCTGAAGCAGTGTTGTAGTGCAAGAGTTTTTAAATGTGTTTCTCTAAAGGAGTGTTGTTGTACATGAGTTTTTAAATGTGTTTCTCTGAAGGAGTGTTGTTGTACATGAGTTTTTAAATGTGTTTTTCTGAAGGACTGTTGTTGTACAAGAATCTTGAAATGAGTTTTTCTGAAGGACTGTTGTTGTACAAGAGTATTCAAATGTGTTTCTGTGAAGGACTGTTTATGTGCATGAGTTTTTAAATGTGTTTCTCTGAAGCAATGTTGTAGTGCAAGAGTCTTTAAATGTGTTTCTCTAAAGGAGTATTGTTGTACATGAGTTTTTAAATGTGTTTCTCTGAAGGAGTGTTGTTGTACATGAGTTTTTAAATGTGTTTTTCTGAAGGACTCTTGTTGCACAAGAATCTTGAAATGAGTTTTTCTGAAGGACTGTTGTTGTACAAGAATCTTGAAATGAGTTTTTCTGAAGGACTGTTGTTGTACAAGAGTCTTGAAATGTGTTTCTGTGAAGAACTGTTGTTGTGCATGAGTTTTTAAATGTGTTTCTCTGAAGCAGTGTTGTTGTACAAGAGTCTTGAAATGTGTTTCTCTAAAAGACTGTTGTTGTACAAGAGTCTTGAAATGAGTTTTTCTGCAGGATTGTTGTTGCACAAGAGTCTTGAAATGTGCTTCTGTGAAGGACTGTTGTTGTGCATGAGTTTTTAAATGTGTTTCTCTGAAGCAGTGTTGTAGTGCAAGAGTTTTTAAATGTGTTTCTCTAAAGGAGTGTTGTTGTACATGAGTTTTTAAAAGTGTTTCTCTGAAGGAGTGTTGTTGTACATGAGTTTTTAAATGTGTTTTTCTGAAGGACTGTTGTTGTGCATGAGTTTTTAAATGTGTTTCTCTGAAGCAGTGTTGTAGTGCAAGAGTTTTTAAATGTGTTTCTCTAAAGGAGTGTTGTAGTACATGAGTTTTTAAATGTGTTTCTCTGAAGGAGTGTTGTTGTACATGAGTTTTTAAATGTGTTTCTCTGAAGGACTGTTGTTGCACAAGAGTCTTGAAATGTGTTTCTCTGAAGCAGTGTTGTAGTGCAAGAGTTTTTAAATGTGTTTCTCTAAAGTTCTGTTGTTGTGCATGAGTTTTTGAATGTGTTTCTCTGAAGGAGTTTTGTTGTACATGAGTTCTTAAATGTGTTTTTCTGAAGGACTGTTGTTGTACAAGAGTCTTGAAATGAGTTTTTCTGAAGGACTGTTGTTGTACAAGAACCTTGAAATGAGTTTTTCTGAAGGACTGTTGTTGTACAAGAGTCTTGAAATGTGTTTCTGTGAAGGACTGTTATTGCGCATGAGTTTTTAAATGTGTTTCTCTAAAGAACTGTTGTTGTACATGAGTTTTTAAATGTGTTTTTCTGAAGGAGTGTTGTTCTACAATATTCTTGAAATGTGTTTTTCTGAAATACTGTTGTTGTACAAGAGCCTTGAAATGAGTTTTTCTGAAGAACTGTTGTTGTACGCGAGTCTTGAAATGTGTTTCTGTGAAGGACTGTTGTTGTGCATGAGTTTTTAAATTTGTTTTTCTGAGGAACTGTTGTTGTGCAAGAGTTTTTAAATGTGTTTCTCTAAAGGACTGGTGTTGTGCATCAGTTTTTAAATGTGTTTCTCTGAAGGAGTGTTGTTGTACAAGAGTCTTGAAATGTGTTTCTGTGAATTACTGTTGTTGTGCATGAGTTTTTAAATATGTTTCTCTGAAGCAGTGTTGTTGTGCAAGAGTTTTGAAATGTGTTTCTCTAAAGGACTGTTGTTGTGCATGAGTTTTTAAATGTGTTTCTCTGAAGGAGTGTTGCTGTACATAAGTTTTTAAATGTGTTTTTCTGAAGGACTGTTGTTGTACAAGAGTCTTGAAATGAGTTTTTCTGAAGGACTGTTGTTGTACAAGAGTCTTGAAATGAGTTTTTCTGAAGGACTGTTGTTGTACAAGAATCTTGAAATGAGTTTTTCTGAAGGACTGTTGTTGTACAAGAGTCTTGAAATGAGTTTTTCTGAAGGACTGTTGTTGTACAAGAATCTTGAAATTAGTTTTTCTGAAGAACTGTTGCTGTACGAGAGTCTTGAAATGTGTTTCTGTGAAGGACTGTTGTTGTGCATGAGTTTTTAAATGTGTTTCTCTGAAGCAGTGTTATTATGCAAGAGTTTTTAAATGTGTTTCTCCAAAGGTCTGTTGTTGTGCATGAGTTTTTAAATGTGTTTGAAGGAGTGTTGTTGTACATGAGTTTTTAAATGTGTTTTTCTGAAGGACTGTTGTTGTACAAGAGTCTTGAAATGAGTTTTTCTGAAGGACTGTTGTTGTAAAAGAATCTTGAAATGAGTTTTTCTGAAGGACTGTTGTTGTACGAGAGTCTTGAAATGTATTTTTGTGAAGGACTGTTGTTGTGCATGAGTTTTTAAATGTGTTTCTCTGAAGCAGTGTTGTTGTGCAAGAGTTTTTAAATGTGTTTCTCTAAAGGTCTGTTGTTGTGCATGAGTTTTTAAATGTGTTTCTCTGAAGGAGTGTTGTTGTACATGAGTTTTTAAGTGTGTTTCTCTGAAGGAGTGTTGTTGTACAAGAATCTTGAAATGAGTTTTTCTGAAGGACTGTTGTTGTACAAGAATCTTGAAATGAGTTTTTCTGAAGAACTGTTGTTGCACAAGAGTCTTGAAATGTGTTTCTGTGAAGGACTGTTGTTGTGCATGAGTTTTTAAATGTGTTTCTCTGAAGCAGTGTTGTTGTGCAAGAATTTTTAAATGTGTTTCTCTAAAGGTCTGTTGTTGTGCATGAGTTTTTAAATGTGTTTCTCTGAAGGAGTGTTGTTGTACATGAGTTTTTAAATGTGTTTCTCTGAAGGAGTGTTGTTGTACGTGAGTTTTTAAATGTGTTTTTCTGAAGGACTGTAGTTGTACAAGGGTCTTGAAATGTGTTTCTGTGAAGGACTGTTGTTGTGCATGAGTTTTTAAATGTGTTTCTCTGAAGCAGTGTTGTTGTGCAAGAGTTTTTAAATGTGTTTCTCTAAAGGACTGTTGTTGTACAAGAGTCTTGAAATGGGTTTTTCTGAAGGACTGTTGTTGTACAAGAATCTTGAAATGAGTTTTTCTGAAGAACTGTTGTTGTGCAAGAGTTTTTAAATGTGTTTCTCTAAAGGTCTGTTGTTGTGCATGAGTTTTTAAATGTGTTTCTCTGAAGGAGTGTTGTTGTACATGAGTTTTTAAATGTGTTTCTCTGAAGGAGTGTTGTTGTACGTGAGTTTTTAAATGTGTTTTTCTGAAGGACTGTTGTTGTACAAGAGTCTTGAAATGTGTTTCTGTGAAGGACTGTTGTTGTGCATGAGTTTTTAAATGTGTTTCTCTGAAGCAGTGTTGTTGTGCAAGAGTTTTTAAATGTGTTTCTCTAAAGGACTGTTGTTGTGCTTGAATTTTTAAATGTGTTTCTCTGAAGGAGTGTTGTTGTACATGAGTTTTTAAATGTGTTTCTCTGAAGGAGTGTTGTTGTACGTGAGTTTTTAAATGTGTTTTTCTGAAGGACTCTTGTTGTACAAGAATCTTGAAATGAGTTTTTCTGAAGAACTGTTGTTGTACATGAGTTTTTAAATGTGTTTCTGTGAAGGACTGTTGTTGTGCATGAGTTTTTAAATGTGTTTCTCTGAAGCAGTGTTGTTGTGCAAGAGTTTTTAAATGTGTTTCTCTAAAGGTCTGTTGTTGTGCATGAGTTTTTAAATGTGTTTCTCTGAAGGAGTGCTGTTGTACATGAGTTTTTAAATGTGTTTCTCTGAAGGAGTGTTGTTGTACATTAGTTTTTAAATGTGTTTTTCTGAAGGAGTGTTGTTCTACAATAGTCTTGAAATGTGTTTTTCTGAAATACCGTTGTTGTACGAGCCTTGAAATGAGTTTTTCTGAAGAACTGTTCTTGTACGCGAGTCTTGAAATGTGTTTCTGTGAAGGACTGTTGTTGTGCATGAGTTTTTAAATGTGTTTTTCTGAAGAACTGTTGTTGTGCAAGAGTTTTTAAATGTGTTTCTCTAAAGGACTGGTGTTGTGCATCAGTTTTTAAATGTGTTTCTCTGAAGCAGTGTTGTTGTACAAGAGTCTTGAAATGTGTTTCTGTGAATTACTGTTGTTGTGCATGAGTTTTTAAATATGTTTCTTTGAAGCAGTGTTGTTGTGCAAGAGTTTAGAAATGTGTTTCTCTAAAATACTGTTGTTGTGCATGAGTTTTTAAATGTGTTTTTCTGAAGAACTGTTGTTGTGCAAGAGTTTTTAAATGTGTTTCTCTAAAGGACTGGTGTTGTGCATCAGTTTTTAAATGTGTTTCTCTGAAGGAGTGTTGTTGTACAAGAGTCTTGAAATGTGTTTCTGTGAATTACTGTTGTTGTGCATGAGTTTTTAAATATGTTTCTTTGAAGCAGTGTTGTTGTGCAAGAGTTTTGAAATGTGTTTCTCTAAAGGACTGTTGTTGTGCATGAGTTTTTAAATGTGTTTCTCTGAAGGAGTGTTGTTGTACATGAGTTTTTAAATGTGTTTTTCTGAAGGACTGTTGTTGTACAAGAGTCTTGAAATGTGTTTTTCTGAAGGACTGTTGTTGTACAAGAATCTTGAAATGAGTTTTTCTGAAGGACTGTTGTTGTACAAGAGTCTTGAAATGTGTTTTTCTGAAGAACTGTTGTTGTACAAGAGTCTTGAAATGAGTTTTTCTGAAGGACTGTTGTTGTACAAGAGTCTTGAAATGAGTTTTTCTGAAGGAGTGTTGTTGTACATGAGTTTTTAAATGTGTTTTTCTGAAGGACTGTTGTTGTGCATGAGTTTTTAAATGTGTTTCTCTGAAGCAGTGTTGTAGTGCAAGAGTTTTTAAATGTGTTTCTCTAAAGGAGTGTTGTTGTACATGAGTTTTTAAATGTGTTTCTCTGAAGGAGTGTTGTTGTACATGAGTTTTTAAATGTGTTTTTCTGAAGGACTGTTGTTGCACAAGAATCTTGAAATGAGTTTTTCTGAAGTACTGTTGTTGTACAAGAATCTTGAAATGTATTTTTCTGAAGGACTGTTGTTATACAAGAGTCTTGAAATGTGCTTCTGTGAAGAACTGTTGTTGTGCATGAGTTTTTAAATGTGTTTCTCTGAAGCAGTGTTGTTGTACAAGAGTCTTGAAATGTGTTTCTCTAAAAGACTGTTGTTGTACAAGAGTCTTGAAATGAGTTTTTCTGAAGGACTGTTGTTGTACAAGAATCTTGAAATGAGTTTTTCTGAAGGACTGTTGTTGTACAAGAATCTTGAAATGAGTTTTTCTGAAGGACTGTTGTTGTACAAGAGTATTGAAATGTGTTTCTGTGAAGGACTGTTATTGTGCATGAGTTTTTAAATGTGTTTCTCTGAAGCAGTGTTGTAGTGCAAGAGTTTTTAAATGTGTTTCTCTAAAGGAGTGTTGTTGTACATGAGTTTTTAAATGTGTTTCTCTGAAGTTGTGTTGTTGTACATGAGTTTTTAAATGTGTTTTTCTGAAGGACTGTTGTTGTACAAGAATCTTGAAATGAGTTTTTCTGAAGGACTGTTGTTGTACAAGAATCTTGAAATGAGTTTTTCTGAAGGACTGTTGTTGTACAAGAATCTTGAAATGAGTTTTTCTGAAGGACTGTTGTTGTACAAGAGTCTTGAAATGTGTTTCTGTGAAGAACTGTTGTTGTGCATGAGTTTTTAAATGTGTTTCTCTGAAGCAGTGTTGTTGTACAAGAGTCTTGAAATGTGTTTCTCTAAAAGACTGTTGTTGTACAAGAGTCTTGAAATGAGCTTTTCTGCAGGATTGTTGTTGCACAAGAGTCTTGAAATGTGTTTCTGTGAAGGACTGTTGTTGTGCATGAGTTTTTAAATGTGTTTCTCTGAAGCAGTGTTGTAGTGCAAGAGTTTTTAAATGTGTTTCTCTAAAGGAGTGTTGTTGTACATGAGTTTTTAAATGTGTTTCTCTGAAGGAGTGTTGTTGTACATGAGTTTTTAAATGTGTTTTTCTGAAGGACTGTTGTTGCACAAGAATCTTGAAATGAGTTTTTCTGAAGGACTGTTGTTGTACAAGAATCTTGAAATGAGTTTTTCTGAAGGACTGTTGTTGTACAAGAGTCTTGAAATGTGTTTCTGTGAAGGACTGTTATTGTGCATGAGTTTTTAAATGTGTTTCTCTAAATAACTGTTGTTGTACATGAGTTTTTAAATGTGTTTTTCTAAAGGAGTGTTGTTCTACAATAGTCTTGAAATGTGTTTTTCTGAAATACCGTTGTTGTACAAGAGTCTTGAAATGAGTTTTTCTGAAGGATTGTTGTTGTACAAGAATCTTGAAATGAGTTTTTCTGAAGGACTGTTGTTGTACAAGAGTCTTGAAATGAGTTTTTCTGAAGGACTGTTGTTGTACGAGAGTCTTGAAATGTGTTTCTGTGAAGGACTGTTGTTGTGCATGAGTTTTTAAATGTGTTTCTCTGAAACAGTGTTGTTGTGCAAGAGTTTTTAAATGTGTTTCTCTAAAGGACTGTTGTTGTGCATCAGTTTTTAAATGAGTTTCTCTGAAGGAGTGTTGTTGTACAAGAGTCTTGAAATGTGTTTCTGTGAATTACTGTTGTTGTACGTGAGTTTTTAAATGTGTTTTTCTGAAGGACTGTTGTTGTACAAGAGTCTTGAAATGTGTTTCTGTGAAGGACTTTTGTTGTGCATGAGTTTTTAAATGTGTTTCTCTGAAGCAGTGTTGTTGTGCAAGAGATTTTAAATGCGTTTCTCTAAAGGACTGTTGTTGTACAAGAGTCTTGAAATGGGTTTTTCTGAAGGACTGTTGTTGTACAAGAATCTTGAAATGAGTTTTTCTGAAGAACTGTTGTTGTGCAAGAGTTTTTAAATGTGTTTCTCTAAAGGTCTGTTGTTGTGCATGAGTTTTTAAATGTGTTTCTCTGAAGGAGTGTTGTTGTACATGAGTTTTTAAATGTGTTTCTCTGAAGGAGTGTTGTTGTACGTGAGTTTTTAAATGTGTTTTTCTGAAGGACTGTAGTTGTACAAGAGTCTTGAAATGTGTTTCTGTGAAGGACTGTTGTTGTGCATGAGTTTTTAAATGTGTTTCTCTGAAGCAGTGTTGTTGTGCAAGAGTTTTGAAATGTGTTTCTCTAAAGGACTGTTGTTGTACAAGAGTCTTGAAATGGGTTTTTCTGAAGGACTGTTGTTGTACAAGAATCTTGAAATGAGTTTTTCTGAAGAACTGTTGTTGTGCAAGAGTTTTTTAAATGTGTTTCTCTAAAGGTCTGTTGTTGTGCATGAGTTTTTAAATGTGTTTCTCTGAAGGAGTGTTGTTGTACATGAGTTTTTAAATGTGTTTCTCTGAAGGAGTGTTGTTGTACGTGAGTTTTTAAATGTGTTTTTCTGAAGGACTGTAGTTGTACAAGAGTCTTGAAATGTGTTTCTGTGAAGGACTGTTGTTGTGCATGAGTTTTTAAATGTGTTTCTCTGAAGCAGTGTTGTTGTGCAAGAGTTTTTAAATGTGTTTCTCTAAAGGACTGTTGTTGTACAAGAGTCTTGAAATGGGTTTTTCTGAAGGACTGTTGTTGTACAAGAATCTTGAAATGAGTTTTTCTGAAGAACTGTTGTTGTGCAAGAGTTTTTAAATGTGTTTCTCTAAAGGTCTGTTGTTGTGCATGAGTTTTTAAATGTGTTTCTCTGAAGGAGTGTTGTTGTACATGAGTTTTTAAATGTGTTTCTCTGAAGGAGTGTTGTTGTACGTGAGTTTTTAAATGTGTTTTTCTGAAGGACTGTTGTTGTACAAGAGTCTTGAAATGTGTTTCTGTGAAGGACTGTTGTTGGGCATGAGTTTTTAAATGTGTTTCTCTGAAGCAGTGTTGTTGTGCAAGAGTTTTTAAATGTGTTTCTCTAAAGGACTGTTGTTGTGCTTGAATTTTTAAATGTGTTTCTCTGAAGCAGTGTAGTTGTGCAAGAATTTTTAAATGTGTTTCTCTAAAGGTCTGTTGTTGTGCATGAGTTTTTAAATGTGTTTCTCTGAAGGAGTGTTGTTGTACATGAGTTTTTAAATGTGTTTCTCTGAAGGAGTGTTGTTGTACGTGAGTTTTTAAATGTGTTTTTCTGAAGGACTGTAGTTGTACAAGAGTCTTGAAATGTGTTTCTGTGAAGGACTGTTGTTGTGCATGAGTTTTTAAATGTGTTTCTCTGAAGCAGTGTTGTTGTGCAAGAGTTTTTAAATGTGTTTCTCTAAAGGACTGTTGTTGTACAAGAGTCTTGAAATGGGTTTTTCTGAAGGACTGTTGTTGTACAAGAATCTTGAAATGAGTTTTTCTGAAGAACTGTTGTTGTGCAAGAGTTTTTAAATGTGTTTCTCTAAAGGTCTGTTGTTGTGCATGAGTTTTTAAATGTGTTTCTCTGAAGGAGTGTTGTTGTACATGAGTTTTTAAATGTGTTTCTCTGAAGGAGTGTTGTTGTACGTGAGTTTTTAAATGTGTTTTTCTGAAGGACTGTTGTTGTACAACAGTCTTGAAATGTGTTTCTGTGAAGGACTGTTGTTGGGCATGAGTTTTTAAATGTGTTTCTCTGAAGCAGTGTTGTTGTGCAAGAGTTTTTAAATGTGTTTCTCTAAAGGACTGTTGTTGTGCTTGAATTTTTAAATGTGTTTCTCTGAAGCAGTGTAGTTGTGCAAGAATTTTTAAATGTGTTTCTCTAAAGGTCTGTTGTTGTGCATGAGTTTTTAAATGTGTTTCTCTGAAGGAGTGTTGTTGTACATGAGTTTTTAAATGTGTTTCTCTGAAGGAGTGTTGTTGTACGTGAGTTTTTAAATGTGTTTTTCTGAAGGACTGTAGTTGTACAAGAGTCTTGAAATGTGTTTCTGTGAAGGACTGTTGTTGTGCAAGAGTTTTTAAATGTGTTTCTCTAAAGGACTGTTGTTGTACAAGAGTCTTGAAATGGGTTTTTCTGAAGGACTGTTGTTGTACAAGAATCTTGAAATGAGTTTTTCTGAAGAACTGTTGTTGTGCAAGAGTTTTTAAATGTGTTTCTCTAAAGGCCTGTTGTTGTGCATGAGTTTTTAAATGTGTTTCTCTGAAGGAGTGTTGTTGTACATGAGTTTTTAAATGTGTTTCTCTGAAGGAGTGTTGTTGTACGTGAGTTTTTAAATGTGTTTTTCTGAAGGACTGTTGTTGTACAAGAGTCTTGAAATGTGTTTCTGTGAAGGACTGTTGTTGTGCATGAGTTTTTAAATGTGTTTCTCTGAAGCAGTGTTGTTGTGCAAGAGTTTTTAAATGTGTTTCTCTAAAGGACTGTTGTTGTGCTTGAATTTTTAAATGTGTTTCTCTGAAGGAGTGTTGTTGTACATGAGTTTTTAAATGTGTTTCTCTGAAGGAGTGTTGTTGTACGTGAGTTTTTAAATGTGTTTTTCTGAAGGACTCTTGTTGTACAAGAATCTTGAAATGAGTTTTTCTGAAGAAATGTTGTTGTACATGAGTTTTTAAATGTGTTTCTGTGAAGGACTGTTGTTGTGCATGAGTTTTTAAATGTGTTTCTCTGAAGCAGTGTTGTTGTGCAAGAGTTTTTAAATGTGTTTCTCTAAAGGTCTGTTGTTGTGCATGAGTTTTTAAATGTGTTTCTCTGAAGGAGTGTTGTTGTACATGAGTTTTTAAATGTGTTTCTCTGAAGGAGTGTTGTTGTACATTAGTTTTTAAATGTGTTTTTCTGAAGGAGTGTTGTTCTACAATAGTCTTGAAATGTGTTTTTCTGAAATACCGTTGTTGTACGAGCCTTGAAATGAGTTTTTCTGAAGAACTGTTGTTGTACGCGAGTCTTGAAATGTGTTTCTGTGAAGGACTGTTGTTGTGCATGAGTTTTTAAATGTGTTTTTCTGAAGAACTGTTGTTGTGCAAGAGTTTTTAAATGTGTTTCTCTAAAGGACTGGTGTTGTGCATCAGTTTTTAAATGTGTTTCTCTGAAGGAGTGTTGTTGTACAAGAGTCTTGAAATGTGTTTCTGTGAATTACTGTTGTTGTGCATGAGTTTTTAAATATGTTTCTTTGAAGCAGTGTTGTTGTGCAAGAGTTTTGAAATGTGTTTCTCTAAAATACTGTTGTTGTGCATGAGTTTTTAAATGTGTTTTTCTGAAGAACTGTTGTTGTGCAAGAGTTTTTAAATGTGTTTCTCTAAAGGACTGGTGTTGTGCATCAGTTTTTAAATGTGTTTCTCTGAAGGAGTGTTGTTGCACAAGAGTCTTGAAATGTGTTTCTCTGAAGCAGTGTTGTAGTGCAAGAGTTTTTAAATGTGTTTCTCTAAAGTTCTGTTGTTGTGCATGAGTTTTTGAATGTGTTTCTCTGAAGGAGCTTTGTTGTACATGAGTTCTTAAATGTGTTTTTCTGAAGGACTGTTGTTGTACAAGAGTCTTGAAATGAGTTTTTCTGAAGGACTGTTGTTGTACAAGAACCTTGAAATGAGTTTTTCTGAAGGACTGTTGTTGTACAAGAGTCTTGAAATGTGTTTCTGTGAAGGACTGTTATTGCGCATGAGTTTTTAAATGTGTTTCTCTAAAGAACTGTTGTTGTACATGAGTTTTTAAATGTGTTTTTCTGAAGGAGTGTTGTTCTACAATATTCTTGAAATGTGTTTTTCTGAAATACTGTTGTTGTACAAGAGCCTTGAAATGAGTTTTTCTGAAGAACTGTTGTTGTACGCGAGTCTTGAAATGTGTGTCTGTGAAGGACTGTTGTTGTGCATGAGTTTTTAAATTTGTTTTTCTGAGGAACTGTTGTTGTGCAAGAGTTTTTAAATGTGTTTCTCTAAAGGACTGGTGTTGTGCATCAGTTTTTAAATGTGTTTCTCTGAAGGAGTGTTGTTGTACAAGAGTCTTGAAATGTGTTTCTGTGAATTACTGTTGTTGTGCATGAGTTTTTAAATATGTTTCTCTGAAGCAGTGTTGTTGTGCAAGAGTTTTGAAATGTGTTTCTCTAAAGGACTGTTGTTGTGCATGAGTTTTTAAATGTGTTTCTCTGAAGGAGTGTTGTTGTACATAAGTTTTTAAATGTGTTTTTCTGAAGGACTGTTGTTGTACAAGAGTCTTGAAATGAGTTTTTCTGAAGGACTGTTGTTGTACAAGAGTCTTGAAATGAGTTTTTCTGAAGGACTGTTGTTGTACAAGAATCTTGAAATGAGTTTTTCTGAAGGACTGTTGTTGTACAAGAGTCTTGAAATGAGTTTTTCTGAAGGACTGTTGTTGTACAAGAATCTTGAAATTAGTTTTTCTGAAGAACTGTTGCTGTACGAGAGTCTTGAAATGTGTTTCTGTGAAGGACTGTTGTTGTGCATGAGTTTTTAAATGTGTTTCTCTGAAGCAGTGTTATTATGCAAGAGTTTTTAAATGTGTTTCTCCAAAGGTCTGTTGTTGTGCATGAGTTTTTAAATGTGTTTGAAGGAGTGTTGTTGTACATGAGTTTTTAAATGTGTTTTTCTGAAGGACTGTTGTTGTACAAGAGTCTTGAAATGAGTTTTTCTGAAGGACTGTTGTTGTACAAGAATCTTGAAATGAGTTTTTCTGAAGGACTGTTGTTGTACGAGAGTCTTGAAATGTATTTTTGTGAAGGACTGTTGTTGTGCATGAGTTTTTAAATGTGTTTCTCTGAAGCAGTGTTGTTGTGCAAGAGTTTTTAAATGTGTTTCTCTAAAGGTCTGTTGTTGTGCATGAGTTTTTAAATGTGTTTCTCTGAAGGAGTGTTGTTGTACATGAGTTTTTAAGTGTGTTTCTCTGAAGGAGTGTTGTTGTACAAGAATCTTGAAATGAGTTTTTCTGAAGGACTGTTGTTGTACAAGAATCTTGAAATGAGTTTTTCTGAAGAACTGTTGTTGCACAAGTCTTGAAATGTGTTTCTGTGAAGGACTGTTGTTGTGCATGAGTTTTTAAATGTGTTTCTCTGAAGCAGTGTTGTTGTGCAAGAATTTTTAAATGTGTTTCTCTAAAGGTCTGTTGTTGTGCATGAGTTTTTAAATGTGTTTCTCTGAAGGAGTGTTGTTGTACATGAGTTTTTAAATGTGTTTCTCTGAAGGAGTGTTGTTGTACGTGAGTTTTTAAATGTGTTTTTCTGAAGGACTGTAGTTGTACAAGGGTCTTGAAATGTGTTTCTGTGAAGGACTGTTGTTGTGCATGAGTTTTTAAATGTGTTTCTCTGAAGCAGTGTTGTTGTGCAAGAGTTTTTAAATGTGTTTCTCTAAAGGACTGTTGTTGTGCATGAATTTTTAAATGTGTTTCTCTGAAGGAGTGTTGTTGTACATGAGTTTTTAAATGTGTTTCTCTGAAGGAGTGTTGTTGTACGTGAGTTTTTAAATGTGTTTTTCTGAAGGACTCTTGTTGTACAAGAATCTTGAAATGAGTTTTTCTGAAGAACTGTTGTTGTACATGAGTTTTTAAATGTGTTTCTGTGAAGGACTGTTGTTGTGCATGAGTTTTTAAATGTGTTTCTCTGAAGCAGTGTTGTTGTGCAAGAGTTTTTAAATGTGTTTCTCTAAAGGTCTGTTGTTGTGCATGAGTTTTTAAATGTGTTTCTCTGAAGGAGTGCTGTTGTACATGAGTTTTTAAATGTGTTTCTCTGAAGGAGTGTTGTTGTACATTAGTTTTTAAATGTGTTTTTCTGAAGGAGTGTTGTTCTACAATAGTCTTGAAATGTGTTTTTCTGAAATACCGTTGTTGTACGAGCCTTGAAATGAGTTTTTCTGAAGAACTGTTGTTGTACGCGAGTCTTGAAATGTGTTTCTGTGAAGGACTGTTGTTGTGCATGAGTTTTTAAATGTGTTTTTCTGAAGAACTGTTGTTGTGCAAGAGTTTTTAAATGTGTTTCTCTAAAGGACTGGTGTTGTGCATCAGTTTTTAAATGTGTTTCTCTGAAGGAGTGTTGTTGTACAAGAGTCTTGAAATGTGTTTCTGTGAATTACTGTTGTTGTGCATGAGTTTTTAAATATGTTTCTTTGAAGCAGTGTTGTTGTGCAAGAATTTAGAAATGTGTTTCTCTAAAATACTGTTGTTGTGCATGAGTTTTTAAATGTGTTTTTCTGAAGAACTGTTGTTGTGCAAGAGTTTTTAAATGTGTTTCTCTAAAGGACTGGTGTTGTGCATCAGTTTTTAAATGTGTTTCTCTGAAGGAGTGTTGTTGTACAAGAGTCTTGAAATGTGTTTCTGTGAATTACTGTTGTTGTGCATGAGTTTTTAAATATGTTTCTTTGAAGCAGTGTTGTTGTGCAAGAGTTTTGAAATGTGTTTCTCTAAAGGACTGTTGTTGTGCATGAGTTTTTAAATGTGTTTCTCTGAAGGAGTGTTGTTGTACATGAGTTTTTAAATGTGTTTTTCTGAAGGACTGTTGTTGTACAAGAGTCTTGAAATGAGTTTTTCTGAAGGACTGTTGTTGTACAAGAATCTTGAAATGAGTTTTTCTGAAGGACTGTTGTTGTACAAGAGTCTTGAAATGTGTTTTTCTGAAGAACTGTTGTTGTACAAGAATCTTGAAATGAGTTTTTCTGAAGGACTGTTGTTGTACAAGAGTCTTGAAATGAGTTTTTCTGAAGGAGTGTTGTTGTACGTGAGTTTTTAAATGTGTTTTTCTGAAGGACTGTTGTTGTGCATGAGTTTTTAAATGTGTTTCTCTGAAGCAGTGTTGTAGTGCAAGAGTTTTTAAATGTGTTTCTCTAAAGGAGTGTTGTTGTGCATGAGTTTTTAAATGTGTTTCTCTGAAGGAGTGTTGTTGTGCATGAGTTTTTAAATGTGTTTTTCTGAAGGACTGTTGTTGCACAAGAATCTTGAAATGAGTTTTTCTGAAGTACTGTTGTTGTACAAGAATCTTGAAATGTATTTTTCTGAAGGACTGTTGTTATACAAGAGTCTTGAAATGTGCTTCTGTGAAGAACTGTTGTTGTGCATGAGTTTTTAAATGTGTTTCTCTGAAGCAGTGTTGTTGTACAAGAGTCTTGAAATGTGTTTCTCTAAAAGACTGTTGTTGTACAAGAGTCTTGAAATGAGTTTTTCTGAAGGACTGTTGTTGTACAAGAATCTTGAAATGAGTTTTTCTGAAGGACTGTTGTTGTACAAGAATCTTGAAATGAGTTTTTCTGAAGGACTGTTGTTGTACAAGAGTATTGAAATGTGTTTCTGTGAAGGGCTGTTGTTGTGCATGAGTTTTTAAATGTGTTTCTCTGAAGGAGTGTTGTTGTGCAAGAGTTTTTAAATGTGTTTCTCTAAAGGAGTGTTGTTGTACATGAGTTTTTAAATGTGTTTCTCTGAAGTTGTGTTGTTGTACATGAGTTTTTAAATGTGTTTTTCTGAAGGACTGTTGTTGCACAAGAATCTTGAAATGAGTTTTTCTGAAGTACTGTTGTTGTACAAGAATCTTGAAATGAGTTTTTCTGAAGGACTGTTGTTGTACAAGAGTCTTGAAATGTGTTTCTGTGAAGGACTGTTGTTGTGCATGAGTTTTTAAATGTGTTTCTCTGAAGCAGTGTTGTTGTACAAGAGTCTTGAAATGTGTTTCTCTAAAAGACTGTTGTTGTACAAGAGTCTTGAAATGAGCTTTTCTGCAGGATTGTTGTTGCACAAGAGTCTTGAAATGTGTTTCTGTGAAGGACTGTTGTTGTGCATGAGTTTTTAAATGTGTTTCTCTGAAGCAGTGTTGTAGTGCAAGAGTTTTTAAATGTGTTTCTCTAAAGGAGTGTTGTTGTACATGAGTTTTTAAATGTGTTTCTCTGAAGGAGTGTTGTTGTACATGAGTCTTTAAATGTGTTTTTCTGAAGGACTGTTGTTGCACAAGAATCTTGAAATGAGTTTTTCTGAAGGACTGTTGTTGTACAAGAATCTTGAAATGAGTTTTTCTGAAGGACTGTTGTTGTACAAGAGTCTTGAAATGTGTTTCTGTGAAGGACTGTTATTGTGCATGAGTTTTTAAATGTGTTTCTCTAAATAACTGTTGTTGTACATGAGTTTTTAAATGTGTTTTTCTAAAGGAGTGTTGTTCTACAATAGTCTTGAAATGTGTTTTTCTGAAATACCGTTGTTGTACAAGAGTCTTGAAATGAGTTTTTCTGAAGGATTGTTGTTGTACAAGAATCTTGAAATGAGTTTTTCTGAAGGACTGTTGTTGTACAAGAGTCTTGCAATGAGTTTTTCTGAAGGACTGTTGTTGTACGAGAGTCTTGAAATGTGTTTCTGTGAAGGACTGTTGTTGTGCATGAGTTTTTAAATGTGTTTCTCTGAAACAGTGTTGTTGTGCAAGAGTTTTTAAATGTGTTTCTCTAAAGGACTGTTGTTGTGCATCAGTTTTTAAATGAGTTTCTCTGAAGGAGTGTTGTTGTACAAGAGTCTTGAAATGTGTTTCTGTGAATTACTGTTGTTGTACGTGAGTTTTTAAATGTGTTTTTCTGAAGGACTGTTGTTGTACAAGAGTCTTGAAATGAGTTTTTCTGAAGGACTGTTGTTGTACAAGAATCTTGAAATGAGTTTTTCTGAAGGACTGTTGTTGTACAAGAGTCTTGAAATGAGTTTTTCTGAAGGACTGTTGTTGTACAAGAATCTTGAAATTAGTTTTTCTGAAGAACTGTTGCTGTACGAGAGTCTTGAAATGTGTTTCTGTGAAGGACTGTTGTTGTGCATGAGTTTTTAAATGTGTTTCTCTGAAGCAGTGTTATTATGCAAGAGTTTTTAAATGTGTTTCTCCAAAGGTCTGTTGTTGTGCATGAGTTTTTAAATGTGTTTGAAGGAGTGTTGTTGTACATGAGTTTTTAAATGTGTTTTTCTGAAGGACTGTTGTTGTACAAGAGTCTTGAAATGAGTTTTTCTGAAGGACTGTTGTTGTACAAGAATCTTGAAATGAGTTTTTCTGAAGGACTGTTGTTGTACGAGAGTCTTGAAATGTATTTTTGTGAAGGACTGTTGTTGTGCATGAGTTTTTAAATGTGTTTCTCTGAAGCAGTGTTGTTGTGCAAGAGTTTTTAAATGTGTTTCTCTAAAGGACTGTTGTTGTGCATGAGTTTTTAAGTGTGTTTCTCTGAAGGAGTGTTGTTGTACATGAGTTTTTAAGTGTGTTTCTCTGAAGGAGTGTTGTTGTACAAGAATCTTGAAATGAGTTTTTCTGAAGGACTGTTGTTGTACAAGAATCTTGAAATGAGTTTTTCTGAAGAACTGTTGTTGCACAAGTCTTGAAATGTGTTTCTGTGAAGGACTGTTGTTGTGCATGAGTTTTTAAATGTGTTTCTCTGAAGCAGTGTTGTTGTGCAAGAATTTTTAAATGTGTTTCTCTAACGGACTGTTGTTGTACAAGAGTCCTGAAATGTGTTTCTCTGAAGGAGTGTTGTTGCACATGAGTTTTTAAATGTGTTTTTCTGAAGGAGCGTTGTTGTACGTGAGTTTTTAAATGTGTTTTTCTGAAGGACTGTAGTTGTACAAGGGTCTTGAAATGTGTTTCTGTGAAGGACTGTTGTTGTGCATGAGTTTTTAAATGTGTTTCTCTGAAGCAGTGTTGTTGTGCAAGAGTTTTTAAATGTGTTTCTCTAAAGGACTGTTGTTGTGCTTGAATTTTTAAATGTGTTTCTCTGAAGGAGTGTTGTTGTACATGAGTTTTTAAATGTGTTTCTCTGAAGGAGTGTTGTTGTACGTGAGTTTTTAAATGTGTTTTTCTGAAGGACTCTTGTTGTACAAGAATCTTGAAATGAGTTTTTCTGAAGAACTGTTGTTGTACATGAGTTTTTAAATGTGTTTCTGTGAAGGACTGTTGTTGTGCATGAGTTTTTAAATGTGTTTCTCTGAAGCAGTGTTGTTGTGCAAGAGTTTTTAAATGTGTTTCTCTAAAGGTCTGTTGTTGTGCATGAGTTTTTAAATGTGTTTCTCTGAAGGAGTGCTGTTGTACATGAGTTTTTAAATGTGTTTCTCTGAAGAAGTGTTGTTGTACATGAGTTTTTAAATGTGTTTTTCTGAAGGAGTGTTGTTCTACAATAGTCTTGAAATGTGTTTTTCTGAAATACCGTTGTTGTACGAGCCTTGAAATGAGTTTTTCTGAAGAACTGTTGTTGTACGCGAGTCTTGAAATGTGTTTCTGTGAAGGACTGTTGTTGTGCATGAGTTTTTAAATGTGTTTTTCTGAAGAACTGTTGTTGTGCAAGAGTTTTTAAATGTGTTTCTCTAAAGGACTGGTGTTGTGCATCAGTTTTTAAATGTGTTTCTCTGAAGGAGTGTTGTTGTACAAGAGTCTTGAAATGTGTTTCTGTGAATTACTGTTGTTGTGCATGAGTTTTTAAATATGTTTCTTTGAAGCAGTGTTGTTGTGCAAGAGTTTAGAAATGTGTTTCTCTAAAATACTGTTGTTGTGCATGAGTTTTTAAATGTGTTTTTCTGAAGAACTGTTGTTGTGCAAGAGTTTTTAAATGTGTTTCTCTAAAGGACTGGTGTTGTGCATCAGTTTTTAAATGTGTTTCTCTGAAGGAGTGTTGTTGTACAAGAGTCTTGAAATGTGTTTCTGTGAATTACTGTTGTTGTGCATGAGTTTTTAAATATGTTTCTTTGAAGCAGTGTTGTTGTGCAAGAGTTTTGAAATGTGTTTCTCTAAAGGACTGTTGTTGTGCATGAGTTTTTAAATGTGTTTCTCTGAAGGAGTGTTGTTGTACATGAGTTTTTAAATGTGTTTTTCTGAAGGACTGTTGTTGTACAAGAGTCTTGAAATGAGTTTTTCTGAAGGACTGTTGTTGTACAAGAATCTTGAAATGAGTTTTTCTGAAGGACTGTTGTTGTACAAGAGTCTTGAAATGTGTTTTTCTGAAGAACTGTTGTTGTACAAGAATCTTGAAATGAGTTTTTCTGAAGGACTGTTGTTGTACAAGAGTCTTGAAATGAGTTTTTCTGAAGGAGTGTTGTTGTACGTGAGTTTTTAAATGTGTTTTTCTGAAGGACTGTTGTTGTGCATGAGTTTTTAAATGTGTTTCTCTGAAGCAGTGTTGTAGTGCAAGAGTTTTTAAATGTGTTTCTCTAAAGGAGTGTTGTTGTACATGAGTTTTTAAATGTGTTTCTCTGAAGGAGTGTTGTTGTACATGAGTTTTTAAATGTGTTTTTCTGAAGGACTGTTGTTGCACAAGAATCTTGAAATGAGTTTTTCTGAAGTACTGTTGTTGTACAAGAATCTTGAAATGTATTTTTCTGAAGGACTGTTGTTATACAAGAGTCTTGAAATGTGTTTCTGTGAAGGACTGTTATTGTGCATGAGTTTTTAAATGTGTTTCTCTGAAGCAGTGTTGTAGTGCAAGAGTTTTTAAATGTGTTTCTCTAAAGGAGTGTTGTTGTACATGAGTTTTTAAATGTGTTTCTCTGAAGTTGTGTTGTTGTACATGAGTTTTTAAATGTGTTTTTCTGAAGGACTGTTGTTGCACAAGAATCTTGAAATGAGTTTTTCTGAAGTACTGTTGTTGTACAAGAATCTTGAAATGAGTTTTTCTGAAGGACTGTTGTTGTACAAGAGTCTTGAAATGTGTTTCTGTGAAGAACTGTTGTTGTGCATGAGTTTTTAAATGTGTTTCTCTGAAGCAGTGTTGTTGTACAAGAGTCTTGAAATGTGTTTCTCTAAAAGACTGTTGTTGTACAAGAGTCTTGAAATGAGTTTTTCTGAAGGACTGTTGTTGTACAAGAATCTTGAAATGAGTTTTTCTGAAGGACTGTTGTTGTACAAGAATCTTGAAATGAGTTTTTCTGAAGGACTGTTGTTGTACAAGAGTATTGAAATGTGTTTCTGTGAAGGACTGTTATTGTGCATGAGTTTTTAAATGTGTTTCTCTGAAGCAGTGTTGTAGTGCAAGAGTTTTTAAATGTGTTTCTCTAAAGGAGTGTTGTTGTACATGAGTTTTTAAATGTGTTTCTCTGAAGTTGTGTTGTTGTACATGAGTTTTTAAATGTGTTTTTCTGAAGGACTGTTGTTGCACAAGAATCTTGAAATGAGTTTTTCTGAAGTACTGTTGTTGTACAAGAATCTTGAAATGAGTTTTTCTGAAGGACTGTTGTTGTACAAGAGTCTTGAAATGTGTTTCTGTGAAGAACTGTTGTTGTGCATGAGTTTTTAAATGTGTTTCTCTGAAGCAGTGTTGTTGTACAAGAGTCTTGAAATGTGTTTCTCTAAAAGACTGTTGTTGTACAAGAGTCTTGAAATGAGCTTTTCTGCAGGATTGTTGTTGCACAAGAGTCTTGAAATGTGTTTCTGTGAAGGACTGTTGTTGTGCATGAGTTTTTAAATGTGTTTCTCTGAAGCAGTGTTGTAGTGCAAGAGTTTTTAAATGTGTTTCTCTAAAGGAGTGTTGTTGTACATGAGTTTTTAAATGTGTTTCTCTGAAGGAGTGTTGTTGTACGTGAGTTTTTAAATGTGTTTTTCTGAAGGACTCTTGTTGTACAAGAATCTTGAAATGAGTTTTTCTGAAGAACTGTTGTTGTACATGAGTTTTTAAATGTGTTTCTGTGAAGGACTGTTGTTGTGCATGAGTTTTTAAATGTGTTTCTCTGAAGCAGTGTTGTTGTGCAAGAGTTTTTAAATGTGTTTCTCTAAAGGTCTGTTGTTGTGCATGAGTTTTTAAATGTGTTTCTCTGAAGGAGTGTTGTTGTACATAAGTTTTTAAATGTGTTTTTCTGAAGGACTGTTGTTGTACAAGAGTCTTGAAATGAGTTTTTCTGAAGGACTGTTGTTGTACAAGAGTCTTGAAATGAGTTTTTCTGAAGGACTGTTGTTGTACAAGAGTCTTGAAATGAGTTTTTCTGAAGGACTGTTGTTGTACAAGAGTCTTGAAATGAGTTTTTCTGAAGGACTGTTGTTGTACAAGAATCTTGAAATTAGTTTTTCTGAAGAACTGTTGCTGTACGAGAGTCTTGAAATGTGTTTCTGTGAAGGACTGTTGTTGTGCATGAGTTTTTAAATGTGTTTCTCTGAAGCAGTGTTATTATGCAAGAGTTTTTAAATGTGTTTCTCCAAAGGTCTGTTGTTGTGCATGAGTTTTTAAATGTGTTTTTCTGAAGGACTGTTGTTGTACAAGAGTCTTGAAATGAGTTTTTCTGAAGGACTGTTGTTGTACAAGAATCTTGAAATGAGTTTTTCTGAAGGACTGTTGTTGTACAAGAGTCTTGAAATGAGTTTTTCTGAAGGACTGTTGTTGTACAAGAATCTTGAAATTAGTTTTTCTGAAGAACTGTTGCTGTACGAGAGTCTTGAAATGTGTTTCTGTGAAGGACTGTTGTTGTGCATGAGTTTTTAAATGTGTTTCTCTGAAGCAGTGTTATTATGCAAGAGTTTTTAAATGTGTTTCTCCAAAGGTCTGTTGTTGTGCATGAGTTTTTAAATGTGTTTGAAGGAGTGTTGTTGTACATGAGTTTTTAAATGTGTTTTTCTGAAGGACTGTTGTTGTACAAGAGTCTTGAAATGAGTTTTTCTGAAGGACTGTTGTTGTACAAGAATCTTGAAATGAGTTTTTCTGAAGGACTGTTGTTGTACGAGAGTCTTGAAATGTATTTTTGTGAAGGACTGTTGTTGTGCATGAGTTTTTAAATGTGTTTCTCTGAAGCAGTGTTGTTGTGCAAGAGTTTTTAAATGTGTTTCTCTAAAGGTCTGTTGTTGTGCATGAGTTTTTAAATGTGTTTCTCTGAAGGAGTGTTGTTGTACATGAGTTTTTAAGTGTGTTTCTCTGAAGGAGTGTTGTTGTACAAGAATCTTGAAATGAGTTTTTCTGAAGGACTGTTGTTGTACAAGAATCTTGAAATGAGTTTTTCTGAAGAACTGTTGTTGCACAAGTCTTGAAATGTGTTTCTGTGAAGGACTGTTGTTGTGCATGAGTTTTTAAATGTGTTTCTCTGAAGCAGTGTTGTTGTGCAAGAATTTTTAAATGTGTTTCTCTAAAGGACTGTTGTTGTGCATGAGTTTTTAAATGTGTTTCTCTGAAGGAGTGTTGTTGTACATAAGTTTTTAAATGTGTTTTTCTGAAGGACTGTTGTTGTACAAGAGTCTTGAAATGAGTTTTTCTGAAGGACTGTTGTTGTACAAGAGTCTTGAAATGAGTTTTTCTGAAGGACTGTTGTTGTACAAGAATCTTGAAATGAGTTTTTCTGAAGGACTGTTGTTGTACAAGAGTCTTGAAATGAGTTTTTCTGAAGGACTGTTGTTGTACAAGAATCTTGAAATTAGTTTTTCTGAAGAACTGTTGCTGTACGAGAGTCTTGAAATGTGTTTCTGTGAAGGACTGTTGTTGTGCATGAGTTTTTAAATGTGTTTCTCTGAAGCAGTGTTATTATGCAAGAGTTTTTAAATGTGTTTCTCCAAAGGTCTGTTGTTGTGCATGAGTTTTTAAATGTGTTTGAAGGAGTGTTGTTGTACATGAGTTTTTAAATGTGTTTTTCTGAAGGACTGTTGTTGTACAAGAGTCTTGAAATGAGTTTTTCTGAAGGACTGTTGTTGTACAAGAATCTTGAAATGAGTTTTTCTGAAGGACTGTTGTTGTACGAGAGTCTTGAAATGTATTTTTGTGAAGGACTGTTGTTGTGCATGAGTTTTTAAATGTGTTTCTCTGAAGCAGTGTTGTAGTGCAAGAGTTTTTAAATGTGTTTCTCTAAAGGTCTGTTGTTGTGCATGAGTTTTTAAATGTGTTTCTCTGAAGGAGTGTTGTTGTACATGAGTTTTTAAGTGTGTTTCTCTGAAGGAGTGTTGTTGTACAAGAATCTTGAAATGAGTTTTTCTGAAGGACTGTTGTTGTACAAGAATCTTGAAATGAGTTTTTCTGAAGAACTGTTGTTGCACAAGTCTTGAAATGTGTTTCTGTGAAGGACTGTTGTTGTGCATGAGTTTTTAAATGTGTTTCTCTGAAGCAGTGTTGTTGTGCAAGAATTTTTAAATGTGTTTCTCTAAAGGTCTGTTGTTGTACATGAGTTTTTAAATGTGTTTCTCTGAAGGAGTGTTGTTGTACGTGAGTTTTTAAATGTGTTTCTCTGAAGGAGTGTTGTTGTACGTGAGTTTTTAAATGTGTTTTTCTGAAGGACTGTAGTTGTACAAGGGTCTTGAAATGTGTTTCTGTGAAGGACTGTTGTTGTGCATGAGTTTTTAAATGTGTTTCTCTGAAGCAGTGTTGTTGTGCAAGAGTTTTTAAATGTGTTTCTCTAAAGGACTGTTGTTGTACAAGAGTCTTGAAATGGGTTTTTCTGAAGGACTGTTGTTGTACAAGAATCTTGAAATGAGTTTTTCTGAAGAACTGTTGTTGTGCAAGAGTTTTTAAATGTGTTTCTCTAAAGGTCTGTTGTTGTGCATGAGTTTTTAAATGTGTTTCTCTGAAGGAGTGTTGTTGTACATGAGTTTTTAAATGTGTTTCTCTGAAGGAGTGTTGTTGTACGTGAGTTTTTAAATGTGTTTTTCTGAAGGACTGTTGTTGTACAAGAGTCTTGAAATGTGTTTCTGTGAAGGACTGTTGTTGTGCATGAGTTTTTAAATGTGTTTCTCTGAAGCAGTGTTGTT
This sequence comes from Xylota sylvarum, assembly GCA_905220385.1. Taxonomy (NCBI): domain Eukaryota; kingdom Metazoa; phylum Arthropoda; class Insecta; order Diptera; family Syrphidae; genus Xylota; species Xylota sylvarum. The sequence continues at coordinate 727,076 of CAJMZQ010000061.1, forward strand.
GTGCAAGAGTTTTTAAATGTGTTTCTCTAAAGGACTGTTGTTGTGCTTGAATTTTTAAATGTGTTTCTCTGAAGGAGTGTTGTTGTACATGAGTTTTTAAATGTGTTTCTCTGAAGGAGTGTTGTTGTACGTGAGTTTTTAAATGTGTTTTTCTGAAGGACTCTTGTTGTACAAGAATCTTGAAATGAGTTTTTCTGAAGAACTGTTGTTGTACATGAGTTTTTAAATGTGTTTCTGTGAAGGACTGTTGTTGTGCATGAGTTTTTAAATGTGTTTCTCTGAAGCAGTGTTGTTGTGCAAGAGTTTTTAAATGTGTTTCTCTAAAGGTCTGTTGTTGTGCATGAGTTTTTAAATGTGTTTCTCTGAAGGAGTGCTGTTGTACATGAGTTTTTAAATGTGTTTCTCTGAAGGAGTGTTGTTGTACATTAGTTTTTAAATGTGTTTTTCTGAAGGAGTGTTGTTCTACAATAGTCTTGAAATGTGTTTTTCTGAAATACCGTTGTTGTACGAGCCTTGAAATGAGTTTTTCTGAAGAACTGTTGTTGTACGCGAGTCTTGAAATGTGTTTCTGTGAAGGACTGTTGTTGTGCATGAGTTTTTAAATGTGTTTTTCTGAAGAACTGTTGTTGTGCAAGAGTTTTTAAATGTGTTTCTCTAAAGGACTGGTGTTGTGCATCAGTTTTTAAATGTGTTTCTCTGAAGGAGTGTTGTTGTACAAGAGTCTTGAAATGTGTTTCTGTGAATTACTGTTGTTGTGCATGAGTTTTTAAATATGTTTCTTTGAAGCAGTGTTGTTGTGCAAGAGTTTAGAAATGTGTTTCTCTAAAATACTGTTGTTGTGCATGAGTTTTTAAATGTGTTTTTCTGAAGAACTGTTGTTGTGCAAGAGTTTTTAAATGTGTTTCTCTGAAGGACTGTTGTTGTGCATGAGTTTTTAAATGTGTTTCTCTGAAGGAGTGTTGTTGTACAAGAGTCTTGAAATGTGTTTCTGTGAATTACTGTTGTTGTGCATGAGTTTTTAAATATGTTTCTTTGAAGCAGTGTTGTTGTGCAAGAGTTTTGAAATGTGTTTCTCTAAAGGACTGTTGTTGTGCATGAGTTTTTAAATGTGTTTCTCTGAAGGAGTGTTGTTGTACATGAGTTTTTAAATGTGTTTTTCTGAAGGACTGTTGTTGTACAAGAGTCTTGAAATGAGTTTTTCTGAAGGACTGTTGTTGTACAAGAATCTTGAAATGAGTTTTTCTGAAGGACTGTTGTTGTACAAGAGTCTTGAAATGTGTTTTTCTGAAGAACTGTTGTTGTACAAGAATCTTGAAATGAGTTTTTCTGAAGGACTGTTGTTGTACAAGAGTCTTGAAATGAGTTTTTCTGAAGGAGTGTTGTTGTACGTGAGTTTTTAAATGTGTTTTTCTGAAGGACTGTTGTTGTGCATGAGTTTTTAAATGTGTTTCTCTGAAGCAGTGTTGTAGTGCAAGAGTTTTTAAATGTGTTTCTCTAAAGGAGTGTTGTTGTACATGAGTTTTTAAATGTGTTTCTCTGAAGGAGTGTTGTTGTACATGAGTTTTTAAATGTGTTTTTCTGAAGGACTGTTGTTGCACAAGAATCTTGAAATGAGTTTTTCTGAAGTACTGTTGTTGTACAAGAATCTTGAAATGTATTTTTCTGAAGGACTGTTGTTATACAAGAGTCTTGAAATGTGCTTCTGTGAAGAACTGTTGTTGTGCATGAGTTTTTAAATGTGTTTCTCTGAAGCAGTGTTGTTGTACAAGAGTCTTGAAATGTGTTTCTCTAAAAGACTGTTGTTGTACAAGAGTCTTGAAATGAGTTTTTCTGAAGGACTGTTGTTGTACAAGAATCTTGAAATGAGTTTTTCTGAAGGACTGTTGTTGTACAAGAATCTTGAAATGAGTTTTTCTGAAGGACTGTTGTTGTACAAGAGTATTGAAATGTGTTTCTGTGAAGGACTGTTATTGTGCATGAGTTTTTAAATGTGTTTCTCTGAAGCAGTGTTGTAGTGCAAGAGTTTTTAAATGTGTTTCTCTAAAGGAGTGTTGTTGTACATGAGTTTTTAAATGTGTTTCTCTGAAGTTGTGTTGTTGTACATGAGTTTTTAAATGTGTTTTTCTGAAGGACTGTTGTTGCACAAGAATCTTGAAATGAGTTTTTCTGAAGTACTGTTGTTGTACAAGAATCTTGAAATGAGTTTTTCTGAAGGACTGTTGTTGTACAAGAGTCTTGAAATGTGTTTCTGTGAAGGACTGTTGTTGTGCATGAGTTTTTAAATGTGTTTCTCTGAAGCAGTGTTGTTGTACAAGAGTCTTGAAATGTGTTTCTCTAAAAGACTGTTGTTGTACAAGAGTCTTGAAATGAGCTTTTCTGCAGGATTGTTGTTGCACAAGAGTCTTGAAATGTGTTTCTGTGAAGGACTGTTGTTGTGCATGAGTTTTTAAATGTGTTTCTCTGAAGCAGTGTTGTAGTGCAAGAGTTTTTAAATGTGTTTCTCTAAAGGAGTGTTGTTGTACATGAGTTTTTAAATGTGTTTCTCTGAAGGAGTGTTGTTGTACATGAGTTTTTAAATGTGTTTTTCTGAAGGACTGTTGTTGCACAAGAATCTTGAAATGAGTTTTTCTGAAGGACTGTTGTTGTACAAGAATCTTGAAATGAGTTTTTCTGAAGGACTGTTGTTGTACAAGAGTCTTGAAATGTGTTTCTGTGAAGGACTGTTATTGTGCATGAGTTTTTAAATGTGTTTCTCTAAATAACTGTTGTTGTACATGAGTTTTTAAATGTGTTTTTCTAAAGGAGTGTTGTTCTACAATAGTCTTGAAATGTGTTTTTCTGAAATACCGTTGTTGTACAAGAGTCTTGAAATGAGTTTTTCTGAAGGATTGTTGTTGTACAAGAATCTTGAAATGAGTTTTTCTGAAGGACTGTTGTTGTACAAGAGTCTTGAAATGAGTTTTTCTGAAGGACTGTTGTTGTACGAGAGTCTAGAAATGTGTTTCTGTGAAGGACTGTTGTTGTGCATGAGTTTTTAAATGTGTTTCTCTGAAACAGTGTTGTTGTGCAAGAGTTTTTAAATGTGTTTCTCTAAAGGACTGTTGTTGTGCATCAGTTTTTAAATGAGTTTCTCTGAAGGAGTGTTGTTGTACAAGAGTCTTGAAATGTGTTTCTGTGAATTACTGTTGTTGTACGTGAGTTTTTAAATGTGTTTTTCTGAAGGACTGTTGTTGTACAAGAGTCTTGAAATGTGTTTCTGTGAAGGACTTTTGTTGTGCATGAGTTTTTAAATGTGTTTCTCTGAAGCAGTGTTGTTGTGCAAGAGATTTTAAATGTGTTTCTCTAAAGGACTGTTGTTGTACAAGAGTCTTGAAATGGGTTTTTCTGAAGGACTGTTGTTGTACAAGAATCTTGAAATGAGTTTTTCTGAAGAACTGTTGTTGTGCAAGAGTTTTTAAATGTGTTTCTCTAAAGGTCTGTTGTTGTGCATGAGTTTTTAAATGTGTTTCTCTGAAGGAGTGTTGTTGTACATGAGATTTTAAATGTGTTTCTCTGAAGGAGTGTTGTTGTACGTGAGTTTTTAAATGTGTTTTTCTGAAGGACTGTAGTTGTACAAGAGTCTTGAAGTGTGTTTCTGTGAAGGACTGTTGTTGTGCATGAGTTTTTAAATGTGTTTCTCTGAAGCAGTGTTGTTGTGCAAGAGTTTTTAAATGTGTTTCTCTAAAGGACTGTTGTTGTACAAGAGTCTTGAAATGGGTTTTTCTGAAGGACTGTTGTTGTACAAGAATCTTGAAATGAGTTTTTCTGAAGAACTGTTGTTGTGCAAGAGTTTTTAAATGTGTTTCTCTAAAGGTCTGTTGTTGTGCATGAGTTTTTAAATGTGTTTCTCTGAAGGAGTGTTGTTGTACATGAGTTTTTAAATGTGTTTCTCTGAAGGAGTGTTGTTGTACGTGAGTTTTTAAATGTGTTTTTCTGAAGGACTGTAGTTGTACAAGAGTCTTGAAATGTGTTTCTGTGAAGGACTGTTGTTGTGCATGAGTTTTTAAATGTGTTTCTCTGAAGCAGTGTTGTTGTGCAAGAGTTTTTAAATGTGTTTCTCTAAAGGACTGTTGTTGTACAAGAGTCTTGAAATGGGTTTTTCTGAAGGACTGTTGTTGTACAAGAATCTTGAAATGAGTTTTTCTGAAGAACTGTTGTTGTGCAAGAGTTTTTAAATGTGTTTCTCTAAAGGTCTGTTGTTGTGCATGAGTTTTTAAATGTGTTTCTCTGAAGGAGTGTTGTTGTACATGAGTTTTTAAATGTGTTTCTCTGAAGGAGTGTTGTTGTACGTGAGTTTTTAAATGTGTTTTTCTGAAGGACTGTTGTTGTACAAGAGTCTTGAAATGTGTTTCTGTGAAGGACTGTTGTTGTGCATGAGTTTTTAAATGTGTTTCTCTGAAGCAGTGTTGTTGTGCAAGAGTTTTTAAATGTGTTTCTCTAAAGGACTGTTGTTGTGCTTGAATTTTTAAATGTGTTTCTCTGAAGCAGTGTTGTTGTGCAAGAATTTTTAAATGTGTTTCTCTAAAGGTCTGTTGTTGTGCATGAGTTTTTAAATGTGTTTCTCTGAAGGAGTGTTGTTGTACATGAGTTTTTAAATGTGTTTCTCTGAAGGACTGTAGTTGTACAAGAGTCTTGAAATGTGTTTCTGTGAAGGACTGTTGTTGTGCATGAGTTTTTAAATGTGTTTCTCTGAAGCAGTGTTGTTGTGCAAGAGTTTTTAAATGTGTTTCTCTAAAGGACTGTTGTTGTACAAGAGTCTTGAAATGGGTTTTTCTGAAGGACTGTTGTTGTACAAGAATCTTGAAATGAGTTTTTCTGAAGAACTGTTGTTGTGCAAGAGTTTTTAAATGTGTTTCTCTAAAGGTCTGTTGTTGTGCATGAGTTTTTAAATGTGTTTCTCTGAAGGAGTGTTGTTGTACGTGAGTTTTTAAATGTGTTTTTCTGAAGGACTGTAGTTGTACAAGAGTCTTGAAATGTGTTTCTGTGAAGGACTGTTGTTGTGCATGAGTTTTTAAATGTGTTTCTCTGAAGCAGTGTTGTTGTGCAAGAGTTTTTAAATGTGTTTCTCTAAAGGACTGTTGTTGTACAAGAGTCTTGAAATGGGTTTTTCTGAAGGACTGTTGTTGTACAAGAATCTTGAAATGAGTTTTTCTGAAGAACTGTTGTTGTGCAAGAATTTTTAAATGTGTTTCTCTAAAGGTCTGTTGTTGTGCATGAGTTTTTAAATGTGTTTCTCTGAAGGAGTGTTGTTGTACGTGAGTTTTTAAATGTGTTTTTCTGAAGGACTGTAGTTGTACAAGAGTCTTGAAATGTGTTTCTGTGAAGGACTGTTGTTGTGCATGAGTTTTTAAATGTGTTTCTCTGAAGCAGTGTTGTTGTGCAAGAGTTTTTAAATGTGTTTCTCTAAAGGACTGTTGTTGTACAAGAGTCTTGAAATGGGTTTTTCTGAAGGACTGTTGTTGTACAAGAATCTTGAAATGAGTTTTTCTGAAGAACTGTTGTTGTGCAAGAGTTTTTAAATGTGTTTCTCTAAAGGCCTGTTGTTGTGCATGAGTTTTTAAATGTGTTTCTCTGAAGGAGTGTTGTTGTACATGAGTTTTTAAATGTGTTTCTCTGAAGGAGTGTTGTTGTACGTGAGTTTTTAAATGTGTTTTTCTGAAGGACTGTTGTTGTACAAGAGTCTTGAAATGTGTTTCTGTGAAGGACTGTTGTTGTGCATGAGTTTTTAAATGTGTTTCTCTGAAGCAGTGTTGTTGTGCAAGAGTTTTTAAATGTGTTTCTCTAAAGGACTGTTGTTGTGCTTGAATTTTTAAATGTGTTTCTCTGAAGGAGTGTTGTTGTACATGAGTTTTTAAATGTGTTTCTCTGAAGGAGTGTTGTTGTACGTGAGTTTTTAAATGTGTTTTTCTGAAGGACTCTTGTTGTACAAGAATCTTGAAATGAGTTTTTCTGAAGAAATGTTGTTGTACATGAGTTTTTAAATGTGTTTCTGTGAAGGACTGTTGTTGTGCATGAGTTTTTAAATGTGTTTCTCTGTAGCAGTGTTGTTGTGCAAGAGTTTTTAAATGTGTTTCTCTAAAGGTCTGTTGTTGTGCATGAGTTTTTAAATGTGTTTCTCTGAAGGAGTGTTGTTGTACATGAGTTTTTAAATGTGTTTCTCTGAAGGAGTGTTGTTGTACATTAGTTTTTAAATGTGTTTTTCTGAAGGAGTGTTGTTCTACAATAGTCTTGAAATGTGTTTTTCTGAAATACCGTTGTTGTACGAGCCTTGAAATGAGTTTTTCTGAAGAACTGTTGTTGTACGCGAGTCTTGAAATGTGTTTCTGTGAAGGACTGTTGTTGTGCATGAGTTTTTAAATGTGTTTTTCTGAAGAACTGTTGTTGTGCAAGAGTTTTTAAATGTGTTTCTCTAAAGGACTGGTGTTGTGCATCAGTTTTTAAATGTGTTTCTCTGAAGGAGTGTTGTTGTACAAGAGTCTTGAAATGTGTTTCTGTGAATTACTGTTGTTGTGCATGAGTTTTTAAATATGTTTCTTTGAAGCAGTGTTGTTGTGCAAGAGTTTTGAAATGTGTTTCTCTAAAATACTGTTGTTGTGCATGAGTTTTTAAATGTGTTTTTCTGAAGAACTGTTGTTGTGCAAGAGTTTTTAAATGTGTTTCTCTAAAGGACTGGTGTTGTGCATCAGTTTTTAAATGTGTTTCTCTGAAGGAGTGTTGTTGTACAAGAGTCTTGAAATGTGTTTTTCTGAAGGACTGTTGTTGTACAAGAATCTTGAAATGAGTTTTTCTGAAGGACTGTTGTTGTACAAGAGTCTTGAAATGTGTTTTTCTGAAGGACTGTTGTTGTACAAGAATCTTGAAATGAGTTTTTCTGAAGGACTGTTGTTGTACAAGAGTCTTGAATTGAGTTTTTCTGAAGGAGTGTTGTTGTACGTGAGTTTTTAAATGTGTTTTTCTGAAGGACTGTTGTTGTGCATGAGTTTTTAAATGTGTTTCTCTGAAGCAGTGTTGTAGTGCAAGAGTTTTTAAATGTGTTTCTCTAAAGGAGTGTTGTTGTACATGAGTTTTTAAATGTGTTTCTCTGAAGGAGTGTTGTTGTACATGAGTTTTTAAATGTGTTTTTCTGAAGGACTGTTGTTGCACAAGAATCTTGAAATGAGTTTTTCTGAAGTACTGTTGTTGTACAAAAATCTTGAAATGTATTTTTCTGAAGGACTGTTGTTATACAAGAGTCTTGAAATGTGCTTCTGTGAAGAACTGTTGTTGTGCATGAGTTTTTAAATGTGTTTCTCTGAAGCAGTGTTGTTGTACAAGAGTCTTGAAATGTGTTTCTCTAAAAGACTGTTGTTGTACAAGAGTCTTGAAATGAGTTTTTCTGAAGGACTGTTGTTGTACAAGAATCTTGAAATGAGTTTTTCTGAAGGACTGTTGTTGTACAAGAATCTTGAAATGAGTTTTTCTGAAGGACTGTTGTTGTACAAGAGTATTGAAATGTGTTTCTGTGAAGGACTGTTATTGTGCATGAGTTTTTAAATGTGTTTCTCTGAAGCAGTGTTGTAGTGCAAGAGTTTTTAAATGTGTTTCTCTAAAGCAGTGTTGTTGTACATGAGTTTTTAAATGTGTTTCTCTGAAGTTGTGTTGTTGTACATGAGTTTTTAAATGTGTTTTTCTGAAGGACTGTTGTTGCACAAGAATCTTGAAATGAGTTTTTCTGAAGGACTGTTGTTGTACAAGAATCTTGAAATGAGTTTTTCTGAAGGACTGTTGTTGTACAAGAGTCTTGAAATGTGTTTCTGTGAAGAACTGTTGTTGTGCATGAGTTTTTAAATGTGTTTCTCTGAAGCAGTGTTGTTGTACAAGAGTCTTGAAATGTGTTTCTCTAAAAGACTGTTGTTGTACAAGAGTCTTGAAATGAGCTTTTCTGCAGGACTGTTGTTGCACAAGAGTCTTGAAATGTGTTTCTGTGAAGGACTGTTGTTGTGCATGAGTTTTTAAATGTGTTTCTCTGAAGCAGTGTTGTAGTGCAAGAGTTTTTAAATGTGTTTCTCTAAAGGAGTGTTGTTGTACATGAGTTTTTAAATGTGTTTCTCTGAAGGAGTGTTGTTGTACATGAGTTTTTAAATGTGTTTTTCTGAAGGACTGTTGTTGCACAAGAATCTTGAAATGAGTTTTTCTGAAGGACTGTTGTTGTACAAGAATCTTGAAATGAGTTTTTCTGAAGGACTGTTGTTGTACAAGAGTCTTGAAATGTGTTTCTGTGAAGGACTGTTATTGTGCATGAGTTTTTAAATGTGTTTCTCTGAAGCAGTGTTGTTGTACAAGGGTCTTGAAATGTGTTTCTCTAAAAGACTGTTGTTGTACAAGAGTCTTGAAATGAGTTTTTCTGAAGGACTGTTGTTGTACAAGAATCTTGAAATGAGTTTTTCTGAAGGAGTGTTGTTGTACATGAGTTTTTAAATGTGTTTCTCTGAAGGAGTGTTGTTGTACATGAGTTTTTAAATGTGTTTTTCTGAAGGACTGTTGTTGCACAAGAATCTTGAAATGAGTTTTTCTGAAGGACTGTTGTTGTACAAGAATCTTGAAATGAGTTTTTCTGAAGGACTGTTGTTGTACAAGAGTCTTGAAATGTGTTTCTGTGAAGGACTGTTATTGTGCATGAGTTTTTAAATGTGTTTCTCTGAAGCAGTGTTGTTGTACAAGAGTCTTGAAATGTGTTTCTCTAAAAGACTGTTGTTGTACAAGAGTCTTGAAATGAGTTTTTCTGAAGGACTGTTGTTATACAAGAGTCTTGAAATGTGCTTCTGTGAAGAACTGTTGTTGTGCATGAGTTTTTAAATGTGTTTCTCTGAAGCAGTGTTGTTGTACAAGAGTCTTGAAATGTGTTTCTCTAAAAGACTGTTGTTGTACAAGAGTCTTGAAATGAGTTTTTCTGAAGGACTGTTGTTGTACAAGAATCTTGAAATGAGTTTTTCTGAAGGACTGTTGTTGTACAAGAATCTTGAGATGAGTTTTTCTGAAGGACTGTTGTTGTACAAGAGTATTGAAATGTGTTTCTGTGAAGGACTGTTATTGTGCATGAGTTTTTAAATGTGTTTCTCTGAAGCAGTGTTGTAGTGCAAGAGTTTTTAAATGTGTTTCTCTAAAGCAGTGTTGTTGTACATGAGTTTTTAAATGTGTTTCTCTGAAGTTGTGTTGTTGTACATGAGTTTTTAAATGTGTTTTTCTGAAGGACTGTTGTTGCACAAGAATCTTGAAATGAGTTTTTCTGAAGTACTGTTGTTGTACAAGAATCTTGAAATGAGTTTTTCTGAAGGACTGTTGTTGTACAAGAGTCTTGAAATGTGTTTCTGTGAAGAACTGTTGTTGTGCATGAGTTTTTAAATGTGTTTCTCTGAAGCAGTGTTGTTGTACAAGACTCTTGAAATGTGTTTCTCTAAAAGACTGTTGTTGTACAAGAGTCTTGAAATGAGCTTTTCTGCAGGACTGTTGTTGCACAAGAGTCTTGAAATGTGTTTCTGTGAAGGACTGTTGTTGTGCATGAGTTTTTAAATGTGTTTCTCTGAAGCAGTGTTGTAGTGCAAGAGTTTTTAAATGTGTTTCTCTAAAGGAGTGTTGTTGTACATGAGTTTTTAAATGTGTTTCTCTGAAGGAGTGTTGTTGTACATGAGTTTTTAAATGTGTTTTTCTGAAGGACTGTTGTTGCACAAGAATCTTGAAATGAGTTTTTCTGAAGGACTGTTGTTGTACAAGAATCTTGAAATGAGTTTTTCTGAAGGACTGTTGTTGTACAAGAGTCTTGAAATGTGTTTCTGTGAAGGACTGTTATTGTGCATGAGTTTTTAAATGTGTTTCTCTAAATAACTGTTGTTGTACATGAGTTTTTAAATGTGTTTCTCTAAAGGAGTGTTGTTCTACAATAGTCTTGAAATGAGTTTTTCTGAAGTACCGTTGTTGTACAAGAGTCTTGAAATGAGTTTTTCTGAAGGATTGTTGTTGTACAAGAATCTTGAAATGAGTTTTTCTGAAGGACTGTTGTTGTACAAGAGTCTTGAAATGAGTTTTTCTGAAGGACTGTTGTTGTACGAGAGTCTTGAAATGTGTTTCTGTGAAGGACTGTTGTTGTGCATGAGTTTTTAAATGTGTTTCTCTGAAACAGTGTTGTTGTGCAAGAGTTTTTAAATGTGTTTCTCTAAAGGACTGTTGTTGTGCATCAGTTTTTAAATGAGTTTCTCTGAAGGAGTGTTGTTGTACAAGAGTCTTGAAATGTGTTTCTGTGAATTACTGTTGTTGTACGTGAGTTTTTAAATGTGTTTTTCTGAAGGACTGTTGTTGTACAAGAGTCTTGAAATGTGTTTCTGTGAAGGACTTTTGTTGTGCATGAGTTTTTAAATGTGTTTCTCTGAAGCAGTGTTTTTGTGCAAGAGATTTTAAATGTGTTTCTCTAAAGAACTGTTGTTGTACAAGAGTCTTGAAATGTGTTTTTCTGAAGGACTGTTGTTGTACAAGAATCTTGAAATGAGTTTTTCTGAAGGACTGTTGTTGTACAAGAGTCTTGAAATGAGTTTTTGTGAAGGACTGTTGTTGTACAAGAATCTTGAAATAAGTTTTTCTGAAGAACTGTTGTTGTACGAGAGTCTTGAAATGTGTTTCTGTGAAGGACTGTTGTTGTGCATGAGTTTTTAAATGTGTTTCTCTGAAGCAGTGTTGTTGTGCAAGAGTTTTTAAATGTGTTTCTCTAAAGGACTGTTGTTGTACAAGAGTCTTGAAATGAGTTTTTCTGAAGGACTGTTGTTGTACAAGAATCTTGAAATGAGTTTTTCTGAAGGACTGTTGTTGTACAAGAGTCTTGAAATGAGTTTTTCTGAATTAGTGTTGTTGTACAAGAGTCTTGAAATGAGTTTTTCTGAAGGACTGTTGTTGTACAAGAATCTTGAAATGAGTTTTTCTGAAGGACTGTTGTTGTACAAGAGTCTTGAAATGAGGTTTTCTGAATAACTGTTGTTGTACAAGAATCTTGAAATGAGTTTTTCTGAAGAACTGTTGTTGTACGAGAGTCTTGAAATGTGTTTCTGTGAATAACTGTTGTTGTGCATGAGTTTTTAAATGTGTTTCTCTGAAGCAGTGTTGTTGTGCAAGAGTTTTTAAATGTGTTTCTCTAAAGGTCTGTTGTTGTGCATGAGTTTTTAAATGTGTTTCTCTGAAGGAGTGTTGTTGTACATGAGTTTTTAAATGTGTTTTTCTGAAGGACTGTTGTTGTACAAGAGTCTTGAAATGAGTTTTTCTGAAGGACTGTTGTTGTACAAGAATCTTGAAATGAGTTTTTCTGAAGGACTGTTGTTGTACAAGGGTCTTGAAATGAGTTTTTCTGAAGGACTGTTGTTGTACAAGAATCTTGAAATGAGTTTTTCTGAAGGACTGTTGTTGTACAAGAGTCTTGAAATGAGTTTTTCTGAAGGACTGTTGTTTTACAAGAATCTTGAAATGAGTTTTTCTGAAGAACTGTTGTTGTACGAGAGTCTTGAAATGTGTTTCTGTGAAATACTGTTGTTGTGCATGAATTTTTAAATGTGTTTCTCTGAAGCAGTGTTGTTGTGCAAGAGTTTTTAAATGTGTTTCTCTAAAGGTCTGTTGTTGTGCATGAGTTTTTAAATGTGTTTCTCTGAAGCAGTGTTGTTGTGCATGAGTTTTTAAATGTGTTTCTCTAAAGGTCTGTTGTTGTGCATGAGTTTTTAAATGTGTTTCTCTAAAAGACTGTTGTTGTACAAGAATCTTGAAATGAGTTTTTCTGAAGGATTGTAGTTGTAAAAGAGTCTTGAAATGTGTTTCTGTGAAGGACTGTTGTTGTACAAGGGTCTTGAAATGAGTTTTTCTGAAGGACTGTTGTAGTACAAGAATCTTGAAATGAGTTTTTCTGAAGAACTGTTGTTGTACGAGAGTCTTGAAATGTGTTTCTGTGAAGGACTGTGATTGTACAAGAGTCTTGAAATGTGTTTCTGTGAAGGACTGTTGTTGTGCATGAGTTTTTAAATGTGTTTCTCTGAAGCAGTGTTGTTGTGCAAGAGTTTTTAAATGTGTTTCTCTAAAGGACTGTTGTTGTACAAGAGTCTTGAAATGAGTTCTTCTGAAGGACTGTTGTTGTACAAGAATCTTGAAATGAGTTTTTCTGAAGAACTGTTGTTGTACGAGAGTCTTGAAATGTGTTTCTGTGAAGGACTGTGACTGTGCATAAGTTTTTAAATCTGTTTCTCTGAAGCAGTGTTGTAGTGCAAGAGTTTTGAAATGTGTTTCTCTAAAAGATTGTTGTTGTACAAGAATCTTGAAATGAGTTTTTCTGAAGGATTGTTGTTGTACAAGAGTCTTGAAATGTGTTTCTGTGAAGGACTGTTGTTGTGCATGAGTTTTTAAATGTGTTTCTCTGAAGCATTGTTGTAGTGCAAGAGTTTTTAAATGTGTTTCTCTAAAGGACTGGTGTTGTGCATCAGTTTTTAAATGTGTTTCTCTGAAGGAGTGTTGTTGTACAAGAGTCTTGAAATGTGTTTCTGTGAATTACTGTTGTTGTGCATGAGTTTTTAAATGTGTTTCTCTGAAGCAGTGTTGTTGTGCAAGAGTTTTGAAATGTGTTTCTCTAAAGGACTGTTGTTGTACATGAGTTTTTAAATGTGTTTCTCTAAAGGAGTGTTGTTGTACATGAGTTTTTAAATCTGTTTTTCTGAAGGACTGTTGTTGCACAAGAATCTTGAAATGAGTTTTTCTGAAGGACTGTTGTTGTACAAGAGTCTTGAAATGTGTTTCTGTGAAGAACTGTTGTTGTGCATGAGTTTTTAAATGTGTTTCTCTGAAGCAGTGTTGTAGTGCAAGAGTTTTTAAATGTGTTTCTCTAAAGGAGTGTTGTTGTACATGAGTTTTTAAATGTGTTTCTCTGGAGGAGTGTTGTTGTACATGAGTTTTTAAATGTGTTTTTCTGAAGGACTGTTGTTGCACAAGAATCTTGAAATGAGTTTTTCTGAAGGACTGTTGTTGTACAAGAATCTTGAAATGACTTTTTCTGAAGGACTGTTGTTGTACAAGAGTCTTGAAATGTGTTTCTGTGAAGAACTGTTGTTGTACAAGAATCTTGAAATGAGTTTTTCTGAAGAACTGTTGTTGTACGAGAGTCTTGAAATGTGTTTCTGTGAAGGACTGTGACTGTGCATAAGTTTTTAAATCTGTTTCTCTGAAGCAGTGTTGTAGTGCAAGAGTTTTGAAATGTGTTTCTCTAAAAGATTGTTGTTGTACAAGAATCTTGAAATGAGTTTTTCTGAAGGATTGTTGTTGTACAAGAGTCTTGAAATGTGTTTCTGTGAAGGACTGTTGTTGTGCATGAGTTTTTAAATGTGTTTCTCTGAAGCATTGTTGTAGTGCAAGAGTTTTTAAATGTGTTTCTCTAAAGGACTGGTGTTGTGCATCAGTTTTTAAATGTGTTTCTCTGAAGGAGTGTTGTTGTACAAGAGTCTTGAAATGTGTTTCTGTGAATTACTGTTGTTGTGCATGAGTTTTTAAATATGTTTCTCTGAAGCAGTGTTGTTGTGCAAGAGTTTTGAAATGTGTTTCTCTAAAGGACTGTTGTTGTACATGAGTTTTTAAATGTGTTTCTCTAAAGGAGTGTTGTTGTACATGAGTTTTTAAATGTGTTTCTCTGGAGGAGTGTTGTTGTACATGAGTTTTTAAATGTGTTTTTCTGAAGGACTGTTGTTGCACAAGAATCTTGAAATGAGTTTTTCTGAAGGACTGTTGTTGTACAAGAATCTTGAAATGACTTTTTCTGAAGGACTGTTGTTGTACAAGAGTCTTGAAATGAGTTCTTCTGAAGGACTGTTGTTGTACAAGAATCTTGAAATGAGTTTTTCTGAAGAACTGTTGTTGTACGAGAGTCTTGAAATGTGTTTCTGTGAAGGACTGTGACTGTGCATAAGTTTTTAAATCTGTTTCTCTGAAGCAGTGTTGTAGTGCAAGAGTTTTGAAATGTGTTTCTCTAAAAGATTGTTGTTGTACAAGAATCTTGAAATGAGTTTTTCTGAAGGATTGTTGTTGTACAAGAGTCTTGAAATGTGTTTCTGTGAAGGACTGTTGTTGTGCATGAGTTTTTAAATGTGTTTCTCTGAAGCATTGTTGTAGTGCAAGAGTTTTTAAATGTGTTTCTCTAAAGGACTGGTGTTGTGCATCAGTTTTTAAATGTGTTTCTCTGAAGGAGTGTTGTTGTACAAGAGTCTTGAAATGTGTTTCTGTGAATTACTGTTGTTGTGCATGAGTTTTTAAATATGTTTCTCTGAAGCAGTGTTGTTGTGCAAGAGTTTTGAAATGTGTTTCTCTAAAGGACTGTTGTTGTACATGAGTTTTTAAATGTGTTTCTCTAAAGGAGTGTTGTTGTACATGAGTTTTTAAATCTGTTTTTCTGAAGGACTGTTGTTGCACAAGAATCTTGAAATGAGTTTTTCTGAAGGACTGTTGTTGTACAAGAGTCTTGAAATGTGTTTCTGTGAAGAACTGTTGTTGTGCATGAGTTTTTAAATGTGTTTCTCTGAAGCAGTGTTGTAGTGCAAGAGTTTTTAAATGTGTTTCTCTAAAGGAGTGTTGTTGTACATGAGTTTTTAAATGTGTTTCTCTGGAGGAGTGTTGTTGTACATGAGTTTTTAAATGTGTTTTTCTGAAGGACTGTTGTTGCACAAGAATCTTGAAATGAGTTTTTCTGAAGGACTGTTGTTGTACAAGAATCTTGAAATGACTTTTTCTGAAGGACTGTTGTTGTACAAGAGTCTTGAAATGTGTTTCTGTGAAGAACTGTTGTTGTGCATGAGTTTTTAAATGTGTTTCTCTGAAGCAGTGTTGTAGTGCAAGAGTTTTTAAATGTGTTTCTCTAAAGGAGTGTTGTTGTACATGAGTTTTTAAATGTGTTTCTCTAAAGGAGTGTTGTTGTGCATGAGTTTTTAAATGTGTTTCTCTGAAGGAGTGTTGTTGTACATGAGTTTTTAAATGTGTTTTTCTGAAGGACTGTTGTTGCACAAGAATCTTGAAATGAGTTTTTCTGAAGGACTGTTGTTGTACAAGAATCTTGAAATGAGTTTTTCTGAAGGACTGTTGTTGTACAAGAGCCTTGAAATGTGTTTCTGTGAAGAACTGTTGTTGTGCATGAGTTTTTAAATGTGTTTCTCTGAAGCAGTGTTGTAGTGCAAGAGTTTTTAAATGTGTTTCTCTAAATAACTGTTGTTGTACATGAGTTTTAAATGTGTTTTTCTAAAGGGGTGTTGTTCTACAATAGTCTTGAAATGTGTTTTTCTGAAATACCGTTGTTGTACAAGAGTCTTGAAATGAGTTTTTCTGAAGGACTGTTGTTGTACAAGCGTCTTGAAATGAGTTCTTCTGAAGGACTGTTGTTGTACAAGAATCTTGAAATGAGTTTTTCTGAAGAACTGTTGTTGTACGAGAGTCTTGAAATGTGTTTCTGTGAAGGACTGTGACTGTGCATAAGTTCTTAAATCTGTTTCTCTGAAGCAGTGTTGTAGTGCAAGAGTTTTTAAATGTGTTTCTCTAAAGGAGTGTTGTTGTACATGAGTTTTTAAATGTGATTCTCTAAAGGAGTGTTGTTGTACATGAGTTTTTAAATCTGTTTTTCTGAAGGACTGTTGTTGCACAAGAATCTTGAAATGAGTTTTTCTGAAGGACTGTTGTTGTACAATAAACTTGAAATGAGTTTTTCAGAAGGACTGTTGTTGTACAAGAGTATTGAAATGTGTTTCTGTGAAGGACTGTTATTGTGCATGAGTTTTTAAATGTGTTTCTCTGAAGCAGTGTTGTAGTGCAAGAGTTTTTAAATGTGTTTCTCTAACGGAGTGTTGTTGTACACGAGTTTTTAAATGTGTTTCTCTGAAGGAGTGTTGTTGTACATGAGTTTTTAAATGTGTTTTTCTGAAGGACTGTTGTTGCACAAGAATCTTGAAATGAGTTTTTCTGAAGTACTGTTGTTGTACAAGAATCTTGAAATGAGTTTTTCTGAAGGACTGTTGTTGTACAAGAGTCTTGAAATGTGTTTCTGTGAAGAACTGTTGTTGTGCATGAGTTTTTAAATGTGTTTCTCTGAAGCAGTGTTGTTGTACAAGAGTCTTGAAATGTGTTTCTCTAAAAGACTGTTGTTGTACAAGAGTCTTGAAGTGAGTTTTTCTGCAGGATTGTTGTTGCACAAGAGTCTTGAAATGTGTTTCTGTGAAGGACTGTTGTTGTGCATGAGTTTTTAAATGTGTTTCTCTGAAGCAGTGTTGTAGTGCAAGAGTTTTTAAATGTGTTTCTCTAAAGGAGTGTTGTTGTGCATGAGTTTTTAAATGTGTTTCTCTGAAGGAGTGTTGTTGTACATGAGTTTTTAAATGTGTTTTTCTGAAGGACTGTTGTTGCACAAGAATCTTGAAATGAGTTTTTCTGAAGGACTGTTGTTGTACAAGAATCTTGAAATGAGTTTTTCTGAAGGACTGTTGTTGTACAAGAGTCTTGAAATGTGTTTCTGTGAAGGACTGTTATTGTGCATGAGTTTTTAAATGTGTTTCTCTAAATAACTGTTGTTGTACATGAGTTTTTAAATGTGTTTCTCTGAAGGAGTGTTGTTGTATATGAGTTTTTAAATGTGTTTTTCTGAAGGACTGTTGTTGCACAAGAATCTTGAAATGAGTTTTTCTGAAGGACAGTTGTTGTACAAGAGTCTTGAAATGAGTTTTTCTGAAGGACTGTTGTTGTACAAGAGTCTTGAAATGAGTTCTTCTGAAGGACTGTTGTTGTACAAGAATCTTGAAATGAGTTTTTCTGAAGAACTGTTGTTGTACGAGAGTCTTGAAATGTGTTTCTGTGAAGGACTGTGACTGTGCATAAGTTTTTAAATCTGTTTCTCTGAAGCAGTGTTGTAGTGCAAGAGTTTTGAAATGTGTTTCTCTAAAAGACTGTTGTTGTACAAGAATCTTGAAATGAGTTTTTCTGAAGGATTGTTGTTGTACAAGAGTCTTGAAATGTGTTTCTGTGAATTACTGTTGTTGTGCATGAGTTTTTAAATATGTTTCTCTGAAGCAGTGTTGTTGTGCAAGAGCTTTGAAATGTGTTTCTCTAAAGGACTGTTGTTCTGCAAGAGTTTTTAAATGTGTTTCTCTAAAGGTCTGCTGTTGTGCATGAGTTTTTAAATGTGTTTCTCTGAAGGAGTGTTGTTGTACATGAGTTTTTAAATGTGTTTCTCTGAAGGAGTGTTGTTGTACGTGAGTTTTTAAATGTGTTTTTCTGAAGGACTGTGTTTGTACAAGAGTTTTTAAATGTGTTTCTGTGAAGGACTGTTGTTGTGCATGAGTTTTTAAATGTGTTTCTCTGAAGCAGTGTTGTTTGTACAAGAATCTTGAAATGAGTTTTTCTGAAGGACTGTTGTTGTACAAGAATCTTGAAATGAGTTTTTCTGCAGGATTGTTGTTGCACAAGAGTCTTGAAATGTGTTTCTGTGAAGGACTGTTCTTGTGCATGAGTTTTTAAATGTGTTTCTCTAAAGGAGTGTTGTCGTGCATGAGTTTTTAAATGTGTTTCTCTGAAGGAGTGTTGTTGTACATGAGTTTTTAAATGTGTTTTTCTGAAGGACTGTTGTTGCACAAGAATCTTGAACTGAGTTTTTCTGAAGGACTGTTGTTGTACAAGAATCTTGAAATGAGTTTTTCTGAAGGACTGTTGTTGTACAAGAGTCTTGAAATGTGTTTCTGTGAAGGACTGTTATTGTGCATGAGTTTTTAAATGTGTTTCTCTAAATAACTGTTGTTGTACATGAGTTTTTAAATGTGTTTTTCTAAAGGAGTGATGTTCTACAATAGTCTTGAAATGTGTTTTTCTGAAATACCGTTGTTGTACAAGAATCTTGAAATGAGTTTTTCTGAAGGACTGTTGTTGTACAAGAATCTTGAAATGAGTTTTTCTGAAGGACTGTTGTTGTACAAGAATCTTGAAATGTGTTTTTCTGAAGAACTGTTGTTGTACGAGAGTCTTGAAATGTGTTTCTGTGAAGGACTGTTGTTGTGCATGAGTTTTTAAATGTGTTTCTCTTAAGCAGTGTTGTTGTGCAAGAGTTTTTAAATGTGTTTCTCTAAAGGACTGTTGATCTGCATGAGTTTTTAAATGTGTTTCTCTGAAGGAGTGTTGTTGTACAAGAGTCTTGAAATGTGTTTCTGTGAAGGACTGCTGTTGTGCATGAGTTTTCAAATGTGTTTCTCTGAAGCAGTGTTGTTGTGCAAGAGTTTTTAAATGTGTTTCTCTAAAGGACTGTTGTTGTGCATGAGTTTTTAAATGTGTTTCTCTGAAGGAGTGTTGTTGTACATGAGTTTTTAAATGTGTTTTTCTGAAGGACTGTTGTTGTACAAGAATCTTGAAATGAGTTTTTCTGAAGGACTGTTGTTGTACAAGAATCTTGAAATGTGTTTTTCTGAAGAACTGTTGTTGTACGAGAGTCTTGAAATGTGTTTCTGTGAAGGACTGTTCTTGTGCATGAGTTTTTAAATGTGTTTCTCTTAAGCAGTGTTGTTGTGCAAGAGTTTTTAAATGTGTTTCTCTAAAGGACTGTTGTTCTGCATGAGTTTTTAAATGTGTTTCTCTGAAGCAGTGTTGTTGCGCAAGAGTTTTTAAATGTGTTTCTCTAAAGGACTGTTGTTGTACAAGAGTCTTGGAATGAGTTTTTCTGAAGGACTGTTGTTGTACAAGAATCTTGAAATGTGTTTTTCTGAATTACTGTTGTTCTGCATGAGTTTTTAAATGTGTTTCTCTGAAGGAGTGTTGTTGCGCAAGAGTTTTTAAATGTGTTTCTCTAAAGGACTGTTGTTGTACAAGAGTCTTGAAATTAGTTTTTCTGAAGGACTGTTGTTGTACAAGAATCTTGAAATGTGTTTTTCTGAAGGACTGTTGTTGTACAAGAATCTTGAAATGTGTTTTTCTGAAGAACTGTTGTTGTACGAGAGTCTTAAAATGTGTTTCTGTGAAGGACTGTTGTTGTGCATGAGTTTTTAAATGTGTTTCTCTTAAGCAGTGTTGTTGCGCAAGAGTTTTTAAATGTGTTTCTCTAAAGGACTGTTGTTCTGCATGAGTTTTTAAATGTGTTTCTCTGAAGCAGTGTTGTTGCGCAAGAGTTTTTAAATGTGTTTCTCTAAAGGACTGTTGTTGTACAAGAGTCTTGAAATGAGTTTTTCTGAAGGACTGTTGTTGTACAAGAAACTTGAAATGTGTTTTTCTGAAGGACTGTTGTTGTACAAGAATCTTGAAATGTGTTTTTCTGAAAAACTGTTGTTGTACGAGAGTCTTGAAATGTGTTTCTGTGAAGGACTGTTGTTGTGCATGAGTTTTTAAATGTGTTTCTCTTAAGCAGTGTTGTTGTGCAAGAGTTTTTAAATGTGTTTCTCTAAGGACTGTTGTTCTGCATGAGTTTTTAAATGTGTTTCTCTGAAGCAGTGTTGTTGCGCAAGAGTTTTAAGTGTGTTTCTCTAAAGGACTGTTGGTGTACAAGAGTCTTGAAATGAGTTTTTCTGAAGGACTGTTGTTGTACAAGAATCTTGAAATGTGTTTTTCTGAAGGACTGTTGTTGTACAAGAATCTTGAAATGTGTTTTTCTGAAGAACTGTTGTTGTACGAGAGTCTTGAAATGTGTTTCTGTGAAGGACTGTTGTTGTGCATGAGTTTTTAAATGTGTTTCTCTTAAGCAGTGATGTTGTGCAAGAGTTTTTAAATGTGTTTCTCTAAAGGACTGTTGTTCTGCAAGAGTTTTTAAATGTGTTTCTCTAAAGGTCTGTTGTTGTGCATGAGTTTTTAAATGTGTTTCTCTGAAGGAGTGTTGTTATACGTGAGTTTTTAAATGTGTTTTTCTGAAGGACTGTGTTTGTACAAGAGTTTTTAAATGTGTTTCTGTGAAGGACTGTTGTTGTGCATGAGTTTTTAAATGTGTTTCTCTGAAGCAGTGTTGTTGTGCAAGAGTTTTTAAATGTGTTTCTCTAAAGGACTGTTGTTGTACAAGAGTCTTGAAATGAGTTTTTCTGAAGGACTGTTGTTGTACAAGAATCTTGAAATGAGTTTTTCTGAAGGACTCTTGTTGTACAAGAGTCTTGAAATGAGTTTTTCTGAAGGACTGTTGTTGTACAAGAATCTTGAAATGAGTTTCTCTGAAGAACTGTTGTTGTACGAGAGTCTTGAAATGTGTTTCTGTGAAGGACTGTTGTTGTGCATGAGTTTTTAAATGTGTTTCTCTGAAGCAGTGTTGTTGTGCATGTGTTTTTAAATGTGTTTCTCTAAAGGTCTGTTGTTGTGCATGAGTTTTTAAATGTGTTTCTCTAAAAGACTGTTGTTGTACAAAAATCTTGAAATGAGTTTTTCTGAAGGATTGTTGTTGTACAAGAGTCTTGAAATGTGTTTCTGTGAAGGACTGTTGTTGTACAAGAGTCTTGAAATGAGTTTTTCTGAAGGACTGTTGTTGTACAAGAATCTTGAAATGAGTTTTTCTGAAGAACTGTTGTTGCACGAGAGTCTTGAAATGTGTTTCTGTGAAGGACTGTGATTGTACAAGAGTCTTGAAATGTGTTTCTGTGAAGGACTGTTGTTGTGCATGAGTTTTTAAATGTGTTTCTCTGAAGCAGTGTTGTTGTGCAAGAGTTTTTAAATGTGTTTCTCTAAAGGACTGTTGTTGTACAAGAGTCTTGAAATGAGTTCTTCTGAAGGACTGTTGTTGTACAAGAATCTTGAAATGAGTTTTTCTGAAGAACTGTTGTTGTACGAGAGTCTTGAAATGTGTTTCTGTGAATAACTGTGATTGTGCATGAGTTTTTAAATCTGTTTCTCTGAAGCAGTGTTATAGTGCAAGAGTTTTGAAATGTGTTTCTCTAAAAGACTGTTGTTGTACAAGAATCTTGAAATGAGTTTTTCTGAAGGATTGTTGTTGCACAAGAGTCTTGAAATGTGTTTCTGTGAAGGACTGTTGTTGTGCATGAGTTTTTAAATGTGTTTCTCTGAAGCAGTGTTGTAGTGCAAGAGTTTTGAAATGTGTTTCTCTAAAGGACTGTTGTTGTACATGAGTTTTTAAATGTGTTTTTCTGAAGGACTGTTGTTGTACAAGAGTCTTGAAATGAGTTTTTCTGAAGGACTGTTGTTGTACAAGAATCTTGAAATGAGTTTTTCTGAAGGACTGTTGTTGTACAAGAGTCTTGAAATGAGTTTTTCTGAAGGACTGTTGTTGTACAAGAATCTTGAAATGAGTTTTTCTGAAGAACTGTTGTTGTACGAGAGTCTTGAAATGTGTTTCTGTGAAGGACTGTTGTTGTGCATGAGTTTTTAAATGTGTTTCTCTGAAGCAGTGTTGTATTGCAAGAGTTTTGAAATGTGTTTCTGTAAATTACTGTTGTTGTAGATGAGTTTTGAAATGTGTTTCTCTGAAGGAGTGTTGTTGTACATGAGTTTCTAAATGTGTTTTTCTGAAGGACTGTTGTTGTACAAGAGTCTTGAAATGAGTTTTTCTGAAGGACTGTTGTTGTACAGGAGTCTAGAAATGTGTTTCTGTGAAGGACTGTGATTGTGCATGAGTTTTTAAATCTGTTTCACTGAAACAGTGTTGTAGTGCAAGAGTTTTGAAATGTGTTTCTCTAAAAGACTGTTGTTGTACAAGAGTCTTGAAATGAGTTTTTCTGAAGGACTGTTGTTGTACAAGAGTCTAGAAATGTGTTTCTGTGAAGGACTGTGATTGTGCATGACTTTTTAAATCTGTTTCTCTGAAGCAGTGTTGTAGTGCAAGAGTTTTGAAATGTGTTTCTCTAAAAGACTGTTGCTGTACAAGAATCTTGAAATGAGTTTTTCTGAAGGATTGTTGTTGTACAAGAGTCTTGAAATGTGTTTCTGTGAAGGACTGTTGTTGTGCACGAGTTTTTAAATGTGTTTCTCTGAAGCAGTGTTGTAGTGCAAGAGTTTTGAAATGTGTTTTTCTGAATTACTGTTGTTGTATAAGTGTCTTGAAATGTGTTTCTCTAAAGGACTGTTGTTGTACAAGAATCTTGAAATTAGTTTTTCTGAATAATTGTGGTTGTACAAGAGTCTTGAAATGTGTTTATGTGAAGGACTGTTGTTGTGCATGAGTTTTTAAATGTGTTTCTCTGAAGCAGTGTTGTTGAACATGAGTTTTTAAATGTGTTTTTCTGAAGGACTGTTGTTGTACAAGAGTCTTGAAATGTGTTTCTCTAAATTACTGTTGTTGTACAAGAATCTTGAAATGAGTTTTTCTGAAGGACTGTTGTTGTACAAGAATCTTGAAATGAGTTTTTCTGAAGGACTGTTGTTGTACAAGAGTCTTGAAGTGAGTTTTTCTGAAGGACTGTTGTTGTACAAGTATCTTGAAATGAGTTTTTCTGAAGAACTGTTGTTGTACGAGAGTCTTGAAATGTGTTTCTGAGAAGGACTGTTGTTGTGCATGAGTTTTTAAATGTGTTTCTCTGAAGCAGTGTTGTTGTGCATGTGTTTTTAAATGTGTTTCTCTAAAGGTCTGTTGTTGTGCATGAGTTTTTAAATGTGTTTCTCTAAAAGACTGTTGTTGTACAAAAATCTTGAAATGAGTTTTTCTGAAGGATTGTTGTTGTACAAGAGTCTTGAAATGTGTTTCTGTGAAGGACTGTTGTTGTGCATGAGTTTTTAAATGTGTTTCTCTGAAGCAGTGTTGTTGTGCATGTGTTTTTAAATGTGTTTCTCTAAAGGTCTGTTGTTGTGCATGAGTTTTTAAATGTGTTTCTCTAAAAGACTGTTGTTGTACAAGAATCTTGAAATGAGTTTCTCTGAAGAACTGTTGTTGTACGAGAGTCTTGAAATGTGTTTCTGTGAAGGACTGTTGTTGTGCATGAGTTTTTAAATGTGTTTCTCTGAAGCAGTGTTGTTGTGCATGTGTTTTTAAATGTGTTTCTCTAAAGGTCTGTTGTTGTGCATGAGTTTTTAAATGTGTTTCTCTAAAAGACTGTTGTTGTACAAAAATCTTGAAATGAGTTTTTCTGAAGGATTGTTGTTGTACAAGAGTCTTGAAATGTGTTTCTGTGAAGGACTGTTGTTGTACAAGAGTCTTGAAATGAGTTTTTCTGAAGGACTGTTGTTGTACAAGAATCTTGAAATGAGTTTTTCTGAAGAACTGTTGTTGCACGAGAGTCTTGAAATGTGTTTCTGTGAAGGACTGTGATTGTACAAGAGTCTTGAAATGTGTTTCTGTGAAGGACTGTTGTTGTGCATGAGTTTTTAAATGTGTTTCTCTGAAGCAGTGTTGTTGTGCAAGAGTTTTTAAATGTGTTTCTCTAAAGGACTGTTGTTGTACAAGAGTCTTGAAATGAGTTCTTCTGAAGGACTGTTGTTGTACAAGAATCTTGAAATGAGTTTTTCTGAAGAACTGTTGTTGTACGAGAGTCTTGAAATGTGTTTCTGTGAAGGACTGTGATTGTGCATGAGTTTTTAAATCTGTTTCTCTGAAGCAGTGTTATAGTGCAAGAGTTTTGAAATGTGTTTCTCTAAAAGACTGTTGTTGTACAAAAATCTTGAAATGAGTTTTTCTGAAGGATTGTTGTTGCACAAGAGTCTTGAAATGTGTTTCTGTGAAGGACTGTTGTTGTGCATGAGTTTTTAAATGTGTTTCTCTGAAGCAGTGTTGTAGTGCAAGAGTTTTGAAATGTGTTTCTCTAAAGGACTGTTGTTGTACAAGAGTCTTGAAATGAGTTTTTCTGAAGGACTGTTGTTGTACAAGAATCTTGAAATGAGTTTTTCTGAAGGACTCTTGTTGTACAAGAGTCTTGAAATGAGTTTTTCTGAAGGACTGTTGTTGTACAAGAATCTTGAAATGAGTTTCTCTGAAGAACTGTTGTTGTACGAGAGTCTTGAAATGTGTTTCTGTGAAGGACTGTTGTTGTGCATGAGTTTTTAAATGTGTTTCTCTGAAGCAGTGTTGTTGTGCATGTGTTTTTAAATGTGTTTCTCTAAAGGTCTGTTGTTGTGCATGAGTTTTTAAATGTGTTTCTCTAAAAGACTGTTGTTGTACAAAAATCTTGAAATGAGTTTTTCTGAAGGATTGTTGTTGTACAAGAGTCTTGAAATGTGTTTCTGTGAAGGACTGTTGTTGTACAAGAGTCTTGAAATGAGTTTTTCTGAAGGACTGTTGTTGTACAAGAATCTTGAAATGAGTTTTTCTGAAGAACTGTTGTTGCACGAGAGTCTTGAAATGTGTTTCTGTGAAGGACTGTGATTGTACAAGAGTCTTGAAATGTGTTTCTGTGAAGGACTGTTGTTGTGCATGAGTTTTTAAATGTGTTTCTCTGAAGCAGTGTTGTTGTGCAAGAGTTTTTAAATGTGTTTCTCTAAAGGACTGTTGTTGTACAAGAGTCTTGAAATGAGTTCTTCTGAAGGACTGTTGTTGTACAAGAATCTTGAAATGAGTTTTTCTGAAGAACTGTTGTTGTACGAGAGTCTTGAAATGTGTTTCTGTGAATAACTGTGATTGTGCATGAGTTTTTAAATCTGTTTCTCTGAAGCAGTGTTATAGTGCAAGAGTTTTGAAATGTGTTTCTCTAAAAGACTGTTGTTGTACAAGAATCTTGAAATGAGTTTTTCTGAAGGATTGTTGTTGCACAAGAGTCTTGAAATGTGTTTCTGTGAAGGACTGTTGTTGTGCATGAGTTTTTAAATGTGTTTCTCTGAAGCAGTGTTGTAGTGCAAGAGTTTTGAAATGTGTTTCTCTAAAGGACTGTTGTTGTACATGAGTTTTTAAATGTGTTTTTCTGAAGGACTGTTGTTGTACAAGAGTCTTGAAATGAGTTTTTCTGAAGGACTGTTGTTGTACAAGAATCTTGAAATGAGTTTTTCTGAAGGACTGTTGTTGTACAAGAGTCTTGAAATGAGTTTTTCTGAAGGACTGTTGTTGTACAAGAATCTTGAAATGAGTTTTTCTGAAGAACTGTTGTTGTACGAGAGTCTTGAAATGTGTTTCTGTGAAGGACTGTTGTTGTGCATGAGTTTTTAAATGTGTTTCTCTGAAGCAGTGTTGTATTGCAAGAGTTTTGAAATGTGTTTCTGTAAATTACTGTTGTTGTAGATGAGTTTTGAAATGTGTTTCTCTGAAGGAGTGTTGTTGTACATGAGTTTCTAAATGTGTTTTTCTGAAGGACTGTTGTTGTACAAGAGTCTTGAAATGAGTTTTTCTGAAGGACTGTTGTTGTACAGGAGTCTAGAAATGTGTTTCTGTGAAGGACTGTGATTGTGCATGAGTTTTTAAATCTGTTTCACTGAAACAGTGTTGTAGTGCAAGAGTTTTGAAATGTGTTTCTCTAAAAGACTGTTGTTGTACAAGAGTCTTGAAATGAGTTTTTCTGAAGGACTGTTGTTGTACAAGAGTCTAGAAATGTGTTTCTGTGAAGGACTGTGATTGTGCATGACTTTTTAAATCTGTTTCTCTGAAGCAGTGTTGTAGTGCAAGAGTTTTGAAATGTGTTTCTCTAAAAGACTGTTGCTGTACAAGAATCTTGAAATGAGTTTTTCTGAAGGATTGTTGTTGTACAAGAGTCTTGAAATGTGTTTCTGTGAAGGACTGTTGTTGTGCACGAGTTTTTAAATGTGTTTCTCTGAAGCAGTGTTGTAGTGCAAGAGTTTTGAAATGTGTTTTTCTGAATTACTGTTGTTGTATAAGTGTCTTGAAATGTGTTTCTCTAAAGGACTGTTGTTGTACAAGAATCTTGAAATTAGTTTTTCTGAATAATTGTGGTTGTACAAGAGTCTTGAAATGTGTTTATGTGAAGGACTGTTGTTGTGCATGAGTTTTTAAATGTGTTTCTCTGAAGCAGTGTTGTTGAACATGAGTTTTTAAATGTGTTTTTCTGAAGGACTGTTGTTGTACAAGAGTCTTGAAATGTGTTTCTCTAAATTACTGTTGTTGTACAAGAATCTTGAAATGAGTTTTTCTGAAGGACTGTTGTTGTACAAGAATCTTGAAATGAGTTTTTCTGAAGGACTGTTGTTGTACAAGAGTCTTGAAGTGAGTTTTTCTGAAGGACTGTTGTTGTACAAGTATCTTGAAATGAGTTTTTCTGAAGAACTGTTGTTGTACGAGAGTCTTGAAATGTGTTTCTGAGAAGGACTGTTGTTGTGCATGAGTTTTTAAATGTGTTTCTCTGAAGCAGTGTTGTTGTGCATGTGTTTTTAAATGTGTTTCTCTAAAGGTCTGTTGTTGTGCATGAGTTTTTAAATGTGTTTCTCTAAAAGACTGTTGTTGTACAAAAATCTTGAAATGAGTTTTTCTGAAGGATTGTTGTTGTACAAGAGTCTTGAAATGTGTTTCTGTGAAGGACTGTTGTTGTACAAGAGTCTTGAAATGAGTTTTTCTGAAGGACTGTTGTTGTACAAGAATCTTGAAATGAGTTTTTCTGAAGAACTGTTGTTGCACGAGAGTCTTGAAATGTGTTTCTGTGAAGGACTGTTGTTGTGCATGAGTTTTTAAATGTGTTTCTCTGAAGCAGTGTTGTTGTGCATGTGTTTTTAAATGTGTTTCTCTAAAGGTCTGTTGTTGTGCATGAGTTTTTAAATGTGTTTCTCTAAAAGACTGTTGTTGTACAAGAATCTTGAAATGAGTTTCTCTGAAGAACTGTTGTTGTACGAGAGTCTTGAAATGTGTTTCTGTGAAGGACTGTTGTTGTGCATGAGTTTTTAAATGTGTTTCTCTGAAGCAGTGTTGTTGTGCATGTGTTTTTAAATGTGTTTCTCTAAAGGTCTGTTGTTGTGCATGAGTTTTTAAATGTGTTTCTCTAAAAGACTGTTGTTGTACAAAAATCTTGAAATGAGTTTTTCTGAAGGATTGTTGTTGTACAAGAGTCTTGAAATGAGTTTCTCTGAAGGAGTGTTGTTGTACGAGAGTCTTGAAATGTGTTTCTGTGAAGGACTGTTGTTGTGCATGAGTTTTTAAATGTGTTTCTCTGAAGCAGTGTTGTTGTGCATGTGTTTTTAAATGTGTTTCTCTAAAGGTCTGTTGTTGTGCATGAGTTTTTAAATGTGTTTCTCTAAAAGACTGTTGTTGTACAAGAATCTTGAAATGAGTTTCTCTGAAGAACTGTTGTTGTACGAGAGTCTTGAAATGTGTTTCTGTGAAGGACTGTTGTTGTGCATGAGTTTTTAAATGTGTTTCTCTGAAGCAGTGTTGTTGTGCATGTGTTTTTAAATGTGTTTCTCTAAAGGTCTGTTGTTGTGCATGAGTTTTTAAATGTGTTTCTCTAAAAGACTGTTGTTGTACAAAAATCTTGAAATGAGTTTTTCTGAAGGATTGTTGTTGTACAAGAGTCTTGAAATGTGTTTCTGTGAAGGACTGTTGTTGTACAAGAGTCTTGAAATGAGTTTTTCTGAAGGACTGTTGTTGTACAAGAATCTTGAAATGAGTTTTTCTGAAGAACTGTTGTTGCACGAGAGTCTTGAAATGTGTTTCTGTGAAGGACTGTGATTGTACAAGAGTCTTGAAATGTGTTTCTGTGAAGGACTGTTGTTGTGCATGAGTTTTTAAATGTGTTTCTCTGAAGCAGTGTTGTTGTGCAAGAGTTTTTAAATGTGTTTCTCTAAAGGACTGTTGTTGTACAAGAGTCTTGAAATGAGTTCTTCTGAAGGACTGTTGTTGTACAAGAATCTTGAAATGAGTTTTTCTGAAGAACTGTTGTTGTACGAGAGTCTTGAAATGTGTTTCTGTGAAGGACTGTGATTGTGCATGAGTTTTTAAATCTGTTTCTCTGAAGCAGTGTTATAGTGCAAGAGTTTTGAAATGTGTTTCTCTAAAAGACTGTTGTTGTACAAAAATCTTGAAATGAGTTTTTCTGAAGGATTGTTGTTGCACAAGAGTCTTGAAATGTGTTTCTGTGAAGGACTGTTGTTGTGCATGAGTTTTTAAATGTGTTTCTCTGAAGCAGTGTTGTAGTGCAAGAGTTTTGAAATGTGTTTCTCTAAAGGACTGTTGTTGTACATGAGTTTTTAAATGTGTTTTTCTGAAGGACTGTTGTTGTACAAGAGTCTTGAAATGAGTTTTTCTGAAGGACTGTTGTTGTACAAGAATCTTGAAATGAGTTTTTCTGAAGGACTGTTGTTGTACAAGAGTCTTGAAATGAGTTTTTCTGAAGAACTGTTGTTGTACGTGAGTCTTGAAATGTGTTTCTGAGAAGGACTGTTGTTGTGCATGAGTTTTTAAATGTGTTTCTCTGAAGCAGTGTTGTTGTGCATGTGTTTTTAAATGTGTTTCTCTAAAGGTCTGTTGTTGTGCATGAGTTTTTAAATGTGTTTCTCTAAAAGACTGTTGTTGTACAAAAATCTTGAAATGAGTTTTTCTGAAGGATTGTTGTTGTACAAGAGTCTTGAAATGTGTTTCTGTGAAGGACTGTTGTTGTGCATGAGTTTTTAAATGTGTTTCTCTGAAGCAGTGTTGTTGTGCATGTGTTTTTAAATGTGTTTCTCTAAAGGTCTGTTGTTGTGCATGAGTTTTTAAATGTGTTTCTCTAAAAGACTGTTGTTGTACAAGAATCTTGAAATGAGTTTCTCTGAAGAACTGTTGTTGTACGAGAGTCTTGAAATGTGTTTCTGTGAAGGACTGTTGTTGTGCATGAGTTTTTAAATGTGTTTCTCTGAAGCAGTGTTGTTGTGCATGTGTTTTTAAATGTGTTTCTCTAAAGGTCTGTTGTTGTGCATGAGTTTTTAAATGTGTTTCTCTAAAAGACTGTTGTTGTACAAAAATCTTGAAATGAGTTTTTCTGAAGGATTGTTGTTGTACAAGAGTCTTGAAATGTGTTTCTGTGAAGGACTGTTGTTGTACAAGAGTCTTGAAATGAGTTTTTCTGAAGGACTGTTGTTGTACAAGAATCTTGAAATGAGTTTTTCTGAAGAACTGTTGTTGCACGAGAGTCTTGAAATGTGTTTCTGTGAAGGACTGTGATTGTACAAGAGTCTTGAAATGTGTTTCTGTGAAGGACTGTTGTTGTGCATGAGTTTTTAAATGTGTTTCTCTGAAGCCGTGTTGTTGTGCAAGAGTTTTTAAATGTGTTTCTCTAAAGGACTGTTGTTGTACAAGAGTCTTGAAATGAGTTCTTCTGAAGGACTGTTGTTGTACAAGAATCTTGAAATGAGTTTTTCTGAAGAACTGTTGTTGTACGAGAGTCTTGAAATGTGTTTCTGTGAAGGACTGTGATTGTGCATGAGTTTTTAAATCTGTTTCTCTGAAGCAGTGTTATAGTGCAAGAGTTTTGAAATGTGTTTCTCTAAAAGACTGTTGTTGTACAAAAATCTTGAAATGAGTTTTTCTGAAGGATTGTTGTTGCACAAGAGTCTTGAAATGTGTTTCTGTGAAGGACTGTTGTTGTGCATGAGTTTTTAAATGTGTTTCTCTGAAGCAGTGTTGTAGTGCAAGAGTTTTGAAATGTGTTTCTCTAAAGGACTGTTGTTGTACATGAGTTTTTAAATGTGTTTTTCTGAAGGACTGTTGTTGTACAAGAGTCTTGAAATGAGTTTTTCTGAAGGACTGTTGTTGTACAAGAATCTTGAAATGAGTTTTTCTGAAGGACTGTTGTTGTACAAGAGTCTTGAAATGAGTTTTTCTGAAGGACTGTTGTTGTACAAGAATCTTGAAATGAGTTTTTCTGAAGAACTGTTGTTGTACGAGAGTCTTGAAATGTGTTTCTGTGAAGGACTGTTGTTATGCATGAGTTTTTAAATGTGTTTCTCTGAAGCAGTGTTGTATTGCAAGAGTTTTGAAATGTGTTTCTGTAAATTACTGTTGTTGTAGATGAGTTTTGAAATGTGTTTCTCTGAAGGAGTGTTGTTGTACATGAGTTTCTAAATGTGTTTTTCTAAAGGACTGTTGTTGTACAAGAGTCTTGAAATGAGTTTTTCTGAAGGACTGTTGTTGTACAGGAGTCTAGAAATGTGTTTCTGTAAAGGACTGTGATTGTGCATGAGTTTTTAAATCTGTTTCACTGAAACAGTGTTGTAGTGCAAGAGTTTTGAAATGTGTTTCTCTAAAAGACTGTTGTTGTACAAGAGTCTTGAAATGAGTTTTTCTGAAGGACTGTTGTTGTACAAGAGTCTAGAAATGTGTTTCTGTGAAGGACTGTGATTGTGCATGACTTTTTAAATCTGTTTCTCTGAAGCAGTGTTGTAGTGCAAGAGTTTTGAAATGTGTTTCTCTAAAAGACTGTTGCTGTACAAGAATCTTGAAATGAGTTTTTCTGAAGGATTGTTGTTGTACAAGAGTCTTGAAATGTGTTTCTGTGAAGGACTGTTGTTGTGCACGAGTTTTTAAATGTGTTTCTCTGAAGCAGTGTTGTAGTGCAAGAGTTTTGAAATGTGTTTTTCTGAGTTACTGTTGTTGTATAAGTGTCTTCAAATGTGTTTCTCTAAAGGACTGTTGTTGTACAAGAATCTTGAAATTAGTTTTTCTGAATAATTGTGGTTGTACAAGAGTCTTGAAATGTGTTTATGTGAAGGACTGTTGTTGTGCATGAGTTTTTAAATGTGTTTCTCTGAAGCAGTGTTGTTGAACATGAGTTTTTAAATGTGTTTTTCTGAAGGACTGTTGTTGTACAAGAGTCTTGAAATGTGTTTCTCTAAATTACTGTTGTTGTACAAGAATCTTGAAATGAGTTTTTCTGAAGGACTGTTGTTGTACAAGAATCTTGAAATGAGTTTTTCTGAAGGACTGTTGTTGTACAAGAGTCTTGAAGTGAGTTTTTCTGAAGGACTGTTGTTGTACAAGTATCTTGAAATGAGTTTTTCTGAAGAACTGTTGTTGTACGAGAGTCTTGAAATGTGTTTCTGAGAAGGACTGTTGTTGTGCATGAGTTTTTAAATGTGTTTCTCTGAAGCAGTGTTGTATTGCAAGAGTTTTGAAATGTGTTTCTGTAAAGGACTGTTGTTGTAGATGAGTTTTGAAATGTGTTTCTCTGAAGGAGTGTTGTTGTACATGAGTTTCTAAATGTGTTTTTCTGAAGGACTGTTGTTGTACAAGAGTCTTGAAATGAGTTTTTCTGAAGGACTGTTGTTGTACAAGAGTCTTGAAATGTGTTTCTGTGAAGGACTGTTGTTGTGCATGAGTTTTTAAATGTGTTTCTCTGAAATAGTGTTGTTGTGCAAGAGTTTTTAAATGTGTTTCTCTAAAGGACTGTTGTGGTGCATGAGTTTTTAAATGTGTTTCTCTGAAGGAGTGTTATTGTACATGAGTTTTTAAATGTGTTTTTCTAAAGGACTATTGTTGTACAAGAGTCTTGAAATGAGTTTTTCTGAAGGACTGTTGTTGTACAAGAATCTTGAAATGAGTTTTTCTGAAGGACTGGTGTTGTACAAGAGTCTTGAAATGAGTTTTTCTGAAGGACTGTTGTTGTACAAGAATCTTGAAATGAGTTTTTGTGAAGAACTGTTGTTGTACGAGAGTCTTGAAATGTGTTTCTGTGAAGGACTGTTGTTGTGCATGAGTTTTTAAATGTGTTTCTCTGAAGCAGTGTTGTATTGCAAGAGTTTTGAAATGTGTTTCTGTAAAGGACTGTTGTTGTAGATGAGTTTTGAAATGTGTTTCTCTGAAGGAGTGTTGTAGTACATGAGTTTCTAAATGTGTTTTTCTGAAGGACTGTGTTTGTACAAGAGTCTTGAAATGAGTTTTTCTGATGGACTGTTGTTGTACAAGAGTCTTGAAATATGTTTCTGTGAAGGACTGTGATTGTGCATGAGTTTTTAAATGTGCTTCTCTAAAGGACTGTTGTTGTACAAGAATCTTGAAATGAGTATTTCTGAAGGACTGTTGTTGTACAAGTTTCTTGAAATGTGTTTCTCTGAAGGACTGTTGTTGTGCATGAGTTTTTAAATGTGTTTCTCTGAAGCAGTATTGTAGTGCAAGAGTTTTTAAATGTGTTTCTCTAAAGGAGTGTTGTTCTACATGTGTTTTTAAATGTGTTTTTCTGAAGTACTGTTGTTGCACAAGAATCTTGAAATGAGTTTTTCTGAAGGACTGTTGTTGTACAAGAATCTTGAAATGAGTTTTTCTGAAGGACTGCTTTTGTACAAGAGTCTTGAAATGTGTTTCTGTGAAGGACTGTGATTGTGCATGAGTTTTTAAATGTGTTTCTCTGAAGCAGTGTTGTAGTGCAAGAGCTTTGAAATGTGTTTCTCTAAAGGACTGTTGTTGTACAAGAATCTTGAAATGAGTTTTTCTGAAGGACTGTTGTTGTACAAGAATCTTGAAATGAGTTTTTCTGAAGGACTGTTGTTGTACAAGAGTCTTGAAATGAGTTTTTCTGAAGGACTGTTGTTGTACAAGAGTCTTGAAATGTGTTTCTTTGAAGGACTGTTGTTGTGCATGAGTTTTTAAATGTGTTTCTCTGAAATAGTGTTGTTGTGCAAGAGTTTTTAAATGTGTTTCTCTAAATTACTGTTGTTGTGCATGAGTTTTTAAATGTGTTTCTCTGAAGGAGTGTTATTGTACATGAGTTTTTAAATGTGTTTTTCTGAAGGACTGTTGTTGTACAAGAGTCTTGAAATGAGTTTTTCTGAAGGACTGTTGTTGTACAAGAATCTTGAAATGAGTTTTTCTGAAGGGCTGGTGTTGTACAAGAGTCTTGAAATGAGTTTTTCTGAAGGACTGTTGTTGTACAAGAATCTTGAAATGAGTTTTTGTGAAGAACTGTTGTTGTACGAGAGTCTTGAAATGTGTTTCTGTGAAGGACTGTTGTTGTGCATGAGTTTTTAAATGTGTTTCTCTGAAGCAGTGTTGTTGTACATGAGTTTCTAAATGTGTTTTTCTGAAGGACTGTTGTTGTACAAGAGTCTAAAAATGAGTTTTTCTGAAGGGCTGGTGTTGTACAAGAGTCTTGAAATGAGTTTTTCTGAAGGACTGTTGTTGTACAAGAATCTTGAAATGAGTTTTTGTGAAGAACTGTTGTTGTACGAGAGTCTTGAAATGTGTTTCTGTGAAGGACTGTGATTGTGCATGAGTTTTTAAATGTGTTTCTCTAAAGCAGTGTTGTAGTGCAAGAGTTTTGAAATGTGTTTCTCTAAAGGACGGTTGTTGCACAAGAATCTTGAAATGAGTTTTTCTGAAGGACTGTTGTTGTACAAGAGTCTTGAAATGTTTTTCTGTGAAGGACTGTTTTTGTGCATGAGTTTTTAAATGTGTTTCTCTGAAGCAGTGTTGTAGTGCAAGAGTTTTGAAATGAGTTTTTCTGAAGGACTGTTGTTGTACAAGAGTCTTGAAATGTGTTTCTGTGAAGGACTGTTATTGTGTATGAGTTTTTAAATGTGTTTTTCTGAAGCAGTGTTGTAGTGCAAGATTTTTTAAATGTGTTTCTCTAAAGGAGTGTTGTTCTACATGAGTTTTTAAATGTGTTTTTCTGAAGTACTGTTGTTGTACAAGAGTCTTGAAATGTGTTTCTGTGAAGGACTGTGATTGTGCATGAGTTTTTAAATGTGCTTCTCTGAAGCAGTGTTGTAGTGCAAGAGTTTTGAAATGTGTTTCTCTAAAGGACTGTTGTTGTACAAGAATCTTGAAATGAGTTTGTCTGAAGGATTGTTGTTGTACAAGAGTCTTAAAATGTGTTACTGTGAAGGACTGTTGTTGTGCATGAGTTTTTAAATGTGTTTCTCTGAAGCAGTGTTGTAGTGCAAGAGTTTTGAAATGTGTTTCTCTAAAGGACTGTTGTTGTACATGAGTTTTTAAATGTGTTTCTCTGAAGGAGTGTTGTTGTACATGAGTTTTTAAATGTGTTTTTCTGAAGGACTGTTGTTGTATAAGTGTCTTTAAATGTGTTTCTCTAAAGGACTGTTGTTGTACAAGAATCTTGAAATAAGTTTTTTTTGAAGGATTGTTGTTGTACAAGAGTCTTGAAATGTGTTTCTGTGAGATACTGTTGCTGTACATGGGTTTTTGAATGTGTTTTTCTGAAGGATTGTTGTTGTACAAGAGTCTGGAAATGTGTTTCTCTAATGGGCTGTTGTTGTACAAGAATCTTGAAATGAGTTTTTCTGAAGGATTGTTGTTGTACAAGAGTCTTGAAATGTGTTTCTCTGAAGCAGTGTTGTAGTGTAAGAGTTTTTAAATGTGTTTCTCTAAAGGAGTGTTGTTGTACATGAGTTTTTAATTGTGTTTCTCTGAAGGAGTGTTGTAGTTTTGAAATGTGTTTTTCTGAAGGACTGTTGTTGCACAAGAATCTTGAAATGAGTTTTTCTGAAGGACTGTTGTTGAACAAGAATCTTGAAATGAGTTTTTCTGAAGGACTGTTGTTGTACAAGAGTCTTGAAATGTGTTTCTGTGAAGGACTGTGATTGTGCATGAGTTTTTAAATGTGTTTCTCTAAAGGACTGTTGTTGTACATGAGTTTTTAAATGTGTTTTTCTGAAGGAGTGTTGTTCTACAATAGTCTTGAAATGTGTTTTTCTGAAAGACCGTTGTTGTACAAGAGTCTTGAAATGAGTTTTTCTGAAGAACTGTTGTTGTACGAGAGTCTTGAAATGTGTTTCTGTGAAGGACTGTTGTTGTGCATGAGTTTTTAAATATGTTTCTCTGAAGCAGTGTTGTTGTGCAAGAGTTTTTGAATGTGTTTCGCTAAAGGACTGTTGTTGTGCATGAGTTCTTAAATGTGTTTCTCTGAAGGAGTGTTGTTGTACATGAGTTTTTAAATGTGTTTTTCTGAAGGACTGTTGTTGTACAAGAGTCTTGAAAGGAGTTTTTCTGAAGGACTGTTGTTGTACAAGAATCTTGAAAAAAAATTTTCTGAAGGACTGTTGTTGTACAAGAGTCTTGAAATGAGTTTTTCTGAAGAACTGTTGTTGTACGAGAGTCTTGAAATGTGTTTCTGTGAAGGACTGTTGTTGTGCATGAGTTTTTAAATGTGTTTTTCTGAAGCAGTGTTGTAGTGCAAGATTTTTTAAATGTGTTTCTCTAAAGGAGTGTTGTTCTACATGAGTTTTTAAATGTGTTTTTCTGAAGTACTGTTGTTGTACAAGAGTCTTGAAATGTGTTTCTGTGAAGGACTGTGATTGTGCATGAGTTTTTAAATGTGCTTCTCTGAAGCAGTGTTGTAGTGCAAGAGTTTTGAAATGTGTTTCTCTAAAGGACTGTTGTTGTACAAGAATCTTGAAATGAGTTTGTCTGAAGGATTGTTGTTGTACAAGAGTCTTAAAATGTGTTACTGTGAAGGACTGTTGTTGTGCATGAGTTTTTAAATGTGTTTCTCTGAAGCAGTGTTGTAGTGCAAGAGTTTTGAAATGTGTTTCTCTAAAGGACTGTTGTTGTACATGAGTTTTTAAATGTGTTTCTCTGAAGGAGTGTTGTTGTACATGAGTTTTTAAATGTGTTTTTCTGAAGGACTGTTGTTGTATAAGTGTCTTTAAATGTGTTTCTCTAAAGGACTGTTGTCGTACAAGAATCTTGAAATAAGTTTTTCTGAAGGATTGTTGTTGTACAAGAGTCTTGAAATGTGTTTCTGTGAGATACTGTTGTTGTGCATGAGTTTTTAAATGTGTTTCTCTGAAGCAGTGTTGCTGTACATGGGTTTTTGAATGTGTTTTTCTGAAGGATTGTTGTTGTACAAGAGTCTGGAAATGTGTTTCTCTAATGGGCTGTTGTTGTACAAGAATCTTGAAATGAGTTTTTCTGAAGTATTGTTGTTGTACAAGAGTCTTGAAATGTGTTTCTCTGAAGCAGTGTTGTAGTGTAAGAGTTTTTAAATGTGTTTCTCTAAAGGAGTGTTGTTGTACATGAGTTTTTAAATGTGTTTCTCTGAAGGAGTGTTGTAGTTTTGAAATGTGTTTTTCTGAAGGACTGTTGTTGCACAAGAATCTTGAAATGAGTTTTTCTGAAGGACTGTTGTTGAACAAGAATCTTGAAATGAGTTTTTCTGAAGGACTGTTGTTGTACAAGAGTCTTGAAATGTGTTTCTGTGAAGGACTGTGATTGTGCATGAGTTTTTAAATGTGTTTCTCTAAAGGACTGTTGTTGTACATGAGTCTTGTTGTGCATGAGTTTTTAAATGTGTTTCTCTGAAGCAGTGTTGTTTGTACAAGAATCTTGAAATGAGTTTTTCTGAAGGACTGTTGTTGTACAAGAATCTTGAAATGAGTTTTTCTGCAGGATTGTTGTTGCACAAGAGTCTTGAAATGTGTTTCTGTGAAGGACTGTTGTTGTGCATGAGTTTTTAAATGTGTTTCTCTGAAGCAGTGTTGTAGTGCAAGAGTTTTTAAATGTGTTTCTCTAGAGGAGTGTTGTTGTGCATGAGTTTTTAAATGTGTTTCTCTGAAGGAGTGTTGTTGTACATGAGTTTTTAAATGTGTTTTTCTGAAGGACTGTTGTTGCACAAGAATCTTGAAATGAGTTTTTCTGAAGGACTGTTGTTGTACAAGAATGTTGAAATGAGTTTTTCTGAAGGACTGTTGTTGTACAAGAGTCTTGAAATGTGTTTCTGTGAAGGACTGTTATTGTGCATGAGTTTTTAAATGTGTTTCTCTAAATAACTGTTGTTGTACATGAGTTTTTAAATGTGTTTTTCTAAAGGAGTGTTGTTCTACAATAGTCTTGAAATGTGTTTTTCTGAAATACCGTTGTTGTACAAGAATCTTGAAATGAGTTTTTCTGAAGGACTGTTGTTGTACAAGAATTTTGAAATGAGTTTTTCTGAAGTATTGTTGTTGTACAAGAGTCTTGAAATGTGTTTCTCTGAAGCAGTGTTGTAGTGTAAGAGTTTTTAAATGTGTTTCTCTAAAGGAGTGTTGTTGTACATGAGTTTTTAAATGTGTTTCTCTGAAGGAGTGTTGTAGTTTTGAAATGTGTTTTTCTGAAGGACTGTTGTTGCACAAGAATCTTGAAATGAGTTTTTCTGAAGGACTGTTGTTGAACAAGAATCTTGAAATGAGTTTTTCTGAAGGACTGTTGTTGTACAAGAATCTTGAAATGAGTTTTTCTGCAGGATTGTTGTTGCACAAGAGTCTTGAAATGTGTTTCTGTGAAGGACTGTTGTTGTGCATGAGTTTTTAAATGTGTTTCTCTGAAGCAGTGTTGTTGTGCAAGAGTTTTTAAATGTGTTTCTCTAGAGGAGTGTTGTTGTGCATGAGTTTTTAAATGTGTTTCTCTGAAGGAGTGTTGTTGTACATGAGTTTTTAAATGTGTTTTTCTGAAGGACTGTTGTTGCACAAGAATCTTGAAATGAGTTTTTCTGAAGGACTGTTGTTGTACAAGAATCTTGAAATGAGTTTTTCTGAAGGACTGTTGTTGTACAAGGATCTTGAAATGTGTTGTTCTGAAGAACTGTTGTTGTACGAGAGTCTTGAAATGTGTTTCTGTGAAGGACTGTTGTCTTCTCTTAAGCAGTGTTGTTGTGCAAGAGTTTTTAAATGTGTTTCTCTAAAGGACTGTTGTTCTGCATGAGTTTTTAAATGTGTTTCTCTGAAGGAGTGTTGTTGTACAAGAGTCTTGAAATGTGTTTCTGTGAAGGACTGCTGTTGTGCATGAGTTTTCAAATGTGTTTCTCTGAAGCAGTGTTGTTGTGCAAGAGTTTTTAAATGTGTTTCTCTAAAGGACTGTTGTTGTGCATGAGTTTTTAAATGTGTTTCTCTGAAGGAGTGTTGTTGTACATGAGTTTTTAAATGTGTTTTTCTGAAGGACTGTTGTTGTACAAGAATCTTGAAATGAGTTTTTCTGAATTACTGTTGTTGTACAAGAATCTTGAAATGTGTTTTTCTGAAGAACTGTTGTTGTACGAGAGTCTTGAAATGTGTTTCTGTGAAGGACTGTTCTTGTGCATGAGTTTTTAAATGTGTTTCTCTTAAGCAGTGTTGTTGTGCAAGAGTTTTTAAATGTGTTTCTCTAAAGGACTGTTGTTCTGCATGAGTTTTTAAATGTGTTTCTCTGAAGCAGTGTTGTTGCGCAAGAGTTTTTAAATGTGTTTCTCTAAAGGACTGTTGTTGTACAAGAGTCTTGGAATGAGTTTTTCTGAAGGACTGTTGTTGTACAAGAATCTTGAAATGTGTTTTTCTGAATTACTGTTGTTCTGCATGAGTTTTTAAATGTGTTTCTCTGAAGGAGTGTTGTTGCGCAAGAGTTTTTAAATGTGTTTCTCTAAAGGACTGTTGTTGTACAAGAGTCTTGAAATTAGTTTTTCTGAAGGACTGTTGTTGTACAAGAATCTTGAAATGTGTTTTTCTGAAATACCGTTGTTGTACAAGAATCTTGAAATGAGTTTTTCTGAAGGACTGTTGTTGTACAAGAGTTTTGAAATGAGTTTTTCTGAAGTATTGTTGTTGTACAAGAGTCTTGAAATGTGTTTCTCTGAAGCAGTGTTGTAGTGTAAGAGTTTTTAAATGTGTTTCTCTAAAGGAGTGTTGTAGTTTTGAAATGTGTTTTTCTGAAGGACTGTTGTTGCACAAGAATCTTGAAATGAGTTTTTCTGAAGGACTGTTGTTGAACAAGAATCTTGAAATGAGTTTTTCTGAAGGACTGTTGTTGTACAAGAATCTTGAAATGAGTTTTTCTGCAGGATTGTTGTTGCACAAGAGTCTTGAAATGTGTTTCTGTGAAGGACTGTTGTTGTGCATGAGTTTTTAAATGTGTTTCTCTTAAGCAGTGTTGTTGCGCAAGAGTTTTTAAATGTGTTTCTCTAAAGGACTGTTGTTCTGCATGAGTTTTTAAATGTGTTTCTCTGAAGCAGTGTTGTTGCGCAAGAGTTTTTAAATGTGTTTCTCTAAAGGACTGTTGTTGTACAAGAGTCTTGAAATGAGTTTTTCTGAAGGACTGTTGTTGTACAAGAAACTTGAAATGTGTTTTTCTGAAGGACTGTTGTTGTACAAGAATCTTGAAATGTGTTTTTCTGAAGAACTGTTGTTGTACAAGAGTCTTGAAATGAGTTTTTCTGAAGGACTGTTGTTGTACAAGAATCTTGAAATGAGTTTTTCTGAAGGGCTGGTGTTGTACAAGAAACTTGAAATGTGTTTTTCTGAAGGACTGTTGTTGTACAAGAATCTTGAAATGCGTTTCTTTGAAGGACTGTTGTTGTGCATGAGTTTTTAAATGTGTTTCTCTGAAATAGTGTTGTTGTGCAAGAGTTTTTAAATGTGTTTCTCTAAATTACTGTTGTTGTGCATGAGTTTTTAAATGTGTTTCTCTGAAGGAGTGTTATTGTACATGAGTTTTTAAATGTGTTTTTCTGAAGGACTGTTGTTGTACAAGAGTCTTGAAATGAGTTTTTCTGAAGGACTGTTGTTGTACAAGAATCTTGAAATGAGTTTTTCTGAAGGGCTGGTGTTGTACAAGAGTCTTGAAATGAGTTTTTCTGAAGGACTGTTGTTGTACAAGAATCTTGAAATGAGTTTTTGTGAAGAACTGTTGTTGTACGAGAGTCTTGAAATGTGTTTCTGTGAAGGACTGTTGTTGTGCATGAGTTTTTAAATGTGTTTCTCTGAAGCAGTGTTGTTGTACATGAGTTTCTAAATGTGTTTTTCTGAAGGACTGTTGTTGTACAAGAGTCTAAAAATGAGTTTTTCTGAAGGGCTGGTGTTGTACAAGAGTCTTGAAATGAGTTTTTCTGAAGGACTGTTGTTGTACAAGAATCTTGAAATGAGTTTTTGTGAAGAACTGTTGTTGTACGAGAGTCTTGAAATGTGTTTCTGTGAAGGACTGTGATTGTGCATGAGTTTTTAAATGTGTTTCTCTAAAGCAGTGTTGTAGTGCAAGAGTTTTGAAATGTGTTTCTCTAAAGGACGGTTGTTGCACAAGAATCTTGAAATGAGTTTTTCTGAAGGATTGTTGTTGTACAAGAGTCTTGAAATGTGTTTCTGTGAAGGACTGTTTTTGTGCATGAGTTTTTAAATGTGTTTCTCTGAAGCAGTGTTGTAGTGCAAGAGTTTTGAAATGAGTTTTTCTGAAGGACTGTTGTTGTACAAGAGTCTTGAAATGTGTTTCTGTGAAGGACTGTTATTGTGTATGAGTTTTTAAATGTGTTTTTCTGAAGCAGTGTTGTAGTGCAAGATTTTTTAAATGTGTTTCTCTAAAGGAGTGTTGTTCTACATGAGTTTTTAAATGTGTTTTTCTGAAGTACTGTTGTTGTACAAGAGTCTTGAAATGTGTTTCTGTGAAGGACTGTGATTGTGCATGAGTTTTTAAATGTGCTTCTCTGAAGCAGTGTTGTAGTGCAAGAGTTTTGAAATGTGTTTCTCTAAAGGACTGTTGTTGTACAAGAATCTTGAAATGAGTTTGTCTGAAGGATTGTTGTTGTACAAGAGTCTTAAAATGTGTTACTGTGAAGGACTGTTGTTGTGCATGAGTTTTTAAATGTGTTTCTCTGAAGCAGTGTTGTAGTGCAAGAGTTTTGAAATGTGTTTCTCTAAAGGACTGTTGTTGTACATGAGTTTTTAAATGTGTTTCTCTGAAGGAGTGTTGTTGTACATGAGTTTTTAAATGTGTTTTTCTGAAGGACTGTTGTTGTATAAGTGTCTTTAAATGTGTTTCTCTAAAGGACTGTTGTTGTACAAGAATCTTGAAATAAGTTTTTCTGAAGGATTGTTGTTGTACAAGAGTCTTGAAATGTGTTTCTGTGAGATACTGTTGCTGTACATTTGTTTTTGAATGTGTTTTTCTGAAGGATTGTTGTTGTACAAGAGTCTGGAAATGTGTTTCTCTAATGGGCTGTTGTTGTACAAGAATCTTGAAATGAGTTTTTCTGAAGGATTGTTGTTGTACAAGAGTCTTGAAATGTGTTTCTCTGAAGCAGTGTTGTAGTGTAAGAGTTTTTAAATGTGTTTCTCTAAAGGAGTGTTGTTGTACATGAGTTTTTAATTGTGTTTCTCTGAAGGAGTGTTATAGT
Source organism: Xylota sylvarum (assembly GCA_905220385.1). Classification (NCBI taxonomy): domain Eukaryota; kingdom Metazoa; phylum Arthropoda; class Insecta; order Diptera; family Syrphidae; genus Xylota; species Xylota sylvarum. The sequence continues at coordinate 767,986 of CAJMZQ010000061.1, forward strand.
TTTGAAATGTGTTTTTCTGAAGGACTGTTGTTGCACAAGAATTTTGAAATGAGTTTTTCTGAAGGACTGTTGTTGAACAAGAATCTTGAAATGAGTTTTTCTGAAGGACTGTTGTTGTACAAGAGTCTTGAAATGTGTTTCTGTGAAGGACTGTGATTGTGCATGAGTTTTTAAATGTGTTTCTCTAAAGGACTGTTGTTGTACATGAGTTTTTAAATGTGTTTTTCTGAAGGAGTGTTGTTCTACAATAGTCTTGAAATGTGTTTTTCTGAAAGACCGTTGTTGTACAAGAGTCTTGAAATGTGTTTTTCTGAAGAACTGTTGTTGTACGAGAGTCTTGAAATGTGTTTCTGTGAAGGACTGTTGTTGTGCATGAGTTTTTAAATATGTTTCTCTGAAGCAGTGTTGTTGTGCAAGAGTTTTTGAATGTGTTTCGCTAAAGGACTGTTGTTGTGCATGAGTTCTTAAATGTGTTTCTCTGAAGGAGTGTTGTTGTACATGAGTTTTTAAATGTGTTTTTCTGAAGGACTGTTGTTGTACAAGAGTCTTGAAAGGAGTTTTTCTGAAGGACTGTTGTTGTACAAGAATCTTGAAAAAAATTTTTCTGAAGGACTGTTGTTGTACAAGAGTCTTGAAATGAGTTTTTCTGAAGAACTGTTGTTGTACGAGAGTCTTGAAATGTGTTTCTGTGAAGGACTGTTGTTGTGCATGAGTTTTTAAATGTGTTTTTCTGAAGCAGTGTTGTAGTGCAAGATTTTTTAAATGTGTTTCTCTAAAGGAGTGTTGTTCTACATGAGTTTTTAAATGTGTTTTTCTGAAGTACTGTTGTTGTACAAGAGTCTTGAAATGTGTTTCTGTGAAGGACTGTGATTGTGCATGAGTTTTTAAATGTGCTTCTCTGAAGCAGTGTTGTAGTGCAAGAGTTTTGAAATGTGTTTCTCTAAAGGACTGTTGTTGTACAAGAATCTTGAAATGAGTTTGTCTGAAGGATTGTTGTTGTACAAGAGTCTTAAAATGTGTTACTGTGAAGGACTGTTGTTGTGCATGAGTTTTTAAATGTGTTTCTCTGAAGCAGTGTTGTAGTGCAAGAGTTTTGAAATGTGTTTCTCTAAAGGACTGTTGTTGTACATGAGTTTTTAAATGTGTTTCTCTGAAGGAGGGTTGTTGTACATGAGTTTTTAAATGTGTTTTTCTGAATTACTGTTGTTGTATAAGTGTCTTTAAATGTGTTTCTCTAAAGGACTGTTGTCGTACAAGAATCTTGAAATAAGTTTTTCTGAAGGATTGTTGTTGTACAAGAGTCTTGAAATGTGTTTCTGTGTGATACTGTTGTTGTGCATGAGTTTTTAAATGTGTTTCTCTGAACCAGTGTTGCTGTACATGGGTTCTTGAATGTGTTTTTCTGAAGGATTGTTGTTGTACAAGAGTCTGGAAATGTGTTTCTCTAATGGGCTGTTGTTGTACAAGAATCTTGAAATGAGTTTTTCTGAAGTATTGTTGTTGTACAAGAGTCTTTAAATGTGTTTCTCTGAAGCAGTGTTGTAGTGTAAGAGTTTTTAAATGTGTTTCTCTAAAGGAGTGTTGTTGTACATGAGTTTTTAAATGTGTTTCTCTCAAGGAGTGTTGTAGTTTTGAAATGTGTTTTTCTGAAGGACTGTTGTTGCACAAGAATCTTGAAATGAGTTTTTCTGAAGGACTGTTGTTGAACAAGAATCTTGAAATGAGTTTTTCTGAAGGACTGTTGTTGTACAAGAGTCTTGAAATGTGTTTCTGTGAAGGACTGTGATTGTGCATGAGTTTTTAAATGTGTTTCTCTAAAGGACTGTTGTTGTACATGAGTCTTGTTGTGCATGAGTTTTTAAATGTGTTTCTCTGAAGCAGTGTTGTTTGTACAAGAATCTTGAAATGAGTTTTTCTGAAGGACTGTTGTTGTACAAGAATCTTGAAATGAGTTTTTCTGCAGGATTGTTGTTGCACAAGAGTCTTGAAATGTGTTTCTGTGAAGGACTGTTGTTGTGCATGAGTTTTTAAATGTGTTTCTCTGAAGCAGTGTTGTAGTGCAAGAGTTTTTAAATGTGTTTCTCTAAAGGAGTGTTGTTGTGCAAGAGTTTTTAAATGTGTTTCTCTGAAGGAGTGTTGTTGTACATGAGTTTTTAAATGTGTTTTTCTGAAGGACTGTTGTTGCACAAGAATCTTGAAATGAGTTTTTCTGAAGGACTGTTGTTGTACAAGAATGTTGAAATGAGTTTTTCTGAAGGACTGTTGTTGTACAAGAGTCTTGAAATGTGTTTCTGTGAAGGACTGTTATTGTGCATGAGTTTTTAAATGTGTTTCTCTAAATAACTGTTGTTGTACATGAGTTTTAAAAGGTGTTTTTCTAAAGGAGTGTTGTTCTACAATAGTCTTGAAATGTGTTTTTCTGAAATACCGTTGTTGTACAAGAATCTTGAAATGAGTTTTTCTGAAGGACTGTTGTTGTACAAGAATCTTGAAATGAGTTTTTCTGAAGGACTGTTGTTGTACAAGGATCTTGAAATGTGTTTTTCTGAAGAACTGTTGTTGTACGAGAGTCTTGAAATGTGTTTCTGTGAAGGACTGTTGTCTTCTCTTAAGCAGTGTTGTTGTGCAAGAGTTTTTAAATGTGTTTCTCTAAAGGACTGTTGTTCTGCATGAGTTTTTAAATGTGTTTCTCTGAAGGAGTGTTGTTGTACAAGAGTCTTGAAATGTGTTTCTGTGAAGGACTGCTGTTGTACATGAGTTTTCAAATGTGTTTCTCTGAAGCAGTGTTGTTGTGCAAGAGTTTTTAAATGTGTTTCTCTAAAGGACTGTTGTTGTGCATGAGGTTTTAAATGTGTTTCTCTGAAGGAGTGTTGTTGTACATGAGTTTTTAAATGTGTTTTTCTGAAGGACTGTTGTTGTACAAGAATCTTGAAATGAGTTTTTCTGAAGGACTGTTGTTGTACAAGAATCTTGAAATGTGTTTTTCTGAAGAACTGTTGTTGTACGAGAGTCTTGAAATGTGTTTCTGTGAAGGACTGTTCTTGTGCATGAGTTTTTAAATGTGTTTCTCTTAAGCAGTGTTGTTGTGCAAGAGTTTTTAAATGTGTTTCTCTAAAGGACTGTTGTTCTGCATGAGTTTTTAAATGTGTTTCTCTGAAGGAGTGTTGTTGTAAATGAGTTTTTAAATGTGTTTCTCTAAAGGACTGTTGTTGTACAAGAGTCTTGGAATGAGTTTTTCTGATGGACTGTTGTTGTACAAGAATCTTGAAATGTGTTTTTCTGAATTACTGTTGTTCTGCATGAGTTTTTAAATGTGTTTCTCTGAAGGAGTGTTGTTGCGCAAGAGTTTTTAAATGTGTTTCTCTAAAGGACTGTTGTTCTGCATGAGTTTTTAAATGTGTTTCTCTGAAGGAGTGTTGTTGTACAAGAGTCTTGAAATGTGTTTCTGTGAAGGACTGCTGTTGTGCATGAGTTTTCAAATGTGTTTCTCTGAAGCAGTGTTGTTGTGCAAGAGTTTTTAAATGTGTTTCTCTAAAGGACTGTTGTTGTGCATGAGTTTTTAAATGTGTTTCTCTGAAGGAGTGTTGTTGTACATGAGTTTTTAAATGTGTTTTTCTGAAGGACTGTTGTTGTACAAGAATCTTGAAATGAGTTTTTCTGAAGGACTGTTGTTGTACAAGAATCTTGAAATGTGTTTTTCTGAAGAACTGTTGTTGTACGAGAGTCTTGAAATGTGTTTCTGTGAAGGACTGTTCTTGTGCATGAGTTTTTAAATGTGTTTCTCTTAAGCAGTGTTGTTGTGCAAGAGTTTTTAAATGTGTTTCTCTAAAGGACTGTTGTTCTGCATGAGTTTTTAAATGTGTTTCTCTGAAGGAGTGTTGTTGTAAATGAGTTTTTAAATGTGTTTCTCTAAAGGACTGTTGTTGTACAAGAGTCTTGGAATGAGTTTTTCTGAAGGACTGTTGTTGTACAAGAATCTTGAAATGTGTTTTTCTGAATTACTGTTGTTCTGCATGAGTTTTTAAATGTGTTTCTCTTAAGCAGTGTTGTTGCGCAAGAGTTTTTAAATGTGTTTCTCTAAAGGACTGTTGTTCTGCATGAGTTTTTAAATGTGTTTCTCTGAAGCAGTGTTGTTGCGCAAGAGTTTTTAAATGTGTTTCTCTAAAGGACTGTTGTTGTACAAGAGTCTTGAAATGAGTTTTTCTGAAGGACTTTTGTTGTACAAGAAACTTGAAATGTGTTTTTCTGAAGGACTGTTGTTGTACAAGAATCTTGAAATGTGTTTTTCTGAAGAACTGTTGTTGTACGAGAGTCTTGAAATGTGTTTCTGTGAAGGACTGTTGTTGTGCGTGAGTTTTTAAATGTGTTTCTCTTAAGCAGTGTTGTTGTGCAAGAGTTTTTAAATGTGTTTCTCTAAAGGACTGTTGTTCTGCAAGAGTTTTTAAATGTGTTTCTCTAAAGGTCTGTTGTTGTGCATGAGTTTTTAAATGTGTTTCTCTGAAGGAGTGTTGTTGTACATGAGTTTTTAAATGTGCTTCTCTGAAGGAGTGTTGTTATACGTGAGTTTTTAAATGTGTTTCTCTTAAGCAGTGTTGTTGTGCAAGAGTTTTTAAATGTGTTTCTCTAAGGACTGTTTTTTCTGCATGAGTTTTTAAATGTGTTTCTCTGAAGCAGTGTTGTTGCGCAAGAGTTTTAAGTGTGTTTCTCTAAAGGACTGTTGGTGTACAAGAGTCTTGAAATGAGTTTTTCTGAAGGACTGTTGTTGTACAAGAATCTTGAAATGTGTTTTTCTGAAGGACTGTTGTTGTACAAGAATCTTGAAATGTGTTTTTCTGAAGAACTGTTGTTGTACGAGAGTCTTGAAATGTGTTTCTGTGAAGGACTGTTGTTGTGCATGAGTTTTTAAATGTGTTTCTCTTAAGCAGTGTTGTTGTGCAAGAGTTTTTAAATGTGTTTCTCTAAAGGACTGTTGTTCTGCAAGAGTTTTTAAATGTGTTTCTCTAAAGGTCTGTTGTTGTGCATGAGTTTTTAAATGTGTTTCTCTGAAGGAGTGTTGTTGTACATGAGTTTTTAAATGTGCTTCTCTGAAGGAGTGTTGTTATACGTGAGTTTTTAAATGTGTTTTTCTGAAGGACTGTGTTTGTACAAGAGTTTTTAAATGTGTTTCTGTGAAGGACTGTTGTTGTGCATGAGTTTTTAAATGTGTTTCTCTGAAGCAGTGTTGTTGTGCAAGAGTTTTTAAATGTGTTTCTCTAAAGGACTGTTGTTGTACAAGAGTCTTGAAATGAGTTTTTCTGAAGGACTGTTGGTGTACAAGAATCTTGAAATGAGTTTTTCTGAAGGACTCTTGTTGTACAAGAGTCTTGAAATGAGTTTTTCTGAAGGACTGTTGTTGTACAAGAATCTTGAAATGAGTTTCTCTGAAGAACTGTTGTTGTACGAGAGTCTTGAAATGTGTTTCTGTGAAGGACTGTTGTTGTGCATGAGTTTTTAAATGTGTTTCTCTGAAGCAGTGTTGTTGTACATGTGTTTTTAAATGTGTTTCTCTAAAGGTCTGTTGTTGTGCATGAGTTTTTAAATGTGTTTCTCTAAAAGACTGTTGTTGTACAAAAATCTTGAAATGAGTTTTTCTGAAGGATTGTTGTTGTACAAGAGTCTTGAAATGTGTTTCTGTGAAGGACTGTTGTTGTACAAGAGTCTTGAAATGAGTTTTTCTGAAGGACTGTTGTTGTACAAGAATCTTGAAATGAGTTTTTCTGAAGAACTGTTGTTGTACGAGAGTCTTGAAATGTGTTTCTGTGAAGGACTGTGATTGTACAAGAGTCTTGAATCGTGTTTCTGTGAAGGACTGTTGTTGTGCATGAGTTTTTAAATGTGTTTCTCTGAAGCAGTGTTGTTGTGCAAGAGTTTTTAAATGTGTTTCTCTAAAGGACTGTTGTTGTACAAGAGTCTTGAAATGAGTTCTTCTGAAGGACTGTTGTTGTACAAGAATCTTGAAATGAGTTTTTCTGAAGAACTGTTGTTGTACGAGAGTCTTGAAATGTGTTTCTGTGAAGGACTGTGATTGTGCATGAGTTTTTAAATCTGTTTCTCTGAAGCAGTGTTGTAGTGCAAGAGTTTTGAAATGTGTTTCTCTAAAAGACTGTTGTTGTACAAGAATCTTGAAATGAGTTTTTCTGAAGGATTGTTGTTGCACAAGAGTCTTGAAATGTGTTTCTGTGAAGGACTGTTGTTGTGCATGAGTTTTTAAATGTGTTTCTCTGAAGCAGTGTTGTAGTGCAAGAGTTTTGAAATGTGTTTCTCTAAAGGACTGTTGTTGTACATGAGTTTTTAAATGTGTTTTTCTGAAGGACTGTTGTTGTACAAGAGTCTTGAAATGAGTTTTTCTGAAAGACTGTTGTTGTACAAGAATCTTGAAATGAGTTTTTCTGAAGGACTGTTGTTGTACAAGAGTCTTGAAATGAGTTTTTCTGAAGGACTGTTGTTGTACAAGAATCTTGAAATGAGTTTTTCTGAAGAACTGTTGTTGTACGAGAGTCTTGAAATGTGTTTCTGTGAAGGACTGTTGTTGTGCATGAGTTTTTAAATGTGTTTCTCTGAAGCAGTGTTGTATTGCAAGAGTTTTGAAATGTGTTTCTGTAAAGGACTGTTGTTGTAGATGAGTTTTTGAAATGTGTTTCTCTGAAGGAGTGTTGTTGTACATGAGTTTCTAAATGTGTTTTTCTGAAGGACTGTTGTTGTACAAGAGTCTTGAAATGAGTTTTTCTGAAGGACTGTTGTTGTACAGGAGTCTAGAAATGTGTTTCTGTGAAGGACTGTGATTGTGCATGAGTTTTTAAATCTGTTTCACTGAAACAGTGTTGTAGTGCAAGAGTTTTGAAATGTGTTTCTCTAAAAGACTGTTGTTGTACAAGAGTCTTGAAATGAGTTTTTCTGAAGGACTGTTGTTGTACAAGAGTCTAGAAATGTGTTTCTGTGAAGGACTGTGATTGTGCATGACTTTTTAAATCTGTTTCTCTGAAGCAGTGTTGTAGTGCAAGAGTTTTGAAATGTGTTTCTCTAAAAGACTGTTGCTGTACAAGAATCTTGAAATGAGTTTTTCTGAAGGATTGTTGTTGTACAAGAGTCTTGAAATGTGTTTCTGTGAAGGACTGTTGTTGTGCACGAGTTTTTAAATGTGTTTCTCTGAAGCAGTGTTGTAGTGCAAGAGTTTTGAAATGTGTTTTTCTGAATTACTGTTGTTGTATAAGTGTCTTGAAATGTGTTTCTCTAAAGGACTGTTGTTGTACAAGAATCTTGAAATGAGTTTTTCTGAAGGATTGTTGTTGTACAAGAATCTTGAAATGAGTTTTTCTGAAGGACTGTTGTTGTACAAGAGTCTTGAAATGTGTTTCTCTAAATTACTGTTGTTGTACAAGAATCTTGAAATTAGTTTTTCTGAAGGACTGTTGTTGTACAAGAATCTTGAAATGTGTTTCTCTAAATTACTGTTGTTGTACAAGAATCTTGAAATTAGTTTTTCTGAAGGACTGTTGTTGTACAAGAATCTTGAAATGAGTTTTTCTGAAGGACTGTTGTTGTACAAGAGTCTTGAAGTGAGTTTTTCTGAAGCAGTGTTGTTGAACATGAGTTTTTAAATGTGTTTTTCTGAAGGACTGTTGTTGTACAAGAGTCTTGAAATGTGTTTCTCTAAATTACTGTTGTTGTACAAGAATCTTGAAATTAGTTTTTCTGAAGGACTGTTGTTGTACAAGAATCTTGAAATGAGTTTTTCTGAAGGACTGTTGTTGTACAAGAGTCCTGAAGTGAGTTTTTCTGAAGGACTGTTGTTGTACAAGAATCTTGAAATGAGTTTTTCTGAAGAACTGTTGTTGTACGAGAGTCTTGAAATGTGTTTCTGTGAAGGACTGTTGTTGTGCATGAGTTTTTAAATGTGTTTCTCTTTAAAGGACTGTTGTTGTAGATGAGTTTTGAAATGTGTTTCTCTGAAGGAGTGTTGTTGTACATGAGTTTCTAAATGTGTTTTTCTGAAGGACTGTTGTTGTACAAGAGTCTTGAAATGAGTTTTTCTGAAGGACTGTTGTTGTACAAGAGTCTTGAAATGTGTTTCTGTGAAGGACTGTTGTTGTGCATGAGTTTTTAAATGTGTTTCTCTGAAATAGTGTTGTTGTGCAAGAGTTTTTAAATGTGTTTCTCTAAAGGACTGTTGTGGTGCATGAGTTTTTAAATGTGTTTCTCTGAAGGAGTGTTATTGTACATGAGTTTTTAAATGTGTTTTTCTAAAGGACTATTGTTGTACAAGAGTCTTGAAATGAGTTTTTCTGAAGGACTGTTGTTGTACAAGAATCTTGATATGAGTTTTTCTGAAGGACTGGTGTTGTACAAGAGTCTTGAAATGAGTTTTTCTGAAGGACTGTTGTTGTACAAGAATCTTGAAATGAGTTTTTGTGAAGAACTGTTGTTGTACGAGAGTCTTGAAATGTGTTTCTGTGAAGGACTGTTGTTGTGCATGAGTTTTTAAATGTGTTTCTCTGAAGCAGTGTTGTACTGCAAGAGTTTTGAAATGTGTTTCTGTAAAGGACTGTTGTTGTAGATGAGTTTTGAAATGTGTTTCTCTGAAGGAGTGTTGTAGTACATGAGTTTCTAAATGTGTTTTTCTGAAGGACTGTGTTTGTACAAGAGTCTTGAAATGAGTTTTTCTGATGGACTGTTGTTGTACAAGAGTCTTGAAATATGTTTCTGTGAAGGACTGTGATTGTGCATGAGTTTTTAAATGTGCTTCTCTAAAGGACTGTTGTTGTACAAGAATCTTGAAATGAGTATTTCTGAAGGACTGTTGTTGTACAAGAATCTTGAAATGTGTTTCTCTGAAGGACTGTTGTTGTGCATGAGTTTTTAAATGTGTTTCTCTGAAGCAGTATTGTAGTGCAAGAGTTTTTAAATGTGTTTCTCTAAAGGAGTGTTGTTCTACATGTGTTCTTAAATGTGTTTTTCTGAAGTACTGTTGTTGCACAAGAATCTTGAAATGAGTTTTTCTGAAGGAGTGTTGTTGTACAAGAATCTTGAAATGAGTTTTTCTGAAGGACTGTTGTTGTACAAGAGTCTTGAAATGTGTTTCTGTGAAGGACTGTGATTGTGCATGAGTTTTTAAATGTGTTTCTCTGAAGCAGTGTTATAGTGCAAGAGCTTTGAAATGTGTTTCTGTAAAGGACTGTTGTTGTACAAGAATCTTGAAATGAGTTTTTCTGAAGGACTGTTGTTGTACAAGAATCTTGAAATGAGTTTTTCTGAAGGACTGTTGTTGTACAAGAGTCTTGAAATGAGTTTTTCTGAAGGACTGTTGTTGTACAAGAGTCTTGAAATGTGTTTCTTTGAAGGACTGTTGTTGTGCATGAGTTTTTAAATGTGTTTCTCTGAAATAGTGTTGTTGTGCAAGAGTTTTTAAATGTGTTTCTCTAAATTACTGTTGTTGTGCATGAGTTTTTAAATGTGTTTCTCTGAAGGAGTGTTATTGTACATGAGTTTTTAAATGTGTTTTTCTGAAGGACTGTTGTTGTACAAGAGTCTTGAAATGAGTTTTTCTGAAGGACTGTTGTTGTACAAGAATCTTGAAATGAGTTTTTCTGAAGGGCTGGTGTTGTACAAGAGTCTTGAAATGAGTTTTTCTGAATTACAGTTGTTGTACAAGAATCTTGAAATGAGTTTTTGTGAAGAACTGTTGTTGTACGAGAGTCTTGAAATGTGTTTCCGTGAAGGACTGTTGTTGTGCATGAGTTTTTAAATGTGTTTCTCTGAAGCAGTGTTGTTGTACATGAGTTTCTAAATGTGTTTTTCTGAAGGACTGTTATGGTACAAGAGTCTAAAAATGAGTTTTTCTGAAGGGCTGGTGTTGTACAAGAGTCTTGAAATGAGTTTTTCTGAAGGACTGTTGTTGTACAAGAATCTTGAAATGAGTTTTTGTGAAGAACTGTTGTTGTACGAGAGTCTTGAAATGTGTTTCTGTGAAGGACTGTGATTGTGCATGAGTTTTTAAATGTGTTTCTCTAAAGCAGTGTTGTAGTGCAAGAGTTTTGAAATGTGTTTCTCTAAACTACGGTTGTTGCACAAGAATCTTGAAATGAGTTTTTCTGAAGAATTGTTGTTGTACAAGAGTCTTGAAATGTGTTTCTGTGAAGGACTGTTTTTGTGCATGAGTTTTTAAATGTGTTTCTCTGAAGCAGTGTTGTAGTGCAAGAGTTTTGAAATGAGTTTTTCTGAAGGACTGTTGTTGTACAAGAGTCTTGAAATGTGTTTCTGTGAAAGACTGTTATTGTGTATGAGTTTTTAAATGTGTTTTTCTGAAGCAGTGTTGTAGTGCAAGATTTTTTAAATGTGTTTCTCTAAAGGAGTGTTGTTCTACATGAGTTTTTAAATGTGTTTTTCTGAAGTACTGTTGTTGTACAAGAGTCTTGAAATGTGTTTCTGTGAAGGACTGTGATTGTGCATGAGTTTTTAAATGTGCTTCTCTGAAGCAGTGTTGTAGTGCAAGAGTTTTGAAATGTGTTTCTCTAAAGGACTGTTGTTGTACAAGAATCTTGAAATGAGTTTGTCTGAAGGATTGTTGTTGTACAAGAGTCTTAAAATGTGTTACTGTGAAGGACTGTTGTTGTGCATGAGTTTTTAAATGTGTTTCTCTGAAGCAGTGTTGTAGTGCAAGAGTTTTGAAATGTGTTTCTCTAAAGGACTGTTGTTGTACATGAGTTTTTAAATGTGTTTCTCTGAAGGAGTGTTGTTGTACATGAGTTTTTAAATGTGTTTTTCTGAAGGACTGTTGTTGTATAAGTGTCTTTAAATGTGTTTCTCTAAAGGACTGTTGTTGTACAAGAATCTTGAAATAAGTTTTTGTGAAGGATTGTTGTTGTACAAGAGTCTTGAAATGTGTTTCTGTGAGATACTGTTGTTGTGCATGAGTTTTTAAATGTGTTTCTCTGAAGCAGTGTTGCTGTACATGGGTTTTTGAATGTGTTTTTCTGAAGGATTGTTGTTGTACAAGAGTCTGGAAATGTGTTTCTCTAATGGGCTGTTGTTGTACAAGAATCTTGAAATGAGTTTTTCTGAAGGATTGTTGTTGTACAAGAGTCTTGAAATGTGTTTCTCTGAAGCAGTGTTGTAGTGTAAGAGTTTTTAAATGTGTTTCTCTAAAGGAGTGTTGTTGTACATGAGTTTTTAAATGTGTTTCTCTGAAGGAGTGTTGTAGTTTTGAAATGTGTTTTTCTGAAGGACTGTTGTTGCACAAGAATCTTGAAATGAGTTTTTCTGAAGGACTGTTGTTGAACAAGAATCTTGAAATGAGTTTTTCTGAAGGACTGTTGTTGTACAAGAGTCTTGAAATGTGTTTCTGTGAAGGACTGTGATTGTGCATGAGTTTTTAAATGTGTTTCTCTAAAGGACTGTTGTTGTACATGAGTTTTTAAATGTGTTTTTCTGAAGGAGTGTTGTTCTACAATAGTCTTGAAATGTGTTTTTCTGAAAGACCGTTGTTGTACAAGAGTCTTGAAATGAGTTTTTCTGAAGAACTGTTGTTGTACGAGAGTCTTGAAATGTGTTTCTGTGAAGGACTGTTGTTGTGTATGAGTTTTTAAATATGTTTCTCTGAAGCAGTGTTGTTGTGCAAGAGTTTTTGAATGTGTTTCTCTAAAGGACTGTTGTTGTGCATGAGTTCTTAGATGTGTTTCTCTGAAGGAGTGTTGTTGTACATGAGTTTTTAAATGTGTTTTTCTGAAGGACTGTTGTTGTACAAGAGTCTTGAAAGGAGTTTTTCTGAAGGACTGTTGTTGTACAAGAATCTTGAAAAAAATTTTTCTGAAGGACTGTTGTTGTACAAGAGTCTTGAAATGAGTTTTTCTGACGAACTGTTGTTGTACGAGAGCCTTGAAATGTGTTTCTGTGAAGGACTGTTGTTGTGCATGAGTTTTTAAATGTGTTTTTCTGAAGCAGTGTTGTAGTGCAAGATTTTTTAAATGTGTTTCTCTAAAGGAGTGTTGTTCTACATGAGTTTTTAAATGTGTTTTTCTGAAGTACTGTTGTTGTACAAGAGTCTTGAAATGTGTTTCTGTGAAGGACTGTGATTGTGCATGAGTTTTTAAATGTGCTTCTCTGAAGCAGTGTTGTAGTGCAAGAGTTTTGAAATGTGTTTCTCTAAAGGACTGTTGTTGTACAAGAATCTTGAAATGAGTTTGTCTGAACTATTGTTGTTGTACAAGAGTCTTAAAATGTGTTACTGTGAATTACTGTTGTTGTGCATGAGTTTTTAAATGTGTTTCTCTGAAGCAGTGTTGTAGTGCAAGAGTTTTGAAATGTGTTTCTCTAAAGGACTGTTGTTGTACATGAGTTTTTAAATGTGTTTCTCTGAAGGAGTGTTGTTGTACATGAGTTTTTAAATGTGTTTTTCTGAAGGACTGTTGTTGTATAAGTGTCTTTAAATGTGTTTCTCTAAAGGACTGTTGTTGTACAAGAATCTTGAAATAAGTTTTTCTGAAGGATTGTTGTTGTACAAGAGTCTTGAAATGTGTTTCTGTGAGATACTGTTGTTGTGCATGAGTTTTTAAATGTGTTTCTCTGAAGCAGTGTTGCTGTACATGGGTTTTTGAATGTGTTTTTCTGAAGGATTGTTGTTGTACAAGAGTCTGGAAATGTGTTTCTCTAATGGGCTGTTGTTGTACAAGAATCTTGAAATGAGTTTTTCTGAAGTATTGTTGTTGTACAAGAGTCTTGAAATGTGTTTCTCTGAAGCAGTGTTGTAGTGTAAGAGTTTTTAAATGTGTTTCTCTAAAGGAGTGTTGTTGTACATGAGTTTTTAAATGTGTTTCTCTGAAGGAGTGTTGTAATTTTGAAATGTGTTTTTCTGAAGGACTGTTGTTGCACAAGAATCTTGAGTTTGAGTTTGTAAATGTGTTTCTCTAAAGGACTGTTGTTGTACATGAGTTTTTAAATGTGTTTTTCTGAAGGAGTGTTGTTCTACAATAGTCTTGAAATGTGTTTTTCTGAAAGACCGTTGTTGTACAAGAGTCTTGAAATGAGTTTTTCTGAAGAACTGTTGTTGTACGAGAGTCTTGAAATGTGTTTCTGTGAAGGACTGTTGTTGTGCATGAGTTTTTAAATATGTTTCTCTGAAGGAGTGTTGTTGTACATGAGTTTTTAAATGTGTTTTTCTGAAGGACTGTTGTTGTACAAGAGTCTTGAAAGGAGTTTTTCTGAAGGACTGTTGTTGTACAAGAATCTTGAAAAAAATTTTTCTGAAGGACTGTTGTTGTACAAGAGTCTTGAAATGAGTTTTTCTGAAGAACTGTTGTTGTACGAGAGTCTTGAAATGTGTTTCTGTGAAGGACTGTTGTTGTGCATGTGTTTTTAAATGTGTTTCTCTGAAGCAGTGTTGTTGAGCATGAGTTTTTAAATGTGTTTCTCTGAAGCAGTGTTGTTGTGCAAGAGTTTGTAAATGTGTTTTTCTGAAGGACTGTTGTTGTACAAGAGTCTTGAAATGAGTTTTTCTGAAGGACTGTTGTTGTACAAGAGTCTTGAAATGTGTTTCTGTGAAGGACTGTGATTGTGGATGAGTTTTTAAATGTGTTTCTCTAAAGGACTGTTGTTGTGCATGAGTTTTTAAATATGTTTCTATGAAGGAGTGTTGTTGTACATGAGTTTTTAAATGTGTTTTTCTGAAGGACTGTTGTTGTACAAGAGTCTTGAAATGAGTTTTTCTGAAGGACTGTTGTTGTACAAGAGTCTTGAAATGTGTTTCTGTGAAGGACTGTGATTGTGGATGAGTTTTTAAATGTGTTTCTCTAAAGGACTGTTGTTTTTAAATATGTTTCTCTGAAGGAGTGTTGTTGTACATGAGTTTTTAAATGTGTTTTTCTGAAGGACTGTTGTTGTACAAAAGTCTTGAAATGAGTTTTTCTGAAGGACTGTTGTTGTACAAGAGTCTTGAAATGTGTTTCTGTGAAGGACTGTGATTGTGCATGAGTTTTTAAATGTGTTTCTCTGAAGGAGTGTTGTTGTACAAGAGTCTTGAAATGTGTTTCTGTGAAGGACTGTTGTTGTGCATGAGTTTTTAAATATGTTTCTCTGAAGCAGTGTTGTTGTGCAAGAGTTTTTAAATGTGTTTCTCTAAAGGACTGTTGTTGTGCATGAGTTTTTAAATGTGTTTCTCTGAAGGAGTGTTATTGTACATGAGTTTTTAAATGTGTTTTTCTGAAGGACTGTTGTTGTACAAGTGTCTTGAAATGAGCTTTTCTGAAGGACTGTTGTTGTACAAGAGTCTTGAAATGTGTTTCTGTGAAGGACTGTGATTGTGCATGAGTTTTTAAATGTGTTTCTCTAAAGGACTGTTGTTGTGCATGAGTTTTGAAATGTGTTTCTCTAAAGGACTGTTGTTGTACAAGAATCTTGAAATGAGTTTTTCTGAAGGACTGTTGTTGTACAAGAATCTTGAAATGAGTTTTTCTGAAGGACTGTTGTTGTACAAGAGTCTTGAAATGAGTTTTTCTGAAGGACTGTTGTTGTACAAGAGTCTTGAAATGTGTTTCTTTGAAGGACTGTTGTTGTGCATGAGTTTTTAAATGTGTTTCTCTGAAATAGTGTTGTTGTGCAAGAGTTTTTAAATGTGTTTCTCTAAAGGACTGTTGTTGTGCATGAGTTTTTAAATGTGTTTCTCTGAAGGAGTGTTATTGTACATGAGTTTTTAAATGTGTTTTTCTGAAGGACTGTTGTTGTACAAGAGTCTTGAAATGAGTTTTTCTGAAGGACTGTTGTTGTACAAGAATCTTGAAATGAGTTTTTCTGAAGGGGTGGTGTTGTACAAGAGTCTTGAAATGAGTTTTTCTGAAGGACTGTTGTTGTACAAGAATCTTGAAATGAGTTTTTGTGAAGAACTGTTGTTGTACGAGAGTCTTGAAATGTGTTTCTGTGAAGGACTGTTGTTGTGCATGAGTTTTTAAATGTGTTTCTCTGAAGCAGTGTTGTATTGCAAGAGTTTTGAAATGTGTTTCTGTAAAGGGCTGTTGTTGTAGATGAGTTTTGAAATGTGTTTCTCTGAAGGAGTGTTGTTGTACATGAGTTTCTAAATGTGTTTTTCTGAAGGACTGTTGTTGTACAAGAGTCTTAAAATGAGTTTTTCTGAAGGGCTGGTGTTGTACAAGAGTCTTGAAATGAGTTTTTCTGAAGGACTGTTGTTGTACAAGAATCTTGAAATGAGTTTTTGTGAAGAACTGTTGTTGTACGAGAGTCTTGAAATGAGTTTTTCTGAAGAACTGTTGTTGTACGAGAGTCTTGAAATGTGTTTCTGTGAAGGACTGTTGTTGTGCATGAGTTTTTAAATGTGTTTCTCTGAAGCAGTGTTGTTGTGCAAGAGTTTTTAAATGTGTTTCTCTAAAGGACTGTTGTTGTGCATGAGTTTTTAAATGTGTTTCTCTGAAGGAGTGTTGTTGTACATGAGTTTTTAAATGTGTTTTTCTGAAGGACTGTTGTTGTACAAGAGTCTTGAAATGAGTTTTTCTGAAGGACTGTTGTTGTACAAGAGTCTTGAAATGTGTTTCTGTGAAGGACTGTGATTGTGCATGAGTTTTTAAATGTGTTTTTCTGAAGGACTGTTGTTGTACAAGAGTCTTGAAATGAGTTTTTCTGAAGGACTGTTGTTGTACAAGAATCTTGAAATGAGTTTTTGTGAAGAACTGTTGTTGTACGAGAGTCTTGAAATGTGTTTCTGTGAAGGACTGTGATTGTGCATGAGTTTTTAAATGTGTTTCTCTAAAGGACTGTTGTTGTGCATGAGTTTTTAAATGTGTTTCTCTGAAGGAGTGTTATTGTACATGAGTTTTTAAATGTGTTTTTCTGAAGGACTGTTGTTGTACAAGTGTCTTGAAATGAGCTTTTCTGAAGGACTGTTGTTGTACAAGAGTCTTGAAATGTGTTTCTGTGAAGGACTGTGATTGTGCATGAGTTTTTAAATGTGTTTCTCTAAAGGACTGTTGTTGTGCATGAGTTTTGAAATGTGTTTCTCTAAAGGACTGTTGTTGTACAAGAATCTTGAAATGAGTTTTTCTGAAGGACTGTTGTTGTACAAGAATCTTGAAATGAGTTTTTCTGAAGGACTGTTGTTGTACAAGAGTCTTGAAATGAGTTTTTCTGAAGGACTGTTGTTGTACAAGAGTCTTGAAATGTGTTTCTTTGAAGGACTGTTGTTGTGCATGAGTTTTTAAATGTGTTTCTCTGAAATAGTGTTATTGTGCAAGAGTTTTTAAATGTGTTTCTCTAAAGGACTGTTGTTGTGCATGAGTTTTTAAATGTGTTTCTCTGAAGGAGTGTTATTGTACATGAGTTTTTAAATGTGTTTTTCTGAAGGACTGTTGTTGTACAAGAGTCTTGAAATGAGTTTTTCTGAAGGACTGTTGTTGTACAAGAATCTTGAAATGAGTTTTTCTGAAGGGCTGGTGTTGTACAAGAGTCTTGAAATGAGTTTTTCTGAAGGACTGTTGTTGTACAAGAATCTTGAAATGAGTTTTTGTGAAGAACTGTTGTTGTACGAGAGTCTTGAAATGTGTTTCTGTGAAGGACTGTTGTTGTGCATGAGTTTTTAAATGTGTTTCTCTGAAGCAGTGTTGTATTGCAAGAGTTTTGAAATGTGTTTCTGTAAAGGGCTGTTGTTGTAGATGAGTTTTGAAATGTGTTTCTCTGAAGGAGTGTTGTTGTACATGAGTTTCTAAATGTGTTTTTCTGAAGGACTGTTGTGGTACAAGAGTCTTAAAATGAGTTTTTCTGAAGGGCTGGTGTTGTACAAGAGTCTTGAAATGAGTTTTTCTGAAGGACTGTTGTTGTACAAGAATCTTGAAATGAGTTTTTGTGGAGAACTGTTGTTGTACGAGAGTCTTGAAATGTGTTTCTGTGAAGGACTGTGATTGTGCATGAGTTTTTAAATGTGTTTCTCTAAAGCAGTGTTGTAGTGCAAGAGTTTTGAAATGTGTTTCTCTAAAGGACGGTTGTTGCACAAGAATCTTGAAATCAGTTTTTCTGAAGGATTGTTGTTGTACAAGAGTCTTGAAATGTGTTTCTGTGAAGGACTGTTTTTGTGCATGAGTTTTTAAATGTGTTTCTCTGAAGCAGTGTTGTAGTGCAAGAGTTTTGAAATGAGTTTTTCTGAAGGACTGTTGTTGTACAAGAGTCTTGAAATGTGTTTCTGTGAAGGACTGTTGTTGTACAAGAATCTTGAAATGAGTTTTTCTGAAGGATTGTTGTTGTACAAGAGTCTTGAAATGTGTTTCTCTGAAGCAGTGTTGTAGTGTAAGAGTTTTTAAATGTGTTTTTCTGAAGCAGTGTTGTAGTGCAAGATTTTTTAAATGTGTTTCTCTGAAGGAGTGTTGTTCTACATGAGTTTTTAAATGTGTTTTTCTGAAGTACTGTTGTTGCACAAGAATCTTGAAATGAGTTTTTCTGAAGGACTGTTGTTGTACAAGAATCTTGAAATGAGTTTTTCTGAAGGACTGTTGTTGTACAAGAGTCTTGAAATGTGTTTCTGTGAAGGACTGTGATTGTGCATGAGTTTTTAAATGTGTTTCTCTGAAGCAGTGTTGTAGTGCAAGAGTTTTGAAATGTGTTTCTCTAAAGGACTGTTGGTGTACAAGAATCTTGAAATGAGTTTTTCTGAAGAACTGTTGTTGTACGAGAGTCTTGAAATGTGTTTCTGTGAAGGACTGTTGTCGTGCATGAATTTTTAAATATGTTTCTCTGAAGCAGTGTTGTTGTACATGAGTTTTTAAATGTGTTTTTCTGAAGGACTGTTGTTGTACAAGAGTCTTGAAATGTGTTTTTCTAAAGGACTGTTGTTGTACAAGAATCTTGAAATGAGTTTTTCTAAAGGATTGTTGTTGTACAAGAGTCTTGAAATGTGTTTCTGTGAAGGACTGTTGTTGTGCATGAGTTTTTAAATGTGTTTCTCTGAAGCAGTGTTGTAGTGCAAGAGGTTTGAAATGTGTTTCTCTAAAGGACTGTTGTTGTACATGAGTTTTTAAATGTGTTTCTCTGAAGGAGTGTTGTTGTACATGAGTTTTTAAATGTGTTTTTCTGAAGGACTGTTGTTGTACAAGAATCTTGAAATGAGTTTTTCTGAAGGACTGTTGTTGTACAAGAGTCTTGAAATGTGTTTCTGTGAAGGACTGTGATTGTGCATGAGTTTTTAAATGTGTTTCTCTGAAGCAGTGTTGTAGTGCAAGAGTTTTGAAATGTGTTTCTCTAAAGGACTGTTGTTGTACAAGAATCTTGAAATGAGTTTTTCTGAAGGACTGTTGTTGTACAAGAATCTTGAAATGAGTTTTTCTGAAGGACTGTTGTTGTACAAGAGTCTTGAAATGTGTTTCTGTGAAGGACTGTGATTGTGCATGAGTTTTTAAATGTGCTTCTCTGAAGCAGTGTTGTAGTGCAAGAGTTTTGAAATGTGTTTCTCTAAAGGACTGTTGTTGTACATGAGTTTTTAAATGTGTTTCTCTGAAGGAGTGTTGTTGTACATGAGTTTTTAAATGTGTTTTTCTGAAGGACTGTTGTTGTATAAGTGTCTTTAAATGTGTTTCTCTAAAGGACTGTTGTTGTACAAGAATCTTGAAATAAGTTTTTCTGAAGGATTGTTGTTGTACAAGAGTCTTGAAATGTGTTTCTGTGAGATACTGTTGTTGTGCATGAGTTTTTAAATGTGTTTCTCTGAAGCAGTGTTGCTGTACATGAGTTTTTGAATGTGTTTTTCTGAAGGATTGTTGTTGTACAAGTGTCTGGAAATGTGTTTATCTAAAGGACTGTTGTTGTACAAGAATCTTGAAATGAGTTTTTCTGAAGGATTGTTGTTGTACAAGAGTCTTGAAATGTGTTTCTCTGAAGCAGTGTTGTAGTGTAAGGGTTTTTAAATGTGTTTCTCTAAAGGAGTGTTGTTGTACATGAGTTTTTAAATGTGTTTCTCTGAAGGAGTGTTGTAGTTTTGAAATGTGTTTTTTTGAAGGACTGTTGTTGCACAAGAATCTTGAAATGAGTTTTTCTGAAGGACTGTTGTTGAACAAGAATCTTGAAATGAGTTTTTCTGAAGGACTGTTGTTGTACAAGAGTCTTGAAATGTGTTTCTGTGAAGGACTGTTTTTGTGCATGAGTTTTTAAATGTGTTTCTCTGAAGCAGTGTTGTAGTGCAAGAGTTTTGAAATGAGTTTTTCTGAAGGACTGTTGTTGTACAAGAGTCTTGAAATGTGTTTCTGTGAAGGACTGTTATTGTGCATGAGTTTTTAAATGTGTTTCTCTGAAGCAGTGTTGTAGTGCAAGAGTTTTGAAATGTGTTTCTCTAAAGGACTGTTGGTGTACAAGAATCTTGAAATGAGTTTTTCTGAAGAACTGTTGTTGTACGAGAGTCTTGAAATGTGTTTCTGTGAAGGACTGTGATTGTGCATGAGTTTTTAAATGTGTTTCTCTGAAGCAGTGTTGTAGTGCAAGAGTTTTGAAATGTGTTTCTCTAAAGGACTGTTGGTGTACAAGAATCTTGAAATGAGTTTTTCTGAAGAACTGTTGTTGTACGAGAGTCTTGAAATGTGTTTCTGTGAAGGACTGTTGTTGTGCATGAGTTTTTAAATGTGTTTCTCTGAAGCAGTGTTGTAGTGCAAGAGGTTTTAAATGTGTTTCTCTAAAGGAGTGTTGTTCTACATGAGTTTTTAAATGTGTTTTTCTGAAGTACTGTTGTTGCACAAGAATCTTGAAATGAGTTTTTCTGAAGGACTGTTGTTGTACAAGAATCTTGAAATGAGTTTTTCTGAAGGACTGTTGTTGTACAAGAGTCTTGAAATGTGTTTCTGTGAAGGACTGTGATTGTGCATGAGTTTTTAAATGTGTTTCTCTGAAGCAGTGTTGTAGTTCAAGAGTTTTGAAATGTGTTTCTCTAAAGGACTGTTGGTGTACAAGAATCTTGAAATGAGTTTTTCTGAAGAACTGTTGTTGTACGAGAGTCTTGAAATGTGTTTCTGTGAAGGACTGTTGTCGTGCATGAATTTTTAAATATGTTTCTCTGAAGCAGTGTTGTTGTACATGAGTTTTTAAATGTGTTTTTCTGAAGGACTGTTGTTGTACAAGAGTCTTGAAATGTGTTTCTCTAAAGGACTGTTGTTGTACAAGAATCTTGAAATGAGTTTTTCTAAAGGATTGTTGTTGTACAAGAGTCTTGAAATGTGTTTCTGTGAAGGACTGTTGTTGTGCATGAGTTTTTAAATGTGTTTCTCTGAAGCAGTGTTGTAGTGCAAGAGGTTTTAAATGTGTTTCTCTAAAGGAGTGTTGTTCTACATGAGTTTTTAAATGTGTTTTTCTGAAGTACTGTTGTTGCACAAGAATCTTGAAATGAGTTTTTCTGAAGGACTGTTGTTGTACAAGAATCTTGAAATGAGTTTTTCTGAAGGACTGTTGTTGTACAAGAGTCTTGAAATGTGTTTCTGTGAAGGACTGTGATTGTGCATGAGTTTTTAAATGTGTTTCTCTGAAGCAGTGTTGTAGTGCAAGAGTTTTGAAATGTGTTTCTCTAAAGGACTGTTGTTGTACAAGAATCTTGAAATGAGTTTTTCTGAAGGACTGTTGTTGTACAAGAATCTTGAAATGAGTTTTTCTGAAGGACTGTTGTTGTACAAGAGTCTTGAAATGTGTTTCTGTGAAGGACTGTGATTGTGCATGAGTTTTTAAATGTGCTTCTCTGAAGCAGTGTTGTAGTGCAAGAGTTTTGAAATGTGTTTCTCTAAAGGACTGTTGTTGTACAAGAATCTTGAAATGAGTTTGTCTGAAGGATTGTTGTTGTACAAGAGTCTTAAAATGTGTTACTGTGAAGGACTGTTGTTGTGCATGAGTTTTTAAATGTGTTTCTCTGAAGGAGTGTTGTTGTACATGAGTTTTTAAATGTGTTTTTCTGCAGGACTGTTGTTGTATAAGTGTCTTTAAATGTGTTTCTCTAAAGGACTGTTGTTGTACATGAGTTTTTAAATGTGTTTCTCTGAAGGAGTGTTGTTGTACATGAGTTTTTAAATGTGTTTTTCTGCAGGACTGTTGTTGTATAAGTGTCTTTAAATGTGTTTCTCTAAAGGACTGTTGTTGTACAAGAATCTTGAAATAAGTTTTTCTGAAGGATTGTTGTTGTACAAGAGTCTTGAAATGTGTTTCTGTGAGTTACTGTTGTTGTGCATGAGTTTTTAAATGTGTTTCTCTGAAGCAGTGTTGCTGTACATGAGTTTTTGAATGTGTTTTTCTGAAGGATTGTTGTTGTACAAGAGTCTGGAAATGTGTTTCTCTAAAGGACTGTTGTTGTACAAGAATCTTGAAATGAGTTTTTCTGAAGGATTGTTGTTGTACAAGAGTCTTGAAATGTGTTTCTCTGAAGCAGTGTTGTAGTGTAAGAGTTTTTAAATGTGTTTCTCTAAAGGAGTGTTGTTGTACATGAGTTTTTAAATGTGTTTCTCTGAAGGAGTGTTGTAGTTTTGAAATGTGTTTTTCTGAAGAACTGTTGTTTCACAAGAATCTTGAAATGAGTTTTTCTGAAGGACTGTTGTTGAACAAGAATCTTGAAATGAGTTTTTCTGAAGGACTGTTGTTGTACAAGAGTCTTGAAATGTGTTTCTGTGAAGGACTGTGATTGTGCAAGAGTTTTTAAATGTGTTTCTCTAAAGGACTGTTGTTGTACATGAGTTTTTAAATGTGTTTTTCTGAAGGAGTGTTGTTCTACAATAGTCTTGAAATGTGTTTTTCTGGAAGACCGTTGTTGTACAAGAGTCTTGAAATGAGTTTTTCTGAAGAACTGTTGTTGTACGAGAGTCCTGAAATGTGTTTCTGTGAAGGACTGTTGTTGTGCATGAGTTTTTAAATATGTTTCTCTGAAGCAGTGTTGTTGTGCAAGAGTTTTTGAATGTGTTTCTCTAAAGGACTGTTGTTGTGCATGAGTTCTTAAATGTGTTTCTCTGAAGGAGTGTTGTTGTACATGAGTTTTTAAATGTGTTTTTCTGAAGGACTGTTGTTGTACAAGAGTTTTGAAATGAGTTTTTCTGAAGGACTGTTGTTGTACAAGAGTCTTGAAATATGTTTCTGTGAAGGACTGTGATTGTGCATGAGTTTTTAAATGTGTTTCTCTGAAGCAGTGTTGTTGTGCATGAGTTTTTAAATGTGTTTCTCTGAAGCAGTGTTGTTGTGCAAGAGTTTTTAAATGTGTTTCTCTAAAGGACTGTTGTTGTGCATGAGTTTTTAAATGTGTTTCTCTGAAGGAGTGTTGTTGTACATGAGTTTTTAAATGTGTTTTTCTGAAGGACTGTTGTTGTACAAGAGTCTTGAAATGAGTTTTTCTGAAGGACTGTTGTTGTACAAGAGTCTTGAAATGTGTTTCTGTGAAGGACTGTGATTGTGCATGAGTTTTTAAATGTGTTTCTCTAAAGGACTGTTGTTGTGCATGAGTTTTTAAATGTGTTTCTCTGAAGCAGTGTTGTAGTGCAAGAGTTTTGAAATGTGTTTCTCTAAAGGACTGTTGTTGTACATGAGTTTTTAAATGTGTTTCTCTGAAGGAGTGTTGTTGTACATGAGTTTTTAAATGTGTTTTTCTGAAGGACTGTTGTTGTACAAGAGTCTTGAAATGAGTTTTTCTGAAGGACTGTTGTTGTACAAGAGTCTTGAAATATGTTTCTGTGAAGGACTGTGATTGTGCATGAGTTTTTAAATGTGTTTCTCTGAAGCAGTGTTGTTGTGCATGAGTTTTTAAATGTGTTTCTCTGAAGCAGTGTTGTTGTGCAAGAGTTTTTAAATGTGTTTCTCTAAAGGACTGTTGTTATGCATGAGTTTTTAAATGTGTTTCTCTGAAGGAGTGTTGTTGTACATGAGTTTTTAAATGTGTTTTTCTGAAGGACTGTTGTTGTACAAGAGTCTTGAAATGAGTTTTTCTGAAGGACTGTTGTTGTACAAGAGTCTTGAAATGTGTTTCTGTGAAGGACTGTGATTGTGCATGAGTTTTTAAATGTGTTTCTCTGAAGCAGTGTTGTTGTGCAAGAGTTTTTGAATGTGTTTCTCTAAAGGACTGTTGTTGTGCATGAGTTCTTAAATGTGTTTCTCTGAAGGAGTGTTGTTGTACATGAGTTTTTAAATGTGTTTTTCTGAAGGACTGTTGTTGTACAAGAGTCTTGAAATGAGTTTTTCTGAAGGACTGTTGTTGTACAAGAGTCTTGAAATATGTTTCTGTGAAGGACTGTGATTGTGCATGAGTTTTTAAATGTGTTTCTCTGAAGCAGTGTTGTTGTGCATGAGTTTTTAAATGTGTTTCTCTGAAGCAGTGTTGTTGTGCAAGAGTTTTTAAATGTGTTTCTCTAAAGGACTGTTGTTGTGCATGAGTTTTTAAATGTGTTTCTCTGAAGGAGTGTTGTTGTACATGAGTTTTTAAATGTGTTTTTCTGAAGGACTGTTGTTGTACAATAGTCTTGAAATGAGTTTTTCTGAAGGACTGTTGTTGTACAAGAGTCTTGAAATGTGTTTCTGTGAAGGACTGTGATTGTGCATGAGTTTTTAAATGTGCTTCTCTGAAGCAGTGTTGTTGTGCATGAGTTTTTAAATGTGTTTCTCTGAAGCAGTGTTGTTGTGCAAGAGTTTTTAAATGTGTTTCTCTAAAGGACTGTTGTTGTGCATGAGTTTTTAAATGTGTTTCTCTGAAGGACTGTTGTTGTACAAGAGTCTTGAAATGTGTTTCTGTGAAGGACTGTGATTGTGCATGAGTTTTTAAATGTGTTTCTCTGAAGGAGTGTTGTTGTACATGAGTTTTTAAATGTGTTTTTCTGAAGGACTGTTGTTGTACATGAGTTTTTAAATGTGTTTTTCTGAAGGACTGTTGTTGTACAAGAGTCTTGAAATGAGTTTTTCTGAAGGACTGTTGTTGTACAAGAGTCTTGAAATGTGTTTCTCTGAAGGACTGTGATTGTGCATGAGTTTTTAAATGTGTTTCTCTGAAGGAGTGTTGTTGTACAAGAGTCTTGAAATGTGTTTCTGTGAAGGACTGTGATATTGCATGAGTTTTTAAATGTGTTTCTCTGAAGGAGTGTTGTTGTGCATGAGTTTTTAAATGTGTTTCTCTAAAGGACTGTTGTTGTGCATGAGTTTTTAAATATGTTTCTCTGAAGGAGTGTTGTTGTACATGAGTTTTTAAATGTGTTTTTCTGAAGGACTGTTGTTGTACAAGAGTCTTGAAATGAGCTTTTCTGAAGGACTGTTGTTGTACAAGAGTCTTGAAATGTGTTTCTGTGAAGGACTGTGATTGTGCATGAGTTTTTAAATGTGTTTCTCTAAAGGACTGTTGTTGTGCATGAGTTTTTAAATATGTTTCTCTGAAGCTGTGTTGTTGTACATGAGTTTTTGAATGTGTTTTTCTGAAGGATTGTTGTTGTACAAGAGTCTTGAAATGTGTTACTGTGAAGGACTGTTGTTGTGCATGAGTTTTTAAATGTGTTTCTCTGAAGCAGTGTTGTAGTGCAAGAGTTTTGAAATGTGTTTCTCTAAAGGACTGTTGTTGTACATGAGTTTTTAAATGTGTTTCTCTGAAGGAGTGTTGTTGTACATGAGTTTTTAAATGTGTTTTTCTGAAGGACTGTTGTTGTATAAGTGTCTTTAAATGTGTTTCTCTAAAGGACTGTTGTTGTACAAGAATCTTGAAATAAGTTTTTCTGAAGGATTGTTGTTGTACAAGAGTCTTGAAATGTGTTTCTGTGAGATACTGTTGTTGTGCATGAGTTTTTAAATGTGTTTCTCTGAAGCAGTGTTGCTGTACATGAGTTTTTGAATGTGTTTTTCTGAAGGATTGTTGTTGTACAAGAGTCTGGAAATGTGTTTCTCTAAAGGACTGTTGTTGTACAAGAATCTTGAAATGAGTTTTTCTGAAGGATTGTTGTTGTACAAGAGTCTTGAAATGTGTTTCTCTGAAGCAGTGTTGTAGTGTAAGAGTTTTTAAATGTGTTTCTCTAAAGGAGTGTTGTTGTACATGAGTTTTTAAATGTGTTTCTCTGAAGGAGTGTTGTAGTTTTGAAATGTGTTTTTCTGAAGGACTGTTGTTGCACAAGAATCTTGAAATGAGTTTTTCTGAATTACTGTTGTTGAACAAGAATCTTGAAATGAGTTTTTCTGAAGGACTGTTGTTGTACAAGAGTCTTGAAATGTGTTTCTGTGAAGGACTGTGATTGTGCATGAGTTTTTAAATGTGTTTCTCTAAAGGACTGTTGTTGTGCATGAGTTCTTAAATGTGTTTCTCTGAAGGAGTGTTGTTGTACATGAGTTTTTAAATGTGTTTTTCTGAAGGACTGTTGTTGTACAAGAGTCTTGAAAGGAGTTTTTCTGAAGGACTGTTGTTGTACAGGAATCTTGAAAACAATTTTTCTGAAGGACTGTTGTTGTACAAGAGTCTTGAAATGAGTTTTTCTGAAGAACTGTTGTTGTACGAGAGTCCTGAAATGTGTTTCTGTGAAGGACTGTTGTTGTGCATGAGTTTTTAAATATTTTTCTCTGAAGCAGTGTTGTTGTGCAAGAGTTTTTGAATGTGTTTCTCTAAAGGACTGTTGTTGTGCATGAGTTCTTAAATGTGTTTCTCTGAAGGAGTGTTGTTGTACATGAGTTTTTAAATGTGTTTTTCTGAAGGACTGTTGTTGTACAAGAGTCTTGAGAGGAGTTTTTCTGAAGGACTGTTGTTGTACAAGAATCTTGAAAACAATTTTTCTGAAGGACTGTTGTTGTACAAGAGTCTTGAAATGAGTTTTTCTGAAGAACTGTTGTTGTACGAGAGTCTTAAAATGTGTTTCTGTGAAGGACTGTTGTTGTGCATGAGTTTTTAAATGTGTTTCTCTGAAGCAGTGTTGTTGTACATGAGTTTTTAAATGTGTTTCTCTGAAGCAGTGTTGTTGTGCAAGAGTTTTTAAATGTGTTTCTCTAAAGGACTGTTGTTGTGCATGAGTTTTTAAATGTGTTTCTCTGAAGGAGTGTTGTTGTACATGAGTTTTTAAATGTGTTTTTCTGAAGGACTGTTGTTGTACAAGTGTCTTGAAATGAGTTTTTCTGAAGGACTGTTGTTGTACAAGAGTCTTGAAATGTGTTTCTGTGAAGGACTGTGATTGTGCATGAGTTTTTAAATGTGTTTCTCTAAAGGACTGTTGTTGTGCATGAGTTTTTAAATATGTTTCTCTGAAGCAGTGTTGTTGTACATGAGTTTTTAAATGTGTTTTTCTGAAGGACTGTTGTTGTACAAGAGTCTTGAAATGAGTTTTTCTGAAGGACTGTTGTTGTACAAGAGTCTTGAAATGTGTTTCTGTGAAGGACTGTGATTGTGCATGAGTTTTTAAATGTGTTTCTCTGAAGGAGTGTTGTTGTACAAGAGTCTTGAAATGTGTTTCTGTGAAGGACTGTGATTGTGCATGAGTTTTTAAATGTGTTTCTCTAAAGGACTGTTGTTGTGCATGAGTTTTTAAATATGTTTCTCTGAAGGAGTGTTGTTGTACATGAGTTTTTAAATGTGTTTTTCTGAAGGACTGTTGTTGTACATGAGTTTTTAAATGTGTTTTTCTGAAGGACTGTTGTTGTACAAGAGTCTTGAAATGAGTTTTTCTGAAGGACTGTTGTTGTACAAGAGTCTTGAAATGTGTTTCTCTGAAGGACTGTGATTGTGCATGAGTTTTTAAATGTGTTTCTCTGAAGGAGTGTTGTTGTACAAGAGTCTTGAAATGTGTTTCTGTGAAGGACTGTGATATTGCATGAGTTTTTAAATGTGTTTCTCGGAAGGAGTGTTGTTGTGCATGAGTTTTTAAATGTGTTTCTCTAAAGGACTGTTGTTGTGCATGAGTTTTTAAATATGTTTCTCTGAAGGAGTGTTGTTGTACATGAGTTTTTAAATGTGTTTTTCTGAAGGACTGTTGTTGTACAAGAGTCTTGAAATGAGCTTTTCTGAAGGACTGTTGTTGTACAAGAGTCTTGAAATGTGTTTCTGTGAAGGACTGTGATTGTGCATGAGTTTTTAAATGTGTTTCTCTAAAGGACTGTTGTTGTGCATGAGTTTTTAAATATGTTTCTCTGAAGCAGTGTTGTTGTACATGAGTTTTTGAATGTGTTTTTCTGAAGGATTGTTGTTGTACAAGAGTCTTGAAATGTGTTACTGTGAAGGACTGTTGTTGTGCATGAGTTTTTAAATGTGTTTCTCTGAAGCAGTGTTGTAGTGCAAGAGTTTTGAAATGTGTTACTCTAAAGGACTGTTGTTGTACATGAGTTTTTAAATGTGTTTCTCTGAAGGAGTGTTGTTGTACATGAGTTTTTAAATGTGTTTTTCTGAAGGACTGTTGTTGTATAAGTGTCTTTAAATGTGTTTCTCTAAAGGACTGTTGTTGTACAAGAATCTTGAAATAAGTTTTTCTGAAGGATTGTTGTTGTACAAGAGTCTTGAAATGTGTTTCTGTGAGATACTGTTGTTGTGCATGAGTTTTTAAATGTGTTTCTCTGAAGCAGTGTTGCTGTACATGAGTTTTTGAATGTGTTTTTCTGAAGGATTGTTGTTGTACAAGAGTCTGGAAATGTGTTTCTCTAAAGGACTGTTGTTGTACAAGAATCTTGAAATGAGTTTTTCTGAAGGATTGTTGTTGTACAAGAGTCTTGAAATGTGTTTCTCTGAAGCAGTGTTGTAGTGTAAGAGTTTTTAAATGTGTTTCTCTAAAGGAGTGTTGTTGTACATGAGTTTTTAAATGTGTTTCTCTGAAGGAGTGTTGTAGTTTTGAAATGTGTTTTTCTGAAGGACTGTTGTTGCACAAGAATCTTGAAATGAGTTTTTCTGAATTACTGTTGTTGAACAAGAATCTTGAAATGAGTTTTTCTGAAGGACTGTTGTTGTACAAGAGTCTTGAAATGTGTTTCTGTGAAGGACTGTGATTGTGCATGAGTTTTTAAATGTGTTTCTCTAAAGGACTGTTGTTGTGCATGAGTTCTTAAATGTGTTTCTCTGAAGGAGTGTTGTTGTACATGAGTTTTTAAATGTGTTTTTCTGAAGGACTGTTGTTGTACAAGAGTCTTGAAAGGAGTTTTTCTGAAGGACTGTTGTTGTACAGGAATCTTGAAAACAATTTTTCTGAAGGACTGTTGTTGTACAAGAGTCTTGAAATGAGTTTTTCTGAAGAACTGTTGTTGTACGAGAGTCCTGAAATGTGTTTCTGTGAAGGACTGTTGTTGTGCATGAGTTTTTAAATATTTTTCTCTGAAGCAGTGTTGTTGTGCAAGAGTTTTTGAATGTGTTTCTCTAAAGGACTGTTGTTGTGCATGAGTTCTTAAATGTGTTTCTCTGAAGGAGTGTTGTTGTACATGAGTTTTTAAATGTGTTTTTCTGAAGGACTGTTGTTGTACAAGAGTCTTGAAATGTGTTTCTGTGAAGGACTGTGATTGTGCATGAGTTTTTAAATGTGTTTCTCTGAAGGAGTGTTGTTGTGCATGAGTTTTTAAATGTGTTTCTCTGAAGCAGTGTTGTTGTGCATGAGTTTTTAAATGTGTTTCTCTGAAGCAGTGTTGTTGTGCAAGAGTTTTTAAATGTGTTTCTCTAAAGGACTGTTGTTGTGCATGAGTTTTTAAATGTGTTTCTCTGAAGGAGTGTTGTTGTACATGAGTTTTTAAATGTGTTTTTCTGAAGGACTGTTGTTGTACAAGTGTCTTGAAATGAGTTTTTCTGAAGGACTGTTGTTGTACAAGAGTCTTGAAATGTGTTTCTGTGAAGGACTGTGATTGTGCATGAGTTTTTAAATGTGTTTCTCTAAAGGACTGTTGTTGTGCATGAGTTTTTAAATATGTTTCTCTGAAGCAGTGTTGTTGTACATGAGTTTTTAAATGTGTTTTTCTGAAGGACTGTTGTTGTACAAGAATCTTGAAAACAATTTTTCTGAAGGACTGTTGTTGTACAAGAGTCTTGAAATGAGTTTTTCTGAAGAACTGTTGTTGTACGAGAGTCTTAAAATGTGTTTCTGTGAAGGACTGTTGTTGTGCATGAGTTTTTAAATGTGTTTCTCTGAAGCAGTGTTGTTGTGCATGAGTTTTTAAATGTGTTTCTCTGAAGCAGTGTTGTTGTGCAAGAGTTTTTAAATGTGTTTCTCTAAAGGACTGTTGTTGTGCATGAGTTTTTAAATGTGTTTCTCTGAAGGAGTGTTGTTGTACATGAGTTTTTAAATGTGTTTTTCTGAAGGACTGTTGTTGTACAAGTGTCTTGAAATGAGTTTTTCTGAAGGACTGTTGTTGTACAAGAGTCTTGAAATGTGTTTCTGTGAAGGACTGTGATTGTGCATGAGTTTTTAAATGTGTTTCTCTAAAGGACTGTTGTTGTGCATGAGTTTTTAAATATGTTTCTCTGAAGCAGTGTTGTTGTACATGAGTTTTTAAATGTGTTTTTCTGAAGGACTGTTGTTGTACAAGAGTCTTGAAATGAGTTTTTCTGAAGGACTGTTGTTGTACAAGAGTCTTGAAATGTGTTTCTGTGAAGGACTGTGATTGTGCATGAGTTTTTAAATGTGTTTCTCTGAAGGAGTGTTGTTGTACAAGAGTCTTGAAATGTGTTTCTGTGAAGGACTGTGATTGTGCATGAGTTTTTAAATGTGTTTCTCTGAAGGAGTGTTGTTGTGCATGAGTTTTTAAATGTGTTTCTCTAAAGGACTGTTGTTGTGCATGAGTTTTTAAATATGTTTCTCTGAAGGAGTGTTGTTGTACATGAGTTTTTAAATGTGTTTTTCTGAAGGACTGTTGTTGTACAAGAGTCTTGAAATGAGCTTTTCTGAAGGACTGTTGTTGTACAAGAGTCTTGAAATGTGTTTCTGTGAAGGACTGTGATTTTGCATAAGTTTTTAAATGTGTTTCTCTAAAGGACTGTTGTTGTGCATGAGTTTTTAAATATGTTTCTCTGAAGCAGTGTTGTTGTACATGAGTTTTTAAATGTATTTTTCTGAAGGACTGATGTTGTACAAGAGTCTTGAAATGAGTTTTTCTGAAGGACTGTTGTTGTACAAGAGTCTTGAAATGAGTTTTTCTGAAGGATTGTTGTTGTACAAGAGTCTTGAAATGTGTTTCTCTGAAGCAGTGTTGTAGTGTAAGAGTTTTTAAATGTGTTTCTCTAAAGGAGTGTTGTTGTACATGAGTTTTTAAATATGTTTCTCTGAAGCAGTGTTGTTGTGCAAGAGTTTTTAAATGTGTTTCTCTGAAGGATTGTTGTTGTACATGAGTTTTTAAATGTATTTTTCTGAAGGACTGTTGTTGTACAAGAGTCTTGAAATGAGTTTTTCTGAAGGACTTTTGTTGTACAAGAGTCTTGAAATGTGTTTCTGTGAAGGACTGTGATTGTGCATGAGTTTTTAAATGTGTTTCTCTAAAGGACTGTTGTTGTGCATGAGTTTTTAAATATGTTTCTCTGAAGCAGTGTTGTTGTACATGAGTTTTTAAATGTGTTTTTCTGAAGGACTGTTGTTGTACAAGAGTCTTGAAATGAGTTTTTCTGAAGGACTGTTGTTGTACAAGAATCTTGAAAAGAGTTTTTCTGAAGGACTGTTGTTGTACAAGAGTCTTGAAATGAGTTTTTCTGAAGAACTGTTGTTGTACGAGAGTCTTGAAATGTGTTTCTGTGAAGGACTGTTGTTGTGCATGAGTTTTTAAATGTGTTTCTCTAAAGGACTGTTGTTGTGCATGAGTTTTTAAATATGTTTCTCTGAAGCAGTGTTGTTGTACATGAGTTTTTAAATGTGTTTTTCTGAAGGACTGTTGTTGTACAAGAGTCCTGAAATGAGTTTTTCTGAAGGACTTTTGTTGTACAAGAGTCTTGAAATGTGTTTCTGTGAAGGACTGTGATTGTGCATGAGCTTTTAAATGTGTTTCTCTAAAGGACTGTTGTTGTGCATGAGTTTTTAAATATGTTTCTCTGAAGCAGTGTTGTTGTACATGAGTTTTTAAATGTGTTTTTCTGAAGGACTGTTGTTGTACAAGAGTCTTGAAATGAGTTTTTCTGAAGAACTGTTGTTGTACGAGAGTCTTGAAATGTGTTTCTGTGAAGGACTGTTGTTGTGCATGAGTTTTTAAATGTGTTTCTCTGAAGCAGTGTTGTTGTGCACGAGTTTTTAAATGTGTTTCTCTGAAGCAGTGTTGTTGTGCAAGAGTTTTAAAATGTGTTTCTCTAAAGGACTGTTGTAGTGCAAGAGTTTTGAAATGTGTTTCTCTAAAGGACTGTTGGTGTACAAGAATCTTGAAATGAGTTTTTCTGAAGAACTGTTGTTGTACGAGAGTCTTGAAATGTGTTTCTGTGAAGGACTGTTGTCGTGCATGAATTTTTAAATATGTTTCTCTGAAGCAGTGTTGTTGTACATGAGTTTTTAAATGTGTTTTTCTGAAGGACTGTTGTTGTACAAGAGTCTTGAAATGTGTTTCTCTAAAGGACTGTTGTTGTACACGAATCTTGAAATGAGTTTTTCTGAAGGATTGTTGTTGTACAAGAGTCTTGAAATGTGTTTCTGTGAAGGACTGTTGTTGTGCATGAGTTTTTAAATGTGTTTCTCTGAAGCAGTGTTGTAGTGCAAGAGGTTTTAAATGTGTTTCTCTAAAGGAGTGTTGTTCTACATGAGTTTTTAAATGTGTTTTTCTGAAGAACTGTTGTTGCACAAGAATCTTGAAATGAGTTTTTCTGAAGGACTGTTGTTGTACAAGAATCTTGAAATGAGTTTTTCTGAAGGACTGTTGTTGTACAAGAGTCTTGAAATGTGTTTCTGTGAAGGACTGTGATTGTGCATGAGTTTTTAAATGTGTTTCTCTGAAGCAGTGTTGTAGTGCAAGAGTTTTGAAATGTGTTTCTCTAAAGGACTGTTGTTGTACAAGAATCTTGAAATGAGTTTTTCTGAAGGACTGTTGTTGTACAAGAATCTTGAAATGAGTTTTTCTGAAGGACTGTTGTTGTACAAGAGTCTTGAAATGTGTTTCTGTGAAGGACTGTGATTGTGCATGAGTTTTTAAATGTGCTTCTCTGAAGCAGTGTTGTAGTGCAAGAGTTTTGAAATGTGTTTCTCTAAAGGACTGTTGTTGTACAAGAATCTTGAAATGAGTTTGTCTGAAGGATTGTTGTTCTACAAGAGTCTTAAAATGTGTTACTGTGAAGGACTGTTGTTGTGCATGAGTTTTTAAATGTGTTTCTCTGAAGCAGTGTTGTAGTGCAAGAGTTTTGAAATGTGTTTCTCTAAAGGACTGTTGTTGTACATGAGTTTTTAAATGTGTCTCTGAAGGAGAGTTGTTGTATATGAGTTTTTAAATGTGTTTTTCTGAAGGACTGTTGTTGTATAAGTATCGTTAAATGTGTTTCTCTAAAGGACTGTTGTTGTACAAGAATCTTGAAATAAGTTTTTCTGAAGGATTGTTGTTGTACAAGAGTCTTGAAATGTGTTTCTGTGAGATACTGTTGTTGTGCATGAGTTTTTAAATGTGTTTCTCTGAAGCAGTGTTGCTGTACATGAGTTTTTGAATGTGTTTTTCTGAAGGATTGTTGTTGTACAAGAGTCTGGAAATGTGTTTCTCTAAAGGACTGTTGTTGTACAAGAATCTTGAAATGAGTTTTTCTGAAGGATTGTTGTTGTACAAGAGTCTTGAAATGTGTTTCTCTGAAGCAGTGTTGTAGTGTAAGAGTTTTTAAATGTGTTTCTCTAAAGGAGTGTTGTTGTACATGAGTTTTTAAATGTGTTTCTCTGAAGGAGTGTTGTAGTTTTGAAATGTGTTTTTCTAAAGGACTGTTGTTGCACAAGAATCTTGAAATGAGTTTTTCTGAAGGACTGTTGTTGAACAAGAATCTTGAAATGAGTTTTTCTGAAGGACTGTTGTTGTACAAGAGTCTTGAAATGTGTTTCTGTTAAGGACTGTGATTGTGCATGAGTTTTTAAATGTGTTTCTCTAAAGGACTGTTGTTGTACACGAGTTTTTAAATGTGTTTTTCTGAAGGAGTGTTGTTCTACAATAGTCTTGAAATGCGTTTTTCTGAAAGACCGTTGTTGTACAAGAGTCTTGACATGAGTTTTTCTGAAGAACTGTTGTTGTACGAGAGTCTTGAAATGTGTTTCTGTGAAGGACTGTTGTTGTGCATGAGTTTTTAAATATGTTTCTCTGAAGCAGTGTTGTTGTGCAAGAGTTTTTGAATGTGTTTCTCTAAAGGACTGTTGTTGTGCTTGAGTTCTTAAATGTGTTTCTCTGAAGGAGTGTTGTTGTACATGAGTTTTTAAATGTGTTTTTCTGAAGGACTGTTGTTGTACAAGAGTCTTGAAAGGAGTTTTTCTGAAGGACTGTTGTTGTACAAGAATCTTGAAAAAAATTTTTCTGAAGGACTGTTGTTGTACAAGAGTCTTGAAATGAGTTTTTCTGAAGAACTGTTGTTGTACGAGAGTCTTGAAATGTGTTTCTGTGAAGGACTGTTGTTGTGCATGAGTTTTTAAATGTGTTGCTCTGAAGCAGTGTTGTTGTGCATGAGTTTTTAAATGTGTTTTTTTGAAGCAGTGTTGTTGTGCAAGAGTTTTTAAATTTATTTCTCTAAAGGACTGTTGTTGTGCATGAGTTTTTAAATGTGTTTCTCTGAAGGAGTGTTGTTGTACATGAGTTTTTAAATGTGTTTTTCTGAAGGACTGTTGTTGTACAAGAGTCTTGAAATGAGTTTTTCTGAAGGACTGTTGTTGTACAAGAGTCTTGAAATGTGTTTCTGTGAAGGACTGTGATTGTGCATGAGTTTTTAAATGTGTTTCTCTAAAGGACTGTTGTTGTGCATGAGTTTTTAAATATGTTTCTCTGAAGCAGTGTTGTTGTACATGAGTTTTTAAATGTGTTTTTCTGAAGGACTGTTGTTGTACAAGAGTCTTGAAATGAGTTTTTCTGAAGGACTGTTGTTGTACAAGAATCTTGAAAAGAGTTTTTCTGAAGGACTGTTGTTGTACAAGAGTCTTGAAATAAGTTTTTCTGAAGAACTGTTGTTGTACGAGAGTCTTGAAATGTGTTTCTGTGAAGCAGTGTTGTTGTGCACGAGTTTTTAAATGTGTTTCTCTGAAGCAGTGTTGTTGTGCAAGAGTTTTTAAATGTGTTTCTCTAAAGGACTGTTGTTGTGCATGAGTTTTTAAATGTGTTTCTCTGAAGGAGTGTTGTTGTACATGAGTCTTTAAATGTGTTTTTCTGAAGGACTGTTGTTGTACAAGAGTCTTGAAATGAGTTTTTCTGAAGGACTGTTGTTGTACAAGAGTCTTGAAATGTGTTTCCGTGAAGGGCTGTGATTGTGCATGAGTTTTTAAATGTGTTTCTCTAAAGGACTGTTGTTGTGCATGAGTTTTTAAATATGTTTCTCTGAAGCAGTGTTGTTGTACATGAGTTTTTAAATGTGTTTTTCTGAAGGACTGTTGTTGTACAAGAGTCTTGAAATGAGTTTTTCTGAAGGACTGTTGTTGTACAAGAGTCTTGAAATGTGTTTCTGTGAAGGACTGTGATTGTGCATGAGTTTTTAAATGTGTTTCTCTGAAGGAGTGTTGTTGTACAAGAGTCTTGAAATATGTTTCTGTGAAGGACTGTTGTTGTGCATGAGTTTTTAAATATGTTTCTCTGAAGCAGTGTTGTTGTGCAAGAGTTTTTAAATGTGTTTCTCTAAAGGACTGTTGTTGTGCATGAGTTTTTAAATGTGTTTCTCTAAAGGACTGTTGTTGTGCATGAGTCTTTAAATATGTTTCTCTGAAGGAGTGTTGTTGTACATGAGTTTTTAAATGTGTTCTTCTGAAGGACTGTTGTTGTACAAGAGTCTTGAAATGAGTTTTTCTGAAGGACTGTTGTTGTACAAGAGTCTTGAAATGTGTTTCTGTGAAGGACTGTGATTGTGCATGAGTTTTTAAATGTGTTTCTCTAAAGGACTGTTGTTGTGCATGAGTTTTTAAATATGTTTCTCTGAAGCAGTGTTGTTGTACATGAGTCTTGAAATGTGTTTCTGTGAAGGACTGTGATTGTGCATGAGTTTTTAAATGTGTTTCTCTGAAGCAGTGTTGTAGTGCAAGAGTTTTGAAATGTGTTTCTCTAAAGGACTGTTGTTGTACAAGAATCTTGAAATGAGTTTTTCTGAAGGACTGTTGTTGTACAAGAATCTTGAAATGAGTTTTTCTGAAGGACTGTTGTTGTACAAGAGTCTTGAAATGTGTTTCTGTGAAGGACTGTGATTGTGCATGAGTTTTTAAATGTGCTTCTCTGAAGCAGTGTTGTAGTGCAAGAGTTTTGAAATGTGTTTCTCTAAAAGGACTGTTGTTGTACAAGAATCTTGAAATGAGTTTGTCTGAAGGATTGTTGTTGTACAAGAGTCTTAAAATGTGTTACTGTGAAGGACTGTTGTTGTGCATGAGTTTTTAAATGTGTTTCTCTGAAGCAGTGTTGTAGTGCAAGAGTTTTGAAATGTGTTTCTCTAAAGGACTGTTGTTGTACATGAGTTTTTAAATGTGTCTCTGAAGGAGAGTTGTTGTACATGAGTTTTTAAATGTGTTTTTCTGAAGGACTGTTGTTGTATAAGTGTCGTTAAACGTGTTTCTCTAAAGGACTGTTGTTGTACAAGAATCTTGAAATAAGTTTTTCTGAAGGATTGTTGTTGTACAAGAGTCTTGAAATGTGTTTCTGTGAGATACAGTTGTTGTGCATGAGTTTTTAAATGTGTTTCTCTGAAGCAGTGTTGCTGTACATGGGTTTTTGAATGTGTTTTTCTGAAGGATTGTTGTTGTACAAGAGTCTGGAAATGTGTTTCTCTAAAGGACTGTTGTTGTACAAGAATCTTGAAATGAGTTTTTCTGAAGGATTGTTGTTGTACAAGAGTCTTGAAATGTGTTTCTCTGAAGCAGTGTTGTAGTGTAAGAGTTTTTAAATGTGTTTCTCTAAAGGAGTGTTGTTGTACATGAGTTTTTAAATGTGTTTCTCTGAAGGAGTGTTGTAGTTTTGAAATGTGTTTTTCTAAAGGACTGTTGTTGCACAAGAATCTTGAAATGAGTTTTTCTGAAGGACTGTTGTTGAACAAGAATCTTGAAATGAGTTTTTCTGAAGGACTGTTGTTGTACAAGAGTCTTGAAATGTGTTTCTGTGAAGGACTGTGATTGTGCATGAGTTTTTAAATGTGTTTCTCTAAAGGACTGTTGTTGTACACGAGTTTTTAAATGTGTTTTTCTGAAGGAGTGTTGTTCTACAATAGTCTTGAAATGCGTTTTTCTGAAAGACCGTTGTTGTACAAGAGTCTTGACATGAGTTTTTCTGAAGAACTGTTGTTGTACGAGAGTCTTGAAATGTGTTTCTGTGAAGGACTGTTGTTGTGCATGAGTTTTTAAATATGTTTCTCTGAAGCAGTGTTGTTGTGCAAGAGTTTTTGAATGTGTTTCTCTAAAGGACTGTTGTTGTGCTTGAGTTCTTAAATGTGTTTCTCTGAAGGAGTGTTGTTGTACATGAGTTTTTAAATGTGTTTTTCTGAAGGACTGTTGTTGTACAAGAGTCTTGAAAGGAGTTTTTCTGAAGGACTGTTGTTGTACAAGAATCTTGAAAAAAATTTTTCTGAAGGACTGTTGTTGTACAAGAGTCTTGAAATGAGTTTTTCTGAAGAACTGTTGTTGTACGAGAGTCTTGAAATGTGTTTCTGTGAAGGACTATTGTTGTGCATGAGTTTTTAAATGTGTTTCTCTGAAGCAGTGTTGTTGTGCATGAGTTTTTAAATGTGTTTTTTTGAAGCAGTGTTGTTGTGCAAGAGTTTTTAAATTTATTTCTCTAAAGGACTGTTGTTGTGCATGAGTTTTTAAATGTGTTTCTCTGAAGGAGTGTTGTTGTACATGTGTTTTTAAATGTGTTTTTCTGAAGGACTGTTGTTGTACAAGAGTCTTGAAATGAGTTTTTCTGAAGGACTGTTGTTGTACAAGAGTCTTGAAATGTGTTTCTGTGAAGGACTGTGATTGTGCATGAGTTTTTAAATGTGTTTCTCTAAAGGACTGTTGTTGTGCATGAGTTTTTAAATATGTTTCTCTGAAGCAGTGTTGTTGTACATGAGTTTTTAAATGTGTTTTTCTGAAGGACTGTTGTTGTACAAGAGTCTTGAAATGAGTTTTTCTGAAGGACTGTTGTTGTACAAGAGTCTTGAAATGTGTTTCTGTGAAGGACTGTGATTGTGCATGAGTTTTTAAATGTGTTTCTCTGAAGGAGTGTTGTTGTACAAGAGTCTTGAAATATGTTTCTGTGAAGGACTGTTGTTGTGCATGAGTTTTTAAATATGTTTCTCTGAAGCAGTGTTGTTGTGCAAGAGTTTTTAAATGTGTTTCTCTAAAGGACTGTTGTTGTGCATGAGTTTTTAAATGTGTTTCTCTAAAGGACTGTTGTTGTGCATGAGTCTTTAAATATGTTTCTCTGAAGGAGTGTTGTTGTACATGAGTTTTTAAATGTGTTTTTCTGAAGGACTGTTGTTGTACAAGAGTCTTGAAATAAGTTTTTCTGAAGGACTGTTGTTGTACAAGAGTCTTGAAATGTGTTTCTGTGAAGGACTGTGATTGTGGATGAGTTTTTAAATGTGTTTCTCTAAAGGACTGTTGTTGTGCATGAGTTTTTAAATATGTTTCTCTGAAGCAGTGTTGTTGTACATGAGTTTTTAAATGTATTTTTCTGAAGGACTGATGTTGTACAAGAGTCTTGAAATGAGTTTTTCTGAAGGACTGTTGTTGTACAAGAGTCTTGAAATGAGTTTTTCTGAAGGATTGTTGTTGTACAAGAGTCTTGAAATGTGTTTCTCTGAAGCAGTGTTGTAGTGTAAGAGTTTTTAAATGTGTTTCTCTAAAGGAGTGTTGTTGTACATGAGTTTTTAAATATGTTTCTCTGAAGCAGTGTTGTTGAGAGAGTTTTTAAATGTGTTTCTCTGAAGGAGTGTTGTTGTACATGAATTTTTAAATGTGTTTTTCTGAAGGACTGTTGTTGTACAAGAGTCTTGAAATGAGTTTTTCTGAAGGACTTTTGTTGTACAAGAGTCTTGAAATGTGTTTCTGTGAAGGACTGTGATTGTGCATGAGTTTTTAAATGTGTTTCTCTAAAGGACTGTTGTTGTGCATGAGTTTTTAAATATGTTTCTCTGAAGCAGTGTTGTTGTACATGAGTTTTTAAATGTGTTTTTCTGAAGGACTGTTGTTGTACAAGAGTCTTGAAATGAGTTTTTCTGAAGGACTGTTGTTGTACAAGAATCTTGAAAAGAGTTTTTCTGAAGGGCTGTTGTTGTACAAGAGTCTTGAAATAAGTTTTTCTGAAGAACTGTTGTTGTACGAGAGTCTTGAAATGTGTTTCTGTGAAGCAGTGTTGTTGTGCACGAGTTTTTAAATGTGCTTCTCTGAAGCAGTGTTGTTGTGCAAGAGTTTTTAAATGTGTTTCTCTAAAGGACTGTTGTTGTGCATGAGTTTTTAAATATGTTTCTCTGAAGCAGTGTTGTTGTACATGAGTTTTTAAATGTGTTTTTCTGAAGGACTGTTGTTGTACAAGAGTCTTGAAATGAGTTTTTCTGAAGGACTGTTGTTGTACAAGAGTCTTGAAATGTGTTTCCGTGAAGGGCTGTGATTGTGCATGAGTTTTTAAATGTGTTTCTCTAAAGGACTGTTGTTGTGCATGAGTTTTTAAATATGTTTCTCTGAAGCAGTGTTGTTGTACATGAGTTTTTAAATGTGTTTTTCTGAAGGACTGTTGTTGTACATGAGTTTTTAAATGTGTTTTTCTGAAGGACTGTTGTTGTATAAGTGTCTTGAAATGTGTTTCTCTGAAGGAGTGTTGTTGTACATGAGTTTTTAAATGTGTTTTTCTGAAGGACTGTTGTTGTATAAGTGTCTTGAAATGTGTTTCTCTAAAGGACTGTTGTTGTACAAGAATCTTGAAATGAGTTTTTCTGAAGGATTGTTGTTGTACAAGAGTCTTGAAATGTGTTTCTGTGAACTACTGTTGTTGTGCATGAGTTTTGAAATGTGTTTCTCTGAAGCAGTGTTGCTGTACATGAGTTTTTGAATGTGTTTTTCTGAAGGACCCTTGTTGTACAAGAGTCTTGAAATGTGTTTCTCTAAAGGACTGTTGTTGTACAAGAATCTTGAAATGAGTTTTTCTGAACGATTGTTGTTGTACAAGAGTCTTGAAATGTGTTTCTCTGAAGCAGTGTTGTAGTGTAAGAGTTTTTAAATGTGTTTCTCTAAAGGAGTGTTGTTGTACATGAGTTTTTCAATGTGTTTCTCTAAAGGAGTTTTGTAGTTTTGAAATGTGTTTTTCTGAAGGACTGTTGTTGCACAAGAATCTTAAAATGAGTTTTTGTGAAGGACTGTTGTTGAGCAAGAATCTTGAAATGAGTTTTTCTGAAGGACTGTTGTTGTACAAGAGTCTTGAAATGTGTTTCTGTGAAGGACTGTTATTGTGCATGAGTTTTTAAATGTGTTTCTCTAAAGGACTGTTGTTGTGCATGAGTTTTTAAATGTGTTTTCTGAAGGAGTGTTGTTCTACAATAGTCTTGAAATGTGTTTTTCTGAAAGACCGTTGTTGTACAAGAGTCTTGAAATGAGTTTTTCTGAAGAACTGTTGTTGTACGAGAATCTTGAAAAGAGTTTTTCTGAAGGACTGTTGTTATACAAGAGTCTTGAAATGTGTTTCTGTGAAGGACTGTGATTGTGCATGAGTTTTTAAATATGTTTCTCTGAAGCAGTGTTGTTGTGCAAGAGTTTTTAAATGTGTTTCTCTAAAGGACTGTTGTTGTGCATGAGTTCTTAAATGTGTTTCTCTGAAGGAGTGTTGTTGTACATGAGTTTTTAAATGTGTTTTTCTGAAGGACTGTTGTTGTACAAGAGTCTTGAAATGAGTTTTTCTGAAGGACTGTTGTTGTACAAGAATCTTGAAAAGAGTTTTTCTGAAGGACTGTTGTTGTACAAGAGTCTTGAAATGTGTTTCTGTGAAGGACTGTGATTGTGCATGAGTTTTTAAATATGTTTCTCTGAAGCAGTGTTGTTGTGCAAGAATTTTTAAATGTGTTTCTCTAAAGGACTGTTGTTGTGCATGAGTTTTTAAATGTGTTTCTCTGAAATAGTGTTGTTGTACATGAGTTTTTAAATGTGTTTTTCTGAATTACTGTTGTTGTACAAGAGTCTTGAAATGAGTTTTTCTGAAGGACTGTTGTTGTACATGAGTCTTGAAATGTGTTTCTGTGAAGGACTATTGTTGTGCATGAGTTTTTAAATGTGTTTCTCTACAGGACTGTTGTTGTGCATGAGTTTTTAAATGTGTTTCTCTGAAGCAGTGTTGTTGTACATGAGTTTTTAAATGTGTTTTTCTGAAGGACTGTTGTTGCACAAGAGTCTTGAAATGAGTTTTTCTGAAGGACTGTTGTTGTACAAGAGTCTTGAAATGTGTTTCTGTGAAGGACTGTGATTGTGCATGAGTTTTTAAATGTGTTTCTCTAAAGGACTGTTGTTGTGCATGAGTGTTTAAATATGTTTCTCTGAAGCAGTGTTGTTGTACATGAGTTTTAAAATGTGTTTTTCTGAAGGACTGTTGTTGTACAAGAGTCTTGAAATGAGTTTTTCTGAAGGACTGTTGTTGTACAAGAGTCTTGAAATGTGTTTCTGTGAAGGACTGTGATTGTGCATGAGTTTTTAAATGTGTTTCTCTAAAGGACTGTTGTTGTGCAAGAATCTTGAAAAGAGTTTTTCTGAAGGACTGTTGTTGTACAAGAGCCTTGAAATGAGTTTTTCTGAAGAACTGTTGTTGTACGAGAGTCTTGAAATGTGTTTCTGTGAAGGACTGTTGTTGTGCATGAGTTTTTAAATGTGTTTCTCTGAAGCAGTGTTGTTGTGCACGAGTTTTTAAATGTGTTTTTCTGAAGGACTGTTGTTGCACAAGAGTCTTGAAATGAGTTTTTCTGAAGGACTGTTGTTGTACAAGAATCTTGAAAAGAGTTTTTCTGAAGGACTGTTGTTGTACAAGAGTCTTGAAATGAGTTTTTCTGAAGAACTGTTGTTGTACGAGAGTCTTGAAATGTGTTTCTGTGAAGGACTGTGATTGTGCATGAGTTTTTAAATATGTTTCTCTGAAGCAGTGTTGTTGTGCAAGAATTTTTAAATGTGTTTCTCTAAAGGACTGTTGTTGTGCATGAGTTTTTAAATGTGTTTCTCTGAAATAGTGTTGTTGTACATGAGTTTTTAAATGTGTTTTTCTGAATTACTGTTGTTGTACAAGAGTCTTGAAATGTGTTTCTGTGAAGGACTGTGATTGTGCATGAGTTTTTAAATGTGTTTCTCTAAAGGACTGTTGTTGTGCATGAGTGTTTAAATATGTTTCTCTGAAGCAGTGTTGTTGTACATGAGTTTTAAAATGTGTTTTTCTGAAGGACTGTTGTTGTACAAGAGTCTTGAAATGAGTTTTTCTGAAGGACTGTTGTTGTACAAGAGTCTTGAAATGTGTTTCTGTGAAGGACTGTGATTGTGCATGAGTTTTTAAATGTGTTTCTCTAAAGGACTGTTGTTGTGCAAGAATCTTGAAAAGAGTTTTTCTGAAGGACTGTTGTTGTACAAGAGTCTTGAAATGAGTTTTTCTGAAGAACTGTTGTTGTACGAGAGTCTTGAAATGTGTTTCTGTGAAGGACTGTTGTTGTGCATGAGTTTTTAAATGTGTTTCTCTGAAGCAGTGTTGTTGTGCACGAGTTTTTAAATGTGTTTTTCTGAAGGACTGTTGTTGCACAAGAGTCTTGAAATGAGTTTTTCTGAAGGACTGTTGTTGTACAAGAATCTTGAAAAGAATTTTTCTGAAGGACTGTTGTTGTACAAGAGTCTTGAAATGAGTTTTTCTGAAGAACTGTTGTTGTACGAGAGTCTTGAAATGTGTTTCTGTGAAGGACTGTGATTGTGCATGAGTTTTTAAATATGTTTCTCTGAAGCAGTGTTGTTGTGCAAGAATTTTTAAATGTGTTTCTCTAAAGGACTGTTGTTGTGCATGAGTTTTTAAATGTGTTTCTCTGAAATAGTGTTGTTGTACATGAGTTTTTAAATGTGTTTTTCTGAATTACTGTTGTTGTACAAGAGTCTTGAAATGAGTTTTTCTGAAGGACTGTTGTTGTACATGAGTCTTGAAATGTGTTTCTGTGAAGGACTGTTGTTGTGCATGAGTTTTTAAATGTGTTTCTCTACAGGACTGTTGTTGTGCATGAGTTTTTAAATGTGTTTCTCTGAAGCAGTGTTGTTGTACATGAGTTTTTAAATGTGTTTTTCTGAAGGACTGTTGTTGTACAAGAGTCTTGAAATGAGTTTTTCTGAAGGACTGTTGTTGTACAAGAGTCTTGAAATGTGTTTCTGTGAAGGACTGTGATTGTGCATGAGTTTTTAAATGTGTTTCTCTGAAGGAGTGTTGTTGTACAAGAGTCTTGAAATGTGTTTCTGTGAAGGACTGTTGTTGTGCATGAGTTTTTAAATATGTTTCTCTGAAGCAGTGTTGTTGTGCAAGAGTTTTTAAATGTGTTTCTCTAAAGGACTGTTGTTGTGCATGAGTTTTTAAATGTGTTTCTCTGAAGGAGTGTTGTTGTACATGAGTTTTTAAATGTGTTTTTCTGAAGGACTGTTGTTGCACAAGTGTCTTGAAATGAGTTTTTCTGAAGGACTGTTGTTGTACAAGAGTCTTGAAATGTGTTTCTGTGAAGGACTGTGATTGTGCATGAGTTTTTAAATGTGTTTCTCTAAAGGACTGTTGTTGTGCATGAGTGTTTAAATATGTTTCTCTGAAGCAGTGTTGTTGTACATGAGTTTTAAAATGTGTTTTTCTGAAGGACTGTTGTTGTACAAGAGTCTTGAAATGAGTTTTTCTGAAGGACTGTTGTTGTACAAGAGTCTTGAAATGTGTTTCTGTGAAGGACTGTGATTGTGCATGAGTTTTTAAATGTGTTTCTCTAAAGGACTGTTGTTGTGCAAGAATCTTGAAAAGAGTTTTTCTGAAGGACTGTTGTTGTACAAGAGTCTTGAAATGAGTTTTTCTGAAGAACTGTTGTTGTACGAGAGTCTTGAAATGTGTTTCTGTGAAGGACTGTTGTTGTACAAGAGTCTTGAAATGTGTTTCTGTGAAGGACTGTGATTGTGCATGAGTTTTTAAATGTGTTTCTCTAAAGGACTGTTGTTGTGCAAGAATCTTGAAAAGAGTTTTTCTGAAGGACTGTTGTTGTACAAGAGTCTTGAAATGAGTTTTTCTGAAGAACTGTTGTTGTACGAGAGTCTTGAAATGTGTTTCTGTGAAGGACTGTTGTTGTGCATGAGTTTTTAAATGTGTTTCTCTGAAGCAGTGTTGTTGTGCACGAGTTTTTAAATGTGTTTTTCTGAAGGACTGTTGTTGCACAAGAGTCTTGAAATGAGTTTTTCTGAAGGACTGTTGTTGTACAAGAATCTTGAAAAGAGTTTTTCTGAAGGACTGTTGTTGTACAAGAGTCTTGAAATGAGTTTTTCTGAAGAACTGTTGTTGTACGAGAGTCTTGAAATGTGTTTCTGTGAAGGACTGTGATTGTGCATGAGTTTTTAAATATGTTTCTCTGAAGCAGTGTTGTTGTGCAAGAATTTTTAAATGTGTTTCTCTAAAGGACTGTTGTTGTGCATGAGTTTTTAAATGTGTTTCTCTGAAATAGTGTTGTTGTACATGAGTTTTTAAATGTGTTTTTCTGAATTACTGTTGTTGTACAATAGTCTTGAAATGAGTTTTTCTGAAGGACTGTTGTTGTACATGAGTCTTGAAATGTGTTTCTGTGAAGGACTGTTGTTGTGCATGAGTTTTTAAATGTGTTTCTCTACAGGACTGTTGTTGTGCATGAGTTTTTAAATGTGTTTCTCTGAAGCAGTGTTGTTGTACATGAGTTTTTAAATGTGTTTTTCTGAAGGACTGTTGTTGTACAAGAGTCTTGAAATGAGTTTTTCTGAAGGACTGTTGTTGTACAAGAGTCTTGAAATGTGTTTCTGTGAAGGACTGTGATTGTGCATGAGTTTTTAAATGTGTTTC
This sequence comes from Xylota sylvarum, assembly GCA_905220385.1. Classification (NCBI taxonomy): domain Eukaryota; kingdom Metazoa; phylum Arthropoda; class Insecta; order Diptera; family Syrphidae; genus Xylota; species Xylota sylvarum. The sequence goes on from CAJMZQ010000061.1 coordinate 812,056, forward strand.
TCTGAAGGAGTGTTGTTGTACAAGAGTCTTGAAATGTGTTTCTGTGAAGGACTGTTGTTGTGCATGAGTTTTTAAATATGTTTCTCTGAAGCAGTGTTGTTGTGCAAGAGTTTTTAAATGTGTTTCTCTAAAGGACTGTTGTTGTGCATGAGTTTTTAAATGTGTTTCTCTGAAGGAGTGTTGTTGTACATGAGTTTTTAAATGTGTTTTTCTGAAGGACTGTTGTTGCACAAGAGTCTTGAAATGAGTTTTTCTGAAGGACTGTTGTTGTACAAGAGTCTTGAAATGTGTTTCTGTGAAGGACTGTGATTGTGCATGAGTTTTTAAATGTGTTTCTCTAAAGGACTGTTGTTGTGCATGAGTGTTTAAATATGTTTCTCTGAAGCAGTGTTGTTGTACATGAGTTTTAAAATGTGTTTTTCTGAAGGACTGTTGTTGTACAAGAGTCTTGAAATGAGTTTTTCTGAAGGACTGTTGTTGTACAAGAGTCTTGAAATGTGTTTCTGTGAAGGACTGTGATTGTGCATGAGTTTTTAAATGTGTTTCTCTAAAGGACTGTTGTTGTGCAAGAATCTTGAAAAGAGTTTTTCTGAAGGACTGTTGTTGTACAAGAGTCTTGAAATGAGTTTTTCTGAAGAACTGTTGTTGTACGAGAGTCTTAAAATGTGTTTCTGTGAAGGACTGTTGTTGTGCATGAGTTTTTAAATGTGTTTCTCTGAAGCAGTGTTGTTGTGCACGAGTTTTTAAATGTGTTTTTCTGAAGGACTGTTGTTGCACAAGAGTCTTGAAATGAGTTTTTCTGAAGGACTGTTGTTGTACAAGAATCTTGAAAAGAGTTTTTCTGAAGGACTGTTGTTGTACAAGAGTCTTGAAATGAGTTTTTCTGAAGAACTGTTGTTGTACGAGAGTCTTGAAATGTGTTTCTGTGAAGGACTTTTGTTGTGCATGAGTTTTTAAATGTGTTTCTCTGAAGCAGTGTTGTTGTGCACGAGTTTTTAAATGTGTTTCTCTGAAGCAGTGTTGTTGTACATGAGTCCTGAAATGTGTATCTGTGAAGGGCTGTGATTGTGCATGAGTTTTTAAATGTGTTTCTCTAAAGGACTGTTGTTGTGCAAGAGTCTTGAAATGAGTTTTTCTGAACAACTGTTGTTGTACAAGAGTCTTGAAATGTGTTTCTGTGAAGGACTGTGATTGTGCATGAGTTTTTAAATGTGTTTCTCTGAAGGATTGTTATTGTACAAGAGTCTTGAAATGAGTTTTTCTGAAGGACTGTTGTTGTACAAGAGTCTTGAAATGTGTTTCTGTGAAGGACTGTGATTGTGCATGAGTTGTTAAATGTGTTTCGCTAAAGGACTGTTGTTGTGCATGAGTTTTTAAATGTGTTTTTCTGAAGGACTGTTGTTGTACAAGAGTCTTGAAATGAGTTTTTCTGAAGGACTGTTGTTGTACAAGAGTCTTGAAATGTGTTTCTGTGAAGGACTGTGATTGTGCATGAGTTTTTAAATGTGTTTCTCTAAAGGACTGTTGTTGTGCATGAGTTTTTAAATGTGTTTCTCTGAACTAGTGTTTTTGTACATGAGTTTTTAAATGTGTTTTTCTGAAGGACTGTTGTTGTACAAGAGTCTTGAAATGAGTTTTTCTGAAGGACTGTGATTGTGCATGAGTTTTTAAATGTGTTTCTCTAAAGGACTGTTGTTGTGCATGAGTTTTTAAATATGTTTCTCTGAAGCAGTGTTGTTGTACATGAGTTTTTAAATGTGTTTTTCTGAAGGACTGATGTTGTACAAGAGTCTTGAAATGAGTTTTTCTGAAGGACTGTTGTTGTACAAGAGTCTTGAAATGTGTTTCTGTGAAGGACTGTGATTGTGCATGAGTTTTAAATGTGTTTCTCTAAAGGACTGTTGTTGTGCATGAGTTTTTAAATATGTTTCTCTGTACATGAGTTTTAAATGTGTTTTTCTGAAGGACTGTTGTTGTACAAGAGTCTTGAAATGAGTTTTTCTGAAGGACTGTTGTTGTACAAGAGTCTTGAAATGTGTTTCTGTGAAGGACTGTTGTTGTGCATGAGTTTTTAAATATGTTTCTCTGAAGCAGTGTTGTTGTACATGAGTTTTTAAATGTGTTTTTCTGAAGGACTGTTGTTGTACAAGAGTCTTGAAATGAGTTTTTCTGAAGGACTGTTGTTGTACAAGAGTCTTGAAATGTGTTTCTGTGAAGGACTGTGATTGTGCATGAGTTTTTAAATGTGTTTCTCTGAAGGAGTGTTGTTGTACAAGAGTCTTGAAATGTGTTTCTGTGAAGGACTGTTGTTGTGCATGAGTTTTTAAATATGTTTCTCTGAAGCAGTGTTGTTGTGCAAGAGTTTTTAAATGTGTTTCTCTAAAGGACTGTTGTTGTGCATGAGTTTTTAAATGTGTTTCTCTGAAGGAGTGTTGTTGTACATGAGTTTTTAAATGTGTTTTTCTGAAGGACTGTTGTTGCACAAGAGTCTTGAAATGAGTTTTTCTGAAGGACTGTTGTTGTACAAGAGTCTTGAAATGTGTTTCTGTGAAGGACTGTGATTGTGCATGAGTTTTTAAATGTGTTTCTCTAAAGGACTGTTGTTGTGCATGAGTGTTTAAATATGTTTCTCTGAAGCAGTGTTGTTGTACATGAGTTTTAAAATGTGTTTTTCTGAAGGACTGATGTTGTACAAGAGTCTTGAAATGAGTTTTTCTGAAGGACTGTTGTTGTACAAGAGTCTTGAAATGTGTTTCTGTGAAGGACTGTGATTGTGCATGAGTTTTTAAATGTGTTTCTCTAAAGGACTGTTGTTGTGCAAGAATCTTGAAAAGAGTTTTTCTGAAGGACTGTTGTTGTACAAGAGTCTTGAAATGAGTTTTTCTGAAGAACTGTTGTTGTACGAGAGTCTTGAAATGTGTTTCTGTGAAGGACTGTTGTTGTGCATGAGTTTTTAAATGTGTTTCTCTGAAGCAGTGTTGTTGTGCACGAGTTTTTAAATGTGTTTTTCTGAAGGACTGTTGTTGTACAAGAGTCTTGAAATGAGTTTTTCTGAAGGACTGTTGTTGTACAAGAATCTTGAAAAGAGTTTTTCTGAAGGACTGTTGTTGTACAAGAGTCTTGAAATGAGTTTTTCTGAAGAACTGTTGTTGTACGAGAGTCTTGAAATGTGTTTCTGTGAAGGACTGTTGTTGTGCATGAGTTTTTAAATGTGTTTCTCTGAAGCAGTGTTGTTGTGCACGAGTTTTTAAATGTGTTTCTCTGAAGCAGTGTTGTTGTACATGAGTCCTGAAATGTGTATCTGTGAAGGGCTGTGATTGTACATGAGTTTTTAAATGTGTTTCTCTAAAGGACTGTTGTTGTGCAAGAGTCTTGAAATGAGTTTTTCTGAAGGACTGTTGTTGTACAAGAGTCTTGAAATGTGTTTCTGTGAAGGACTGTGATTGTGCATGAGTTTTTAAATGCGTTTCTCTGAAGGATTGTTGTTGTACAAGAGTCTTGAAATGAGTTTTTCTGAAGGACTGTTGTTGTACAAGAGTCTTGAAATGTGTTTCTGTGAAGGACTGTGATTGTGCATGAGTTTTTAAATGTGTTTCTCTACAGGACTGTTGTTGTGCATGAGTTTTTAAATGTGTTTTTCTGAAGGACTGTTGTTGTACAAGAGTCTTGAAATGAGTTTTTCTGAAGGACTGTTGTTGTACAAGAGTCTTGAAATGTGTTTCTGTGAAGGACTGTGATTGTGCATGAGTTTTTAAATGTGTTTCTCTAAAGGACTGTTGTTGTGCATGAGTTTTTAAATATGTTTCTCTGTACATGAGTTTTAAATGTGTTTTTCTGAATTACTGTTGTTGTACAAGAGTCTTGAAATGAGTTTTTCTGAATTACTGTTGTTGTACAAGAGGCTTGAAATGTGTTTCTGTGAAGGACTGTTGTTGTGCATGAGTTTTTAAATATGTTTCTCTGAAGCAGTGTTGTTGTGCATGAGTTTTTAAATGTGTTTCTCTAAATTACTGTTGTTGTGCATGAGTTTTTAAATGTGTTTCTCTGAACTAGTGTTGTTGTACATGAGTTTTTAAATGTGTTTTTCTGAAGGACTGTTGTTGTACAAGAGTCTTGAAATGAGTTTTTCTGAAGGACTGTGATTGTGCATGAGTTTTTAAATGTGTTTCTCTAAAGGACTGTTGTTGTGCATGAGTTTTTAAATATGTTTCTCTGAAGCAGTGTTGTTGTACATGAGTTTTTAAATGTGTTTTTCTGAAGGACTGATGTTGTACAAGAGTCTTGAAATGAGTTTTTCTGAATGACTGTTGTTGTACAAGAGTCTTGAAATGTGTTTCTGTGAAGGACTGTGATTGTGCATGAGTTTCTAAATGTGTTTCTCTGAAGGTGTGTTGTTGTACAAGAGTCTTGAAATGTTTTTTTGTGAATAACTGTTGTTGTGCATGAGTTTTTAAATATGTTTCTCTGAAGCAGTGTTGTTGTGCAAGAGTTTTTAAATGTGTTTCTCTGAAGGAGTGTTGTTGTACAAGAGTTTTTAAATGTGTTTTTCTGAAGGACTGTTGTTGTACAAGAGTCTTGAAATGAGTTTTTCTGAAGGACTTTTGTTGTACAGGAGTCTTGAAATGTGTTTCTGTGAAGGACTGTGATTGTGCATGAGTTTTTAAATGTGTTTCTCTAAAGGACTGTTGTTGTGCATGAGTTTTTAAATATGTTTCTCTGAAGCAGTATTGTTGTACATGAGTTTTTAAATGTGTTTTTCTGAAGGACTGTTGTTGTACAAGAGTCTTGAAATGAGTTTTTCTGAAGGACTGTTGTTGTACAAGAATCTTGAAAAGAGTTTTTCTGAAGGACTGTTGTTGTACAAGAGTCTTGAAATGAGTTTTTCCGAAGAACTGTTGTTGTACGAGAGTCTTGAAATGTGTTTCTGTGAAGGACTGTTGTTGTGCATGAGTTTTTAAATGTGTTTCTCTGAAGGAGTGTTGTTGTACATGAGCTTTTAAATGTGTTTTTCTGAAGGACTGTTGCTGTACAAGAGTCTTGAAATGAGTTTTTCTGAAGGACTGTTGTTGTACAAGAGTCTTGAAATGTGTTTCTGTGAAGGGCTGTGATTGTGCATGAGTTTTTAAATGTGTTTCTCTAAAGGACTGTTGTTGTGCATGAGTTTTTAAATATGTTTCTCTGAAGCAGTGTTGTTGTACATGAGTTTTTAAATGTGTTTTTCTGAAGGACTGTTGTTGTACAAGAGTCTTGAAATGAGTTTTTCTGAAGGACTGTTGTTGTACAAGAGTCTTGAAATGTGTTTTTGTGAAGGACTGTGATTGTGCATGAGTTTTTAAATGTGTTTCTCTGAAGGAGTGTTGTTGTACAAGAGTCTTGAAATGTGTTTTTGTGAAGGACTGTTGTTGTGCATGAGTTTTTAGATATGTTTCTCTGAAGCAGTGTTGTTGTGCACGAGTTTTTAAATGTGTTTCGCTGAAGCAGTGTTGTTGTGCAAGAGTTTTTAAATGTGTTTCTCTAAAGGACTGTTGTTGTGCATGAGTTTTTAAATGTGTTTCTCTGAAGGAGTGTTGTTGTACATGAGCTTTTAAATGTGTTTTTCTGAAGGACTGTTGCTGTACAAGAGTCTTGAAATGAGTTTTTCTGAAGGACTGTTGTTGTACAAGAGTCTTGAAATGTGTTTCTGTGAAGGACTGTGATTGTGCATGAGTTTTTAAATGTGTTTCTCTGAAGGAGTGTTGTTGCACAAGAGTCTTGAAATGTGTTTCTGTGAAGGACTGTTGTTGTGCATGAGTTTTTAAATATGTTTCTCTGAAGCAGTGTTGTTGTGCAAGAGTTTTTAAATGTGTTTCTCTAAAGGACTGTTGTTGTGCATGAGTTTTTAAATATGTTTCTCTGAAGCAGTGTTGTTGTACATGAGTTTTTAAATGTGTTTTTCTGAAGGACTGTTGTTGTACAACAGTCTTGAAATGAGTTTTTCTGAAGGACTGTTGTTGTACAAGAGTCTTGAAATGTGTTTCTGTGAAGGACTGTGATTGTGCATGAGTTTTTAAATGTGTTTCTCTAAAGGACTGTTGTTGTGCATGAGTTTTTAAATATGTTTCTCTGAAGCAGTGTTGTTGTACATGAGTTTTTAAATGTGTTTTTCTGAAGGACTGTTGTTGTACAAGAGTCTTGAAATGAGTTTTTCTGAAGGACTGTTGTTGTACAAGAGTCTTGAAATGTGTTTCTGTGAAGGACTGTGATTGTGCATGAGTTTTTAAATGTGTTTCTCTGAAGGAGTGTTGTTGTACAAGAGTCTTGAAATGTGTTTCTGTGAAGGACTGTTGTTGTGCATGAGTTTTTAAATATGTTTCTCTGAAGCAGTGTTGTTGTGCAAGAGTTTTTAAATGTGTTTCTCTAAAGGACTGTTGTTTTGCATGAGTTTTTAAATGTGTTTCTCTGAAGGAGTGTTGTTGTACAAGAGTTTTTAAATGTGTTTTTCTGAAGGACTGTTGTTGTACAAGAGTCTTGAAATGAGTTTTTCTGAAGGACTGTTGTTGTACAAGAGTCTTGAAATGTGTTTCTGTGAATTACTGTGATTGTGCATGAGTTTTTAAATGTGTTTCTCTAAAGGACTGTTGTTGTGCATGAGTTTTTAAATATGTTTCTCTGAAGCAGTGTTGTTGTACATGAGTTTTTAAATATGTTTTTCTGAAGGACGGTTGTTGTACAAGAGTCTTGAAATGAGTTTTTCTGAAGGACTGTTGTTGTACAAGAGTCTTGAAATGTGTTTTTGTGAAGGACTGTGATTGTGCATGAGTTTTTAAATGTGTTTCTCTGAAGGAGTGTTGTTGTACAAGAGTCTTGAAATGTGTTTTTGTGAAGGACTGTTGTTGTGCATGAGTTTTTAGATATGTTTCTCTGAAGCAGTGTTGTTGTGCAAGAGTTTTTAAATGTGTTTCTCTGAAGGAGTGTTGTTGTACATGAGTTTTTAAATGTGTTTTTCTGAAGGACTGTTGTTGTACAAGAGTCTTGAAATCAGTTTTTCTGAAGGCCTGTTGTTGTACAAGAGTCTTGAAATGTGTTTCTGTGAAGGACTGTGATTGTGCATGAGTTTTTAAATGTGTTTCTCTAAAGGACTGTTGTTGTGCATGAGTTTTTAAATATGTTTCTCTGAAGCAGTGTTGTTGTACATGAGTTTTTAAATGTGTTTTTCTGAAGGACTGTTGTTGTACAAGAGTCTTGAAATGAGTTTTTCTGAAGGACTGTTGTTGTACAAGAGTCTTGAAATGTAAAGGACTGTTGTTGTGCATGAGTTTTTATATATGCTTCTCTGAAGCAGTGTTGTTGTACATGAGTTTTTAAATGTGTTTTTCTGAAGGACTGTTGTTGTACAAGAGTCTTGAAATGAGTTTTTCTGAAGGACTGTTGTTGTACAAGAATCTTGAAAAGAGTTTTTCTGAAGGACTGTTGTTGTACAAGAGTCTTGAAATGAGTTTTTCTGAAGAACTGTTGTTGTACGAGAGTCTTGAAATGTGTTTCTGTGAAGGACTGTTGTTGTGCATGAGTTTTTAAATGTGTTTCTCTGAAGCAGTGTTGTTGTGCACGAGTTTTTAAATGTGTTTCTCTGAAGCAGTGTTGTTGTGCAAGAGTTTTTAAATGTGTTGCTCTAAAGGACTGTTGTTGTGCATGAGTTTTTAAATGTGTTTCTCTGAAGGAGTGTTGTTGTACATGAGTTTTTAAATGTGTTTTTCTGAAGGACTGTTGTTGTACAAGAGTCTTGAAATGAGGTTTTCTGAAGGACTGTTGTTGTACAAGAGTCTTGAAATGTGTTTCTGTGAAGGACTGTGATTGTGCATGAGTTTTTAAATGTGTTTCTCTAAAGGACTGTTGTTGTGCATGAGTTTTTAAATATGTTTCTCTGAAGCAGTGTTGTTGTACCTGAGTTTTTAAATGTGTTTTTCTGAAGGACTGTTGTTGTACATGAGTCTTGAAATGAGTTTTTCTGAAGGACTGTTGTTGTGCATGAGTTTTTAAATATGTTTCTCTGAAGCAGTGTTGTTGTGCAAGAGTTTTTAAATGTGTTTCTCTAAAGGAATGTTGTTGTGCATGAGTTTTTAAATGTGTTTCTCTGAAGGAGTGTTGTTGTACATGAGTTTTTAAATGTGTTTTTCTGAAGGACTGTTGTTGTACAAGAGTCTTGAAATGAGTTTTTCTGAAGGACTGTTGTTGTACAAGAGTCTTGAAATGTGTTTCTGTGAAGGACTGTGATTGTGCATGAGTTTTTAAATGTGTTTCTCTAAAGGACTGTTGTTGTGCATGAGTTTTTAAATATGTTTCTCTGAAGCAGTGTTGTTGTGCAAGAGTTTTTAAATGTGTTTCTCTAAAGGACTGTTGTTGTGCATGAGTTTTTAAATGTGTTTCTCTGAAGGAGTGTTGTTGTACATGAGTTTTTAAATGTGTTTTTCTGAAGGACTGTTGTTGTACAAGAGTCTTGAAATGTGTTTCTGTGAAGGACTGTGATTGTGCATGAGTTTTTAAATGTGTTTCTCTAAAGGACTGTTGTTGTGCATGAGTTTTTAAATATGTTTCTCTGAAGCAGTGTTGTTGTACATAAGTTTTTAAATATGTTTTTCTGAAGGACTGTTGTTGTACAAGAGTCTTGAAATGAGTTTTTCTGAACTACTGTTGTTGTACAAGAGTCTTGAAATGTGTTTCTGTGAAGGACTGTGATTGTGCATGAGTTTTTAAATGTGTTTCTCTAAGGGACTGTTGTTGTGCATGAGTTTTTAAATATGTTTCTCTGAAGGAGTGTTGTTGTACATGAGTTTTTAAATGTGTTTCTCTGAAGGAGTGTTGTTGTACAAGAGTCTTGAAATGTGTTTCTGTGAAGGACTGTTGTTGTGCATGAGTTTTTAAATATGTTTCTCTGAAGCAGTGTTGTTGTGCAAGAGTTTTTAAATGTGTTTCTCTAAAGGACTGTTGTTTTGCATGAGTTTTTAAATGTGTTTCTCTGAAGGAGTGTTGTTGTACAAGAGTTTTTAAATGTGTTTTTCTGAAGGACTGTTGTTGTACAAGAGTCTTGAAATGAGTTTTTCTGAAGGACTGTTGTTGTACAAGAGTCTTGAAATGTGTTTCTGTGAAGGACTGTGATTGTGCATGAGTTTTTAAATGTGTTTCTCTAAAGGACTGTTGTTGTGCATGAGTTTTTAAATATGTTTCTCTGAAGCAGTGTTGTTGTACATAAGTTTTTAAATATGTTTTTCTGAAGGACTGTTGTTGTACAAGAGTCTTGAAATGAGTTTTTCTGAAGGACTGATGTTGTACAAGAGTCTTGAAATGTGTTTTTGTGAAGGACTGTGATTGTGCATGAGTTTTTAAATGTGTTTCTCTGAAGGAGTGTTGTTGTACAAGAGTCTTGAAATGTGTTTTTGTGAAGGACTGTTGTTGTGCATGAGTTTTTAGATATGTTTCTCTGAAGCAGTGTTGTTGTGCAAGAGTTTTTAAATGTGTTTCTCTGAAGGAGTGTTGTTGTACATGAGTTTTTAAATGTGTTTTTCTGAAGGACTGTTGTTGTACAAGAGTCTTGAAATGAGTTTTTCTGAAGGACTGTTGTTGTACAAGAGTCTTGAAATGTGTTTCTGTGAAGGACTGTGATTGTGCATGAGTTTTTAAATGTGTTTCTCTAAAGGACTGTTGTTGTGCATGAGTTTTTAAATACGTTTCTCTGAAGCAGTGTTGTTGTACATGAGTTTTCAAATGTGTTTTTCTGAAGGACTGTTGTTGTACAAGAGTCTTGAAATGAGTTTTTCTGAAGGACTTTTGTTGTACAAGAGTCTTGAAATGTGTTTCTGTGAAGGACTGTGATTGTGCATGAGTTTTTAAATGTGTTTCTCTAAAGGACTGTTGTTGTGCATGAGTTTTTATATATGCTTCTCTGAAGCAGTGTTGTTGTACATGAGTTTTTAAATGTGTTTTTCTGAAGGACTGTTGTTGTACAAGAGTCTTGAAATGAGTTTTTCTGAAGGACTGTTGTTGTACAAGAATCTTGAAAAGAGTTTTTCTGAAGGACTGTTGTTGTACAAGAGTCTTGAAATGAGTTTTTCTGAAGAACTGTTGTTGTACGAGAGTCTTGAAATGTGTTTCTGTGAAGGACTGTTGTTGTGCATGAGTTTTTAAATGTGTTTCTCTGAAGCAGTGTTGTTGTCCGCGAGTTTTTAAATGTGTTTCTCTGAAGCAGTGTTGTTGTGCAAGAGTTTTTAAATGTGTTTCTCTAAAGGACTGTTGTTGTGCATGAGTTTTTAAATGTGTTTCTCTGAAGGAGTGTTGTTGTACATGAGTTTTTAAATGTGTTTTTCTGAAGGACTGTTGTTGTACAAGAGTCTTGAAAAGAGTTTTTCTGAAGGAGTGTTGTTGTACAAGAGTCTTGAAATGTGTTTCTGTGAAGGACTGTGATTGTGCATGAGTTTTTAAATGTGTTTCTCTAAAGGACTGTTGTTGTTCATGAGTTTTTAAATATGTTTCTCTGAAGCAGGGTTGTTGTACCTGAGTTTTTAAATGTGTTTTTCTGAAGGACTGTTGTTGTACATGAGTCTTGAAATGAGTTTTTCAGAAGGACTGTTGTTGTGCATGAGTTTTTAAATATGTTTCTCTGAAGCAGTGTTGTTGTGCAAGAGTTTTTAAATGTGTTTCTCTAAAGGAATGTTGTTGTGCATGAGTTTTTAAATGTGTTTCTCTGAAGGAGTGTTGTTGTACATGAGTTTTTAAATGTGTTTTTCTGAAGGACTGTTGTTGTACAACAGTCTTGAAATGAGTTTTTCTGAAGGACTGTTGTTGTACAAGAGTCTTAAAATGTGTTTCTGTGAAGGACTGTGATTGTGCATGAGTTTTTAAATGTGTTTCTCTAAAGGACTGTTGTTGTGCATGAGTTTTTAAATATGTTTCTCTGAAGCAGTGTTGTTGTGCAAGAGTTTTTAAATGCGTTTCTCTAAAGGACTGTTGTTGTGCATGAGTTTTTAAATGTGTTTCTCTGAAGGAGTGTTGTTGTACATGAGTTTTTAAATGTGTTTTTCTGAAGGACTGTTGTTGTACAAGAGTCTTGAAATGAGTTTTTCTGAACTACTGTTGTTGTACAAGAGTCTTGAAATGTGTTTCTGTGAAGGACTGTGATTGTGCATGAGTTCTTAAATGTGTTTCTCTAAAGGACTGTTGTTGTGCATGAGTTTTTAAATATGTTTCTCTGAAGCAGTGTTGTTGTACATGAGTTTTTAAATGTGTTTTTCTGCAGGACTGTTGTTGTACAAGAGTATTGAAATGAGTTTTTCTGAAGGACTGTTGTTGTACAAGAGTCTTGAAATGTGCTTCTGTGAAGGACTGTGATTGTGCATGAGTTTTTAAATGTGTTTCTCTGAAGGAGTGTTGTTGTACAAGAGTCTTGAAATGTGTTTTTGTGAAGGACTGTTGTTGTGCATGAGTTTTTAAATATGTTTCTCTGAAGCAGTGTTGTTGTGCAAGAGTTTTTAAATGTGTTTCTCTGAATAAGTGTTGTTGTACATGAGTTTTTAAATGTGTTTTTCTGAAGGACTGTTGTTGTACAAGAGTCTTGAAATGAGTTTTTCTGAAGGACTGTTGTTGTACAAGAGTATTGAAATGTGTTTCTGTGAAGGACTGTGATTGTGCATGAGTTTCTAAATGTGTTTCTCTGAAGGAGTGTTGTTGTACATGAGTTTTTAAATGTGTTTTTCTGAAGGACTGTTGTTGTACAAGAGCCTTGAAATGAGTTTTTCTGAAGGACTGTTGTTGTACAAGAGTCTTGAAATGTGTTTCTGTGAAGGACTGTGATTGTGCATGAGTTTTTAAATGTGTTTCTCTAAAGGACTGTTGTTGTGCATGAGTTTTTAAATGTGTTTCTCTGAAGCAGTGTTGTAGTGCAAGAGTTTTTAAATGTGTTTCTCTAAAGGAGTGTTGTTGTACATGAGTTTTTAAATGTGTTTTTCTGAAGGACTGTTGTTGCACAAGAATCTAGAAATGAGTTTTTCTGAAGGACTGTTATTGTACAAGAATCTTGAAATGAGTTCTTCTGAAGGACTGTTGTTGTACAAGAGTCTTGAAATGTGTTTCTGTGAAGGACTGTGATTGTGCATGAGTTTTTAAATGTGTTTCTCTAAAGGACTGTTGTTGTGCATGAGTTTTTAAATATGTTTCTCTGAAGCAGTGTTGTTGGACATGAGTTTTTAAATGTGTTTTTCTGAAGGACTGTTGTTGTACAAGAGTCTTGAAATGAGTTTTTCTGAAGGACTGTTGTTGTACAAGAGTCTTGAAATGTGTTTCTGTGAAGGACTGTTGTTGTGCATGAGTTTTTAAATATGTTTCTCTGAAGCAGTGTTGTTGTGCAAGAGTTTTTAAATGTGTTTCTCTAAAGGACTGTTGTTGTGCATGAGTTTTTAAATGTGTTTCTCTGAAGGAGTGTTGTTGTACATGAGTTTTTAAATGTGTTTTTCTGAAGGACTGTTGTTGTACAAGAGTCTTGAAATGAGTTTTTCTGAAGGACTGTTGTTGTACAAGAGTCTTGAAATGTGTTTCTGTGAAGGACTGTGATTGTGCATGAGTTTTTAAATGTGTTTCTCTGAAGCAGTGTTGTAGTGCAAGAGTTTTGAAATGTGTTTCTCTAAAGGAGTGTTGTTGTACATGAGTTTTTAAATGTGTTTTTCTGAAGTACTGTTGTATAAGTGTCTTGAAATGTGTTTCTCTAAAGGACTGTGGTTGTACAAGAATCTTGATATGAGTTTTTCTGAAGGATTGTTGTTGTACAAGAGTCTTGAAATGTGTTTCTGTGAAGGACTGTTGTTGTGCATGAGTTTTTAAATGTGTTTCTCTGAAGCAGTGTTGTTGTACATGAGTTTTTAAATGTGTTTTTCTGAAGGACTGTTGTTGTACAAGAGTCGTGAAATGTGTTTCTCTAAAGGACTGTTGTTGTACAAGAATCTTGAAATGAGTTTTTCTGAAGGATTATTGTTGTACAAGAGTCTTGAAATGTGTTTCTGTGAAGGACTGTTGTTGTACAAGAGTCTTGAAATGTGTTTCTGTGAAGGACTGTGATTGTGCATGAGTTTTTAAATGTGTTTCTCTAAAGGACTGTTGTTGTGCATGAGTTTTTAAATGTGTTTCTCTGAAGGAGTGTTGTTGTACATGAGTTTTTAAATGTGTTTTTCTGAAGGACTGTTGTTGTACAAGAGTCTTGAAATGAGTTTTTCTGAAGGACTGTTGTTGTACAAGAGTCTTGAAATGTGTTTCTGTGAAGGACTGTGATTGTGCATGAGTTTTTAAATGTGTTTCTCTAAAGGACTGTTGTTGTGCATGAGTTTTTAAATATGTTTCTCTGAAGCAGTGTTGTTGTACATGAGTGTTTAAATGTGTTTTTCTGAAGGACTGTTGTTGTACAAGAGTCTTGAAATGAGTTTTTCTGAAGGACTGTTGTTGTACAAGAGTCTTGAAATGTGTTTCTGTGAAGGACTGTGATTGTGCATTAGTTTTTAAATGTGTTTCTCTGAAGGAGTGTTGTTGTACATGAGTTTTTAAATGTGTTTTTCTGAAGGACTGTTGTTGCACAAGAGCCTTGAAATGAGTTTTTCTGAAGGACTGTTGTTGTACAAGAGTCTTGAAATGTGTTTCTGTGAAGGACTGTGATTGTGCATGAGTTTTTAAATGTGTTTCTCTGAAGCAGTGTTGTAGTGCAAGAGTTTTGAAATGTGTTTCTCTAAAGGACTGTTGTTGTACAAGAGTCTTGAAATTAGTTTTTCTGAAGGATTGTTGTTGTACAAGAGTCTTGAAATGTGTTTCTGTGAAGGACTGTGATTGTGCATTAGTTTTTAAATGTGTTTCTCTGAAGGAGTGTTGTTGTACATGAGTTTTTAAATGTGTTTTTCTGAAGGACTGTTGTTGTACAAGAGCCTTGAAATGAGTTTTTCTGAAGGACTGTTGTTGTACAAGAGTCTTGAAATGTGTTTCTGTGAAGGACTGTGATTGTGCATTAGTTTTTAAATGTGTTTCTCTGAAGGAGTATTGTTGTACATGAGTTTTTAAATGTGTTTTTCTGAAGGACTGTTGTTGTACAAGAGCCTTGAAATGAGTTTTTCTGAAGGACTGTTGTTGTACAAGAGTCTTGAAATGTGTTTCTGTGAAGGACTGTGATTGTGCATGAGTTTTTAAATATGTTTCTCTGAAGCAGTGTTGTTGTGCAAGAGTTTTTAAATGTGTTTCTCTAAAGGACTGTTGTTGTGCATGAGTTTTTAAATGTGTTTCTCTGAAGGAGTGTTGTTGTACATGAGTTTTTAAATGTGTTTTTCTGAAGGACTGTTGTTGTACAAGAGTCTTGAAATGAGTTTTTCTGAAGGACTGTTGTTGTACAAGAGTCTTGAAATGTGTTTCTGTGAAGGACTGTTGTTGTGCATGAGTTTTTAAATGTGTTTCTCTGAAGCAGTGTTGTTGTACATGAGTTTTTAAATGTGTTTTTCTGAAGGACTGTTGTTGTACAAGAGTCTTGAAATGTGTTTCTCTAAAGGACTGTTGTTGTACAAGAATCTTGAAATGAGTTTTTCTGAATAATTATTGTTGTACAAGAGTCTTGAAATGTGTTTCTGTGAAGGACTGTTGTTGTACAAGAGTCTTGAAATGTGTTTCTGTGAAGGACTGTGATTGTGCATGAGTTTTTAAATGTGTTTCTCTAAAGGACTGTTGTTGTGCATGAGTTTTTAAATGTGTTTCTCTGAAGGAGTGTTGTTGTACATGAGTTTTTAAATGTGTTTTTCTGAAGGACTGTTGTTGTACAAGAGTCTTGAAATGAGTTTTTCTGAAGGACTGTTGTTGTACAAGAGTCTTGAAATGTGTTTCTGTGAAGGACTGTGATTGTGCATGAGTTTTTAAATGTGTTTCTCTAAAGGACTGTTGTTGTGCATGAGTTTTTAAATATGTTTCTCTGAAGCAGTGTTGTTGTACATGAGTGTTTAAATGTGTTTTTCTGAAGGACTGTTGTTGTACAAGAGTCTTGAAATGAGTTTTTCTGAAGGACTGTTGTTGTACAAGAGTCTTGAAATGTGTTTCTGTGAAGGACTGTGATTGTGCATTAGTTTTTAAATGTGTTTCTCTGAAGGAGTGTTGTTGTACATGAGTTTTTAAATGTGTTTTTCTGAAGGACTGTTGTTGTACAAGAGCCTTGAAATGAGTTTTTCTGAAGGACTGTTGTTGTACAAGAGTCTTGAAATTAGTTTTTCTGAAGGATTGTTGTTGTACAAGAGTCTTGAAATGTGTTTCTGTGAAGGACTGTTGTTGTGCATGAATTTTTAAATGTGTTTCTCTGAAGCAGTGTTGTAGTGCAAGAGTTTTGATATGAGTTTTTCTGAAGGACTGTTGTTGTACAAGAGTTTTGAAATGTGTTTCTGTGAAGGACTGTTATTGTGCATGAGTTTTTAAATGTGTTTTTCTGAAGGACTGTTGTATAAGTGTCTTGAAATGTGTTTCTCTAAAGGACTGTGGTTGTACAAGAATCTTGATATGAGTTTTTCTGAAGGATTGTTGTTGTACAAGAGTCTTGAAATGTGTTTCTGTGAAGGACTGTTGTTGTGCATGAGTTTTTAAATGTGTTTCTCTGAAGCAGTGTTGTTGTACATGAGTTTTTAAATGTGTTTTTCTGAAGGACTGTTGTTGTACAAGAGTCTTGAAATGTGTTTCTCTAAAGGACTGTTGTTGTACAAGAATCTTGAAATAAGTTTTTCTGAAGGATTATTGTTGTACAAGAGTCTTGAAATGTGTTTCTGTGAAGGACTGTTGTTGTGCATGAGTTTTTAAATGTGTTTCTCTGAAGCAGTGTTGTAGTGCAAGAGTTTTTACATGTGTTTCTCTGAAGCAGTGTTGTTGTACATGAGTTTTTGAATGTGTTTTTCTGAAGGACTGTTGTTGTACAAGAATCTTGAAATGAGTTTTTCTGAAGGATTGTTGTTGTACAAGAGTCTTAAAATGTGTTTCTGTGAAGGACTGTTATTGTGCATGAGTTTTTAAATGTGTTTTTCTGAAGGAGTGTTGGTCTACAATAGTCTTGAAATGTGTTTTTCTGAAAGACCGCTGTTGTACAAGAGTCTTGAAATGAGTTTTTCTGAAGAACTGTTGTACGAGAATCTTGAAATGTGTTTCTGTGAAGGACTGTTGTTGTGCATGAGTTTTTAAATATGTTTCTCTGAAGCAGTGTTGTTGTGCACGAGTTTTGAAATGTGTTTCTCTAAAGGACTGTTGTTGTGCTTGAGTTCTTAAATGTGTTTCTCTGAAGGAGTGTTGTTGTACATGAGGTTTTAAATGTGTTTTTCTGAAGGACTGTTGTTGTACAAGAGTCTTGAAATGAGTTTTTCTGAAGGACTGTTGTTGTACAAGAATCTTGAAAAGAGTTTTTCTGAAGGACTGTTGTTGTACAAGAGTCTTGATATGAGTTTTTCTGAAGAACTGTTGTTGTACGAGAGTCTTGAAATGTGTTTCTGTGAAGGACTGTTGTTGTGCATGAGTTTTTAAATGTGTTTCTCTGAAGCAGTGTTGTTGTGCAAGAGTTTTTAAAAGTGTTTCTCTAAAGGACTGTTGTTGTGCATGAGTTTTTAAATGTGTTTCTCTGAAGGAGTGTTGTTGTACAAGAGTCTTGAAATGTGTTTCTGTGAAGGACTGTTGTTGTGCATGAGTTTTTAAATATGTTTCTCTGAAGCAGTGTTGTTGTGCAAGAGTTTTTAAATGTGTTTCTCTAAAGGACTGTTGTTGTGCATGAGTTCTTAAATGTGTTTCTCTGAAGGAGTGTTGTTGTACATGAGTTTTTAAATGTGTTTTTCTGAAGGACTGTTGTTGTACAAGAGTCTTGAAATGAGTTTTTCTGAAGGACTGTTGTTGTACAAGGATCTTGAAATGAGTTTTTCTGAAGAACTGTTGTTGTACGAGAGTCTTGAAATGTGTTTCTGTGAAGAACTGTTGTTGTGCATGAGTTTTTAAATGTGTTTCTCTGAAGCAGTTTTGTTGTGCAAGAGTTTTTAAATGTGTTTCTCTAAAGGACTGTTGTTGTGCATGAGTTTTTAAATGTCTTTCTCTGAAGGATTGTTGTTGTACATGAGTTTTTAAATGTGTTTTTCTGAAGGACTGTTGTTGTACAAGAGTCTTGAAATGAGTTTTTCTGAAGGACTGTTGTTGTACAAGAATCTTGAAATGTGTTTTTCTGAAGGACTGTTGTTTTACAGGAATCTTGAAATGTGTTTTTCTGAAGAACTGTTGTTGTACGAGAGTCTTGAAATGTGTTTCTGTGAAGGACTGTTGTTGTGCATGAGTTTTTAAATGTGTTTCTCTGAAGCAGTGTTGTAGTGCAAGAGTTTTTAAATGTGTTTCTCTAAAGGAGTGTTGTTGTACATGAGTTTTTAAATGTGTTTTTCTGAAGGACTGTTGTTGTACAAGAATCTTGAAATGTGTTTCTCTAAAGGACTGTTGTTGTACAAGAATCTTGAAATGAGTTTTTCTGAAGGATTATTGTTGTACAAGAGTCTTGAAATGTGTTTCTGTGAAGGAGTGTTGTTGTGCATGAGTTTTTAAATGTTTTCTCTGAAGGAGTGTTGTTGTACATGAGTTTTTAAATGTGTTTTTCTGAAGGACTGTTGTTGTACATGAGTTTTTAAATGTGTTTCTCTGAAGCAGTGTTGTAGTGCAAAAGTTTTGAAATGTGTTTCTCTAAAGGACTGTTGTTGTACATGAGTTTTTAAATGTGTTTCTCTGAAGGAGTGTTGTTGTACATGAGTTTTTAAATGTGTTTTTCTGAAGGACTGTTGTTGTATAAGTGTCTTGAAATGTGTTTCTCTAAAGGACTGTTGTTGTACAAGGATCTTGAAATGAGTTTTTCTGAAGGATTGTTGTTGTACAAGAGACTTGAAATGTGTTTCTGTGAACTACTGTTGTTGTGCTTGAGTTTTTAAATGTGTTTCTCTGAAGCAGTGTTGTTGTACATGAGTTTTTGAATGTGTTTTTCTGAAGGACTGTTGTTGTACAAGAGTCTTGAAATGTGTTTCTCTAAAGGACTGTTGTTGTAAAAGAACCTTGAAATGAGTTTTTCTGAAGGATTGTTGTTGTACAAGAGTCTTGAAATGTGTTTCTCTGAAGCAGTGTTGTAGTGCAAGAGTTTTTAAATGTGTTTTTCTAAAGGAGTGTTGTTGTACATGAGTTTTTAAATGTGTTTCTCTGAAGGAGTGTTGTAGTTTTGAAATGTGTTTTTCTGAAGGACTGTCGTTGCACAAGAATCTTGAAATGAGTTTTTCTGAAGGACTGTTGTTGAACAAGAATCTTGAAATGAGTTTTTCTGAAGGACTGTTGTTGTACAAGAGTCTTGAAATGTGTTTCTGTGAAGGACTGTTATTGTGCATGAGTTTTTAAATGTGTTTCTCTAAAGGACTGTTGTTGTGCATGAGTTTTTAAATGTGTTTTTCTGAAGGAGTGTTGGTCTACAATAGTCTTGAAATGTGTTTTTCTGAAAGACCGCTGTTGTACAAGAGTCTTGAAATGAGTTTTTCTGAAGGACTGTTGTTGTACAAGAATCTTGAAAAGAGTTATTCTGAAGGACTGTTGTTGTACAAGAGTCTTGATATGAGTTTTTCTGAAGAACTGTTGTTGTACGAGAGTCTTGAAAAGAGTTATTCTGAAGGACTGTTGTTGTACAAGAGTCTTGATATGAGTTTTTCTGAAGAACTGTTGTTGTACGAGAGTCTTGAAATGTGTTTCTGTGAAGGACTGTTGTTGTGCATGAGTTTTTAAATGTGTTTCTCTGAAGGAGTGTTGTTGTACAAGAGTGCATGAGTTTTTAAATATGTTTCTCTGAAGCAGTGTTGTTGTGCAAGAGTTTTTAAATGTGTTTCTCTAAAGGACTGTTGTTGTGCATGAGTTCTTAAATGTGTTTCTCTGAAGGAGTGTTGTTGTACATGAGTTTTTAAATGTGTTTTTCTGAAGGACTGTTGTTGTACAAGAGTCTTGAAATGAGTTTTTCTGAAGGACTGTTGTTGTACAAGGATCTTGAAATGAGTTTTTCTGAAGAACTGTTGTTGTACGAGAGTCTTGAAATGTGTTTCTGTGAAGAACTGTTGTTGTGCATGAGTTTTTAAATGTGTTTCTCTGAAGCAGTTTTGTTGTGCAAGAGTTTTTAAATGTGTTTCTCTAAAGGACTGTTGTTGTGCATGAGTTTTTAAATGTCTTTCTCTGAAGGATTGTTGTTGTACATGAGTTTTGAAATGTGTTTTTCTGAAGGACTGTTGTTGTACAAGAGTCTTGAAATGAGTTTTTCTGAAGGACTGTTGTTGTACAAGAATCTTGAAATGTGTTTTTCTGAAAGACTGTTGTTTTACAAGAATCTTGAAATGTGTTTTTCTGAAGAACTGTTGTTGTACGAGAGTCTTGAAATGTGTTTCTGTGAAGGACTGTTGTTGTGCATGAGTTTTTAAATGTGTTTCTCTGAAGCAGTGTTGTTGTGCAAGAGTTTTTAAATGTGTTCCTTTAAAGGACTGTTGTTGTGCATGAGTTTTTAAATGTGTTTCTCTGACTTAGTGTTGTTGTAGGCTTGAAATGTGTTTCTGTGAAGGACTGTTGTTGTGCATGAGTTTTTAAATGTGTTTCTCTGAAGCAGTGTTGTTGTGCAAGAGTTTTTAAATGTGTTTGTTTAAAGGACTGTTGTTGTGCATGACTTTTTAAATGTGTTTCTCTGAAGGAGTGTTGTTGTACATGAGTTTTTAAATGTGTTTTTCTGAAGGACTGTTGTTGTACAAGAATCTTGAAATGAGTTTTTCTGAAGGACTGTTGTTGTACAAGAGTCTTGAAATGAGTTTTTCTGAAGGAGTGCTGTTGTACGTGAGTTTTTAAATGTGTTTTTCTGAAGGACTGTTGTTGTACAAGAGTCTTGAAATGTGTTTCTGTGAAGGACTGTTGTTGTGCATGAGTTTTTAAATGTGTTTCTCTGAAGCAGTGTTGTTGTACATGAGTTTTTAAATGTGTTTTTCTGAAGGACTGTTGTTGTACAAGAGTCTTGAAATGTGTTTCTCTAAAGGACTGTTGTTGTACAAGAATCTTGAAATGAGTTTTTCTGAAGGATTATTGTTGTACAAGAGTCTTGAAATGTGTTTCTGTGAAGGACTGTTGTTGTGCATGAGTTTTTAAATGTGTTTCTCTGAAGCAGTGTTGTAGTGCAAGAGTTTTTAAATGTGTTTCTCTAAAGGAGTGTTGTTGTACATGAGTTTTTAAATGTGTTTTTCTGAAGGACTGTTGTACAAGAATCTTGAAATGAGTTTTTCTGAAGGACTGTTGTTGTACAAGAATCTTGAAATGAGTTTTTCTGAAGGACTGTTGTTGTACAAGAGTCTTGAAATGTGTTTCTGTGAAGGACTGTGATTGTGCATGAGTTTTTAAATGTGTTTCTCTGAAGCAGTGTTGTAGTGCAAGAGTTTTGAAATGTGTTTCTCTACAATACTGTTGTTGTACAAGAATCTTGAAATGAGTTTTTCTGAAGGATTGTTGTTGTACAAGAGTCTTAAAATGTGTTTCTGTGAAGGACTGTTGTTGTGCATGAGTTTTTAAATGTGTTTCTCTGAAGCAGTGTTGTAGTGCAAAAGTTTTGAAATGTGTTTCTCTAAAGGACTGTTGTTGTACATGAGTTTTTAAATGTGTTTCTCTGAAGGAGTGTTGTTGTACATGAGTTTTTAAATGTGTTTTTCTGAAGGACTGTTGTTGTATAAGTGTCTTGAAATGTGTTTCTCTAAAGGACTGTTGTTGTACAAGGATCTTGAAATGAGTTTTTCTGAAGGATTGTTGTTGTACAAGAGACTTGAAATGTGTTTCTGTGAACTACTGTTGTTGTGCATGAGTTTTTAACTGTGTTTCTCTGAAGCAGTGTTGTTGTACATGAGTTTTTGAATGTGTTTTTCTGAAGGACTGTTGTTGTACAAGCGTCTTAAAATGTGTTTCTGTGAAGGACTGTTATTGTGCATGAGTTTTTAAATGTGTTTTTCTGAAGGACTGTTGTGTAAGTGTCTTGAAATGTGTTTCTCTAAAGGACTGTGGTTGTACAAGAATCTTGATATGAGTTTTTCAGAAGGATTGTTGTTGTACAAGAGTCTTGAAATGTGTTTCTGTGAAGGACTGTTGTTGTGCATGAGTTTTTAAATGTGTTTCTCTGAAGCAGTGTTGTTGTACATGAGATTTTAAATGTGTTTTTCTGAAGGACTGTTGTTGTGCAAGAGTTTTGAAATGTGTTTCTCTAAAGGACTGTTGTTGTACAAGAATCTTGAAATGAGTTTTTCTGAAGGATTATTGTTGTACAAGAGTCTTGAAATGTGTTTCTGTGAAGGACTGTTGTTGTGCATGAGTTTTTAAATGCGTTTTTCTGAAGGAGTGTTGTTGTACAAGAGTCTTGAAATGTGTTTTTCTGAAGGAGCGTTGTTGTACAAGAGTCTTGAAATGTGTTTTTCTGAAG
Organism: Xylota sylvarum; assembly: GCA_905220385.1. Taxonomy (NCBI): domain Eukaryota; kingdom Metazoa; phylum Arthropoda; class Insecta; order Diptera; family Syrphidae; genus Xylota; species Xylota sylvarum. The sequence goes on from CAJMZQ010000061.1 coordinate 833,549, forward strand.
GACCGTTGTTGTACAAGAATCTTGAAATGAGTTTTTCTGAAGGACCGTTGTTGTACAAGAATCTTGAAATGAGTTTTTCTGAAGGACCGTTGTTGTACAAGAATCTTAAAATGAGTTTTTCTGTAGCAGTGTTGTAGTGCAAGAGTTTTTAAATGTGTTTCTGTAAACAACTGTCGTTGTACATGAGTTTTGAAATGCGTTTCTCTGAAGGAGTGTTGTTGTACATGAGTTTTTAAATGCGTTTTTCTGTAGGAGTGTTGTTGTACAAGAGTCTTGAAATGTGTTTTTCTGAAGGAGCGTTGTTGTACAAGAATCTTGAAATGAGTTTTTCTGTAGCAGTGTTGTAGTGCAAGAGTTTTGAAATGTGTTTCTCTAAAGGACTGTTGTTGTACAAGAATCTTGAAATGAGTTTTTCTGAAGGATTGTTGTTGTACAAGAGTCTTAAAATGTGTTTCTGTGAAAGACTGTTGTTGTGCATGAGTTTTTAAATGTGTTTCTCTAAAGGACTGTTGTTGTGCATGAGTTTTTAAATGTGTTTTTCTGAAGGAGTGTTGTTCTACAATAGTCTTGAAATGTGTTTTTCTGAAAGACCGCTGTTGTACAAGAGTCTTGAAATGAGTTTTTCTGAAGAACTGTTGTACGAGAGTTTTGAAATGTGTTTCTGTGAAGGACTGTTGTTGTACAAGAATCTTGAAATGAGTTTTTCTGAAATACTGTTGTTGTACAAGAATCTTGAAATGAGTTTTTCTGAAGGACTGTTGTTGTACAAGAGTCTTGAAATGTGTTTCTGTGAAGGACTGTGATTGTGCATGAGTTTTTAAATGTGTTTCTCTGAAGCAGTGTTGTTGTACATGAGTTTTTAAATGTGTTTTTCTGAAGGACTGTTGTTGTACAAGAATCTTGAAATGAGTTTTTCTGAAATACTGTTGTTGTACAAGAATCTTGAAATGAGTTTTTCTGAAGGACTGTTGTTGTACAAGAGTCTTGAAATGTGTTTCTGTGAAGGACTGTGATTGTGCATGAGTTTTTAAATGTGTTTCTCTGAAGCAGTGTTGTAGTGCAAGAGTTTTGAAATGTGTTTCTCTAAAGGACTGTTGTTGTACAAGAATCTTGAAATGAGTTTTTCTGAAGGATTGTTGTTGTACAAGAGTCTTGAAATGTGTTTCTGTGAAGGACTGTGATTGTGCATGAGTTTTTAAATGTGTTTCTCTGAAGCAGTGTTGTAGTGCAAGAGTTTTTAAATGTGTTTCTCTAAAGGAGTGTTGTTGTACATGAGTTTTTAAATGTGTTTTTCTGAAGGACTGTTGTTGTACAAGAATCTTGAAATGAGTTTTTCTGAAATACTGTTGTTGTACAAGAATCTTGAAATGAGTTTTTCTGAAGGACTGTTGTTGTACAAGAGTCTTGAAATGTGTTTCTGTGAAGGACTGTGATTGTGCATGAGTTTTTAAATGTGTTTCTCTGAAGCAGTGTTGTAGTGCAAGAGTTTTGAAATGTGTTTCTCTAAAGGACTGTTGTTGTACAAGAATCTTGAAATGAGTTTTTCTGAAGGATTGTTGTTGTACAAGAGTTTTAAAATGTGTTTCTGTGAAAGACTGTTGTTGTGCATGAGTTTTTAAATGTGTTTCTCTAAAGGACTGTTGTTGTGCATGAGTTTTTAAATGTGTTTTTCTGAAGGAGTGTTGTTCTACAATAGTCTTGAAATGTGTTTTTCTGAAAGACCGCTGTTGTACAAGAGTCTTGAAATGAGTTTTTCTGAAGAACTGTTGTACGAGAGTTTTGAAATGTGTTTCTGTGAAGGACTGTTGTTGTGCATGAGTTTTTAACTATGTTTCTCTGAAGCAGTGTTGTTGTGCAAGAGTTTTTAAATGTTTTTCTCTAAAGGACTGTTGTTGTGCTTGAGTTCTTAAATGTGTTTCTCTGAAGGAGTGTTGTTGTACATGCGGTTTTAAATGTGTTTTTTTGAAGGACTGTTGTTGTACAAGAGTCTTGAAATGAGTTTTTCTGAAGGACTGTTGTTGTACAAGAATCTTGAAAAGAGTTTTTCTGAAGGACTGTTGTTGTACAAGGGTCTTGATATGAGTTTTTCTGAAGAACTGTTGTTGTACAAGAGTCTTGAAATGTGTTTCTGTGAAGGACTGTTGTTGTGCATGAGTTTTTAAATGTGTTTCTCTGAAGCAGTGTTGTTGTGCATGAGTTTTTAAATGTGTTTCTCTGAAGCAGTGTTGTTGTGCAAGAATTTTTAAAAGTGTTTCTCTAAAGGACTATTGTTGTGCATGAGTTTTTAAATGTGTTTCTCTGAAGGAGTGTTGTTGTACAAGAGTCTTGAAATGTGTTTCTGTGAAGGACTGTTGTTGTGCATGAATTTTTAAATATGTTTCTCTGAAGCAGTGTTGTTGTGCAAGAGTTTTTAAATGTGTTTCTCTAAAGGACTGTTGTTGTGCATGAGTTCTTAAATGTGTTTCTCTGAAGGAGTGTTGTTGTACATGAGTTTTTAAATGTGTTTTTCTGAAGGACTGTTGTTGTACAAGAGTCTTGAAATGAGTTTTTCTGAAGGACTGTTGTTGTACAAGGATCTTGAAATGAGTTTTTCTGAAGAACTGTTGTTGTACGAGAGTCTTGAAATGTGTTTCTGTGAAGAACTGTTGTTGTGCATGAGTTTTTAAATGTGTTTCTCTGAAGCAGTTTTGTTGTGCAAGAGTTTTTAAATGTGTTTCTCTAAAGGACTGTTGTTGTGCATGAGTTTTTAAATGTCTTTCTCTGAAGGATTGTTGTTGTACATGAGTTTTTAAATGTGTTTTTCTGAAGGACTATTGTTGTACAAGAGTCTTGAAATGAGTTTTTCTGAAGGACTGTTGTTGTACAAGAATCTTGAAATGTGTTTTTCTGAAGGACTGTTGTTTTACAAGAATCTTGAAATGTGTTTTTCTGATGAACTGTTGTTGTACGAGGGTCTTGAAATGTGTTTCTGTGAAGGACTGTTGTTGTGCATGAGTTTTTAAATGTGTTTCTCTGAAGCAGTGTTGTTGTGCAAGAGTTTTTAAATGTGTTTCTCTAAAGGACTGTTGTTGTGCATGACTTTTGAAATGTGTTTCTCTGAAGGAGTGTTGTTGTACATGAGTTTTTAAATGTGTTTTTCTGAAGGACTGTTGTTGTACAAGAATCTTGAAATGAGTTTTTCTGAAGGACTGTTGTTGTACAAGAGTCTTGAAATGAGTTTTTCTGAAGGAGTGTTGTTGTACGTGAGTTTTTAAATGTGTTTTTCTGAAGGACTGTTGTTGTACAAGAGTCTTGAAATGTGTTTCTGTGAAGGACTGTTGTTGTGCATGAGTTTTTAAATGTGTTTCTCTGAAGCAGTGTTGTTGTGCAAGAGTTTTTAAATGTGTTTCTCTAAAGGACTGTTGTTGTGCATGAGTTTTTAAATGTGTTTCTCTTAAGGAGTGTTGTTGTACATGCGTTTTTAAATGTGTTTTTCTGAATAACTGTTGTTGTACAAGAATCTTGAAATGAGTTTTTCTGAAGGACTGTTGTTGTACAAGAGTCTTGAAATGAGTTTTTCTGAAGGAGTGTTGTTGTACGTGAGTTTTTAAATGTGTTTTTCTGAAGGACCGTTGTTGTACAAGAATCTTAAAATGAGTTTTTCTGTAGCAGTGTTGTAGTGCAAGAGTTTTTAAATGTGTTTCTGTAAACAACTGTCGTTGTACATGAGTTTTGAAATGCGTTTCTCTGAAGGAGTGTTGTTGTACATGAGTTTTTAAATGCGTTTTTCTGTAGGAGTGTTGTTGTACAAGAGTCTTGAAATGTGTTTTTCTGAAGGAGCGTTGTTGTACAAGAATCTTGAAATGAGTTTTTCTGTAGCAGTGTTGTAGTGCAAGAGTTTTGAAATGTGTTTCTCTAAAGGACTGTTGTTGTACAAGAATCTTGAAATGAGTTTTTCTGAAGGATTGTTGTTGTACAAGAGTCTTAAAATGTGTTTCTGTGAAAGACTGTTGTTGTGCATGAGTTTTTAAATGTGTTTCTCTAAAGGACTGTTGTTGTGCATGAGTTTTTAAATGTGTTTTTCTGAAGGAGTGTTGTTCTACAATAGTCTTGAAATGTGTTTTTCTGAAAGACCGCTGTTGTACAAGAGTCTTGAAATGAGTTTTTCTGAAGAACTGTTGTACGAGAGTTTTGAAATGTGTTTCTGTGAAGGACTGTTGTTGTACAAGAATCTTGAAATGAGTTTTTCTGAAATACTGTTGTTGTACAAGAATCTTGAAATGAGTTTTTCTGAAGGACTGTTGTTGTACAAGAGTCTTGAAATGTGTTTCTGTGAAGGACTGTGATTGTGCATGAGTTTTTAAATGTGTTTCTCTGAAGCAGTGTTGTTGTACATGAGTTTTTAAATGTGTTTTTCTGAAGGACTGTTGTTGTACAAGAATCTTGAAATGAGTTTTTCTGAAATACTGTTGTTGTACAAGAATCTTGAAATGAGTTTTTCTGAAGGACTGTTGTTGTACAAGAGTCTTGAAATGTGTTTCTGTGAAGGACTGTGATTGTGCATGAGTTTTTAAATGTGTTTCTCTGAAGCAGTGTTGTAGTGCAAGAGTTTTGAAATGTGTTTCTCTAAAGGACTGTTGTTGTACAAGAATCTTGAAATGAGTTTTTCTGAAGGATTGTTGTTGTACAAGAGTCTTGAAATGTGTTTCTGTGAAGGACTGTGATTGTGCATGAGTTTTTAAATGTGTTTCTCTGAAGCAGTGTTGTAGTGCAAGAGGTTTTAAATGTGTTTCTCTAAAGGAGTGTTGTTGTACATGAGTTTTTAAATGTGTTTTTCTGAAGGACTGTTGTTGTACAAGAATCTTGAAATGAGTTTTTCTGAAATACTGTTGTTGTACAAGAATCTTGAAATGAGTTTTTCTGAAGGACTGTTGTTGTACAAGAGTCTTGAAATGTGTTTCTGTGAAGGACTGTGATTGTGCATGAGTTTTTAAATGTGTTTCTCTGAAGCAGTGTTATAGTGCAAGAGTTTTGAAATGTGTTTCTCTAAAGGACTGTTGTTGTACAAGAATCTTGAAATGAGTTTTTCTGAAGGATTGTTGTTGTACAAGAGTTTTAAAATGTGTTTCTGTGAAAGACTGTTGTTGTGCATGAGTTTTTAAATGTGTTTCTCTAAAGGACTGTTGTTGTGCATGAGTTTTTAAATGTGTTTTTCTGAAGGAGTGTTGTTCTACAATAGTCTTGAAATGTGTTTTTCTGAAAGACCGCTGTTGTACAAGAGTCTTGAAATGAGTTTTTCTGAAGAACTGTTGTACGAGAGTTTTGAAATGTGTTTCTGTGAAGGACTGTTGTTGTGCATGAGTTTTTAACTATGTTTCTCTGAAGCAGTGTTGTTGTGCAAGAGTTTTTAAATGTTTTTCTCTAAAGGACTGTTGTTGTGCTTGAGTTCTTAAATGTGTTTCTCTGAAGGAGTGTTGTTGTACATGCGGTTTTAAATGTGTTTTTTTGAAGGACTGTTGTTGTACAAGAGTCTTGAAATGAGTTTTTCTGAAGGACTGTTGTTGTACAAGAATCTTGAAAAGAGTTTTTCTGAAGGACTGTTGTTGTACAAGGGTCTTGATATGAGTTTTTCTGAAGAACTGTTGTTGTACAAGAGTCTTGAAATGTGTTTCTGTGAAGGACTGTTGTTGTGCATGAGTTTTTAAATGTGTTTCTCTGAAGCAGTGTTGTTGTGCATGAGTTTTTAAATGTGTTTCTCTGAAGCAGTGTTGTTGTGCAAGAATTTTTAAAAGTGTTTCTCTAAAGGACTATTGTTGTGCATGAGTTTTTAAATGTGTTTCTCTGAAGGAGTGTTGTTGTACAAGAGTCTTGAAATGTGTTTCTGTGAAGGACTGTTGTTGTGCATGAATTTTTAAATATGTTTCTCTGAAGCAGTGTTGTTGTGCAAGAGTTTTTAAATGTGTTTCTCTAAAGGACTGTTGTTGTGCATGAGTTCTTAAATGTGTTTCTCTGAAGGAGTGTTGTTGTACATGAGTTTTTAAATGTGTTTTTCTGAAGGACTGTTGTTGTACAAGAGTCTTGAAATGAGTTTTTCTGAAGGACTGTTGTTGTACAAGGATCTTGAAATGAGTTTTTCTGAAGAACTGTTGTTGTACGAGAGTCTTGAAATGTGTTTCTGTGAAGAACTGTTGTTGTGCATGAGTTTTTAAATGTGTTTCTCTGAAGCAGTTTTGTTGTGCAAGAGTTTTTAAATGTGTTTCTCTAAAGGACTGTTGTTGTGCATGAGTTTTTAAATGTCTTTCTCTGAAGGATTGTTGTTGTACATGAGTTTTTAAATGTGTTTTTCTGAAGGACTGTTGTTGTACAAGAGTCTTGAAATGAGTTTTTCTGAAGGACTGTTGTTGTACAAGAATCTTGAAATGTGTTTTTCTGAAGGACTGTTGTTTTACAAGAATCTTGAAATGTGTTTTTCTGATGAACTGTTGTTGTACGAGGGTCTTGAAATGTGTTTCTGTGAAGGACTGTTGTTGTGCATGAGTTTTTAAATGTGTTTCTCTGAAGCAGTGTTGTTGTGCAAGAGTTTTTAAATGTGTTTCTCTAAAGGACTGTTGTTGTGCATGACTTTTGAAATGTGTTTCTCTGAAGGAGTGTTGTTGTACATGAGTTTTTAAATGTGTTTTTCTGAAGGACTGTTGTTGTACAAGAATCTTGAAATGAGTTTTTCTGAAGGACTGTTGTTGTACAAGAGTCTTGAAATGAGTTTTTCTGAAGGAGTGTTGTTGTACGTGAGTTTTTAAATGTGTTTTTCTGAAGGACTGTTGTTGTACAAGAGTCTTGAAATGTGTTTCTGTGAAGGACTGTTGTTGTGCATGAGTTTTTAAATGTGTTTCTCTGAAGCAGTGTTGTTGTGCAAGAGTTTTTAAATGTGTTTCTCTAAAGGACTGTTGTTGTGCATGAGTTTTTAAATGTGTTTCTCTTAAGGAGTGTTGTTGTACATGCGTTTTTAAATGTGTTTTTCTGAATAACTGTTGTTGTACAAGAATCTTGAAATGAGTTTTTCTGAAGGACTGTTGTTGTACAAGAGTCTTGAAATGAGTTTTTCTGAAGGAGTGTTGTTGTACGTGAGTTTTTAAATGTGTTTTTCTGAAGGACTGTTGTTGTACAAGAGTCTTGAAATGTGTTTCTGTGAAGGACTGTTGTTGTGCATGAGTTTTTAAATGTGTTTCTCTGAAGCAGTGTTGTTGTGCAAGAGTTTTTAAATGTGTTTCTCTAAAGGACTATTGTTCTACAAGAGTCTTGAAATGAGTTTTTCTGAAGGACTGTTGTTGTACAAGAATCTTGAAATGAGCTTTTCTGAAATACTGTTGTTGTACAAGAGTCTTGAAATGAGTTTTTCTGAAGGACTGTTGTTGTACAAGAATCTTGAAATGAGTTTTTCTGAAGAACTGTTGTTGTACGAGAGTCTTGATATGTGTTACTGTGAAGGACTGTTGTTGTGCATGAGTTTTTAAATGTGTTTCTCTGAAGCAGTGTTGTTGTGCAAGAGTTTTTAAATGTGTTTCTCTAAAGGACTGTTGTTGTGCATGAGTTTTTAAATGTCTTTCTCTGAAGGATTGTTGTTGTACATGAGTTTTGAAATGTGTTTTTCTGAAGGACTGTTGTTGTACAAGAGTCTTGAAATGAGTTTTTCTGAAGGACTGTTGTTGTACAAGAATCTTGAAATGTGTTTTTCTGAAGGACTGTTGTTTTACAAGAATCTTGAAATGTGTTTTTCTGAAGAACTGTTGTTGTACGAGGGTCTTGAAATGTGTTTCTGTGAAGGACTGTTGTTGTGCATGAGTTTTTAAATGTGTTTCTCTGAAGCAGTGTTGTTGTGCAAGAGTTTTTAAATGTGTTTCTCTAAAGGACTGTTGTTGTGCATGAGTTTTTAAATGTCTTTCTCTGAAGGATTGTTGTTGTACATGAGTTTTTAAATGTGTTTTTCTGAAGGACTGTTGTTGTACAAGAGTCTTGAAATGAGTTTTTCTGAAGGACTGTTGTTGTACAAGAATCTTGAAATGTGTTTTTCTGAAGGACTGTTGTTTTACAAGAATCTTGAAATGAGTTTTTCTGAAGAACTGTTGTTGTACGAGAGTCTTGAAATGTGTTTCTGTGAAGAACTGTTGTTGTGCATGAGTTTTTAAATGTGTTTCTCTGAAGCAGTTTTGTTGTGCAAGAGTTTTTAAATGTGTTTCTCTAAAGGACTGTTGTTGTGCATGAGTTTTTAAATGTCTTTCTCTGAAGGATTGTTGTTGTACATGAGTTTTTAAATGTGTTTTTCTGAAGGACTGTTGTTGTACAAGAGTCTTGAAATGAGTTTTTCTGAAGGACTGTTGTTGTACAAGAATCTTGAAATGTGTTTTTCTGAAGGACTGTTGTTTTACAAGAATCTTGAAATGTGTTTTTCTGAAGAACTGTTGTTGTACGAGGGTCTTGAAATGTGTTTCTGTGAAGGACTGTTGTTGTGCATGAGTTTTTAAATGTGTTTCTCTGAAGCAGTGTTGTTGTGCAAGAGTTTTTAAATGTGTTTCTCTAAAGGACTGTTGTTGTGCATGACTTTTGAAATGTGTTTCTCTGAAGGAGTGTTGTTGTACATGAGTTTTTAAATGTGTTTTTCTGAAGGACTGTTGTTGTACAAGAATCTTGAAATGAGTTTTTCTGAAGGACTGTTGTTGTACAAGAGTCTTGAAATGAGTTTTTCTGAAGGAGTGTTGTTGTACGTGAGTTTTTAAATCTGTTTTTCTGAAGGACTGTTGTTGTACAAGAGTCTTGAAATGTGTTTCTGTGAAGGACTGTTGTTGTGCATGAGTTTTTAAATGTGTTTCTCTGAAGCAGTGTTGTTGTGCAAGAGTTTTTAAATGTGTTTCTCTAAAGGACTGTTGTTGTGCATGAGTTTTTAAATGTGTTTCTCTTAAGGAGTGTTGTTGTACATGCGTTTTTAAATGTGTTTTTCTGAAGGACTGTTGTTGTACAAGAATTTTGAAATGAGTTTTTCTGAAGGACTGTTGTTGTACAAGAATCTTGAAATGTGTTTTTCTGAAGGACTGTTGTTTTACAAGAATCTTGAAATGTGTTTTTCTGAAGAACTGTTGTTGTACGAGGGTCTTGAAATGTGTTTCTGTGAAGGACTGTTGTTGTGCATGAGTTTTTAAATGTGTTTCTCTGAAGCAGTGTTGTTGTGCAAGAGTTTTTAAATGTGTTTCTCTAAAGGACTGTTGTTGTGCATGACTTTTGAAATGTGTTTCTCTGAAGGAGTGTTGTTGTACATGAGTTTTTAAATGTGTTTTTCTGAAGGACTGTTGTTGTACAAGAGTCTTGAAATGAGTTTTTCTGAAGGAGTGTTGTTGTACGTGAGTTTTTAAATGTGTTTTTCTGAAGGACTGTTGTTGTACAAGAGTCTTGAAATGTGTTTCTGTGAAGGACTGTTGTTGTGCATGAGTTTTTAAATGTGTTTCTCTGAAGCAGTGTTGTTGTGCAAGAGTTTTTAAATGTGTTTCTCTAAAGGACTATTGTTCTACAAGAGTCTTGAAATGAGTTTTTCTGAAGGACTGTTGTTGTACAAGAATCTTGAAATGAGCTTTTCTGAAATACTGTTGTTGTACAAGAGTCTTGAAATGAGTTTTTCTGAAGGACTGTTGTTGTACAAGAATCTTGAAATGAGTTTTTCTGAAGAACTGTTGTTGTACGAGAGTCTTGATATGTGTTACTGTGAAGGACTGTTGTTGTGCATGAGTTTTTAAATGTGTTTCTCTGAAGCAGTGTTGTTGTGCAAGAGTTTTTAAATGTGTTTCTCTAAAGGACTGTTGTTGTGCATGAGTTTTTAAATGTGTTTTTCTGAATTACTGTTGTTGTACAAGAGTCTTGAAATGAGTTTTTCTGAAGGACTGTTGTTGTACAAGAATCTTGAAATGAGTTTTTCTGAAGGACTGTTGTTGTACAAGAGTCCTGAAATGAGTTTTTCTGAAGGACTGTTGCTGTACAAGAATCTTGAAATGAGTTTTTCTGAAGAACTGTTGTTGTACGAGAGTCTTGAAATGTGTTTCTGTGAAGAACTGTTCTTTTGCATGAGTTTTTAAATGTGTTTCTCTGAAGCAGTGTTGTATTGCAAGAGTTCTGAAATGTGTTTCTGTAAAGGACTGTTGTTGTAGATGAGTTTTGAAATGTGTTTCTCTGAAGGACTGTTGTTGTACATGAGTTTCTGAAGGACTGTTGTTGTACAGGAGTCTTGAAATGAGTTTTTCTGAAGGACTGTTGTTGTACAAGAGTCTAGATATGTGTTTCTGTGAAGGACTGTGATTGTGCATGAGTTTTTAAATGTGTTTCTTTGAAGGAGGGTTGTTGTACAAGAGATTCTAAATGTGTTTTTCTGAAGGACTGTTGTTGTACAAGAGTCTTGAAATGAGTTTTTCTGAAGGACTGTTGTTGTACAAGAGTCTTGAAATGTGTTTCCGTGAAGGACTGTTGTTGTGCATGAGTTTTTAAATGTGTTTCTCTGAAGCAGTGTTGTAGTGCAAGAGTTTTGAAATGTGTTTCTCTAAGGGACTGTTGTTGTACATGAGTTTTTAAATGTGTTTCTCTGAAGGAGTGTTGTTGTACATGAGTTTTTAAATGTGTTTTTCTGAAGGACTGTTGTTGTATAAGTGTCTTGAAATGTGTTTCTCTAAAGGACTGTTGTTGTACAAGAATCTTGAAATGAGGTTTTCTGAAGGACTGTTGTTGTACAAGAGTCTTGAAATGTGTTTCTGTGAAGGACTGTTGTTGTGCATGAGGTTTTAAATGTGTTTCTCTGAAGGAGTGTTGTTGTACATGAGTTTTTAAATGTGTTTTTCTGAAGGAATGTTGTTGTACAAGACTGTTGAAATGTGTTTCTCTAAAGGACGGTTGTTGTACAAGAATCTTGAAATGAGTTTTTCTGAAGGATTGTTGTTGTACAAGAGTCTTGAAATGTGTTTCTGTGAAGGACTGTTGTTGTGCTTGAGTTTTTAAATGTGTTTCTCTGAAGCAGTGTTGTAGTGCAAGAGTTTTGAAATGTGTTTCTCTAAAGGACTGTTGTTGTACAAGAGTCTTGAAATGTGTTTTTCTGAAATACTGTTGTTGTACAAGAGTCCTGAAATGAGTTTTTCTGAAGGACTGTTGTTGTACAAGAATCTTGAAATAAGTATTTCTGAAGGACTGTTGTTGTACAAGAGTCTTGAAATGAGTTTTTCTGAAGGACTGTTGTTGTACAAGAATATTGAAATGAGTTTTTCTAAAGGACTGTTGTTGCACATGAGTTTTTAAATGTGTTTTTCTGAAATACTGTTGTTGTACAAGAATCTTGAAATGAGTTTTTCTGAAGGACTGTTTGTACAAGAGTCTTGAAATGAGTTTTTCTGAAGGACTGTTGTTGTACAAGAATCTTGAAATGAGTTTTTCTGAAGAACTGTTGTTGTACGAGAGTCTTGAAATGTGTTTCTGTGAAGGACTATTGCTGTGCATGAGTTTTTAAATGTGTTTCTCTGAAGCAGTGTTGTTGTGCAAGAGTTTTTAAATGTGTTTCTCTAAAGGACTGTTGTTGTGCATGAACTTTTACATGTGTTTTTCTGAAGGAGTGTTGTTGTGCAAGAGTCTTGAAATGTGTTTCTGTGAAGGACTGTTGTTGTGCATGAGTTTTTAAATGTGTTTCGCTGAAGCAGTGTTGTTGTGCAAGAGTTTTCAAATGTGTTTCTCTAAAGGACTGTTGTTGTGCATGAGTTTTTAAATGTGTTTCTCTGAAGGAATGTTGTTGTACATGAGTTTTTAAATGTGTTTTTCTGAAGGACTGTTGTTGTACAAGAATCTTGAAATGAGTTTTTCTGAAGGACTGTTGTTGTACAAGAGTCTTGAAATGAGTTTCTGTGAAGGACTGTTGTTGTGCATGAGTTTTTAAATGTGTTTCTCTGAAGCAGTGTTGTTGTGCAAGAGTTTTTAAATGTGTTTCTCTAAAGGACTGTTGTTGTGCATGAGTTTTTAAATGTGTTTCTCTGAAGGAGTGTTGTTGTACATGAGTTTTTAAATGTGTTTTTCTGAACGAGTGGTGTTGTACAAGAGTCTTGAACTGAGTTTTTCTGAAGGACTGTTGTTGTACAAGAATCTTGAAATGAGTTTTTCTGAAGGACTGTTGTTGTACAAGAGTCTTGAAATGTGTTTTTCTGAAGGACTGATGTTGTACAAGAATCTTGAAATGAGTTTTTCTGAAGGACTGTTGTTGTACAAGAGTCTTGAAATGAGTTTTTCTGAAGGAGTGTTGTTGTACGTGAGTTTTTAAATGTGTTTTTCTGAAGGACTGTTGTTGTACAAGAGTCTTGAAATGTGTTTCTGTGAAGGACTGTTGTTGTGCATGAGTTTTTAAATGTGTTTCTCTGAAGCAGTGTTGTTGTGCAAGAGTTTTTAAATGTGTTTCTCTAAATTACTGTTGTTGTACAAGAGTCTTGAAATGAGTTTTTCTGAAGGACTGTTGTTGTACAAGAATCATGGAATGAGTTTTTCTGAAGGACTGTTGTTGTACAAGAGTCTTCAAATGAGTTTTCTGAAGGACTGTTGTAGTACGAGAGTCTTGAAATGTGTTTCTGGGCAGGACTGTTGTTGTGCATGAGTTTTTAAATGTGTTTCTCTGAAGCAGTGTTGTTGTGCAAGAGTTTTTAAATGTGTTTCTCTAAAGGACTGTTGTTGTGCATGAGTTTTTAAATGTGTTTCTGGGCAGGACTGTTGTTGTGCATGAGTTTTTAAATGTGTTTCTCTGAAGCAGTGTTGTTGTGCAAGAGTTTTTAAATGTGTTTCTCTAAAGGACTGTTGTTGTGCATGAGTTTTTAAATGTGTTTCTGGGCAGGACTGTTGTTGTGCATGAGTTTTTAAATGTGTTTCTCTGAAGCAGTGTTGTTGTGCAAGAGTTTTTAAATGTGTTTCTCTAAAGGACTGTTGTTGTGCATGAGTTTTTAAATGTGTTTCTGTGAAGGACTGTTGTTGTGCATGAGTTTTTAAATATGTTTCTCTGAAGCAGTGTTGTTGTGCAAGAGTTTTTAAATGTGTTTCTCTAAAGGAGTGTTGTTGTGCATGAGTTTTTAAATGTGTTTCTCTGAAGGAGTGTTGTTGTACATGAGTTTTTAAATGTGTTTTTCTGAAGGACTGTTGCTGTACAAGAATCTTGAAATGAGTTTTTCTGAAGGACTGTTGTTGTACAAGAGTCTTAAAATGAGTTTTTCTGAAGGACTGTTGTTGTACAAGAATCTTGAAATGAGTTTTTCTGAAGAACTGTTGTTGTACGAGAGTCTTGAAATGTGTTTCTATGAAGGACTGTTGTTGTGCATGAGTTTTTAAATGTGTTTTTCTGAAGCAGTGTTGTTGTGCAAGAGTTTTTAAATGTGTTTCTCTAAAGGACTGTTGTTGTGCATGAGTTTTTAAATGTGTTTCTCTGAAATAGTGTTGTTGTACAAGAGTCCTGAAATGTGTTTCTGTGAAGGACTGTTGTTGTGCATGAGTTTTTAAATGTGTTTCGCTGATGCAGTGTTGTTGTGCAAGAGTTTTCAAATGTGTTTCTCTAAAGGACTATTGTTGTGCATGAGTTTTTAAATGCGTTTCTCTGAAGGAGTGTTGTTGTACATGAGTTTTTAAACGTGTTTCTCTAAAGGACTGTTGTTGTGCATGAGTTTTTAAACGTGTTTTTCTGAAGGACTGTTGTTGTACAAGAGTGTTGAAATGTGTTTCTCTAAAGGACTGTTGTTGTGCATGAGTTTTTAAATGTGTTTCTCTGAAGCAGTGTTGTTGTACATGAGTTTTTAAATGTGTTTTTCTGAAGGACTGTTGTTGTACAAGAGTGTTGAAATGTGTTTCTCTAACGGACTGTTGTTGTACAAGAATCTTGAAATGAGTTTTTCTGAAGGATTGTTGTTGTACAAGAGTCTTGAAATGTGTTTCTGTGAAGGACTGTTGTTGTGCATGAGTTTTTAAATGTGTTTCTCTGAAGCAGTGTTGTAGTGCAAGAGTTTTTAAATGTGTTTCTCTAAAGGACTGTTGTTGTGCATGAGTTTTTAAATGCGTTTCTATGAAGGAGTGTTGTTGTACATGAGTTTTTAAATGTGTTTTTCTGAAGGACTGTTGTTGTACAAGAATCTCGAAATGAGATTTTCTGAAGGACTGTTGTTGTACAAGAGTCTTGAAATGAGTTTTTCTGAAGGAGTGTTGTTGTACATGAGTTTTTAAACGTGTTTTTCTGAAGGACTGTTGTTGTACAAGAGTCTTGAAATGTGTTTCTGTGAAGGACTGTTGTTGTGCATGAGTTTTTAAATGTGTTTCTCTGAAGCAGTGTTGTTGTGCAAGGGTTTCTAAATGTGTTTCTCTAAAGGACTGTTGTTGTACAAGAGTCTTGCAATGAGTTTTTCTGAAGGAGTGATGTTGTACGTGAGTTTTTAAATGTGTTTTTCTGAAGGACTGTTGTTGTACAAGAGTCTTGAAATGTGTTTCTGTGAAGGACTGTTGTTGTGCATGAGTTTTTATATGTGTTTCTCTGAAGCAGTGTTGTTGTGCAAGAGTTCTTAAATGTGTTTCTCTAAAGGACTGTTGTTGTACAAGAGTCTTGAAATGAGTTTTTCTGAAGGACTGTTGTTGTACAAGAATCTTGAAATGAGTTTTTCTGAAGGAATGTTGTTGTACAAGAGTCTTGAAATGAGTTTTCTGAAGGACTGTTGTTGTACAAGAATCTTGATATGAGTTTTTCTGAAGAACTGTTGTTGTACGAGAGTCTTGAAATGTGTTTCTGTGAAGGACTGTTGTTGTGCATGAGTTTTTAAATGTGTTTCTCTGAAGCAGTGTTGTTGTGCAAGAGTCTTGAAATGTGTTTCTCTAAAGGAATGTTGTTGTGCATGAGTTTTTAAATGTGTTTCTCTGAAGGAGTGTTGTTGTACATGAGTTTTTAAATGTGTTTTTCTGAAGGACTGTTGTTGTACAAGAGTCTTGAAATGAGTTTTTCTGAAGGACTGTTGTTGTACAAGAATCTTCAAATGAGTTTTTCTGAAGGACTGTTGTTGTACAAGAGTCTTGAAATGAGTTTTTCTGAAGGACTGTTGTTGTACAAGAATCTTGAAATGAGTTTTTCTGATGAACTGTTGTTGTACGAGAGTCTTGAAATGTGTTTCTGTGAAGGACTGTTGTTGTGCATGAGTTTTTAAATGTGTTTCTCTGAAGCAGTGTTGTATTGCAAGAGTTTTGAAATATGTTTCTGTAAAGGACTGTTGTTGTAGATGAGTTTTGAAATGTGTTTCTCTGAAGGAGTGTTGTTGTACATGAGTTTCTAAACGTGTTTTTCTGAAGGACTGTTGTTGTACAAGAGTCTTGAAATGAGTTTTTCTGAAGGACTGTTGTTCTACAAGAGTCTTGAAATGTGTTTCTGTGAAGGACTGTGATTGTGCATGAGTTTTTAAATGTGTTTCTCTGAAGCAGTGTTGTAGTGCAAGAGTTTTTAAATGTGTTTCTCTAAAGGACTGTTGTTGTGCATGAGTTTTTAAATGCGTTTCTATGAAGGAGTGTTGTTGTACATGAGTTTTTAAATGTGTTTTTCTGAAGGACTGTTGTTGTACAAGAATCTCGAAATGAGATTTTCTGAAGGACTGTTGTTGTACAAGAGTCTTGAAATGTGTTTCTGTGAAGGACTGTTGTTGTGCATGAGTTTTTAAATGTGTTTCTCTAAAGGACTGTTGTTGTACAAGAGTCTTGAAATGAGTTTTTCTGAAGGACTGTTGTTGTACAAGAATCTTGAAATGAGTTTTTCTGAAGGAATGTTGTTGTACAAGAGTCTTGAAATGAGTTTTCTGAAGGACTGTTGTTGTACAAGAATCTTGATATGAGTTTTTCTGAAGAACTGTTGTTGTACGAGAGTCTTGAAATGTGTTTTTCTGAAGGACTGTTGTTGTACAAGAGTGTTGAAATGTGTTTCTCTAACGGACTGTTGTTGTACAAGAATCTTGAAATGAGTTTTTCTGAAGGATTGTTGTTGTACAAGAGTCTTGAAATGTGTTTCTGTGAAGGACTGTTGTTGTGCATGAGTTTTTAAATGTGTTTCTCTGAAGCAGTGTTGTAGTGCAAGAGTTTTTAAATGTGTTTCTCTAAAGGACTGTTGTTGTGCATGAGTTTTTAAATGCGTTTCTATGAAGGAGTGTTGTTGTACATGAGTTTTTAAATGTGTTTTTCTGAAGGACTGTTGTTGTACAAGAATCTCGAAATGAGATTTTCTGAAGGACTGTTGTTGTACAAGAGTCTTGAAATGAGTTTTTCTGAAGGAGTGTTGTTGTACATGAGTTTTTAAACGTGTTTTTCTGAAGGACTGTTGTTGTACAAGAGTCTTGAAATGTGTTTCTGTGAAGGACTGTTGTTGTGCATGAGTTTTTAAATGTGTTTCTCTGAAGCAGTGTTGTTGTGCAAGGGTTTCTAAATGTGTCTCTCTAAAGGACTGTTGTTGTACAAGAGTCGTGCAATGAGTTTTTCTGAAGGAGTGATGTTGTACGTGAGTTTTTAAATGTGTTTTTCTGAAGGACTGTTGTTGTACAAGAGTCTTGAAATGTGTTTCTGTGAAGGACTGTTGTTGTGCATGAGTTTTTATATGTGTTTCTCTGAAGCAGTGTTGTTGTGCAAAAGTTCTTAAATGTGTTTCTCTAAAGGACTGTTGTTGTACAAGAGTCTTGAAATGAGTTTTTCTGAAGGACTGTTGTTGTACAAGAATCTTGAAATGAGTTTTTCTGAAGGAATGTTGTTGTACAAGAGTCTTGAAATGAGTTTTCTGAAGGACTGTTGTTGTACAAGAATCTTGATATGAGTTTTTCTGAAGAACTGTTGTTGTACGAGAGTCTTGAAATGTGTTTCTGTGAAGGACTGTTGTTGTGCATGAGTTTTTAAATGTGTTTCTCTGAAGCAGTGTTGTTGTGCAAGAGTTTTTAAATGTGTTTCTCTAGAAGACTGTTGTTGTGCATGAGTTTTTAAATGTGTTTCTCAGAAGGAGTGTTGTTGTACAAGAGTCTTGAAATGTGTTTCTCTAAAAGACTGTTGTTGTACAAGAGTCTTGAAATGAGTTTTTCTGAAGGACTGTTGTTGTACAAGAATCTTCAAATGAGTTTTTCTGAAGGACTGTTGTTGTACAAGAGTCTTGAAATGAGTTTTTCTGAAGGACTGTTGTTGTACAAGAATCTTGAAATGAGTTTTTCTGGTGAACTGTTGTTGTACGAGAGTCTTGAAATGTGTTTCTGTGAAGGACTGTTGTTGTGCATGAGTTTTTAAATGTGTTTCTCTGAAGCAGTGTTGTATTGCAAGAGTTTTGAAATGTGTTTCTGTAAAGGGCTGTTGTTGCAGATGAGTTTTGAAATGTGTTTCTCTGAAGGAGTGTTGTTGTACATGAGTTTCTAAACGTGTTTTTCTGAAGGACTGTTGTTGTACAAGAGTCTTGAAATGAGTTTTTCTGAAGGACTGTTGTTCTACAAGAGTCTTGAAATGTGTTTCTGTGAAGGACTGTGATTGTGCATGAGTTTTTAAATGTGTTTCTCTGAAGCAGTGTTGTAGTGCAAGAGTTTTGAAATGTGTTTCTCTAAAGGACTGTTGTTGTACAAGAATCTTGAAATGAGTTTTTCTGAAGGATTGTTGTTGTACAAGAGTCTTGAAATGTGTTTCTGTGAAGGACTGTTGCTGTGCATGAGTTTTTAAATGTGTTTCTCTGAAGCAGTGTTGTAGTGCATGAGTTTTGAAATGCGTTTCTCTAAAGGACTGCTGTTGTACATGAGTTTTTAAATGTGTTTCTCTGAAGGAGTGTTGTTGTACATGAGTTTTTAAATGTGTTTCTCTAAAGGACTGTTGTTGTGCATGAGTTTTTAAATGTGTTTCTCTGAAGGAGTGTTGTTGTACATGAGTTTTTAAATGTGTTTTTCTGAAGGACTGTTGCTGTACAAGAGTCTTGAAATGAGTTTTTCTGAAGGACTGTTGTTGTACAAGAATCTTGAAATGAGTTTTTCTGAAGGACTGTTGTTATACAAGTGTCTTGAAATGTGTTTCTCTAAAGGACTGTTGTTGTACAAGAATCTTGAAATGAGTTTTTCTGAAGGATTGTTGTTGTACAAGAATCTTGAAATGAGTTTTTCTGAAGGACTGTTGTTATACAAGTGTCTTGAAATGTTTTTCTCTAAAGGACTGTTGTTGTACAAGAATCTTGAAATTAGTTTTTCTGAAGGACTGTTGTTGTACAAAAGTCTTGAAATGTGTTTCTGTGAAGGACTGTTGTTTTGTACAAGAGTCTTGAAATGAGTTTTTCTGAAGGAGTGTTGTTGTACGTGAGTTTTTAAATGTGTTTTTCTGAAGGACTGTTGTTGTACAAGAGTCTTGAAATGTGTTTCTGTGAAGGACTGTTGTTGTGCATGAGTTTTTAAATGTGTTTCTCTGAAGCAGTGTTGTAGTGCAAGAGTTTTGAAATGTGTTTCTCTAAAGGACTGTTGTTGTACAAGAATCTTGAAATGAGTTTTTCTGAAGGATTGTTGTTGTACAAGAGTCTTGAAATGTGTTTCTGTGAAGGACTGTTGCTGTGCATGAGTTTTTAAATGTGTTTCTCTGAAGCAGTGTTGTAGTGCATGAGTTTTGAAATGCGTTTCTCTAAAGGACTGCTGTTGTACATGAGTTTGTAAATGTGTTTCTCTGAAGGAGTGTTGTTGTACATGAGTTTTTAAATGTGTTTCTCTAAAGGACTGTTGTTGTGCATGAGTTTTTAAATGTGTTTCTCTGAATTAGTGTTGATGTACATGAGTTTTTAAATGTGTTTTTCTGAAGGACTGTTGCTGTACAAGAGTCTTGAAATGAGTTTTTCTGAAGGACTGTTGTTGTACAAGAATCTTGAAATGAGTTTTTCTGAAGGACTGTTGTTATACAAGTGTCTTGAAATGTGTTTCTCTAAAGGACTGTTGTTGTACAAGAATCTTGAAATGAGTTTTTCTGAAGGATTGTTGTTGTACAAGAGTCTTGAAATGTATTTCTGTGAAGGACTGTTGTTGTGCATGAGTTTTTAAATGTGTTTCTCTGAAGCAGTGTTGTTGTACATGAGTTTTTAAATGTGTTTCTCTAAAGGACTGTTGTTGTGCATGAGTTTTTAAATGTGTTTTTCTGAAGGAGTGTTGTTGTACATGAGTTTTTAAATGTGTTTCTCTGAAGGACTGTTGTTGTACAAGAGTCTTGAAATGAGTTTTTCTGAAGGACTGTTGTTGTACAAGAATCTTGAAATGAGTTTTTCTGAAGGACTGTTGTTGTACAAGAGTCTTGAAATGTGTTTTTCTGAAGGACTGTTGTTGTACAAGAATCTTGAAATGAGTTTTTCTGAAGGACTGTTGTTGTACAAGAGTCTTTAAATGAGTTTTTCTGAAGGAGTGTTGTTGTACGTTAGTTTTTAAGTATGTTTTTCTGAAGGACTGTTATAGTACAAGAGTCTTGAAATGTGTTTCTGTGAAGAACTGTTGTTGTGCATGAGTTTTTAAATGTGTTTCTCTGAAGCAGTGTTGTTGTACAAGAGTCTTGAAATGTGTTTCTCTAAAAGACTGTTGTTGTACAAGAGTCTTGAAATGAGTTTTTTTGAAGGACTGTTGTTGTACAGGAATCTTGAAATGAGTTTTTCTGAAGGACTGTTGTTGTACAAGAGTCTTGAAATGTGTTTCTGTGAAGGACTGTTGTTGTACAAGAGTCTTGAAATGAGTTTTTCTGAAGGAGTGTTGTTGTACGTGAGTTTTTAAATGTGTTTTTCTGAAGGACTGTTGTTGTACAAGAGTCTTGAAATGTGTTTCTGTGAAGGACTGTTGCTGTGCATGAGTTTTTAAATGTGTTTCTCTGAAGCAGTGTTGTAGTGCATGAGTTTTGAAATGCGTTTCTCTAAAGGACTGCTGTTGTACATGAGTTTTTAAATGTGTTTCTCTGAAGGAGTGTTGTTGTACATGAGTTTTTAAATGTGTTTCTCTAAAGGACTGTTGTTGTGCATGAGTTTTTAAATGTGTTTCTCTGAATTAGTGTTGTTGTACATGAGTTTTTAAATGTGTTTCTCTAAAGGACTGTTGTTGTACAAGAATCTTGAAATGAGTTTTTCTGAAGGATTGTTGTTGTACAAGAGTCTTGAAATGTGTTTCTGTGAAGGACTGTTGCTGTACAAGAGTCTTGAAATGAGTTTTTCTGAAGGACTGTTGTTGTACAAGAATCTTGAAATGAGTTTTTCTGAAGGACTGTTGTTATACAAGTGTCTTGAAATGTGTTTCTCTAAAGGACTGTTGTTGTACAAGAATCTTGAAATGAGTTTTTCTGAAGGATTGTTGTTGTACAAGAGTCTTGAAATGTATTTCTGTGAAGGACTGTTGTTGTGCATGAGTTTTTAAATGTGTTTCTCTGAAGCAGTGTTGTTGTACATGAGTTTTTAAATGTGTTTCTCTAAAGGACTGTTGTTGTGCATGAGTTTTTAAATGTGTTTTTCTGAAGGAGTGTTGTTGTACATGAGTTTTTAAATGTGTTTTTCTGAAGGACTGTTGTTGTACAAGAGTCTTGAAATGAGTTTTTCTGAAGGACTGTTGTTGTACAAGAATCTTGAAATGAGTTTTTCTGAAGGACTGTTGTTGTACAAGAATCTTGAAATGAGTTTTTCTGAAGGACTGCTGTTGTACAAGAGTCTTTAAATGAGTTTTTCTGAAGGACTGTTGTTGTACAAGAATCTTGAAATGAGTTTTTCTGAAGGACTGCTGTTGTACAAGAGTCTTGAA
Organism: Xylota sylvarum; assembly: GCA_905220385.1. NCBI lineage: Eukaryota > Metazoa > Arthropoda > Insecta > Diptera > Syrphidae > Xylota > Xylota sylvarum. The sequence goes on from CAJMZQ010000061.1 coordinate 854,335, forward strand.
ATGTGTTTCTCTAAAAGACTGTTGTTGTACAAGAGTCTTGAAATGAGTTTTTTTGAAGGACTGTTGTTGTACAGGAATCTTGAAATGAGTTTTTCTGAAGGACTGTTGTTGTACAAGAGTCTTGAAATGAGTTTTCTGAAGGACTGTTGTTGTACAAGAATCTTGAAATGAGTTTTTCTGAAGAACTGTTGTTGTACGAGGGTCTTGAAATGTGTTTCTGTGAAGGACTGTTGTTGTGCATGAGTTTTTAAATGTGTTTCTCTGAAGCAGTGTTGTTGTGCAAGAGTTTTTAAATGTGTTTCTCTAAAGGACTGTTGTTGTGCATAAGTTTTTAAATGTGTTTCTCTGAAGGAGTGTTGTTCTACATGAGTTTTTAAATGTGTTTTTCTGAAGGATTGTTGTTGTACAAGAGTCTTGAAATGAGTTTTTCTGAAGGACTGTTGTTGCACAAGAATCTTGAAATGAGTTTTTCTGAAGAACTGTTGTACGAGAGTCTTGAAAAGTGTTTCTGTGAAGGACTGTTGTTGTGCATGAGTTTTTAAATGTGTTTCTCTGAAGCAGTGTTGTATTGCAAGAGTTTTGAAATGTGTTTCTGTGAAGGACTGTTGTTGTGCATGAGTTTTTAAATGTGTTTCTCTGAAGCAGTGTTGTTGTGCAAGAGTTTTTAAATGTGTTTCTCTAAAGGACTGTTGTTGTACAAGAGTCTTGAAATGAGTTTTTCTGAAGGAGTGTTGTTGTACGTGAGTTTTTAAATGTGTTTTTCTGAAGGACTGTTGTTGTACAAGAGTCTTGAAATGTGTTTCTGTAAAGGACTGTTGTTGTGCATGAGTTTTTAAATGTGTTTCTCTGAAGCAGTGTTGTTGTGCAAGAGTTTTTAAATGTGTTTCTCTAAAGGACTGTTGTTGTACAAGAGTCTTGAAATGAGTTTTTCTGAAGGACTGTTGTTGTACAAGAATCTTGAAATGAGTTTTTCTGAAGGAATGTTGTTGTACAAGAGTCTTGAAATGAGTTTTCTGAAGGACTGTTGTTGTACAAGAATCTTGAAATGAGTTTTTCTGAAGAACTGTTGTTGTACGAGAGTCTTGAAATGTGTTTCTGTGAAGGACTGTTGTTGTGCAGGAGTTTTTAAATGTGTTTCTCTGAAGCAGTGTTGTTGTGCAAGAGTTTTTAAATGTGTTTCTCTAGATTACTGTTGTTGTGCATGAGTTTTTAAATGTGTTTCTCTAAAGGAGTGTTGTTGTACATGAGTTTTTAACTGTGTTTTTCTGAAGGACTGTTGTTGTACAAGAGTCTTGAAATGAGATTTTCTGAAGGACTGTTGTTGCACAAGAATCTTCAAATGAGTTTTTCTGAAGGACTGTTGTTGTACAAGAGTCTTGAAATGAGTTTTTCTGAAGGACTGTTCTTGTACAAGAGTCGTGAAATGAGTTTTTCTGAAGGACTGTTGTTGTACAAGAATCTTGAAATGAGTTTTTCTGAAGAACTATTGTTGTACGAGAGTCTTGAAATGTGTTTTTGTGAAGGACTGTTGTTGTGCATGAGTTTTTAAATGTGTTTTTCTGAAGGACTGTTGTTGTACAAGAGTCTTGAAATGTGTTTCTGTAAAGGACTGTTGTTGTGCATGAGTTTTTAAATGTGTTTCTCTGAAGCAGTGTTGTTGTGCAAGAGTTTTTAAATGTGTTTCTCTAAAGGACTGTTGTTGTACAAGAGTCTTGAAATGAGTTTTTCTGAAGGACTGTTGTTGTACAAGAATCTTGAAATGAGTTTTTCTGAAGGAATGTTGTTGTACAAGAGTCTTGAAATGAGTTTTCTGAAGGACTGTTGTTGTACAAGAATCTTGAAATGAGTTTTTCTGAAGAACTGTTGTTGTACGAGAGTCTTGAAATGTGTTTCTGTGAAGGACTGTTGTTGTGCAGGAGTTTTTAAATGTGTTTCTCTGAAGCAGTGTTGTTGTGCAAGAGTTTTTAAATGTGTTTCTCTAGATTACTGTTGTTGTGCATGAGTTTTTAAATGTGTTTCTCTAAAGGAGTGTTGTTGTACATGAGTTTTTAACTGTGTTTTTCTGAAGGACTGTTGTTGTACAAGAGTCTTGAAATGAGATTTTCTGAAGGACTGTTGTTGCACAAGAATCTTCAAATGAGTTTTTCTGAAGGACTGTTTTTGTACAAGAGTCTTGAAATGAGTTTTTCTGAAGGACTGTTGTTGTACAAGAATCTTGAAATGAGTTTTTCTGAAGGACTGTTGTTGTACGAGAGTCTTGAAATGTGTTTCTGTGAAGGACTGTTGTTGTGCATGAGTTTTTAAATGTGTTTCTCTGAAGCAGTGTTGTTGTGCAAGAGTTTTTAAATGTGTTTCTCTAGATTACTGTTGTTGTGCATGAGTTTTTAAATGTGTTTCTCTAAAGGAGTGTTGTTGTACATGAGTTTTTAACTGTGTTTTTCTGAAGGACTGTTGTTGTACAAGAGTCTTGAAATGAGTTTTTCTGAAGGACTGTTGTTGTACAAGAATCTTGAAATGAGTTTTTCTGAAGGAATGTTGTTGTACAAGAGTCTTGAAATGAGTTTTCTGAAGGACTGTTGTTGTACAAGAATCTTGAAATGAGTTTTTCTGAAGAACTGTTGTTGTACGAGAGTCTTGAAATGTGTTTCTGTGAAGGACTGTTGTTGTGCATGAGTTTTTAAATGTGTTTCTCTGAAGCAGTGTTGTTGTGCAAGAGTTTTTAAATGTGTTTCTCTAGATTACTGTTGTTGTGCATGAGTTTTTAAATGTGTTTCTCTAAAGGAGTGTTGTTGTACATGAGTTTTTAACTGTGTTTTTCTGAAGGACTGTTGTTGTACAAGAGTCTTGAAATGAGATTTTCTGAAGGACTGTTGTTGCACAAGAATCTTCAAATGAGTTTTTCTGAAGGACTGTTTTTGTACAAGAGTCTTGAAATGAGTTTTTCTGAAGGACTGTTGTTGTACAAGAATCTTGAAATGAGTTTTTCTGATGAACTGTTGTTATACGAGAGTCTTGAAATGTGTTTCTGTAAAGGACTGTTGTTGTGCAGGAGTTTTTAAATGTGTTTCTCTGAAGGAGTGTTGTTGTACATGAGTTTCTAAATGTGTTTTCCTGAAGGACTGTTGTTGTACAAGAGTCTTGAAATGAGTTTTTCTGAAGGACTGTTGTTGCACAAGAGTCTTGAAATGTGTTTCTGTGAAGGACTGTCATTGTGCATGAATTTTTAAATGTGTTTCTCTGAAGCAGTGTTGTAGTGCATGAGTTTTGAAATGTGTTTCTCTAAAGGACTGTTGTTGTACAAGAATCTTGAAATGAGTTTTTCTGAAGGATTGTTGTTGTGCAAGAGTCTTGAAATGTGTTTCTGTGAAGGACTGTTGTTGTGTATGAGTTTTTAAATGTGTTTCTCTGAAGCAGTGTTGTAGTGCAAGAGTTTTGAAATGTGTTTCTCTAAAGGACTGTTGTTGTACATGAGTTTTTAAATGTGTTTCTCTGAAGGAGTGTTGTTGTACATGAGTTTTTAAATGTGTTTCTCTAAAGGACTGTTGTTGTGCATGAGTTTTTAAATGTGTTTCTCTGAAGGAGTGTTGTTGTACATGAGTTTTTAAATGTGTTTTTCTGAAGGACTGTTGTTGTACAAGAGTCTTGAAATTAGTTTTTCTGAAGGACTGTTGTTGTACAAGAATTTTGAAATGAGTTTTTCTGAAGGACTGTTGTTGTACAAGTGTCTTGAAATGTGTTTCTCTAAAGGACTGTTGTTGTACAAGAATCTTGAAATGAGTTTTTCTGAAGGATTGTTGTTGTACAAGAGTCTTTAAATGTGTTTCTGTGAAGGAGTGTTGTTGTGCATGAGTTTTTAAATGTGTTTCTCTGAAGCAGTGTTGTTGTACATGAGTTTTTAAATGTGTTTCTCTAAAGGACTGTTGTTGTGCATGAGTTTTTAAATGTGTTTCTCTGAAGCAGTGTTGTTGTACAAGAGTCTTGAAATGTGTTTCTCTAAAAGACTGTTGTTGTACAGGAATCTTGAAATGAGTTTTTCTGAAGGACTGTTGTTGTACAAGAGTCTTGAAATGTGTTTCTGTGAAGGACTGTTGTTGTACAAGAGTCTTGAAATGAGTTTTTCTGAAGGAGTGTTGTTGTACGTGAGTTTTTAAATGTGTTTTTCTGAAGGACTGTTGTTGTACAAGAGTCTTGAAATGTGTTTCTGTGAAGGACTGTTGCTGTGCATGAGTTTTTAAATGTGTTTCTCTGAAGCAGTGTTGTACTGCATGAGTTTTGAAATGCGTTTCTCTAAAGGACTGCTGTTGTACATGAGTTTTTAAATGTGTTTCTCTGAAGGAGTGTTGTTGTACATGAGTTTTTAAATGTGTTTCTCTAAAGGACTGTTGTTGTGCATGAGTTTTTAAATGTGTTTCTCTGAATTAGTGTTGTTGTACATGAGTTTTTAAATGTGTTTCTCTAAAGGACTGTTGTTGTACAAGAATCTTGAAATGAGTTTTTCTGAAGGATTGTTGTTGTACAAGAGTCTTGAAATGTGTTTCTGTGAAGGACTGTTGCTGTACAAGAGTCTTGAAATGAGTTTTTCTGAAGGACTGTTGTTGTACAAGAATCTTGAAATGAGTTTTTCTGAAGGACTGTTGTTATACAAGTGTCTTGAAATGTGTTTCTCTAAAGGACTGTTGTTGTACAAGAATCTTGAAATGAGTTTTTCTGAAGGATTGTTGTTGTACAAGAGTCTTGAAATGTATTTCTGTGAAGGACTGTTGTTGTGCATGACTTTTTAAATGTGTTTCTCTGAAGCAGTGTTGTTGTACATGAGTTTTTAAATGTGTTTCTCTAAAGGACTGTTGTTGTGCATGAGTTTTTAAATGTGTTTTTCTGAAGGAGTGTTGTTGTACATGAGTTTTTAAATGTGTTTCTCTGAAGGACTGTTGTTGTACAAGAGTCTTGAAATGAGTTTTTCTGAAGGACTGTTGTTGTACAAGAATCTTGAAATGAGTTTTTCTGAAGGACTGTTGTTGTACAAGAATCTTGAAATGAGTTTTTCTGAAGGACTGTTGTTGTACAAGAGTCTTTAAATGAGTTTTTCTGAAGGAGTGTTGTTGTACGTGAGTTTTTAGGTATGTTTTTCTGAAGGACTGTTATTGTACAAGAGTCTTGAAATGTGTTTCTGTGAAGAACTGTTGTTGTGCATGAGTTTTTAAATGTGTTTCTCTGAAGCAGTGTTGTTGTACAAGAGTCTTGAAATGTGTTTCTCTAAAAGGCTGTTGTTGTACAAGAGTCTTGAAATGAGTTTTTTTGAAGGACTGTTGTTGTACAGGAATCTTGAAATGAGTTTTTCTGAAGGACTGTTGTTGTACAAGAGTCTTGAAATGAGTTTTCTGAAGGACTGTTGTTGTACAAGAATCTTGAAATGAGTTTTTCTGAAGAACTGTTGTTGTACGAGGGTCTTGAAATGTGTTTCTGTGAAGGACTGTTGTTGTGCATGAGTTTTTAAATGTGTTTCTCTGAAGCAGTGTTGTTGTGCAAGAGTTTTTAAATGTGTTTCTCTAAAGGACTGTTGTTGTGCATAAGTTTTTAAATGTGTTTCTCTGAAGGAGTGTTGTTCTACATGAGTTTTTAAATGTGTTTTTCTGAAGGATTGTTGTTGTACAAGAGTCTTGAAATGAGTTTTTCTGAAGGACTGTTGTTGTACAAGAATCTTGAAATGAGTTTTTCTGAAGAACTGTTGTACGAGAGTCTTGAAAAGTGTTTCTGTGAAGGACTGTTGTTGTGCATGAGTTTTTAAATGTGTTTCTCTGAAGCAGTGTTGTATTGCAAGAGTTTTGAAATGTGTTTCTGTAAAGGACTGTTGTTGTAGATGAGTTTTTAAATGTGTTTCTCTGAAGCAGTGTTGTATTGCAAGAGTTTTGAAATGTATTTCTGTGAAGGACTGTTGTTGTGCATGAGTTTTTAAATGTGTTTCTCTGAAGCAGTGTTGTTGTGCAAGAGTTTTTAAATGTGTTTCTCTAAAGGACTGTTGTTGTACAAGAGTCTTGAAATGAGTTTTTCTGAAGGAGTGTTGTTGTACGTGAGTTTTTAAATGTGTTTTTCTGAAGGACTGTTGTTGTACAAGAGTCTTGAAATGTGTTTCTGTAAAGGACTGTTGTTGTGCATGAGTTTTTAAATGTGTTTCTCTGAAGCAGTGTTGTTGTGCAAGAGTTTTTAAATGTGTTTCTCTAAAGGACTGTTGTTGTACAAGAGTCTTGAAATGAGTTTTTCTGAAGGACTGTTGTTGTACAAGAATCTTGAAATGAGTTTTTCTGAAGGAATGTTGTTGTACAAGAGTCTTGAAATGAGTTTTCTGAAGGACTGTTGTTGTACAAGAATCTTGAAATGAGTTTTTCTGAAGAACTGTTGTTGTACGAGAGTCTTGAAATGTGTTTCTGTGAAGGACTGTTGTTGTGCAGGAGTTTTTAAATGTGTTTCTCTGAAGCAGTGTTGTTGTGCAAGAGTTTTTAAATGTGTTTCTCTAGATTACTGTTGTTGTGCATGAGTTTTTAAATGTGTTTCTCTAAATTAGTGTTGTTGTACATGAGTTTTTAACTGTGTTTTTCCGAAGGACTGTTGTTGTACAAGAGTCTTGAAATGAGATTTTCTGAAGGACTGTTGTTGCACAAGAATCTTCAAATGAGTTTTTCTGAAGGACTGTTGTTGTACAAGAGTCTTGAAATGAGTTTTTCTGAAGGACTGTTCTTGTACAAGAGTCGTGAAATGAGTTTTTCTGAAGGACTGTTGTTGTACAAGAATCTTGAAATGAGTTTTTCTGAAGAACTGTTGTTGTACGAGAGTCTTGAAATGTGTTTTTGTGAAGGACTGTTGTTGTGCATGAGTTTTTAAATGTGTTTTTCTGAAGGACTGTTGTTGTACAAGAGTCTTGAAATGTGTTTCTGTAAAGGACTGTTGTTGTGCATGAGTTTTTAAATGTGTTTCTCTGAAGCAGTGTTGTTGTGCAAGAGTTTTTAAATGTGTTTCTCTAAAGGACTGTTGTTGTACAAGAGTCTTGAAATGAGTTTTTCTGAAGGACTGTTGTTGTACAAGAATCTTGAAATGAGTTTTTCTGAAGGAATGTTGTTGTACAAGAGTCTTGAAATGAGTTTTCTGAAGGACTGTTGTTGTACAAGAATCTTGAAATGAGTTTTTCTGAAGAACTGTTGTTGTACGAGAGTCTTGAAATGTGTTTCTGTGAAGGACTGTTGTTGTGCAGGAGTTTTTAAATGTGTTTCTCTGAAGCAGTGTTGTTGTGCAAGAGTTTTTAAATGTGTTTCTCTAGATTACTGTTGTTGTGCATGAGTTTTTAAATGTGTTTCTCTAAAGGAGTGTTGTTGTACATGAGTTTTTAACTGTGTTTTTCTGAAGGACTGTTGTTGTACAAGAGTCTTGAAATGAGATTTTCTGAAGGACTGTTGTTGCACAAGAATCTTCAAATGAGTTTTTCTGAAGGACTGTTTTTGTACAAGAGTCTTGAAATGAGTTTTTCTGAAGGACTGTTGTTGTACAAGAATCTTGAAATGAGTTTTTCTGAAGAACTGTTGTTGTACGAGAGTCTTGAAATGTGTTTCTGTGAAGGACTGTTGTTGTGCATGAGTTTTTAAATGTGTTTCTCTGAAGCAGTGTTGTTGTGCAAGAGTTTTTAAATGTGTTTCTCTAGATTACTGTTGTTGTGCATGAGTTTTTAAATGTGTTTCTCTAAAGGAGTGTTGTTGTACATGAGTTTTTAACTGTGTTTTTCTGAAGGACTGTTGTTGTACAAGAGTCTTGAAATGAGATTTTCTGAAGGACTGTTGTTGTACAAGAATCTTGAAATGAGTTTTTCTGAAGGAATGTTGTTGTACAAGAGTCTTGAAATGAGTTTTCTGAAGGACTGTTGTTGTACAAGAATCTTGAAATGAGTTTTTCTGAAGAACTGTTGTTGTACGAGAGTCTTGAAATGTGTTTCTGTGAAGGACTGTTGTTGTGCATGAGTTTTTAAATGTGTTTCTCTGAAGCAGTGTTGTTGTGCATGAGTTTTTAAATGTGTTTCTCTAGATTACTGTTGTTGTGCATGAGTTTTTAAATGTGTTTCTCTAAAGGAGTGTTGTTGTACATGAGTTTTTAACTGTGTTTTTCTGAAGGACTGTTGTTGTACAAGAGTCTTGAAATGAGATTTTCTGAAGGACTGTTGTTGCACAAGAATCTTCAAATGAGTTTTTCTGAAGGACTGTTTTTGTACAAGAGTCTTGAAATGAGTTTTTCTGAAGGACTGTTGTTGTACAAGAATCTTGAAATGAGTTTTTCTGATGAACTGTTGTTATACGAGAGTCTTGAAATGTGTTTCTGTAAAGGACTGTTGTTGTAGATGAGTTTTGAAATGTGTTTCTCTGAAGGAGTGTTGTTGTACATGAGTTTCTAAATGTGTTTTCCTGAAGGACTGTTGTTGTACAAGAGTCTTGAAATGAGTTTTTCTGAAGGACTGTTGTTGCACAAGAGTCTTGAAATGTGTTTCTGTGAAGGACTGTCATTGTGCATGAATTTTTAAATGTGTTTCTCTGAAGCAGTGTTGTAGTGCATGAGTTTTGAAATGTGTTTCTCTAAAGGACTGTTGTTGTACAAGAATCTTGAAATGAGTTTTTCTGAAGGATTGTTGTTGTACAAGAGTCTTGAAATGTGTTTCTGTGAAGGACTGTTGTTGTGTATGAGTTTTTAAATGTGTTTCTCTGAAGCAGTGTTGTAGTGCAAGAGTTTTGAAATGTGTTTCTCTAAAGGACTGTTGTTGTACATGAGTTTTTAAATGTGTTTCTCTGAAGGAGTGTTGTTGTACATGAGTTTTTAAATGTGTTTCTCTAAAGGACTGTTGTTGTGCATGAGTTTTTAAATGTGTTTTTCTGAAGGAGTGTTGTTGTACATGAGTTTTTAAATGTGTTTTTCTGAAGGACTGTTGTTGTACAAGAGTCTTGAAAGGAGTTTTTCTGAAGGACTGTTGTTGTACAAGAATCTTGAAATGAGTTTTTCTGAAGGACTGTTGTTGTACAAGAGTCTTGAAATGTGTTTTTCTGAAGGACTGTTGTTGTACAAGAATCTTGAAATGAGTTTTTCTAAAGGACTGTTGTTGTACAAGAGTCTTGAAATGAGTTTTTGTGAAGGAGTGTTGTTGTACGTGAGTTTTTAAGTGTGTTTTTCTGAAGGACTGTTGTTGTACAAGAGTCTTGAAATGTGTTTCTGTGAAGAACTGTTGTTGTGCATGAGTTTTTAAATGTGTTTCTCTGAAGCAGTGTTGTTGTACAAGAGTCTTGAAATGTGTTTCTCTAAAAGACTGTTGTTGTACAAGAGTCTTGAAATGAGTTTTTCTGAAGGACTGTTGTTGTACAAGAATCTTGAAATGAGTTTTTCTAAAGGACTGTTGTTGTACAAGAGTCTTGAAATGAGTTTTCTAAAGGACTGTTGTTGTACAAGAATCTTGAAATGAGTTTTTCTGAAGAACTGTTGTTGTACAAGAGTCTTGAAATGAGTTTTTCTGAAGGACTGTTGTTGTAAAAGAGTCTTGAAAAGTGTTTCTGTGAAGGACTGTAATTGTGCATGAGTTTTTAAATGTGTTTCTCTGAAGCAGTGTTGTAGTGCAAGAGATTTGAAATGTGTTTCTCTAAAGGACTGTTGTTGTACAAGAATCTTGAAATGAGTTTTTCTGAAGGATTGTTTCTCTAAAGGACTGTTGTTGCACATGAGTTTTTAAATGTGTTTCTCTGAAGGAGTGTTGTTGTACATGAGTTTTTAAATGTATTTTTCGGAACTACAGTTGTTGTATAAGTGTCTTGAAATGTGTTTCTGTGAAGGACTAGTGTTCTGCATGAGTTTTTAAATGTGTTTCTCTGAAGCAGTGTTGTATTGCAAGAGTTTTGAAATGTGTTTCTGTAAAGAACTGTTGTTGTAGATGAGTTTTGAAATGTGTTTCTCTGAAGGAGTGTTGTTGTACATGAGTTTCTAAATGTGTTTTTCTGAAGGACTGTTGTTGTACAAGAGTCTTGAAATGAGTTTTTCTGAAATACTGTTGTTGTACAAGAATCTTGAAATGAGTTTTTCTGAAGGACTATTGTTGTACAAGAGTGCTGAAATGAGTTTTTCTGAAGGACTGTTTTTGTACAAGAATCTTGAAATGAGTTTTTCTGAAGAACTGTTGTACGAGAGTCTTGAAATGTGTTTCTGTAAAGGACTGTTGTTGTGCATGAGTTTTTAAATGTGTTTCTCTGAAGCAGTGTTGTGTTGCAAGAGTTTTGAAATGTGTTTCTGTAAAGGACTGTTGTTGTAGATGAGTTTTGAAATGTGTTTCTCTGAAGGAGTGTTGTTGTACATGAGTTTCTAAATGTGTTTCTCTGAAGGACTGTTGTTGTACAAGAGTCTTGAAATGAGTTTTTCTGAAGGACTGTTGTTGCACAAGAGTCTTGAAATGTGTTTCTGTGAAGGACTGTGATTGTGCATGAGTTTTTAAATGTGTTTCTCTGAAGCAGTGTTGTAGTGCAAGAGATTTGAAATGTGTTTCTCTAAAGGACTGTTGTTGTACAAGAATCTTGAAATGAGTTTTTCTGAAGGATTGTTTCTCTAAAGGACTGTTGTTGCACATGAGTTTTGGAATGTGTTTCTCTGAAGGAGTGTTGTTGTACATGAGTTTTTAAATGTGTTTTTCTGAACTACTGTTGTTGTATAAGTGTCTTGCAATGTGTTTCTGTGAAGGACTGGTGTTGTGCATGAGTTTTTAAATGTGTTTCTCTGAAGCAGTGTTGTATTGCAAGAGTTTTGAAATGTGTTTCTGTAAAGGACTGTTGTTGTAGATGAGTTTTGAAATTTGTTTCTCTGAAGGAGTGTTGTTGTACATGAGTTTCTAAATGTGTTTTTCTGAAGGACTATTGTTGTACAAGAGTCTTGAAATGAGTTTTTCTGAAGGACTGTTGTTGTACAAGAGTCTTGAAATGTGTTTCTCTGAAGCACTGTTGTTGTACATGAGTTTTTAAATGTGTATTTTTGAAGGACTGTTGTTGTACAAGAGTCTTGAAATGTGTTTCTCTAAAGGACTGTTGTTGTACAAGAATCTTGAAATCAGTTTTTCTGAAGGATTGTTGTTGTACAAGAGTCTTGAAATATGTTCCTGTGAAGGACTGTTGTTGTGCATGAGTTTTTAAATGTGTTTCTCTGAAGCAGTGTTGTAGTGCAAGAGTTTTTAAATGTGTTTCTCTAAAGGAGTGTTGTTGTACATGAGTTTTTAAATGTGTTTCTCTGAAGGAGTGTTATTGTACATGAGTTTTGAAATGTGGTTTTCTGAAGGACTGTTGTTGCACAAGAATCTTGAAATGAGATTTTCTGAAGGACTGTTGTTGTACAAGAATCTTGAAATGAGTTTTTCTGAAGGACTGTTGTTGTACAAGAGTCTTGAAATGTGTTTCTGTGAAGGACTGTTGTTGTGCATGAGTTTTTAAATATGTTTCTCTGAAGCAGTGTTGTTGTGCAAGAGTTTTTAAATGTGTTTCTCTAAAGGACTGTTGTTGTGCATGAGTTTTTAAATGTGTTTCTCTGAAGCAGTGTTGTTGTACATGAGTTTTTAAATGTGTTTTTTTGAAGGAGTGTTGTTGTACAATAGTCTTGAAATGTGTTTTTCTGAAATACCGTTGTTGTACAAGAGTCTTGAAATCAGTTTTTCTGAAGAACTGTTGTTGTACGAGAGTCTTGAAATGTGTTTCTGTGAAGGACTGTTGTTGTGCATGAGTTTTTAAATGTGTTTCTCTGAAGCAGTGTTGTTGTGCAAGAGTTTTTAAATGTGTTTCTCTAAAGGACTGTTGTTGTGCATGAGTTTTTAAATGTGTTTCTCTGAAGGAGTGTTGTTTTACAATAGCTTTAAATGTGTTTTTCTGAAATACCGTTGTTGTACAAGAGCCTTGAGATGAGTTTTTCTGAAGAACTGTTGTTGTACGAGAGTCTTGAAATGTGTTTCTGTGAAGGACTGTTATTGTGCATGAGTTTTTAAATGTGTTTGTCTGAAGCAGTGTTGTTGTACATGAGTTTTTAAATGTGTTTTTCTGAAGGAGTGTTGTTTTACAATAGCTTTAAATGTGTTTTTCTGAAATACCGTTGTTGTACAAGAGTCTTGAAATGAGTTTTTCTGAAGAACTGTTGTTGTACGAGAGTCTTGAAATGTGTTTCTGTGAAGGACTGTTGCTGTGCATGAGTTTTTAAATGTGTTTCTCTGAAGCAGTGTTGTTGTACATGAGTTTTGAAATGTGTTTCTCTGAAGGAGTGTTGTTGTACATGAGTTTTTAAATGTGTTTTTCTGAACTACTGTTGTTGTATAAGTGTCTTGCAATGTGTTTCTGTGAAGGACTGGTGTTGTGCATGAGTTTTTAAATGTGTTTCTCTGAAGCAGTGTTGTATTGCAAGAGTTTTGAAATGTGTTTCTGTAAAGGACTGTTGTTGTAGATGAGTTTTGAAATTTGTTTCTCTGAAGGAGTGTTGTTGTACATGAGTTTCTAAATGTGTTTTTCTGAAGGACTATTGTTGTACAAGAGTCTTGAAATGAGTTTTTCTGAAGGACTGTTGTTGTACAAGAGTCTTGAAATGTGTTTCTCTGAAGCACTGTTGTTGTACATGAGTTTTTAAATGTGTATTTTGGAAGGACTGTTGTTGTACAAGAGTCTTGAAATGTGTTTCTCTAAAGGACTGTTGTTGTACAAGAATCTTGAAATCAGTTTTTCTGAAGGATTGTTGTTGTACAAGAGTCTTGAAATATGTTTCTGTGAAGGACTGTTGTTGTGCATGAGTTTTTAAATGTGTTTCTCTGAAGCAGTGTTGTAGTGCAAGAGTTTTTAAATGTGTTTCTCTAAAGGAGTGTTGTTGTACATGAGTTTTTAAATGTGTTTCTCTGAAGGAGTGTTGTTGTACATGAGTTTTGAAATGTGGTTTTCTGAAGGACTGTTGTTGCACAAGAATCTTGAAATGAGATTTTCTGAAGGACTGTTGTTGTACAAGAATCTTGAAATGAGTTTTTCTGAAGGACTGTTGTTGTACAAGAGTCTTGAAATGTGTTTCTGTGAAGGACTGTTGTTGTGCATGAGTTTTTAAATATGTTTCTCTGAAGCAGTGTTGTTGTGCAAGAGTTTTTAAATGTGTTTCTCTAAAGGACTGTTGTTGTGCATGAGTTTTTAAATGTGTTTCTCTGAAGCAGTGTTGTTGTACATGAGTTTTTAAATGTGTTTTTTTGAAGGAGTGTTGTTGTACAATAGTCTTGAAATGTGTTTTTCTGAAATACCGTTGTTGTACAAGAGTCTTGAAATCAGTTTTTCTGAAGAACTGTTGTTGTACGAGAGTCTTGAAATGTGTTTCTGTGAAGGACTGTTGTTGTGCATGAGTTTTTAAATGTGTTTCTCTGAAGCAGTGTTGTTGTGCAAGAGTTTTTAAATGTGTTTCTCTAAAGGACTGTTGTTGTGCATGAGTTTTTAAATGTGTTTCTCTGAAGGAGTGTTGTTTTACAATAGCTTTAAATGTGTTTTTCTGAAATACCGTTGTTGTACAAGAGCCTTGAGATGAGTTTTTCTGAAGAACTGTTGTTGTACGAGAGTCTTGAAATGTGTTTCTGTGAAGGACTGTTATTGTGCATGAGTTTTTAAATGTGTTTGTCTGAAGCAGTGTTGTTGTACATGAGTTTTTAAATGTGTTTTTCTGAAGGACTGTTGTTGTACAAGAATCTTGAAATGAGTTTTTCTGAAGAACTGTTGTTGTACGAGAGTCTTGAAATGTGTTTTTGTGAAGGACTGTTGTTGTGCATGAGTTTTTAAATGTGTTTTTCTGAAGGACTGTTGTTGTACTAGAGTCTTGAAATGTGTTTCTGTAAAGGACTGTTGTTGTGCAGGAGTTTTTAAATGTGTTTCTCTGAAGCAGTGTTGTTGTGCAAGAGTTTTTAAATGTGTTTCTCTAGATTACTGTTGTTGTGCATGAGTTTTTAAATGTGTTTCTCTAAAGGAGTGTTGTTGTACATGAGTTTTTAACTGTGTTTTTCTGAAGGACTGTTGTTGTACAAGAGTCTTGAAATGAGATTTTCTGAAGGACTGTTGTTGTACAAGAATCTTGAAATGAGTTTTTCTGAAGGAATGTTGTTGTACAAGAGTCTTGAAATGAGTTTTCTGAAGGACTGTTGTTGTACAAGAATCTTGAAATGAGTTTTTCTGAAGAACTGTTGTTGTACGAGAGTCTTGAAATGTGTTTCTGTGAAGGACTGTTGTTGTGCAGGAGTTTTTAAATGTGTTTCTCTGAAGCAGTGTTGTTGTGCAAGAGTTTTTAAATGTGTTTCTCTAGATTACTGTTGTTGTGCATGAGTTTTTAAATGTGTTTCTCTAAAGGAGTGTTGTTGTACATGAGTTTTTAACTGTGTTTTTCTGAAGGACTGTTGTTGTACAAGAGTCTTGAAATGAGATTTTCTGAAGGACTGTTGTTGCACAAGAATCTTCAAATGAGTTTTTCTGAAGGACTGTTTTTGTACAAGAGTCTTGAAATGAGTTTTTCTGAAGGACTGTTGTTGTACAAGAATCTTGAAATGAGTTTTTCTGAAGGACTGTTGTTGTACAAGAGTCTTGAAATGTGTTTCTGTGAAGGACTGTTGTTGTGCATGAGTTTTTAAATGTGTTTCTCTGAAGCAGTGTTGTTGTGCAAGAGTTTTTAAATGTGTTTCTCTAGATTACTGTTGTTGTGCATGAGTTTTTAAATGTGTTTCTCTAAAGGAGTGTTGTTGTACATGAGTTTTTAACTGTGTTTTTCTGAAGGACTGTTGTTGTACAAGAGTCTTGAAATGAGATTTTCTGAAGGACTGTTGTTGTACAAGAATCTTGAAATGAGTTTTTCTGAAGGAATGTTGTTGTACAAGAGTCTTGAAATGAGTTTTCTGAAGGACTGTTGCTGTACAAGAATCTTGAAATGAGTTTTTCTGAAGAACTGTTGTTGTACGAGAGTCTTGAAATGTGTTTCTGTGAAGGACTGTTGTTGTGCATGAGTTTTTAAATGTGTTTCTCTGAAGCAGTGTTGTTGTGCAAGAGTTTTTAAATGTGTTTCTCTAGATTACTGTTGTTGTGCATGAGTTTTTAAATGTGTTTCTCTAAAGGAGTGTTGTTGTACATGAGTTTTTAACTGTGTTTTTCTGAAGGACTGTTGTTGTACAAGAGTCTTGAAATGAGATTTTCTGAAGGACTGTTGTTGCACAAGAATCTTCAAATGAGTTTTTCTGAAGGACTGTTTTTGTACAAGAGTCTTGAAATGAGTTTTTCTGAAGGACTGTTGTTGTACAAGAATCTTGAAATGAGTTTTTCTGATGAACTGTTGTTATACGAGAGTCTTGAAATGTGTTTCTGTAAAGGACTGTTGTTGTAGATGAGTTTTGAAATGTGTTTCTCTGAAGGAGTGTTGTTGTACATGAGTTTCTAAATGTGTTTTCCTGAAGGACTGTTGTTGTACAAGAGTCTTGCAATGAGTTTTTCTGAAGGACTGTTGTTGCACAAGAGTCTTGAAATGTGTTTCTGTGAAGGACTGTCATTGTGCATGAATTTTTAAATGTGTTTCTCTGAAGCAGTGTTGTAGTGCATGAGTTTTGAAATGTGTTTCTCTAAAGGACTGTTGTTGTACAAGAATCTTGAAATGAGTTTTTCTGAAGGATTGTTGTTGTACAAGAGTCTTGAAATGTGTTTCTGTGAAGGACTGTTGTTGTGTATGAGTTTTTAAATGTGTTTCTCTGAAGCAGTGTTGTAGTGCAAGAGTTTTGAAATGTGTTTCTCTAAAGGACTGTTGTTGTACATGAGTTTTTAAATGTGTTTCTCTGAAGGAGTGTTGTTGTACATGAGTTTTTAAATGTGTTTCTCTAAAGGACTGTTGTTGTGCATGAGTTTTTAAATGTGTTTCTCTGAAGGAGTGTTGTTGTACATGAGTTTTTAAATGTGTTTTTCTGAAGGACTGTTGTTGTACAAGAGTCTTGAAATTAGTTTTTCTGAAGGACTGTTGTTGTACAAGAATTTTGAAATGAGTTTTTCTGAAGGACTGTTGTTGTACAAGTGTCTTGAAATGTGTTTCTCTAAAGGACTGTTGTTGTACAAGAATCTTGAAATGAGTTTTTCTGAAGGATTGTTGTTGTACAAGAGTCTTTAAATGTGTTTCTGTGAAGGAGTGTTGTTGTGCATGAGTTTTTAAATGTGTTTCTCTGAAGCAGTGTTGTTGTACATGAGTTTTTAAATGTGTTTCTCTAAAGGACTGTTGTTGTGCATGAGTTTTTAAATGTGTTTTTCTGAAGGAGTGTTGTTGTACATGAGTTTTTAAATGTGTTTTTCTGAAGGACTGTTGTTGTACAAGAGTCTTGAAAGGAGTTTTTCTGAAGGACTGTTGTTGTACAAGAATCTTGAAATGAGTTTTTCTGAAGGACTGTTGTTGTACAAGAGTCTTGAAATGTGTTTTTCTGAAGGACTGTTGTTGTACAAGAATCTTGAAATGAGTTTTTCTAAAGGACTGTTGTTGTACAAGAGTCTTGAAATGAGTTTTTGTGAAGGAGTGTTGTTGTACGTGAGTTTTTAAGTGTGTTTTTCTGAAGGACTGTTGTTGTACAAGAGTCTTGAAATGTGTTTCTGTGAAGAACTGTTGTTGTGCATGAGTTTTTAAATGTGTTTCTCTGAAGCAGTGTTGTTGTACAAGAGTCTTGAAATGTGTTTCTCTAAAAGACTGTTGTTGTACAAGAGTCTTGAAATGAGTTTTTCTGAAGGACTGTTGTTGTACAAGAATCTTGAAATGAGTTTTTCTAAAGGACTGTTGTTGTACAAGAGTCTTGAAATGAGTTTTCTAAAGGACTGTTGTTGTACAAGAATCTTGAAATGAGTTTTTCTGAAGAACTGTTGTTGTACAAGAGTCTTGAAATGAGTTTTTCTGAAGGACTGTTGTTGTAAAAGAGTCTTGAAAAGTGTTTCTGTGAAGGACTGTAATTGTGCATGAGTTTTTAAATGTGTTTCTCTGAAGCAGTGTTGTAGTGCAAGAGATTTGAAATGTGTTTCTCTAAAGGACTGTTGTTGTACAAGAATCTTGAAATGAGTTTTTCTGAAGGATTGTTTCTCTAAAGGACTGTTGTTGCACATGAGTTTTTAAATGTGTTTCTCTGAAGGAGTGTTGTTGTACATGAGTTTTTAAATGTATTTTTCGGAACTACAGTTGTTGTATAAGTGTCTTGAAATGTGTTTCTGTGAAGGACTAGTGTTCTGCATGAGTTTTTAAATGTGTTTCTCTGAAGCAGTGTTGTATTGCAAGAGTTTTGAAATGTGTTTCTGTAAAGAACTGTTGTTGTAGATGAGTTTTGAAATGTGTTTCTCTGAAGGAGTGTTGTTGTACATGAGTTTCTAAATGTGTTTTTCTGAAGGACTGTTGTTGTACAAGAGTCTTGAAATGAGTTTTTCTGAAATACTGTTGTTGTACAAGAATCTTGAAATGAGTTTTTCTGAAGGACTATTGTTGTACAAGAGTGCTGAAATGAGTTTTTCTGAAGGACTGTTTTTGTACAAGAATCTTGAAATGAGTTTTTCTGAAGAACTGTTGTACGAGAGTCTTGAAATGTGTTTCTGTAAAGGACTGTTGTTATGCATGAGTTTTTAAATGTGTTTCTCTGAAGCAGTGTTGTGTTGCAAGAGTTTTGAAATGTGTTTCTGTAAAGGACTGTTGTTGTAGATGAGTTTTGAAATGTGTTTCTCTGAAGGAGCGTTGTTGTACATGAGTTTCTAAATGTGTTTCTCTGAAGGACTGTTGTTGTACAAGAGTCTTGAAATGAGTTTTTCTGAAGGACTGTTGTTGCACAAGAGTCTTGAAATGTGTTTCTGTGAAGGACTGTGATTGTGCATGAGTTTTTAAATGTGTTTCTCTGAAGCAGTGTTGTAGTGCAAGAGATTTGAAATGTGTTTCTCTAAAGGACTGTTGTTGTACAAGAATCTTGAAATGAGTTTTTCTGAAGGATTGTTTCTCTAAAGGACTGTTGTTGCACATGAGTTTTGAAATGTGTTTCTCTGAAGGAGTGTTGTTGTACATGAGTTTTTAAATGTGTTTTTCTGAACTACTGTTGTTGTATAAGTGTCTTGCAATGTGTTTCTGTGAAGGACTGGTGTTGTGCATGAGTTTTTAAATGTGTTTCTCTGAAGCAGTGTTGTATTGCAAGAGTTTTGAAATGTGTTTCTGTAAAGGACTGTTGTTGTAGATGAGTTTTGAAATTTGTTTCTCTGAAGGAGTGTTGTTGTACATGAGTTTCTAAATGTGTTTTTCTGAAGGACTATTGTTGTACAAGAGTCTTGAAATGAGTTTTTCTGAAGGACTGTTGTTGTACAAGAGTCTTGAAATGTGTTTCTCTGAAGCACTGTTGTTGTACATGAGTTTTTAAATGTGTATTTTTGAAGGACTGTTGTTGTACAAGAGTCTTGAAATGTGTTTCTCTAAAGGACTGTTGTTGTACAAGAATCTTGAAATCAGTTTTTCTGAAGGATTGTTGTTGTACAAGAGTCTTGAAATATGTTTCTGTGAAGGACTGTTGTTGTGCATGAGTTTTTAAATGTGTTTCTCTGAAGCAGTGTTGTAGTGCAAGAGTTTTTAAATGTGTTTCTCTAAAGGAGTGTTGTTGTACATGAGTTTTTAAATGTGTTTCTCTGAAGGAGTGTTATTGTACATGAGTTTTGAAATGTGGTTTTCTGAAGGACTGTTGTTGCACAAGAATCTTGAAATGAGATTTTCTGAAGGACTGTTGTTGTACAAGAATCTTGAAATGAGTTTTTCTGAAGGACTGTTGTTGTACAAGAGTCTTGAAATGTGTTTCTGTGAAGGACTGTTGTTGTGCATGAGTTTTTAAATATGTTTCTCTGAAGCAGTGTTGTTGTGCAAGAGTTTTTAAATGTGTTTCTCTGAAGGACTGTTGTTGTGCATGAGTTTTTAAATGTGTTTCTCTGAAGCAGTGTTGTTGTACATGAGTTTTTAAATGTGTTTTTTTGAAGGAGTGTTGTTGTACAATAGTCTTGAAATGTGTTTTTCTGAAATACCGTTGTTGTACAAGAGTCTTGAAATCAGTTTTTCTGAAGAACTGTTGTTGTACGAGAGTCTTGAAATGTGTTTCTGTGAAGGACTGTTGTTGTGCATGAGTTTTTAAATGTGTTTCTCTGAAGCAGTGTTGTTGTGCAAGAGTTTTTAAATGTGTTTCTCTAAAGGACTGTTGTTGTGCATGAGTTTTTAAATGTGTTTCTCTGAAGGAGTGTTGTTGTACAAGAGCCTTGAAATGTGTTTCTGTGAAGGACTGTTGTTGTGCATGAGTTTTTAAATATGTTTCTCTGAAGCAGTGTTGTTGTGCAAGAGTTTTTAAATGTGTTTCTCTAAAGTACTGTTGTTGTGCATGAGTTTTTAAATGTGTTTCCCTGAAGGAGTGTTGTTGTACATGAGTTTTTAAATGTGTTTTTCTGAAGAACTGTTGTTATGCAAGAGTCTTGAAATGAGTTTTTCTGAAGGACTGTTGTTGTACGAGAGTCTTGAAATGTGTTTCTCTAAAGGACTGTTGTTGTACAAGAATCTTGAAATCAGTTTTTCTGAAGGATTGTTGTTGTACAAGAGTCTTGAAATGTGTTTCTGTGAAGGACTGTTGTTGTGCATAAGTTTTTAAATGTGTTTCTCTAAAGGAGTGTTGTTGTACATGAGTTTTTAAATGTGTTTCTCTGAAGGAGTGTTGTTGTTCATGAGTTTTTAAATGTGGTTTTTAGAAGGACTGTTGTTGCACAAGAATCTTGAAATGAGTTTTTCTGAAGGACTGTTGTTGTACAAGAATCTTGAAATGAGTTTTTCTGAAGGACTGTTGTTGTACAAGAGTCTTGAAATGTGTTTCTGTGAAGGACTGTTGTTGTGCAAGAGTTTTTAAATGTGTTTCTCTAAAGGACTGTTGTTGTGCATGAGTTTTTAAATGTGTTTCTCTGAAGCAGTGTTGTTGTACATGAGTTTGTAAATGTGGTTTTTTGAAGGAGTGTTGTTGTACAATAGTCTTGAAATGTGTTTTTCTGAACTACCGTTGTTGTACAAGAGTCTTGAAATGAGTTTTTCTGAAGAACTGTGGTTGTACGAGAGTCTTGAAATGTGTTTCTGTGAAGGACTGTTGTTGTGCATGAGTTTTTAAATGTGTTTCTCTGAAGCAGTGTTGTAGTGCAAGAGTTTTTAAATGTGTTTCTCTAAAGGAGTGTTGTTGTACATGAGTTTTTAAATGTGTTTCTCTGAAGGAGTGTTGTTGTACATGAGTTTTTAAATGTGGTTTTCTGAAGGACTGTTGTTGCACAAGAATCTTGAAATGAGTTTTTCTGAAGGACTGTTGTTGTACAAGAATCTTGAAATGAGTTTTTCTGAAATACTGTTGTTGTACAAGAGTCTTGAAATGTGTTTCTGTGAAGGACTGTTATTGTGCATGAGTTTTTAAATGTGTTTCTCTGAAATAGTGTTGTGGTGCAAGAGTTTTTAAATGTGTTTCTCTAAAGGACTGCTGTTGTGCATGAGTTTTTAAATGTGTTTCTCTGAAGCAGTGTTGTTGTACATGAGTTTTTAAATGTGTTTCTCTGAAGGACTGTTGTTGTGCATGAGTTTTTAAATGTGTTTCTCTGAAGGAGTGTTGTTGTACAAGAGTCTTGAAATGTGTTTCTGTGAAGGACTGTTATTGTGCATGAGTTTTTAAATGTGTTTCTCTGAAGCAGTGTTGTTGTGCAAGAGTTTTTAAATGTGTTTCTCTAAAGGACTGTTGTTGTGCATGAGTTTTTAAATGTGTTTCTCTGAAGGAGTGTTGTTGTACGATAGTCTTGAAATGTGTTTTTCTGAAATACCGTTGTTGTACAAGAGTCTTGAAATGAGTTTTTCTGAAGAACTGTTGTTGTACGAGAGTCTTGAAATGTGTTTCTGTGAAGGACTGTTGTTGTGCATGAGTTTTTAAATGTGTTTCTCTGAAGCAGTGTTGTTGTGCAAGAGTTTTTAAATGTGTTTCTCTAAAGGACTGTTGTTGTGCATGAGTTTTTAAATGTGTTTCTCTGAAGGAGTGTTGTTGTACAAGAGTCTTGAAATGTGTTTCTGTGAAGGACTGTTATTGTGCATGAGTTTTTAAATGTGTTTCTCTGAAGCAGTGTTGTTGTACATGAGTTTTTAAATGTGTTTTTCTGAAGGAGTGTTGTTGTACAATAGCCTTGAAATGTGTTTTTCTGAAAAACCGTTGTTGTACAAGAGTCTTGAAATGAGTTTTTCTGAAGAACTGTTGTTGTACGAGAGTCTTGAAATGTGTTTCTGTGAAGGACTGTTGTTGTGCATGAGTTTTTAAATGTGTTTCTCTGAAGCAGTGTTGTTGTGCAAGAGTTTTTAAATGTGTTTCTCTAACGGACTGTTGTTGTGCATGAGTTTTTAAATGTGTTTCCCTGAAGGAGTGTTGTTGTACATGAGTTTTTAAATGTGTTTTTCTGAAGGACTGTTGTTGTACAAGAGTCTTGAAATGAGTTTTTCTGAAGGACTGTTGTTGTACAAGAATCTTGAAATGAGTTTTTCTGAAGGACTGTTGTTGTACGAGAGTCTTGAAATGTGTTTCTCTGAAGGACTGTTGTTGTACAAGAATCTTGAAATCAGTTTTTCTGAAGGATTGTTGTTGTACAAGAGTCTTGAAATGTGTTTCTGTGAAGGACTGTTGTTGTGCATGAGTTTTTAAATATGTTTCTCTGAAGCAGTGTTGTTGTGCAAGAGTTTTTAAATGTGTTTCTCTAAAGTACTGTTGTTGTGCATGAGTTTTTAAATGTGTTTCCCTGAAGGAGTGTTGTTGTACATGAGTTTTTAAATGTGTTTTTCTGAAGAACTGTTGTTATGCAAGAGTCTTGAAATGAGTTTTTCTGAAGGACTGCTGTTGTACGAGAGTCTTGAAATGTGTTTCTCTAAAGGACTGTTGTTGTACAAGAATCTTGAAATCAGTTTTTCTGAAGGATTGTTGTTGTACAAGAGTCTTGAAATGTGTTTCTGTGAAGGACTGTTGTTGTGCATAAGTTTTTAAATGTGTTTCTCTAAAGGAGTGTTGTTGTTCATGAGTTTTTAAATGTGGTTTTTAGAAGGACTGTTGTTGCACAAGAATCTTGAAATGAGTTTTTCTGAAGGACTGTTGTTGTACAAGAATCTTGAAATGAGTTTTTCTGAAGGACTGTTGTTGTACAAGAGTCTTGAAATGTGTTTCTGTGAAGGACTGTTGTTGTGCAAGAGTTTTTAAATGTGTTTCTCTAAAGGACTGTTGTTGTGCATGAGTTTTTAAATGTGTTTCTCTGAAGCAGTGTTGTTGTACATGAGTTTGTAAATGTGTTTTTTTGAAGGAGTGTTGTTGTACAATAGTCTTGAAATGTGTTTTTCTGAAATACCGTTGTTGTACAAGAGTCTTGAAATGAGTTTTTCTGAAGAACTGATGTTGTACGAGAGTCTTGAAATGTGTTTCTGTGAAGGACTGTTGTTGTGCATGAGTTTTTAAATGTGTTTCTCTGAAGCAGTGTTGTAGTGCAAGAGTTTTTAAATGTGTTTCTCTAAAGGAGTGTTGTTGTACATGAGTTTTTAAATGTGTTTCTCTGAAGGAGTGTTGTTGTACATGAGTTTTTAAATGTGGTTTTCTGAAGGACTGTTGTTGCACAAGAATCTTGAAATGAGTTTTTCTGAAGGACTGTTGTTGTACAAGAATCTTGAAATGAGTTTTTCTGAAATACTGTTGTTGTACAAGAGTCTTGAAATGTGTTTCTGTGAAGGACTGTTATTGTGCATGAGTTTTTAAATGTGTTTCTCTGAAATAGTGTTGTGGTGCAAGAGTTTTTAAATGTGTTTCTCTAAAGGACTGCTGTTGTGCATGAGTTTTTAAGTGTGTTTCTCTGAAGCAGTGTTGTTGTACATGAGTTTTTAAATGTGTTTTTTTGAAGGAGTGTTGTTGTACGATAGTCTTGAAATGTGTTTTTCTGAAATACCGTTGTTGTACAAGAGTCTTGAAATGAGTTTTTCTGAAGAACTGTTGTTGTACGAGAGTCTTGAAATGTGTTTCTGTGAAGGACTGTTGTTGTGCATGAGTTTTTAAATGTGTTTCTCTGAAGCAGTGTTGTTGTGCAAGAGTTTTTAAATGTGTTTCTCTAAAGGACTGTTGTTGTGCATGAGTTTTTAAATGTGTTTCTCTGAAGGAGTGTTGTTGTACAAGAGTCTTGAAATGTGTTTCTGTGAAGGACTGTTATTGTGCATGAGTTTTTAAATGTGTTTCTCTAAAGGACTGTTGTTGTACATGAGTTTTTAAATGTGTTTTTCTGAAGGAGTGTTGTTGTACAATAGCCTTGAAATGTGTTTTTCTGAAAAACCGTTGTTGTACAAGAGTCTTGAAATGAGTTTTTCTGAAGAACTGTTGTTGTACGAGAGTCTTGAAATGTGTTTCTGTGAAGGACTGTTGTTGTGCATGAGTTTTTAAATGTCTTTCTCTGAAGCAGTGTTGTTGTGCAAGAGTTTTTAAATGTGTTTCTCTAAAGGACTGTTGTTGTGCATGAGTTTTTAAATGTGTTTCCCTGAAGGAGTGTTGTTGTACATGAGTTTTTAAATGTGTTTTTCTGAAGGACTGTTGTTGTACAAGAGTCTTGAAATGAGTTTTTCTGAAGGACTGTTGTTGTACAAGAATCTTGAAATGAGTTTTTCTGAAGGACTGTTGTTGTACGAGAGTCTTGAAATGTGTTTCTCTGAAGGACTGTTGTTGTACAAGAATCTTGAAATCAGTTTTTCTGAAGGATTGTTGTTGTACAAGAGTCTTGAAATGTGTTTCTGTGAAGGACTGTTGTTGTGCATGAGTTTTTAAATGTGTTTCTCTGAAGCAGTGTTGTAGTGCAAGAGTTTTTAAATGTGTTTCTCTAAAGGAGTGTTGTTGTACATGAGTTTTTAAATGTGTTTCTCTGAAGGAGTGTTGTTGTACATGAGTTTTTAAATGTGGTTTTCTGAAGGACTGTTGTTGCACAAGAATCTTGAAATGAGTTTTTCTGAAGGACTGTTGTTGTACAAGAATCTTGAAATGAGTTTTTCTGAAATACTGTTGTTGTACAAGAGTCTTGAAATGTGTTTCTGTGAAGGACTGTTATTGTGCATGAGTTTTTAAATGTGTTTCTCTGAAATAGTGTTGTGGTGCAAGAGTTTTTAAATGTGTTTCTCTAAAGGACTGCTGTTGTGCATGAGTTTTTAAGTGTGTTTCTCTGAAGCAGTGTTGTTGTACATGAGTTTTTAAATGTGTTTTTTTGAAGGAGTGTTGTTGTACGATAGTCTTGAAATGTGTTTTTCTGAAATACCGTTGTTGTACAAGAGTCTTGAAATGAGTTTTTCTGAAGAACTGTTGTTGTACGAGAGTCTTGAAATGTGTTTCTGTGAAGGACTGTTGTTGTGCATGAGTTTTTAAATGTGTTTCTCTGAAGCAGTGTTGTTGTGCAAGAGTTTTTAAATGTGTTTCTCTAAAGGACTGTTGTTGTGCATGAGTTTTTAAATGTGTTTCTCTGAAGGAGTGTTGTTGTACAAGAGTCTTGAAATGTGTTTCTGTGAAGGACTGTTATTGTGCATGAGTTTTTAAATGTGTTTCTCTGAAGCAGTGTTGTTGTACATGAGTTTTTAAATGTGTTTTTCTGAAGGAGTGTTGTTGTACAAGAGCCTTGAAATGTGTTTCTGTGAAGGACTGTTGTTGTGCATGAGTTTTTAAATATGTTTCTCTGAAGCAGTGTTGTTGTGCAAGAGTTTTTAAATGTGTTTCTCTAAAGTACTGTTGTTGTGCATGAGTTTTTAAATGTGTTTCCCTGAAGGAGTGTTGTTGTACATGAGTTTTTAAATGTGTTTTTCTGAAGAACTGTTGTTATGCAAGAGTCTTGAAATGAGTTTTTCTGAAGGACTGTTGTTGTACGAGAGTCTTGAAATGTGTTTCTCTAAAGGACTGTTGTTGTACAAGAATCTTGAAATCAGTTTTTCTGAAGGATTGTTGTTGTACAAGAGTCTTGAAATGTGTTTCTGTGAAGGACTGTTGTTGTGCATAAGTTTTTAAATGTGTTTCTCTAAAGGAGTGTTGTTGTACATGAGTTTTTAAATGTGTTTCTCTGAAGGAGTGTTGTTGTTCATGAGTTTTTAAATGTGGTTTTTAGAAGGACTGTTGTTGCACAAGAATCTTGAAATGAGTTTTTCTGAAGGACTGTTGTTGTACAAGAATCTTGAAATGAGTTTTTCTGAAGGACTGTTGTTGTACAAGAGTCTTGAAATGTGTTTCTGTGAAGGACTGTTGTTGTGCAAGAGTTTTTAAATGTGTTTCTCTAAAGGACTGTTGTTGTGCATGAGTTTTTAAATGTGTTTCTCTGAAGCAGTGTTGTTGTACATGAGTTTGTAAATGTGTTTTTTTGAAGGAGTGTTGTTGTACAATAGTCTTGAAATGTGTTTTCTGAAATACCGTTGTTGTACAAGAGTCTTGAAATGAGTTTTTCTGAAGAACTGTGGTTGTACGAGAGTCTTGAAATGTGTTTCTGTGAAGGACTGTTGTTGTGCATGAGTTTTTAAATGTGTTTCTCTGAAGCAGTGTTGTAGTGCAAGAGTTTTTAAATGTGTTTCTCTAAAGGAGTGTTGTTGTACATGAGTTTTTAAATGTGTTTCTCTGAAGGAGTGTTGTTGTACATGAGTTTTTAAATGTGGTTTTCTGAAGGACTGTTGTTGCACAAGAATCTTGAAATGAGTTTTTCTGAAGGACTGTTGTTGTACAAGAATCTTGAAATGAGTTTTTCTGAAATACTGTTGTTGTACAAGAGTCTTGAAATGTGTTTCTGTGAAGGACTGTTATTGTGCATGAGTTTTTAAATGTGTTTCTCTGAAATAGTGTTGTGGTGCAAGAGTTTTTAAATGTGTTTCTCTAAAGCACTTCTGTTGTGCATGAGTTTTTAAATGTGTTTCTCTGAAGCAGTGTTGTTGTACATGAGTTTTTAAATGTGTTTCTCTGAAGGACTGTTGTTGTGCATGAGTTTTTAAATGTGTTTCTCTGAAGGAGTGTTGTTGTACAAGAGTCTTGAAATGTGTTTCTGTGAAGGACTGTTATTGTGCATGAGTTTTTAAATGTGTTTCTCTGAAGCAGTGTTGTTGTGCAAGAGTTTTTAAATGTGTTTCTCTAAAGGACTGTTGTTGTGCATGAGTTTTTAAATGTGTTTCTCTGAAGGAGTGTTGTTGTACGATAGTCTTGAAATGTGTTTTTCTGAAATACCGTTGTTGTACAAGAGTCTTGAAATGAGTTTTTCTGAAGAACTGTTGTTGTACGAGAGTCTTGAAATGTGTTTCTGTGAAGGACTGTTGTTGTGCATGAGTTTTTAAATGTGTTTCTCTGAAGCAGTGTTGTTGTGCAAGAGTTTTTAAATGTGTTTCTCTAAAGGACTGTTGTTGTGCATGAGTTTTTAAATGTGTTTCTCTGAAGGAGTGTTGTTGTACAAGAGTCTTGAAATGTGTTTCTGTGAAGGACTGTTGTTGTGCATGAGTTTTTAAATGTGTTTCTCTGAAGCAGTGTTGTTGTACATGAGTTTTTAAATGTGTTTTTCTGAAGGAGTGTTGTTGTACAATAGCCTTGAAATGTGTTTTTCTGAAAAACCGTTGTTGTACAAGAGTCTTGAAATGAGTTTTTCTGAAGAACTGTTGTTGTACGAGAGTCTTGAAATGTGTTTCTGTGAAGGACTGTTGTTGTGCATGAGTTTTTAAATGTCTTTCTCTGAAGCAGTGTTGTTGTGCAAGAGTTTTTAAATGTGTTTCTCTAACGGACTGTTGTTGTGCATGAGTTTTTAAATGTGTTTCCCTGAAGGAGTGTTGTTGTACATGAGTTTTTAAATGTGTTTTTCTGAAGGACTGTTGTTGTACAAGAGTCTTGAAATGAGTTTTTCTGAAGGACTGTTGTTGTACAAGAATCTTGAAATGAGTTTTTCTGAAGGACTGTTGTTGTACGAGAGTCTTGAAATGTGTTTCTCTGAAGGACTGTTGTTGTACAAGAATCTTGAAATCAGTTTTTCTGAAGGATTGTTGTTGTACAAGAGTCTTGAAATGTGTTTCTGTGAAGGACTGTTGTTGTGCATGAGTTTTTAAATATGTTTCTCTGAAGCAGTGTTGTTGTGCAAGAGTTTTTAAATGTGTTTCTCTAAAGTACTGTTGTTGTGCATGAGTTTTTAAATGTGTTTCCCTGAAGGAGTGTTGTTGTACATGAGTTTTTAAATGTGTTTTTCTGAAGAACTGTTGTTATGCAAGAGTCTTGAAATGAGTTTTTCTGAAGGACTGCTGTTGTACGAGAGTCTTGAAATGTGTTTCTCTAAAGGACTGTTGTTGTACAAGAATCTTGAAATCAGTTTTTCTGAAGGATTGTTGTTGTACAAGAGTCTTGAAATGTGTTTCTGTGAAGGACTGTTGTTGTGCATAAGTTTTTAAATGTGTTTCTCTAAAGGAGTGTTGTTGTTCATGAGTTTTTAAATGTGGTTTTTAGAAGGACTGTTGTTGCACAAGAATCTTGAAATGAGTTTTTCTGAAGGACTGTTGTTGTACAAGAATCTTGAAATGAGTTTTTCTGAAGGACTGTTGTTGTACAAGAGTCTTGAAATGTGTTTCTGTGAAGGACTGTTGTTGTGCAAGAGTTTTTAAATGTGTTTCTCTAAAGGACTGTTGTTGTGCATGAGTTTTTAAATGTGTTTCTCTGAAGGAGTGTTGTTGTACATGAGTTTGTAAATGTGTTTTTTTGAAGGAGTGTTGTTGTACAATAGTCTTGAAATGTGTTTTTCTGAAATACCGTTGTTGTACAAGAGTCTTGAAATGAGTTTTTCTGAAGAACTGATGTTGTACGAGAGTCTTGAAATGTGTTTCTGTGAAGGACTGTTGTTGTGCATGAGTTTTTAAATGTGTTTCTCTGAAGCAGTGTTGTAGTGCAAGAGTTTTTAAATGTGTTTTTCTGAAGGAGTGTTGTTGTACAAGAGCCTTGAAATGTGTTTCTGTGAAGGACTGTTGTTGTGCATGAGTTTTTAAATATGTTTCTCTGAAGCAGTGTTGTTGTGCAAGAGTTTTTAAATGTGTTTCTCTAAAGTACTGTTGTTGTGCATGAGTTTTTAAATGTGTTTCCCTGAAGGAGTGTTGTTGTACATGAGTTTTTAAATGTGTTTTTCTGAAGGAGTGTTGTTGTACAAGAGCCTTGAAATGTGTTTCTGTGAAGGACTGTTATTGTGCATGAGTTTTTAAATGTGTTTCTCTGAAATAGTGTTGTGGTGCAAGAGTTTTTAAATGTGTTTCTCTAAAGGACTGCTGTTGTGCATGAGTTTTTAAGTGTGTTTCTCTGAAGCAGTGTTGTTGTACATGAGTTTTTAAATGTGTTTTTTTGAAGGAGTGTTGTTGTACGATAGTCTTGAAATGTGTTTTTCTGAAATACCGTTGTTGTACAAGAGTCTTGAAATGAGTTTTTCTGAAGAACTGTTGTTGTACGAGAGTCTTGAAATGTGTTTCTGTGAAGGACTGTTGTTGTGCATGAGTTTTTAAATGTGTTTCTCTGAAGCAGTGTTGTTGTGCAAGAGTTTTTAAATGTGTTTCTCTAAAGGACTGTTGTTGTGCATGAGTTTTTAAATGTGTTTCTCTGAAGGAGTGTTGTTGTACAAGAGTCTTGAAATGTGTTTCTGTGAAGGACTGTTATTGTGCATGAGTTTTTAAATGTGTTTCTCTAAAGGACTGTTGTTGTACATGAGTTTTTAAATGTGTTTTTCTGAAGGAGTGTTGTTGTACAATAGCCTTGAAATGTGTTTTTCTGAAAAACCGTTGTTGTACAAGAGTCTTGAAATGAGTTTTTCTGAAGAACTGTTGTTGTACGAGAGTCTTGAAATGTGTTTCTGTGAAGGACTGTTGTTGTGCATGAGTTTTTAAATGTCTTTCTCTGAAGCAGTGTTGTTGTGCAAGAGTTTTTAAATGTGTTTCTCTAAAGGACTGTTGTTGTGCATGAGTTTTTAAATGTGTTTCCCTGAAGGAGTGTTGTTGTACATGAGTTTTTAAATGTGTTTTTCTGAAGGACTGTTGTTGTACAAGAGTCTTGAAATGAGTTTTTCTGAAGGACTGTTGTTGTACAAGAATCTTGAAATGAGTTTTTCTGAAGGACTGTTGTTGTACGAGAGTCTTGAAATGTGTTTCTCTGAAGGACTGTTGTTGTACAAGAATCTTGAAATCAGTTTTTCTGAAGGATTGTTGTTGTACAAGAGTCTTGAAATGTGTTTCTGTGAAGGACTGTTGTTGTGCATGAGTTTTTAAATGTGTTTCTCTGAAGCAGTGTTGTAGTGCAAGAGTTTTTAAATGTGTTTCTCTAAAGGAGTGTTGTTGTACATGAGTTTTTAAATGTGTTTCTCTGAAGGAGTGTTGTTGTACATGAGTTTTTAAATGTGGTTTTCTGAAGGACTGTTGTTGCACAAGAATCTTGAAATGAGTTTTTCTGAAGGACTGTTGTTGTACAAGAATCTTGAAATGAGTTTTTCTGAAATACTGTTGTTGTACAAGAGTCTTGAAATGTGTTTCTGTGAAGGACTGTTATTGTGCATGAGTTTTTAAATGTGTTTCTCTGAAATAGTGTTGTGGTGCAAGAGTTTTTAAATGTGTTTCTCTAAAGGACTGCTGTTGTGCATGAGTTTTTAAGTGTGTTTCTCTGAAGCAGTGTTGTTGTACATGAGTTTTTAAATGTGTTTTTTTGAAGGAGTGTTGTTGTACGAGAGTCTTGAAATGTGTTTCTGTGAAGGACTGTTGTTGTGCATGAGTTTTTAAATGTCTTTCTCTGAAGCAGTGTTGTTGTGCAAGAGTTTTTAAATGTGTTTCTCTAAAGGACTGTTGTTGTGCATGAGTTTTTAAATGTGTTTCTCTAAAGGAGTGTTGTTGTACATGAGTTTTTAAATGTGTTTCTCTGAAGGAGTGTTGTTGTGCAAGAGTTTTTAAATGTGTTTCTCTAAAGGACTGTTGTTGTGCATGAGTTTTTAAATGTGTTTCTCTGAAGGAGTGTTGTTGTACAAGAGTCTTGAAATGTGTTTCTGTGAAGGACTGTTATTGTGCATGAGTTTTTAAATGTGTTTCTCTGAAGCAGTGTTGTTGTGCAAGAGTTTTTAAATGTGTTTCTCTAAAGGACTGTTGTTGTGCATGAGTTTTTAAATGTGTTTCTCTGAAGGAGTGTTGTTGTACAAGAGTCTTGAAATGTGTTTCTGTGAAGGACTGTTATTGTGCATGAGTTTTTAAATGTGTTTCTCTGAAGCAGTGTTGTTGTACATGAGTTTTTAAATGTGTTTTTCTGAAGGAGTGTTGTTGTACAATAGCCTTGAAATGTGTTTTTCTGAAAAACCGTTGTTGTACAAGAGTCTTGAAATGAGTTTTTCTGAAGAACTGTTGTTGTACGAGAGTCTTGAAATGTGTTTCTGTGAAGGACTGTTGTTGTGCATGAGTTTTTAAATGTCTTTCTCTGAAGCAGTGTTGTTGTGCAAGAGTTTTTAAATGTGTTTCTCTAACGGACTGTTGTTGTGCATGAGTTTTTAAATGTGTTTCCCTGAAGGAGTGTTGTTGTACATGAGTTTTTAAATGTGTTTTTCTGAAGGACTGTTGTTGTACAAGAGTCTTGAAATGAGTTTTTCTGAAGGACTGTTGTTGTACAAGAATCTTGAAATGAGTTTTTCTGAAGGACTGTTGTTGTACGAGAGTCTTGAAATGTGTTTCTCTGAAGGACTGTTGTTGTACAAGAATCTTGAAATCAGTTTTTCTGAAGGATTGTTGTTGTACAAGAGTCTTGAAATGTGTTTCTGTGAAGGACTGTTGTTGTGCATGAGTTTTTAAATATGTTTCTCTGAAGCAGTGTTGTTGTGCAAGAGTTTTTAAATGTGTTTCTCTAAAGTACTGTTGTTGTGCATGAGTTTTTAAATGTGTTTCCCTGAAGGAGTGTTGTTGTACATGAGTTTTTAAATGTGTTTTTCTGAAGAACTGTTGTTATGCAAGAGTCTTGAAATGAGTTTTTCTGAAGGACTGCTGTTGTACGAGAGTCTTGAAATGTGTTTCTCTAAAGGACTGTTGTTGTACAAGAATCTTGAAATCAGTTTTTCTGAAGGATTGTTGTTGTACAAGAGTCTTGAAATGTGTTTCTGTGAAGGACTGTTGTTGTGCATAAGTTTTTAAATGTGTTTCTCTAAAGGAGTGTTGTTGTTCGTGAGTTTTTAAATGTGGTTTTTAGAAGGACTGTTGTTGCACAAGAAT
The DNA here is from genome assembly GCA_905220385.1 of Xylota sylvarum. NCBI lineage: Eukaryota > Metazoa > Arthropoda > Insecta > Diptera > Syrphidae > Xylota > Xylota sylvarum. Next base: position 885,655 of record CAJMZQ010000061.1, read on the forward strand.
CTTGAAATGAGTTTTTCTGAAGGACTGTTGTTGTACAAGAATCTTGAAATGAGTTTTTCTGAAGGACTGTTGTTGTACAAGAGTCTTGAAATGTGTTTCTGTGAAGGACTGTTGTTGTGCAAGAGTTTTTAAATGTGTTTCTCTAAAGGACTGTTGTTGTGCATGAGTTTTTAAATGTGTTTCTCTGAAGCAGTGTTGTTGTGCATGAGTTTTTAAATGTGTTTCTCTGAAGGAGTGTTGTTGTACAATAGTCTTGAAATGTGTTTTTCTGAAATACCGTTGTTGTACAAGAGTCTTGAAATGAGTTTTTCTGAAGAACTGATGTTGTACGAGAGTCTTGAAATGTGTTTCTGTGAAGGACTGTTGTTGTGCATGAGTTTTTAAATGTGTTTCTCTGAAGCAGTGTTGTAGTGCAAGAGTTTTTAAATGTGTTTTTCTGAAGGAGTGTTGTTGTACAAGAGCCTTGAAATGTGTTTCTGTGAAGGACTGTTGTTGTGCATGAGTTTTTAAATATGTTTCTCTGAAGCAGTGTTGTTGTGCAAGAGTTTTTAAATGTGTTTCTCTAAAGTACTGTTGTTGTGCATGAGTTTTTAAATGTGTTTCCCTGAAGGACTGTTGTTGTACAAGAGTCTTGAAATGTGTTTCTGTGAAGGACTGTTGTTGTGCAAGAGTTTTTAAATGTGTTTCTCTAAAGGACTGTTGTTGTGCATGAGTTTTTAAATGTGTTTCTCTGAAGCAGTGTTGTTGTACATGAGTTTGTAAATGTGTTTTTTTGAAGGAGTGTTGTTGTACAATAGTCTTGAAATGTGTTTTTCTGAAATACCGTTGTTGTACAAGAGTCTTGAAATGAGTTTTTCTGAAGAACTGATGTTGTACGAGAGTCTTGAAATGTGTTTCTGTGAAGGACTGTTGTTGTGCATGAGTTTTTAAATGTGTTTCTCTGAAGCAGTGTTGTAGTGCAAGAGTTTTTAAATGTGTTTTTCTGAAGGAGTGTTGTTGTACAAGAGCCTTGAAATGTGTTTCTGTGAAGGACTGTTATTGTGCATGAGTTTTTAAATGTGTTTCTCTGAAATAGTGTTGTGGTGCAAGAGTTTTTAAATGTGTTTCTCTAAAGGACTGCTGTTGTGCATGAGTTTTTAAGTGTGTTTCTCTGAAGCAGTGTTGTTGTACATGAGTTTTTAAATGTGTTTTTTTGAAGGAGTGTTGTTGTACGATAGTCTTGAAATGTGTTTTTCTGAAATACCGTTGTTGTACAAGAGTCTTGAAATGAGTTTTTCTGAAGAACTGTTGTTGTACGAGAGTCTTGAAATGTGTTTCTGTGAAGGACTGTTGTTGTGCATGAGTTTTTAAATGTGTTTCTCTGAAGCAGTGTTGTTGTGCAAGAGTTTTTAAATGTGTTTCTCTAAAGGACTGTTGTTGTGCATGAGTTTTTAAATGTGTTTCTCTGAAGGAGTGTTGTTGTACAAGAGTCTTGAAATGTGTTTCTGTGAAGGACTGTTATTGTGCATGAGTTTTTAAATGTGTTTCTCTGAAGCAGTGTTGTTGTACATGAGTTTTTAAATGTGTTTTTCTGAAGGAGTGTTGTTGTACAAGAGCCTTGAAATGTGTTTCTGTGAAGGACTGTTGTTGTGCATGAGTTTTTAAATATGTTTCTCTGAAGCAGTGTTGTTGTGCAAGAGTTTTTAAATGTGTTTCTCTAAAGTACTGTTGTTGTGCATGAGTTTTTAAATGTGTTTCCCTGAAGGAGTGTTGTTGTACATGAGTTTTTAAATGTGTTTTTCTGAAGAACTGTTGTTATGCAAGAGTCTTGAAATGAGTTTTTCTGAAGGACTGTTGTTGTACGAGAGTCTTGAAATGTGTTTCTCTAAAGGACTGTTGTTGTACAAGAATCTTGAAATCAGTTTTTCTGAAGGATTGTTGTTGTACAAGAGTCTTGAAATGTGTTTCTGTGAAGGACTGTTGTTGTGCATAAGTTTTTAAATGTGTTTCTCTAAAGGAGTGTTGTTGTACATGAGTTTTTAAATGTGTTTCTCTGAAGGAGTGTTGTTGTTCATGAGTTTTTAAATGTGGTTTTTAGAAGGACTGTTGTTGTACAAGAATCTTGAAATGAGTTTTTCTGAAGGACTGTTGTTGTACAAGAATCTTGAAATGAGTTTTTCTGAAGGACTGTTGTTGTACAAGAGTCTTGAAATGTGTTTCTGTGAAGGACTGTTGTTGTGCAAGAGTTTTTAAATGTGTTTCTCTGAAGGACTGTTGTTGTGCATGAGTTTTTAAATGTGTTTCTCTGAAGCAGTGTTGTTGTACATGAGTTTGTAAATGTGTTTTTTTGAAGGAGTGTTGTTGTACAATAGTCTTGAAATGTGTTTTCTGAAATACCGTTGTTGTACAAGAGTCTTGAAATGAGTTTTTCTGAAGAACTGTGGTTGTACGAGAGTCTTGAAATGTGTTTCTGTGAAGGACTGTTGTTGTGCATGAGTTTTTAAATGTGTTTCTCTGAAGCAGTGTTGTAGTGCAAGAGTTTTTAAATGTGTTTCTCTAAAGGAGTGTTGTTGTACATGAGTTTTTAAATGTGTTTCTCTGAAGGAGTGTTGTTGTACATGAGTTTTTAAATGTGGTTTTCTGAAGGACTGTTGTTGCACAAGAATCTTGAAATGAGTTTTTCTGAAGGACTGTTGTTGTACAAGAATCTTGAAATGAGTTTTTCTGAAATACTGTTGTTGTACAAGAGTCTTGAAATGTGTTTCTGTGAAGGACTGTTATTGTGCATGAGTTTTTAAATGTGTTTCTCTGAAATAGTGTTGTGGTGCAAGAGTTTTTAAATGTGTTTCTCTAAAGCACTTCTGTTGTGCATGAGTTTTTAAATGTGTTTCTCTGAAGCAGTGTTGTTGTACATGAGTTTTTAAATGTGTTTTTCTGAAGGACTGTTGTTGTACAAGAGTCTTGAAATGAGTTTTTCTGAAGGACTGTTCTTGTACAAGAGTCTTGAAATGAGTTTTTCTGAAGGACTGTTGTTGTACAAGAATCTTGAAATGAGTTTTTCTGAAGAACTGTTGTTGTACGAGAGTCTTGAAATGTGTTTTTGTGAAGGACTGTTGTTGTGCATGAGTTTTTAAATGTGTTTCTCTGAAGCAGTGTTATTGTGCAAGAGTTTTTAAATGTGTTTCTCTAAAGGACTGTTGTTGTACAAGAATCTTGAAATCAGTTTTTCTGAAGGATTGTTGTTGTACAAGAGTCTTGAAATGTGTTTCTGTGAAGGACTGTTATTGTGCATGAGTTTTTAAATGTGTTTCTCTGAAATAGTGTTGTGGTGCAAGAGTTTTTAAATGTGTTTCTCTAAAGCACTTCTGTTGTGCATGAGTTTTTAAATGTGTTTCTCTGAAGCAGTGTTGTTGTACATGAGTTTTTAAATGTGTTTCTCTGAAGGACTGTTGTTGTGCATGAGTTTTTAAATGTGTTTCTCTGAAGGAGTGTTGTTGTACAAGAGTCTTGAAATGTGTTTCTGTGAAGGACTGTTATTGTGCATGAGTTTTTAAATGTGTTTCTCTGAAGCAGTGTTGTTGTGCAAGAGTTTTTAAATGTGTTTCTCTAAAGGACTGTTGTTGTGCATGAGTTTTTAAATGTGTTTCTCTGAAGGAGTGTTGTTGTACGATAGTCTTGAAATGTGTTTTTCTGAAATACCGTTGTTGTACAAGAGTCTTGAAATGAGTTTTTCTGAAGAACTGTTGTTGTACGAGAGTCTTGAAATGTGTTTCTGTGAAGGACTGTTGTTGTGCATGAGTTTTTAAATGTGTTTCTCTGAAGCAGTGTTGTTGTGCAAGAGTTTTTAAATGTGTTTCTCTAAAGGACTGTTGTTGTGCATGAGTTTTTAAATGTGTTTCTCTGAAGGAGTGTTGTTGTACAAGAGTCTTGAAATGTGTTTCTGTGAAGGACTGTTATTGTGCATGAGTTTTTAAATGTGTTTCTCTGAAGAACTGTTGTTGTACATGAGTTTTTAAATGTGTTTTTCTGAAGGAGTGTTGTTGTACAATAGCCTTGAAATGTGTTTTTCTGAAAAACCGTTGTTGTACAAGAGTCTTGAAATGAGTTTTTCTGAAGAACTGTTGTTGTACGAGAGTCTTGAAATGTGTTTCTGTGAAGGACTGTTGTTGTGCATGAGTTTTTAAATGTCTTTCTCTGAAGCAGTGTTGTTGTGCAAGAGTTTTTAAATGTGTTTCTCTAACGGACTGTTGTTGTGCATGAGTTTTTAAATGTGTTTCCCTGAAGGAGTGTTGTTGTACATGAGTTTTTAAATGTGTTTTTCTGAAGGACTGTTGTTGTACAAGAGTCTTGAAATGAGTTTTTCTGAAGGACTGTTGTTGTACAAGAATCTTGAAATGAGTTTTTCTGAAGGACTGTTGTTGTACGAGAGTCTTGAAATGTGTTTCTCTGAAGGACTGTTGTTGTACAAGAATCTTGAAATCAGTTTTTCTGAAGGATTGTTGTTGTACAAGAGTCTTGAAATGTGTTTCTGTGAAGGACTGTTGTTGTGCATGAGTTTTTAAATATGTTTCTCTGAAGCAGTGTTGTTGTGCAAGAGTTTTTAAATGTGTTTTTCTGAAGGACTGTTGTTGTGCATGAGTTTTTAAATGTGTTTCCCTGAAGGAGTGTTGTTGTACATGAGTTTTTAAATGTGTTTTTCTGAAGAACTGTTGTTATGCAAGAGTCTTGAAATGAGTTTTTCTGAAGGACTGCTGTTGTACGAGAGTCTTGAAATGTGTTTCTCTAAAGGACTGTTGTTGTACAAGAATCTTGAAATCAGTTTTTCTGAAGGATTGTTGTTGTACAAGAGTCTTGAAATGTGTTTCTGTGAAGGACTGTTGTTGTGCATAAGTTTTTAAATGTGTTTCTCTAAAGGAGTGTTGTTGTTCATGAGTTTTTAAATGTGGTTTTTAGAAGGACTGTTGTTGCACAAGAATCTTGAAATGAGTTTTTCTGAAGGACTGTTGTTGTACAAGAATCTTGAAATGAGTTTTTCTGAAGGACTGTTGTTGTACAAGAGTCTTGAAATGTGTTTCTGTGAAGGACTGTTGTTGTGCAAGAGTTTTTAAATGTGTTTCTCTAAAGGACTGTTGTTGTGCATGAGTTTTTAAATGTGTTTCTCTGAAGCAGTGTTGTTGTACATGAGTTTGTAAATGTGTTTTTTTGAAGGAGTGTTGTTGTACAATAGTCTTGAAATGTGTTTTTCTGAAATACCGTTGTTGTACAAGAGTCTTGAAATGAGTTTTTCTGAAGAACTGATGTTGTACGAGAGTCTTGAAATGTGTTTCTGTGAAGGACTGTTGTTCTGCATGAGTTTTTAAATGTGTTTCTCTGAAGCAGTGTTGTAGTGCAAGAGTTTTTAAATGTGTTTCTCTAAAGGAGTGTTGTTGTACATGAGTTTTTAAATGTGTTTCTCTGAAGGAGTGTTGTTGTACATGAGTTTTTAAATGTGGTTTTCTGAAGGACTGTTGTTGCACAAGAATCTTGAAATGAGTTTTTCTGAAGGACTGTTGTTGTACAAGAATCTTGAAATGAGTTTTTCTGAAATACTGTTGTTGTACAAGAGTCTTGAAATGTGTTTCTGTGAAGGACTGTTATTGTGCATGAGTTTTTAAATGTGTTTCTCTGAAATAGTGTTGTGGTGCAAGAGTTTTTAAATGTGTTTCTCTAAAGGACTACTGTTGTGCATGAGTTTTTAAGTGTGTTTCTCTGAAGCAGTGTTGTTGTACATGAGTTTTTAAATGTGTTTTTTTGAAGGAGTGTTGTTGTACGATAGTCTTGAAATGTGTTTTTCTGAAATACCGTTGTTGTACAAGAGTCTTGAAATGAGTTTTTCTGAAGAACTGTTGTTGTACGAGAGTCTTGAAATGTGTTTCTGTGAAGGACTGTTGTTGTGCATGAGTTTTTAAATGTGTTTCTCTGAAGCAGTGTTGTTGTGCAAGAGTTTTTAAATGTGTTTCTCTAAAGGACTGTTGTTGTGCATGAGTTTTTAAATGTGTTTCTCTGAAGGAGTGTTGTTGTACAAGAGTCTTGAAATGTGTTTCTGTGAAGGACTGTTATTGTGCATGAGTTTTTAAATGTGTTTCTCTGAAGCAGTGTTGTTGTACATGAGTTTTTAAATGTGTTTTTCTGAAGGAGTGTTGTTGTACAATAGCCTTGAAATGTGTTTTTCTGAAAAACCGTTGTTGTACAAGAGTCTTGAAATGAGTTTTTCTGAAGAACTGTTGTTGTACGAGAGTCTTGAAATGTGTTTCTGTGAAGGACTGTTGTTGTGCATGAGTTTTTAAATGTCTTTCTCTGAAGCAGTGTTGTTGTGCAAGAGTTTTTAAATGTGTTTCTCTAAAGGACTGTTGTTGTGCATGAGTTTTTAAATGTGTTTCCCTGAAGGAGTGTTGTTGTACATGAGTTTTTAAATGTGTTTTTCTGAAGGACTGTTGTTGTACAAGAGTCTTGAAATGAGTTTTTCTGAAGGACTGTTGTTGTACAAGAATCTTGAAATGAGTTTTTCTGAAGGACTGTTGTTGTACGAGAGTCTTGAAATGTGTTTCTCTGAAGGACTGTTGTTGTACAAGAATCTTGAAATCAGTTTTTCTGAAGGATTGTTGTTGTACAAGAGTCTTGAAATGTGTTTCTGTGAAGGACTGTTGTTGTGCATGAGTTTTTAAATGTGTTTCTCTGAAGCAGTGTTGTAGTGCAAGGGTTTTTAAATGTGTTTCTCTAAAGGAGTGTTGTTGTAAATGAGTTTTTAAATGTGTTTCTCTGAAGAAGTGTTGTTGTACGACAGTCTTGAAATGAGTTTTTCTGAAGGATTGTTGTTGTACAAGATTCTTGAAATGTGTTTCTGTGAAGGACTGTTATTGTGCATGAGTTTTTAAATGTGTTTCTCTGAAGCAGTGTTGTTGTACATGAGTTTTTAAATGTGTTTTTCTAAAGGAGTGTTGTTGTACAATAGCCTTGAAATGTGTTTTTCTGAAAAACCGTTGTTGTACAAGAGTCTTGAAATGAGTTTTTCTGAAGAACTGTTGTTGTACGAGAGTCTTGAAATGTGTTTCTGTGAAGGACTGTTGTTGTGCATGAGTTTTTAAATGTCTTTCTCTGAAGCAGTGTTGTTGTGCAAGAGTTTTTAAATGTGTTTCTCTAAAGGACTGTTGTTGTGCATGAGTTTTTAAATGTGTTTCCCTGAAGGAGTGTTGTTGTACATGAGTTTTTAAATGTGTTTTTCGGAAGGACTGTTGTTGTACAAGAGTCTTGAAATGAGTTTTTCTGAAGGACTGTTGTTGTACAAGAATCTTGAAATGAGTTTTTCTGAAGGACTGTTGTTGTACGAGAGTCTTGAAATGTGTTTCTCTAAAGGACTGTTGTTGTACAAGAATCTTGAAATCAGTTTTTCTGAAGGATTGTTGTTGTACAAGAGCCTTGAAATGTGTTTCTGTGAAGGACTGTTGTTGTGCATGAGTTTTTAAATGTGTTTCTCTGAAGCAGTGTTGTAGTGCAAGAGTTTTTAAATGTGTTTCTCTAAAGGACTGTTGTTGTGCATGAGTTTTTAAATGTGTTTCTCTGAAGGAGTGTTGTTGTACGAGAGTCTTGAAATGTGTTTCTGTGAAGGACTGTTATTGTGCATGAGTTTTTAAATCTGTTTCTCTGAAGCAGTGGTGTTGTGCAAGAGTTTTTAAATGTGTTTCTCTGAAGGAGTGTTGTTGTACAAGAGTCTTGAAATAAGTTTCTGTGAAGGACTGTTGTTGTGCATGAGTTTTTAAATGTGTTTCTCTGAAGCAGTGTTGTTGTGCAAGAGTTTCTAAATGTGTTTCTCTAAAGGACTGTTGTTGTGCATGAGTTTTTAAATGTGTTTCCCTGAAGGAGTGTTGTTGTACATGAGTTTTTAAATGTGTTTTTCTGAAGGACTGTTGTTGTACAAGAGTCTTGAAATGAGTTTTTCTGAAGGACTGTTGTTGTACAAGAATATTGAAATCAGTTTTTCTGAAGGATTGTTGTTGCACAAGAGTCTTGAAATGTGTTTCTGTGAAGGACTGTTGTTGTGCATGAGTTTTTAAATGTGTTTTTCTGAAGCAGTGTTGTAGTGCAAGAGTTTTTAAATGTGTTTCCCTGAAGGAGTGTTGTTGTACATGAGTTTTTAAATGTGTTTTTCTGAAGGACTGTTGTTGTACAAGAGTCTTGAAATGAGTTTTTCTGAAGGACTGTTGTTGTACAAGAATCTTGAAATGAGTTTTTCTGAAGGACTGTTGTTGTACGAGAGTCTTGAAATGTGTTTCTCTAAAGGACTGTTGTTGTACAAGAATCTTGAAATCAGTTTTTCTGAAGGATTGTTGTTGCACAAGAGTCTTGAAATGTGTTTCTGTGAAGGACTGTTGTTGTGCATGAGTTTTTAGATGTGTTTTTCTGAAGCAGTGTTGTAGTGCAAGAGTTTTTAAATGTGTTTCCCTGAAGGAGTGTTGTTGTACATGAGTTTTTAAATGTGTTTTTCTGAAGGACTGTTGTTGTACAAGAGTCTTGAAATGAGTTTTTCTGAAGGACTGTTGTTGTACAAGAATCTTGAAATGAGTTTTTCTGAAGGACTGTTGTTGTACGAGAGTCTTGAAATGTGTTTCTCTAAAGGACTGTTGTTGTACAAGAATCTTGAAATCAGTTTTTCTGAAGGATTGTTGTTGCACAAGAGTCTTGAAATGTGTTTCTGTGAAGGACTGTTGTTGTAGATGAGTTTTTAAATGTGTTTCTCTGAAGGAGTGTTGTTGTACGACAGTCTTGAAATGAGTTTTTCTGAAGGACTGTTGTTGTACAAGAATCTTGAAATGAGTTTTTCTGAAGGACTGTTGTTGTACAAGAATCTTGAAATGAGTTTTTCTGAAGAACTGTTGTTGTACAAGGGTCTTGAAATGTGTTTCTCTAAAGGACTGTTGTTGTACAAGGATCTTGAAATCAGTTTTTATGAAGGATTGTTGTTGTACAAGAGTCTTGAAATGTGTTTCTGTGAAGGACTGTTGTTGTGCATGTGTTTTTAAATGTATTTCTCTGAAGCAGTGTTGTAGTGCAAGAGTTTTTAAATGTGTTTCTCTAAAGGAGTATTGTTGTACATGAGTTTTTAAATGTGTTTCTCTGAAGGAGTGTTGTTGTACATGAGTTTTTAAATGTGGTTTTTAGAAGGACTGTTGTTGCACAAGAATCTTGAAATGAGTTTTTCTGAAGGACTGTTGTTGTACAAGAGTCTCGAAATGTGTTTCTGTGAAGGACTGTTATTGTGCATGAGTTTTTAAATGTGTTTCTCTGAAGGAGTGTTGTTGTGCAAGAGTTTTTAAATGTGTTTCTCTGAAGCAGTGTTGTTGTACATGAGTTTTTAAATGTGTTTTTTTGAAGGAGTGTTGTTGTACAATAGTCTTGAAATTTGTTTTTCTGAAATACCGTTGTTGTACAATAGTCTTGAAATGAGTTTCTCTGAAGGAGTGTTGTTGTACGAGAGTCCTGAAATGTGTTTCTGTGAAGGACTGTTGTTGTGCATGAGTTTTTAAATGTGTTTCTCTGAAGCAGTGTTGTTGTGCAAGAGTTTTTAAATGTGTTTCTCTAAAGGTCTGTTGTTGTGCATGAGTTTTTAAATGTGTTTCTCTGAAGGAGTGTTGTTGTACAAGAGTCTTGAAATGTGTTTCTGTGAAGGACTGTTATTGTGCATGAGTTTTTAAATGTGTTTCTCTGAAGTAGTGTTGTTGTACATGAGTTTTTAAATGTGTTTTTCTGAAGGAGTGTTGTTGTACAATAGTCTTGAAATGTGTTTTTCTGAAATAAGGTTGTTGTACAAGAGTCTTGAAATGAGTTTTTCTGAAGAACTGTTGTTGTACGAGAGTCTTGAAATGTGTTTCTGTGAAGGACTGTTGTTGTGCATGAGTTTTTAAATGTGTTTCTCTGAAGCAGTGTTGTTGTGCAAGAGTTTTTAAATGTGTTTCCCTGAAGGAGTGTTGTTGTACAAGAGTCTTGAAATGTGTTTCTGTGAAGGACTGTTGTTGTGCATGAGTTTTTAAATATGTTTCTCTGAAGCAGTGTTGTTGTGCAAGAGTTTTTAAATGTGTTTCTCTAAAGGACTGTTGTTATGCATGAGTTTTTAAATGTGCTTCTCTGAAGGAGTGTTGTTGTACATGAGTTTTTAAATGTGTTTTTCTGAAGGACTCTTGTTGCACAAGAGTCTTGAAATGAGTTTTTCTGAAGGAGTGTTGTTGTACAAGAATCTTGAAATGTGTTTCTCTAAAGGACTGTTGTTGTACAAGAATCTTGAAATGCGTTTTCTGAAGAACTGTTGTTGTACGAGAGTCTTGAAATGTGTTTCTGTGAAGGATTGTTGTTGTGCATGAGTTTTTAAATGTGTTTCGCTGAAGCAGTGTTGTTGTGCAAGAGTTTTTAAATGTGTTTCTCTAAAGGACTGTTGTTGTGCATGAGTTTTTAAATGTGTTTCTCTGAAGGAGTGTTGTTGTACATGAGTTTTTAAATGTGTTTTTCTGAAGGACTGTTGTTGTACAAGAGTCTTGAAATGAGTTTTTCTGAAGGACTGTTGTTGTACAAGAATCTTGAAATGAGTTTTTCTGAAGGACTGTTCTTGTACAAGAGTCTTGAAATGAGTTTTTCTGAAGGACTGTTGTTGTACAAGAATCTTGAAATAAGTTTTTCTGAAGAACTGTTGTTGTACGAGAGTCTTGAAATGTGTTTTTGTGAAGGACTGTTGTTGTGCATGAGTTTTTAAATGTGTTTCTCTGAAGCAGTGTTGTTGTGCATGAATTTTTAAATATGTTTCTCTGAAGCAGTGTTGTTGTGCAAGAGTTTTTAAATGTATTTCTCTAAAGGACTGTTGTTATGCATGAGTTTTTAAATGTGTTTCTCTGAAGGAGTGTTGTTGTACATGAGTTTTTAAATGTGTTTTTCTGAAGGCCTGTTGTTGTACAAGAGTCTTGAAATGAGTTTTTCTGAAGGAGTGTTGTTGTACAAGAATCTTGAAATGAGTTTTTCTGAAGGACTGTTCTTGTACAAGAGTCTTGAAATGTGTTTCTGTGAAGGACTGTTGTTGTGCATGAATTTTTAAATATGTTTCTCTAAAGGACTGTTGTTGTGCATGAGTTTTTAAATGTGTTTCTCTGAAGGACTGTTGTTGTACAAGAGTCTTGAAATGTGTTTCTGTGAAGGACTGTAATTGTGCATGAGTTTTTAAATGTGTTTCTCTGAAGGAGTGTTGTTGTGCAAGAGTTTTTAAATGTATTTCTCTAAAGGACTGTTGTTGTGCATGAGTTTTTAAATGTGTTTCTCTGAAGGAGTGTTGTTGTACATGAGTTTTTAAATGTGTTTTTCTGAAGGACTGTTGTTGTACAAGAGTCTTGAAATGAGTTTTTCTGAAGGACTGATGTTGTACAAGAATCTTGAAATGAGTTTTTCTGAAGAACTGTTGTTGTACGAGAGTCTTGAAATGTGTTTCTGTGAAGGACTGTTGTTGTGCATGAGTTTTTAAATGTGTTTCTCTGAAGCAGTGTTGTTGTGCAAGAGTTTTTAAATGTGTTTCTCTAAAATACTGTTGTTGTGCATGAGTTTTTAAATGTGTTCCTCTGAAGGACTGTTGTTGTACAAGAGTCTTGAAATGTGTTTCTGTGAAGGACTGTAATTGTGCATGAGTTCTTAAATGTGTTTCTCTGAAGGAGTGTTGTTGTGCATGAGTTTTTAAATGTGTTTCTCTGAAGGAGTGTTGTTGTACATGAGTTTTTAAATGTGTTTTTCTGAAGGACTGTTGTTGTACAAGAGTCTTGAAATGAGTTTTTCTGAAGGACTGCTGTTGTACAAGAATCTTGAAATGAGTTTTTCTGAAGGACTGTTCTTGTACGAGAGTCTTGAAATGAGTTTTTCTGAAGGACTGTTGTTGTACAAGAATCTTGAAATAAGTTTTTCTGAAGAACTGTTGTTGTACGAGAGTCTTGAAATGTGTTTTTGTGAAGCACTGTTGTTGTGCATGAGTTTTTAAATGTGTTTCTCTGAAGCAGTGTTGTTGTGCATGAATTTTTAAATATGTTTCTCTAAAGGACTGTTGTTGTGCATGAGTTTTTAAATGTGTTTCTCTGAAGGAGTGTTGTTGTACATGAGTTTTTAAATGTGTTTTTCTGAAGGACTGTTGTTGTACAAGAGTCTTGAAATGAGTTTTTCTGAAGGACTGATGTTGTACAATAATCTTGAAATGGGTTTTTCTGAAGAACTGTTGTTGTACGAGAGTCTTGAAATGTGTTTCTGTGAAGGACTGTTGTTGTGCATGAGTTTTTAAATGTGTTTCTCTGAAGCAGTGTTGTTGTGCAAGAGTTTTTAAATGTGTTTCTCTAAAGGACTGTTGTTGTGCATGAGTTTTTAAATGTGTTTCTCTGAAGGACTGTTGTTGTACAAGAGTCTTGAAATGTGTTTCTGTGAAGGACTGTAATTGTGCATGAGTTTTTAAATGTGTTTCTCTGAAGGAGTGTTGTTGTGCAAGAGTTTTTAAATGTATTTCTCTAAAGGACTGTTGTTGTGCATGAGTTTTTAAATGTGTTTCTCTGAAGCAGTGTTGTTGTACATGAGTTTTTAAATGTGTTTTTTTGAAGGAGTGTTGTTGTACAATAGTCTTGAAACGTGTTTTTCTGAAATACCGTTGTTGTACAAGAGTCTTGAAATGAGTTTCTCTGAAGGAGTGTTGTTGCACGAGAGTCTTGAAATGTGTTTCTGTGAAGGACTGTTGTTGTGCATGAGTTTTTAAATGTGTTTCTCTGAAGCAGTGTTGTTGCGCAAGAGTTTTTAAATGTGTTTTTGTGAAGGACTGTTGTTGTGCATGAGTTTTTAAATGTGTTTCTCTGAAGGAGTGTTGTTGTACAAGAGTCTTGAAATGTGTTTCTGTGAAGGACTGTTATTGTGCATGAGTTTTTAAATGTGTTTCTCTGAAGCAGTGTTGTTGTACATGAGTTTTTAAATGTGTTTTTCTGAAGGAGTGTTGTTGTACAATAGTCTTGAAATGTGTTTTTCTGAAATACCGTTGTTGTACAAGAGTCTTGAAATGAGTTTCTCTGAAGGACTGTTGTTGTACAAGAGTCTTGAAATGTGTTTCTGTGAAGGACTGTAATTGTGCATGAGTTTTTAAATGTGTTTCTCTGAAGGAGTGTTGTTGTGCAAGAGTTTTTAAATGTATTTCTCTAAAGGACTGTTGTTGTGCATGAGTTTTTAAATGTGTTTCTCTGAAGCAGTGTTGTTGTGCAAGAGTTTTTAAATGTATTTCTCTAAAGGACTGTTGTTGTGCATGAGTTTTTCAATGTGTTTCTCTGAAGGACTGTTGTTGTACAAGAGTCTTGAAATGTGTTTCTGTGAAGGACTGTAATTGTGCATGAGTTTTTAAATGTGTTTCTCTGAAGGAGTGTTGTTGTGCAAGAGTTTTTAAATGTATTTCTCTAAAGGACTGTTGTTGTGCATGAGTTTTTAAATGTGTTTCTCTGAAGCAGTGTTGTTGTACATGAGTTTTTAAATGTGTTTTTTTGAAGGAGTGTTGTTGTACAATAGTCTTGAAACGTGTTTTTCTGAAATACCGTTGTTGTACAAGAGTCTTGAAATGAGTTTCTCTGAAGGAGTGTTGTTGTACGAGAGTCTTGAAATGTGTTTCTGTGAAGGACTGTTGTTGTGCATGAGTTTTTAAATGTGTTTCTCTGAAGCAGTGTTGTTGCGCAAGAGTTTTTAAATGTGTTTTTGTGAAGGACTGTTGTTGTGCATGAGTTTTTAAATGTGTTTCTCTGAAGGAGTGTTGTTGTACAAGAGTCTTGAAATGTGTTTCTGTGAAGGACTGTTGTTGTGCATGAGTTTTTAAATATGTTTCTCTGAAGCAGTGTAGTTGTGCAAGAGTTTTTAAATGTGTTTCTCTAAAGGACTGTTGTTATGCATGAGTTTTTAAATGTGTTTCTCTGAAGGAGTGTTGTTGTACATGAGTTTTTAAATGTGTTTTTCTGAAGGACTGTTGTTGCACAAGAGTCTTGAAATGAGTTTTTCTGAAGGACTGTTGTTGTACAAGAATCTTGAAATGTGTTTTTCTGAAGGACTGTTGTTGTACAAGAATCTTGAAATGCGTTTTCTGAAGAACTGTTGTTGTACGAGAGTCTTGCAATGTGTTTCTGTGAAGGATTGTTGTTGTGCATGAGTTTTTAAATGTGTTTCTCTGAAGCAGTGTTGTTGTGCAAGAGTTTTTAAATGTGTTTCTCTAAAGGACTGTTGTTGTGCATGAGTTTTTAAATGTGTTTCTCTGAAGGAGTGTTGTTGTACATGAGTTTTTAAATGTGTTTTTCTGAAGGACTGTTGTTGTACAAGAGTCTTGAAATGAGTTTTTCTGAAGGACTGTTGTTGTACAAGAATCTTGAAATGAGTTTTTCTGAAGGACTGTTCTTGTACAAGAGTCTTGAAATGAGTTTTTCTGAAGGACTGTTGTTGTACAAGAATCTTGAAATGAGTTTTTCTGAAGAACTGTTGTTGTACGAGAGTCTTGAAATGTGTTTTTGTGAAGGACTGTTGTTGTGCACGAGTTTTTAAATGTGTTTCTCTGAAGCAGTGTTGTTGTGCAAGAGTTTTTAAATGTGTTTCTCTAAAGGACTGTTGTTGTACAAGAATCTTGAAATGAGTTTTTCTGAAGGACTGTTCTTGTACAAGAGTCTTGAAATGAGTTTTTCTGAAGGACTGTTGTTGTACAAGAATTTTGAAGTGAGTTTTTCTGAAGAACTGTTGTTGTACGAGAGTCTTGAAATGTGTTTTTGTGAAGGACTGTTGTTGTGCATGAGTTTTTAAATGTGTTTCTCTGAAGGAGTGTTGTTGTACATGAGTTTTTAAATGTGTTTTTCTGAAGGACTGTTGTTGTACAATAGTCTTGAAATGAGTTTTTCTGAAGGACTGATGTTGTACAAGAATCTTGAAATGAGTTTTTCTGAAGAACTGTTGTTGTACGAGAGTCTTGAAATGTGTTTCTGTGAAGGACTGTTGTTGTGCATGAGTTTTTAAATGTGTTTCTCTGAAGCAGTGTTGTTGTGCAAGAGTTTTTAAATGTGTTTCTCTAAAGGACTGTTGTTGTGCATGAGTTTTTAAATGTGTTTCTCTGAAGGAGTCTTGTTGTACAAGAGTCTTGAAATGTGTTTCTGTGAAGGACTGTTATTGTGCATGAGTTTTTAAATGTGTTTCTCTGAAGGAGTGTTGTTGTGCAAGAGTTTTTAAATGTATTTCTCTAAAGGACTGTTGTTGTGCATGAGTTTTTAAATGTGTTTCGCTGAAGCAGTGTTGTTGTGCAAGAGTTTTTAAATGTGTTTCTCTAAAGGACTGTTGTTGTGCATGAGTTTTTAAATGTGTTTCTCTGAAGGAGTGTTGTTGTACAAGAGTCTTGAAATGTGTTTCTGTGAAGGACTGTTGTTGTGCATGAGTTTTTAAATATGTTTCTCTGAAGCAGTGTTGTTGTGCAAGAGTTTTTAAATGTGTTCCTCTAAAGGACTGTTGTTATGCATGAGTTTCTAAATGTGTTTCTCTGAAGGAGTGTTGTTGTACATGAGTTTTTAAATGTGTTTTTCTGAAGGACCGTTGTTGCACAAGAGTCTTGAAATGAGTTTTTCTGAAGGACTGTTGTTGTACAAGAATCTTGAAATGTGTTTCTCTGAAGGACTGTTGTTGTACAAGAATCTTGAAATGCGTTTTCTGAAGAACTGTTGTTGTACGAGAGTTTTGAAATGTGTTTCTGTGAAGGATTGTTGTTGTACATGAGTTTTTAAATGTGTTTTTCTGAAGGACTGTTGTTGTACAAGAGTCTTGAAATGAGTTTTTCTGAACGATTGTTGTTGTACAAGAGTCTTGAAATGAGTTTTTCTGAAGGACTGTTGTTGTACAAGAATCTTGAAATGAGTTTTTCTGAAGAACTGTTGTTGTACGAGAGTCTTGAAATGTGTTTTTGTGAAGGACTGTTGTTGTGCATGAGTTTTTAAATGTGTTTCTCTGAAGCAGTGTTGTTGTGCAAGAGTTTTTAAATGTGTTTTTCTGAAGGACTGTTGTTGTACAAGAGTCTTGAAATGAGTTTTTCTGAAGGACTGTTCTTGTACAAGAGTCTTGAAATGAGTTGTTCTGAAGGACTGTTGTTGTACAAGAATCTTGAAATGAGTTTTTCTGAAGGACTGTTGTTGTACAAGAATCTTGAAATGAGTTTTTCTGAGGAACTGTTGTTGTACGAGAGTCTTGAAATGTGTTTTTGTGAAGGACTGTTGTTGTGCATGAGTTTTTAAATGTGTTTCTCTGAAGCAGTGTTGTTGTACATGAGTTTTTAAATGTGTTTTTCTGAAGGACTGTTGTTGTACAAGAGTCTTGAAATGAGTTTTTCTGAAGGACTGTTCTTGTACAAGAGTCTTGAAATGAGTTTTTCTGAAGGACTGTTGTTGTACAAGAATCTTGAAATGAGTTTTTCTGAAGAACTGTTGTTGTACGAGAGTCTTGAAATGTGTTTTTGTGAAGGACTGTTGTTGTGCATGAGTTTTTAAATGTGTTTCTCTGAAGCAGTGTTGTTGTGCAAGAGTTTTTAAATGTGTTTCTCTAAAGGACTGTTGTTGTACAAGAATCTTGAAATGAGTTTTTCTGAAGGACTGTTCTTGTACAAGAGTCTTGAAATGAGTTTTTCTGAAGGACTGTTGTTGTACAAGAATCTTGAAATGAGTTTTTCTGAAGAACTGTTGTTGTACGAGAGTCTTGAAATGTGTTTTTGTGAAGGACTGTTGTTGTGCATGAGTTTTTAAATGTGTTCCTCTGAAGCAGTGTTGTTGTGCAAGAGTTTTTAAATGTGTTTCTCTAAAGGACTGTTGTTGTGCATGAGTTTTTAAATGTGTTTCTCTGAAGGAGTGTTGTTGTACATGAGTTTTTAAATGTGTTTTTCTGAAGGACTGTTGTTGTACAAAAGTCTTGAAATGAGTTTTTCTGAAGGACTGATGTTGTACAAGAATCTTGAAATGAGTTTTTCTGAAGAACTGTTGTTGTACGAGAGTCTTGAAATGTGTTTCTGTGAAGGACTGTTGTTGTGCATGAGTTTTTAAATGTGTTTCTCTGAAGCAGTGTTGTTGTGCAAGAGCTTTTAAATGTGTTTCTCTAAAGGACTGTTGTTGTGCATGAGTTTTTAAATGTGTTTCTCTGAAGGAGTGTTGTTGTACAAGAGTCTTGAAATGTGTTTCTGTGAAGGACTGTTATTGTGCATGAGTTTTTAAATATGTTTCTCTGAAGAAGTGTTGTTGTGCAAGAGTTTTTAAATGTATTTCTCTAAAGGACTGTTGTTGTGCATGAGTTTTTAAATGTGTTTCTCTGAAGCAGTGTTGTTGTACATGAGTTTTTAAATGTGTTTTTTTGAAGGAGTGTTGTTGTACAATAGTCTTGAAATGTGTTTTTCTGAAATACCGTTGTTGTACAAGAGTCTTGAAATGAGTTTCTCTGACGGAGTGTTGTTGTACGAGAGTCTTGAAATGTGTTTCTGTGAAGGACTGTTGTTGTGCGTGAGTTTTTAAATGTGTTTCCCTGAAGGAGTGTTGTTGTGCAAGAGTTTTTAAATGTGTTTCTCTAAAGGACTGTTGTTGTGCATGAGTTTTTAAATGTGTTTCTCTGAAGGAGTGTTGTTGTACATGAGTTTTTAAATGTGTTTTTCTGAAGGACTGTTGTTGTACAAGAGTCTTGAAATGAGTTTTTCTGAAGGACTGTTGTTGTACAAGAATCTTGAAATGAGTTTTTCTGAAGGACTGTTCTTGTACAAGAGTCTTGAAATGAGTTTTTCTGAAGGACTGTTGTTGTACAAGAATCTTGAAATGAGTTTTTCTGAAGAACTGTTGTTGTACGAGAGTCTTGAAATGTGTTTTTGTGAAGGACTGTTGTTGTGCACGAGTTTTTAAATGTGTTTCTCTGAAGCAGTGTTGTTGTGCAAGAGTTTTTAAATGTGTTTCTCTAAAGGACTGTTGTTGTACAAGAATCTTGAAATGAGTTTTTCTGAAGGACTGTTCTTGTACAAGAGTCTTGAAATGAGTTTTTCTGAAGGACTGTTGTTGTACAAGAATTTTGAAATGAGTTTTTCTGAAGAACTGTTGTTGTACGAGAGTCTTGAAATGTGTTTTTGTGAAGGACTGTTGTTGTGCATGAGTTTTTAAATGTGTTTCTCTGAAGCAGTGTTGTTGTGCAAGAGTTTTTAAATGTGTTTCTCTAAAGGACTGTTGTTGTGCATGAGTTTTTAAATGTGTTTCTCTGAAGGAGTGTTGTTGTACATGAGTTTTTAAATGTGTTTTTCTGAAGGACTGTTGTTGTACAATAGTCTTGAAATGAGTTTTTCTGAAGGACTGATGTTGTACAAGAATCTTGAAATGAGTTTTTCTGAAGAACTGTTGTTGTACGAGAGTCTTGAAATGTGTTTCTGTGAAGGACTGTTGTTGTGCATGAGTTTTTAAATGTGTTTCTCTGAAGCAGTGTTGTTGTGCAAGAGTTTTTAAATGTGTTTCTCTAAAGGACTGTTGTTGTGCATGAGTTTTTAAATGTGTTTCTCTGAAGGAGTCTTGTTGTACAAGAGTCTTGAAATGTGTTTCTGTGAAGGACTGTTATTGTGCATGAGTTTTTAAATGTGTTTCTCTGAAGGAGTGTTGTTGTGCAAGAGTTTTTAAATGTATTTCTCTAAAGGACTGTTGTTGTGCATGAGTTTTTAAATGTGTTTCGCTGAAGCAGTGTTGTTGTGCAAGAGTTTTTAAATGTGTTTCTCTAAAGGACTGTTGTTGTGCATGAGTTTTTAAATGTGTTTCTCTGAAGGAGTGTTGTTGTACAAGAGTCTTGAAATGTGTTTCTGTGAAGGACTGTTGTTGTGCATGAGTTTTTAAATATGTTTCTCTGAAGCAGTGTTGTTGTGCAAGAGTTTTTAAATGTGTTCCTCTAAAGGACTGTTGTTATGCATGAGTTTCTAAATGTGTTTCTCTGAAGGAGTGTTGTTGTACATGAGTTTTTAAATGTGTTTTTCTGAAGGACCGTTGTTGCACAAGAGTCTTGAAATGAGTTTTTCTGAAGGACTGTTGTTGTACAAGAATCTTGAAATGTGTTTCTCTGAAGGACTGTTGTTGTACAAGAATCTTGAAATGCGTTTTCTGAAGAACTGTTGTTGTACGAGAGTTTTGAAATGTGTTTCTGTGAAGGATTGTTGTTGTACATGAGTTTTTAAATGTGTTTTTCTGAAGGACTGTTGTTGTACAAGAGTCTTGAAATGAGTTTTTCTGAACGATTGTTGTTGTACAAGAGTCTTGAAATGAGTTTTTCTGAAGGACTGTTGTTGTACAAGAATCTTGAAATGAGTTTTTCTGAAGAACTGTTGTTGTACGAGAGTCTTGAAATGTGTTTTTGTGAAGGACTGTTGTTGTGCATGAGTTTTTAAATGTGTTTCTCTGAAGCAGTGTTGTTGTGCAAGAGTTTTTAAATGTGTTTTTCTGAAGGACTGTTGTTGTACAAGAGTCTTGAAATGAGTTTTTCTGAAGGACTGTTCTTGTACAAGAGTCTTGAAATGAGTTTTTCTGAAGGACTGTTGTTGTACAATAATCTCGAAATGAGTTTTTCTGAAGGACTGTTGTTGTACAAGAATCTTGAAATGAGTTTTTCTGAGGAACTGTTGTTGTACGAGAGTCTTGAAATGTGTTTTTGTGAAGGACTGTTGTTGTGCATGAGTTTTTAAATGTGTTTCTCTGAAGCAGTGTTGTTGTACATGAGTTTTTAAATGTGTTTTTCTGAAGGACTGTTGTTGTACAAGAGTCTTGAAATGAGTTTTTCTGAAGGACTGTTCTTGTACAAGAGTCTTGAAATGAGTTTTTCTCAAGGACTGTTGTTGTACAAGAATCTTGAAATGAGTTTTTCTGAAGAACTGTTGTTGTACGAGAGTCTTGAAATGTGTTTTTGTGAAGGACTGTTGTTGTGCATGAGTTTTTAAATGTGTTTCTCTGAAGCAGTGTTATTGTGCAAGAGTTTTTAAATGTGTTTCTCTAAAGGACTGTTGTTGTACAAGAATCTTGAAATGAGTTTTTCTGAAGGACTGTTCTTGTACAAGAGTCTTGAAATGAGTTTTTCTGAAGGACTGTTGTTGTACAAGAATCTTGAAATGAGTTTTTCTGAAGAACTGTTGTTGTACGAGAGTCTTGAAATGTGTTTTTGTGAAGGACTGTTGTTGTGCATGAGTTTTTAAATGTGTTCCTCTGAAGCAGTGTTGTTGTGCAAGAGTTTTTAAATGTGTTTCTCTAAAGGACTGTTGTTGTGCATGAGTTTTTAAATGTGTTTCTCTGAAGGAGTGTTGTTGTACATGAGTTTTTAAATGTGTTTTTCTGAAGGACTGTTGTTGTACAATAGTCTTGAAATGAGTTTTTCTGAAGGACTGATGTTGTACAAGAATCTTGAAATGAGTTTTTCTGAAGAACTGTTGTTGTACGAGAGTCTTGAAATGTGTTTCTGTGAAGGACTGTTGTTGTGCATGAGTTTTTAAATGTGTTTCTCTGAAGCAGTGTTGTTGTGCAAGAGTTTTTAAATGTGTTTCTCTAAAGGACTGTTGTTGTGCATGAGTTTTTAAATGTGTTTCTCTGAAGGAGTGTTGTTGTACAAGAGTCTTGAAATGTGTTTCTGTGAAGGACTGTTATTGTGCATGAGTTTTTAAATGTGTTTCTCTGAAGAAGTGTTGTTGTGCAAGAGTTTTTAAATGTATTTCTCTAAAGGACTGTTGTTGTGCATGAGTTTTTAAATGTGTTTCTCTGAAGCAGTGTTGTTGTACATGAGTTTTTAAATGTGTTTTTTTGAAGGAGTGTTGTTGTACAATAGTCTTGAAATGTGTTTTTCTGAAATACCGTTGTTGTACAAGAGTCTTGAAATGAGTTTCTCTGAAGGAGTGTTGTTGTACGAGAGTCTTGAAATGTGTTTCTGTGAAGGACTGTTGTTGTGCATGAGTTTTTAAATGTGTTTCCCTGAAGGAGTGTTGTTGTGCAAGAGTTTTTAAATGTGTTTCTCTAAAGGTCTGTTGTTGTGCATGAGTTTTTAAATGTGTTTCTCTGAAGGAGTGTTGTTGTACAAGAATCTTGAAATGAGTTTTTCTGAAGAACTGTTGTTGTACGAGAGTCTTGAAATGTGTTTCTGTGAAGGACTGTTGTTGTGCATGAGTTTTTAAATGTGTTTCCCTGAAGGAGTGTTGTTGTGCAAGAGTTTTTAAATGTATTTCTCTAAAGGACTTTTGTTGTGCATGAGTTTTTAAATGTGTTTCTCTGAAGCAGTGTTGTTGTACATGAGTTTTTAAATGTGTTTTTTTGAAGGAGTGTTGTTGTACAATAGTCTTGAAATGTGTTTTTCTGAAATACCGTTGTTGTACAAGAGTCTTGAAATGAGTTTCTCTGAAGGAGTGTTGTTGTACGAGAGTCTTGAAATGTGTTTCTGTGAAGGACTGTTGTTGTGCATGAGTTTTTAAATGTGTTTCCCTGAAGGAGTGTTGTTGTGCAAGAGTTTTTAAATGTGTTTCTCTAAAGGACTGTTGTTGTGCATGAGTTTTTAAATGTGTTTCTCTGAAGGAGTGTTGTTGTACAAGAGTCTTGAAATGTGTTTCTGTGAAGGACTGTTGTTGTGCATGAGTTTTTAAATATGTTTCTCTGAAGCAGTGTTATTGTGCAAGAGTTTTTAAATGTGTTTCTCTAAAGGACTGTTGTTGTGCATGAGTTTTTAAATGTGTTTCTCTGAAGGAGTGTTGTTGTACAATAGTCTTGAAATGTGTTTTTTCTGAAATACCGTTATTGTACAAGAGTCTTGACATGAGTTTTTCTGAAGGACTGTTCTTGTACAAGAGTCTTGAAATGAGTTTTTCTGAAGGACTGTTGTTGTACAAGAATCTTGAAATGAGTTTTTCTGAAGAACTGTTGTTGTACGAGAGTCTTGAAATGTGTTTTTGTGAAGGACTGTTGTTGTGCATGAGTTTTTAAATGTGTTTCTCTGAAGCAGTGTTGTTGTGCAAGAGTTTTTAAATGTGTTTCTCTAAAGGACTGTTGTTGTACAAGAATCTTGAAATGAGTTTTTCTGAAGGACTGTTCTTGTACAAGAGTCTTGAAATGAGTTTTTCTGAAGGACTGTTGTTGTACAAGAATCTTGAAATGAGTTTTTCTGAAGAACTGTTGTTGTACGAGAGTCTTGAAATGTGTTTTTGTGAAGGACTGTTGTTGTGCATGAGTTTTTAAATGTGTTTCTCTGAAGCAGTGTTGTTGTGCAAGAGTTTTTAAATGTATTTCTCTAAAGGACTGTTGTTGTGCATGAGTTTTTAAATGTGTTTCTCTGAAGCAGTGTTGTTGTACATGAGTTTTTAAATGTGTTTTTTTGAAGGAGTGTTGTTGTACAATAGTCTTGAAATGTGTTTTTCTGAAATACCGTTGTTGTACAAGAGTTTTGAAATGAGTTTCTCTGAAGGAGTGTTGTTGTACGAGAGTCTTGAAATGTGTTTCTGTGAAGGACTGTTGTTGTGCATGAGTTTTTGAATGTGTTTCTCTGAAGCAGTGTTGGTGTGCAAGAGTTTTTAAATGTGTTTCTCTAAAGGTCTGTTGTTGTGCATGAGTTTTTAAATGTGTTTCTCTGAAGGAGTGTTGTTGTACAAGAGTCTTGAAATGTGTTTCTGTGAAGGACTGTTATTGTGCATGAGTTTTTAAATGTGTTTCTCTGAAGCAGTGTTGTTGTACATGAGTTTTTAAATGTGTTTTTCTGAAGGAGTGTTGTTGTACAATAGTCTAGAAATGTGTTTTTCTGAAATACCGTTGTTGTACAAGAGTCTTGAAATGAGTTTCTCTGAAGGACTGTTGTTGTACAAGAGTCTTGAAATGTGTTTCTGTGAAGGACTGTTGTTGTGCATGAGTTTTTAAATGTGTTTCCCTGAAGGAGTGTTGTTGTGCAAGAGTTTTTAAATGTATTTCTCTAAAATACTGTTGTTGTGCATGAGTTTTTAAATGTGTTTCTCTGAAGCAGTGTTGTTGTACATGAGTTTTTAAATGTGTTTTTTTGAAGGAGTGTTGTTGTACAATAGTCTTGAAATGTGTTTTTTCTGAAATACTGTTTTTGTACAAGAATCTTGACATGAGTTTTTCTGAAGAACTGTTGTTGTACGAGAGTCTTGAAATGTGTTTCTGTGAAGGACTGTTGTTGTGCATGAGTTTTTAAATGTGTTTCTCTGAAGCAGTGTTGTTGTGCAAGAGTTTTTAAATGTGTTTCTCTAAAGGACTGTTGTTGTGCATGAGTTTTTAAATGTGTTTCTCTGAAGGAGTGTTGTTGTACAAGATGTTGTACGAGAGTCTTGAAATGTGTTTTTGTGAAGGACTGTTGTTGTGCATGAGTTTTTAAATGTGTTTCTGTGAAGCAGTGTTGTTGTGCAAGAGTTTTTAAATGTGTTTCTCTAAAGGACTGTTGTTGTACAAGAATCTTGAAATGAGTTTTTCTGAAGGACTGTTCTTGTACAAGAGTCTTGAAATGAGTTTTTCTGAAGGACTGTTGTTGTACAAGAATCTTGAAATGCGTTTTTCTGAAGAACTGTTGTTGTACGAGAGTCTTTAAATGTGTTTTTGTGAAGGACTGTTGTTGTGCATGAGTTTTTAAATGTGTTTCTCTGAAGCAGTGTTGTTGTGCAAGAGTTTTTAAATGTATTTCTCTAAAGGACTGTTGTTGTGCATGAGTTTTTAAATGTGTTTCTCTGAAGCAGTGTTGTTGTACATGAGTTTTTAAATGTGTTTTTTTGAATTAGTGTTGTTGTACAATAGTCTTGAAATGTGTTTTTCTGAAATACCGTTGTTGTACAAGAGTCTTGAAATGAGTTTCTCTGAAGGAGTGTTGTTGTACGAGAGTCTTGAAATGTGTTTCTGTGAAGGACTGTTGTTGTGCATGAGTTTTTAAATGTGTTTCTCTGAAGCAGTGTTGGTGTGCAAGAGTTTTTAAATGTGTTTCTCTAAAGGTCTGTTGTTGTGCATGAGTTTTTAAATGTGTTTCTCTGAAGGAGTGTTGTTGTACAAGAGTCTTGAAATGTGTTTCTGTGAAGGACTGTTATTGTGCATGAGTTTTTTAAGGTGTTTCTCTGAAGCAGTGTTGTTGTACATGAGTTTTTAAATGTGTTTTTCTGAAGGAGTGTTGGTGTACAATAGTCTAGAAATGTGTTTTTCTGAAATACCGTTGTTGTACAAGAGTCTTGAAATGAGTTTCTCTGAAGGAGTGTTGTTGTACGAGAGTCTTGAAATGTGTTTCTGTGAAGGACTGTTGTTGTGCATGAGTTTTTAAATGTGTTTCTCTGAAGCAGTGTTGTTGTACATGAGTTTTTAAATGTGGTTTTCTGAAGGAGTGTTGTTGTACAATAGTCTAGAAATGTGTTTTTTCTGAAATACCGTTGTTGTACAAGAGTCTTGAAGTGTGTTTTTCTGAAGAACTGTTGTTGTACGAGAGTCTTGAAATGTGTTTCTGTGAAGGACTGTTGTTGTGCATGAGTTTTTAAATGTGTTTCTCTGAAGCAGTGTTGTTGTACATGAGTTTTTAAATGTGTTTTTTTGAAGGAGTGTTGTTGTACAATAGTCTTGAAATGTGTTTTTCTGAAATACCGTTGTTGTACAAGAGTCTTGAAATGAGTTTCTCTGAAGGAGTGTTGTTGTACGAGAGTCTTGAAATGTGTTTCTGTGAAGGACTGTTGTTGTGCATGAGTTTTTAAATGTGTTTCTCTGAAGCAGTGTTGGTGTGCAAGAGTTTTTAAATGTGTTTCTCTAAAGGTCTGTTGTTGTGCATGAGTTTTTAAATGTGTTTCTCTGAAGGAGTGTTGTTGTACAAGAGTCTTGAAATGTGTTTCTGTGAAGGACTGTTATTGTGCATGAGTTTTTAAATGTGTTTCTCTGAAGCAGTGTTGTTGTACATGAGTTTTTAAATGTGGTTTTCTGAAGGAGTGTTGTTGTACAATAGTCTAGAAATGTGTTTTTTCTGAAATACCGTTGTTGTACAAGAGTCTTGAAGTGTGTTTTTCTGAAGAACTGTTGTTGTACGAGAGTCTTGAAATGTGTTTCTGTGAAGGACTGTTGTTGTGCATGAGTTTTTAAATGTGTTTCTCTGAAGCAGTGTTGTTGTGCAAGAGTTTTTAAATGTGTTTCTCTAAAGGACTGTTTTTGTGCATGAGTTTTTAAATGTGTTTCTCTGAAGGAGTGTTGTTGTACAAGAGTCTTGAAATGTGTTTCTGTGAATTACTGTTGTTGTGCATGAGTTTTTAAATATGTTTCTCTGAAGCAGTGTTGTTGTGCAAGAGTTTTTAAATGTGGTTCTCTAAAGGACTGTTGTTATGCATGAGTTTTTAAATGTGTTTTTCTGAAATACCGTTGTTGTACAAGAGTCTT
Organism: Xylota sylvarum; assembly: GCA_905220385.1. Lineage (NCBI taxonomy): Eukaryota > Metazoa > Arthropoda > Insecta > Diptera > Syrphidae > Xylota > Xylota sylvarum. The sequence continues at coordinate 911,079 of CAJMZQ010000061.1, forward strand.
GAAATGAGTTTTTCTGAAGGACTGATGTTGTACAAGAATCTTGAAATGAGTTTTTCTGAAGAACTGTTGTTGTATGAGAGTCTTGAAACGTGTTTCTATGAAGGACTGTTGTTGTGCATGAGTTTTTAAATGTGTTTCTCTGAAGCAGTGTTGTTGTGCAAGAGTTTTTAAATGTGTTTCTCTAAAGGACTGTTGTTGTACAAGAATCTTGAAATGAGTTTTTCTGAAGGACTGTTCTTGTACAAGAGTCTTGAAATGAGTTTTTCTGAAGGACTGTTGTTGTACAAGAATCTTGAAATGAGTTTTTCTGAAGAACTGTTGTTGTACGAGAGTCTTGAAATGTGTTTTTGTGAAGGACTGTTGTTGTGCATGAGTTTTTAAATGTGTTTCTCTGAAGCAGTGTTGTTGTGCAAGAGTTTTTAAATGTATTTCTCTAAAGGACTGTTGTTGTGCATGAGTTTTTAAATGTGTTTCTCTGAAGCAGTGTTGTTGTACATGAGTTTTAAATGTGTTTTTTTGAAGGAGTGTTGTTGTACAATAGTCTTGAAATGTGTTTTTCTGAAATACCGTTGTTGTACAAGAGTCTTGAAAGAGTTTCTCTGAAGGAGTGTTGTTGTACGAGAGTCTTGAAATGTGTTTCTGTGAAGGACTGTTGTTGTGCATGAGTTTTTAAATGTGTTCCTCTGAAGCAGTGTTGTTGTGAAAGAGTTTTTAAATGTGTTTCTCTAAAGGTCTGTTGTTGTGCATGAGTTTTTAAATGTGTTTCTCTGAAGGAGTGTTGTTGTACAAGAGTCTTGAAATGTGTTTCTGTGAAGGACTGTTATTGTGCATGAGTTTTTAAATGTGTTTCTCTGAAGCAGTGTTGTTGTACATGAGTTTTTAAATGTGTTTTTCTGAAGGAGTGTTGTTGTACAATAGTCTTGAAATGTGTTTTTTCTGAAATACCGTTGTTGTACAAGAGTCTTGAAATGAGTTTTTCTGAAGAACTGTTGTTGTACGAGAGTCTTGAAATGTGTTTCTGTGAAGGACTGTTGTTGTGCATGAATTTTTAAATATGTTTCTCTGAAGCAGTGTTGTTGTGCAAGAGTTTTTAAATGTATTTCTCTAAAGGACTGTTGTTATGCATGAGTTTTTAAATGTGTTTCTCTGAAGGAGTGTTGTTGTACATGAGTTTTTAAATGTGTTTTTTTGAAGGAGTGTTGTTGTACAATAGTCTTGAAATGTGTTTTTCTGAAGGACTGTTGTTGTACAAGAATCTTGAAATGAGTTTTTCTGAAGGACTGTTCTTGTACAAGAGTCTTGAAATGAGTTTTTCTGAAAAACTGTTGTTGTACAAGAATCTTGAAATGAGTTTTTCTGAAGAACTGTTGTTGTACGAGAGTCTTGAAATGTGTTTTTGTGAAGGACTGTTGTTGTGCATGAGTTTTTAAATGTGCTTCTCTGAAGCAGTGTTGTTGTGCAAGAGTTTTTAAAAGTGTTTCTCTAAAGGACTGTTGTTGTACAAGAATCTTGAAATGAGTTTTTCTGAAGGACTGTTCTTGTACAAGAGTCTTGAAATGAGTTTTTCTGAAGGACTGTTGTTGTACAAGAATCTTGAAATGAGTTTTTCTGAAGAACTGTTGTTGTACGAGAGTCTTGAAATGTGTTTTTGTGAAGGACTGTTGTTGTGCATGAGTTTTTAAATGTGTTTCTCTGAAGCAGTGTTGTTGTGCAAGAGTTTTTAAATGTGTTTCTCTAAAGGACTGTTGTTGTGCATGAGTTTTTAAATGTGTTTCTCTGAAGGAGTGTTGTTGTACATGAGTTTTTAAATGTGTTTTTCTGAAGGACTGTTGTTGTACAAGAGTCTTGAAATGAGTTTTTCTGAAGGACTGATGTTGTACAAGAATCTTGAAATGAGTTTTTCTGAAGAACTGTTGTTGTACGAGAGTCTTGAAATGTGTTTCTGTGAAGGACTGTTGTTGTGCATGAGTTTTTAAATGTGTTTCTCTGAAGCAGTGTTGTTGTGCAAGAGTTTTTAAATGTGTTTCTCTAAAGGACTGTTGTTGTGCATGAGTTTTTAAATGTGTTTCTCTGAAGGAGTGTTGTTGTACAAGAGTCTTGAAATGTGTTTCTGTGAAGGACTGTTATTGTGCATGAGTTTTTAAATGTGTTTCTCTGAAGGAGTGTTGTTGTGCAAGAGTTTTTAAATGTATTTCTCTATAGGACTGTTGTTGTGCATGAGTTTTTAAATGTGTTTCTCTGAAGCAGTGTTGTTGTACATGAGTTTTTAAATGTGTTTTTTTGAAGGAGTGTTGTTGTACAATAGTCTTGAAATGTGTTTTTCTGAAATACCGTTGTTGTACAAGAGTCTTGAAATGAGTTTCTCTGAAGGAGTGTTGTTGTACGAGAGTCTTGAAATGTGTTTCTGTGAAGGTCTGTTGTTGTGCATGAGTTTTTAAATGTGTTTCTCTGAAGCAGTGTTGTTGTGCAAGAGTTTTTAAATGTGTTTCTCTAAAGGACTGTTGTTGTGCATGAGTTTTTTAATGTGTTTCTCTGAAGGAGTGTTGTTGTACAAGAGTCTTGAAATGTGTTTCTGTGAAGGACTGTTGTTGTACAAGAATCTTGAAATGAGTTTTTCTGAAGAACTGTTGTTGTACGAGAGTCTTGAAATGTGTTTCTGTGAAGTACTGTTGTTGTGCATGAGTTTTTAAATGTGTTTCTCTGAAGCAGTGTTGTTGTGCAAGAGTTTTTAAATGTGTTTCTCTAAAGGACTGTTGTTGTGCATGAGTTTTTAAATGTGTTTCTCTGAAGGAGTGTTGTTGTACAAGAGTCTTGAAATGTGTTTCTGTGAAGGACTGTTGTTGTGCATGAGTTTTTAAATATGTTTCTCTGAAGCAGTGTTGTTGTGCAAGAGTTTTTAAATGTGTTTCTCTAAAGGACTGTTGTTATGCATGAGTTTTTAAATGTGTTTCTCTGAAGGAGTGTTGTTGTACATGAGTTTTTAAATGTGTTTTTTTGAAATAGTGTTGTTGTACAATAGTCTTGAAATGTGTTTTTCTGAAATACCGTTGTTGTACAAGAGTCTTGAAATGAGTTTCTCTGAAGGAGTGTTGTTGTACGAGAGTCTTGAAATGTGTTTCTGTGAAGGTCTGTTGTTGTGCATGAGTTTTTAAATGTGTTTCTCTAAAGGACTGTTGTTGTGCATGAGTTTTTTAATGTGTTTCTCTGAAGGAGTGTTGTTGTACAAGAGTCTTGAAATGTGTTTCTGTGAAGGACTGTTGTTGTGCATGAGTTTTTAAATATGTTTCTCTGAAGCAGTGTTGTTGTGCAAGAGTTTTTAAATGTGTTTCTCTGAAGGAGTGTTGTTATGCATGAGTTTTTAAATGTGTTTTTCTGAAGGAGTGTTGTTGTACATGAGTTTTTAAATGTGTTTTTTTGAAATAGTGTTGTTGTACAATAGTCTTGAAATGTGTTTTTCTGAAATACCGTTGTTGTACAAGAGTCTTGAAATGTGTTTTTCTGAAATACCGTTGTTGTACAAGAGTCTTGAAATGAGTTTCTCTGAAGGAGTGTTGTTGTACGAGAGTTTTTAAATGTGTTTCTCTAAAGGACTGTTGTTGTGCATGAGTTTTTTAATGTGTTTCTCTGAAGGAGTGTTGTTGTACAGGAGTCTTGAAATGTGTTTCTGTGAAGGACTGTTGTTGTGCATGAGTTTTTAAATATGTTTCTCTGAAGCAGTGTTGTTGTGCAAGAGTTTTTAAATGTGTTTCTCTAAAGGACTGTTGTTATGCATGAGTTTTTAAATGTGTTTTTCTGAAGGAGTGTTGTTGTACAATAGTCTTGAAATGTGTTTTTTCTGAAATACCGTTGTTGTACAAGAGTCTTGACATGAGTTTTTCTGAAGAACTGTTGTTGTACGAGAGTCTTGAAATGTGTTTCTGTGAAGGACTGTTGTTGTGCATGAGTTTTTAAATGTGTTTCTCTGAAGCAGTGTTGTTGTGCAAGAGTTTTTAAATGTGTTTCTCTAAAGGACTGTTGTTGTGCATGAGTTTTTAAATGTGTTTCTCTGAAGGAGTGTTGTTGTACAAGAGTCTTGAAATGTGTTTTTGTGAAGGACTGTTGTTGTGCATGAATTTTTAAATATGTTTCTCTGAAGCAGTGTTGTTGTGCAAGAGTTTTTAAATGTATTTCTCTAAAGGACTGTTGTTATGCATGAGTTTTTAAATGTGTTTCTCTGAAGGAGTGTTGTTGTACATGAGTTTTTAAATGTGTTTTTCTGAAGGACTGTTGTTGTACAAGAGTCTTGAAATGAGTTTTTCTGAAGGACTGTTGTTGTACAAGAATCTTGAAATGAGTTTTTCTGAAGGACTGTTCTTGTACAAGAGTCTTGAAATGTGTTTCTGTGAAGGACTGTTGTTGTGCATGAATTTTTAAATATGTTTCTCTAAAGGACTGTTGTTGTGCATGAGTTTTTAAATGTGTTTCTCTGAAGGAGTGTTGTTGTACAAGAGTCTTGAAATGTGTTTCTGTGAAGGACTGTTATTGTGCATGAGTTTTTAAATGTGTTTCTCTGAAGGAGTGTTGTTGTGCAAGAGTTTTTAAATGTATTTCTCTAAAGGACTGTTGTTGTGCATGAGTTTTTAAATGTGTTTCTCTGAAGCAGTGTTGTTGTACATGAGTTTTTAAATGTGTTTTTTTGAAGGAGTGTTGTTGTACAATAGTCTTGAAATGTGTTTTTCTGAAATACCGTTGTTGTACAAGAGTCTTGAAATGAGTTTCTCTGAAGGAGTGTTGTTGTACGAGAGTCTTGAAATGTGTTTCTGTGAAGGACTATTGTTGTGCATGAGTCTTTAAATGTGTTTCTCTGAAGCAGTGTTGTTGTGCAAGAGTTTTTAAATGTGTTTCTCTAAAGGACTGTTGTTGTGCATGAGTTTTTAAATGTGTTTCTCTGAAGGAGTGTTGTTGTACAAGAGTCTTGAAATGTGTTTCTGTGAAGGACTGTTGTTGTGCATGAGTTTTTAAATATGTTTCTCTGAAGCAGTGTTGTTGTGCAAGAGTTTTTAAATGTGTTTCTCTAAAGGACTGTTGTTATGCATGAGTTTTTAAATGTGTTTCTCTGAAGGAGTGTTGTTGTACATGAGTTTTTAAATGTGTTTTTTTGAAATAGTGTTGTTGTACAATAGTCTTGAAATGTGTTTTTCTGAAATACCGTTGTTGTACAAGAGTCTTGAAATGAGTTTCTCTGAAGGAGTGTTGTTGTACGAGAGTCTTGAAATGTGTTTCTGTGAAGGTCTGTTGTTGTGCATGAGTTTTTAAATGTGTTTCTCTGAAGGAGTGTTGTTGTACAAGAGTCTTGAAATGTGTTTCTGTGAAGGACTGTTGTTGTGCGTGAGTTTTTAAATATGTTTCTCTGAAGCAGTGTTGTTGTGCAAGAGTTTTTAAATGTGTTTCTCTAAAGGACTGTTGTTGTGCATGAGTTTTTAAATGTGTTTCTCTAAAGGACTGTTGTTATGCATGAGTTTTTAAATGTGTTTCTCTGAAGGAGTGTTGTTGTACATGAGTTTTTAAATGTGTTTTTTTGAAATAGTGTTGTTGTACAATAGTCTTGAAATGTGTTTTTCTGAAATACCGTTGTTGTACAAGAGTCTTGAAATGAGTTTTTCTGAAGGAGTGTTGTTGTACGAGAGTCTTGAAATGTGTTTCTGTGAAGGTCTGTTGTTGTGCATGAGTTTTTAAATGTGTTTCTCTGAAGGAGTGTTGTTGTACAAGAGTCTTGAAATGTGTTTCTGTGAAGGACTGTTGTTGTGCGTGAGTTTTTAAATATGTTTCTCTGAAGCAGTGTTGTTGTGCAAGAGTTTTTAAATGTGTTTCTCTAAAGGACTGTTGTTGTGCATGAGTTTTTAAATATGTTTCTCTGAAGCAGTGTTGTTGTGCAAGAGTTTTTAAATGTGTTTCTCTAAAGGACTGTTGTTGTGCATGAGTTTTTAAATGTGTTTCTCTGAAGGAGTGTTGTTGTACAAGAGTCTTGAAATGTGTTTCTGTGAAGGACTGTTGTTGTGCGTGAGTTTTTAAATATGTTTCGCTGAAGCAGTGTTGTTGTGCAAGAGTTTTTAAATGTGTTTCTCTAAAGGACTGTTGTTATGCATGAGTTTTTAAATGTGTTTTTCTGAAGGAGTGTTGTTGTACAATAGTCTTGAAATGTGTTTTGTCTGAAATACCGTTGTTGTACAAGAGTCTTGACATGAGTTTTTCTGAAGAACTGTTGTTGTACGAGAGTCTTGAAATGTGTTTCTGTGAAGGACTGTTGTTGTGCATGAGTTTTTAAATGTGTTTCTCTGAAGCAGTGTTGTTGTGCAAGAGTTTTTAAATGTGTTTCTCTAAAGGACTGTTGTTGTGCATGAGTTTTTTAATGTGTTTCTCTGAAGGAGTGTTGTTGTACAAGAGTCTTGAAATGTGTTTCTGTGAAGGACTGTTGTTGTGCATGAGTTTTTAAATATGTTTCTCTGAAGCAGTGTTGTTGTGCAAGAGTTTTTAAATGTGTTTCTCTAAAGGACTGTTGTTATGCATGAGTTTTTAAATGTGTTTTTCTGAAGGAGTGTTGTTGTACAATAGTCTTGAAATGTGTTTTTTCTGAAATACCGTTGTTGTACAAGAGTCTTGACATGAGTTTTTCTGAAGAACTGTTGTTGTACGAGAGTCTTGAAATGTGTTTCTGTGAAGGACTGTTGTTGTGCATGAGTTTTTAAATGTGTTTCTCTGAAGCAGTGTTGTTGTGCAAGAGTTTTTAAATGTGTTTCTCTAAAGGACTGTTGTTGTGCATGAGTTTTTAAATGTGTTTCTCTGAAGGAGTGTTGTTGTACAAGAGTCTTGAAATGTGTTTCTGTGAAGGACTGTTGTTGTGCATGAATTTTTAAATATGTTTCTCTGAAGCAGTGTTGTTGTGCAAGAGTTTTTAAATGTATTTCTCTAAAGGACTGTTGTTATGCATGAGTTTTTAAATGTGTTTCTCTGAAGGAGTGTTGTTGTACATGAGTTTTTAAATGTGTTTTTCTGAATAACTGTTGTTGTACAAGAGTCTTGAAATGAGTTTTTCTGAAGGACTGTTCTTGTACAAGAGTCTTGAAATGTGTTTCTGTGAAGGACTGTTGTTGTGCATGAATTTTTAAGTGTGTTTCTCTAAAGGACTGTTGTTGTGCATGAGTTTTTAAATGTGTTTCTCTGAAGCAGTGTTGTTGTACAAGAGTCTTGAAATGTGTTTCTGTGAAGGACTGTTATTGTGCATGAGTTTTTAAATGTGTTTCTCTGAAGGAGTGTTGTTGTGCAAGAGTTTTTAAATGTGTTTCTCTAAAGGACTGTTGTTGTGCATGAGTTTTTAAATGTGTTTCTCTGAAGCAGTGTTGTTGTACATGAGTTTTTAAATGTGTTTTTTTGAAGGAGTGTTGTTGTACAATAGTCTTGAAATGTGTTTTTCTGAAATACCGTTGTTGTACAAGAGTCTTGAAATGAGTTTCTCTGAAGGAGTGTTGTTGTACGAGAGTCTTGAAATGTGTTTCTGTGAAGGACTATTGTTGTGCATGAGTTTTTAAATGTGTTTCTCTGAAGCAGTGTTGTTGTGCAAGAGTTTTTAAATGTGTTTCTCTAAAGGACTGTTGTTGTGCATGAGTTTTTAAATGTGTTTCTCTGAAGGAGTGTTGTTGTACAAGAGTCTTGAAATGTGTTTCTGTGAAGGACTGTTGTTGTGCATGAGTTTTTAAATATGTTTCTCTGAAGCAGTGTTGTTGTGCAAGAGTTTTTAAATGTGTTTCTCTAAAGGACTGTTGTTATGCATGAGTTTTTAAATGTGTTTCTCTGAAGGAGTGTTGTTGTACATGAGTTTTCAAATGTGTTTTTTTGAAATAGTGTTGTTGTACAATAGTCTTGAAATGTGTTTTTCTGAAATACCGTTGTTGTACAAGAGTCTTGAAATGAGTTTCTCTGAAGGAGTGTTGTTGTACGAGAGTCTTGAAATGTGTTTCTGTGAAGGTCTGTTGTTGTGCATGAGTTTTTAAATGTGTTTCTCTGAAGCAGTGTTGTTGTGCAAGAGTTTTTAAATGTGTTTCTCTAAAGGACTGTTGTTGTGCATGAGTTTTTAAATGTGTTTCTCTGAAGGAGTGTTGTTGTACAAGAGTCTTGAAATGTGTTTCTGTGAAGGACTGTTGTTGTGCGTGAGTTTTTAAATATGTTTCTCTGAAGCAGTGTTGTTGTGCAAGAGTTTTTAAATGTGTTTCTCTAAAGGACTGTTGTTATGCATGAGTTTTTAAATGTGTTTCTCTGAAGGAGTGTTGTTGTACATGAGTTTTTAAATGTGTTTTTTTGAAATAGTGTTGTTGTACAATAGTCTTGAAATGTGTTTTTCTGAAATACCGTTGTTGTACAAGAGTCTTGAAATGAGTTTCTCTGAAGGAGTGTTGTTGTACGAGAGTCTTGAAATGTGTTTCTGTGAAGGTCTGTTGTTGTGCATGCGTTTTTAAATGTGTTTCTCTGAAGGAGTGTTGTTGTACAAGAGTCTTGAAATGTGTTTCTGTGAAGGACTGTTGTTGTGCGTGAGTTTTTAAATATGTTTCTCTGAAGCAGTGTTGTTGTGCAAGAGTTTTTAAATGTGTTTCTCTAAAGGACTGTTGTTGTGCATGAGTTTTTAAATGTGTTTCTCTAAAGGACTGTTGTTATGCATGAGTTTTTAAATGTGTTTCTCTGAAGGAGTGTGTTTCTGTGAAGGTCTGTTGTTGTGCATGAGTTTTTAAATGTGTTTCTCTGAAGGAGTGTTGTTGTACAAGAGTCTTGAAATGTGTTTCTGTGAAGGACTGTTGTTGTGCGTGAGTTTTTAAATATGTTTCTCTGAAGCAGTGTTGTTGTGCAAGAGTTTTTAAATGTGTTTCTCTAAAGGACTGTTGTTGTGCATGAGTTTTTAAATGTTTTTCTCTAAAGGACTGTTGTTATGCATGAGTTTTTAAATGTGTTTCTCTGAAGGAGTGTTGTTGTACATGAGTTTTTAAATGTGTTTTTTTGAAATAGTGTTGTTGTACAATAGTCTTGAAATGTGTTTTTCTGAAATACCGTTGTTGTACAAGAGTCTTGAAATGAGTTTCTCTGAAGGAGTGTTGTTGTACGAGAGTCTTGAAATGTGTTTCTGTGAAGGTCTGTTGTTGTGCATGAGTTTTTAAATGTGTTTCTCTGAAGGAGTGTTGTTGTACAAGAGTCTTGAAATGTGTTTCTGTGAAGGACTGTTGTTGTGCATGAGTTTTTAAATATGTTTCTCTGAAGCAGTGTTGTTGTGCAAGAGTTTTTAAATGTGTTTCTCTAAAGGACTGTTGTTGTGCATGAGTTTTTAAATATGTTTCTCTGAAGCAGTGTTGTTGTGCAAGAGTTTTTAAATGTGTTTCTCTAAAGGACTGTTGTTGTGCATGAGTTTTTAAATGTGTTTCTCTGAAGGAGTGTTGTTGTACAAGAGTCTTGAAATGTGTTTTGTCTGAAATACCGTTGTTGTACAAGAGTCTTGACATGAGTTTTTCTGAAGAACTGTTGTTGTACGAGAGTCTTGAAATGTGTTTCTGTGAAGGACTGTTGTTGTGCATGAGTTTTTAAATGTGTTTCTCTGAAGCAGTGTTGTTGTGCAAGAGTTTTTAAATGTGTTTCTCTAAAGGACTGTTGTTGTGCATGAGTTTTTTAATGTGTTTCTCTGAAGGAGTGTTGTTGTACAAGAGTCTTGAAATGTGTTTCTGTGAAGGACTGTTGTTGTGCATGAGTTTTTAAATATGTTTCTCTGAAGCAGTGTTGTTGTGCAAGAGTTTTTAAATGTGTTTCTCTAAAGGACTGTTGTTATGCATGAGTTTTTAAATGTGTTTTTCTGAAGGAGTGTTGTTGTACAATAGTCTTGAAATGTGTTTTTTCTGAAATACCGTTGTTGTACAAGAGTCTTGACATGAGTTTTTCTGAAGAACTGTTGTTGTACGAGAGTCTTGAAATGTGTTTCTGTGAAGGACTGTTGTTGTGCATGAGTTTTTAAATGTGTTTCTCTGAAGCAGTGTTGTTGTGCAAGAGTTTTTAAATGTGTTTCTCTAAAGGACTGTTGTTGTGCATGAGTTTTTAAATGTGTTTCTCTGAAGGAGTGTTGTTGTACAAGAGTCTTGAAATGTGTTTCTGTGAAGGACTGTTGTTGTGCATGAATTTTTAAATATGTTTCTCTGAAGCAGTGTTGTTGTGCAAGAGTTTTTAAATGTATTTCTCTAAAGGACTGTTGTTATGCATGAGTTTTTAAATGTGTTTCTCTGAAGGAGTGTTGTTGTACATGAGTTTTTAAATGTGTTTTTCTGAATAACTGTTGTTGTACAAGAGTCTTGAAATGAGTTTTTCTGAAGGACTGTTCTTGTACAAGAGTCTTGAAATGTGTTTCTGTGAAGGACTGTTGTTGTGCATGAATTTTTAAATATGTTTCTCTAAAGGACTGTTGTTGTGCATGAGTTTTTAAATGTGTTTCTCTGAAGGAGTGTTGTTGTACAAGAGTCTTGAAATGTGTTTCTGTGAAGGACTGTTGTTGTGCATGAGTTTTTAAATGTGTTTCTCTGAAGGAGTGTTGTTGTGCAAGAGTTTTTAAATGTGTTTCTCTAAAGGACTGTTGTTGTGCATGAGTTTTTAAATGTGTTTCTCTGAAGCAGTGTTGTTGTACATGAGTTTTTAAATGTGTTTTTTTGAAGGAGTGTTGTTGTACAATAGTCTTGAAATGTGTTTTTCTGAAATACCGTTGTTGTACAAGAGTCTTGAAATGAGTTTCTCTGAAGGAGTGTTGTTGTACGAGAGTCTTGAAATGTGTTTCTGTGAAGGACTATTGTTGTGCATGAGTTTTTAAATGTGTTTCTCTGAAGCAGTGTTGTTGTGCAAGAGTTTTTAAATGTGTTTCTCTAAAGGACTGTTGTTGTGCATGAGTTTTTAAATGTGTTTCTCTGAAGGAGTGTTGTTGTACAAGAGTCTTGAAATGTGTTTCTGTGAAGGACTGTTGTTGTGCATGAGTTTTTAAATATGTTTCTCTGAAGCAGTGTTGTTGTGCAAGAGTTTTTAAATGTGTTTCTCTAAAGGACTGTTGTTATGCATGAGTTTTTAAATGTGTTTCTCTGAAGGAGTGTTGTTGTACATGAGTTTTCAAATGTGTTTTTTTGAAATAGTGTTGTTGTACAATAGTCTTGAAATGTGTTTTTCTGAAATACCGTTGTTGTACAAGAGTCTTGAAATGAGTTTCTCTGAAGGAGTGTTGTTGTACGAGAGTCTTGAAATGTGTTTCTGTGAAGGTCTGTTGTTGTGCATGAGTTTTTAAATGTGTTTCTCTGAAGCAGTGTTGTTGTGCAAGAGTTTTTAAATGTGTTTCTCTAAAGGACTGTTGTTGTGCATGAGTTTTTAAATGTGTTTCTCTGAAGGAGTGTTGTTGTACAAGAGTCTTGAAATGTGTTTCTGTGAAGGACTGTTGTTGTGCGTGAGTTTTTAAATATGTTTCTCTGAAGCAGTGTTGTTGTGCAAGAGTTTTTAAATGTGTTTCTCTAAAGGACTGTTGTTATGCATGAGTTTTTAAATGTGTTTTTCTGAAGGAGTGTTGTTGTACAATAGTCTTGAAATGTGTTTTTTCTGAAATACCGTTGTTGTACAAGAGTCTTGACATGAGTTTTTCTGAAGAACTGTTGTTGTACGAGAGTCTTGAAATGTGTTTCTGTGAAGGACTGTTGTTGTGCAAGAGTTTTTAAATGTGTTTCTCTGAAGCAGTGTTGTTGTGCAAGAGTTTTTAAATGTGTTTCTCTAAAGGACTGTTGTTGTGCATGAGTTTTTAAATGTGTTTCTCTGAAGGGGTGTTGTTGTACAAGAGTCTTGAAATGTGTTTCTGTGAAGGACTGTTGTTGTGCATGAATTTTTAAATATGTTTCTCTGAAGCAGTGTTGTTGTGCAAGAGTTTTTAAATGTATTTCTCTAAAGGACTGTTGTTATGCATGAGTTTTTAAATGTGTTTCTCTGAAGGAGTGTTGTTGTACATGAGTTTTTAAATGTGTTTTTCTGAAGGACTGTTGTTGTACAAGAGTCTTGAAATGAGTTTTTCTGAAGGACTGTTGTTGTACAAGAATCTTGAAATGAGTTTTTCTGAAGGACTGTTCTTGTACAAGAGTCTTGAAATGAGTTTTTCTGAAAAACTGTTGTTGTACAAGAATCTTGAAATGAGTTTTTCTGAAGAACTGTTGTTGTACGAGAGTCTTGAAATGTGTTTTTGTGAAGGAGTGTTGTTGTGCATGAGTTTTTAAATGTGTTTCTCTGAAGCAGTGTTGTTGTGCAAGAGTTTTTAAATGTGTTTCTCTAAAGGACTGTTGTTGTACAAGAATCTTGAAATGAGTTTTCTGAAGGACTGTTCTTGTACAAGAGTCTTGAAATGAGTTTTTCTGAAGGACTGTTGTTGTACAAGAATCTTGAAATGAGTTTTTCTGAAGAACTGTTGTTGTACGAGAGTCTTGAAATGTGTTTTTGTGAAGGACTGTTGTTGTGCATGAGTTTTTAAATGTGTTTCTCTGAAGCAGTGTTGTTGTGCAAGAGTTTTTAAATGTGTTTCTCTAAAGGACTGTTGTTGTGCATGAGTTTTTAAATGTGTTTCTCTGAAGGAGTGTTGTTGTACATGAGTTTTTAAATGTGTTTTTCTGAAGGACTGTTGTTGTACAATAGTCTTGAAATGAGTTTTTCTGAAGGACTGATGTTGTACAAGAATCTTGAAATGAGTTTTTCTGAAGAACTGTTGTTGTACGAGAGTCTTGAAATGTGTTTCTGTGAAGGACTGTTGTTGTGCATGAGTTTTTAAATGTGTTTCTCTGAAGCAGTGTTGTTGTGCAAGAGTTTTTAAATGTGTTTCTCTAAAGGACTGTTGTTGTGCATGAGTTTTTAAATGTGTTTCTCTGAAGGAGTGTTGTTGTACAAGAGTCTTGAAATGTGTTTCTGTGAAGGACTGTTATTGTGCATGAGTTTTTAAATGTGTTTCTCTGAAGGAGTGTTGTTGTGCAAGAGTTTTTAAATGTATTTCTCTAAAGGACTGTTGTTGTGCATGAGTTTTTAAAAGTGTTTCTCTGAAGCAGTGTTGTTGTACATGAGTTTTTAAATGTGTTTTTTTGAAGGAGTGTTGTTGTACAATAGTCTTGAAATGTGTTTTTCTGAAATACCGTTGTTGTACAAGAGTCTTGAAATGAGTTTCTCTGAAGGAGTGTTGTTGTACGAGAGTCTTGAAATGTGTTTCTGTGAAGGACTGTTGTTGTGCATGAGTTTTTAAATGTGTTTCTCTGAAGCAGTGTTGTTGTGCAAGAGTTTTTAAATGTGTTTCTCTAAAGGACTGTTGTTAGGCATGAGTTTTTAAATGTGTTTCTCTGAAGGAGTGTTGTTGTACAAGAGTCTTGAAATGTGTTTCTGTGAAGGACTGTTGTTGTGCATGAGTTTTTAAATATGTTTCTCTGAAGCAGTGTTGTTGTGCAAGAGTTTTTAAATGTGTTTCTCTAAAGGACTGTTGTTATGCATGAGTTTTTAAATGTGTTTCTCTGAAGGAGTGTTGTTGTACATGAGTTTTTAAATGTGTTTTTTTGAAGGAGTGTTGTTGTACAATAGTCTTGAAATGTGTTTTTCTGAAATACTGTTGTTGTACAAGAGTCTTGAAATGAGTTTCTCTGAAGGAGTGTTGTTGTACGAGAGTCTTGAAATGTGTTTCTGTGAAGGTCTGTTGTTGTGCATGAGTTTTTAAATGTGTTTCTCTGAAGCAGTGTTGTTGTACATGAGTTTTTAAATGTGTTTTTTTGAAGGAGTGTTGTTGTACAATAGTCTTGAAATGTGTTTTTCTGAAATACCGTTGTTGTACAAGAGTCTTGAAATGAGTTTCTCTGAAGGAGTGTTGTTGTACGAGAGTCTTGAAATGTGTTTCTGTGAAGGTCTGTTGTTGTGCATGAGTTTTTAAATGTGTTTCTCTGAAGGAGTGTTGTTGTACAAGAGTCTTGAAATGTGTTTCTGTGAAGGACTGTTATTGTGCATGAGTTTTTAAATGTGTTTCTCTGAAGGAGTGTTGTTGTGCAAGAGTTTTTAAATGTATTTCTCTAAAGGACTGTTGCTGTGCATGAGTTTTTAAATGTGTTTCTCTGAAGCAGTGTTGTTGTACATGAGTTTTTAAATGTGTTTTTTTGAAGGAGTGTTGTTGTACAATAGTCTTGAAATGTGTTTTTCTGAAATACCGTTGTTGTACAAGAGTCTTGAAATGAGTTTCTCTGAAGGAGTGTTGTTGTACGAGAGTCTTGAAATGTGTTTCTGTGAAGGACTGTTGTTGTGCATGAGTTTTTAAATGTGTTTCTCTGAAGCAGTGTTGTTGTGCAAGAGTTTTTAAATGTGTTTCTCTAAAGGTCTGTTGTTGTGCATGAGTTTTTAAATGTGTTTCTCTGAAGGAGTGTTGTTGTATAAGAGTCTTGAAATGTGTTTCTGTGAAGGACTGTTATTGTGCATGAGTTTTTAAATGTGTTTCTCTGAAGCAGTGTTGTTGTACATGAGTTTTTAAATGTGTTTTTCTGAAGGAGTCTTGTTGTACAATAGTCTTGAAATGTGTTTTTTCTGAAATACCGTTGTTGTACAAGAGTCTTGAAATGAGTTTTTCTGAAGAACTGCTGTTGTACGAGAGTCTTGAAATGTGTTTCTGTGAAGGACTGTTGTTGTACAAGAATCTTGAAATGAGTTTTTCTGAAGGACTGTTCTTGTACAAGAGTCTTGAAATGAGTTTTTCTGAAAAACTGTTGTTGTACAAGAATCTTGAAATGAGTTTTTCTGAAGAACTGTTGTTGTACGAGAGTCTTGAAATGTGTTTTTGTGAAGGACTGTTGTTGTGCATGAGTTTTTAAATGTGTTTCTCTGAAGCAGTGTTGTTGTGCAAGAGTTTTTAAATGTATTTCTCTAAAGGACTGTTGTTGTGCATGAGTTTTTAAATGTGTTTCTCTGAAGCAGTGTTGTTGTACATGAGTTTTTAAATGTGTTTTTTTGAAGAAGTGTTGTTGTACAATAGTCTTGAAATGTGTTTTTCTGAAATACCGTTGTTGTACAAGAGTCTTGAAATGAGTTTCTCTGAAGGAGTGTTGTACGAGAGTCTTGAAATGTGTTTCTGTGAAGGACTGTTGTTGTGCATGAGTTTTTAAATGTGTTTCTCTGAAGCAGTGTTGTTGTGCAAGAGTTTTTAAATGTGTTTCTCTAAAGGTCTGTTGTTGTGCATGAGTTTTTAAATGTGTTTCTCTGAAGGAGTGTTGTTGTACAAGAGTCTTGAAATGTGTTTCTGTGAAGGACTGTTATTGTGCATGAGTTTTTAAATGTGTTTCTCTGAAGCAGTGTTGTTGTACATGAGTTTTTAAATGTGTTTTTCTGAAGGAGTGTTGTTGTACAATAGTCTTGAAATGTGTTTTTTCTGAAATACCGTTGTTGTACAAGAGTCTTGAAATGAGTTTTTCTGAAGAACTGTTGTTGTACGAGAGTCTTGAAATGTGTTTCTGTGAAGGACTGTTGTTGTGCATGAGTTTTTAAATGTGTTTCTCTGAAGCAGTGTTGTTGTGCAAGAGTTTTTAAATGTGTTTCTCTAAAGGACTGTTGTTGTGCATGAGTTTTTAAATGTGTTTCTCTGAAGGAGTGTTGTTGTACAAGAGTCTTGAAATGTGTTTCTGTGAAGGACTGTTGTTGTGCATGAGTTTTTAAATGTGTTTCTCTGAAGCAGTGTTGTTGTGCAAGAGTTTTTAAATGTGTTTCTCTAAAGGACTGTTGTTGTGCATGAGTTTTTAAATGTGTTTCTCTGAAGGAGTGTTGTTGTACAAGAGTCTTGAAATGTGTTTCTGTGAAGGACTGTTGTTGTGCATGAATTTTTAAATATGTTTCTCTGAAGCAGTGTTGTTGTGCAAGAGTTTTTAAATGTATTTCTCTAAAGGACTGTTGTTATGCATGAGTTTTTAAATGTGTTTCTCTGAAGGAGTGTTGTTGTACATGAGTTTTTAAATGTGTTTTTCTGAAGGACTGTTGTTGTACAAGAGTCTTGAAATGAGTTTTTCTGAAGGACTGTTGTTGTACAAGAATCTTGAAATGAGTTTTTCTGAAGGACTGTTCTTGTACAAGAGTCTTGAAATGAGTTTTTCTGAAAAACTGTTGTTGTACAAGAATCTTGAAATGAGTTTTTCTGAAGAACTGTTGTTGTACGAGAGTCTTGAAATGTGTTTTTGTGAAGGACTGTTTTTAAATGTGTTTCTCTGAAGCAGTGTTGTTGTACATGAGTTTTTAAATGTGTTTTTCTGAAGGAGTGTTGTTGTACAATAGTCTTGAAATGTGTTTTTTCTGAAATACCGTTGTTGTACAAGAGTCTTGAAATGAGTTTTTCTGAAGAACTGTTGTTGTACGAGAGTCTTGAAATGTGTTTCTGTGAAGGACTGTTGTTGTGCATGAGTTTTTAAATGTGTTTCTCTGAAGCAGTGTTGTTGTGCAAGAGTTTTTAAATGTGTTTCTCTAAAGGACTGTTGTTGTACATGAGTTTTTAAATGTGTTTCTCTGAAGGAGTGTTGTTGTACAAGAGTCTTGAAATGTGTTTCTGTGAAGGACTGTTGTTGTGCATGAGTTTTTAAATGTGTTTCTCTGAAGCAGTGTTGTTGTGCAAGAGTTTTTAAATGTGTTTCTCTAAAGGACTGTTGTTGTGCATGAGTTTTTAAATGTGTTTCTCTGAAGGAGTGTTGTTGTACAAGAGTCTTGAAATGTGTTTCTGTGAAGGACTGTTGTTGTGCATGCATTTTTAAATATGTTTCTCTGAAGCAGTGTTGTAGTGCAAGAGTTTTTAAATGTATTTCTCTAAAGGACTGTTGTTATGCATGAGTTTTTAAATGTGTTTCTCTGAAGGAGTGTTGTTGTACATGAGTTTTTAAATGTGTTTTTCTGAAGGACTGTTGTTGTACAAGAGTCTTGAAATGAGTTTTTCTGAAGGACTGTTGTTGTACAAGAATCTTGAAATGAGTTTTTCTGAAGGACTGTTCTTGTACAAGAGTCTTGAAATGAGTTTTTCTGAAAAACTGTTGTTGTACAAGAATCTTGAAATGAGTTTTTCTGAAGAACTGTTGTTGTACGAGAGTCTTGAAATGTGTTTTTGTGAAGGACTGTTGTTGTGCATGAGTTTTTAAATATGTTTCTCTAAAGGACTGTTGTTGTGCATGAGTTTTTAAATGTGTTTCTCTGAAGGAGTGTTGTTGTACAAGAGTCTTGAAATGTGTTTCTGTGAAGGACTGTTATTGTGCATGAGTTTTTAAATGTGTTTCTTTGAAGGAGTGTTGTTGTGCAAGAGTTTTTAAATGTATTTCTCTAAAGGACTGTTGTTGTGCATGAGTTTTTAAATGTGTTTCTCTGAAGCAGTGTTGTTGTACATGAGTTTTTAAATGTGTTTTTTTGAAGGAGTGTTGTTGTACAATAGTCTTGAAATGTGTTTTTCTGAAATACCGTTGTTGTACAAGAGTCTTGAAATGAGTTTCTCTGAAGGAGTGTTGTTGTACGAGAGTCTTGAAATGTGTTTCTGTGAAGGACTATTGTTGTGCATGAGTTTTTAAATGTGTTTCTCTGAAGCAGTGTTGTTGTGCAAGAGTTTTTAAATGTGTTTCTCTAAAGGACTGTTGTTGTGCATGAGTTTTTAAATGTGTTTCTCTGAAGCAGTGTTGTTGTGCAAGAGTTTTTAAATGTGTTTCTCTAAAGGACTGTTGTTGTGCATGAGTTTTTAAATGTGTTTCTCTGAAGGAGTGTTGTTGTACGAAAGTCTTGAAATGTGTTTCTGTGAAGGACTATTGTTGTGCATGAGTTTTTAAATGTGTTTCTCTGAAGCAGTGTTGTTGTGCAAGAGTTTTTAAATGTGTTTCTCTAAAGGACTGTTGTTGTGCATGAGTTTTTAAATGTGTTTCTCTGAAGGAGTGTTGTTGTACAAGAGTCTTGAAATGTGTTTCTGTGAAGGACTGTTGTTGTGCATGAGTTTTTAAATATGTTTCTCTGAAGCAGTGTTGTTGTGCAAGAGTTTTTAAATGTGTTTCTCTAAAGGACTGTTGTTATGCATGAGTTTTTAAATGTGTTTCTCTGAAGGAGTGTTGTTGTACATGAGTTTTTAAATGTGTTTTTTTGAAATAGTGTTGTTGTACAATAGTCTTGAAATGTGTTTTTCGGAAATACCGTTGTTGTACAAGAGTCTTGAAATGAGTTTCTCTGAAGGAGTGTTGTTGTACGAGAGTCTTGAAATGTGTTTCTGTGAAGGACTATTGTTGTGCATGAGTTTTTAAATGTGTTTCTCTGAAGCAGTGTTGTTGTGCAAGAGTTTTTAAATGTGTTTCTCTAAAGGACTGTTGTTGTGCATGAGTTTTTAAATGTGTTTCTCTGAAGGAGTGTTGTTGTACAAGAGTCTTGAAATGTGTTTCTGTGAAGGACTGTTGTTGTGCATGAGTTTTTAAATATGTTTCTCTGAAGCAGTGTTGTTGTGCAAGAGTTTTTAAATGTGTTTCTCTAAAGGACTGTTGTTATGCATGAGTTTTTAAATGTGTTTCTCTGAAGGAGTGTTGTTGTACATGAGTTTTTAAATGTGTTTTTTTGAAATAGTGTTGTTGTACAATAGTCTTGAAATGTGTTTTTCGGAAATACCGTTGTTGTACAAGAGTCTTGAAATGAGTTTCTCTGAAGGAGTGTTGTTGTACGAGAGTCTTGAAATGTGTTTCTGTGAAGGTCTGTTGTTGTGCATGAGTTTTTAAATGTGTTTCTCTGAAGCAGTGTTGTTGTGCAAGAGTTTTTAAATGTGTTTCTCTAAAGGACTGTTGTTGTGCATGAGTTTTTAAATGTGTTTCTCTGAAGGAGTGTTGTTGTACAAGAGTCTTGAAATGTGTTTCTGTGAAGGACTGTTGTTGTGCGTGAGTTTTTAAATATGTTTCTCTGAAGCAGTGTTGTTGTGCAAGAGTTTTTAAATGTGTTTCTCTAAAGGACTGTTGTTATGCATGAGTTTTTAAATGTGTTTTTCTGAAGGAGTGTTGTTGTACAATAGTCTTGAAATGTGTTTTTTCTGAAATACCGTTGTTGTACAAGAGTCTTGACATGAGTTTTTCTGAAGAACTGTTGTTGTACGAGAGTCTTGAAATGTGTTTCTGTGAAGGACTGTTGTTGTGCATGAGTTTTTAAATGTGTTTCTCTGAAGCAGTGTTGTTGTGCAAGAGTTTTTAAATGTGTTTCTCTAAAGGACTGTTGTTGTGCATGAGTTTTTAAATGTGTTTCTCTGAAGGGGTGTTGTTGTACAAGAGTCTTGAAATGTGTTTCTGTGAAGGACTGTTGTTGTGCATGAATTTTTAAATATGTTTCTCTGAAGCAGTGTTGTTGTGCAAGAGTTTTTAAATGTATTTCTCTAAAGGACTGTTGTTATGCATGAGTTTTTAAATGTGTTTCTCTGAAGGAGTGTTGTTGTACATGAGTTTTTAAATGTGTTTTTCTGAAGGACTGTTGTTGTACAAGAGTCTTGAAATGAGTTTTTCTGAAGGACTGTTGTTGTACAAGAATCTTGAAATGAGTTTTTCTGAAGGACTGTTCTTGTACAAGAGTCTTGAAATGAGTTTTTCTGAAAAACTGTTGTTGTACAAGAATCTTGAAATGAGTTTTTCTGAAGAACTGTTGTTGTACGAGAGTCTTGAAATGTGTTTTTGTGAAGGACTGTTGTTGTGCATGAGTTTTTAAATGTGTTTCTCTGAAGCAGTGTTGTTGTGCAAGAGTTTTTAAATGTGTTTCTCTAAAGGACTGTTGTTGTACAAGAATCTTGAAATAAGTTTTTCTGAAGGACTGTTCTTGTACAAGAGTCTTGAAATGAGTTTTTCTGAAGGACTGTTGTTGTACAAGAATCTTGAAATGAGTTTTTCTGAAGAACTGTTGTTGTACGAGAGTCTTGAAATGTGTTTTTGTGAAGGACTGTTGTTGTGCATGAGTTTTTAAATGTGTTTCTCTGAAGCAGTGTTGTTGTGCAAGAGTTTTTAAATGTGTTTCTCTAAAGGACTGTTGTTGTGCATGAGTTTTTAAATGTGTTTCTCTGAAGGAGTGTTGTTGTACATGAGTTTTTAAATGTGTTTTTCTGAAGGACTGTTTTTGTACAATAGTCTTGAAATGAGTTTTTCTGAAGGACTGATGTTGTACAAGAATCTTGAAATGAGTTTTTCTGAAGAACTGTTGTTGTACGAGAGTCTTGAAATGTGTTTCTGTGAAGGACTGTTGTTGTGCATGAGTTTTTAAATGTGTTTCTCTGAAGCAGTGTTGTTGTGCAAGAGTTTTTAAATGTGTTTCTCTAAAGGACTGTTGTTGTGCATGAGTTTTTAAATGTGTTTCTCTGAAGGAGTGTTGTTGTACAAGAGTCTTGAAATGTGTTTCTGTGAAGGACTGTTATTGTGCATGAGTTTTTAAATGTGTTTCTCTGAAGGAGTGTTGTTGTGCAAGAGTTTTTAAATGTATTTCTCTAAAGGACTGTTGTTGTGCATGAGTTTTTAAATGTGTTTCTCTGAAGCAGTGTTGTTGTACATGAGTTTTTAAATGTGTTTTTTTGAAGGAGTGTTGTTGTACAATAGTCTTGAAATGTGTTTTTCTGAAATACCGTTGTTGTACAAGAGTCTTGAAATGAGTTTCTCTGAAGGAGTGTTGTTGTACGAGAGTCTTGAAATGTGTTTCTGTGAAGGACTGTTGTTGTGCATGAGTTTTTAAATGTGTTTCTCTGAAGCAGTGTTGTTGTGCAAGAGTTTTTAAATGTGTTTCTCTAAAGGACTGTTGTTGTGCATGAGTTTTTAAATGTGTTTCTCTGAAGGAGTGTTGTTGTACAAGAGTCTTGAAATGTGTTTCTGTGAAGGACTGTTGTTGTGCATGAGTTTTTAAATATGTTTCTCTGAAGCAGTGTTGTTGTGCAAGAGTTTTTAAATGTGTTTCTCTAAAGGACTGTTGTTATGCATGAGTTTTTAAATGTGTTTCTCTGAAGGAGTGTTGTTGTACATGAGTTTTTAAATGTGTTTTTTTGAAGGAGTGTTGTTGTACAATAGTCTTGAAATGTGTTTTTCTGAAATACCGTTGTTGTACAAGAGTCTTGAAATGAGTTTCTCTGAAGGAGTGTTGTTGTACGAGAGTCTTGAAATGTGTTTCTGTGAAGGTCTGTTGTTGTGCATGAGTTTTTAAATGTGTTTCTCTGAAGCAGTGTTGTTGTACATGAGTTTTTAAATGTGTTTTTTTGAAGGAGTGTTGTTGTACAATAGTCTTGAAATGTGTTTTTCTGAAATACCGTTGTTGTACAAGAGTCTTGAAATGAGTTTCTCTGAAGGAGTGTTGTTGTACGAGAGTCTTGAAATGTGTTTCTGTGAAGGTCTGTTGTTGTGCATGAGTTTTTAAATGTGTTTCTCTGAAGGAGTGTTGTTGTACAAGAGTCTTGAAATGTGTTTCTGTGAAGGACTGTTATTGTGCATGAGTTTTTAAATGTGTTTCTCTGAAGCAGTGTTGTTGTACATGAGTTTTTAAATGTGTTTTTCTGAAGGAGTGTTGTTGTACAATAGTCTTGAAATGTGTTTTTTCTGAAATACCGTTGTTGTACAAGAGTCTTGAAATGAGTTTTTCTGAAGAACTGTTGTTGTACGAGAGTCTTGAAATGTGTTTCTGTGAAGGACTGTTGTTGTGCATGAGTTTTTAAATGTGTTTCTCTGAAGCAGTGTTGTTGTGCAAGAGTTTTTAAATGTGTTTCTCTAAAGGACTGTTGTTGTGCATGAGTTTTTAAATGTGTTTCTCTGAAGGAGTGTTGTTGTACAAGAGTCTTGAAATGTGTTTCTCCAAAGGACTGTTGTTGTGCATGAGTTTTTAAATGTGTTTCTCTGAAGGAGTGTTGTTGTACATGAGTTTTTAAATGTGTTTTTCTGAAGGACTGTTGTTGTGCATGAGTTTTTAAATGTGTTTCTCTGAAGGAGTGTTGTTGTGCATGAGTTTTTAAATATGTTTCTCTGAAGCAGTGTTGTTGTGCAAGAGTTTTTAAATGTGTTTCTCTAAAGGACTGTTGTTATGCATGAGTTTTTAAATGTGTTTCTCTGAAGGAGTGTTGTTGTACATGAGTTTTTAAATGTGTTTTTCTGAAGGACCGTTGTTGCACAAGAGTCTTGAAATGAGTTTTTCTGAAGGACTGTTGTTGTACAAGAATCTTGAAATGTGTTTCTCTGAAGGACTGTTGTTGTACAAGAATCTTGAAATGCGTTTTCTGAAGAACTGTTGTTGTACGAGAGTCTTGAAATGTGTTTCTGTGAAGGATTGTTGTTGTGCATGAGTTTTTAAATGTGTTTCTCTGAAGCAGTGTTGTTGTGCAAGAGTTTTTAAATGTGTTTCTCTAAAGGACTGTTGTTGTGCATGAGTTTTTAAATGTGTTTCTCTGAAGGAGTGTTGTTGTACATGAGTTTTTAAATGTGTTTTTCTGAAGGACTGTTGTTGTACAAGAGTCTTGAAATGAGTTTTTCTGAAGGAGTGTTGTTGTACAAGAATCTTGAAATGAGTTTTTCTGAAGGACTGTTCTTGTGCAAGAGTCTTGAAATGAGTTTTTCTGAATAACTGTTGTTGTACAAGAATCTTGAAATGAGTTTTTCTGAAGAACTGTTGTTGTACGAGAGTCTTGAAATGTGTTGTTGTGAAGGACTGTTGTTGTGCATGAGTTTTTAAATGTGTTTCTCTGAAGCAGTGTTGTTGTGCATGAGTTTTTAAATGTGTTTCTCTGAAGGAGTGTTGTTGTACATGAGTTTTTAAATGTGTTTTTCTGAAGGACTGTTGTTGTACAAGAGTCTTGAAATGAGTTTTTCTGAAGGAGTGTTGTTGTACAAGAATCTTGAAATGAGTTTTTCTGAAGGACTGTTCTTGTGCAAGAGTCTTGAAATGAGTTTTTCTGAATAACTGTTGTTGTACAAGAATCTTGAAATGAGTTTTTCTGAAGAACTGTTGTTGTACGAGAGTCTTGAAATGTGTTGTTGTGGAGGACTGTTGTTGTGCATGAGTTTTTAAATGTGTTTCTCTGAAGCAGTGTTGTTGTGCAAGAGTTTTTAAATGTGTTTCTCTAAAGGACTGTTGTTGTGCATGAGTTTTTAAATGTGTTTCTCTGAAGGAGTGCTGTTGTACATGAGTTTTTAAATGTGTTTTTCTGAAGGACTGTTGTTGTACAAGAGTCTTGAAATGAGTTTTTCTGAAGGACTGATGTTGTACAAGAATCTTGAAATGAGTTTTTCTGAAGGACTGTTGTTGTACAAGAGTCTTGAAATGTGTTTCTGTGAAGGACTGTTATTGTGCATGAGTTTTTAAATGTGTTTCTCTAAAGGACTGTTGTTGTACATGAGTTTTTAAATGTGTTTTTCTGAAGGAGTGTTGTTATGAGTTTCCGCTAATGGTATGGGACCAAATTTAAATGGCTTAAAGGCTGTTGCTGAATTTCCTATACCTACAAATGTTAAAAATTTACATTAAGAAATTTATAAAAGACTTTTCGACTTATTCGAAACCCTTGTACGATCTCTTAAAGAAAGATGCTAAATTTAGTTTTGGTGAAAAGGAGCTAGCAGTTTTTGAATCGTTAAAGCATAAGTTACTAAAAGCTCCACTACTTAGTATTTACAACCCTAATGCTGAAACAGAATTGCACTGTGAAGCAAGTAGTTTAGGATTTGGTGCAGTGTTGCTGCAGCGACAAGAAGATAAACAATTCCACCCAATCTTCTTTTATTCCAAACGCGCTACCGCCCAAGAATCGAAGTACCACTCTTATGAATTAGAGACTTTGGCAATTATGTCTGCTCTAAGAAGATTTCGAATTTACCTCACTGGCATCCGATTTAAAATAATTACGGACTGTAAGTCACTGACCCTTACTCTAAATACAAAAGTAATAAATCCGCGAATTTCACGATGGGCCCTAGAACTTCAAGATTACGATTATTTCATTGAACATAGAGATGGTCAGAGGATGAAGCATGTCGACGCTCTAAGCAGGTGTCATAATATTTTAATCGTTGAGCCAGATTCGTTTGAGCATGTACTTGCGGCATCACAGCAAAGAGTTCCTATAATAAAAAAATTAGTCAAAATGTTAAAAGAAAGGGAAAGTTCTGCCTATGACCTTGTTAACGGCTTAGTATATCGTAAAATTGACAAGAAAGTTTATTTTTATGTTCCAGCACAGATGGAGAGAAGTGTTATACAAACACATCATGACGCATTATGCCATGTCGGAGTGGAAAGCCAAAATAAAAAATTATATCATAAATTGTTTAAAATGCATACATTTCTCTCCTCTATATGGTAAAAAGAAGGAGAGTTACATAGTATCCCAAAAGGTGATAAACCATTTGACACCATTCATGATGACCACTATGGTCCATTACCATCCTCTGTAAGAAATTGTAAAAAACATGTATTTTTAGTTGTTGATGGATTTTCAAAGTACACTAAACTATTTCCAGTTAAAAGTACTAGGGCCAGTGAAGTAATTCAGTGCTTGGAAACATATTTTGCAACATACAGTAAGCCAAATCGCCTAATTTCTGACAGAAGTAGTTGTTTTACTTCCGAAGAATTTGCCCTATTTTGTGGAAAATATTGCGTCCAACATATCAAGGTTGCCACTAGTTCACCCCAGTCTAACGGACAGGTGGAACGTGTTAACCGGTGCCTTACTCCTATGTTAGCCAAGGAAACTGAAGTTGAACCTGGCGACTGGACGAAACATTTGATTGAGGTGGAATTTGCCATGAATAACACTGTTAATAAAACTACAGGCTTTAGTCCAAGTATTTTGCTTTTCGGTGTTGCACAAAAGGGAGTCGTCAGAATGTAATCGTTGAAGAACCGAGAAATTTAGAATCGTTTAGGCAACACTCAAGTGAAAAAACTGTTCATAGTCAAGAATTGAATAAAAAATACTATGATAAACATCATAAGAAACCTCATGAGTATAATGTTGGTGATTTTGTCATGGTTAAAAATGTTGTAACTACTCCGGGCATAATATAAGGCCCATTTGAAATAAAGAAAAAATTACAAAATGATCGTTATCTAATAAAAGACCTTGAAAACCTTCAGATTTCTCGTGTTCCTTATGAAGGAGTCGCATGTCCTGAAAATATGAAACCGTACGTTCTAACTTAAATGAAAATCTTAAATTATTTGAATGTATCTGTACTTATCGTTTAAATTTTGTATCTTTATAATAGTATATTTTAGTTATTCACACTCAATGTATTTGATTTAAAATGTTCGAAATGAAAATACAATTTTACTACATATGTTATCGTTATTTATGCAATATATGTATATGTATTTTGCTTCCACTTGATATTAAATCGAGGACGATTTGTAGTCAGGATGGTCGATCTGTAAGAGATTTCAAATATAAAATGTACTTAAATTATTAAAATTAATTCTGACCACCCTGTGCTACCATATGAAATGTAAATAGGTACATAATCGAATGTCTGTATTTTAGAAAATAACGTAACAATACAGTTCAATTAACCATAGCCGTACAGTCGAATGACTTAGTGACGGTTCCTACGTAGACACTCGATGTATGTACTTATATTGTCTATGTTATGTACCTATCATTAAGTTTAGTTGTTTAGTAGTCTGTCGCAATAAAGCCTTCGTATGCAAAAGACGTGTTTGATTTAAGTATTATGTTGTTCATGGAATATATAGAAGTATCATAACTGCGAACCATGAAGTGATTTCTCTGAGACCATGATAGATTTCCCATCGATCCTGACCAAAATGAGAATCATTGGACACAGGGTGAAGAAATTCTTATGACATCGCTTCAGATTATGTCTCTTTAGTGTGAAATAATTTTACTTAACAGAACTGCGAACCATGAAGTGATTTCTCTGAGACCATGATAGATTTCCCATCGACCCTGACCAAAATAGGAATCATTGGACAAAGGGTGAAGAAATTCTTATGACATCGCTTCAGATTATGTCTCTTTAGTGTGAAATAATTTTACTTAACCGAACTGCGAACCATGTAGTGATTTCTCTGAGACCATGATAGATTTCCCATCGATCCTGACCAAAATGAGAATCATTGGACAAAGGGTAAAGAACTTCGTATGACATCGCTTCAGATTATGTGTCTGTAGTGTGAAATAATTTTTACTTAACAGAACTGCGCACCATGAAGTGATTTCTCTGAGACCATGATAGATCTCCCATCGATCCTGACCAAAATGAGAATCATTGGGCAAAGTGTGATGATATTCTTATGACATCGTTTCAGATTATGTGTCTGTAGTGTGAAATAATTTTTCTTTGGTGGATAGATTTTAGTTTGGGGTAGTCTTTCAACATTCTAACAGAGCTACGGACTATGAAGTATGATTTCTCTGGAACCATGATAGATTTCCCATCGACCCTGACCAAAATGAGAATCATTAGACAAAGGGTGAAGAAATTCTTATGACATCGCTTCAGATTATGTGTCTGTTGTGTGAAATAATTTTTGCTTTGGTGGATAGATTTTAGTTTGGGATAGTCTTTCAATATTCTAACAGAGCTACGGACTATGAAGTATGATTTGCCTGAGACCGTGATAGATTTCCCATCGACACAGACCAAAATGAGAATCATTAGACAAAGGTGAAGAAATGCTTATGTCATCCTTTCAGATTATATGTCTGTAGTGTGAAATAATTTTTGTTTGGTGGATAGATTTTAGTTTGGGGTAGTCTTTCAACATTCTAACAGAGCTACGGACTATGAAGTATGATTTCTCTGGAACCATGATAGATTTCCGATCGACCCTGACTACAATGAGAATCATTAGACAAAGGATGAAGAAATTCTTATGACATCGCTTCAGATTATGTGTCTGTAGTGTGAAATAATTTTTCTTTGGTGGATAGATTTTAGTTTGGGGTAGTCTTTCAACATTCTAACAGAGCTACGGACTATGAAGTATGATTACTCTGGAACCATGACAGATTTCCCATCGACCCTGACCAAAATGAGAATCATTAGACAAAGGGTGAAGAAATTCTTATGACATCGCTTCAGATTATGTGTCTGAAGTGTGAAATAATTGTTGCTTTGGTGGATAGATTTTAGTTTGGGGTAGTCTTTCAACATTCTAACAGAGCTACGGACTATGAAGTATGATTTCTCTGAAACCATGATAGATTTCCCATCGATCCTGACCAAAATGAGAATCATTGGACAAAGGGTGAAGAAATTCTTATGACATCGCTTCAGATTATGTCTCTTTAGTGTGAAATAATTTTACTTAACAGAACTGCGAACCATGAAGTGATTTCTCTGAGACCATGATAGATTTCCCATCGATTCTTACCAAAATGCGAATCATTGGACAAATGGTGAAGAAATTCTTATGACATCGCTTCAGATTATGTCTCTTTAGT
The DNA here is from genome assembly GCA_905220385.1 of Xylota sylvarum. Taxonomy (NCBI): domain Eukaryota; kingdom Metazoa; phylum Arthropoda; class Insecta; order Diptera; family Syrphidae; genus Xylota; species Xylota sylvarum. The sequence goes on from CAJMZQ010000061.1 coordinate 938,545, forward strand.
GTGAAATAATTTTACTTAACAGAACTGCGAACAATGAAGTGATTTCTCCGAGACCATGATAGATTTCCCATCGATCCTGACCAAAATGAGAATCATTGGACAAAGGGTGAAGAACTTCGTATGACATCGCTTCAGATTATGTGTCTGTAGTGTGAAATAATTTTTACTTAATAGAACTGCGCACCATGAAGTGATTTCTCTGAGACCATGATAGATCTCCCATCGATCCTGACCACAATGAGAATCATTGGGCAAAGTGTGACGATATTCTTATGACATCGTTTCAGATTATGTGACTGTAGTGTGAAATAATTTTTCTGTGGTGGATAGATTTTAGTTTGGGGTAGTCTTTCAACATTCTAACAGAGCTACGGACTATGAAGTATGATTTCTCTGGAAACATGATAGATTTCCCATCGACCCTGACCAAAATGAGAATCATTAGACAAAGGGTGAAGAAATTCTTATGACATCGCTTCAGATTATGTGTCTGTAGTGTGAAATAATTTTGTTTTGGTGGATAGATTTTAGTTTGGGGTAGTCTTTCAACATTCTAACAGAGCTACGGACTATGAAGTATGATTTCTCTGGAACCACGATAGATTTCCCATCCACCCTGACCAAAATGAGAATCATTAGACAAAGGGTGAAGAAATTCTTATGACATCGCTTCAGATTATGTGTCTGTTGTGTGAAATAATTTTTGCTTTGGTGGATAGATTTTAGTTTGGGGTAGTCTTTCAACATTCTAACAGAGCTACGGACTATGAAGTATGATTTGCCTGAGACCGTGATAGATTTCCCATCGATACAGACCAAAATGAGAATCATTAGACAAAGGTGAAGAAATTCTTATGTCATCCTTTCAGATTATATGTCTGTAGTGTGAAATAATTTTTGTTTGGTGGATAGATTTTAGTTTGGGGTAGTCTTTCAACATTCTAACAGAGCTGCGGACTATGAAGTATGATTTCTCTGGAACCATGATAGATTTCCGATCGACCCTGACTAAAATGAGAATCATTAGACAAAGGATGAAGAAATTCTTATGACATCGCTTCAGATTATGTGTCTGTAGTGTGAAATAATTTTGTTTTGGTGGATAGATTTTAGTTTGGGGTAGTCTTTCAACATTCTAACAGAGCTACGGACTACGAAGTATGATTTCTCTGGAACCATGATAGATTTCCCATCGACCCTGAACAAAATGAGAATCATTAGACAAAGAGTGAAGAAATTCTTATGACATCGCTTCAGATTATGTGCCTGTTGTGTGAAATAATTTTGTTTTGGTGGATAGATTTTAGATTGGGCTAGTCTTTCAACATTCTAACAGAGCTACGGACTATGAAGTATGATTTGCCTGAGACCGTGATAGATTTCCCATCGACACAGACCAAAATGAGAATCATTAGACAAAGGTGAAGAAATTCGTATGTCATCGTTTCAGATTATGTGTCTGTAGTGTGAAATAAGTTTTCTTTGGTGGATAGATTTTAGTTTGGGGTAGTCTTTCAACATTCTAACAGAGCTACGGAGTATGAAGTATGATTTCTCTGGAACCATGATAGATTTCCGATCGACCCTGACTAAAATGAGAATCATTAGACAAAGGATGAAGAAATTCTTATGACATCGCTTCAGATTATGTGTCTGTAGTGTGAAATAATTTTGTTTTGGTGGATAGACTTTAGTTTGGGGTAGTCTTTCTACATTCTAACAGAGCTACGGACTATGAAGTATGATTTCTCTGGAACCATGACAGATTTCCCATCGACCCTGACCAAAATGAGAATCATTAGACAAAGGGTGAAGAAATTCTTATGACATCGCTTCAGATTATGTGTCTGTAGTGTGAAATAATTTTACTTAACAGAACTGCGAACCATGAAGTGATTTCTCTGAGACCATGATAGATTTCCCTTCGATCCTGACCAAAATGAGAATCATTGCACAAAGGGTGAAGAACTTCGTATGACATCGCTTCAGATTATGTGTCTGTAGTGTGAAATAATTTTTACTTAACAGAACTGCGCACCATGAAGTGATTTCTCTGAGACCATGATAGATCTTCCATCGATCCTGACCAAAATGAGAATCATTGGGCAAAGTGTGATGATATTCTTATGACATCGTTTCAGATTATGTGTCTGTAGTGTGAAATAATTTTTCTTTGGTGGATAGATTTTAGTTTGGGGTAGTCTTTCAACATTCTAACAGAGCTACGGACTATGAAGTATGATTTCTCTGGAAACATGATAGATTTCCCATCGACCCTGACAAAATGAGAATCATTAGACAAAGGGTGAAGAAATTCTTATGACTTCGCTTCAGATTATGTCTCTTTAGTGTGAAATAATTTTACTTAACAGAACTGCGAACCATGATGTGATTTCTCTGAGATCATGATAGATTTCCCATCGATCCTGATCAAAATGAGAATTATTAGACAAAGGGTGAAGAAATTCTTATGACATCGCTTCAGATTATGTCTCTTTAGTGTGAAATAATTTTACTTAACAGAACTGCGAACCATGAAGTGATTTCTCTGAGACCATGATAGATTTCCCTTCGATCCTGACCAAAATGAGAATCATTGTACAAAGGGTGAAGAACTTCGTATGACATCGCTTCAGATTATGTGTCTGTAGTGTGAAATAATTTTTACTTAACAGAACTGCGCACCATGAAGTGATTTCTCTGAGACCATGATAGATCTCCCATCGATCCTGACCAAAATGAGAATCATTGGGCAAAGTGTGATGATATTCTTATGACATCGTTTCAGATTATGTGTCTGTAAAGTGAAATAATTTTTCTTTGGTGGATAGATTTTAGTTTGGGGTAGTCTTTCAACATTCTAACAGAGCTACGGACTATGAAGTATGATTTCTCTGGAAACATGATAGATTTCCCATCGACCCTGACCAAAATGAGAATCATTAGACAAAATGTGAAGAAATTCTTATGTCATCGTTTCAGATTATGTGTCTGTAGTGTGAAATAAGTTTTCTTTGGTGGATAGATTTTAGTTTGGGGTAGTCTTTCAACATTCTAACAGAGCTACCTACTATGAAGTATGATTTGCCTGAGACCGTGATAGATTTCCCATCGACACAGACCAAAATGAGAATTATTAGACAAAGGTGAAGAAATTCTTATGTCATCCTTTCAGATTATATGTCTGTAGTGTGAAATAATTTTTACTTAACAGAACTGCGCACCATGAAGTGATTTCTCTGAGACCATGATAGATCTCCCATCGATCCTGACCAAAATGAGAATCATTGGGCAAAGTGTGATGATATTCTTATGACATCGTTTCAGATTATGTGTCTGTAGTGTGAAATAATTTTGTTTTGGTGGATAGATTTTAGTTTGGGGTAGTCTTTCAACATTCTAACAGAGCTACGGACTATGAAGTATGATTTCTCTGGAACCATGATAGATTTCCCATCGACCCTGACCAAAATGAGAATCATTAGGCAAAGGGTGAAGAAATTCGTATGTCATCGTTTCAGATTATGTGTCTGTAGTGTGAAATAAGTTTTCTTTGGTGGATAGATTTTAGTTTGGGGTAGTCTTTCAACATTCTAACAGAGCTACGGACTATGAAGTATGATTTGCCTGAGACCGTGATAGATTTCCCATCGACACAGACCAAAATGAGAATTATTAGACAAAGGTGAAGAAATTCTTATGTCATCCTTTCAGATTATATGTCTGTAGTGTGAAATAATTTTTCTTTGGTGGATAGATTTTAGTTTAGGGTAGTCTCTCAACATTCTAACAGAGCTACGGACTATGAGGTATGATTTCTCTGGAACCATGATAGATTTCCCATCGACACTGACCAAAATGAGAATCATTAGACAAAGGGTGAAGAAATTCTTATGACTTCGCTTCAGATTATGTCTCTTTTTTTTTACTTAACAGAACTGCGAACCATGAAGTGATTTCTCTGAGATCATGATAGATTTCCCATCGATCCTGATCAAAATGAGAATTATTAGACAAAGGGTGAAGAAATTCTTATGACATCGTTTCAGATTACGTGTCTGTAGTGTGAAATAATTTTTGCTTTTTTGGTTACATGTTAGTTTGGGGTAGTCTTTCAACATTCTAACAGAGCTACGGAGTATGAAGTATGATTTCTCTGAAACCATGGTAGGTTTCCCATCGATTCTGACCAAAATAAGAATCATTGGACAAAGGGTGAAGAAATTCTTATGACTTCGCTTCAGATTATGTCTCTTTAGTGTGAAATAATTTTGTTTTGGTGGATAGATTTTAGTTTGGGGTAGTCTTTCTACATTCTAACAGAGCTACGGACTATGAAGTATGATTTCTCTGGAACCATGACAGATTTCCCATCGACCCTGACCAAAATGAGAATCATTAGACAAAGGGTGAAGAAATTCTTATGACATCGTTTCAGATTATGTGTCTGTAGTGTGAAATAATTTTTGCTTTGGTGGATAGATTTTAGTTTGGGGTAGTCTTTCAACATTCAAACAGAGCTACGGATTTCCCATCGACACAGACCAAAATGAGAATCATTAGACAAAGGTGAAGAAATTCTTATGACATCGTTTCAGATTATGTGTCTGTAGTGTGAAATAAGTTTTCTTTGGTGGATAGATTTTAGTTTGGGGTAGTCTTTCAACATTCTAACAGAGCTACGGACTATGAAGTATGATTTCTCTGAAACCATGATAGATTTCCCATCGACACAGACCAAAATGAGAATCATTACACAAATGTGAAGAAATTCTTATGTCATCGTTTCAGATTATGTGTCTGTAGTGTGAAATAATTTTTCTTTGGTGGATAGATTTTAATTTGGATTATTCTTTCAACATTCTAACAGAGCTACGGACTATTTTTTTTTTTTTATTTTTATTTTATTTTATTTCACCAAAAGTTTACAAATAAATTTATCACATGTCTTTACCTGCGAAGCCCAGAGGCTTATCTGCAGGAGATTATTTGCAAAATCGTTTAAAATCTCAATCATCTATTTAAACATTTTTAAAAAATTATATGTAATTCAGTTTTTATAATTCAGATAGTAATTGATTTTTAAATAATACTTTGTAATTTAGATATTATTAATTAAATTGAAATTTGAATTAAATTTTAAGTTATTTCTTCTAGAAAAAATAGTTTTAATCTTTTTTTGCGGGCATTGATTTGGTTGATGTTTCTCAAATCTTGAGGAAGGTTATTTAATACATTCGGCACGGTGTACATCAATCGTCTTCTGCCGCATTCGTTAATAAGTGCTGGGAGTTGATACATTCCTTTGACTTGTCTTCTAGTACCAAACTGATGAGTAATTGGTGTGCGAAAACTTGCATCTTCATAGTACTCCAAGGCCACAGTCATGTTGAATATCTGTCGTACTTTCAGCATACTTATGTTAGAGACGTTTCTTCTCGATAAAATTTTGACTGCACTGTTTTGTATATTTTGCAGTTTTTCAATGTGCGTTTGCGCTGCACCTCCCCATGCTAGAACACCATAACGTAGCCTCGACTCTATAAGCGCGTAGTACACTTGTTTTTGTATACTTATCGGAGCTTTGTACTGCAGACAAGCGAGCGCAAACAAGGATCCTCTCAGCTTCTTTCGTAAGTAATTTATGTGAGGCTCCCAAAGAAAATGGCAGTCTATGATGATACCAAGATACTTGTAAGTATCCACGACTTCAATTTGTTCGGACTCAAACGAGCTGTCACATTTATAAGTCTTCAGGACAATTTGCGGTGCTGGGAACTTCGGGCTTCGAATATGCATGAGCTTAGTTTTCGATCCGTTTATTATAAGCCCATTGTCATGACACCATTTAGCAGCTTCATCGAACTCCCCCTGCATCACCTTTGTTGCTTCTTCCAATGATTTACGACACACAATGATTGCCGTGTCATCAGCAAATGCGAATGGTATACTATTTTTTAAACATTTCAGCATTTCATTTGTGTACAAAATGAAAAGTAGAGGACCAAGTTTCGAACCTTGTGGCACTCCATATTGGACTTCATGCTGATCACTACAGCGATTCTTAATTTGTACACGAAAAGTTCTTTCTGAAAGATAATTACGCAACCAATCCGATAGCTTGCCTCTAATTCCTACCTTTTGCAAAGCATTGATAAGCTTTTCGTGGTTAAGTGTGTCGAATGCCTTACTGAAGTCCAAAAACAGGACAAGTATATGGTGTCGCTTGCTGAGGGCCGTATTAATTACGTTCGCGAAATCGCCAAGAAGTTTGTTGGTGCTCTTTCCCTTTTGAAATCCGTATTGACTTTTGCTGATCAAACTGTGTTTTTTTACAAAATCCCATATACGGTCTGAAACGATTTGCTCCATGATTTTTTCTATGGCCGGTAAAATTGCTATTGGCCTATAGTTTTCGATATTGGTTTTCGTCCCTCCTTTATATATAGGACGCACAACTGCCTCTTTTAGTTTTTTAGGGATCGTAAGCGTATCGAAGCTAAGGTTTATAAGCTTCGTTATAATGGGGACAAAGATGTCAGCATTCATCTTAATATCTGTGACCCTAATACCATCTGCCCCAGGCGCTTTTCGGATGCTTAGGCGATGCACCAGACGTTCTACCTCTGCATAATCTGTTCCTCCAAAGTATATAGACCTACTTAATAGTTCATTTTGATGACTGGAGGTTACAACATTACACTTATGAATGATAGATTCTGCCTGTCTCGAAAAAAATGTTGCAAATTCATCTGCTAACTCATCTGCGTTCCTGACATCTAAGAAATGTTTTGAAATTGTATCATACAAGGATATTTTTCGTCGTCCTAATATTTCATTTATTACGCCCCATGCTTTTTTCGGATCACCTCTCTGAGAAATTTTTTTGTTTACTTGATTACGAAACAATTTGTACTCAGATTCGTAGGCTAGGTTCCTGCGATTGTTTTTCCATCTGCGGTATAGTCTGTCTCTTTCCTTACAAAACTCGATAATGCCCCTGGTAATCCATGTTGCTTTTTTACGACGACTTGTAGCATTGTACACTGCTTTCGAGTTTAAGTATATGACGTCCATCTCAGATATTAGAGAGGACAGTAGGTTTCCTGGATCTGTTTCTTCTAGAATGGAGGTCCAATCAGTAGCTCGAATTAAGCCATTTACTTTTGATGATATTAAGGTGGATCCTATGGGCATGTAACTTTGGGTTATAAGCTCTTCATATATACCATATATAGTACTGTAATGATCGGATATGTCATTTTCTACTACAGCTGAAAATATTCTGGCTTCTTTAATACTGACCAAAATATGATCAATAAGAGTATAGCTGCCTATATTTAAGTCCACTCTGGTAGATCCTTTGATGACATTAAAAAGCCCCCTCGAAGCCAGCATATCCTGATAATTAAGAGCCAATGTACTTAAATTGTCTTTCATGTTTATATTAATATCGCCCAAAATTATTATGTCGTTGTTTCCTACTTTTGTGTTAGTTATCTTTATAAAGTCCTCTATGAATCCAACCGAATCTTGCTTCGGAGGTCTGTATACTCCACTTATTATTTTTGTTTCCTTAGAGGACAGGATTTTCACCGTCAGGTTTTCACAAGTTGTTGTTTCAATCATCATTCTCTCATAATTAAGGTTATTTTTAATAAAAATTACGATGCCTCCACCTCTTTTATTTATCCTATTGGCAAATTCAGCGCGGAAGCCATCTAAATGATAAAGACTATTTTCGTTTGTTTTTATATTGATTTCGACCAGGACAATTACATCAACATGATTCAAAATTGGACAAACACGAGCACAAAAAACATCCCAATTTTTCCTTAACGATCTTATATTTAAACATAAACATCGAAAATTCATTTTCTTTAATTCCTCCTTTGCTTGATTAAAATCATTAAACTCCATGTAGTTCAAATCAAACAGATTTTCTATGTTTTCACCCATCATACCAATATAACTAATTTATTCTTCATATATATATGTATGTATTAATGTAAATAAAGGATTAATGACGTTTAATTTTGTCAATGTCGCTAAATGATTGAATGAATACAGATTCTGCTCTCTCTTCTCTTCTGGCGAAAATTTTTCCGGTGTTTTCCCAAACAAATTTCCAATTTTCCTCTTTCGCTTTCTTCTTGGCTTGCCAAAGCAATTGTTTATTTACATTTGTCAGCTGGTTATTGATGAATATGTTGTTGTTGCTGTAAATCTCGCTAATTTTTGCACTGGCTTCCATATGTTGGTTGAGTTTGGCAACTGTCAGTGGACGGGTTACGCGCGCGTACTGCATGAATTTCGTTTTAACCAAATAGTTATGAAAAGTGGCAATTATTGATGATTTTTCGGTGTTTTTGGTTCTAGTGCGATAAACATCGGTGATATCCGCGCTTGCGATTTCGTGGTAAATAGTCTTTCCTACCGATTTGACTATTTCAAGCAAGTTTTCGTTTTGTTTTGGTGGAATGTTTTTTATTTCCACGCAGTGTTTGAGTTGTTGTTGTTCTAATTTGTTAATTTGTGCTTGCATGTTAGATATTTGTTCATCTTTTTCTTTTTGTGATTCTTTTAATTTTTTAATTTCATCCATAAGTGTATCCATAAAAGTGTTGTTTTTTTCAAGGTTTTTGTTGATTTCATCAAATTTCTGTGAGACGAAGTGACAGAAATCAGCGATACCTTTGATTTCTGTTTTTATGTTTTTAAATTCGGCCATGATGTTGTTGGTGTTAATGTCTGACAGGTTGTTTATGTTATTGTTATTTTGTGGACTGTAAGTTTCTGTACGATTCCTTTTGTTTGCTTGCATTTCAGGTGTTTGCGGTCGCATTGTAGGTGTAGGAGAATGCGAGGAGGCATTTCGGCAAAATTGGCACCTCCAAGATTCCCTTTTTGAGCCCATTGACCGCCAAGATCTCTCTGTCACCGTGGTACATTGATAGTGCAGCTTGCGGGAACACAATAAACAGGTGACGAAGTCGCCCATTGGAGGCAGTTCGTCTTTGCAGTTATCACACACAGGCATTGTACTTACTGTGCTTACAGTGGTGGGAGCGGTGAAAACAGCGATGCACACACACAAAAGCAGTCGGACAGTTTTAATTGTTATTTTTAAGCACAAAAATTAATAAATTCCTAGTTGGAAACACACTTTAATTCTTAGACTTCAATAAAATTCGAAAAGTCACTATCTTAATTTTGTTGTTTTATTCTTTCTTTGAGAAATAAGTTATATTCAACTAGCGAATTTAAATTACACTTGCAGAGCACTTATAGAGTCAACCGTTTACTTCGATGATTGAACGTTGCGTTGAAGTATGATTGCTCTAGAACCCTGATAGATTTCCCATCGACCCTGACCAAAATGAGAATTATTAGACAAAGGGTGAAGAAATTCTTATGACATCGTTTCAGATTATGTGTCTGTAGTGTGAAATAATTTTTGCTTTGGTGGATAGATTTTAGTTTGGGGTAGTCTTTCAACATTCAAACAGAGCTACGGATTTCCCATCGACACAGACCAAAATGAGAATCATTAGACAAAGGTGAAGAAATTCTTATGTCATCGTTTCAGATTATGTGTCTGTAGTGTGAAATAAGTTTTCTTTGGTGGATAGATTTTAGTTTGGGTAGTCTTTCAACATTCTAACAGAGCTACGGACTATGAAGTATGATTTCTCTGAAACCATGATAGATTTCCCATCGACACAGACCAAAATGAGAATCATTACACAAATGTGAAGAAATTCTTATGTCATCGTTTCAGATTATGTGTCTGTAGTGTGAAATAATTTTTCTTTGGTGGATAGATTTTAATTTGGGGTATTCTTTCAACATTCTAACAGAGCTACGGACTATGAAGTATGATTTCTCTAGAACCATGATAGATTTCCCATCGACCCTGACCAAAATGAGAATCATTAGACAAAGGGTGAAGAAATTCTTATGACTTCGCTTCAGATTATGTGTCTGTAGTGTGAAATAATTTTTGCTTTGGTGGATAGATTTTAGTTTGGGGTAGTCTTTCAACATTCTAACAGAGCTACGGACTATGAAGTATGATTTCTCTGAAACCATGATAGATTTCCCATCGACACAGACCAAAATGAGAATCATTAGACAAAGGGTGAAGAAATTCTTATGACTTCGCTTCAGATTATGTCTCTTTAGTGTGAAATAATTTTACTTAACAGAACTGCGAACCATGAAGTGATTTCTCTGAGATCATGATAGATTTCCCATCGATCCTGATCAAAATGAGAATTATTAGACAAAGGGTGAAGAAATTCTTATGACATCCTTTCAGATTATATGTCTGTAGTGCGAAATAATTTTTCTTTGATGGTTAGATTTTAGTTTGGGGTAGTCTTTCAACATTCTAACAGAGCTACGGAGTATGAAGTATGATTTCTCTGAAACCATGATAGATTTCCCATCGACCCTGACCAAAATGAGAATCATTGGGCAAAGGGTGAAGAAATTCTTATGACATCGCTTCAGATTATGTGTCTGTAGTGTGAAATAATTTTGTTTTGGTGGATAGATTTTAGTTTGGGGTAGTCTTTCAACATTCTGACAGAGCTACGGACTATGAAGTATGATTTCTCTGGAACCATGATAGATTTCCCATCGACCCTGACCAAAATGAGAATCATTAGACAAAGGGTGAAGAAATTCTTATGACATCGCTTCAGATTATGTGTCTGTTGTGTGAAATAATTTTTGCTTTGGTGGATAGATTTTAGTTTGGGGTAGTCTTTCAACATTCAAACAGAGCTACGGATTTCCCATCGACACAGACCAAAATGAGAATCATTAGACAAAGGGTGAAGAAATTCTTATGACATCGTTTCAGATTATGTGTCTGTAGTGTGAAATAATTTTTGCTTTGGTGGATAGATTTTAGTTTGGGGTAGTCTTTCAACATTCAAACAGAGCTACGGATTTCCAATCGACACAGACCAAAATGAGAATCATTAGACAAAGGTGAAGAAATTCTTATGTCATCGTTTCAGATTATGTGTCTGTAGTGTGAAATAAGTTTTCTTTGGTGGATAGATTTTAGTTTGGGGTAGTCTTTCAACATTCTAACAGAGCTACGGACTATGAAGTATGATTTCTCTGAAACCATGATAGATTTCCCATCGACACAGACCAAAATGAGAATCATTACACAAATGTGAAGAAATTCTTATGTCATCGTTTCAGATTATGTGTCTGTAGTGTGAAATAATTTTTCTTTGGTGGATAGATTTTAATTTGGGGTATTCTTTCAACATTCTAACAGAGCTACGGACTATGAAGTATGATTTCTCTAGAACAATGATAGATTTCCCATCGACCCTGACCAAAATGAGAATCATTAGACAAAGGGTGAAGAAATTCTTATGACTTCGCTTCAGATTATGTGTCTGTAGTGTGAAATAATTTTTGCTTTGGTGGATAGATTTTAGTTTGGGGTAGTCTTTCAACATTCTAACAGAGCTACGGACTATGAAGTATGATTTCTCTGAAACCATGATAGATTTCCCATCGACACAGACCAAAATGAGAATCATTAGACAAAGGGTGAAGAAATTCTTATGACTTCGCTTCAGATTATGTCTCTTTAGTGTGAAATAATTTTACTTAACAGAACTGCGAACCATGAAGTGATTTCTCTGAGATCATGATAGATTTCCCATCGATCCTGATCAAAATGAGAATTATTAGACAAAGGGTGAAGAAATTCTTATGACATCGTTTCAGATTATGTGTCTGTAGTGTGAAATAATTTTTCTTTGGTGGTTAGATTTTAGTTTGGGGTAGTCTTTCAACATTCTAACAGAGCTACGGAGTATGAAGTATGATTTCTCTGAAACCATGATAGATTTCCCATCGACCCTGACCAAAATGAGAATCATTGGACAAAGGGTGAAGAAATTCTTATGACATCGCTTCAGATTATGTGTCTGTAGTGTGAAATAATTTTGTTTTGGTGGATAGATTTTAGTTTGGGGTAGTCTTTCAACATTCTAACAGAGCTACGGACTATGAAGTATGATTTCTCTGGAACCATGATAAATTTCCCATCGACCCTGACTAAAATGAGAATCATTAGACAAATACAAATACAAATTTTTGGCGCAACAGGTCCATGGGACCCAGGGCCTAGCTTCTCACAACCATTCGTGTTGTGCGTGTTATATTCTTCACATGAATGGAAGGGTCCTACTGTTTAATGCCGGATCCGAACGGCAATTTAGAGAAGCTTTTTCATGACAGTTTTACTGTCGGATGTTTGTCAGACGCTCGCGAGAGGTGGGGCCGTGAAAGAAATTTTAGGTGTTGTCTGGGGATTGAACCTGGAACCCCTTGCTCCGTAGTCCAACGCACTAACCACTTGAGCCACGGCGCCCACATCATTAGACAAAGGGTGAAGAAATTCTTATGACATCGCTTCAGATTATGTTTCTGTTGTGTGAAATAATTTTTGCTTTGGTGGATAGATTTTAGTTTGGGGTAGTCTTTCAACATTCTAACAGAGCTACGGACTATGAAGTATGATTTCTCTGAAACCATGATAGATTTCCCATCGACACAGACCAAAATGAGAATCATTAGACAAAGGGTGAAGAAATTCTTATGACTTCGCTTCAGATTATGTCTCTTTAGTGTGAAATAATTTTACTTAACAGAACTGCGAACCATGAAGTGATTTCTCTGAGATCATGATAGATTTCCCATCGATCCTGATCAAAATGAGAATTATTAGACAAAGGGTGAAGAAATTCTTATGACATCGTTTCAGATTATGTGTCTGTAGTGTGAAATAATTTTTGCTTTGGTGGATAGATTTTAGTTTGGGGTAGTCTTTCAACATTCTAACAGAGCTACGGACTATGAAGTATGATTTCTCTGAAACCATGATAGATTTCCCATCGACACAGACCAAAATGAGAATCATTAGAGAAAGGGTGAAGAAATTCTTATGACTTCGCTTCAGATTATGTCTCTTTAGTGTGAAATAATTTTACTTAACAGAACTGCGAACCATGAAGTGATTTCTCTGAGATCATGATAGATTTAACATCGATCCTGATCAAAATGAGAATTATTAGACAAAGGGTGAAGAAATTCTTATGACATCGCTTCAGATTATGTGTCTGTAGTGTGAAATAATTTTTGCTTTGGTGGATAGATTTTAGTTTGGGGTAGTCTTTCAACATTCAAACAGAGCTACGGACTATGAAGTATGATTTCTCTGAAACCATGATAGATTTCCCATCGACACAGACCAAAATGAGAATCATTAGACAAAGGTGAAGAAATTCTTATGTCATCGTTTCAGATTATGTGTCTGTAGTGTGAAATAAGTTTTCTTTGGTGGATAGATTTTAGTTTGGGGTAGTCTTTCAACATTCTAACAGAGCTACGGACTATGAAGTATGATTTCTCTGAAACCATGATAGATTTCCCATCGACCCTGACCAAAATGAGAAACATTAGACAAAGGGTGAAGAAATTCTTATGACTTCGCTTCAGATTATGTGTCTGTAGTGTGAAATAATTTTTGCTTTGGTGGATAGATTTTAGTTTGGGGTAGTCTTTCAACATTCTAACAGAGCTACGGACTATGAAGTGTGATTTCTCTGAAACCATGATAGATTTCCCATCGACACAGACCAAAATGAGAATCATTAGACAAAGGGTGAAGAAATTCTTATGACTTCGCTTCAGATTATGTCTCTTTAGTGTGAAATAATTTTACTTAACAGAACTGCGAACCATGAAGTGATTTCTCTGAGATCATGATAGATTTCCCATCGATCCTGATCAAAATGAGAATTATTAGACAAAGGGTGAAGAAATTCTTATGACATCGTTTCAGATTATGTGTCTGTAGTGTGAAATAATTTTTGCTTTGGCGGTTAGATTTTAGTTTGGGGTAGTCTTTCAACATTCTAACAGAGCTACGGAGTATGAAGTATGATTTCTCTGAAACCATGGTAGGTTTCCCGTCGATTCTGACCAAAATAAGAATCATTGGACAAAGGGTGAAGAAATTCTTATGACTTCGCTTCAGACTATGTCTCTTTAGTGTGAAATAATTTTACTTAACAGAACTGCGAACCATGATGTGATTTCTCTGAGATCATGATAGATTTCCCATCGATCCTGATCAAAATGAGAATTATTAGACAAAGGGTGAAGAAATTCTTATGACATCGCTTCAGATTATGTCTCTTTAGTGTGAAATAATTTTACTTAACAGAACTGCGAACCATGGAGTGATTTCTCTGAGACCATGATAGATTTCCCTTCGATCCTGACCAAAATGAGAATCATTGGACAAAGGGTGAAGAACTTCGTATGACATCGCTTCAGATTATGTCTCTTTAGTGTGAAATAACTTTACTTAACAGAACTGCGCACCATGAAGTGATTTCTCTGAGACCATGATAGATCTCCCATCGACCCTGACTAAAATGAGAATCATTAGACAAAGGGTGAAGAAATTCTTATGACATCGCTTCAGATTATGTGTCTGTTGTGTGAAATAATTTTTGCTTTGGTGGATAGATTTTAGTTTGGGGTAGTCTTTCAACATTCAAACAGAGCTACGGATTTCCCATCGACACAGACCAAAATGAGAATCATTAGACAAAGGGTGAAGAAATTCTTATGACATCGTTTCAGATTATGTGTCTGTAGTGTGAAATAATTTTTGCTTTGGTGGATAGATTTTAGTTTGGGGTAGTCTTTCAACATTCAAACAGAGCTACGGATTTCCCATCGACACAGACCAAAATGAGAATCATTAGACAAAGGTGAAGAAATTCTTATGTCATCGTTTCAGATTATGTGTCTGTAGTGTGAAATAAGTTTTCTTTGGTGGATAGATTTTAGTTTGGGGTAGTCTTTCAACATTCTAACAGAGCTACGGACTATGAAGTATGATTTCTCTGAAACCATGATAGATTTCCCATCGACACAGACCAAAATGAGAATCATTACACAAATGTGAAGAAATTCTTATGTCATCGTTTCAGATTATGTGTCTGTAGTGTGAAATAATTTTTCTTTGGTGGATAGATTTTAATTTGGGGTAGTCTTTCAACATTCAAACAGAGCTCCGGATTTCCCATCGACACAGACCAAAATGAGAATCATTAGACAAAGGGTGAAGAAATTCTTATGACATCGTTTCAGATTATGTGTCTGTAGTGTGAAATAATTTTTGCTTTGGTGGATAGATTTTGTTTGGTTTAGTCTTTCAACATTCAAACAGAGCTACGGATTTCCCATCGACACAGACCAAAATGAGAATCATTAGACAAAGGTGAAGAAATTCTTATGT
Organism: Xylota sylvarum; assembly: GCA_905220385.1. Taxonomy (NCBI): domain Eukaryota; kingdom Metazoa; phylum Arthropoda; class Insecta; order Diptera; family Syrphidae; genus Xylota; species Xylota sylvarum. The sequence goes on from CAJMZQ010000061.1 coordinate 953,900, forward strand.
CATCGTTTCAGATTATGTGTCTGTAGTGTGAAATAAGTTTTCTTTGGTGGATAGATTTTAGTTTGGGGTAGTCTTTCAACATTCTAACAGAGCTACGGACTATGAAGTTTGATTTCTCTGAAACCATGATAGATTTCCCATCGACACAGACCAAAATGAGAATCATTACACAAATGTGAAGAAATTCTTATGTCATCGTTTCAGATTATGTGTCTGTAGTGTGAAATAATTTTTCTTTGGTGGATAGATTTTAATTTGGGGTATTCTTTCAACATTCTAACAGAGCTACGGACTATGAAGTATGATTTCTCTAGAACCATGATAGATTTCCCATCGACCCTGACCAAAATGAGAATCATTAGACAAAGGGTGAAGAAATTCTTATGACTTCGTTTCAGATTATGTGTCTGTAGTGTGAAATAATTTTTGCTTTGGTGGATAGATTTTAGTTTGGGGTAGTCTTTCAACATTCTAACAGAGCTACGGACTATGAAGTATGATTTCTCTGAAACCATGATAGATTTCCCATCGACACAGACCAAAATGAGAATCATTAGACAAAGGGTGAAGAAATTCTTATGACTTCGCTTCAGATTATGTCTCTTTAGTGTGAAATAATTTTACTGAACAGAACTGCGAACCATGAAGTGATTTCTCTGAGATCATGATAGATTTCCCATCGATCCTGATCAAAATGAGAATTATTAGACAAAGGGTGAAGAAACTCTTATGACATCGTTTCAGATTATGTGTCTGTAGTGTGAAATAATTTTTCTTTGGTGGTTAGATTTTAGTTTGGGGTAGTCTTTCAACATTCTAACAGAGCTACGGAGTATGAAGTATGATTTCTCTGAAACCATGATAGATTTCCCATCGACCCTGACCAAAATGAGAATCATTGGACAAAGGGTGAAGAAATTCTTATGACATCGCTTCAGATTATGTGTCTGTAGTGTGAAATAATTTTGTTTTGGTGGATAGATTTTAGTTTGGGGTATTCTTTCAACATTCTAACAGAGCTACGGACTATGAAGTATGATTTCTCTAGAACCATGATAGATTTCCCATCGACCCTGACCAAAATGAGAAACATTAGACAAAGGGTGAAGAAATTCTTATGACTTCGCTTCAGATTATGTGTCTGTAGTGTGAAATAATTTTTGCTTTGGTGGATAGATTTTAGTTTGGGGTAGTCTTTCAACATTCTAACAGAGCTACGGACTATGAAGTATGATTTGCCTGAAACCATGATAGATTTCCCATCGACACAGACCAAAATGAGAATCATTAGACAAAGGGTGAAGAAATTCTTATGACTTCGCTTCAGATTATGTCTCTTTAGTGTGAAATAATTTTACTTAACAGAACTGCGAACCATGAAGTGATTTCACTGAGATCATGATAGATTTCCCATCGATCCTGATCAAAATGAGAATTATTAGACAAAGGGTGAAGAAATTCTTATGACATCGTTTCAGATTATGTGTCTGTAGTGTGAAATAATTTTTGCTTTGGTGGATAGATTTTAGTTTGGGGTAGTCTTTCAACATTCAAACAGAGCTACGGACTATGAAGTATGATTTCTCTGAAACCATGATAGATTTCCCATCGACACAGACCAAAATGAGAATCATTAGACAAAGGGTGAAGAAATTCTTATGACTTCGCTTCAGATTATGTGTCTGTAGTGTGAAATAAGTTTTCTTTGGTGGATAGATTTTAGTTTGGGGTAGTCTTTCAACATTCTAACAGAGCTACGGACTATGAAGTATTATTTCTCTGAAACCATAATAGATTTGCCATCGATCCTGACCAAAATGAGAATCATTACACAAATGTGAAGAAATTCTTATGTCATCGTTTCAGATTATGTGTCTGTAGTGTGAAATAATTTTGTTTTGGTGGATAGATTTTATTTTGGGGTATTCTTTCAACATTCTAACAGAGCTACGGACTATGAAGTATGATTTCTCTAGAACCATGATAGATTTCCCATCGACCCTGACCAAAATGAGAAACATTAGACAAAGGGTGAAGAAATTCTTATGACTTCGCTTCAGATTATGTGTCTGTAGTGTGAAATAATTTTTGCTTTGGTGGATAGATTTTAGTTTGGGGTAGTCTTTCAACATTCTAACAGAGCTACGGACTATGAAGTATGATTTCTCTAGAACCATGATAGATTTCCCATCGACCCTGACCAAAATGAGAAACATTAGACAAAGGGTGAAGAAATTCTTATCACTTCGCTTCAGATTATGTCTCTTTAGTGTGAAATAATTTTACTTAACAGAACTGCGAACCATGAAGTGATTTCTCTGAGATCATGATAGATTTCCCATCGATCCTGATCAAAATGAGAATTATTAGACAAAGGGTGAAGAAATTCTTATGACATCGTTTCAGATTATGTGTCTGTAGTGTGAAATAATTTTTGCTTTGGCGGTTAGATTTTAGTTTGGGGTAGTCTTTCAACATTCTAACAGAGCTACGGAGTATGAAGTATGATTTCTCTGAAACCATGGTAGGTTTCCCGTCGATTCTGACCAAAATAAGAATCATTGGACAAAGGTGAAGAAATTCTTTTGTCATCGTTTCAGATTATGTGTCTGTAGTGTGAAATAAGTTTTCTTTGGTGGATAGATTTTAGTTTGGGGTAGTCTTTCAACATTCTAACAGAGCTACGGACTATGAAGTATTATTTCTCTGAAACCATAATAGATTTGCCATCGATCCTGACCAAAATGAGAATCATTACACAAATGTGAAGAAATTCTTATGTCATCGTTTCAGATTATGTGTCTGTAGTGTGAAATAATTTTGTTTTGGTGGATAGATTTTATTTTGGGGTATTCTTTCAACATTCTAACAGAGCTACGGACTATGAAGTATGATTTCTCTAGAACCATGATAGATTTCCCATCGACACAGACCAAAATGAGAATCATTAGACAAAGGTGAAGAAATTCTTTTGTCATCGTTTCAGATTATGTGTCTGTAGTGTGAAATAAGTTTTCTTTGGTGGATAGATTTTAGTTTGGGGTAGTCTTTCAACATTCTAACAGAGCTACGGACTATGAAGTATTATTTCTCTGAAACCATAATAGATTTGCCATCGATCCTGACCAAAATGAGAATCATTACACAAATGTGAAGAAATTCTTATGTCATCGTTTCAGATTATGTGTCTGTAGTGTGAAATAATTTTGTTTTGGTGGATAGATTTTATTTTGGGGTATTCTTTCAACATTCTAACAGAGCTACGGACTATGAAGTATGATTTCTCTAGAACCATGATAGATTTCCCATCGACCCTGACCAAAATGAGAAACATTAGACAAAGGGTGAAGAAATTCTTATCACTTCGCTTCAGATTATGTGTCTGTAGTGTGAAATAATTTTTGCTTTGGTGGATAGATTTTAGTTTGGGGTAGTCTTTCAACATTCAAACAGAGCTACGGACTATGAAGTATGATTTCTCTGAAACCATGATAGATTTCCCATCGACACAGACCAAAATGAGAATCATTAGACAAAGGTGAAGAAATTCTTTTGTCATCGTTTCAGATTATGTGTCTGTAGTGTGAAATAAGTTTTCTTTGGTGGATAGATTTTAGTTTGGGGTAGTCTTTCAACATTCTAACAGAGCTACGGACTATGAAGTATTATTTCTCTGAAACCATAATAGATTTGCCATCGATCCTGACCAAAATGAGAATCATTACACAAATGTGAAGAAATTCTTATGTCATCGTTTCAGATTATGTGTCTGTAGTGTGAAATAATTTTGTTTTGGTGGATAGATTTTATTTTGGGGTATTCTTTCAACATTCTAACAGAGCTACGGACTATGAAGTATGATTTCTCTAGAACCATGATAGATTTCCCATCGACCCTGACCAAAATGAGAAACATTAGACAAAGGGTGAAGAAATTCTTATCACTTCGCTTCAGATTATGTCTCTTTAGTGTGAAATAATTTTACTTAACAGAACTGCGAACCATGAAGTGATTTCTCTGAGATCATGATAGATTTCCCATCGATCCTGATCAAAATGAGAATTATTAGACAAAGGGTGAAGAAATTCTTATGACATCGTTTCAGATTATGTGTCTGTAGTGTGAAATAATTTTTGCTTTGGCGGTTAGATTTTAGTTTGGGGTAGTCTTTCAACATTCTAACAGAGCTACGGAGTATGAAGTATGATTTCTCTGAAACCATGGTAGGTTTCCCGTCGATTCTGACCAAAATAAGAATCATTGGACAAAGGGTGAAGAAATTCTTATGACTTCGCTTCAGACTATGTCTCTTTAGTGTGAAATAATTTTACTTAACAGAACTGCGAACCATGAAGTGATTTCTCTGAGATCATGATAGATTTCCCATCGATCCTGATCAAAATGAGAGTTATTAGACAAAGGGTGAAGAAATTCTTATGACATCGCTTCAGATTATGTCTCTTTAGTGTGAAATAATTTTACTTAACAGAACTGCGAACCATGGAGTGATTTCTCTGAGACCATGATAGATTTCCCTTCGATCCTGACCAAAATGAGAATCATTGGACAAAGGGTGAAGAACTTCGTATGACATCGCTTCAGATTATGTCTCTTTAGTGTGAAATAACTTTACTTAACAGAACTGCGCACCATGAAGTGATTTCTCTGAGACCATGATAGATCTCCCATCGATCCTGACCAAAATGAGAATCATTGGGCAAAGTGTGATGATATTCTTATGACATCGTTTCAGATTATGTGTCTGTAGTGTGAAATCATTTTTCTTTGGTGGATAGATTTTAGTTTGGGGTAGTCTTTCAACATTCTAACAGAGCTACGGACTATGAAGTATGATTTCTCTGGAAACATGATAGATTTCCCATCGACCCTTAAAAAAAGGGGAATCATTAGACAAAGGGTGAAGAAATTCTAATGACATCGCTTCAGATTATGTGTCTGTAGTGTGAAATAATTTTGTTTTGGTGGATAGATTTTAGTTTGGGGTAGTCTTTCAACATTCTAACAGAGCTACGGACTATGAAGTATGATTTCTCTGGAACCATGATAGATTTCCGATCGACCCTGACTAAAATGAGAATTATTATACAAAGGTGAAGAAATTCTTATGTCATCCTTTCAGATTATATGTCTGTAGTGTGAAATAATTTTTCTTTGGTGGTTAGATTTTAGTTTGGGGTAGTCTTTCAACATTCTAACAGAGCTACGGACTATGAAGTATGATTTCTCTGGAAACATGATAGATTTCCCATCGACCCTGACCAAAATGAGAATCATTAGACAAAGGGTGAAGAAATTCTTATGACATCGCTTCAGATTATGTGTCTTTAGTGTGAAATAATTTTGTTTTGGTGGATAGATTTTAGTTTGGGGTAGACTTTCAACATTCTAACAGAGCTACGGACTATGAAGTATGATTTCTCTGGAACCATGATAGATTTCCCATCGACCCTGACTAAAATGAGAATCATTAGACAAAGGGTGAAGAAATTCTTATGACATCGCTTCAGATTATGTGTCTGTTGTGTGAAATAATTTTTGCTTTGGTGGATAGATTTTAGTTTGGGGTAGTCTTTCAACATTCTAACAGAGCTACGGACTATGAAGTATGATTTGCCTGAGACCGTGATAGATTTCCCATCGACACAGACCAAAATGAGAATTATTAGACAAAGGTGAAGAAATTCTTATGTCATCCTTTCAGATTATATGTCTGTAGTGTGAAATAATTTTTCTTTGGTGGATAGATTTTAGTTTGGGGTAGTCTTTCAACGTTCTAACAGAGCTACGGACTATGAAGTATGATTTCTCTGGAACCATGATAGATTTCCGATCGACCCTGACTAAAATGAGAATCATTAGACAAAGGATGAAGAAATTCTTATGACATCGCTTCAGATTATGTGTCTGTAGTGTGAAATAATTTTGTTTTGGTGGATAGATTTTAGTTTGGGGTAGTCTTTCAACATTCTAACAGAGCTACGGACTATGAAGTATGATTTCTCTGAAACCATGATAGATTTCCCATCGACACAGACCAAAATGAGAATCATTAGACAAAGGGTGAAGAAATTCTTATGACTTCGCTTCAGATTATGTCTCTTTAGTGTGAAATAATTTTACTTAACAGAACTGCGAACCATGAAGTGATTTCTCTGAGATCATGATAGATTTCCCATCGATCCTGATCAAAATGAGAATTATTAGACAAAGGGTGAAGAAATTCTTATGACATCGTTTCAGATTATGTGCCTGTAGTGTGAAATAATTTTTGCTTTGGTGGTTAGATTTTAGTTTGGGGTAGTCTTTCAACATTCTAACAGAGCTACGGAGTATGAAGTATGATTTCTCTGAAACCATGGTAGGTTTCCCGTCGATTCTGACCAAAATAAGAATCATTGGACAAAGGGTGAAGAAATTTTTATGACTTCGCTTCAGATTATGTCTCTTTAGTGTGAAATAATTTTACTTAACAGAACTGCGAACCATAAAGTGATTTCTCTGAGACCATGATAGATTTCCCATCGATCCTGACCAAAATGAGAATCATTGGACAAAGGGTGAAGAAATTCTTATGACATCGCTTCAGATTATGTGCCTGTAGTGGGAAATAATTTTACTTAAAAGAACTGCGAACCATGAAGTGATTTCTCTGAGACCATGATAGATTTCCCATCGACCCTGACCAAAATGCGAATCATTAGACAAAGGGTGAAGAAATTCTTATGACATCGCTTCAGATTATGTGTCTGTAGTGTGAAATAATTTTTGCTTTGGTGGTTAGATTTTAGTTTGGGGTAGTCTTTCAACATTCTAACAGAACTACGGACTATGAAGTATGATTGCTCTGGAAACATGATAGATTTCCCATCGACACAGACCAAAATGAGAATCATTAGACAAAGGGTGAAGAAATTCTTATGACTTCGCTTCAGATTATGTCTCTTTAGTGTGAAATAATTTTACTTAACAGAACTGCGAACCATGAAGTGATTTCTCTGAGATCATGATAGATTTCCCATCGATCCTGATCAAAATGAGAATTATTAGACAAAGGGTGAAGAAATTCTTATGACATCGCTTCAGATTATGTCTCTTTAGTGTGAAATAATTTTACTTAACAGAACTGCGAACCATGGAGTGATTTCTCTGAGACCATGATAGATTTCCCTTCGATCCTGACCAAAATGAGAATCATTGGACAAAGGGTGAAGAACTTCGTATGACATCGCTTCAGATTATGTGTCTGTAGTGTGAAATAATTTTTACATAACAGAACTGCGCACCATGAAGTGATTTCTCTGAGACCATGATAGATCTCCCATCGATCCTGACCAAAATGAGAATCATTGATCAAAGTGTGATGATATTCTTATGACATCGTTTCAGATTATGTGTCTGTAGTGTGAAATAATTTTTCTTTGGTGGATAGATTTTAGTTTGGGGTAGTCTTTCAACATTCTAACAGAGCTACGGACTATGAAGTATGATTTCTCTGGAAACATGATAGATTTCCCATCGACCCTGACCAAAATGAGAATCATTAGACAAAGGGTGCAGAAATTCTTATGACATCGCTTCAGATTATGTGTCTGTAGTGTGAAATAATTTTGTTTTGGTGGATAGATTTTAGTTTGGGGTAGTCTTTCAACATTCTAACAGAGCTACGGACTTTGAAGTATGATTTCTCTGGAACCATGATACATTTCCCATCGACCCTGACTAAAATGAGAATCATTAGACAAAGGGTGAAGAAATTCTTATGACATCGCTTCAGATTATGTGTCTGTTGTGTGAAATAATTTTTGCTTTGGTGGATAGATTTTAGTTTGGGGTAGTCTTTCAACATTCTAACAGAGCTACGGACTATGAAGTATGATTTGCCTGAGACCGTGATACATTTCCCATCGACCCTGACTAAAATGAGAATCATTAGACAAAGGATGAAGAAATTCTTATGACATCGCTTCAGATTATGTGTCTGTAGTGTGAAATAATTTTTCTTTGGTGGATAGATTTTAGTTTGGGGTAGTCTTTCAACATTCTAACAGAGCTACGGACTATGAAGTATGATTTCTCTGGAACTATGACAGATTTCCCATCGACCCTGACCAAAATGAGAATCATTAGACAAAGGGTGAAGAAATTCTTATGACATCGCTTCAGATTATGTGTCTGTTGTGTGAAATAATTTTTGCTTTGGTGGATAGATTTTAGTTTGGGGTAGTCTTTCAACATTCTAACAGAGCTACGGACTATGAAGTATGATTTCTCTGGAACTATGACAGATTTCCCATCGACCCTGACCAAAATGAGAATCATTAGACAAAGGGTGAAGAAATTCTTATGACATCGCTTCAGATTATGTGTCTGTAGTGTGAAATAATTTTTGCTTTGGTGGATAGATTTTAGTTTGGGGTAGTCTTTCAACATTCTAACAGAGCTACGGACTTTGAAGTATGATTTCTCTGGAACCATGATACATTTCCCATCGACCCTGACTAAAATGAGAATCATTAGACAAAGGGTGAAGAAATTCTTATGACATCGCTTCAGATTATGTGTCTGTTGTGTGAAATAATTTTTGCTTTGGTGGATAGATTTTAGTTTGGGGTAGTCTTTCAACATTCTAACAGAGCTACGGACTTTGAAGTATGATTTCTCTGGAACCATGATACATTTCCCATCGACCCTGACTAAAATGAGAATCATTAGACAAAGGATGAAGAAATTCTTATGACATCGCTTCAGATTATGTGTCTGTAGTGTGAAATAATTTTTCTTTGGTGGATAGATTTTAGTTTGGGGTAGTCTTTCAACATTCTAACAGAGCTACGGACTATGAAGTATGATTTCTCTGGAACTATGACAGATTTCCCATCGACCCTGACCAAAATGAGAATCATTAGACAAAGGGTGAAGAAATTCTTATGACATCGCTTCAGATTATGTGTCTGTAGTGTGAAATAATTTTGTTTTGGTGGATAGATTTTAGTTTGGGGTAGTCTTTCTACATTCTAACAGAGCTACGGAGTATGAAGTATGATTTCTCTGAAACCATGGTAGGTTTCCCGTCGATTCTGACCAAAATAAGAATCATTGGACAAAGGGTGAAGAAATTCTTATGACTTCGCTTCAGATTATGTCTCTTTAGTGTGAAATAATTTTACTTAACAGAACTGCGAACCATAAAGTGATTTCTCTGAGACCATGATAGATTTCCCATCGATCCTGACCAAAATGAGAACCATTGGACAAAGGGTGAAGAAATTCTTATGACATCGCTTCAGATTATGTGCCTGTAGTGGGAAATAATTTTACTTAAAAGAACTGCGAACCATGAAGTGATTTCTCTGAGACCATGATAGATTTCCCATCGACCCTGACCAAAATGAGAATCATTAGACAAAGGGTGAAGAAATTCTTATGACATCGCTTCAGATTATGTGTCTGTAGTGTGAAATAATTTTTGCTTTGGTGGTTAGATTTTAGTTTGGGGTAGTCTTTCAACATTCTAACAGAACTACGGACTATGAAGTATGATTTCTCTGGAAACATGATAGATTTCCCATCGACACAGACCAAAATGAGAATCATTAGACAAAGGGTGAAGAAATTCTTATGACTTCGCTTCAGATTATGTCTCTTTAGTGTGAAATAATTTTACTTAACAGAACTGCGAACCATGATGTGATTTCTCTGAGATCATGATAGATTTCCCATCGATCCTAATCAAAATGAGAATTATTAGACAAAGGGTGAAGAAATTCTTATGACATCGCTTCAGATTATGTCTCTTTAGTGTGAAATAATTTTACTTAACAGAACTGCGAACCATGGAGTGATTTCTCTGAGACCATGATAGATTTCCCTTCGATCCTGACCAAAATGAGAATCATTGGACAAAGGGTGAAGAACTTCGTATGACATCGCTTCAGATTATGTGTCTGTAGTGTGAAATAATTTTTACTTAACAGAACTGCGCACCATGAAGTGATTTCTCTGAGACCATGATAGATCTCCCATCGATCCTGACCAAAATGAGAATCATTGGGCAAAGTGTGATGATATTCTTATGACATCGTTTCAGATTATGTGTCTGTAGTGTGAAATAATTTTTCTTTGGTGGATAGATTTTAGTTTGGGGTAGTCTTTCAACATTCTAACAGAGCTACGGACTATGAAGTATGATTTCTCTGGAAACATGATAGATTTCCCATCGACCCTGACCAAAATGAGAATCATTAGACAAAGGGTGAAGAAATTCTTATGACATCGCTTCAGATTATGTGTCTGTAGTGTGAAATAATTTTGTTTTGGTGGATAGATTTTAGTTTGGGGTAGTCTTTCAACATTCTAACAGAGCTACGGACTTTGAAGTATGATTTCTCTGGAACCATGATACATTTCCCATCGACCCTGACCAAAATGAGAATCATTAGACAAAGGGTGAAGAAATTCTTATGACATCGCTTCAGATTATGTGTCTGTTGTGTGAAATAATTTTTGCTTTGGTGGATAGATTTTAGTTTGGGGTAGTCTTTCAACATTCCAACAGAGCTACGGACTATGAAGTATGATTTGCCTGAGACCGTGAATGATTTCCCATCGACACAGACCAAAATGAGAATTATTAGACAAAGGTGAAGAAATTCTTATGTCATCCTTTCAGATTATATGTCTGTAGTTTGAAATAATTTTTCTTTGGTGGATAGATTTTAGTTTGGGGTAGTCTTTCAACATTCTAACAGAGCTACGGACTATGAAGTATGATTTCTCTGGAACCATGATAGATTTCCGATCGACCCTGACTAAAATGAGAATCATTAGACAAAGGATGAAGAAATTCTTATGACATCGCTTCAGATTATGTGTCTGTAGTGTGAAATAATTTTGTTTTGGTGGATAGATTTTAGTTTGGGGTAGTCTTTCTACATTCTAACAGAGCTACGGACTATGAAGTATGATTTCTCTGGAACTATGACAGATTTCCCATCGACCCTGACCAAAATGAGAATCATTAGACAAAGGGTGAAGAAATTCTTATGACATCGCTTCAGATTATGTGTCTGTAGTGTGAAATAATTTTTGCTTTGGTGGTTAGATTTTAGTTTGGGGTAGTCTTTCAACATTCTAACAGAACTACGGACTATGAAGTATGATTTCTCTGGAAACATGATAGATTTCCCATCGACCCTGACTAAAATGAGAATCATTAGACAAAGAGTGAAGAAATTCTTATGACTTCGCTTCAGATTATGTCTCTTTAGTGTGAAATAATTTTACTTAACAGAACTGCGAACCATGAAGTGATTTCTCTGAGATCATGATAGATTTCCCATCGATCCTGATCAAAATGAGAATTATTAGACAAAGGGTGAAGAAATTCTTATGACATCGTTTCAGATTATGTGTCTGTAGTGTGAAATAATTTTTGCTTTGGTGGTTAGATGTTAGTTTGGGGTAGTCTTTCAACATTCTAACAGAGCTACGGAGTATGAAGTATGATTTCTCTGAAACCATGGTAGGTTTCCCATCGATTCTGACCAAAATAAGAATCATTGGACAAAGGGTGAAGAAATTCTTATGACTTCGCTTCAGATTATGTCTCTTTAGTGTGAAATAATTTTGTTTTGGTGGATAGATTTTAGTTTGGGGTAGTCTTTCTACATTCTAACAGAGCTACGGACTATGAAGTAAGATTTCTCTGGAACCATGACAGATTTCCCATCGACCCTGACCAAAATGAGAATCATTAGACAAAGGGTGAAGAAATTCTTATGACATCGCTTCAGATTATGTGTCTGTAGTGTGAAATAATTTTTGCTTTGGTGGTTAGATTTTAGTTTGGGGTAGTCTTTCAACATTCTGACAGAACTACGGACTATGAAGTATGATTTCTCTGGAAACATGATAGATTTCCCATCGACCCTGACCAAAATGAGAATCATTAGACAAAGGGTGAATAAATTCTTATGACATCGCTTCAGATTATGTGCCTGTAGTGGGAAATAATTTTACTTAAAAGAACTGAGAACCATGAAGTGATTTCTCTGAGACCATGATAGATTTCCCATCGATCCTGACCAAAATGAGAATCATTGGACAAAGGGTGAAGAAATTCTTATGACATCGCTTCAGATTATGTGCCTGTAGTGTAAAATAATTTTACTTAAAAGAACTGCGAACCATGAAGTAAGATTTCTCTGGAACCATGACAGATTTCCCATCGACCCTGACCAAAATGAGAATCATTAGACAAAGGGTGAAGAAATTCTTATGACATCGCTTCAGATTATGTGTCTGTAGTGTGAAATAATTTTTGCTTTGGTAATTAGATTTTAGTTTGGGGTAGTCTTTCTACATTCTAACAGAGCTACGGACTATGAAGTATGATTTCTCTGGAAACATGATAGATTTCCCATCGACCCTGACCAAAATGAGAATCATTAGACAAAGGGTGAATAAATTCTTATGACTTCGCTTCAGACTATGTCTCTTTAGTGTGAAATAATGATGTGAAATGATGTGATTTCTCTGAGATCATGATAGATTTCCCATCGATCCTGATCAAAATGAGAATTATTAGACAAACGGTGAAGAAATTCTTATGACATCGCTTCAGATTATGTCTCTTTAGTGTGAAATAATTTTACTTAGCAGAACTGTGAACCATGGAGTGATTTCTCTGAGACCATGATAGATTTCCCTTCGATCCTGACCAAAATGAGAATCATTGGACAAAGGGTGAAGAACTTCGCATGACATCGCTTCAGATTATGTGTCTGTAGTGTGAAATAATTTTTACTTAACAGAACTGCGCACCATGAAGTGATTTCTCTGAGACCATGATAGATCTCCCATCGATCCTGACCAAAATGAGAATCATTGGGCAAAGTGTGATGATATTCTTATGACATCGTTTCAGATTATGTGTCTGTAGTGTGAAATAATTTTTCTTTGGTGGATAGATTTTAGTTTCGCGTAGTCTTTCAACATTCTAACAGAGCTACGGACTATGAAGTATGATTTCTCTGGAAACATGATAGATTTCCCATCGACCCTGACTAAAATGAGAATCATTGGACAAAGGGTGAAGAAATTCTTATGACATCGCTTCAGATTATGTGTCTGTAGTGTGAAATAATTTTGTTTTGGTGTATAGATTTTAGTTTGGGGTAGTCTTTCAACATTCTAACAGAGCTACGGACTATGAAGTATGATTTCTCTGAGACCATGATAGATTTCCCTTCGATCCTGACCAAAATGAGAATCATTGGACAAAGGGTGAAGAAATTCTTATGACATCGCTTCAGATTATGTGTCTGTAGTGTGAAATAATTTTGTTTTGGTGGATAGATTTTAGTTTGGGGTAGTCTTTCAACATTCTAACAGAGCTACGGACTATGAAGTATGATTTCTCTGGAACCATGATAGATTTCCCATCGATCCTGACCAAAATGAGAATCATTGGGCAAAGTGTGATGATATTCTTATGACATCGTTTCAGATTATGTGTCTGTAGTGTGAAATAATTTTTCTTTGGTGGATAGATTTTAGTTTGGGGTAGTCTTTCAACATTCTAACAGAGCTACGGACTATGAAGTATGATTTCTCTGGAACCGTGATAGATTTCCGATCGACCCTGACTAAAATGAGAATCATTAGACAAAGGATGAAGAAATTCTTATGACATCGCTTCAGATTATGTGTCTGTAGTGTGAAATAATTTTTCTTTGGTGGATAGATTTTAGTTTGGGGTAGTCTTTCAACATTCTAACAGAGCTACGGACTATGAAGTATGATTTCTCTGGAAACATGATAGATTTCCCATCGACCCTGACTAAAATGAGAATCATTGGACAAAGGGTGAAGAAATTCTTATGACATCGCTTCAGATTATGTGTCTGTAGTGTGAAATAATTTTGTTTTGGTGTATAGATTTTAGTTTGGGGTAGTCTTTCAACATTCTAACAGAGCTACGGACTATGAAGTATGATTTCTCTGAGACCATGATAGATTTCCCTTCGATCCTGACCAAAATGAGAATCATTGGACAAAGGGTGAAGAAATTCTTATGACATCGCTTCAGATTATGTGTCTGTAGTGTGAAATAATTTTGTTTTGGTGGATAGATTTTAGTTTGGGGTAGTCTTTCAACATTCTAACAGAGCTACGGACTATGAAGTATGATTTCTCTGAGACCATGATAGATTTCCCTTCGATCCTGACCAAAATGAGAATCATTGGACAAAGGGTGAAGAACTTCGCATGACATCGCTTCAGATTATGTGTCTGTAGTGTGAAATAATTTTTACTTAACAGAACTGCGCACCATGAAGTGATTTCTCTGAGACCATGATAGATCTCCCATCGATCCTGACCAAAATGAGAATCATTGGGCAAAGTGTGATGATATTCTTATGACATCGTTTCAGATTATGTGTCTGTAGTGTGAAATAATTTTTCTTTGGTGGATAGATTTTAGTTTGGGGTAGTCTTTCAACATTCTAACAGAGCTGCGGACTATGAAGTATGATTTCTCTGGAAACATGATAGATTTCCCATCGACCCTGACTAAAATGAGAATCATTGGACAAAGGGTGAAGAAATTCTTATGACATCGCTTCAGATTATGTGTCTGTAGTGTGAAATAATTTTGTTTTGGTGTATAGATTTTAGTTTGGGGTAGTCTTTCAACATTCTAACAGAGCTACGGACTATGAAGTATGATTTCTCTGAGACCATGATAGATTTCCCTTCGATCCTGACCAAAATGAGAATCATTGGACAAAGGGTGAAGAAATTCTTATGACATCGCTTCAGATTATGTGTCTGTAGTGTGAAATAATTTTGTTTTGGTGTATAGATTTTAGTTTGGGGTAGTCTTTCAACATTCTAACAGAGCTACGGACTATGAAGTATGATTTCTCTGAGACCATGATAGATTTCCCATCGACCCTGACCAAAATGAGAATCATTGGACAAAGGGTGAAGAAATTCTTATGACATCGCTTCAGATTATGTGTCTGTAGTGTGAAATAATTTTGTTTTGGTGTATAGATTTTAGTTTGGGGTAGTCTTTCAACATTCTAACAGAGCTACGGACTATGAAGTATGATTTCTCTGAGACCATGATAGATTTCCCTTCGATCCTGACCAAAATGAGAATCATTGGATAAAGGGTGAAGAAATTCTTATGACATCGCTTCAGATTATGTGTCTGTAGTGTGAAATAATTTTGTTTTGGTGGATAGATTTTAGTTTGGGGTAGTCTTTCAACATTCTAACAGAGCTACGGACTATGAAGTATGATTTGCCTGAGACCGTGATAGATTTCCCATCGACACAGACCAAAATGAGAATTATTAGACAAAGGTGAAGAAATTCTTATGTCATCCTTTCAGATTATATGTCTGTAGTGCGAAATAATTTTTCTTTGGTGGATAGATTTTAGTTTGGGGTAGTCTTTCAACATTCTAACAGAGCTACGGACTATGAAGTATGATTTGCCTGAGACCGTGATAGATTTCCCATCGACACAGACCAAAATGAGAATTATTAGACAAAGGTGAAGAAATTCTTATGTCATCCTTTCAGATTATATGTCTGTAGTGTGAAATAATTTTTCTTTGGTGGATAGATTTTAGTTTGGGGTAGTCTTTCAACATTCTAACAGAGCTACGGACTATGAAGTATGATTTCTCTGGAACCGTGATAGATTTCCGATCGACCCTGACTAAAATGAGAATCATTAGACAAAGGATGAAGAAATTCTTATGACATCGCTTCAGATTATGTGTCTGTAGTGTGAAATAATTTTGTTTTGGTGGATAGATTTTAGTTTGGGGTAGTCTTTCTACATTCTAACAGAGCTACGGACTATGAAGTATGATTTCTCTGGAACTATGACAGATTTCCCATCGACCCTGACCAAAATGAGAATCATTAGACAAAGGGTGAAGAAATTCTTATGACATCGCTTCAGATTATGTGTCTGTAGTGTGAAATAATTTTTGCTTTGGTGGTTAGATTTTAGTTTGGGGTAGTCTTTCAACATTCTAACAGAACTACGGACTATGAAGTATGATTTCTCTGGAAACATGATAGATTTCCCATCGACCCTGACCAAAATGAGAATCATTAGACAAAGGGTGAAGAAATTCTTATGACTTCGCTTCAGATTATGTCTCTTTAGTGTGAAATAATTTTACTTAACAGAACTGCGAACCATGAAGTGATTTCTCTGAGATCATGATAGATTTCCCATCGATCCTGATCAAAATGAGAATTATTAGACAAAGGGTGAAGAAATTCTTATGACATCGTTTCAGATTATGTGTCTGTAGTGTGAAATAATTTTTGCTTTGGTGGTTAGATGTTAGTTTGGGGTAGTCTTTCAACATTCTAACAGAGCTACGGAGTATGAAGTATGATTTCTCTGAAACCATGGTAGGTTTCCCATCGATTCTGACCAAAATAAGAATCATTGGACAAAGGGTGAAGAAATTCTTATGACTTCGCTTCAGATTATGTCTCTTTAGTGTGAAATAATTTTGTTTTGGTGGATAGATTTTAGTTTGGGGTAGTCTTTCTACATTCTAACAGAGCTACGGACTATGAAGTATGATTTCTCTGGAACCATGACAGATTTCCCATCGACCCTGACCAAAATGAGAATCATTAGACAAAGGGTGAAGAAATTCTTATGACATCGCTTCAGATTATGTGTCTGTAGTGTGAAATAATTTTTGCTTTGGTGGTTAGATTTTAGTTTGGGGTAGTCTTTCAACATTTTAACAGAACTACGGACTATGAAGTATGATTTCTCTGAGACCATGATAGATTTCCCATCGACCCTGACCAAAATGAGAATCATTAGACAAAGGGTGAATAAATTCTTATGACATCGCTTCAGATTATGTGCCTGTAGTGGGCAATAATTTTACTTAAAAGAACTGCGAACCATGAAGTGATTTCTCTGAGACCATGATAGATTTCCCATCGACCCTGACCAAAATGAGAATCATTAGACAAAGGGTGAAGAAATTCTTATGACTTCGCTTCAGATTATGTCTCTTTAGTGTGAAATAATTTTACTTAACAGAACTGCGAACCATCAAGTGATTTCTCTGAGACCATGATAGATTTCCCATCGATCCTGACCAAAATGAGAATCATTGGACAAAGGGTGAAGAAATTCTTATGACATCGCTTCAGATTATGTGCCTGTAGTGTAAAATAATTTTACTTAAAAGAACTGCGAACCATGAAGTGATTTCTCTGAGACCATGATAGATTTCCCATCGACCCCGACCAAAATGAGAATCATTAGACAAAGGGTGAAGAAATTCTTATGACATCGCTTCAGATTATGTGTCTGTAGTGTGAAATAATTTTTGCTTTGGTGGTTAGATTTTAGTTTGGGGTAGTCTTTCTACATTCTAACAGAGCTACGGACTATGAAGTATGATTTCTCTGGAAACATGATAGATTTCCCATCGACCCTGACCAAAATGAGAATCATTAGACAAAGGGTGAATAAATTCTTATGACTTCGCTTCAGACTATGTCTCTTTAGTGTGAAATAATTTTACTTATCAGAACTGCGAACCATGATGTGATTTCTCTGAGATCATGATAGATTTCCCATCGATCCTGATCAAAATGAGAATTATTAGACAAAGGGTGAAGAAATTCTTATGACATCGCTTCAGATTATGTCTCTTTAGTGTGAAATAATTTTACTTAGCAGAACTGCGAACCATGGAGTGATTTCTCTGATACCATGATAGATTTCCCTTCGATCCTGACCAAAATGAGAATCATTGGACAAAGGGTGAAGAACTTCGTAGGACATCGCTTCAGATTATGTGTCTGTAGTGTGAAATAATTTTTACTTAACAGAACTGCGCACCATGAAGTGATTTCTCTGAGACCATGATAGATCTCCCATCGATCCTGACCAAAATGAGAATCATTGGGCAAAGTGTGATGATATTCTTATGACATCGTTTCAGATTATGTGTCTGTAGTGTGAAATAATTTTTCTTTGGTGGATAGATTTTAGTTTGGGGTAGTCTTTCAACATTCTAACAGAGCTACGGACTATGAAGTATGATTTCTCTGGAAACATGATAGATTTCCCATCGACCCTGACCAAAATGAGAATCATTGGACAAAGGGTGAAGAAATTCTTATGACATCGCTTCAGATTATGTGTCTGTAGTGTGAAATAATTTTGTTTTGGTGTATAGATTTGAGTTTGGGGTAGTCTTTCAACATTCTAACAAAGCTACGGACTATGAAGTATGATTTCGGTGAGACCATGATAAATTTCCCTTCGATCCTGACCAAAATGAGAATCATTGGACAAAGGGTGAAGAAATTCTTATGACATCGCTTCAGATTATGTGTCTGTAGTGTGAAATAATTTTGTTTTGGTGGATAGATTTTAGTTTGGGGTAGTCTTTCAACATTCTAACAGAGCTACGGACTATGAAGTATGATTTCTCTGGAACCATGATAGATTTCCCATCGACCCTGACCAAAATGAGAATCATTAGACAAAGGGTGAAGAAATTCTTGTGACATCGCTTCAGATTATGTGTCTGTTGTGTGAAATAATTTTTGCTTTGGTGGATAGATTTTAGTTTGGGGTAGTCTTTCAACATTCTAACAGAGCTACGGACTATGAAGTATGATTTGCCTGAGACCGTGATAGATTTCCCATCGACACAGACCAAAATGAGAATTATTAGCCAAAGGTGAAGAAATTCTTATGTCATCCTTTCAGATTATATGTCTGTAGTGTGAAATAATTTTTCTTTGGTGGATAGATTTTAGTTTGGGGTAGTCTTTCAACATTCTAACAGAGCTACGGACTATGAAGTATGATTTCTCTGGAACCATGATAGATTTCCGATCGACCCTGACTAAAATGAGAATCATTAGACAAAGGATGAAGAAATTCTTATGACATCGCTTCAGATTATGTGTCTGTAGTGTGAAATAATTTTGTTTTGGTGGATAGATTTTAGTTTGGGGTAGTCTTTCTACATTCTAACAGAGCTAGGGACTATGAAGTATGATTTCTCTGGAACCATGACAGATTTCCCATCGACCCTGACCAAAATGAGAATCATTAGACAAAGGGTGAAGAAATTCTTATGACTTCGCTTCAGACTATGTCTCTTTAGTGTGAAATAATTTTTGCTTTGGTGGTTAGATGTTAGTTTGGGGTAGTCTTTCAACATTCTAACAGAGCTACGGAGTATGAAGTATGATTTCTCTGAAACCATGGTAGGTTTCCCATCGATTCTGACCAAAATAAGAATCATTGGACAAAGGGTGAAGAAATTCTTATGACTTCGCTTCAGATTATGTCTCTTTAGTGTGAAATAATTTTGTTTTGGTGGATAGATTTTAGTTTGGGGTAGTCTTTCTACATTCTAACAGAGCTACGGACTATGAAGTATGATTTCTCCGGAACCATGACAGCTTTCCCATCGACCCTGACCAAAATGAGAATCATTAGACAAAGGGTGAAGAAATTCTTATGACATCGCTTCAGATTATGTGTCTGTAGTGTGACATAATTTTTGCTTTGGTGGTTAGATTTTAGTTTGGGGTAGTCTTTCAACATTCTAACAGAACTACGGACTATGAAGTATGATTTCTCTGAGACCATGATAGATTTCCCATCGACCCTGACCAAAATGAGAATCATTAGACAAAGGGTGAATAAATTCTTATGACATCGCTTCAGATTATGTGCCTGTAGTGGGAAATAATTTTACTTAAAAGAACTGCGAACCATGAAGTGATTTCTCTGAGACCATGATAGATTTCCCATCGACCCTGACCAAAATGAGAATCATTAGACAAAGGGTGAAGAAATTCTTATGACTTCGCTTCAGATTATGTCTCTTTAGTGTGAAATAATTTTACTTAGCAGAACTGCGAACCATGGAGTGATTTCTCTGATACCATGATAGATTTCCCTTCGATCCTGACCAAAATGAGAATCATTGGACAAAGGGTGAAGAACTTCGTATGACATCGCTTCAGATTATGTGTCTGTAGTGTGAAATAATTTTTACTTAACAGAACTGCGCACCATGAAGTGATTTCTCTGAGACCATGATAGATCTCCCATCGATCCTGACCAAAATGAGAATCATTGGGCAAAGTGTGATGATATTCTTATGACATCGTTTCAGATTATGTGTCTGTAGTGTGAAATCATTTTTCTTTGGTGGATAGATTTTAGTTTGGGGTAGTCTTTCAACATTCTAACAGAGCTACGGACTATGAAGTATGATTTCTCTGGAAACATGATAGATTTCCCATCGACCCTGACCAAAATGAGAATCATTGGACAAAGGGTGAAGAAATTCTTATGACATCGCTTCAGATTATGTGTCTGTAGTGTGAAATAATTTTGTTTTGGTGTATAGATTTTAGTTTGGGGTAGTCTTTCAACATTCTAACAAAGCTACGGACTATGAAGTATGATTTCTCTGAGACCATGATAGATTTCCCTTCGATCCTGACCAAAATGAGAATCATTGGACAAAGGGTGAAGAAATTCTTATGACATCGCTTCAGATTATGTGTCTGTAGTGTGAAATAATTTTGTTTTGGTGGATAGATTTTAGTTTGGGGTAGTCTTTCAACATTCTAACAGAGCTACGGACTATGAAGTATGATTTCTCTGGAACCATGATAGATTTCCCATCGACCCTGACCAAAATGAGAATCATTAGACAAAGGGTGAAGAAATTCTTGTGACATCGCTTCAGATTATGTGTCTGTTGTGTGAAATAATTTTTGCTTTGGTGGATAGATTTTAGTTTGGGGTAGTCTTTCAACATTCTAACAGAGCTACGGACTATGAAGTATGATTTGCCTGAGACCGTGATAGATTTCCCATCGACACAGACCAAAATGAGAATTATTAGACAAAGGTGAAGAAATTCTTATGTCATCCTTTCAGATTATATGTCTGTAGTGTGAAATAATTTTTCTTTGGTGGATAGATTTTAGTTTGGGGTAGTCTTTCAACATTCTAACAGAGCTACGGACTATGAAGTATGATTTCTCTGGAACCATGATAGATTTCCGATCGACCCTGACTAAAATGAGAATCATTAGACAAAGGATGAAGAAATTCTTATGACATCGCTTCAGATTATGTGTCTGTAGTGTGAAATAATTTTGTTTTGGTGGATAGATTTTAGTTTGGGGTAGTCTTTCTACATTCTAACAGAGCTAGGGACTATGAAGTATGATTTCTCTGGAAACATGATAGATTTCCCATCGACCCTGACCAAAATGAGAATCATTGGACAAAGGGTGAAGAAATTCTTATGACATCGCTTCAGATTATGTGTCTGTAGTGTGAAATAATTTTGTTTTGGTGTATAGATTTTAGTTTGGGGTAGTCTTTCAACATTCTAACAAAGCTACGGACTATGAAGTATGATTTCTCTGAGACCATGATAGATTTCCCTTCGATCCTGACCAAAATGAGAATCATTGGACAAAGGGTGAAGAAATTCTTATGACATCGCTTCAGATTATGTGTCTGTAGTGTGAAATAATTTTGTTTTGGTGGATAGATTTTAGTTTGGGGTAGTCTTTCAACATTCTAACAGAGCTACGGACTATGAAGTATGATTTCTCTGGAACCATGATAGATTTCCCATCGACCCTGACCAAAATGAGAATCATTAGACAAAGGGTGAAGAAATTCTTGTGACATCGCTTCAGATTATGTGTCTGTTGTGTGAAATAATTTTTGCTTTGGTGGATAGATTTTAGTTTGGGGTAGTCTCTCAACATTCTAACAGAGCTACGGACTATGAAGTATGATTTGCCTGAGACCGTGATAGATTTCCCATCGACACAGACCAAAATGAGAATTATTAGACAAAGGTGAAGAAATTCTTATGTCATCCTTTCAGAGTATATGTCTGTAGTGTGAAATAATTTTTCTTTGGTGGATAGATTTTAGTTTGGGGTAGTCTTTCAACATTCTAACAGAGCTACGGACTATGAAGTATGATTTCTCTGGAACCATGATAGATTTCCCATCGACCCTGACCAAAATGAGAATCATTAGACAAAGGGTGAAGAAATTCTTGTGACATCGCTTCAGATTATGTGTCTGTTGTGTGAAATAATTTTTGCTTTGGTGGATAGATTTTAGTTTGGGGTAGTCTTTCAACATTCTAACAGAGCTACGGACTATGAAGTATGATTTGCCTGAGACCGTGATAGATTTCCCATCGACACAGACCAAAATGAGAATTATTAGACAAAGGTGAAGAAATTCTTATGTCATCCTTTCAGATTATATGTCTGTAGTGTGAAATAATTTTTCTTTGGTGGATAGATTTTAGTTTGGGGTAGTCTTTCAACATTCTAACAGAGCTACGGACTATGAAGTATGATTTCTCTGGAACCATGATAGATTTCCGATCGACCCTGACTAAAATGAGAATCATTAGACAAAGGATGAAGAAATTCTTATGACATCGCTTCAGATTATGTGTCTGTAGTGTGAAATAATTTTGTTTTGGTGGATAGATTTTAGTTTGGGGTAGTCTTTCTACATTCTAACAGAGCTAGGGACTATGAAGTATGATTTCTCTGGAAACATGATAGATTTCCCATCGACCCTGACCAAAATGAGAATCATTGGACAAAGGGTGAAGAAATTCTTATGACATCGCTTCAGATTATGTGCCTGTAGTGTGAAATAATTTTGTTTTGGTGTATAGATTTTAGTTTGGGGTAGTCTTTCAACATTCTAACAAAGCTACGGACTATGAAGTATGATTTCTCTGAGACCATGATAGATTTCCCTTCGATCCTGACCAAAATGAGAATCATTGGACAAAGGGTGAAGAAATTCTTATGACATCGCTTCAGATTATGTGTCTGTAGTGTGAAATAATTTTGTTTTGGTGGATAGATTTTAGTTTGGGGTAGTCTTTCAACATTCTAACAGAGCTACGGACTATGAAGTATGATTTCTCTGGAACCATGATAGATTTCCCATCGACCCTGACCAAAATGAGAATCATTAGACAAAGGGTGAAGAAATTCTTGTGACATCGCTTCAGATTATGTGTCTGTTGTGTGAAATAATTTTTGCTTTGGTGGATAGATTTTAGTTTGGGGTAGTCTTTCAACATTCTAACAGAGCTACGGACTATGAAGTATGATTTGCCTGAGACCGTGATAGATTTCCCATCGACCCTGACCAAAATGAGAATTATTAGACAAAGGTGAAGAAATTCTTATGTCATCCTTTCAGATTATATGTCTGTAGTGTGAAATAATTTTTCTTTGGTGGATAGATTTTAGTTTGGGGTAGTCTTTCTACATTCTAACAGAGCTACGGACTATGAAGTATGATTTCTCTGGAAACATGATAGATTTCCCATCGACCCTGACCAAAATGAGAATCATTAGACAAAGGGTGAATAAATTCTTATGACTTCGCTTCAGACTATGTCTCTTTAGTGTGAAATAATTCTACTTATCAGAACTGCGAACCATGATGTGATTTCTCTGAGATCATGATAGATTTCCCATCGATCCTGATCAAAATGAGAATTATTAGACAAAGGGTGAAGAAATTCTTATGACATCGCTTCAGATTATGTCTCTTTAGTGTGAAATAATTTTACTTAGCAGAACTGCGAACCATGGAGTGATTTCTCTGATACCATGATAGATTTCCCTTCGATCCTGACCAAAATGAGAATCATTGGACAAAGGGTGAAGAACTTCGTATGACATCGCTTCAGATTATGTGTCTGTAGTGTGAAATAATTTTTACTTAACAGAACTGCGCACCATGAAGTGATTTCTCTGAGACCATGATAGATCTCCCATCGATCCTGACCAAAATGAGAATCATTGGGCAAAGTGTGATGATATTCTTATGACATCGTTTCAGATTATGTGTCTGTAGTGTGAAATCATTTTTCTTTGGTGGATAGATTTTAGTTTGGGGTAGTCTTTCAACATTCTAACAGAGCTACGGACTATGAAGTATGATTTCTCTGGAAACATGATAGATTTCCCATCGACCCTGACCAAAATGAGAATCATTGGACAAAGGGTGAAGAAATTCTTATGACATCGCTTCAGATTATGTGTCTGTAGTGTGAAATAATTTTGTTTTGGTGTATAGATTTTAGTTTGGGGTAGTCTTTCAACATTCTAACAAAGCTACGGACTATGAAGTATGATTTCTCTGAGACCATGATAGATTTCCCTTCGATCCTGACCAAAATGAGAATCATTAGACAAAGGGTGAAGAAATTCTTATGACATCGCTTCAGATTATGTGTCTGTAGTGTGAAATAATTTTGTTTTGGTGGATAGATTTTAGTTTGGGGTAGTCTTTCAACATTCTAACAGAGCTACGGACTATGAAGTATGATTTCTCTGGAACCATGATAGATTTCCCATCGACCCTGACCAAAATGAGAATCATTAGACAAAGGGTGAAGAAATTCTTGTGACATCGCTTCAGATTATGTGTCTGTTGTGTGAAATAATTTTTGCTTTGGTGGATAGATTTTAGTTTGGGGTAGTCTTTCAACATTCTAACAGAGCTACGGACTATGAAGTATGATTTGCCTGAGACCGTGATAGATTTCCCATCGACACAGACCAAAATGAGAATTATTAGACAAAGGTGAAGAAATTCTTATGTCATCCTTTCAGATTATATGTCTGTAGTGTGAAATAATTTTTCTTTGGTGGATAGATTTTAGTTTGGGGTAGTCTTTCAACATTCTAACAGAGCTACGGACTATGAAGTATGATTTCTCTGGAACCATGATAGATTTCCGATCGACCCTGACTAAAATGAGAATCATTAGACAAAGGATGAAGAAATTCTTATGACATCGCTTCAGATTATGTGTCTGTAGTGTGAAATAATTTTGTTTTGGTGGATAGATTTTAGTTTGGGGTAGTCTTTCTACATTCTAACAGAGCTAGGGACTATGAAGTATGATTTCTCTGGAAACATGATAGATTTCCCATCGACCCTGACCAAAATGAGAATCATTGGACAAAGGGTGAAGAAATTCTTATGACATCGCTTCAGATTATGTGTCTGTAGTGTGAAATAATTTTGTTTTGGTGTATAGATTTTAGTTTGGGGTAGTCTTTCAACATTCTAACAAAGCTACGGACTATGAAGTATGATTTCTCTGAGACCATGATAGATTTCCCTTCGATCCTGACCAAAATGAGAATCATTGGACAAAGGGTGAAGAAATTCTTATGACATCGCTTCAGATTATGTGTCTGTAGTGTGAAATAATTTTGTTTTGGTGGATAGATTTTAGTTTGGGGTAGTCTTTCAACATTCTAACAGAGCTACGGACTATGAAGTATGATTTCTCTGGAACCATGATAGATTTCCCATCGACCCTGACCAAAATGAGAATTATTAGACAAAGGGTGAAGAAATTCTTGTGACATCGCTTCAGATTATGTGTCTGTTGTGTGAAATAATTTTTGCTTTGGTGGATAGATTTTAGTTTGGGGTAGTCTTTCAACATTCTAACAGAGCTACGGACTATGAAGTATGATTTGCCTGAGACCGTGATAGATTTCCCATCGACACAGACCAAAATGAGAATTATTAGACAAAGGTGAAGAAATTCTTATGTCATCCTTTCAGAGTATATGTCTGTAGTGTGAAATAATTTTTCTTTGGTGGATAGATTTTAGTTTGGGGTAGTCTTTCAACATTCTAACAGAGCTACGGACTATGAAGTATGATTTCTCTGGAACCATGATAGATTTCCGATCGACCCTGACTAAAATGAGAATCATTAGACAAAGGATGAAGAAATTCTTATGACATCGCTTCAGATTATGTGTCTGTAGTGTGAAATAATTTTTGCTTTGGTGGATAGATTTTCGTCTGGGGTAGTCTTTCAACATTCTAACAGAGCTACGGACTATGAAGTATGATTTCTCTGAAACCATGATAGATTTCCCATCGACCCTGACCAAAATGAGAATCATTAGACAAAGGGTGAAGAAATTCTTATGACTTCGCTTCAGACTATGTCTCTTTAGTGTGAAATAATTTTTGCTTTGGTGGTTAGATGTTAGTTTGGGGGTAGTCTTTCAACATTCTAACAGAGCTACGGAGTATGAAGTATGATTTCTCTGAAACCATGGTAGGTTTCCCATCGATTCTGACCAAAATAAGAATCATTGGACAAAGGGTGAAGAAATTCTTATGACTTCGCTTCAGATTATGTCTCTTTAGTGTGAAATAATTTTGTTTTGGTGGATAGATTTTAGTTTGGGGTAGTCTTTCTACATTCTAACAGAGCTAGGGACTATGAAGTATGATTTCTCTGGAACCATGACAGATTTCCCATCGACCCTGACCAAAATGAGAATCATTAGACAAAGGGTGAAGAAATTCTTATGACTTCGCTTCAGACTATGTCTCTTTAGTGTGAAATAATTTTTGCTTTGGTGGTTAGATGTTAGTTTGGGGTAGTCTTTCAACATTCTAACAGAGCTACGGAGTATGAAGTATGATTTCTCTGAAACCATGGTAGGTTTCCCATCGATTCTGACCAAAATAAGAATCATTGGACAAAGGGTGAAGAAATTCTTATGACTTCGCTTCAGATTATGTCTCTTTAGTGTGAAATAATTTTGTTTTGGTGGATAGATTTTAGTTTGGGGTAGTCTTTCTACATTCTAACAGAGCTACGGACTATGAAGTATGATTTCTCTGGAACCATGACAGATTTCCCATCGACCCTGACCAAAATGAGAATCATTAGACAAAGGGTGAAGAAATTCTTATGACATCGCTTCAGATTATGTGTCTGTAGTGTGAAATAATTTTTGCTTTGGTGGTTAGTTTTTAGTTTGGGGTAGTCTTTCAACATTCTAACAGAACTACGGACTATGAAGTATGATTTCTCTGAGACCATGATAGATTTCCCATCGACCCTGACCAAAATGAGAATCATTAGACAAAGGGTGAATAAATTCTTATGACATCGCTTCAGATTATGTGCCTGTAGTGGGAAATAATTTTACTTATCAGAACTGCGAACCATGATGTGATTTCTCTGAGATCATGATAGATTTCCCATCGATCCTGATCAAAATGAGAATTATTAGACAAAGGGTGAAGAAATTCTTATGACATCGCTTCAGATTATGTCTCTTTAGTGTGAAATAATTTTACTTAGCAGAACTGCGAACCATGGAGTGATTTCTCTGATACCATGATAGATTTCCCATCGATCCAGACCAAAATGAGAATCATTGGACAAAGGGTGAAGAAATTCTTATGACTTCGCTTCAGATTATGTCTCTTTAGTGTGAAATAATTTTGTTTTGGTGGATAGATTTTAGTTTGGGGTAGTCTTTCTACATTCTAACAGAGCTAGGGACTATGAAGTATGATTTCTCTGGAACCATGACAGATTTCCCATCGACCCTGACCAAAATGAGAATCATTAGACAAAGGGTGAAGAAATTCTTATGACATCGCTTCAGATTATGTGTCTGTAGTGTGAAATAATTTTTGCTTTGGTGGTTAGATTTTAGTTTGGGGTAGTCTTTCTACATTCTAACAGAGCTACGGACTATGAAGTATGATTTCTCTGGAAACATGATAGATTTCCCATCGACCCTGACCAAAATGAGAATCATTAGACAAAGGGTGAATAAATTCTTATGACTTCGCTTCAGACTATGTCTCTTTAGTGTGAAATAATTTTACTTATCAGAACTGCGAACCATGATGTGATTTCTCTGAGATCATGATAGATTTCCCATCGATCCTGATCAAAATGAGAATTATTAGACAAAGGGTGAAGAAATTCTTATGACATCGCTTCAGATTATGTCTCTTTAGTGTGAAATAATTTTACTTAGCAGAACTGCGAACCATGGAGTGATTTCTCTGATACCATGATAGATTTCCCATCGATCCTGACCAAAATGAGAATCATTGGACAAAGGGTGAAGAAATTCTTATGACATCGCTTCAGATTATGTGCCTGTAGTGTAAAATAATTTTACTTAAAAGAACTGCGAACCATGAAATGATTTCTCTGAGACCATGATAGATCTCCCATCGATCCTGACCAAAATGAGAATCATTGGGCAAAGTGTGATGATATTCTTATGACATCGTTTCAGATTATGTGTCTGTAGTGTGAAATAATTTTTCTTTGGTGGATAGATTTTAGTTTAGGGTAGTCTTTCAACATTCTAACAGAGCTACGGACTATGAAGTATGATTTCTCTGGAAACATGATAGATTTCCCATCGACCCTGACCAAAATGAGAATCATTGGACAAAGGGTGAAGAAATTCTTATGACATCGCTTCAGATTATGTGTCTGTAGTGTGAAATAATTTTGTTTTGGTGTATAGATTTTAGTTTGGGGTAGTCTTTCAACATTCTAACAAAGCTACGGACTATGAAGTATGATTTCTCTGAGACCATGATAGATTTCCCTTCGATCCTGACCAAAATGAGAATCATTGGACAAAGCGTGAAGAAATTCTTATGACATCGCTTCAGATTATGTGTCTGTAGTGTGAAATAATTTTGTTTTGGTGGATAGATTTTAGTTTGGGGTAGTCTTTCAACATTCTAACAGAGCTACGGACTATGAAGTATGATTTCTCTGGAACCATGATAGATTTCCCATCGACCCTGACCAAAATGAGAATCATTAGACAAAGGGTGAAGAAATTCTTGTGACATCGCTTCAGATTATGTGTCTGTTGTGTGAAATAATTTTTGCTTTGGTGGATAGATTTTAGTTTGGGGTAGTCTTTCAACATTCTAACAGAGCTACGGACTATGAAGTATGATTTGCCTGAGACCGTGATAGATTTCCCATCGACACAGACCAAAATGAGAATTATTAGACAAAGGTGAAGAAATTCTTATGTCATCCTTTCAGATTATATGTCTGTAGTGTGAAATAATTTTTCTTTGGTGGATAGATTTTAGTTTGGGGTAGTCTTTCAACATTCTAACAGAGCTACGGACTATGAGGTATGATTTCTCTGGAACCATGATAGATTTCCGATCGCCCCTGACTAAAATGAGAATCATTAGACAAAGGATGAAGAAATTCTTATGACATCGCTTCAGATTATGTGTCTGTAGTGTGAAATAATTTTGTTTTGGTGGATAGATTTTAGTTTGGGGTAGTCTTTCTACATTCTAACAGAGCTAGGGACTATGAAGTATGATTTCTCTGGAACCATGACAGATTTCCCATCGACCCTGACCAAAATGAGAATCATTAGACAAAGGGTGAAGAAATTCTTATGACTTCGCTTCAGACTATGTCTCTTTAGTGTGAAATAATTTTTGCTTTGGTGGTTAGATGTTAGTTTGGGGTAGTCTTTCAACATTCTAACAGAGCTACGGAGTATGAAGTATGATTTCTCTGAAACCATGGTAGGTTTCCCATCGATTCTGACCAAAATAAGAATCATTGGACAAAGGGTGAAGAAATTCTTATGACTTCGCTTCAGATTATGTCTCTTTAGTGTGAAATAATTTTGTTTTGGTGGATAGATTTTAGTTTGGGGTAGTCTTTCTACATTCTAACAGAGCTACGGACTATGAAGTATGATTTCTCTGGAACCATGACAGATTTCCCATCGACCCTGACCAAAATGAGAATCATTAGACAAAGGGTGAAGAAATTCTTATGACATCGCTTCAGATTATGTGTCTGTAGTGTGAAATAATTTTTGCTTTGGTGGTTAGTTTTTAGTTTGGGGTAGTCTTTCAACATTCTAACAGAACTACGGACTATGAAGTATGATTTCTCTGAGACCATGATAGATTTCCCATCGACCCTGACCAAAATGAGAATCATTAGACAAAGGGTGAATAAATTCTTATGACATCGCTTCAGATTATGTGCCTGTAGTGGGAAATAATTTTACTTAAAAGAACTGCGAACCATGAAGTGATTTCTCTGAGACCATGATAGATTTCCCATCGACCCTGGCCAAAATGAGAATCATTAGACAAAGGGTGAAGAAATTCTTGTGACTTCGCTTCAGATTATGTCTCTTTAGTGTGAAATAATTTTACTTAACAGAACTGCGAACCATCAAGTGATTTCTCTGAGACCATGATAGATTTCCCATCGATCCTGACCAAAATGAGAATCATTGGACAAAGGGTGAAGAAATTCTTATGACATCGCTTCAGATTATGTGCCTGTAGTGTAAAATAATTTTACTTAAAAGAACTGCGAACCATGAAGTGATTTCTCTGAGACCATGATAGATTTCCCATCGACCCTGACCAAAATGAGAATCATTAGACAAAGGGTGAAGAAATTCTTATGACATCGCTTCAGATTATGTGTCTGTAGTGTGAAATAATTTTTGCTTTGGTGGTTAGATTTTAGTTTGCGGTAGTCTTTCAACATTCTAACAGAGCTACGGACTATGAAGTATGATTTCTCTGGAAACATGATAGATTTCCCATCGACCCTGACCAAAATGAGAATCATTAGACAAAGGGTGAATAAATTCTTATGACTTCGCTTCAGACTATGTCTCTTTAGTGTGAAATAATTTTAATTAACAGAACTGCGAACCATGATGTGATTTCTCTGAGATCATGATAGATTTCCCATCGATCCTGATCAAAATGAGAATTATTAGACAAAGGGTGAAGAAATTCTTATGACATCGCTTCAGATTATGTCTCTTTAGTGTGAAATAATTTTACTTAACAGAACTGCGAACCATGGAGTGATTTCTCTGAGACCATGATAGATTTCCCTTCGATCCTGACCAAAATGAGAATCATTGGACAAAGGGTGAAGAACTTCGTATGACATCGCTTCAGATTACGTGTCTGTAGTGTGAAATAATTTTTCTTTGGTGGATAGATTTTAGTTTGGGGTAGTCTTTCAACATTCTAACAGAGCTACGGACTATGAAGTATGATTTCTCTGGAAACATGATAGATTTCCCATCGACCCTGACCAAAATGAGAATCATTGGACAAAGGGTGAAGAAATTCTTATGACATCGCCTCAGATTATGTGTCTGTAGTGTGAAATAATTTTGTTTTGGTGGATAGATTTTAGTTTGGGGTAGGCTTTCAACATTCTAACAGAGCTACGGACTATGAAGTATGATTTCTCTGAGACCATGATAGATTTCCCTTCGATCCTGACCAAAATGAGAATCATTGGACAAAGGGTGAAGAAATTCTTATGACATCGCTTCAGATTATGTGTCTGTAGTGTGAAATAATTTTGTTTTGGTGAATAGATTTTAGTTTGGGGTAGTCTTTCAACATTCTAACAGAGCTACGGACTATGAAGTATGATTTCTCTGGAACCATGATAGATTTCCCATCGACCCTGACCAAAATGAGAATCATTAGACAAAGGGTGAAGAAATTGTTATGACATCGCTTCAGATTATGTGTCTGTTGTGTGAAATAATTTTTGCTTTGGTGGATAGATTTTAGTTTGGGGTAGTCTTTCAACATTCTAACAGAGCTACGGACTATGAAGTATGATTTCTCTGGAACCATGATAGATTTCCGATCGACCCTGACTAAAATGAGAATCATTAGAGAAAGGGTGAAGAAATTCTTATGACATCGCTTCAGATTATGTGTCTGTAGTGTGAAATAATTTTGTTTTGGTGGATAGATTTTAGTTTGGGGTAGTCTTTCTACATTCTAACAGAACTACGGACTATGAAGTATGATTTCTCTGGAACCATGATAGATTTCCCATCGACCCTGACCAAAATGAGAATCATTAGAGAAAGGGTGAAGAAATTCTTATGACATCGCTTCAGA
Source organism: Xylota sylvarum (assembly GCA_905220385.1). NCBI lineage: Eukaryota > Metazoa > Arthropoda > Insecta > Diptera > Syrphidae > Xylota > Xylota sylvarum. Next base: position 985,815 of record CAJMZQ010000061.1, read on the forward strand.
TTATGTGTCTGTAGTGTGAAATAATTTTTGATTTGGTGGTTAGATTTTAGTTTGGGGTAGTCTTTCAACATTCTAACAGAACTACGGACTATGAAGTATGATTTCTCTGGAAACATGATAGATTTCCGATCGACCCTGACCAAAATGAGAATCATTAGACAAAGGGTGAAGAAATTCTTATGACTTCGCCTCAGATTATGTCTCTTTATTGTGAAATAATTTTACTTAACAGAACTGCGAACCATGAAGTGAATTCTCTGAGATCATGATAGATTTCCCATCGATCCTGATCAAAATGAGAATTATTAGACAAAGGGTGAAGAAATTCTTATGACATCGTTTCAGATTATGTGTCTGTAGTGTGAAATAATTTTTGCTTTGGTGGTTAGATGTTAGTTTGGGGTAGTCTTTCAACATTCTAACAGAGCTACAGAGTATGAAGTATGATTTCTCTGAAACCATGGTAGGTTTCCCATCGATTCTGACCAAAATTAGAATCATTGGACAAAGGGTGAAGAAATTCTTATGACTTCGCTTCAGATTATGTCTCTTTAGTGTGAAATAATTTTGTTTTGGTGGATAGATTTTAGTTTGGGGTAGTCTTTCTACATTCTAACAGAGCTACGGACTATTTTTTTTTTTTTTTTTTTTTATAATTCACACGCGCTCAAGGGCTTATTACTACCCTTTTAATGTCAAGACACAGCGCGGGCGTTAGGGAAATTAGGAAGAGAAGATAGGAGATACCGATGGACGTTGGTTTTAAATGTTTGTGGATTATACTGTGAGGGAAAAATAGAGCTTGGTAAAGCATTCCACATTCGTGTTGTACGGTTTATGAAAGAATCTCTATACTTGACGGTACGTCCGAAAATAGGCTTGAGGGTATACTGATGAGCATTCAGAGCGTGACGGGTATTGCGAGAAAATTGATGAAGGGGCGGAATGCAACTGGCTATTTCGCTGGAGCACTGTTTGTGAAAAAAGCGATAGAATAAGGAAAGACAAGAGACATTTCTGCGATGTTGGAGCGAGTCAATAGACTCCGCTATGCTTCTATTCCCTATTAGTTTTAACGCTCGATTTTGAATTCTATCCAGCAGGTGCAAAGAGGTCTTAGGAGCACCAGACCAGATATGAGCATTATACTCGAGCTTGGGGCGGATGTAGGCCTTATATATTGTAGCCAGATCAGAGGGTGTAAAGAACTTCTTGCACCGTTTAAGGAATCCTAAACATTTCGCAGCATTCTTGGCGGATTCGAATATGTGGTCATTCCAACGAAGATGGTCGTTAACACACATACCGAGAATGGAAAGTTTTTCGGTTTCGACGATGCAAGTGCCATTCATTGATAATGGCAAGGGGTTAAGGTTACGCTTGAGCGACAGCTGACAGCATTGGGTTTTCGAAGCATTAAATTCCACTCTGTTGTTTATACCCCATTTAATTATACTGTCAAGATCGGAATTTAATGAGCTTAACATACGCTGCCGTTCCAGTTCTACGGCCGAAGAGCAGGGACGTGAGTCTGGGAACGAATATGAGAAGCTGAGGGTGCTGTCGTCAGCGAAGGAATGTATTGGATTAGAAGTAGCAGACAAGAGATCGTTTATGAAAATAAGAAAGAGAGTCGGAGACAAAACGGAGCCTTGGGAGACGCCAGCATTTATATGGTGGATTGCAGACTTGAAACCATCCAAAACAACTTGAATTGAACGTTCCGAAAGGTAGTTTCTAATCCATTGAAAAAGAGATTCGTCGATGCCAAATGCACGCATTTTCGACAAAAGAGCTTGATGCCAAACTCTGTCAAATGCCTTTGAAATATCAAGCGCAACAATCTTACATTCACCAGAATGATGTAGAGAGTGGTTCCACTTTTCGGTGAGATATACCATCAAATCACCAGTGGACCTTTTGCTACGAAAACCATACTGACGGTCATTGAGGAGCTTTCGTGATTCAAGATATTTCATAAGCTGACGATTTATCAGCGTTTCCATGACCTTGGAAAGAAGGGACGTAAGTGCAATGGGTCGATAGTTGGAGGGAGAAGAAGATTCGCCTTTTTTAGGGACGGGCTGGACAAATGCTGTTTTCCATCTACTCGGGAAGAGTCCAGAAGAGTAGGATAGATGAAAAAGCTTATGCAGTGGTTTTGCCAGCGTGGAAGAACACCTCTTCAGAATAATGGGTGAGATACCATCTGGACCAGCGGATTTATTAATGTTGAGATCTTTAAGTACTCTTGCTACTGTACGAGTGCGAAAGTGGATTTGTCCCATAGAATGTTCGACGCGCTCAAGTACAGGGGGGGCAAAGCACAATCTGGGAGTGTAGAGTTCGCAGCGAATAGGGCTGCAAGCAGATTGGCCTTGTCCAAAGAGCTGACAGCTGGAGTGTCATTGTGAACTAGCGTTGGGGTGGAAGATGAGGCACAATTTTTTATATTTTTGACGAACGACCAAAAATTTTTGCTACCTTTGGGACAGTGTAGAATTTTTTGCCTCAATTTTAGGTCGAAGGAGAATTTTACACGGCGAATTAGAGCATTGCAATCATTTCTGGCTCGTTTAAACATTTTTCGGTTTTCCTCTGTTGGGTCGGTCTTAAAAGACCGAAATCTTAGCTCCCTTAACCTGATAGCCTCTTTGCAGCTCGAGTCATACCACGGGTTTTCCTTTGGCTTGATACTCTTTATTCTGTGAGGAATAAAGGATTTCATGCCGAGGAGGATAGTGTTTGTAATCGTATCGGCGGCGGCGTCCACGTCGTTATCGAGGAAACATAACGACCAGTTAAAACTCCTAAAGAAGCTGTTCATGCCGTCCCAGTTGGCTTTCTCGTACTGCCAGACTAATCTTTTAGGAGTTTTTTCTTTAACTGTGTGGTTAAGGTACGAAAAATTAGCCGATACGACACAGTGGTCTGACGAACCTAGAGGCGATAATACGTTTATGCTGTATTTATCGGGGTGAGAGCTAAGGAACAAGTCCAGAGTATTGGCGGCGTGACTGTCAATGTCGGGTAGCCGTGTGGGCTCATTCACAAGCTGGGTCAAATTATTTACCTCAGCAAAGATTTCAACATATCTTCCTTCGGGTGTTGTCTGTCCAGAATGTCGAAGCCAACCAGAATTGTGTATATTGAAATCGCCCGCAATGACGATCTCAGTATGAGGGTAATGGGAAACAATTCTTAAGATGGAGTCAGACAGCTCCTCAAACTCATTACAAGTAGAATTGCTGTCAAAGTTGGGGCTTCTATAAATAAAACAGTAGTGGATAATTTGCCTACGGACACTGATTTTTAACCACATGAAGTTAAATTCCGGATTGGAACAGGAGCCATATTGTGGTTGAATTTGGTAGGCTACATCACTACGGATATAAATGGCGAGACCGCGGTGAGAGAAGAATAAAGGCACCAGGCTATATCCAGGAAGGTTCAAATCTGAATAATCAGAGTTCTCGCCTACCTGTGTTTCACCCAATGCCAAAACAGCTGGCCTGTATTTACAGACGTGGACGTACACGGCGAAGTGATTCTTCCTTAGCCCACGAATGTTGCTTACATCCACTCTAAAATTCCCTGACATTATAAAAGACAAACACAAAAAACACAAACCCCGACGCTACTAAGCAGAGCTGTGAAGTGTAAATCCTACGTTAATTTTCCAAAACAAATTGTCGTAGGTGTTATGCCCGTACGACAATATGCTTTGGTCCACCAACAAAATAAACACTCACAGCCCGCTATTCGTCTGGTGCTACTTTACCATAAGCATTGCATCGACCGCATGAGAGAAGAAAACATACGGCAAATGCAATAAATACGATCCAGCAGCAGTCGCTGAGATGGAAAGGAGAGGGGGGGATGACCCGGCTGGCGCTCACACACTTGTTTTGATTTTGTTTTTTTGTTTTTTTTTATACACTTCACTGTGTACTGAATAATTGTTGCACGCGCGATGAGAACTGTTTATCAGTTACTATTTTTTTTTTTTTTTTGCTTTTAATTTGAAATATTTTTGGGTGGGAGGCTAGTTTTTTGTTTTTATAGAATATAATGTTTGTTGCTATTTGTTTAAGTTTTGGCGGTTTTTTATTTCACGCGTAACAAACTTGGTGGTGGGTAAAACTAGTAAAAAGCGTGGGCGCACCGCGCGAGCCAATCGGTACTGTGACTATGAAGTATGATTTCTCTGGAACCATGACAGATTTCCCATCGACCCTGACCAAAATGAGTATCATTAGACAAAGGGTGAATAAATTCTTATGACATCGCTTCAGATTATGTGCCTGTAGTGGGAAATAATTTTACTTAAAAGAACTGCGAACCATGAAGTGATTTCTCTGAGACCATGATAGATTTCCCATCGACCCTGACCAAAATGAGAATCATTAGACAAAGGGTGAAGAAATTCTTATGACTTCGCTTCAGATTATGTCTCTTTAGTGTGAAATAATTTTACTTAACAGAACTGCGAACCATAAAGTGATTTCTCTGAGACCATGATAGATTTCCCATCGATCCTGAACAAAATGAGAATCATTGGACAAAGGGTGAAGAAATTCTTATGACATCGCTTCAGATTATGTGTCTGTAGTGTGAAATAATTTTGTTTTGGTGGATAGATTTTAGTTTCGGGTAGTCTTTCAACATTCTAACAGAGCTACGGACTATGAAGTATGATTTCTCTGGAACCATGACAGATTTCCCATCGACCCTGACCAAAATGAGAATCATTAGACAAAGGGTGAAGAAATTCTTATGACATCGCTTCAGATTATGTGTCTGTAGTGTGAAATAATTTTTGCTTTGGTGGTTAGATTTTAGTTTGGGGTAGTCTTTCAACATTCTAACAGAACTACGGACTATGAAGTATGATTTCTCTGAGACCATGATAGATTTCCCATCGACCCTGACCAAAATGAGAATCATTAGACAAAGGGTGAATAAATTCTTATGACATCGCTTCAGATTATGTGCCTGTAGTGTGAAATAATTTTACTTATCAGAACTGCGAACCATGAAGTGATTTCTCTGAGACCATGATAGATTTCCCATCGACCCTGACCAAAATGAGAATCATTAGACAAAGGGTGAAGAAATTCTTATGACTTCGCTTCAGATTATGTCTCTTTAGTGTGAAATAATTTTACTTAACAGAACTGCGAACCATAAAGTGATTTCTCTGAGACCATGATAGATTTCCCATCGATCCTGAACAAAATGAGAATCATTGGACAAAGGGTGAAGAAATTCTTATGACATCGCTTCAGATTATGTGTCTGTAGTGTGAAATAATTCTGTTTTGGTGGATAGATTTTAGTTTGGGGTAGTCTTTCAACATTCTAACAGAGCTACGGACTATGAAGTATGATTTCTCTGGAACCATGACAGATTTCCCATCGACCCTGACCAAAATGAGAATCATTAGACAAAGGGTGAAGAAATTCTTATGACATCGCTTCAGATTATGTGTCTGTAGTGTGAAATAATTTTTGCTTTGGTGGTTAGATTTTGGTTTGGGGTAGTCTTTCAACATTCTAACAGAACTACGGACTATGAAGTATGATTTCTCTGAGACCATGATAGATTTCCCATCGACCCTGACCAAAATGAGAATCATTAGACAAAGGGTGAATAAATTCTTATGACATCGCTTCAGATTATGTGCCTGTAGTGGGAAATAATTTCACTTAAAAGAACTGCGAACCATGAAGTGATTTCTCTGAGACCATGATAGATTTCCCATCGACCCTGACCAAAATGAGAATCATTAGACAAAGGGTGAAGAAATACTTATGACTTCGCTTCAGATTATGTCTCTTTAGTGTGAAATAATTTTACTTAACAGAACTGCGAACCATAAAGTGATTTCTCTGAGACCATGATAGATTTCCCATCGATCCTGACCAAAATGAGAATCATTGGACAAAGGGTGAAGAAATTCTTATGACATCGCTTCAGATTATGTGCCTGTAGTGGGAAATAATTTTACTTAAAAGAACTGCGAACCATGAAGTGATTTCTCTGAGACCATGATAGATTTCCCATCGACCCTGACCAAAATGAGAATCATTAGACAAAGGGTGAAGAAATTCTTATGACATCGCTTCAGATTATGTGTCTGTAGTGTGAAATAATTTTTGCTTTGGTGGTTAGATTTTGGTTTGGGGTAGTCTTTCAACATTCTAACAGAGCTACGGACTATGAAGTATGATTTCTCTGGAAACATGATAGATTTCCCATCGACCCTGACCAAAATGAGAATCATTAGACAAAGGGTGAATAAATTCTTATGACTTCGCTTCAGACTATGTCTCTTTAGTGTGAAATAATTTTACTTAACAGAACTGCGAACCATGGAGTGATTTCTCTGAGACCATGATAGATTTCCCTTCGATCCTGACCAAAATGAGAATCATTGGACAAAGGGTGAAGAACTTCGTATGACATCGCTTCAGATTATGTGTCTGTAGTGTGAAATAATTTTTACTTAACAGAACTGCGCACCATGAAGTGATTTCTCTGAGACCATGATAGATCTCCCATCGATCCTGACCAAAATGAGAATCATTGGGCAAAGTGTGATGATATTCTTATGACATCGTTTCAGATTATGTGTCTGTAGTGTGAAATAATTTTGTTTTGGTGGATAGATTTTAGTTTGGGGTAGTCTTTCAACATTCTAACAGAGCTACGGACTATGAAGTATGATTTGCCTGAGACCGTGATAGATTTCCCATCGACACAGACCAAAATGAGAATTATTAGACAAAGGTGAAGAAATTCTTATGTCATCCTTTCAGATTATATGTCTGTAGTGTGAAATAATTTTTCTTTGGTGGATAGATTTTAGTTTGGGGTAGTCTTTCAACATTCTAACAGAGCTACGGACTATGAAGTATGATTTCTCTGGAACCATGATAGATTTCCGATCGACCCTGACTAAAATGAGAATCATTAGACAAAGGATGAAGAAATTCTTATGACATCGCTTCAGATTATGTGTCTGTAGTGTGAAATAATTTTGTTTTGGTGGATAGATTTTAGTTTGGGGTAGTCTTTCTACATTCTAACGGAGCTACGGACTATGAAGTATGATTTCTCTGGAACCATGACAGATTTCCCATCGACCCTGACCAAAATGAGAATCATTAGACAAAGGGTGAAGAAATTCTTATGACATCGCTTCAGATTATGTGTCTGTAGTGTGAAATAATTTTTGCTTTGGTGGTTAGATTTTAGTTTGGGGTAGTCTTTCAACATTCTAACACAACTACGGACTATGAAGTATGATTTCTCTGGAAACATGATAAATTTCCCATCGACCCTGACCAAAATGAGAATCATTAGACAAAGGGTGAAGAAATGCTTATGACTTCGCTTCAGATTATGTCTCTTTAGTGTGAAATAATTTTACTTAACAGAACTGCGAACCATGAAGTGATTTCTCTGAGATCATGATAGATTTTCCATCGATCCTGATCAAAATGAGAATTATTAGACAAATTGTGAAGAAATTCTTATGACATCGTTTCAGATTATGTGTCTGTAGTGTAAAATAATTTTTGCTTTGGTGGTTAGATATTAGTTTGGCGTAGTCTTTCAACATTCTAACAGAGCTACGGAGTATGAAGTATGATTTCTCTGAAACCATGGTAGGTTTCCCATCGATTCTGACCAAAATAAGAATCATTGGACAAAGGGTGAAGAAATTCTTATGACTTCGCTTCAGATTATGTCTCTTTAGTGTGAAATAATTTTGTTTTGGTGGATAGATTTTAGTTTGGGGTAGTCTTTCTACATTCTAACAGAGCTACGGACTATGAAGTATGATTTCTCTGGAACCATGACAGATTTCCCATCGACCCTGACCAAAATGAGAATCATTAGACAAAGGGTGACGAAATTCTTATGACATCGCTTCAGATTATGCGTCTGTAGTGTGAAATAATTTTTGCTTTGGTGGTTAGATTTTAGTTTGGGGTAGTCTTTCAACATTCTAGCAGAACTACGGACTATGAAGTATGATTTCTCTGAGACCATGATAGATTTCCCATCGACCCTGACCAAAATGAGAATCATTAGACAAAGGGTGAAGAAATTCTTATGACGTCGCTTCAGATTATGTGTCTGTAGTGTGAAATAATTTTACTTAACAGAACTGCGAACCATGAAGTGATTTCTCTGAGATCATGATAGATTTCCCATCGATCCTGACCAAAATGAAAATCATTGGACAAAGGGTGAAGAAATTCTTTTGACATCGTTTCAGATTATGTGTCTGTAGTGTGAAATAATTTTTGCTTTGGTGGATAGATTTCAGTTTGGGGTAGTCTTTCAACATTCCAACAGAGCTACGGACTATGAAGTATGATTTCTCTGAAACCATGATAGATTTCCCATCGACACAGACCAAAATGAGAATCATTAGACAAAGGTGAAGAAATTCTTATGTCATCGTTTCAGATTATGTGTCTGTAGTGTGAAACAATTTTTCTTTGGTGGATAGATTTTAGTTTGGGGTATTCTTTCAACATTCTAACAGAGCTACGGACTATGAGGTATGATTTCTCTAGAACCATGATAGATTTCCCATCGACCCTGACCAAAATGAGAATCATTAGACAAAGGGTGAAGAAATTCTTATGACTTCGCTTCAGATTATGTCTCTTTAGTGTGAAATAATTTTGTTTTGGTGGATAGATTTTAGTTTGGGGTAGTCTTTCTACATTCTAACAGAGCTACGGACTATGAAGTATGATTTCTCTGGAACCATGACAGATTTCCCATCGACCCTGACCAAAATGAGAATCATTAGACAAAGGGTGAAGAAATTCTTATGACGTCGCTTCAGATTATGTGTCTGTAGTGTGAAATAATTTTACTTAACAGAACTGCGAACCATGAAGTGATTTCTCTGAGATCATGATAGATTTCCCATCGATCCTGACCAAAATGAGAATCATTAGACAAAGGGTGACGAAATTCTTATGACATCGCTTCAGATTATGCGTCTGTAGTGTGAAATAATTTTTGCTTTGGTGGTTAGATTTTAGTTTGGGGTAGTCTTTCAACATTCTAGCAGAACTACGGACTATGAAGTATGATTTCTCTGAGACCATGATAGATTTCCCATCGACCCTGACCAAAATAAGAATCATTGGACAAAGGGTGAAGAAATTCTTATGACTTCGCTTCAGATTATGTCTCTTTAGCGTGAAATAATTTTACTTAACAGAACTGCGAACCATAAAGTGATTTCTCTGAGACCATGATAGATTTCCCATCGACCCTGACCAAAATGAGAATCATTAGACAAAGGGTGAAGAAATTCTTATGACATCGCTTCAGATTATGTGTCTGTAGTGTGAAATAATTTTACTTAACAGAACTGCGAACCATGAAGTGATTTCTCTGAGATCATGACAGATTTCCCATCGATCCTGAGCAAAATGAAAATTATTAGACAAAGGGGTGAAGAAATTCTTATGACATCGTTTCAGATTATGTGTCTGTAGTGTGAATTGGTGGATAGATTTTAGTTTGGGGTAGTCTTTCAACATTCTAACAGAGCTACGGACTATGAAGTATTTTTCTCTGAAACCATGATAGGTTTCCCATCGATTCTGACCAAAATAAGAATCTTGGACAAAGGGTGAAGAAATTCTTATGACTTCGCTTCAGATTATGTCTCTTTAGTGTGAAATAATTTTGTTTTGGTGGATAGATTTTAGTTTGGGGTAGTCTTTCTACATTCTAACAGAGCTACGGACTATGAAGTATGATTTCTCTGGAACCATGACAGATTTCCCATCGACCCTGACCAAAATGAGAATCATTAGACAAAGGGTGAAGAAATTCTTATGACATCGCTTCAGATTATGAGTCTGTAGTGTGAAATAATTTTTGCTTTGGTGGTTAGATTTTAGTTTGGGGTAGTCTTTCAACATTCCAACAGAGCTACGGACTATGAAGTATGATTTCTCTGAAACCATGATAGATTTCCCATCGACACAGACCAAAATGAGAATCATTAGACAAAGGTGAAGAAATTCTTATGTCATCGTTTCAGATTATGTGTCTGTAGTGTGAAATAAGTTTTCTTTGGTGGATAGATTTTAGTTTGGGGTAGTCTTTCAACATTCTAACAGAGCTACGGACTATGAAGTATGATTGCTCTGAAACCATGATAGATTTCCTATCGACCCTGACCAAAATGAGAATCATTAGACAAAGGGTGAAGAAATTCTTATGACATCGCTTCAGATTATGAGTCTGTAGTGTGAAATAATTTTTGCTTTGGTGGTTAGATTTTAGTTTGGGGTAGTCTTTCAACATTCCAACAGAGCTACGGACTATGAAGTATGATTTCTCTGAAACCATGATAGATTTCCCATCGACACAGACCAAAATGAGAATCATTAGACAAAGGTGAAGAAATTCTTATGTCATCGTTTCAGATTATGTGTCTGTAGTGTGAAATAAGTTTTCTTTGGTGGATAGATTTTAGTTTGGGGTAGTCTTTCAACATTCTAACAGAGCTACGGACTATGAAGTATGATTGCTCTGAAACCATGATAGATTTCCTATCGACCCTGACCAAAATGAGAATCATTAGACAAAGGGTGAAGAAATTCTTATGACATCGCTTCAGATTATGAGTCTGTAGTGTGAAATAATTTTTGCTTTGGTGGTTAGATTTTAGTTTGGGGTAGTCTTTCAACATTCCAACAGAGCTACGGACTATGAAGTATGATTGCTCTGAAACCATGATAGATTTCCCATCGACACACACCAAAATGAGAATCATTAGACAAAGGTGAAGAAATTCTTATGTCATCGTTTCAGATTATGTGTCTGTAGTGTGAATTGGTGGATAGATTTTAGTTTGGGGTAGTCTTTCAACATTCTAACAGAGCTACGGACTATGACGTATTTTTCTCTGAAACCATGATAGGTTTCCCATCGACCCTGACCACAATAGGAATCATTGGACAAAGGGTGCAGAAATTCTTATGACATCGCTTCAGATTATGTGTCTGTAGTGTTAAATAATTTTACTTAACAGAACTGCGAACCATGAAGTGATTTCTCTGAGATCATAATAGATTTCCCATCGATCCTGACCAAAATGAGAATTATTAGACAAAGGGTGAAGAAATTCTTATGACATCGTTTCAGATTATGTGTCTGTAGTGTGAATTGGTGGATAGATTTTAGTTTGGGGTAGTCTTTCAACATTCTAACAGAGCTACGGACTATGAAGTATTTTTCTCTGAAACCATGATAGGTTTCCCATCGATTCTGACCAAAATAAGAATCTTGGACAAAGGGTGAAGAAATTCTTATGACTTCGCTTCAGATTATGTCTCTTTAGTGTGAAATAATTTTGTTTTGGTGGATAGATTTTAGTTTGGGGTAGTCTTTCTACATTCTAACAGAGCTACGGACTATGAAGTATGATTTCTCTGGAACCATGACAGATTTCCCATCGACCCTGACCAAAATGAGAATCATTAGACAAAGGGTGAAGAAATTCTTATGACATCGCTTCAGATTATGAGTCTGTAGTGTGAAATAATTTTTGCTTTGGTGGTTAGATTTTAGTTTGGGGTAGTCTTTCAACATTCCAACAGAGCTACGGACTATGAAGTATGATTTCTCTGAAACCATGATAGATTTCCCATCGACACAGACCAAAATGAGAATCATTAGACAAAGGTGAAGAAATTCTTATGTCATCGTTTCAGATTATGTGTCTGTAGTGTGAAATAAGTTTTCTTTGGTGGATAGATTTTAGTTTGGGGTAGTCTTTCAACATTCTAACAGAGCTACGGACTATGAAGTATGATTGCTCTGAAACCATGATAGATTTCCTATCGACCCTGACCAAAATGAGAATCATTAGACAAAGGGTGAAGAAATTCTTATGACATCGCTTCAGATTATGAGTCTGTAGTGTGAAATAATTTTTGCTTTGGTGGTTAGATTTTAGTTTGGGGTAGTCTTTCAACATTCCAACAGAGCTACGGACTATGAAGTATGATTTCTCTGAAACCATGATAGATTTCCCATCGACACAGACCAAAATGAGAATCATTAGACAAAGGTGAAGAAATTCTTATGTCATCGTTTCAGATTATGTGTCTGTAGTGTGAAATAAGTTTTCTTTGGTGGATAGATTTTAGTTTGGGGTAGTCTTTCAACATTCTAACAGAGCTACGGACTATGAAGTATGATTGCTCTGAAACCATGATAGATTTCCCATCGACACACACCAAAATGAGAATCATTAGACAAAGGTGAAGAAATTCTTATGTCATCGTTTCAGATTATGTGTCTGTAGTGTGAAATAAGTTTTCTTTGGTGGATAGATTTTAGTTTGGGGTAGTCTTTCAACATTCTAACAGAGCTACGGACTATGAAGTATGATTGCTCTGAAACCATGATAGATTTCCCATCGACACAGACCAAAATGAGAATCATTAGACAAAGGTGAAGAAATTCTTATGTCATCGTTTCAGATTATGTGTCTGTAGTGTGAAATAAGTTTTCTTTGGTGGATAGATTTTAGTTTGGGGTAGTCTTTCAACATTCTAACAGAGCTACGGACTATGAAGTATGATTGCTCTGAAACCGTGATAGATTTCCCATCGACACAGACCAAAATGAGAATCATTACACAAATGTGAAGAAATTCTTATGTCATCGTTTCAGATTATGTGTCTGTAGTGTGAAATCATTTTTCTTTGGTGGATAGATTTTAGTTTGGAGCTACGGACTATGAAGTATGATTTCTCTAGAACCATGATAGATTTCCCATCGATCCTGACCAAAATGAGAATCATTAGACAAAGGGTGAAGAAATTCTTATGACTTCGCTTCAGATTATGTGTCTGTAGTGTGAAATAATTTTTGCTTTGGTGGATAGATTTTAGTCTGGGGTAGTCTTTCAACATTCTAACAGAGCTACGGACTATGAAGTATTTTTCTCTGAAACCATGATAGGTTTCCCATCGACCCTGACCAAAATGAGAATCATTAGACAAAGGGTGAAGAAATTCTTATGACATCGCTTCAGATTATGAGTCTGTAGTGTGAAATAATTTTTGCTTTGGTGGTTAGATTTTAGTTTGGGGTAGTCTTTCAACATTCCAACAGAGCTACGGACTATGAAGTATGATTTCTCTGAAACCATGATAGATTTTACATCGACACAGACCAAAATGAGAATCATTAGACAAAGGTGAAGAAATTCTTATGTCATCGTTTCAGATTATGTGTCTGTAGTGTGAAATAAGTTTTCTTTGGTGGATAGATTTTAGTTTAGGGTAGTCTTTCAACATTCTAACAGAGCTACGGAGTATGAAGTATGATTTCTCTGAAACCATGGTAGGTTTCCCATCGATTCTGACCAAAATAAGAATCATTTAACAAAGGGTGAAGAAATTCTTATGACTTCGCTTCAGATTATGTCTCTTTAGCGTGAAATAATTTTACTTAACAGAACTGCGAACCATGAAGTGATTTCTCTGAGATCATGATAGATTTCCCATCGATCCTGATCAAAATGAGAATTATTAGACAAAGGGTGAAGAAATTCTTATGACATCGTTTCAGATTATGTGTCTGTAGTGTGAAATAATGTTTGCTTTGGTGGTTAGATTTTAGTTTGGGGTAGTCTTTCAACATTCTAACAGAGCTACGGAGTATGAAGTATGATTTCTCTGAAACCATGGTAGGTTTCCCATCGATTCTGACCAGAGCTACGGAGTATGAAGTATGATTTCTCTGAAACCATGGTAGGTTTCCCATCGATTCTGACCAAAATAAGAATCATTGGACAAAGGGTGAAGAAATTCTTATGACTTCGCTTCAGATTATGACTCTTTAGCGTGAAATAATTTTACTTAACAGAACTGCGAACCATAAAGTGATTTCTCTGAGACCATGATAGATTTCCCATCGACCCTGACCAAAATGAGAATCATTAGACAAAGGGTGAAGAAATTCTTATGACATCGCTTCAGATTATGTGTCTGTAGTGTGAAATAATTTTACTTAACAGAACTGCGAACCATGAAGTGATTTCTCTGAGATCATGACAGATTTCCCATCGATCCTGAGCAAAATGAAAATTATTAGACAAAGGGGTGAAGAAATTCTTTTATGACATCGTTTCAGATTATGTGTCTGTAGTATGAATTGGTGGATAGATTTTAGTTTGGGGTAGTCTTTCAACATTCTAACAGAGCTACGGACTATGAAGTATTTTTCTCTGAAACCATGATAGGTTTCCCATCGATTCTGACCAAAATAAGAATCTTGGACAAAGGGTGAAGAAATTCTTATGACTTCGCTTCAGATTATGTCTCTTTAGTGTGAAATAATTTTGTTTTGGTGGATAGATTTTAGTTTGGGGTAGTCTTTCTACATTCTAACAGAGCTACGGACTATGAAGTATGATTTCTCTGGAACCATGACAGATTTCCCATCGACCCTGACCAAAATGAGAATCATTAGACAAAGGGTGAAGAAATTCTTATGACATCGCTTCAGATTATGAGTCTGTAGTGTGAAATAATTTTTGCTTTGGTGGTTAGATTTTAGTTTGGGGTAGTCTTTCAACATTCCAACAAAGCTACGGACTATGAAGTATGATTTCTCTGAAACCATGATAGATTTTACATCGACACAGACCAAAATGAGAATCATTAGACAAAGGTGAAGAAATTCTTATGTCATCGTTTCAGATTATGTGTCTGTAGTGTGAAATAAGTTTTCTTTGGTGGATAGATTTTAGTTTGGGGTAGTCTTTCAACATTCTAACAGAGCTACGGACTATGAAGTATGATTGCTCTGAAACCATGATAGATTTCCTATCGACCCTAACCAAAATGAGAATCATTAGACAAAGGGTGAAGAAATTCTTATGACATCGCTTCAGATTATGAGTCTGTAGTGTGAAATAATTTTTGCTTTGGTGGTTAGATTTTAGTTTGGGGTAGTCTTTCAACATTCCAACAGAGCTACGGACTATGAAGTATGATTTCTCTGAAACCATGATAGATTTCCCATCGACACAGACCAAAATGAGAATCATTAGACAATGGTGAAGAAATTCTTATGTCATCGTTTCAGATTATGTGTCTGTAGTGTGAAATAAGTTTTCTTTGGTGGATAGATTTTAGTTTGGGGTAGTCTTTCAACATTCTAACAGAGCTACGGACTATGAAGTATGATTGCTCTGAAACCATGATAGATTTCCCATCGACACAGACCAAAATGAGAATCATTACACAAATGTGAAGAAATTCTTATGTCATCGTTCCAGATTATGTGTCTGTAGTGTGAAATAATTTTTCTTTGGTGGATAGATTTTAGTTTGGGGTATTCTTTCAACATTCTAACAGAGCTACGGACTATGAAGTATGATTTCTCTAGAACCATGATAGATTTCCCATCGACCCTGACCAAAATGAGAATCATTAGACAAAGGGTGAAGAAATTCTTATGACTTCGCTTCAGATTATGTGTCTGTAGTGTGAAATAATTTTTGCTTTGGTGGATAGATTTTAGTTTGGGGTAGTCTTTCAACATTCTAACAGAGCTACGGACTATGAAGTATGATTTCTCTGAAACCATGATAGATTTCCCATCGACACAGACCAAAATGAGAATCATTAGACAAAGGTTGAAGAAAATCTTATGACTTTGCTTCAGATTATGTCTCTTTAGTGTGAAATAATTTTACTTAACAGAACTGCGAACCATGAAGTGATTTCTCTGAGATCATGATAGATTTCCCATCGATCCTGATCAAAATGAGAATTATTAGACAAAGGGTGAAGAAATTCTTATGACATCGTTTCAGATTATGTGTCTGTAGTGTGAAATAAGTTTTCTTTGGTGGATAGATTTTAGTTTGGGGTAGTCTTTCAACATTCTAACAGAGCTACGGACTATGAAGTATGATTTCTCTGAGACCATGATAGATTTCCCATCGACCCTGACCAAAATGAGAATCATTAGACAAAGGGTGAAGAAATTCTTATGACATCGCTTCAGATTATGTGTCTGTAGTGTGAAATAATTTTACTTAACAGAACTGCGAACCACGAAGTGATTTCTCTGAGATCATGATAGATTTCCCATCGACCCTGACCAAAATGAGAATCATTAGACAAAGGGTGAAGAAATTCTTATGACATCGCTTCAGATTATGTGTCTGTAGTGTGAAATAATTTTTCTTTGGTGGATAGATTTTAGTTTGGGGTATTCTTTCAACATTCTAACAGAGCTACGGACTATGAAGTATGATTGCTCTGAAACCATGATAGATTTCCCATCGACACAGACCAAAATGAGAATCATTACACAAATGTGAAGAAATTCTTATGTCATCGTTTCAGATTATGTGTCTGTAGTGTGAAATAATTTTTCTTTGGTGGATAGATTTTAGTTTGGGGTATTCTTTCAACATTCTAACAGAGCTACGGACTATGAAGTATGATTTCTCTAGAACCATGATAGATTTCCCATCGACCCTGACCAAAATGAGAATCACTAGACAAAGGGTGAAGAAATTCTTATGACTTCGCTTCAGATTATGTGTCTGTAGTGTGAAATAATTTTTGCTTTGGTGGATAGATTTTAGTTTGGGGTAGTCTTTCTACATTCTAACAGAGCTACGGACTATGAAGTATGATTTCTCTAGAACCATGATAGATTTCCCATCGACCCTGACCAAAATGAGAATCACTAGACAAAGGGTGAAGAAATTCTTATGCCTTCGCTTCAGATTATGTCTCTTTAGTGTGAAATAATTTTGTTTTGGTGGATAGATTTTAGTTTGGGGTAGTCTTTCTACATTCTAACAGAGCTACGGACTATGAAGTATGATTTCTCTGGAACCATGACAGATTTCCCATCGACCCTGACCAAAATGAGAATCATTAGACAAAGGGTGAAGAAATTCTTATGACATCGCTTCAGATTATGAGTCTGTAGTGTGAAATAATTTTTGCTTTGGTGGTTAGATTTTAGTTTGGGGTAGTCTTTCAACATTCTAGCAGAACTACGGACTATGAAGTATGATTTCTCTGAGACCATGATAGATTTCCCATCGACCCTGACCAAAATGAGAATCATTAGACAAAGGGTGAAGAAATTCTTATGACATCGCTTCAGATTATGTGTCTGTAGTGTGAAATAATTTTACTTAACAGAACTGCGAACCATGAAGTGATTTCTCTGAGATCATGATAGATTTCCCATCGATCCTGACCAAAATGAAAATCATTGGACAAAGGGTGAAGAAATTCTTCTGACATCGTTTCAGATTATGTGTCTGTAGTGTGAAATAATTTTTGCATTGGTGGATAGATTTTAGTTTGGGGTAGTCTTTCAACATTCCAACAGAGCTACGGACTATGAAGTATGATTTCTCTGAAACCATGATAGATTTCCCATCGACACAGACCAAAATGAGAATCATTAGACAAAGGTGAAGAAATTCTTATGTCATCGGTTCAGAATATGTGTCTGTTGTGTGAAATAAGTTTTCTTTATTGGATAGATTTTAGTTTGGGGTAGTCTTTCAACATTCTAACAGAGCTACGGACTATGAAGTATGATTGCTCTGAAACCATGATAGATTTCCCATCGACACAGACCAAAATGAGAATCATTACACAAATGTGAAGAAATTCTTATGTCATCGTTTCAGATTATGTGTCTGTAGTGTGAAATAATTTTTCTTTGGTGGATAGATTTTAGTTTGGGGTATTCTTTCAACATTCTAACAGAGCTACGGACTATGAAGTATGATTTCTCTAGAACCATGATAGATTTCCCATCGACCCTGACCAAAATGAGAATCACTAGACAAAGGGTGAAGAAATTCTTATGACTTCGCTTCAGATTATGTGTCTGTAGTGTGAAATAATTTTTGCTTCGGTGGATAGATTTTAGTTTGGGGTAGTCTTTCAACATTCTAACAGAGCTACGGACTATGAAGTATGATTTCTCTGAAACCATGATAGATTTCCCATCGACACAGACCAAAAGGAGAATCATTAGACAAAGGTTGAAGAAATTCTTATGACTTCGCTTCAGATTATGTCTCTTTAGTCTGAAATAATTTTACTTAACCGAACTGCGAACCATGAAGTGATTTCTCTGAGATCATGATAGATTTCCCATCGATCCTGATCAAAATGAGAATTATTAGACAAAGGGTGAAGAAATTCTTATGACATCGTTTCAGATTATGTGTCTGTAGTGTGAAATAATTTTTGCTTTGGTGGTTAGATGTTAGTTTGAGGTAGTCTTTCAACATTCTAACAGAGCTACGGAGTATGAAGTATGATTTCTCTGAAACCATGGTAGGTTTCCCATCGATTCTGACCAAAATAAGAATCATTGGACAAAGGGTGAAGAAATTCTTATGACTTCGCTTCAGATTATGTCTCTTTAGCGTGAAATAATTTTACTTAACAGAACTGCGAACCATAAAGTGATTTCTCTGAGACCATGATAGATTTCCCATCGACCCTGACCAAAATGAGAATCATTAGACAAAGGGTGAAGAAATTCTTATGACATCGCTTCAGATTATGTGTCTGTAGTGTGAAATAATTTTACTTAACAGAACTGCGAACCATGAAGTGATTTCTCTGAGATCATGACAGATTTCCCATCGATCCTGACCAAAATGAAAATTATTAGACAAAGGGTGAAGAAATTCTTATGACCTCGTTTCAGATTATGTGTCTGTAGTGTGAATTGGTGGATAGATTTTAGTTCGGGGTAGTTTTTCAACATTCTAACAGAGCTACGGACTATGAAGTATTTTTCTCTGAAACCATGATAGGTTTCCCATCGATTCTGACCAAAATAAGAATCTTGGACAAAGGGTGAAGAAATTCTTATGACTTCGCTTCAGATTATGTCTCTTTAGTGTGAAATAATTTTGTTTTGGTGGATAGATTTTAGTTTGGGGTAGTCTTTCTACATTCTAACAGAGCTACGGACTATGAAGTATGATTTCTCTGGAACCATGACAGATTTCCCATCGACCCTGACCAAAATGAGAATCATTAGACAAAGGGTGAAGAAATTCTTATGACATCGCTTCAGATTATGAGTCTGTAGTGTGAAATAATTTTTGCTTTGGTGGTTAGATTTTAGTTTGGGGTAGTCTTTCAACATTCTAGCAGAACTACGGACTATGAAGTATGATTTCTCTGAGACCATGATAGATTTCCCATCGACCCTGACCAAAATGAGAATCATTAGACAAAGGGTGAAGTAATTCTTATGACATCGCTTCAGATTATGTGTCTGTAGTGTGAAATAATTTTACTTAACAGAACTGCGAACCATGAAGTGATTTCTCTGAGATCATGATAGATTTCCCATCGATCCTGACCAAAATGAAAATCATTGGACAAAGGGTGAAGAAATTCTTTTGACATCGTTTCAGATTATGTGTCTGTAGTGTGAAATAATTTTTGCATTGGTGGATAGATTTTAGTTTGGGGTAGTCTTTCAACATTCCAACAGAGCTACGGACTATGAAGTATGATTTCTCTGAAACCATGATAGATTTCCCATCGACACAGACCAAAATGAGAATCATTAGACAAAGGTGAAGAAATTGTTATGTCATCGGTTCAGATTATGTGTCTGTTGTGTGAAATAAGTTTTCTTTGGTGGATAGATTTTAGTTTGGGGTAGTCTTTCAACATTCTAACAGAGCTACGGACTATGAAGTATGATTGCTCTGAAACCATGATAGATTTCCCATCGACACAGACCAAAATGAGAATCATTACACAAATGTGAAGAAATTCTTATGTCATCGTTTCAGATTATGTGTCTGTAGTGTGAAATAATTTTTCTTTGGTGGATAGATTTTAGTTTGGGGTATTCTTTCAACATTCTAACAGAGCTACGGACTATGAAGTATGATTGCTCTGAAACCATGATAGATTTCCCATCGACACAGACCAAAATGAGAATCATTACACAAATGTGAAGAAATTCTTATGTCATCGTTTCAGATTATGTGTCTGTTGTGTGAAATAAGTTTTCTTTGGTGGATAGATTTTAGTTTGGGGTAGTCTTTCAACATTCTAACAGAGCTACGGACTATGAAGTATGATTGCTCTGAAACCATGATAGATTTCCCATCGACACAGACCAAAATGAGAATCATTACACAAATGTGAAGAAATTCTTATGTCATCGTTTCAGATTATGTGTCTGTAGTGTGAAATAATTTTTCTTTGGTGGATAGATTTTAGTTTGGGGTATTCTTTCAACATTCTAACAGAGCTACGGACTATGAAGTATGATTTCTCTAGAACCATGATAGATTTCCCATCGACCCTGACCAAAATGAGAATCATTAGACAAAGGGTGAAGAAATTCTTATGACTTCGCTTCAGATTATGTGTCTGTAGTGTGAAATAATTTTTGCTTTGGTGGATAGATTTTAGTTTGGGGTAGTCTTTCAACATTCTAACAGAGCTACGGACTATGAAGTATTTTTCTCTGAAACCATGATAGGTTTCCCATCGATTCTGACCAAAATAAGAATCTTGGACAAAGGGTGAAGAAATTCTTATGACTTCGCTTCAGATTATGACTCTTTAGTGTGAAATAATTTTACTTAACATAACTGCGCACCATGAAGTGATTTCCCTGAGACCATGATAAATTTCCCATCGATCCTGACCAAAATGAGAATCATTGGACAAAGGGTGAAGAACTTCGTATGACATCGCTTCAGATTATGTGTCTGTAGTGTGAAATAATTTTGTTTTGGTGGATAGATTTTAGTTTGGGGTAGTCTTTCAACATTCTAACAGAGCTACGGACAACGAACTATGATTTCCCGGAAACCATGATAGATTTCCCATCGACCCTGACCAAAATGAGAATCATTAGACATAGGTTGAATAAATTCTTATGACATCGCTTCAGATTATGTCCCTATAGTGTGAAATAATTTTACTTAACAGAACTGCGAACCATGAAGTGATTTCTCTGAGACCATGATAGATTTCCCATCGATCCTGACCAAAATGAGAATCAATGAACAAAGGGTGAAGAAATTCTTATGACATCGTTTCAGATTATGTGTCTGTAGTGTGAAATAATTTTTGCTTTGGTGGATAGATTTTAGTTTGGGTTAGTCTTTCAACATTCTAACAGAGCTACGGACTATGAAGTATGATTTCTCTGAAACCATGATAGATTTCCCATCTATCCTGACCAAAATGAGAATCATTGGACAAAGGGTGAAGAAATTCTTATGACTTCGCTTCAGATTATATTTCTTTAGTGTAAAATAATTTTACTTAACAGAACTGCCCACCATGGCGTGATTTCTCTGAGACCATGATAGACTTCCCATCGATCCTGCCCAAAATGAGAATCATTAGACAAAGGTTGAATAAATTCTTATGACATCGCTTCAGATTATGTCCCTATAGTGTGAAATAATTTTACTTAACAGAACTGCGAACCATGAAGTGATTTCTCTGAGACCATGATAGATTTCCCATCGATCCTGACCAAAATGAGAATCAATGGACAAAGGGTGAAGAAATTCTTATGACATCGTTTCAGATTATGTGTCTGTAGTGTGAAATAATTTTTGCTTTGGTGGATAGATTTTAGTTTGGGGTAGTCTTTCAACATTCTAACAGAGCTATGGACTATGAAGTATGATTTCTCTGGAAACATGATAGATTTCCCATCTATCCTGACCAAAATGAGAATCATTGAACAAAGGGTGAAGAAATTCGTATGACTTCGCTTCAGAGTATGTCTCTTTAGTGTGAAATAATTTTTCTGCACAGAACTGCGAACCATGAAGTGATTTCTCTGAGACCATGATAGATTTCCCATTGTTCCTGACCAAAATGAGAATCATTGGACAAAGGGTGAAGAACTTCGTATGACATCGCTTCAGATTATGTGTCTATAGTGTGAAATAATTTTTGCTTTGGTGGATAGATTTTAGTTTGGGGTAGTCTTTCAACATTCTAACAGAGCTACGGACTACGAAATATGATAACTCTGAAACCATGATAGATTTCCCATCGACCCTGACCAAAATGAGAATCAGTAGACAAAGGGTGAAGAAATTCTTATGACATCGCTTCAGAATATGTCCCTTTAGTGTGAAATAATTTTACTTAACAGAACTGCGAACTATGAACTGATTTCTCTGAGACCATGATAGATTTCCCATCTATCCTGACCAAAATGAGCATCACTGGACAAAGGGTGAAGAAATTCTTATGACATCGTTTCGGATTATGTGCCTGTAGTGTGAAATAATTTTTGCTTTGGTGGATAGATTTTAGTTTGGGATAGTCTTTCAAAAGTATGATTTCTCTGAAACCATGATAGATTTCGCATCGATCCTGACCAAAATGAGAATCATAGGACAAAGGGTGAAGAAATTCTTATGACTTCGCTTCAGAGTATGTGTCTGTAGTGTGAAATAATTTTACTTAACAGAACTGCGAACCATGAAGTGATTTCTCTGAGACCATGATAGATTTCCCATCGATCCTGAATAAAATGAAAATCATTACACAAAGGGTGAAGAAATTCTTTTGACATCGTTTCAGATTATGTGTCTGTAGTGTGAAATAATTTTTGCTTTGGTGGATAGACGTTAGTTTGGGGTAGTCTTACAACATTCTAACAGAGCTCCGGACTATGAAGTCCGATTTCTCTGAAACCATGATAGATTTCCCATCGACCCTGACCAAAATAGGAATCATTGGACAAAGGGTGCAGAAATTCTTACGACATCGCTTCAGATTATGTGTCTGTAGTCTTAAATAATTTTACTTAACTGAACTGCGAACCATGAAGTGATTTCTCTGAGATCATAATAGATTTCCCATCGATCCTGACCAAAATGAGAATTATTAGACAAAGGGTGAAGAAATTCTTATGACATCGTTTCAGATTATGTGTCTGTAGTGTGAAATAATTTTTGCTTTGGTGGATAGATTTTAGTTTGGGGTAGTCTTTCAACATTCTAACAGAGCTACGGACTATGAAGTCCGATTTCTCTGAAACCATGATAGATTTCCCATCGACCCTGACCAAAATAGGAATCATTGGACAAAGGGTGAAGAAATTCTTATGACTTCGCTTCAGATTATGTCTCTTTAGTGTGAAATAATTTTACTTAACAGAACTGCGAACCATGAAGTGATTTCTCTGAGACCATGATAGATTTCCCATCGACCCTGACCAAAATGAGAATCATTAGACAAAGGGTGAATAAATTCTTATGACATCGTTTCAGATTATGTGTCTGTAGTGTGAAATAATTTTTGCTTTGGTGGATAGATTTTAGTTTGGGGTAGTCTTTCAACATTCTAGCAGAGCTACGGACTATGAAGTCCGATTTCTCTGAAACCATGATAGATTTCCCATCGACCCTGACCAAAATAGGAATCATTGGACAAAGGGTGCAGAAATTCTTACGACATCGCTTCAGATTATGTGTCTGTAGTGTTAAATAATTTTACTTAACAGAACTGCGAACCATGAAGTGATTTCTCTGAGATCATAATAGATTTCCCATCGATCCTGACCAAAATGAGAATTATTAGACAAAGGGTGAAGAAATTCTTATGACATCGTTTCAGATTATGTGTCTGTAGTGTGAAATAATTTTTGCTTTGGTGGATAGATTTTAGTTTGGGGTAGTCTTTCAACATTCTAACAGAGCTACGGACTGTGAAGTATGATTTCTCTGAAACCATGATAGGTTTCCCATCGATTCTGACCAAAATAAGAATCATAGGACAAAGGGTGAAGAAATTCTTATGACTTCGCTTCAGAGTATGTGTCTGTAGTGTGAAATAATTTTACTTAACAGAACTGCGAACCATGAAGTAATTTCTCTGAGACCATGATAGATTTCCCATCGATCCTGACCAAAATGAAAATCATTGGACAAAGTTTGAAGAAATTCTTTTGACATCGTTTCAGATTATGTGTCTGTAGTGTGAAATAATTTTTGCTTTGGTGGATAGACTTTACTTTGGGGTAGTCTTTCAACATTCTAACAGAGCTCCGGACTATGAAGTATGATTTGTCTGAAACCATGATAGATTTCCCATCGATCCTGACCAAAATGAGAATCATTGGACAAAGGGTGAGGAAATTCCTACGACATCACTTCAGATTAAGTATCTGTAGTGTGAAATAATTTTTGCTTTGGTGGATAGATTTTAGTTTGGGGTAGTCTTTCAACATTCTAACAGAGCTACGGACTATGAAGTCCGATTTCTCTGAAACCATGATAGATTTCCCATCGACCCTGACCAAAATAGGAATCATTGGACAAAGGGTGAAGAAATTCTTATGACTTCGCTTCAGATTATGTCTCTTTAGTGTGAAATAATTTTACTTAACAGAACTGCGAACCATGAAGTGATTTCTCTGAGACCATGATAGATTTCCCATCGAACCTGACCAAAATGAGAATCATTAGACAAAGGGTGAATAAATTCTTATGTCATCGTTTCAGATTATGTGTCTGTAGTGTGAAATAATTTTTGCTTTGGTGGATAGATTTTAGTTTGGGGTAGTCTTTCAACATTCTAACAGAGCTACGGACTATGAAGTCCGATTTCTCTGAAACCATGATAGATTTCCCATCGACCCTGACCAAAATAGGAATCATTGGACAAAGGGTGAAGAAATTCTTACGACATCGCTTCAGATTATGTGTCTGTAGTGTTAAATAATTTTACTTAACAGAAATGCGAACCATGAAGTGATTTCTCTGAGATCATAAGAGATTTCCCATCGATCCTGACCAAAATGAGAATTATTAGACAAAGGGTGAATAAATTATTATGACATCGTTTCAGATTATGTGTCTGTAGTGTGAAATAATTTTTGCTTTGGTGGATAGATTTTAGTTTGGGGTAGTCTTTCAACATTCTAACAGAGCTACGGACTATGAAGTATAATTTCTCTGAAGCCATGATAGGTTTCCCATCGATTCTGACCAAAATAAGAATCATTGGACAAAGGGTGAAGAAATTCTTATGACTTCGCTTCAGATTATGTCTCTTTAGTGTGAAATAATTTTACTTAACAGAACTGCGAACCATGAACTGATTTCTCTGAGACCATGACAGATTTCCCATCGATCCTGACCAAAATGAGAATCTTTAGACAAAGGGTGAAGAAATTCTTATGACATCGCTTCAGATTATGTGTCTGTAGTGTGAAATAATTTTTGAATTGGTGGATAGATTTTAGTTTGGGGTAGTCTTTCAACATTCTAACAGAGCTACGGACTACGAACTATGATTTCTCGGAAACAATGATAGATTTCCCATCGACCCTGACCAACATCAGAATCATTAGACAAAGGTTGAATAAATTCTTATGACATCGCTTCAGATTATGTCCCTTTAGTGTGAAATAATTTTACTTAACAGAATTGCGAACCATGAAGTGATTTCTCTGAGACCATGATAGATTTCCCATCGATCCTGACCAAAATGAGAATCATTGGACAAAGGGTGAAGAAATTCTTATGACATCGTTTCAGATTATGTGTCTGTAGTGTGTAATAATTTTTGCTTTGGTGGATAGATTTTAGTTTGGGGTAGTCTTTCAACATTCTAACAGAGCTCCGGACTATGAAGTATGATTTCTCTGAAACCATGATAGATTTCCCATCGATCCTGACCAAAATGAGAATCATTAGACAAAGGTGAAGAAATTCTTATGACATCGTTTCAGATTATGTGTCTGTAGTGTGAAATAATTTTGTTTTGGTGGATAGATTTTAGTTTGGGGTAGTCTTTCAACATTCTAACAGAGCTACGGACTACGAACTATGATTTCTCGGAAACCATGATAGATTTCCCATCGACCCTGACCAAAATGAGAATCATTAGACAAAGGTTGAATAAATTCTTATGACATCGCTTCAGATTATGTCCCTTTAGTGTGAAATAATTTTACTTAACAGAACTGCGAACTATGAACTGATTTCTCTGAGACCATGATAGACTTCCCATCGATCCTGACCAAAATGAGAATCATTGGACAAAGGGTGAAGAAATTCTTATGACATCGTTTCAGATCATGTGTCTGTAGTGTAAAATAATTTTTGCTTTGGTGGATAGATTTTAGTTTGGGGTAGACTTTCAACATTCTAACAGAGATACGGACTACGAACTATGATTTCTCTGAAACCATGATAGATTTCCCATCGATCCTGACCAAAATGAGAATCATTGGACAAAGCTTGAAGAAATTCTTATGACACCGTTTCAGATTATGTGTCTGTAGTGTGAAATAATTTTTGCTTTGGTGGATAGATTTTAGTTTGGGGTAGTCTTTCAACATTCTAACAGAGCTACGGACTATGAAGTCCGATTTCTCTGAAACCATGATAGATTTCCCATCGACCCTGACCAAAATAGGAATCATTGGACAAAGGGTGAAGAAATTCTTACGACATCGCTTCAGATTATGTGTCTGTAGTGTTAAAAAATTTTACTTAACAGAACTGCGAACCATGAAGTGATTTCTCTGAGATCATAATAGATTTCCCATCGATCCTGACCAAAATGAGAATTATTAGACAAAGGGTGAATAAATTCTTATGACATCGTTTCAGATTATGTGTCTGTAGTGTAAAATAATTTTTGCTTTGGTGGATAGACTTTAGTTTGGGGTAGTCTTTCAACATTCTAACAGAGCTACGGACTACGAACTATGATTTCTCGGAAACCATGATAGATTTCCCATCGACCCTGACCAAAATGAGAATCATTAGACAAAGGTTGAATAAATTCTTATGACATCGCTTCAGATTATGTCCCTTTAGTGTGAAATAATTTTACTTAACAGAACTGCGAACTATGAACTGATTTCTCTGAGACCATGATAGACTTCCCATCGAACCTGACAAAAATGAGAATCATTGGACAAAGGGTGAAGAAATTCTTATGACATCGTTTCAGATTATGTGTCTGTAGTGTAAAATAATTTTTGCTTTGGTGGATAGATTTTAGTTTGGGGTAGTCTTCCAACATTCTAACAGAGCTATGGACTATGAAGTATGATTTCTCTGAGACCATGATAGATTTCCCATCGTTCCTGACCAAAATGAGAATCATTGGACAAAGGGTGAAGAAATTCTTATGACATCGTTTCAGATTATGTGTCTGTAGTGTAAAATAATTTTTGCTTTGGTGGATAGATTTTAGTTTGGGGTAGTCTTTCAACATTCTAACAGAGCTACGGACTACGAACTATGATTTCTCGGAAACCATGATAGATTTCCCATCGACCCTGACCAAAATGAGAATCATTAGACAAAGGTTGAATAAATTCTTATGACATCGCTTCAGATTATGTCCCTTTAGTGTGAAATAATTTTACTTAACAGAACTGCGAACTATGAACTGATTTCTCTGAGACCATGATAGACTTCAAATCGATCCTGACCAAAATGAGAATCATTGGACAAAGGGTGAAGAAATTCTTATGACATCGTTTCAGATTATGTGTCTGTAGTGTAAAATAATTTTTGCTTTGGTGGATAGATTTTAGTTTGGGGTAGACTTCCAACATTCTAACAGAGCTATGGACTATGAAGTATGATTTCTCTGAGACCATGATAGATTTCCCATCGTTCCTGACCAAAATGAGAATCATTGGACAAAGGGTGAAGAACTTCCTATGACATCGCTTCAGATTATGTGTCTGTAGTGTAAAATAATTTTTGCTTTGGTGGATAGATTTTAGTTTGGGGTAGTCTTTCAACATTCTAACAGAGCTATGGACTATGAAGTATGATTTCTCTGAAACCATGATAGATTTCCCATCGTTCGTGACCAAAATGAGAATCATTGGACAAAGGGTGAAGAACTTCGTATGACATCGTTTCAGATTATGTGTCTGTAGTGTGAAATAATTTTGTTTTGGTGGATAGATTTTAGTTTGGGGTAGTCTTTCAACATTCTAACAGAGCTACGGACTACGAGCTATGATTTCTCGGAAATCATGATAGATTTCCCATCGACCCTGACCAAAATGAGAATCATTAGACAAAGGTTGAATAAATTCTTATGACATCGCTTCAGATTATGTCCCTATAGTGTGAAATAATTTTACTTAACAGAACTGCGAACTATGAACTGATTTCTCTGAGACCATGATAGATTTCCCATCGATCCTGACCAAAATGAGAATCAATGAACAAAGGGTGAAGAAATTCTTATGACATCGTTTCAGATTATGTGTCTGTAGTGTGAAATAATTTTTGCTTTGGTGGATAGATTTTAGTTTGGGTTAGTCTTTCAACATTCTAACAGAGCTACGGACTATGAAGTATGATTTCTCTGAAACCATGATAGATTTCCCATCTATCCTGACCAAAATGAGAATCATTGGACAAAGGGTGAAGAAATTCTTATGACTTCGCTTCAGATTATATTTCTTTAGTGTAAAATAATTTTACTTAACAGAACTGCCCACCATGGCGTGATTTCTCTGAGACCATGATAGACTTCCCATCGATCCTGCCCAAAATGAGAATCATTAGACAAAGGTTGAATAAATTCTTATGACATCGCTTCAGATTATGTCCCTATAGTGTGAAATAATTTTACTTAACAGAACTGCGAACCATGAAGTGATTTCTCTGAGACCATGATAGATTTCCCATCGATCCTGACCAAAATGAGAATCAATGGACAAAGGGTGAAGAAATTCTTATGACATCGTTTCAGATTATGTGTCTGTAGTGTGAAATAATTTTTGCTTTGGTGGATAGATTTTAGTTTGGGGTAGTCTTTCAACATTCTAACAGAGCTATGGACTATGAAGTATGATTTCTCTGGAAACATGATAGATTTCCCATCTATCCTGACCAAAATGAGAATCATTGAACAAAGGGTGAAGAAATTCGTATGACTTCGCTTCAGAGTATGTCTCTTTAGTGTGAAATAATTTTTCTGCACAGAACTGCGAACCATGAAGTGATTTCTCTGAGACCATGATAGATTTCCCATTGTTCCTGACCAAAATGAGAATCATTGGACAAAGGGTGAAGAACTTCGTATGACATCGCTTCAGATTATGTGTCTATAGTGTGAAATAATTTTTGCTTTGGTGGATAGATTTTAGTTTGGGGTAGTCTTTCAACATTCTAACAGAGCTACGGACTACGAAATATGATAACTCTGAAACCATGATAGATTTCCCATCGACCCTGACCAAAATGAGAATCAGTAGACAAAGGGTGAAGAAATTCTTATGACATCGCTTCAGAATATGTCCCTTTAGTGTGAAATAATTTTACTTAACAGAACTGCGAACTATGAACTGATTTCTCTGAGACCATGATAGATTTCCCATCTATCCTGACCAAAATGAGCATCACTGGACAAAGGGTGAAGAAATTCTTATGACATCGTTTCGGATTATGTGTCTGTAGTGTGTAATAATTTTTGCTTTGGTGGATAGATTTTAGTTTGGGGTAGTCTTTCAACATTCTAACAGAGCTCCGGACTATGAAGTATGATTTCTCTGAAACCATGATAGATTTCCCATCGATCCTGACCAAAATGAGAATCATTAGACAAAGGTGAAGAAATTCTTATGACATCGTTTCGGATTATGTGTCTGTAGTGTGTAATAATTTTTGCTTTGGTGGATAGATTTTAGTTTGGGGTAGTCTTTCAACATTCTAACAGAGCTCCGGACTATGAAGTATGATTTCTCTGAAACCATGATAGATTTCCCATCGATCCTGACCAAAATGAAAATTATTAGACAAAGGGTGAAGAAATTCTTATGACCTCGTTTCAGATTATGTGTCTGTAGTGTGAATTGGTGGATAGATTTTAGTTCGGGGTAGTTTTTCAACATTCTAACAGAGCTACGGACTATGAAGTATTTTTCTCTGAAACCATGATAGGTTTCCCATCGATTCTGACCAAAATAAGAATCTTGGACAAAGGGTGAAGAAATTCTTATGACTTCGCTTCAGATTATGTCTCTTTAGTGTGAAATAATTTTGTTTTGGTGGATAGATTTTAGTTTGGGGTAGTCTTTCTACATTCTAACAGAGCTACGGACTATGAAGTATGATTTCTCTGGAACCATGACAGATTTCCCATCGACCCTGACCAAAATGAGAATCATTAGACAAAGGGTGAAGAAATTCTTATGACATCGCTTCAGATTATGAGTCTGTAGTGTGAAATAATTTTTGCTTTGGTGGTTAGATTTTAGTTTGGGGTAGTCTTTCAACATTCTAGCAGAACTACGGACTATGAAGTATGATTTCTCTGAGACCATGATAGATTTCCCATCGACCCTGACCAAAATGAGAATCATTAGACAAAGGGTGAAGAAATTCTTATGACATCGCTTCAGATTATGTGTCTGTAGTGTGAAATAATTTTACTTAACAGAACTGCGAACCATGAAGTGATTTCTCTGAGATCATGATAGATTTCCCATCGATCCTGACCAAAATGAAAATCATTGGACAAAGGGTGAAGAAAGTCTTTTGACATCGTTTCAGATTATGTGTCTGTAGTGTGAAATAATTTTTGCATTGGTGGATAGATTTTAGTTTGGGGTAGTCTTTCAACATTCCAACAGAGCTACGGACTATGAAGTATGATTTCTCTGAAACCATGATAGATTTCCCATCGACACAGACCAAAATGAGAATCATTAGACAAAGGTGAAGAAATTGTTATGTCATCGGTTCAGATTATGTGTCTGTTGTGTGAAATAAGTTTTCTTTGGTGGATAGATTTTAGTTTGGGGTAGTCTTTCAACATTCTAACAGAGCTACGGACTATGAAGTATGATTGCTCTGAAACCATGATAGATTTCCCATCGACACAGACCAAAATGAGAATCATTACACAAATGTGAAGAAATTCTTATGTCATCGTTTCAGATTATGTGTCTGTAGTGTGAAATAATTTTTCTTTGGTGGATAGATTTTAGTTTGGGGTATTCTTTCAACATTCTAACAGAGCTACGGACTATGAAGTATGATTGCTCTGAAACCATGATAGATTTCCCATCGACACAGACCAAAATGAGAATCATTACACAAATGTGAAGAAATTCTTATGTCATCGTTTCAGATTATGTGTCTGTTGTGTGAAATAAGTTTTCTTTGGTGGATAGATTTTAGTTTGGGGTAGTCTTTCAACATTCTAACAGAGCTACGGACTATGAAGTATGATTGCTCTGAAACCATGATAGATTTCCCATCGACACAGACCAAAATGAGAATCATTACACAAATGTGAAGAAATTCTTATGTCATCGTTTCAGATTATGTGTCTGTAGTGTGAAATAATTTTTCTTTGGTGGATAGATTTTAGTTTGGGGTATTCTTTCAACATTCTAACAGAGCTACGGACTATGAAGTATGATTTCTCTAGAACCATGATAGATTTCCCATCGACCCTGACCAAAATGAGAATCATTAGACAAAGGGTGAAGAAATTCTTATGACTTCGCTTCAGATTATGTGTCTGTAGTGTGAAATAATTTTTGCTTTGGTGGATAGATTTTAGTTTGGGGTAGTCTTTCAACATTCTAACAGAGCTACGGACTATGAAGTATTTTTCTCTGAAACCATGATAGGTTTCCCATCGATTCTGACCAAAATAAGAATCTTGGACAAAGGGTGAAGAAATTCTTATGACTTCGCTTCAGATTATGACTCTTTAGTGTGAAATAATTTTACTTAACATAACTGCGCACCATGAAGTGATTTCCCTGAGACCATGATAAATTTCCCATCGATCCTGACCAAAATGAGAATCATTGGACAAAGGGTGAAGAACTTCGTATGACATCGCTTCAGATTATGTGTCTGTAGTGTGAAATAATTTTGTTTTGGTGGATAGATTTTAGTTTGGGGTAGTCTTTCAACATTCTAACAGAGCTACGGACAACGAACTATGATTTCTCGGAAACCATGATAGATTTCCCATCGACCCTGACCAAAATGAGAATCATTAGACATAGGTTGAATAAATTCTTATGACATCGCTTCAGATTATGTCCCTATAGTGTGAAATAATTTTACTTAACAGAACTGCGAACCATGAAGTGATTTCTCTGAGACCATGATAGATTTCCCATCGATCCTGACCAAAATGAGAATCAATGAACAAAGGGTGAAGAAATTCTTATGACATCGTTTCAGATTATGTGTCTGTAGTGTGAAATAATTTTTGCTTTGGTGGATAGATTTTAGTTTGGGTTAGTCTTTCAACATTCTAACAGAGCTACGGACTATGAAGTATGATTTCTCTGAAACCATGATAGATTTCCCATCTATCCTGACCAAAATGAGAATCATTGGACAAAGGGTGAAGAAATTCTTATGACTTCGCTTCAGATTATATTTCTTTAGTGTAAAATAATTTTACTTAACAGAACTGCCCACCATGGCGTGATTTCTCTGAGACCATGATAGACTTCCCATCGATCCTGCCCAAAATGAGAATCATTAGACAAAGGTTGAATAAATTCTTATGACATCGCTTCAGATTATGTCCCTATAGTGTGAAATAATTTTACTTAACAGAACTGCGAACCATGAAGTGATTTCTCTGAGACCATGATAGATTTCCCATCGATCCTGACCAAAATGAGAATCAATGGACAAAGGGTGAAGAAATTCTTATGACATCGTTTCAGATTATGTGTCTGTAGTGTGAAATAATTTTTGCTTTGGTGGATAGATTTTAGTTTGGGGTAGTCTTTCAACATTCTAACAGAGCTATGGACTATGAAGTATGATTTCTCTGGAAACATGATAGATTTCCCATCTATCCTGACCAAAATGAGAATCATTGAACAAAGGGTGAAGAAATTCGTATGACTTCGCTTCAGAGTATGTCTCTTTAGTGTGAAATAATTTTTCTGCACAGAACTGCGAACCATGAAGTGATTTCTCTGAGACCATGATAGATTTCCCATTGTTCCTGACCAAAATGAGAATCATTGGACAAAGGGTGAAGAACTTCGTATGACATCGCTTCAGATTATGTGTCTATAGTGTGAAATAATTTTTGCTTTGGTGGATAGATTTTAGTTTGGGGTAGTCTTTCAACATTCTAACAGAGCTACGGACTACGAAATATGATAACTCTGAAACCATGATAGATTTCCCATCGACCCTGACCAAAATGAGAATCAGTAGACAAAGGGTGAAGAAATTCTTATGACATCGCTTCAGAATATGTCCCTTTAGTGTGAAATAATTTTACTTAACAGAACTGCGAACTATGAACTGATTTCTCTAAGACCATGATAGATTTCCCATCTATCCTGACCAAAATGAGCATCACTGGACAAAGGGTGAAGAAATTCTTATGACATCGTTTCGGATTATGTGCCTGTAGTGTGAAATAATTTTTGCTTTGGTGGATAGATTTTAGTTTGGGATAGTCTTTCAAAAGTATGATTTCTCTGAAACCATGATAGATTTCCCATCGATCCTGACCAAAATGAGAATCATAGGACAAAGGGTGAAGAAATTCTTATGACTTCGCTTCAGAGTATGTGTCTGTAGTGTGAAATAATTTTACTTAACAGAACTGCGAACTATGAAGTGATTTCTCTGAGACCATGATAGATTTCCCATCGATCCTGAATAAAATGAAAATCATTACACAAAGGGTGAAGAAATTCTTTTGACATCGTTTCAGATTATGTGTCTGTAGTGTGAAATAATTTTTGCTTTGGTGGATAGACGTTAGTTTGGGGTAGTCTTACAACATTCTAACAGAGCTCCGGACTATGAAGTATGATTTGTCTGAAACCATGATAGATTTCCCATCGATCCTGACCAAAATGAGAATCATTGGACAAAGAATGAAGAAATTCTTATGACATCACTTCAGATTAAGTATCTGTAGTGTGAAATAATTTTTGCTTTGGTGGATAGATTTTAGTTTGGGGTAGTCTTTCAACATTCTAACAGAGCTACGGACTATGAAGTCCGATTTCTCTGAAACCATGATAGATTTCCCATCGACCCTGACCAAAATAGGAATCATTGGACAAAGGGTGAAGAAATTCTTATGACTTCGCTTCAGATTATGTCTCTTTAGTGTGAAATAATTTTACTTAACAGAACTGCGACCCATGAAGTGATTTCTCTGAGACCATGATAGATTTCCCATCGACCCTGACCAAAATGAGAATCATTAGACAAAGGGTGAATAAATTCTTATGACATCGTTTCAGATTATGTGTCTGTAGTGTGAAATAATTTTTGCTTTGGTGGATAGATTTTAGTTTGGGGTAGTCTTTCAACATTCTAGCAGAGCTACGGACTATGAAGTCCGATTTCTCTGAAACCATGATAGATTTCCCATCGACCCTGACCAAAATAGGAATCATTGGACAAAGGGTGCAGAAATTCTTACGACATCGCTTCAGATTATGTGTCTGTAGTGTTAAATAATTTTACTTAACAGAACTGCGAACCATGAAGTGATTTCTCTGAGATCATAATAGATTTCCCATCGATCCTGACCAAAATGAGAATTATTAGACAAAGGGTGAAGAAATTCTTATGACTTCGCTTCAGATTATGTGTCTGTAGT
The DNA here is from genome assembly GCA_905220385.1 of Xylota sylvarum. Taxonomy (NCBI): domain Eukaryota; kingdom Metazoa; phylum Arthropoda; class Insecta; order Diptera; family Syrphidae; genus Xylota; species Xylota sylvarum. Next base: position 1,020,518 of record CAJMZQ010000061.1, read on the forward strand.
GTGAAATAATTTTTGCTTTGGTGGATAGATTTTAGTTTGGGGTAGTCTTTCAACATTCTAACAGAGCTACGGACTATGAAGTATTTTTCTCTGAAACCATGATAGGTTTCCCATCGATTCTGACCAAAATAAGAATCTTGGACAAAGGGTGAAGAAATTCTTATGACTTCGCTTCAGATTATGACTCTTTAGTGTGAAATAATTTTACTTAACATAACTGCGCACCATGAAGTGATTTCCCTGAGACCATGATAAATTTCCCATCGATCCTGACCAAAATGAGAATCATTGGACAAAGGGTGAAGAACTTCGTATGACATCGCTTCAGATTATGTGTCTGTAGTGTGAAATAATTTTGTTTTGGTGGATAGATTTTAGTTTGGGGTAGTCTTTCAACATTCTAACAGAGCTACGGACAACGAACTATGATTTCTCGGAAACCATGATAGATTTCCCATCGACCCTGACCAAAATGAGAATCATTAGACATAGGTTGAATAAATTCTTATGACATCGCTTCAGATTATGTCCCTATAGTGTGAAATAATTTTACTTAACAGAACTGCGAACCATGAAGTGATTTCTCTGAGACCATGATAGATTTCCCATCGATCCTGACCAAAATGAGAATCAATGAACAAAGGGTGAAGAAATTCTTATGACATCGTTTCAGATTATGTGTCTGTAGTGTGAAATAATTTTTGCTTTGGTGGATAGATTTTAGTTTGGGTTAGTCTTTCAACATTCTAACAGAGCTACGGACTATGAAGTATGATTTCTCTGAGACCATGATAGATTTCCCATCGATCCTGACCAAAATGAGAATCATTGGACAAAGGGTGAAGAAATTCTTATGACTTCGCTTCAGATTATATTTCTTTAGTGTAAAATAATTTTACTTAACAGAACTGCCCACCATGGCGTGATTTCTCTGAGACCATGATAGACTTCCCATCGATCCTGCCCAAAATGAGAATCATTAGACAAAGGTTGAATAAATTCTTATGACATCGCTTCAGATTATGTCCCTATAGTGTGAAATAATTTTACTTAACAGAACTGCGAACCATGAAGTGATTTCTCTGAGACCATGATAGATTTCCCATCGATCCTGACCAAAATGAGAATCAATGGACAAAGGGTGAAGAAATTCTTATGACATCGTTTCAGATTATGTGTCTGTAGTGTGAAATAATTTTTGCTTTGGTGGATAGATTTTAGTTTGGGGTAGTCTTTCAACATTCTAACAGAGCTATGGACTATGAAGTATGATTTCTCTGGAAACATGATAGATTTCCCATCTATCCTGACCAAAATGAGAATCATTGAACAAAGGGTGAAGAAATTCGTATGACTTCGCTTCAGAGTATGTCTCTTTAGTGTGAAATAATTTTTCTGCACAGAACTGCGAACCATGAAGTGATTTCTCTGAGACCATGATAGATTTCCCATTGTTCCTGACCAAAATGAGAATCATTGGACAAAGGGTGAAGAACTTCGTATGACATCGCTTCAGATTATGTGTCTATAGTGTGAAATAATTTTTGCTTTGGTGGATAGATTTTAGTTTGGGGTAGTCTTTCAACATTCTAACAGAGCTACGGACTACGAAATATGATAACTCTGAAACCATGATAGATTTCCCATCGACCCTGACCAAAATGAGAATCAGTAGACAAAGGGTGAAGAAATTCTTATGACATCGCTTCAGAATATGTCCCTTTAGTGTGAAATAATTTTACTTAACAGAACTGCGAACTATGAACTGATTTCTCTGAGACCATGATAGATTTCCCATCTATCCTGACCAAAATGAATATCACTGGACAAAGGGTGAAGAAATTCTTATGACATCGTTTCGGATTATGTGCCTGTAGTGTGAAATAATTTTTGCTTTGGTGGATAGATTTTAGTTTGGGATAGTCTTTCAAAAGTATGATTTCTCTGAAACCATGATAGATTTCCCATCGATCCTGACCAAAATGAGAATCATAGGACAAAGGGTGAAGAAATTCTTATGACTTCGCTTCAGATTATGTCTCTTTAGTGTGAAATAATTTTACTTAACAGAACTGCGCACCATGAAGTGATTTCCCTGAGACCATGATAAATTTCCCATCGATCCTGACCAAAATGAGAATCATTGGACAAAGGGTGAAGAACTTCGTATGACATCGCTTCAGAGTATGTGTCTGTAGTGTGAAATAATTTTACTTAACAGAACTGCGAACTATGAAGTGATTTCTCTGAGACCATGATAGATTTCCCATCGATCCTGAATAAAATGAAAATCATTACACAAAGGGTGAAGAAATTCTTTTGACATCGTTTCAGATTATGTGTCTGTAGTGTGAAATAATTTTTGCTTTGGTGGATAGACGTTAGTTTGGGGTAGTCTTACAACATTCTAACAGAGCTCCGGACTATGAAGTATGATTTGTCTGAAACCATGATAGATTTCCCATCGATCCTGACCAAAATGAGAATCATTGGACAAAGAATGAAGAAATTCTTATGACATCACTTCAGATTAAGTATCTGTAGTGTGAAATAATTTTTGCTTTGGTGGATAGATTTTAGTTTGGGGTAGTCTTTCAACATTCTAACAGAGCTACGGACTATGAAGTCCGATTTCTCTGAAACCATGATAGATTTCCCATCGACCCTGACCAAAATAGGAATCATTGGACAAAGGGTGAAGAAATTCTTATGACTTCGCTTCAGATTATGTCTCTTTAGTGTGAAATAATTTTACTTAACAGAACTGCGAACCATGAAGTGATTTCTCTGAGACCATGATAGATTTCCCATCGACCCTGACCAAAATGAGAATCATTAGACAAAGGGTGAATAAAGTCTTATGACATCGTTTCAGATTATGTGTCTGTAGTGTGAAATAATTTTTGCTTTGGTGGATAGATTTTAGTTTGGGGTAGTCTTTCAACATTCTAGCAGAGCTACGGACTATGAAGTCCGATTTCTCTGAAACCATGATAGATTTCCCATCGACCCTGACCAAAATAGGAATCATTGGACAAAGGGTGCAGAAATTCTTACGACATCGCTTCAGATTATGTGTCTGTAGTGTTAAATAATTTTACTTAACAGAACTGCGAACCATGAAGTGATTTCTCTGAGATCATAATAGATTTCCCATCGATCCTGACCAAAATGAGAATTATTAGACAAAGGGTGAAGAAATTCTTATGACATCGTTTCAGATTATGTGTCTGTAGTGTGAAATAATTTTTGCTTTGGTGGATAGATTTTAGTTTGGGGTAGTCTTTCAACATTCTAACAGAGCTACGGACTGTGAAGTATGATTTCTCTGAAACCATGATAGGTTTCCCATCGATTCTGACCAAAATAAGAATCATAGGACAAAGGGTGAAGAAATTCTTATGACTTCGCTTCAGAGTATGTGTCTGTAGTGTGAAATAATTTTACTTAACAGAACTGCGAACCATGAAGTAATTTCTCTGAGACCATGATAGATTTCCCATCGATCCTGACCAAAATGAAAATCATTGGACAAAGTTTGAAGAAATTCTTTTGACATCGTTTCAGATTATGTGTCTGTAGTGTGAAATAATTTTTGCTTTGGTGGATAGACTTTACTTTGGGGTAGTCTTTCAACATTCTAACAGAGCTCCGGACTATGAAGTATGATTTGTCTGAAACCATGATAGATTTCCCATCGATCCTGACCAAAATGAGAATCATTGGACAAAGGGTGAGGAAATTCTTACGACATCACTTCAGATTAAGTATCTGTAGTGTGAAATAATTTTTGCTTTGGTGGATAGATTTTAGTTTGGGGTAGTCTTTCAACATTCTAACAGAGCTACGGACTATGAAGTCCGATTTCTCTGAAACCATGATAGATTTCCCATCGACCCTGACCAAAATAGGAATCATTGGACAAAGTTTGAAGAAATTCTTATGACTTCGCTTCAGATTATGTCTCTTTAGTGTGAAATAATTTTACTTAACAGAACTGCGAACCATGAAGTGATTTCTCTGAGACCATGATAGATTTCCCATCGAACCTGACCAAAATGAGAATCATTAGACAAAGGGTGAATAAATTCTTATGTCATCGTTTCAGATTATGTGTCTGTAGTGTGAAATAATTTTTGCTTTGGTGGATAGATTTTAGTTTGGGGTAGTCTTTCAACATTCTAACAGAGCTACGGACTATGAAGTCCGATTTCTCTGAAACCATGATAGATTTCCCATCGACCCTGACCAAAATAGGAATCATTGGACAAAGGGTGAAGAAATTCTTACGACATCGCTTCAGATTATGTGTCTGTAGTGTTAAATAATTTTACTTAACAGAACTGCGAACCATGAAGTGATTTCTCTGAGATCATAAGAGATTTCCCATCGATCCTGACCAAAATGAGAATTATTAGACAAAGGGTGAATAAATTATTATGACATCGTTTCAGATTATGTGTCTGTAGTGTGAAATAATTTTTGCTTTGGTGGATAGATTTTAGTTTGGGGTAGTCTTTCAACATTCTAACAGAGCTACTGACCATGAAGTATAATTTCTCTGAAGCCATGATAGGTTTCCCATCGATTCTGACCAAAATAAGAATCATTGGACAAAGGGTGAAGAAATTCTTATGACTTCGCTTCAGATTATGTCTCTTTAGTGTGAAATAATTTTACTTAACAGAACTGCGAACCATGAACTGATTTCTCTGAGACCATGACAGATTTCCCATCGATCCTGACCAAAATGAGAATCTTTAGACAAAGGGTGAAGAAATTCTTATGACATCGCTTCAGATTATGTGTCTGTAGTGTGAAATAATTTTTGAATTGGTGGATAGATTTTAGTTTGGGGTAGTCTTTCAACATTCTAACAGAGCTACGGACTACGAACTATGATTTCTCGGAAACAATGATAGATTTCCCATCGACCCTGACCAACATCAGAATCATTAGACAAAGGTTGAATAAATTCTTATGACATCGCTTCAGATTATGTCCCTTTAGTGTGAAATAATTTTACTTAACAGAATTGCGAACCATGAAGTGATTTCTCTGAGACCATGATAGATTTCCCATCGATCCTGACCAAAATGAAAATCATTGGACAAAGGGTGAAGAAATTCTTATGACATCGTTTCAGATTATGTGTCTGTAGTGTGTAATAATTTTTGCTTTGGTGGATAGATTTTAGTTTGGGGTAGTCTTTCAACATTCTAACAGAGCTCCGGACTATGAAGTATGATTTCTCTGAAACCATGATAGATTTCCCATCGATCCTGACCAAAATGAGAATCATTAGACAAAGGTGAAGAAATTCTTATGACATCGTTTCAGATTATGTGTCTGTAGTGTGAAATAATTTTGTTTTGGTGGATAGATTTTAGTTTGGGGTAGTCTTTCAACATTCTAACAGAGCTACGGACTACGAACTATGATTTCTCGGAAACCATGATAGATTTCCCATCGACCCTGACCAAAATGAGAATCATTAGACAAAGGTTGAATAAATTCTTATGACATCGCTTCAGATTATGTCCCTTTAGTGTGAAATAATTTTACTTAACAGAACTGCGAACTATGAACTGATTTCTCTGAGACCATGATAGATTTCCCATCGACCCTGACCAAAATGAGAATCATTAGACAAAGGTTGAATAAATTCTTATGACATCGCTTCAGATTATGTCCCTTTAGTGTGAAATAATTTTACCTAACAGAACTGCGAACTATGAACTGATTTCTCTGAGACCATGATAGACTTCCCATCGATCCTGACCAAAATGAGAATCATTGGACAAAGGGTGAAGAAATTCTTATGACATCGTTTCAGATCATGTGTCTGTAGTGTAAAATAATTTTTGCTTTGGTGGATAGATTTTAGTTTGGGGTAGACTTTCAACATTCTAACAGAGATACGGACTACGAACTATGATTTCTCTGAAACCATGATAGATTTCCCATCGATCCTGACCAAAATGAGAATCATTGGACAAAGCTTGAAGAAATTCTTATGACACCGTTTCAGATTATGTGTCTGTAGTGTGAAATAATTTTTGCTTTGGTGGATAGATTTTAGTTTGGGGTAGTCTTTCAACATTCTAACAGAGCTACGGACTATGAAGTCCGATTTCTCTGAAACCATGATAGATTTCCCATCGACCCTGACCAAAATAGGAATCATTGGACAAAGGGTGAAGAAATTCTTACGACATCGCTTCAGATTATGTGTCTGTAGTGTTAAAAAATTTTACTTAACAGAACTGCGAACCATGAAGTGATTTCTCTGAGATCATAATAGATTTCCCATCGATCCTGACCAAAATGAGAATTATTAGACAAAGGGTGAATAAATTCTTATGACATCGTTTCAGATTATGTGTCTGTAGTGTAAAATAATTTTTGCTTTGGTGGATAGACTTTAGTTTGGGGTAGTCTTTCAACATTCTAACAGAGCTACGGACTACGAACTATGATTTCTCGGAAACAATGATAGATTTCCCATCGACCCTGACCAAAATGAGAATCATTAGACAAAGGTTGAATAAATTCTTATGACATCGCTTCAGATTATGTCCCTTTAGTGTGAAATAATTTTACTTAACAGAACTGCGAACTATGAACTGATTTCTCTGAGACCATGATAGACTTCCCATCGAACCTGACCAAAATGAGAATCATTGGACAAAGGGTGAAGAAATTCTTATGACATCGTTTCAGATTATGTGTCTGTAGTGTAAAATAATTTTTGCTTTGGTGGATAGATTTTAGTTTGGGGTAGTCTTCCAACATTCTAACAGAGCTATGGACTATGAAGTATGATTTCTCTGAGACCATGATAGATTTCCCATCGTTCCTGACCAAAATGAGAATCATTGGACAAAGGGTGAAGAAATTCTTATGACATCGTTTCAGATTATGTGTCTGTAGTGTAAAATAATTTTTGCTTTGGTGGATAGATTTTAGTTTGGGGTAGTCTTTCAACATTCTAACAGAGCTACGGACTACGAACTATGATTTCTCGGAAACCATGATAGATTTCCCATCGACCCTGACCAAAATGAGAATCATTAGACAAAGGTTGAATAAATTCTTATGACATCGCTTCAGATTATGTCCCTTTAGTGTGAAATAATTTTACTTAACAGAACTGCGAACTATGAACTGATTTCTCTGAGACCATGATAGACTTCCCATCGATCCTGACCAAAATGAGAATCATTGGACAAAGGGTGAAGAAATTCTTATGACATCGTTTCAGATTATATGTCTGTAGTGTAAAATAATTTTTGCTTTGGTGGATAGATTTTAGTTTGGGGTAGTCTTCCAACATTCTAACAGAGCTATGGACTATGAAGTATGATTTCTCTGAGACCATGATAGATTTCCCATCGTTCCTGACCAAAATGAGAATCATTGGACAAAGGGTGAAGAACTTCCTATGACATCGCTTCAGATTATGTGTCTGTAGTGTAAAATAATTTTTGCTTTGGTGGATAGATTTTAGTTTGGGGTAGTCTTTCAACATTCTAACAGAGCTATGGACTATGAAGTATGATTTCTCTGAAACCATGATAGATTTCCCATCGTTCGTGACCAAAATGAGAATCATTGGACAAAGGGTGAAGAACTTCGTATGACATCGTTTCAGATTATGTGTCTGTAGTGTGAAATAATTTTGTTTTGGTGGATAGATTTTAGTTTGGGGTAGTCTTTCAACATTCTAACAGAGCTACGGACTACGAGCTATGATTTCTCGGAAATCATGATAGATTTCCCATCGACCCTGACCAAAATGAGAATCATTAGACAAAGGTTGAATAAATTCTTATGACATCGCTTCAAATTATGTCCCTTTAGTGTGAAATAATTTTACTTAACAGAACTGCGAACCATGAAGTGATTTCTCTGAGACCATGATAGATTTCCAATCTATCCTGACCAAAATGAGAATCATTAAACAAAGGGTGAAGAAATTCTTATGACTTCGCTTCAGATTATATTTCTTTAGTGTGAAATAATTTTTGCTTTGGTGGATAGATTTTAGTTTGGGGTAGTCTTTCAACATTCTAACAGAGCTATGGACTATGAAGTATGATTTCTCTGAGACCATGATAGATTTCCCATCGTTCCTGACCAAAATGAGAATCATTGGACAAAGGGTGAAGAAATTCTTACGACATCGCTTCAGATTATGTGTCTGTAGTGTTAAAAAATTTTACTTAACAGAACTGCGAACCATGAAGTGATTTCTCTGAGATCATAATAGATTTCCCATCGATCCTGACCAAAATGAGAATTATTAGACAAAGGGTGAATAAATTCTTATGACATCGTTTCAGATTATGTGTCTGTAGTGTGAAATAATTTTTGCTTTCGTGGATAGATTTTAGTTTGGGGTAGTCTTTCAACATTCTAACAGAGCTATGGACTATGAAGTATGATTTCTCTGAGACCATGATAGATTTCCCATCGTTCCTGACCAAAATGAGAATCATTGGACAAAGTGTGAAGAACTTCGTATGACATCGCTTCAGATTATGTGTCTGTAGTGTGAAATAATTTTGTTTTGGTGGATAGATTTTAGTTTGGGGTAGTCTTTCAACATTCTAACAGAGCTACGGACTACGAACTATGATTTCTCGGAAACAATGATAGATTTCCCATCGACCCTGACCAAAATCAGAATCATTAGACAAAGGTTGAATAAATTCTTATGACATCGCTTCAAATTATGTCCCTTTAGTGTGAAATAATTTTACTTAACAGAACTGCGAACCATGAAGTGATTTCTCTGAGACCATGATAGATTTCCAATCTATCCTGACCAAAATGAGAATCATTAAACAAAGGGTGAAGAAATTCTTATGACTTCGCTTCAGATTATATTTCTTTAGTGTGAAATAATTTTTGCTTTGGTGGATAGATTTTAGTTTGGGGTAGTCTTTCAACATTCTAACAGAGCTACGGACTATGAAGTCCGATTTCTCTGAAACCATGATAGATTTCCTATCGACCCTGACCAAAATAGGAATCATTGGACAAAGGGTGAAGAAATTCTTACGACATCGCTTCAGATTATGTGTCTGTAGTGTTAAATAATTTTACTTAACAGAACTGCGAACCATGAAGTGATTTCTCTGAGATCATAATAGATTTCCCATCGATCCTGACCAAAATGAGAATTATTAGACAAAGGGTGAATAAATTCTTATGACATCGTTTCAGATTATGTGTCTGTAGTGTAAAATAATTTTTGCTTTGGTGGATAGATTTTAGTTTGGGGTAGTCTTTCAACATTCTAACAGAGCTACGGACTACGAACTATGATTTCTCGGAAACCATGATAGATTTCCCATCGACCCTGACCAAAATGAGAATCATTAAACAAAGGGTGAAGAAATTCTTATGACATCGCTTCAGATTATGTCCCTTTAGTGTGAAATAATTTTACTTAACAGAACTGCGAACTATGAACTGATTTCTCTGAGACCATAATAGATTTCCCATCGATCCTGACCAAAATGAGAATCATTGGACAAAGGGTGAAGAAATTCTTATGACTTCGCTTCAGAGTATGTCTCTTTAGTGTGAAATAATTTTACTTAACAGAACTGCGAAGTATGAACTGATTTCTCTGAGAACATGATAGATTCCCATCGATCCTGACCAAAATGAGAATCATTGGACAAAGGGTGAAGAAATTCTTATGACATCGTTTCAGATTATGTGTCTGTAGTGTAAAATAATTTTTGCTTTGGTGGATAGATTTTAGTTTGGGGTAGTCTTTCAACATTCTAACAGAGCTACGGACTACGAACTATGATTTCTCGGAAACCATGATAGATTTCCCATCGACCCTGACCAAAATGAGAATCATTAGACAAAGGTTGAATAAATTCTTATGACATCGCTTCAGATTATGTCCCTTTAGTGTGAAATAATTTTACTTAACAGAACTGCGAACTATGAACTGATTTCTCTGAGACCATGATAGACTTCCCATCGATCCTGACCAAAATGAGAATCATTGGACAAAGGGTGAAGAAATTCTTATGACATCGTTTCAGATTATGTGTCTGTAGTGTAAAATAATTTTTGCTTTGGTGGATAGATTTTAGTTTGGGGTAGTCTTCCAACATTCTAACAGAGCTATGGACTATGAAGTATGATTTCTCTGAGACCATGATAGATTTCCCATCTATCCTGACCAAAATGAGAATCATTGGACAAAGGGTGAAGAATTTCTTATGACTTCGCATCAGATTATATTTCTTTAGTGTAAAATAATTTTACTTAACAGAACTGCGCACCATGGAGTGAGTTCTCTGAGACCATGATAGACTTCCCATCTATCCTGACCAAACTGAGAATCATTGGACAAAGGGTGAAGAAATTCTTAAGACATCGTTTCAGATTATGTGTCTGTAGTGTAAAATAATTTTTGCTTTGGTGGATAGATTTTAGTTTGGGGTAGTCTTTCAACATTCTAACAGAGCTATGGACTATGAAGTATGATTTCTCTGAGACCATGATAGATTTCCCATCGTTCGTGACCAAAATGAGAATCATTGGACAAAGGGTGAAGAACTTCGTATGACATCGTTTCAGATTATGTGTCTGTAGTGTGAAATAATTTTGTTTTGGTGGATAGATTTTAGTTTGGGGTAGTCTTTCAACATTCTAACAGAGCTACGGACTACGAGCTATGATCTCTCGGAAACCATGATAGATTTCCCATCGACCCTGACCAAAATGAGAATCCTTAGACAAAAGTTGAATAAATTCTTATGACATCGCTTCAAATTATGTCCCTTTAGTGTGAAATAATTTTACTTAACAGAACTGCGAACCATGAAGTGATTTGTCTGAGACCATGATAGATTTCCAATCTATCCTGACCAAAATGAGAATCATTGGACAAAGGGTGAAGAAATTCTTATGATTCGCTTCAGATTATATTTCTTTAGTGTGAAATAATTTTTGCTTTGGTGGATAGATTTTAGTTTGGGGTAGTCTTTCAACATTCTAACAGAGCTACAGACTATGAAGCATGATTTCTCTGAGACCATAATAGATTTCTCTGAGACCATAATAGATTTCCCATCAGTCCTGACCAAAATGAGAATCATTGGACAAAGGGTGAAGAAATTCTTATGACACCGTTTCAGATTATGTGTCTGTAGTGTGAAATAATTTTTGCTTTGGTGGATAGATTTAAGTTTGGGGTAGTCTTTCAACATTCTAACAGAGCTACGGACTATGAAGTATGATTTCTCTGAAACCATGATAGATTTCCCATCGATCCTGACCAAAATGAGAATCATTGGACAAAGGGTGAAGAACTTCGTATGACATCGTTTCAGATTATGTGTCTGTAGTGTGAAATAATTTTGTTTTGGTGGATAGATTTTAGTTTGGGGTAGTCTTTCAACATTCTAACAGAGCTACGGACTACGAGCTATGATTTCTCGGAAACCATGATAGATTTCCCATCGACCCTGACCAAAATGAGAATCCTTAGACAAAAGTTGAATAAATTCTTATTACATCGCTTCAAATTATGTCCCTTTAGTGTGAAATAATTTTACTTAACAGAACTGCGAACCATGAAGTGATTTCTCTGAGACCATGATAGATTTCCAATCTATCCTGACCAAAATGAGAATCATTGGACAAAGGGTGAAGAAATTCCTATGACTTCGCTTCAGATTATATTTCTTTAGTGTGAAATAATTTTTGCTCTGGTGGATAGATTTTAGTTTGGGGTAGTCTTTCAACATTCTAACAGAGCTACAGACTATGAAGCATGATTTCTCTGAGACCATAATAGATTTCCCATCGGTCCTGACCAAAATGAGAATCATTGGACAAAGGGTGAAGAAATTCTTATGACTTCGCTTCAGAGTATGTCTCTTTAGTGTGAAATAATTTTACTTAACAGAACTGCGAACCATGAAGTGATTTCTCTGAGACCATGATAGATTTCCCATCGACCCTGACCAAAATGAGAATCAGTAGACAAAGGGTGAAGAAATTCTTATGACATCGCTTCAGAATATGTCCCTTTAGTGTGAAATAATTTTACTTAACAGAACTGCGAACTATGAACTGATTTCTCTGAGACCATGATAGATTTCAAATCTATCCTGACCAAAATGAGCATCATTGGACAAAGGGTGAAGAAATTCTTATGACATCGTTTCGGATTATGTGCCTGTAGTGTGAAATAATTTTTGCTTTGGTGGATAGATTTTAGTTTGGGGTAGTCTTTCAAAAGTATGATTTCTCTGAAACCATAATAGATTATAAATAGATCCTGACCAAAATGTGAATCATTGGACAAAGGTTGAATAAATTCTTATGACATCGCTTCAGATTATGTCCCTTTAGTGTGAAATAATTTTACTTAACAGAACTGCGAACCATGAAGTGATTTCTCTGAGACCATGATAGATTTCCCATCGATCCTGACCAAAATGAAAATCATTGGACAAAGCTTGAAGAAATTCTTATGACACCGTTTCAGATTATGTGTCTGTAGTGTGAAATAATTTTTGCTTTGGTGGATAGATTTAAGTTTGGGGTAGTCTTTCAACATTCTAACAGAGCTACGGACTATGAAGTATGACTTCTCTGAAACCATGATAGATTTCCCATCGATCCTGACCAAAATGAGAATCATAGGACAAAGGGTGAAGAAATTCTTATGACTTCGCTTCAGAGTATGTGTCTGTAGTGTGAAATAATTTTACTTAACAGAACTGCGAACCATGAAGTGATTTCTCTGAGACCATGATAAATTTCCCATCGATCCTGACCAAAGTGAAAATCATTGGACAAAGGGTGAAGAAATTCTTTTGACATCGTTTCAGATTATGTGTCTGTAGTGTGAAATAATTTTTGCTTTGGTGGATAGATTTTAGTTTGGGGTAGTCTTTCAACATTCTAACAGAGCTCCGGACTATGAAGTATGATTTGTCTGAAACCATGATAGATTTCCCATCGATCCTGACCAAAATGAGAATCATTGGACAAAGGGTGAAGAAATTCTTATGACATCACTTCAGATTAAGTATCTGTAGTGTTAAATAATTTTACTTAACAGAACTGCGAACCATGAAGTGATTTCTCTGAGATCATAATAGATTTCCCATCGATCCTGACCAAAATGAGAATTATTAGACAAAGGGTGAATATATTCTTATGACATCGTTTCAGATTATGTGTCTGTAGTGTGAAATAATTTTTGCTTTGGTGGATAGACTTTAGTTTGGGGTAGTCTTTCAACATTCTAACAGAGCTCCGGACTATGAAGTATGATTTGTCTGAAACCATGATAGATTTCCCATCAATCCTGACCAAAATGAGAATCATAGGACAAAGGGTGAAGAAATTCTTATGATTTCGTTTCAGAGTATGTGTCTGTAGTGTGAAATAATTTTACTTAACAGAACTGCGAACCATGAAGTGATTTCTCTGAGACCATGATAAATTTCCCATCGATCCTGACCAAAATGAAAATCATTGGACAAAGGGTGAAGAAATTCTTTTGACATCGTTTCAGATTATGTGTCTGTAGTGTGAAATAATTTTTGCTTTGGTGGATAGACTTTAGTTTGGGGTAGTCTTTCAACATTCTAACAGAGCTCCGGACTATGAAGTATGTTTTGTCTGAAACCATGATAGATTTCCCATCGATCCTGACCAAAATGAGAATCATTGGACAAAGGGTGAAGAAATTCTTACGACATCGCTTCAGATTATGTGTCTGTAGTGTTAAATAATTTTACTTAACAGAACTGCGAACCATGAAGTGATTTCTCTGAGATCATAATAGATTTCCCATCGATCCTGACCAAAATGAGAATTATTAGACAAAGGGTGAATAAATTCTTATGACATCGTTTCAGATTATGTGTCTGTAGTGTGAAATAATTTTTGCTTTGGTGGATAGATTTTAGTTTGGGGTAGTCTTTCAACATTCTAACAGAGCTACGGACTACGAACTATGATTTCTCGGAAACAATGATAGATTTCCCATCGACCCTGACCAAAATCAGAATCATTAGACAAAGGTTGAATAAATTCTTATGACATCGCTTCAGATTATGTCCCTTTAGTGTGAAATAATTTTACTTAACAGAATTGCGAACCATGAAGTGATTTCTCTGAGACCATGATAGATTTCCCATCGATCCTGACCAAAATGAGAATCATTGGACAAAGGGTGAAGAAATTCTTATGACATCGTTTCAGATTATGTGTCTGTAGTGTGAAATAATTTTTGCTTTGGTGGATAGATTTTAGTTTGGGGTAGTCTTTCAACATTCTAACAGAGCTCCGGACAATGAAGTATGATTTGTCTGAAACCATGATAGATTTCCCATCGATCCTGACCAAAATCAGAATCATTAGACAAAGGTTGAATAAATTCTTGTGACATCGCTTCAGATTATGTCCCTTTAGTGTGAAATAATTTTACTTAACAGAATTGCGAACCATGAAGTGATTTCTCTGAGACCATGATAGATTTCCCATCGATCCTGACCAAAATGAGAATCATTGGACAAAGGGTGAAGAAATTCTTATGACATCGTTTCAGATTATGTGTCTGTAGTGTGAAATAATTTTTGCTTTGGTGGATAGATTTTAGTTTGGGGTAGTCTTTCAACATTCTAACAGAGCTCCGGACTATGAAGTATGTTTTGTCTGAAACCATGATAGATTTCCCATCGATCCTGACCAAAATGAGAATCATTGGACAAAGGGTGAAGAAATTCTTACGACATCGCTTCAGATTATGTGTCTGTAGTGTTAAATAATTTTACTTAACAGAACTGCGAACCATGAAGTGATTTCTCTGAGATCATAATAGATTTCCCATCGATCCTGACCAAAATGAGAATTATTAGACAAAGGGTGAATAAATTCTTATGACATCGTTTCAGATTATGTGTCTGTAGTGTGAAATAATTTTTGCTTTGGTGGATAGATTTTAGTTTGGGGTAGTCTTTCAACATTCTAACAGAGCTACGGACTACGAACTATGATTTCTCGGAAACAATGATAGATTTCCCATCGACCCTGACCAAAATCAGAATCATTAGACAAAGGTTGAATAAATTCTTATGACATCGCTTCAGATTATGTCCCTTTAGTGTGAAATAATTTTACTTAACAGAATTGCGAACCATGAAGTGATTTCTCTGAGACCATGATAGATTTCCCATCGATCCTGACCAAAATGAGAATCATTGGACAAAGGGTGAAGAAATTCTTATGACATCGTTTCAGATTATGTGTCTGTAGTGTGAAATAATTTTTGCTTTGGTGGATAGATTTTAGTTTGGGGTAGTCTTTCAACATTCTAACAGAGCTACGGACTATGAAGTATGATTTCTCTGAAACCATGATAGATTTCCCATCGATCCTGACCAAAATGAGAATCATTGGACAAAGGGTGAAGAAATTCTAATGACATCGTTTCAGATTATGTGCCTGTAGTGTAAAATAATTTTTGCTTTGGTGGATAGATTTTAGTTTGGGGTAGTCTTTCAAGATTCTAACAGAGCTATGGACTATGAAGTATGATTTCTCTGAGACCATGATAGATTTCCCATCGTTCCTGACCAAAATGAGAATCATTGGACAAAGTGTGAAGAACTTCGTATGACATCGCTTCAGATTATGTGTCTGTAGTGTGAAATAATTTTGTTTTGGTGGATAGATTTTAGTTTGGGGTAGTCTTTCAACATTCTAACAGAGCTACGGACTACGAACTATGATTTCTCGGAAACCATGATAGATTTGCCATCGACCCTGACCGAAATGAGAATCATTAGACAAAGGTTGAATAAATTCTTATGACATCGCTTCAGATTATGTCCCTTTACCATGATAGATTTCCCATCTATCCTGACCAAAATGAGAATCATTGGACAAAGGGTGAAGAAATTCTTATGACATCGTTTCGGATTATGTGCCTGTAGTGTGAAATAATTTTTGCTTTGGTGGATAGATTTTAGTTTGGGGTAGTCTTTCAACATTCTAACAGAGCTACTAACTACGAACTATGATTTCTCGGAAACCATGATAGATTTCCCATCGATCCTGACCAAAATGAGAATCAGTAGACAAAGGTTGAATAAATTCTTATGACATCGCTTCAGATTATGTCCCTTTAGTGTGAAATAATTTTACTTAACAGAACTGCGAACTATGAACTGATTTCTCTGAGACCATGATAGACTTCCCATCGATCCTGACCAAAATGAGAATCATTGGACAAAGGGTGAAGAAATTCTTATGACATCGTTTCAGATTATGTGTCTGTAGTGTAAAATAATTATTGCTTTGGTGGATAGATTTTAGTTTGGGGTAGTCTTCCAACATTCTAACAGAGCTATGGACTATGAAGTATGATTTCTCTGAGACCATGATAGATTTCCCATCGTTCCTGACCAAAATGAGAATCATTGGACAAAGGGTGAAGAACTTCGTATGACATCGCTTCAGATTATGTGTCTGTAGTGTGAAATAATTTTGTTTTGGTGGATAGATTTTAGTTTGGGGTAGTCTTTCAACATTCTAACAGAGCTACGGACTATGAAGTATGATTTCTCTGAAACCATGATAGATTTCCCATCTATCCTGACCAAAATGAGAATCATTGGACAAAGGGTGAAGAAATTCTTATGACTTCGCTTCAGATTATATTTCTTTAGTGTAAAATAATTTTACTTAACAGAACTGCGCACCATGGAGTGATTTCTCTGAGACCATGATAGACTTCCCATCGTTCGTGACCAAAATGAGAATCATTGGAAAAAGGGTGAAGAAATTCTTATGACATCGTTTCAGATTATGTGTCTGTAGTGTAAAATAATTTTTGCTTTGGTCTATAGATTTTAGTTTGGGGTAGGCTTTCAACATTCTAACAGAGCTATGGACTATGAAGTATGATTTCTCTGAGACCATGATAGATTTCCCATCGTTCGTGACCAAAATGAGAATCATTGGACAAAGGGTGAAGAACTTCGTATGACAGCGCTTCAGATTATGTGTCTGTAGTGTGAAATAATTTTGTTTTGGTGGATAGATTTTAGTTTGGGGTAGTCTTTCAACATTCTAACAGAGCTACGGACTACGAGCTATGATTTCCCATCGACCCTGACCAAAATGAGAATCCTTAGACAAAAGTTGAATAAATTCTTATGACATCGCTTCAAATTATGTCCCTTTAGTGTGAAATAATTTTACTTAACAGAACTTCGAACCATGAAGTGATTTCTCTGAGACCATGATAGATTTCCCATCTATCGTGACCAAAATGAGAATCATTGGACAAAGGGTGAAGAAATTCTTATGACTTCGCTTCAGATTATATTTCTTTAGTGTGAAATAATTTTACTTAACAGAACTGCGCACCATGGAGTGATTTCTCTGAGACCATGATAGATTTCCCATCGATCCTGACCAAAATGAAAATCATTGGACAAAGGGTGAAGAAATTCTTATGACACCGTTTCAGATTATGTGTCTGTAGTGTGAAATAATTTTTGCTTTGGTGGATAGATTTTAGTTTGGGGTAGTCTTTCAACATTCTAACAGAGCTACGGACTATGAAGTATGATTTCTCTGAGACCATAATAGATTTCCCATCGATCCTGACCAAAATGAGAATCATTGGACAAAGGGTGAAGAAATTCTTATGACTTCGCTTCAGAGTATGTCTCTTTAGTGTGAAATAATTTTACTTAACAGAACTGCGAACCATGAACTGATTTCTCTGAGACCATGATAGATTTCCCATCGATCCTGACCAAAATGAAAATCATTGGACAAAGGGTGAAGAAATTCTTTTGACATCGTTTCAGATTATGTGTCTGTAGTGTGAAATAATTTTTACTTAACAGAACTGCGCACCATGAAGTGATTTCTCTGAGACCATGATAGATTTCCCATCGATCCTGACCAAAATGAGAATCATTGGACAAAGGGTGAAGAAATTCTTATGACATCGTTTCAGATTATGTGTCTGTAGTGTGAAATAATTTTTGCTTTGGTGGATAGATTTTAGTTTGGGGTAGTCTTTCAACATTCTAACAGAGCTACGGACTATGAAGTCCGATTTCTCTGAAACCATGATAGATTTCCCATCGACCCTGACCAAAATAGGAATCATTAGACAAAGGTTGAATAAATTCTTATGACATCGCTTCAGATTATGTCCCTTTAGTGTGAAATAATTTTACTTAACAGAATTGCGAACCATGAAGTGATTTCTCTGAGACCATGATAGATTTCCCATCGATCCTGACCAAAATAGGAATCATTAGACAAAGGTTGAATAAATTCTTATGACATCGCTTCAGATTATGTCCCTTTAGTGTGAAATAATTTTACTTAACAGAATTGCGAACCATGAAGTGATTTCTCTGAGACCATGATAGATTTCCCATCGATCCTGACCAAAATTAGAATCATTGGACAAAGGGTGAGATGGCTGGATGCTGTAGGAATAGTTTAGGCACTGACTGGCGTCAACCTGGCGACGTCCAGTGTTGTAACTGTTACTGCGCATCAATTGTGCTTATTTTACCTCCTAGTGGTAGCCATCGGGTACTGGTTGGTGTCCATCCGGACCCGACTTGCTAAACTTATAAGCGCGAGTGTTGACCAAGAGAAAATTGCAGCACTATAAATACGACAGCGGACGAACTCTCTCGATGGAGTCAACGGTGGCGTTAAAGCTTCAAACGGAAGCACAACACTTTATCTGGGCTACTTCGACATATTCGGAGCTCAGGCCGATAAAGATTTCCAAGAATAAGTCAGGTTTTTGGAAAAGAGATGGTGGCGGATGAGCCCTTATTGGGCCAACGGCAGCGCTCATATCCCCGAAGCGGGATACTGACTTCGGTTTTAAAACCGGCCCCACGTCCTAGGGGTTTCAAAAAAATGGAACTGGCCCTCCAGGTTGGGGGTTGTGCCGTCGGGGTAACTTCCTTACCACGTAAAAAAAATTTAGTTATGAGAGAGACGCAAGCCTCGGATAATGGACCCCCTCATTTAATACCACGACCCGGAACGTACACGGACTATGATATAAGAGTATGCACCTGGAATGTACGTACACTGTACACTCCTGGTGCTACTCAAAAACTTGAATCTGTCCTCACGCGGTACAAGGCAGATATTACCGCGATCCAGGAGATACGATGGATAGGATCAGGTATGCAAAAACGAAAAAATTGCGACATTTATTACAGCTGCCACAAAAGACTGCACATGTTAGGATGCGGATTCGTCGTGGGAAATCGGCTACGCTCAATGATAATTGACTTTAAGCCGATCAGCGATCGCCTGGCTGTGATCCGCATCAAGGCTACATTTCAAAACATCAGCATAATATGTGCACACGCCCCTACCGACGAAGCTGAAGACTCTATCAAGGAGGAGTTTTATGACCTCCTGGACGGAGCCTACGGAGCCTGTCCGGAGT
The DNA here is from genome assembly GCA_905220385.1 of Xylota sylvarum. Taxonomy (NCBI): domain Eukaryota; kingdom Metazoa; phylum Arthropoda; class Insecta; order Diptera; family Syrphidae; genus Xylota; species Xylota sylvarum. The sequence continues at coordinate 1,040,028 of CAJMZQ010000061.1, forward strand.
ATGATGTCAAAATCATACTCGGGGACTTCAATGCCAAAATCGGTAAGGAAAACATCTTCGGCGGATTAGTTGGAAAGCACAGCCTCCACGACACGACAACAGACAACGGCTTCCGGCTAATCGATTTTGCAGCAGCTCGTAATACGGTGATAAGTAGCACTAGGTTTCCAAGACTACGAATCCACACAGCAACCTGGCGCTCTCCAGATGGTCGAACCGCCAACCAAATCGACCACGTGCTAATAGATGCGAGGCACGCATCCAACATTCTGAATGTGCAAACGTTCAGAGGGGCAAACGTCGACTCTGACCATTTTCTTGTTGCAGCTAAGTTCAGAGCTCGACTATCCAATGAGAAGAAGCTGCAGACCGCCCAGAAAAAGAAATTCAACGTTGGAAGCCTTAGCACGTCTGGAGTAGCCAGAGCCTACAGGGAGCGCCTGAGTGAGAGACTCTCCGCTGTGCATTCACCATCCACAAACGCCAACAATCTGTGGAACCAGTATCGCGACATCATCAAAGGGGTAGCAGAGACCACCATAGGCTACCAGCCACCACCCAAAAAGAGCCCTTGGTATGATGATGAATGCGTACGCCGGAAAAAGGTGACAGAAAATGCACACTTGCAAGCGCTGCAACGCAAAACAAGGGCAGCGAGAGAAGAGTATCGAACCAGAAGAAGGGAGGAGAAGAAGATCCTGCGTAAGAAGAAAAGGACCCACGCAGTCTCCCAGCTCAAGGATATCGAAGAGTCCCGCGATAGGAACAACATCCGGATGTTTTTCAGGAAAGCCAAGCAACTGGCAGCTGGCTTCAAGCCCGGAACGCAGGCTCTTCGAAACAGTGAAGGAAACCTAGTCACCGAAGCACAGGGAATAGTAGATGTATTTAAGCAGCATTTCCAGCAGCTACTTAATGGGCAGGTAGAGAGAGTGATAGGGCAAGAAGAGAACCCGCATCCAGTCAATGAAGAATCCATTCCCCCTCCTAGTTTTGAAGAGGTCGGCTCAGCTATCAAAAAGCTGAAGAACAACAAGGCCGCCGGCTCTGATGGTCTACCAGCAGAGCTTTTCAAACATGGTGGTGATGCTTTGGTGGGGTGCATGCACCAAGTCATCAACCAAGTGTGGGTGGATGAAGTCATGCCCGATGACTGGACTATCAGCTCTATATGCCCCATCTTCAAGAAAGGCGATCCTATGTCTTGTAAGAACTACCGAGGCATATCCCTGCTTAATGTCGCATATAAGATCCTATCCAACGTACTGTGTGAACGTCTGAAGCCTTTCTGCAGCACACTAATCGGCACGTACCAGTGTGGCTTCCGGCCCGGCAGATCGACGATCGACCAAATTTTCACACTAAGGCAAATCCTGGAAAAGACCAACGAATTTCAAGTCGAGACTCACCATCTCTTCATCGACTTTAAAGCCGCATATGATAGCATTCATCGTCTTGAGCTCTACAAGGCGATGGCCGAATTCGGGATCCCGGCTAAACTGATTCAGCTGTGCCGCGTGACGCTGGATAACACGCGGTGCAACGTGCAATTCGGCAACAGTTCCTCTGAACTATTCCAAACATGCACCGGATTTCGGCAAGGGGATGCGCTATCATGTGACTTCTTCAATCTTGTGCTGGAACAGATAGTGCGCAGGGCAGATGTGAACACGGAAGGCACTATCTTCAACAAATCTGTCCAGTTGCTGGGATACGCAGACGACATCGACATCATCGGTCGCTCCCAGCGCACCGTGTTAGAGGCTTTTACGGCAATTGAAGAAGAGGCGAAACGTGTTGGCCTTGAAGTGAATGAGGACAAAACCAAATACATGTTGTCAACAAACAAAGAAGCATCTGTCCACCGAATAGGACAAAACGTCACTGTTGGCAACAGTAACTTCGAAGTGGTTAAGGAGTTTACCTACCTCGGAGTAAATATCAACTCCACGAATGACAACTTAGTGGAGATTCGACGAAGACTTACCCTAGGAAACCGCTGCTACTTCGGTTTGGCGAAACAAATGGGGTCAAAACTCCTAACTCGGAAGACGAAATGTTTGCTCTACAAAACTTTGATCCTGCCAGTTCTGCTGTATGGAGCCGAGTGCTGGACGATAAGCAGGAAAGCAGAGCAAATACTGAACACTTTCGAAAGAAAAATTCTTCGTCGGATATTCGGTCCCGTATGCGAGGAGGGCGAATGGAGGAGAAGATATAACCGCGAACTCTATGAGCTGTACCAGGATGTGGATGTAGTCCAAAAAGCCAAAACACGTCGACTACACTGGCTCGGCCACATCGAGCGAATGGACAATAATGCTCCAGCAAAGAGGATCTTCGAATCACAGCCCCCAGGTTCGAGAAGACAAGGAAGACCGAACCTCCGTTTTAAGGATCAAGCTATCGCGGATGCCAGAGCGCTTGGTCTAGATAACTGGAAGCAGCGTGCCCGGGATCGAAGAGAGTGGAAGGCTGCTGTGTCTCAGGCAGAGACTCTTCACGGGTCGGGAGCCCGTTAAGTAAGTAAGTAAGGACAAAGGGTGAAGAAATTCTTATGACATCGTTTCAGACTATGTGTCTGTAGTGTGAAATAATTTTTGCTTTGGTGGATAGATTTTAGTTTGGGGTAGTCTTTCAACATTCTAACAGAGCTCCGGACTATGAAGTATGATTTCTCTGAAACCATGATAGATTTCCGATCGATCGTGACCAAAATGAGAATCATTGGACAAAGGGTGAAGAAATTCTTATGACGTCGTTTCAGATTATGTGTCTGTAGTGTGAAATAATTTTGTTTTGGTGGATAGATTTTAGTTTGGGGTAGTCTTTCAACATTCTAACAGAGCTACGGACTACGAACTATGATTTCTCGGAAACCATGATAGATTTCCCATCGACCCTGACCAAAATGAGAATCATTAGACAAAGGTTGAATAAATTCTTATGACATCGCTTCAGATTATGTCCCTTTAGTGTGAAATAATTTTACTTAACAGAACTGCGAACTATGAACTGATTTCTCTGAGACCATGATAGACTTCCCATCGATCCTGACCAAGATGAGAATCATTGGACAAAGGGTGAAGAAATTCTTATGACATCGTTTCAGATAATGTGTCTGTAGTGTGAAATAATTTTTGCTTTGGTGGATAGATTTTAGTTTGGGGTAGTCTTTCAACATTCTAACAGAGCTACGGACTATGAAGTCCGATTTCTCTAAAACCATGATAGATTTCCCATCGACCCTGACCAAAATAGGAATCATTGGACAAAGGGTGAAGAAATTCTTACGACATCGCTTCAGATTATGTGTCTGTAGTGTTAAATAATTTTACTTAACAGAACTGCGAACCATGAAGTGATTTCTCTGAGATCATAATAGATTTCCCATCGATCCTGACCAAAATGAGAATTATTAGACAAAGGGTGAATAAATTCTTATGACATCGTTTCAGATTATGTCCCTTTAGTGTGAAATAATTTTACTTAACAGAACTGCGAACTATGAACTGATTTCTCTGAGACCATGATAGACTTCCCATCGATCCTGACCAAGATGAGAATCATTGGACAAAGGGTGAAGAAATTCTTATGACGTCGTTTCAGATTATGTGTCTGTAGTGTGAAATAATTTTGTTTTGGTGGATAGATTTTAGTTTGGGGTAGTCTTTCAACATTCTAACAGAGCTACGGACTACGAACTATGATTTCTCGGAAACCATGATAGATTTCCCATCGACCCTGACCAAAATGAGAATCATTAGACAAAGGTTGAATAAATTCTTATGACATCGCTTCAGATTATGTCCCTTTAGTGTGAAATAATTTTACTTAACAGAACTGCGAACTATGAACTGATTTCTCTGAGACCATGATAGACTTCCCATCGATCCTGACCAAGATGAGAATCATTGGACAAAGGGTGAAGAAATTCTTATGACATCGTTTCAGATAATGTGTCTGTAGTGTGAAATAATTTTTGCTTTGGTGGATAGATTTTAGTTTGGGGTAGTCTTTCAACATTCTAACAGAGCTACGGACTATGAAGTATGATTTCTCTGAAACCATGATAGATTTCCCATCGATCCTGACCAAAATGAGAATCATTAGACAAAGGGTGAAGAAATTCTTATGACTTTGCTTCAGATTATGTCTCTTTAGTGTGAAATAATTTTAGTTAACAGAACTGCGAACCATGAAGTGATTTCTCTGAGACCATGATAGATTTCCCATCGATCCTGAACAAAATGAGAATCATTGGACAAAGGGTGAAGAAATTCTTATGACATCGCTTCAGATTATGTGCCTGTGGTGGGAAATAATTTTTGCTTTGGTGGATAGATTTTAGTTTTTGGTAGTCTTTCAACATTCTAACAGAGCTACGGACTATGAAGTATGATTTCTCTGAAACCATAATAGATTCCAAATAGATCGTGACCAAAATGTGAATCATTGGACAAAAGTTGAATAAATTCTTAAGTCATCGCTTCAGATTATGTCCCTTTAGTGTGAAATAATTTTACTTAACAGAACTGCGAACCATGAGAACAAAATGAGAATCATTGGACAAAGGGTGAAGAAATTCTTATGACATCGTTTCAGATTATGTGTCTGTAGTATGAAATAATTTTTGCTTTGGTAGATAGATCCAACATCAGAATCATTAGACAAAGGTTGAATAAATTTTTATGACATCGCTTCAGATTATGTCCCTTTAGTGTGAAATAATTTTACTTAACAGAATTGCGAACCATGGAGTGATTTCTCTGAGACCATGATAGATTTCCCATCGATCCTGACCAAAATTAGAATCATTGGACAAAGGGTGAAGAAATTCTTATGACATCGTTTCAGATTATGTGTCTGTAGTGTGAAATAATTTTTGCTTTGGTGGATAGATTTTAGTTTGGGGTAGTCTTTCAACATTCTAACAGAGCTCCGGACTATGAAGTATGATTTCTCTGAAACCATGATAGATTTCCGATCGATCGTGACCAAAATGAGAATCATTGGACAAAGGGTGAAGAAATTCTTATGACGTCGTTTCAGATTATGTGTCTGTAGTGTGAAATAATTTTGTTTTGGTGGATAGATTTTAGTTTGGGGTAGTCTTTCAACATTCTAACAGAGCGACGGACTACGAACTATGATTTCTCGGAAACCATGATAGATTTCCCATCGACCCTGACCAAAATGAGAATCATTAGACAAAGGTTGAATAAATTCTTATGACATCGCTTCAGATTATGTCCCTTTAGTGTGAAATAATTTTACTTAACAGAACTGCGAACTATGAACTGATTTCTCTGAGACCATGATAGACTTCCCATCGATCCTGACCAAGATGAGCATCATTGGACAAAGGGTGAAGAAATTCTTATGACATCGTTTCAGATAATGTGTCTGTAGTGTGAAATAATTTTTGCTTTGGTGGATAGATTTTAGTTTGGGGTAGTCTTTCAACATTCTAACAGAGCTACGGACTATGAAGTCCGATTTCTCTAAAACCATGATAGATTTCCCATCGACCCTGACCAAAATAGGAATCATTGGACAAAGGGTGAAGAAATTCTTACGACATCGCTTCAGATTATGTGTCTGTAGTGTTAAATAATTTTACTTAACAGAACTGCGAACCATGAAGTGATTTCTCTGAGATCATAATAGATTTCCCATCGATCCTGACCAAAATGAGAATTATTAGACAAAGGGTGAATAAATTCTTATGACATCGTTTCAGATTATGTCCCTTTAGTGTGAAATAATTTTACTTAACAGAACTGCGAACTATGAACTGATTTCTCTGAAACCATGATAGACTTCCCATCGATCCTGACCAAGATGAGAATCATTGGACAAAGGGTGAAGAAATTCTTATGACGTCGTTTCAGATTATGTGTCTGTAGTGTGAAATAATTTTGTTTTGGTGGATAGATTTTAGTTTGGGGTAGTCTTTCAACATTCTAACAGAGCTACGGACTACGAACTATGATTTCTCGGAAACCATGATAGATTTCCCATCGACCCTGACCAAAATGAGAATCATTAGACAAAGGTTGAATAAATTCTTATGACATCGCTTCAGATTATGTCCCTTTAGTGTGAAATAATTTTACTTAACAGAACTGCGAACTATGAACTGATTTCTCTGAGACCATGATAGACTTCCCATCGATCCTGACCAAGATGAGAATCATTGGACAAAGGGTGAAGAAATTCTTATGACATCGTTTCAGATAATGTCCCTTTAGTGTGAAATAATTTTACTTAACAGAACTGCGAACTATGAACTGATTTCTCTGAAACCATGATAGACTTCCCATCGATCCTGACCAAGATGAGAATCATTGGACAAAGGGTGAAGAAATTCTTATGACGTCGTTTCAGATTATGTGTCTGTAGTGTGAAATAATTTTTGCTTTGGTGGATAGATTTTAGTTTGGGGTAGTCTTTCAACATTCTAACAGAGCTACGGACTATGAAGTATGATTTCTCTGAAACCATGATAGATTTCCCATCGATCCTGACCAAAATGAGAATCATTAGACAAAGGGTGAAGAAATTCTTATGACTTTGCTTCAGATTATGTCTCTTTAGTGTGAAATAATTTTAGTTAACAGAACTGCGAACCATGAAGTGATTTCTCTGAGACCATGATAGATTTCCCATCGATCCTGAACAAAATGAGAATCATTGGACAAAGGGTGAAGAAATTCTTATGACATCGCTTCAGATTATGTGCCTGTGGTGGGAAATAATTTTTGCTTTGGTGGATAGATTTTAGTTTTTGGTAGTCTTTCAACATTCTAACAGAGCTACGGACTATGAAGTATGATTTCTCTGAAACCATAATAGATTCCAAATAGATCGTGACCAAAATGTGAATCATTGGACAAAAGTTGAATAAATTCTTAAGTCATCGCTTTAGATTATGTCCCTTTAGTGTGAAATAATTTTACTTAACAGAACTGCGAACCATGAGAACAAAATGAGAATCATTGGACAAAGGGTGAAGAAATTCTTATGACATCGTTTCAGATTATGTGTCTGTAGTATGAAATAATTTTTGCTTTGGTAGATAGATTTTAGTTTGCGGTAGTCTTTCAACATTCTAATAGAGCTACGGACTATGAAGTATGTTTTCTCTGAAACCATGATAGATTTCCCATCTATTCTGACCAAAATGAGAATCATTGGACAAAGGGTGAACAAATTCTTATGACATCGCTTCAGATTATATTTTTTTAGTGTGAAATAATTTTACTTAACAGAACTGCGCACCATGGAGTGATTTCTCTGAGACCATGATAGACTTCCCATCGATCCTGACCAAAATGAGAATCATTGGACAAAGGGTGAAGAAATTCTTATGACTTCGTTTCAGTTTATGTGTCTGTAGTGTAAAATAATTTTTGCTTTGGTGGATAGATTTTAGTTTGGGGTAGTCTTTCAACATTCTAACAGAGCTACGGACTATGAAGTATGATTTCTCTGAAACCATGATAGATTTCCCATCGATCCTGAAAAAAATGAGAATCATTAGACAAAGGGTGAAGAAATTCTTATGACTTTGATTCAGATTATGTCTCTTTAGTGTGAAATAATTTTAGTTAACAGAACTGCGAACCATGAAGTGATTTCTCTGAGACCATGATAGATTTCCCATCGATCCTGAACAAAATGAGAATCATTGGACAAAGGGTGAAGAAATTCTTATGACATCGCTTCAGATTATGTGCCTGTGGTGGGAAATAATTTTTGCTTTGGTGGATAGATTTTAGTTTTTGGTAGTCTTTCAACATTCTAACAGAGCTACGAACTATGAAGCATGATTTCTCTAATAGATTCCAAATAGATCCTGACCAAAATGAGAATCATTGGGCAAAGGTTGAATATATTCTTATCACATCGCTTCAGATTATGTCCCTTTAGTGTGAAATAATTTTACTTAACAGAACTGCGAACCATGAAGTGATTTCTCTGAGACCATGATAGATTTCCCATCGATCCTGAACAAAATGAGAATCATTGGACAAAGGGTGAAGAAATTCTTATGACATCGCTTCAGATTATGTGCCTGTGGTGGGAAATAATTTTTGCTTTGGTGGATAGATTTTAGTTTTTGGTAGTCTTTCAACATTCTAACAGAGCTACGGACTATGAAGCATGATTTCTCTAATAGATTCCAAATAGATCCTGACCAAAATGAGAATCATTGGACAAAGGTTGAATATATTCTTATCACATCGCTTCAGATTATGTCCCTTTAGTGTGAAATAATTTTACTTAACAGAACTGCGAACCATGAACTGATTTCTCTGAGACCATGATAGATTTCCCATCTATCCTGACCAAAATGAGAATCATTGGACAAAGGGTGAAGAAATTCTTATGACATCGTTTCGGATTATGTGCCTGTAGTGTGAAATAATTTTTGCATTGGTGGATAGATTTTAGTTTGGGGTAGTCTTTCAACATTCTAACAGAGCTACGGACTATGAAGCATGATTTCTCTAATAGATTCCAAATAGATCCTGACCAAAATGAGAATCATTGGACAAAGGTTGAATATATTCTTATCACATCGCTTCAGATTATGTCTCTTTAGTGTGAAATAATTTTAGTTAACAGAACTGCGAACCATGAAGTGATTTCTCTGAGACCATGATAGATTTCCCATCGATCCTGACCAACATGAGAATCATTGGACAAAGGGTGAAGAACTTCGTATGACATCGCTTCAGATTATGTGCCTGTAGTGTGAAATAATTTTTGCTTTGGTGGATAGATATTAGTTTGGGGTAGTCTTTCAACATTCTAACAGAGCTACGGACTATGAAGTATGATTTCTCTGAGACCATAATAGATTTCCCATCGATCCTGACCAAAATGAGAATCATTGGACAAAGGGTGAAGAAATTCTTATGACATCGCTTCAGATTATGTGTCTGTAGTGTGAAATAATTTTTGCTTTGGTGGATAGATATTAGTTTGGGGTAGTCTTTCAACATTCTAACAGAGCTACGGACTATGAAGTATGATTTCTCTGAAACCATAATAGATTCCAAACAGATCCTGACCAAAATATGAATCACTGGACAAATTTTGAATAAATTCTTATGACATCGCTTCAGATTATGTCCCTTTAGTGTGAAATAATTTTACTTAACAGAACTGCGAACCATGAACTGATTTCTCTGAGACCATGATAGATTTCCCATCGATCCTGACCAAAATGAGAATCATTGGACAAAGGGTGAAGAAATTCTTATGACATCGCTTCAGATTATGTGTCTGTAGTGTGAAATAATTTTTGCTTTGGTGGATAGATATTAGTTTGGGGTAGTCTTTCAACATTCTAACAGAGCTACGGACTATGAAGTATGATTTCTCTGAGACCATAATAGATTTCCCATCGATCCTGACCAAAATGAGCATCATTGGACAAAGGGTGAAAAAATTCTTATGACTTCGCTTCAGAGTATGTCTCTTTAGTGTGAAATAATTTTACTTAACAGAACTGCGCACCATGGAGTGATTTCTCTGAGACCATGATAGACTTCGCATCGATCCTGACCAAAATGAGAATCATTGGACAAAGGGTGAAGAAATTCTTATGACTTCGTTTCAGTTTATGTGTCTGTAGTGTAAAATAATTTTTGCTTTGGTGGATAGATTTTAGTTTGGGGTAGTCTTTCAACATTCTAACAGAGCTACGGACTATGAAGTATGATTTCTCTGAAACCATGATAGATTTCCCATCGATCCTGACCAAAATGAGAATCATTAGACAAAGGGTGAAGAAATTCTTATGACTTTGCTTCAGAGTATGTCTCCATAATAGATTTCCCATCGATCCTGACCAAAATGAGCATCATTGGACAAAGGGTGAAAAAATTCTTATGACTTCGCTTCAGAGTATGTCTCTTTAGTGTGAAATAATTTTACTTAACAGAACTGCGCACCATGGAGTGATTTCTCTGAGACCATGATAGACTTCGCATCGATCCTGACCAAAATGAGAATCATTGGACAAAGGGTGAAGAAATTCTTATGACTTCGTTTCAGTTTATGTGTCTGTAGTGTAAAATAATTTTTGCTTTGGTGGATAGATTTTAGTTTGGGGTAGTCTTTCAACATTCTAACAGAGCTACGGACTATGAAGTATGATTTCTCTGAAACCATGATAGATTTCCCATCGATCCTGACCAAAATGAGAATCATTAGACAAAGGGTGAAGAAATTCTTATGACTTTGCTTCAGAGTATGTCTCTTTAGTGTGAAATAATTTTAGTTAACAGAACTGCGAACCATGAAGTGATTTCTCTGAGACCATGATAGATTTCCCATCGATCCTGACCAAAATGAGAATCATTGGACAAAGGGTGAAGAAATTCTTATGACATCGTTTCAGATTATGTGCCTGTAGTGTGAAATAATTTTTACTTAACAGAACTGCGCACCATCAAGTGATTTCCCTGAGACCATGATAGATTTCCCATCGATCCTGACCAACATGAGAATCATTGGACAAAGGGTGAAGAACTTCGTATGACATCGCTTCAGATTATGTGTTTGTAGTGTGAAATAATTTTTGCTTTGGTGGATAGATTTTAGTTTGGGGTAGTCTTTCAACATTCTAACAGAGCTACGAACTATGAAGTATGATTTCTCTGAAACCATAATAGATTCCAAACAGATCCTGACCAAAATATGAATCACTGGACAAAGGTTGAATAAATTCTTATGCCATCGCTTCAGATTATGTCCCTTTAGTGTGAAATAATTTTACTTAACAGAACTGCGAACCATGAACTGATTTCTCTGAGACCATGATAGATTTCCCATCGATCCTGACCAAAATGAGAATCATTGGACAAAGGGTGAAGAAATTCTTATGACATCGCTTCAGATTATGTGTCTGTAGTGTGAAATAATTTTTGCTTTGGTGGATAGATATTAGTTTGGGGTAGTCTTTCAACATTCTAACAGAGCTACGGACTATGAAGTATGATTTCTCTGAGACCATAATAGATTTCCCATCGATCCTGACCAAAATGAGCATCATTGGACAAAGGGTGAAAAAATTCTTATGACTTCGCTTCAGAGTATGTCTCTTTAGTGTGAAATAATTTTACTTAACAGAACTGCGCACCATGGAGTGATTACTCTGAGACCATGATAGACTTCGCATCGATCCTGACCAAAATGAGAATCATTGGACAAAGGGTGAAGAAATTCTTATGACTTCGTTTCAGTTTATGTGTCTGTAGTGTAAAATAATTTTTGCTTTGGTGGATAGATTTTAGTTTGGGGTAGTCTTTCAACATTCTAACAGAGCTACGGACTATGAAGTATGATTTCTCTGAAACCATGATAGATTTCCCATCGATCCTGACCAAAATGAGAATCATTAGACAAAGGGTGAAGAAATTCTTATGACTTTGCTTCAGAGTATGTCTCTTTAGTGTGAAATAATTTTAGTTAACAGAACTGCGAACCATGAAGTGATTTCTCTGAGACCATGATAGATTTCCCATCGATCCTGACCAAAATGAGAATCATTGGACAAAGGGTGAAGAAATTCTTATGACATCGTTTCAGATTATGTGCCTGTAGTGTGAAATAATTTTTACTTAACAGAACTGCGCACCATCAAGTGATTTCCCTGAGACCATGATAGATTTCCCATCGATCCTGACCAACATGAGAATCATTGGACAAAGGGTGAAGAACTTCGTATGACATCGCTTCAGATTATGTGTTTGTAGTGTGAAATAATTTTTGCTTTGGTGGATAGATTTTAGTTTGGGGTAGTCTTTCAACATTCTAACAGAGCTACGAACTATGAAGTATGATTTCTCTGAAACCATAATAGATTCCAAATAGATCCTGACCAAAATATGAATCACTGGACAAAGGTTGAATAAATTCTTATGACATCGCTTCAGATTATGTCCCTTTGGTGTGAAATAATTTTACTGAACAGAACTGCGAACCATGAAGTGATTTCTCTGAGACCATGATAGATTTCCCATCGATCCTGACCAAAATGAGAATCATTGGACAAAGGGTGAAGAAATTCTTATGACATCATTTCAGATTACGTGTCTGTAGTGTGAAATAATTTTTGCATTGGTGGATAGATTTTAGTTTGGGGTAGTCTTTCAACATTCTAACAGAGCTACGGACTATGAAGTATGATTTCTCTGAAACCATGATAGATTTCCCATCGATCCTGACCAAAATGAGAATCATTAGACAAAGGGTGAAGAAATTCTTATGACTTTGCTTCAGAGTATGTCTCTTTAGTGTGAAATAATTTTAGTTAACAGAACTGCGAACCATGAAGTGATTTCTCTGAGACCATGATAGATTTCCCATCGATCCTGACCAAAATGAGAATCATTGGACAAAGGGTGAAGAAATTCTTATGACATCGTTTCAGATTATGTGCCTGTAGTGTGAAATAATTTTTACTTAACAGAACTGCGCACCATCAAGTGATTTCCCTGAGACCATGATAGATTTCCCATCGATTTTGACCAACATAGTAATCATTGGACAAAGGGTGAAGAACTTCGTATGACATCGCTTCAGATTATGTGTTTGTAGTGTGAAATAATTTTTGCTTTGGTGGATAGATTTTAGTTTGGGGTAGTCTTTCAACATTCTAACAGAGCTACGGACTATGAAGTATGATTTCTCTGAAACCATAATAGATTCCAAATAGATCCTGACCAAAATATGAATCACTGGACAAAGGTTGAATAAATTCTTATGACATCGCTTCAGATTATGTCCCTTTGGTGTGAAATAATTTTACTGAACAGAACTGCGAACCATGAAGTGATTTCTCTGAGACCATGATAGATTTCCCATCGATCCTGACCAAAATGAGAATCATTGGACAAAGGGTGAAGAAATTCTTATGACATCATTTCAGATTACGTGTCTGTAGTGTGAAATAATTTTTGCTTTGGTGGATAGATTTTAGTTTGGGGTAGTCTTTCAACATTCTAACAGAGCTACGGACTATGAAGTATGATTTCTCTGAAACCATGATAGATTTCCCATCGATCCTGACCAAAATTAGAATCATTAGACAAAGGGTGAAGAAATTCTTATGACATCGTTTCAGATTATGTGCCTGTAGTGTGAAATAATTTTTACTTAACAGAACTGCGCACCATCAAGTGATTTCCCTGAGACCATGATAGATTTCCCATCGATCCTGACCAAAATGAGAATCATTGGACAAAGGGTGAAGAACTTCGTATGACATCGCTTCAGATTATGTGTTTGTAGTGTGAAATAATTTTTGCTTTGGTGGATAGATTTTAGTTTGGGGTAGTCTTTCAACATTCTAACAGAGCTACGGACTATGAAGTAAGATTTCTCTGAAACCATAATAGATTTCCCATCGATCCTGACCAAAATGAGAATCATTGGACAAAGGGTGAAGAAATTCTTATGACATAATTTCAGATTACGTGTCTGTAGTGTGAAATAATTTTTGCTTTGGTGGATAGATTTTAGTTTGGGGTAGTCTTTCAACATTCTAACAGAGCTACGGACTACGAAGTAAGATTTCGCTGAAACCATGATAGATTTCCCATCGACCCTGACCAAAATGAGAATCATTAGACAAAGGTTGAATAAATTCTTATGACATCGCTTCAGATTATGTGCCTGTAGCGGGAAATAATTTTTGCTTTGGTGGATAGATTTTAGTTTGGGGTAGTCTTTCAACATTCTAACAGAGCTATGGACTATGAAGCATGATTTCTCTGAAACCATAATAGATTCCAAATAGATCCTGACCAAAATGTGAATCATTGGACAAAGGTTGAATAAATTCTTATGACATCGCTTCAGATTATGTGCCTGTAGTCGGAAATAATTCTTGCTTTGGTGGATAGATTTTAGTTTGGGGTAGTCTTTCAACATTCTAACAGAGCTACGGACTATGAACTATGATTTCTCTGAAACCATAATAGATTTCCCATCGATCCTGACCAAAATGAGAATCATTGAACAAAGGGTGAAGAAATTCTTATGACTCCGCTGCAGAGTATGTCTCTTTAGTGTGAAATAATTTTACTTAACAGAACTGCGAACCATGAAGTGATTTCTCTGAGACCTGATAGATTTCCCATCGATCCTGAACAAAATGAGAATCATTGGACAAAGGGTGACGAAATTCTTATGACATCGCTTCAGATTATGTGCCTGTGGTGGGAAATAATTTTTGCTTTGGTGGATAGATTTTAGTTTTTGGTAGTCTTTCAACATTCTAACAGAGCTACGGACTATGAAGCATGATTTCTCTAAAAGATTCTAAATAGATCCTGACCAAAATGAGGATCATTGGACAAAGGTTGAATATATTCTTATCACATCGCTTCAGATTATGTCCCTTTAGTGTGAAATAATTTTACTTAACAGAACTGCGAACCATGAACTGATTTCTCTGAGACCATGATAGATTTCCCATCTATCCTGACCAAAATGAGAATCATTGGACAAAGGTTGAATAAATTCTTATGACATCGCTTCAGATTATGTGCCTGTAGTGGGAAATAATTCTTGCTTTGGTGGATAGATTTTAGTTTGGGGTAGTCTTTTAAACTTTCTAACAGAGCTACGGACTATGAAGTATGATTTCTCTGAAACCATAATAGATTTCCCATCGATCCTGGCCAAAATGAGAATCATTGAACAAAGGGTGAAGAAATTCTTATGACTCCGCTGCAGAGTATGTCTCTTTAGTGTGAAATAATTTTACTTAACAGAACTGCGAACCATGAAGTGATTTCTCTGAGACCATGATAGATTTCCTATCGATCCTGAACAAAATGAGAATCATTGGACAAAGGGTGAAGAAATTCTTATGACATCGCTTCAGATTATGTGCCTGTGGTGGGAAATAATTTTTGCTTTGGTGAATAGATTTTAGTTTGGGGTAGTCTTTCAACATTCTAACAGAGCTACGGACTATGAAGTATGATTTCTCTGAAACCATAATAGATTCCAAATAGATCGTGACCAAAATGTGAATCATTGGACAAAAGTTGAATAAATTCTTAAGTCATCGCTTCAGATTATGTCCCTTTAGCGTGAAATAATTTTACTTAACAGAACTGCGAACCATGAAGTGATTTCTCTGAGACCATGATAGATTTCCCATCGATCCTGACCAAAATGAGAATCATTGGACAAAGGGTGAACAAATTCTTATGACTTCGCTTCAGATTATATTTTTTTAGTGTGAAATAATTTTACTTAACAGAACTGCGCACCATGGAGTGATTTCTCTGAGACCATGATAGACTTCCCATCGATCCTGACCAAAATGAGAATCATTGGACAAAGGGTGAAGAAATTCTTATGACATCATTTCAGATTACGTGTCTGTAGTGTGAAATAATTTTTGCTTTGGTGGATAGATTTTAGTTTGCGGTAGTCTTTCAACATTCTAATAGAGCTACGGACTATGAAGTATGATTTCTCGGAAACCATGATAGATTTCCCATCGACCCTGACCAAAATGAGAATCATTGGACAAAGGGTGAACAAATTCTTATGACTTCGCTTCAGATTATATTTTTTTAGTGTGAAATAATTTTACTTAACAGAACTGCGCACCATGGAGTGATTTCTCTGAGACCATGATAGACTTCCCATCGATCCTGACCAAAATGAGAATCATTGGACAAAGGGTGAAGAAATTCTTATGACATCATTTCAGATTACGTGTCTGTAGTGTGAAATAATTTTTGCTTTGGTGGATAGATTTTAGTTTGGGGTAGTCTTTCAACATTCTAACAGAGCTATGGACTACGAAGTAAGATTTCGCTGAAACCATGACCCTGACCAAAATTAGAATCATTAGACAAAGGTTGAATAAATTCTTATGACATCGCTTCAGATTATGTGCCTGTGGTGGGAAATAATTCTTGCTTTGGTGGATAGATTTTAGTTTGGGGTAGTCTTTCAACATTCTAACAGAGCTACGGACTATGAAGTATGATTTCTCTGAAACCATAATAGATTTCCCATCGATCCTGACCAAAATGAGAATCATTGAACAAAGGGTGAAAAAATTCTTATGACTCCGCTGCAGAGTATGTCTCTTTAGTGTGAAATAATTTTACTTAACAGAACTGCGAACCATGAAGTGATTTCTCTGAGACCATGATAGATTTCCCATCGATCCTGAACAAAATGAGAATCATTGGACAAAGGGTGAAGAAATTCTTATGACATCGCTTCAGATTATGTGCCTGTGGTGGGAAATAATTTTTGCTTTGGTGGATAGATTTTAGTTTGGGGTAGTCTTTCAACATTCTAACAGAGCTACGGACTATGAAGTATGATTTCTCTGAAACCATAATAGATTTGCCATCGATCCTGACCAAAATGAGAATCATTGAACAACGGGTGAAGAAATTCTTATGACTCCGCTGCAGAGAATGTCTCTTTAGTGTGAAATAATTTTACTTAACAGAACTGCGAACCATGAAGTGATTTCTCTGAGACCATGATAGATTTCCCATCGATCCTGAACAAAATGAGAATCATTGGACAAAGGGTGAAGAAATTCTTATGACATCGCTTCAGATTATGTGTCTGTAGTGTGAAATAATTTTTGCTTTGGTGGATAGATTTTAGTTTGGGGTAGTCTTTCAACATTCTAACAGAGCTACGGACTACGAAGTAAGATTTCGCTGAAACCATGATAGATTTCACATCTATCCTGACCAAAATGAGAATCATTGGACAAAGGGTGAAGAAATTCTTATGACATCGTTTCAGATTATGTGTCTGTAGTGTGAAATAATTTTTACTTAACAGAACTGCGCACCATGAACTGATTTCTCTGAGACCATGATAGATTTCCCATCGATCCTGACCAAAATGAGAATCATTGCACAAAGAGTGAAGAAATTCTTATGACATCGTTTCAGATTATGTGTCTGTAGTGTGAAATAATTTTTGCTTTGGTGGATAGATTTTAGTTTGGGGTAGTCTTTCAACATTCTAACAGAGCTACGGACTACGAAGTAAGATTTCGCTGAAACCATGATAGATTTCCCATCTATCCTGACCAAAATGAGAATCATTGGACAAAGGGTGAAGAAATTCTTATGACATCGCTTCAGATTATGTGTCTGTAGTGTGAAATAATTTTTGCTTTGGTGGATAGATTTTAGTTTGGGGTAGTCTTTCAACATTCTAACAGAGCTATGGACTATGAAGTATGATTTCTCTGAAACCATAATAGATTCCAAATAGATCCTGACCAAAATGTGAATCATTGGACAAAGGTTGAATAAATTCTTATGACATCGCTTCAGATTATGTGCCTGTAGTGGGAAATAATTCTTGCTTTGGTGGATAGATTTTAGTTTGGGGTAGTCTTTCAAACTTTCTAACAGAGCTACGGACTATGAAGTATGATTTCTCTGAAACCATAATAGATTTCCCATCGATCCTGGCCAAAATGAGAATCATTGAACAAAGGGTGAAGAAATTCTTATGACTCCGCTGCAGAGTATGTCTCTTTAGTGTGAAATAATTTTACTTAACAGAACTGCGAACCATGAAGTGATTTCTCTGAGACCATGATAGATTTCCAATCGATCCTGAACAAAATGAGAATCATTGGACAAAGGGTGAAGAAATTCTTATGACATCGCTTCAGATTATTTGCCTGTGGTGGGAAATAATTTTTGCTTTGGTGAATAGATTTTAGTTTGGGGTAGTCTTTCAACATTCTAACAGAGCTACGGACTATGAAGTATGTTTTCTCTGAAACCATAATAGATTCCAAATAGATCGTGACCAAAATGTGAATCATTGGACAAAAGTTGACTAAATTCTTAAGTCATCGCTTCTGATTATGTCCCTTTAGTGTGAAATAATTTACTTAACAGAACTGCGCACCATGAAGTGATTTCTCTGAGACCATGATAGATTTCCCATCGATCCTGACCAAAATGAGAATCATTGGACAAAGGGTAAAGAAATTCTTATGACATCGTTTCAGATTATGTGTCTGTAGTATGAAATAATTTTTGCTTTGGTAGATAGATTTTAGTTTGCGGTAGTCTTTCAACATTCTAATAGAGCTACGGACTATGAAGTATGATTTCTCTGAAACCATGATAGATTTCCCATCTATCCTGACCAAAATGAGAATCATTGGACAAAGGGTGAACAAATTCTTATGACTTCGCTGCAGAGTATGTCTCTTTAGTGTGAAATAATTTTACTTAACAGAACTGCGAACCATGAAGTGATTTCTCTGAGACCATGATAGATTTCCCATCGATCCTGAACAAAATGAGAATCATTGGACAAAGGGTGAAGAAATTCTTATGACATCGCTTCAGATTATGTGCCTGTTGTGGGAAATAATTTTTGCTTTGGTGGATAGATTTTAGTTTGGGGTAGTCTTTCAACATTCTAACAGAGCTACGGACTATGAAGTATGATTTCTCTGAAACCATAATAGATTTGCCATCGATCCTGACCAAAATGAGAATCATTGAACAAAGGGTGAAGAAACTCTTATGACTCCGCTGCAGAGAATGTCTCTTTAGTGTGAAATAATTTTACTTAACAGAACTGCGAACCATGAAGTGATTTCTCTGAGACCATGATAGATTTCCCATCGATCCTGAACAAAATGAGAATCATTAGACAAAGGGTGAAGAAATTCTTATGACATCGCTTCAGATTATGTGCCTGTGGTGGGAAATAATTTTTGCTTTGGTGGATAGATTTTAGTTTGGGGTAGTCTTTCAACATTCTAATAGAGCTACGGACTATGAAGTATGATTTCTCTGAAACCATGATAGATTTCCCATCTATCCTGACCAAAATGAGAATCTTTGGACAAAGGGTGAACAAATTCTTATGACTTCGCTTCAGATTATATTTTTTTAGTGTGAAATAATTTTACTTAACAGAACTGCGCACCATGGAGTGATTTCTCTGAGACCATGATAGACTTCCCATCGATCCTGACCAAAATGAGAATCGTTGGACAAAGGGTGAAGAAATTCTTATGACATCGTTTCAGTTTATGTGTGTGTAGTGTAAAATAATTTTTGCTTTGGTGGATAGATTTTAGTTTGGGGTAGTCTTTCAACATTCTAACAGAGCTACGGACTACGAAGTAAGATTTCGCTGAAACCATGATAGATTTCCCATCTACCCTGACCAAAATGAGAATCATTGGACAAAGGGTGAAGAAATTCTTATGACATCGCTTCAGATTATGTGTCTGTAGTGTGAAATAATTTTTGCTTTGGTGGATAGATTTTAGTTTGGGGTAGTCTTTCAACATTCTAACAGAGCTATGGACTATGAAGTATGATTTCTCTGAAACCATAATAGATTCCAAATAGATCCTGACCAAAATGTGAATCATTGGACAAAGGTTGAATAAATTCTTATGACATCGCTTCAGATTATGTGCCTGTAGTGGGAAATAATTCTTGCTTTGGTGGATAGATTTTAGTTTGGGGTAGTCTTTCAAACTTTCTAACAGAGCTACGGACTATGAAGTATGATTTCTCTGAAACCATAATAGATTTCCCATCGATCCTGGCCAAAATGAGAATCATTGAACAAAGGGTGAAGAAATTCTTATGACTCCGCTGCAGAGTATGTCTCTTTAGTGTGAAATAATTTTACTTAACAGAACTGCGAACCATGAAGTGATTTCTCTGAGACCATGATAGATTTCCCATCGATCCTGAACAAAATGAGAATCATTGGACAAAGGGTGAAGAAATTCTTATGACATCGCTTCAGATTATGTGCCTGTGGTGGGAAATAATTTTTGCTTTGGTGAATAGATTTTAGTTTGGGGTAGTCTTTCAACATTCTAACAGAGCTACGGACTATGAAGTATGTTTTCTCTGAAACCATAATAGATTCCAAATAGATCGTGACCAAAATGTGAATCATTGGACAAAAGTTGACTAAATTCTTAAGTCATCGCTTCTGATTATGTCCCTTTAGTGTGAAATAATTTTACTTAACAGAACTGCGCACCATGAAGTGATTTCTCTGAGACCATGATAGATTTCCCATCGATCCTGACCAAAATGAGAATCATTGGACAAAGGGTGAAGAAATTCTTATGACATCGTTTCAGATTATGTGTCTGTAGTATGAAATAATTTTTGCTTTGGTAGATAGATTTTAGTTTGCGGTAGTCTTTCAACATTCTAATAGAGCTACGGACTATGAAGTATGATTTCTCTGAAACCATGATAGATTTCCCATCTATCCTGACCAAAATGAGAATCATTGGACAAAGGGTGAACAAATTCTTATGACTTCGCTTCAGATTATATAGTTTTTTAGTGTGAAATAATTTTACTTAACAGAACTGCGCACCATGGAGAGTTCTCTGAGACCATGATAGATTTCCCATCGATCCCGACCAAAATGAGAATCATGGGACAAAGGGTGAAGAAATTCTTATGACATCATTTCAGATTCCGTGTCTGTAGTGTGAAATAATTTTTGCTTTGGTGGATAGATTTTAGTTTGGGGTAGTCTTTCAACATTCTAACAGAGCTACGGACTATGAAGTATGATTTCTCTGAAACCATAATAGATTTCCCATCGATCCTGACCAAAATGAGAATCATTGAACAAAGGGTGAAGAAATTCTTATGACTCCGCTGCAGAGTATGTCTCTTTAGTGTGAAATAATTTTACTTAACAGAACTGCGAACCATGAAGTGATTTCTCTGAGACCATGATAGATTTCCCATCGATCCTGACCAAAATGAGAATCATTGGACAAAGGTTGAATAAATTCTTATGACATCGCTTCAGATTACGTGCCCGTAGTGGGAAATAATTCTTGCTTTGGTGGATAGATTTTAGTTTGGGGTAGTCTTTCAACATTCTAACAGAGCTACGGACTATGAAGTATGATTTCTCTGAAACCATAATAGATTTCCCATCGATCCTGACCAAAATGAGAATCATTGAACAAAGGGTGAAGAAATTCTTATGACTCCGCTGCAGAGTATGTCTCTTTAGTGTGAAATAATTTTACTTAACAGAACTGCGAACCATGAAGTGATTTCTCTGAGACCATGATAGATTTCCCATCGATCCTGAACAAAATGAGAATCATTGGACAAAGGGTGAAGAAATTCTTATGACATCGCTTCAGATTATGTGCCTGTGGTGGGAAATAATTTTTGCTTTGGTGGATAGATTTTAGTTTGGGGTAGTCTTTCAACATTCTAACAGAGCTACGGACTATGAAGTATGATTTCTCTGAAACCATAATAGATTTGCCATCGATCCTGACCAAAATGAGTATCATTGAACAAAGGGTGAAGAAACTCTTATGACTCCGCTGCAGAGAATGTCTCTTTAGTGTGAAATAATTTTACTTAACAGAACTGCGAACCATGAAGTGATTTCTCTGAGACCATGATAGATTTCCCATCGATCCTGAACAAAATGAGAATCATTGGACAAAGGGTGAAGAAATTCTTATGACATCGCTTCAGATTATGTGCCTGTGGTGGGAAATAATTTTTGCTTTGGTGGATAGATTTTAGTTTGGGGTAGTCTTTCAACATTCTAATAGAGCTACGGACTATGAAGTATGATTTCTCTGAATCCATGATAGATTTCCCATCTATCCTGACCAAAATGAGAATCTTTGGACAAAGGGTGAACAAATTCTTATGACTTCGCTTCAGATTATATTTTTTTAGTGTGAAATAATTTTACTTAACAGAACTGCGCACCATGGAGTGATTTCTCTGAGACCATGATAGACTTCCCATCGATCCTGACCAAAATGAGAATCGTTGGACAAAGGGTGAAGAAATTCTTATGACATCGTTTCAGTTTATGTGTGTGTAGTGTAAAATAATTTTTGCTTTGGTGGATAGATTTTAGTTTGGGGTAGTCTTTCAACATTCTAACAGAGCTACGGACTATGAAGTATGATTTCTCTGAAACCATGATAGATTTCCCATCGATCCTGACCAAAATGAAAATCATTAGACAAAGGGTGAAGAAATTCTTATGACTTCGCTTCAGAGTATGTCTCTTTAGTGTGAAATAATTTTAGTTAACAGAACTGCGAACCATGAAGTGATTTCTCTGCGACCATGATAGATTTCCCATCGATACTGACCAAAATGAGAATCATTGCACAAAGGGTGAAGAAATTATTATAACATCGTTTCAGATTATGTGTCTGTAGTGTGAAATAATTTTTGCTTTATTGGATAGATTTTAGTTTGGGGTAGTCTTTCAACATTCTAATAGAGCTAAGGACTATGAACTATGATTTCTCTGAAACCATGATAGATTTCCCATCGACCCTGACCAAAATGAGAATCATTAGACAAAGTGTGAAGAAATTCTTATAACATCGCTTCAGATTATGTCTCTTTAGTGTGAAATAATATTACTTAACAGAACTGCGCACCATGAAGTGATTTCCATGAGACCATGATAGATTTCCCATCGATCCTGTCCAAAATGAGGATCATTGGACAAAGGGTGAAAAAATTGTTATGACATCGCTTCAGATTAAGTGCTTGCAGTGTGAAATAATTTCTGCTTTTGTGGATAGATTTTAGTTAGGGGTAGTCTTTCAACATTCTGACAAAGCTACGGACTACGAACTATGATTCCTCTGAAACCATGATAGATTTCCCATCTATCCTGACCAAAATGAGAATCATTGGACAAAGGGTGAAGAAATTCTTATGACATCGCTTCAGATTATGTGCCTCTAGTGTGAAATAATTTTTGCTTTGGTGGATAGATTTTAGTTTGGGGTAGTCTTTCAACATTCTAACAGAGCTACGGACTATGAAGTATGATTTCTCTGAAACCATGATAGATATCCCATCGACCCTGACCAAAATGAGAATCATTAGACAAAGGGTGAAGAAATTCTTATGACATCGCTTCAGATTATGTGTCTGTAGTGTGAAATAATTATTGATTTGGTGGATAGATTTTAGTTTGGGGTAGTCTTTTAACATTCTAACAGAGCTACGGACTACGAACTATGATTTCTCTGAAACCATGATAGATTTCCCATCGACCCTGACCAAAATGAGAATCATTAGACAAAGTGTGAAGAAATTCTTATAACATCGCTTCAGATAATGTCTCTTTAGTGTGAAATAATTTTACTTAATAAAACTGCGAACCATGAAGTGATTTCTCTGAGACCATGATAGATTTCCCATTGACCCTGACCAAAATGAGGATCATTAGACAAAGGGTGAAGAAATTCTTATGACATCGTTTCAGATTATGTGTCTGTAGTGTAAAATAAATTTTGCTTTGGTAGATAGATTTTAGTTTGGGGTAGTCTTTCAACATTCTAACAGAGCTACGGACTATGAAGTATGATTTCTCTGGAAACATGATAGATTTCCCATCGACCCTGACCAAAATGAGAATCATTAGACAAAGGGTGAAGAAATTCTTATGACTTCGCTTCAGATTATGTCTCTTTAGTGTGAAATAATTTTACTTAATAGAACTGCGAACCATGAAGTGATTTCTCTGAGACAATGATAGATTTCCCATTGACCCTGACCAAAATGAGAATCATTGGAGAAAGAGTGAAGAAATTCTTATGACTTCGCTTCAGATTATGTGTCTGTAGTGTGAAATAATTTTTTCTTTGGTGGATAGATTTTAGTTTGGGGTAGTCTTTCAACATTCAACAGAGCTACGGATTATGAAGTATGATTTCTCTGAAACCACGGTAGGTTTCCCATCGATTCTGACCAAAATGAGAATCATTGAACAAAGGGTAAAGCAATTCTTATGACTTCGCTTCAGATTATGTCTCTTTAGTCTGAAATAATTTTACTTAACAGAACTGCGAACCATGAAGTGATTTCTCTGAGACCATGATAGATTTCCCATAGATCTTAACCATAATGAGAATCCTTAGACAAAGGGTGAAGAAATTCTTATGACATCGCTTCAGATTATGTGTCTGTAGTGTGAAATAATTTCTGCTTTGGTGGATAGATTTTAGTTTGGGGTAGTCTTTCAACATTCTAACAGAGCTACGGACTATGAAGTATGATTTCTCTGAAACCATAATAGATTTCCCATCGACCCTGACCAAAATGAGAATCATTAGACAAAGGGTGAAGAAATTCTTATGACATCGCTTCAGATTATGTGTCTGTAGTGTGAAATAATTTTTGCTTTGGTGGATAGATTTTAGTTTGGGCTAGTCTTTCAACATTCTAACAGAGCTACGGACTATGAAGTATGATTTCTCTGAAACCAAGATAGATTTCCCATCGATCCTGACCAAAATGAGAATCATTAGACAAAGGGAGTAGGTACTAGGCCCCTTCTGCATGGGAACCAAAAAGATGATTTTTAGGGAAACGCGTCATAAATGATTGATTTTTGGGGTAAAAAGTGTGATTTTGAAATTTTAATGTATTATGTCTGTCAGTGATGGGAATTTAGTTGGTTAGTGTAGAAAATGTGGGTGAGGGGGTGGATGATAGTTGATGTGTAATTAGGAATGGGAGTGAATATGGATTTTGTATCTGGGAGTGTGTGTGTGTGTGTGTGTGCGGATGATGTTGAATGGATGAGATCTTATCTGTGGGATGAGTAATTCGTGATCGTTGTTATCTGGGGTGAGTGGGAGAGATTGTAATATGATAGTGTTGATTAGTGTGTGTGTGACGTGGCATGGATATTTGTTTATGTTATTTTAATGGTTTTTTAATTGTTTTTGGATATAGCTGGAGCGTTGGAGTGTGTGATCATGTTGTTGGAGTTTTTGTTTGGTTGAGAGAATGATGCGAATTTTGGAGGATGATTGAGAGGTTAATTAAGAGGGTTTTTCGTTATCGGGGAGGGGTTGGTTGTGTGTGATGACGATAGATGGTTTGTATTTTGTTAATTGGGTGTGGTGGCGTGTTGTGTCATGAATTTTTTGTCAGCGTTATAATCATCTGTATTATTTGTTGTTGTTGTTGTTTTTGTTGGATATTGCTGGAGTGGATGAAGCACAGTTTGTGGATGAGTAATTTCGATGGATGGGTGAGGGAATATGGGATAAGGGGAGATGTTTTTGGATGTTATCGTGAGTAATGCATGATCTACCGATCGTTGAAATCAAGCAGCATCGGGTGGTGTTACTATTTAGATGGAGGACCGTGTGTTTTGTTGGCATTATTAAGAAAGACGAAAAGTCTTTCTAATAATAATATATATTCATATATATGTACATATATACATATATATAATTCCTGATCTTGCTATGGGAGTTGGGAATGTGAAAAGGGTGATGAATGCGGAAGGAAAATAGTTTGTATGTGTATGAATTATTGGCATCGGTGACGATAGATGGTTCCCGTGACTAAATGTGTGTGTAAACTTGTGCAAAGGCATTTAATATATTGGATTATCACAAGTCAGGGTAATGTTGATTTGATAAGAGTGGGTCAGGGATAGGAAATTTGAATGTATGAAAAGAAATTAATTGAATGTACATACATTAAGTAAACATTCATATGTACTTACATTAAGTAATACTTTATGAGGACAGTCGGAGTAACAAAGGGTGAAGAAATTCTTATGACATCGTTTCAGATTATGTGTCTGTAGTGTGAAATAATTTTTGCTTTGGTGGATAGATTTTAGTTTGGGGTAGTCTTTCAACATTCTAATAGAGCTACGGACTATGAACTATGATTTCTCTGAAACCATGATAGATTTCCCATCGACCCTGACCAAAATGAGAATCATTAGACAAAGTGTGAAGAAATTCTTATAACATCGCTTCAGATTATGTCCCTTTGGTGTGAAATAGTTTTACTTAATAGAACTGCGAACCATGAAGTGATTTCTCTGAGACCATGATAGATTTCCCATCGATCCTGACCAAAATGAGAATCATTGGACAAAGGGTGAAGAAATTCTTATGACTTTGCTTCAGAGTATGTCTCTTTAGTGTGAAATAATTTTAGTTAACAGAACTGCGAACCATGAAGTGATTTCTCTGAGGCCATGATAGATTTCCCATCGATCCTGTCCAAAATGAGGATCATTGGACAAAGGGTGAAAAAATTGTTATGACATCGCTTCAGATTAAGTGCTTGCAGTGTGAAATAATTTCTGCTTTTGTGGATAGATTTTAGTTAGGGGTAGTCTTTCAACATTCTGACAAAGCTACGGACTACGAACTATGATTCCTCTGAAACCATGATAGATTTCCCATCTATCCTGACCAAAATGAGAATCATTGGACAAAGGGTGAAGAAATTCTTATGACATCGCTTCAGATTATGTGCCTCTAGTGTGAAATAATTTTTGCTTTGGTGGATAGATTTTAGTTTGGGGTAGTCTTTCAACATTCTAACAGAGCTACGGACTATGAAGTATGATTTCTCTGAAACCATGATAGATATCCCATCGACCCTGACCAAAATGAGAATCATTAGACAAAGGGTGAAGAAATTCTTATGACATCGCTTCAGATTATGTGTCTGTAGTGTGAAATAATTATTGATTTGGTGGATAGATTTTAGTTTGGGGTAGTCTTTTAACATTCTAACAGAGCTACGGACTACGAACTATGATTTCTCTGAAACCATGATAGATTTCCCATCGACCCTGACCAAAATGAGAATCATTAGACAAAGTGTGAAGAAATTCTTATAACATCGCTTCAGATAATGTCTCTTTAGTGTGAAATAATTTTACTTAATAAAACTGCGAACCATGAAGTGATTTCTCTGAGACCATGTTAGATTTCCCATTGACCCTGACCAAAATGAGGATCATTAGACAAAGGGTGAAGAAATTCTTATGACATCGTTTCAGATTATGTGTCTGTAGTGTAAAATAAATTTTGCTTTGGTAGATAGATTTTAGTTTGGGGTAGTCTTTCAACATTCTAACAGAGCTACGGACTATGAAGTATGATTTCTCTGGAAACATGATAGATTTCCCATCGACCCTGACCAAAATGAGAATCATTAGACAAAGGGTGAAGAAATTCTTATGACTTCGCTTCAGATTATGTCTCTTTAGTGTGAAATAATTTTACTTAATAGAACTGCGAACCATGAAGTGATTTCTCTGAGACAATGATAGATTTCCCATTGACCCTGACCAAAATGAGAATCATTGGAGAAAGAGTGAAGAAATTCTTATGACTTCGCTTCAGATTATGTGTCTGTAGTGTGAAATAATTTTTTCTTTGGTGGATAGATTTTAGTTTGGGGTAGTCTTTCAACATTCAACAGAGCTACGGATTATGAAGTATGATTTCTCTGAAACCACGGTAGGTTTCCCATCGATTCTGACCAAAATGAGAATCATTGAACAAAGGGTAAAGCAATTCTTATGACTTCGCTTCAGATTATGTCTCTTTAGTCTGAAATAATTTTACTTAACAGAACTGCGAACCATGAAGTGATTTCTCTGAGACCATGATAGATTTCCCATAGATCTTAACCATAATGAGAATCCTTAGACAAAGGGTGAAGAAATTCTTATGACATCGCTTCAGATTATGTGTCTGTAGTGTGAAATAATTTCTGCTTTGGTGGATAGATTTTAGTTTGGGGTAGTCTTTCAACATTCTAACAGAGCTACGGACTATGAAGTATGATTTCTCTGAAACCATGATAGATTTCCCATCGACCCTGACCAAAATGAGAATCATTAGACAAAGGGTGAAGAAATTCTTATGACATCGCTTCAGATTATGTGTCTGTAGTGTGAAATAATTTTTGCTTTGGTGGATAGATTTTAGTTTGGGCTAGTCTTTCAACATTCTAACAGAGCTACGAACTATGAAGTATGATTTCTCTGAAACCAAGATAGATTTCCCATCGATCCTGACCAAAATGAGAATCATTAGACAAAGGGAGTAGGTACTAGGCCCCTTCTGCATGGGAACCAAAAAGATGATTTTTAGGGAAACGCGTCATAAATGATTGATTTTTGGGGTAAAAAGTGTGATTTTGAAATTTTAATGTATTATGTCTGTCAGTGATGGGAATTTAGTTGGTTAGTGTAGAAAATGTGGGTGAGGGGGTGGATGATAGTTGATGTGTAATTAGGAATGGGAGTGAATATGGATTTTGTATCTGGGAGTGTGTGTGTGTGTGTGTGTGTGCGGATGATGTTGAATGGATGAGATCTTATCTGTGGGATGAGTAATTCGTGATCGTTGTTATCTGGGGTGAGTGGGAGAGATTGTAATATGATAGTGTTGATTAGTGTGTGTGTGACGTGGCATGGATATTTGTTTATGTTATTTTAATGGTTTTTTAATTGTTTTTGGATATAGCTGGAGCGTTGGAGTGTGTGATCATGTTGTTGGAGTTTTTGTTTGGTTGAGAGAATGATGCGAATTTTGGAGGATGATTGAGAGGTTAATTAAGAGGGTTTTTCGTTATCGGGGAGGGGTTGGTTGTGTGTGATGACGATAGATGGTTTGTATTTTGTTAATTGGGTGTGGTGGCGTGTTGTGTCATGAATTTTTTGTCAGCGTTATAATCATCTGTATTATTTGTTGTTGTTGTTGTTTTTGTTGGATATTGCTGGAGTGGATGAAGCACAGTTTGTGGATGAGTAATTTCGATGGATGGGTGAGGGAATATGGGATAAGGGGAGATGTTTTTGGATGTTATCGTGAGTAATGCATGATCTACCGATCGTTGAAATCAAGCAGCATCGGGTGGTGTTACTATTTAGATGGAGGACCGTGTGTTTTGTTGGCATTATTAAGAAAGACGAAAAGTCTTTCTAATAATAATATATATTCATATATATGTATATACATATATATAATTCCTGATCTTGCTATGGGAGTTGGGAATGTGAAAAGGGTGATGAATGCGGAAGGAAAATAGTTTGTATGTGTATGAATTATTGGCATCGGTGACGATAGATGGTTCCCGTGACTAAATGTGTGTGTAAACTTGTGCAAAGGCATTTAATATATTGGATTATCACAAGTCAGGGTAATGTTGATTTGATAAGAGTGGGTCAGGGATAGGAAATTTGAATGTATGAAAAGAAATTAATTGAATGTACATACATTAAGTAAACATTCATATGTACTTACATTAAGTAATACTTTATGAGGACAGTCGGAGTAACAAAGGGTGAAGAAATTCTTATGACATCGTTTCAGATTATGTGTCTGTAGTGTGAAATAATTTTTGCTTTGGTGGATAGATTTTAGTTTGGGGTAGTCTTTCAACATTCTAATAGAGCTACGGACTATGAACTATGATTTCTCTGAAACCATGATAGATTTCCCATCGACCCTGACCAAAATGAGAATCATTAGACAAAGTGTGAAGAAATTCTTATAACATCGCTTCAGATTATGTCCCTTTGGTGTGAAATAGTTTTACTTAATAGAACTGCGAACCATGAAGTGATTTCTCTGAGACCATGATAGATTTCCCATCGATCCTGACCAAAATGAGAATCATTGGACAAAGGGTGAAGAAATTCTTATGACTTTGCTTCAGAGTATGTCTCTTTAGTGTGAAATAATTTTAGTTAACAGAACTGCGAACCATGAAGTGATTTCTCTGAGACCATGATAGACTTCCCATCGATCCTGACCAAAATGAGAATCATTGGACAAAGGGTGAAGAAATTCTTATGACATCGTTTCAGTTTATGTGTCTGTAGTGTAAAATAATTTTTGCTTTGGTGGATAGATTTTAGTTTGGGGTAGTCTTTCAACATTCTAACAGAGCTACGGACTATGAAGTATGATTTCTCTGAAACCATGATAGATTTCCCATCGATCCTGACCAAAATGAGAATCATTAGACAAAGGGTTAAGAAATTCTTATGACTTGGCTTCAGAGTATGTCTCTTTAGTGTGAAATAATTTTAGTTAACAGAACTGCGAACCATGAAGTGATTTCTCTGAGACCATGATAGATTTCCCATCGATCCTGACCAAAATGAGAATCATTGGACAAAGGGTGAAGAAATTCTTATGACATCGTTTCAGATTATGTGCCTGTAGTGTGAAATAATTTTTACTTAACAGAACTGCGCACCATCAAGTGATTTCCCTGAGACCATGATAGATTTCCCATCGATCCTGACCAACATGAGAATCATTGGACAAAGGGTGAAGAACTTCGTATGACACCGCTTCAGATTATGTGTCTGTAGTGTGAAATAATTTTTGCTTTGGTGGATAGATTTTAGTTTGGGGTAGTCTTTCAACATTCTAACAGAGCTACGGACTATGAAGTATGATTTCTCTGAAACCATGATAGATTTCCCATCGATCCTGACCAAAATGAGAATCATTAGACAAAGGGTTAAGAAATTCTTATGACTTGGCTTCAGAGTATGTCTCTTTAGTGTGAAATAATTTTAGTTAACAGAACTGCGAACCATGAAGTGATTTCTCTGAGACCATGATAGATTTCCCATCGATCCTGACCAAAATGAGAATCATTGGACAAAGGGTGAAGAAATTCTTATGACATCGTTTCAGATTATGTGCCTGTAGTGTGAAATAATTTTTACTTAACAGAACTGCGCACCATCAAGTGATTTCCCTGAGACCATGATAGATTTCCCATCGATCCTGACCAACATGAGAATCATTGGACAAAGGGTGAAGAACTTCGTATGACACCGCTTCAGATTATGTGTCTGTAGTGTGAAATAATTTTTGCTTTGGTGGATAGATTTTAGTTTGGGGTAGTCTTTCAACATTCTAACAGAGCTACGGACTATGAAGTATGATTTCTCTGAAACCATAATAGATTCCAAATAGATCCTGACCAAAATATGAATCATTGGACAAAGGTTGAATAAATTCTTATGACATCGCTTCAGATTATGTCCCTTTGGTGTGAAATAATTTTACTTAACAGAACTGCGAACCATGAAGTGATTTCTCTGAGACCATGATAGATTTCCCATCGATCCTGACCAAAATGAAAATCATTGAACAAAGGGTGAAGAAATTCTTATGACTCCGCTGCAGAGTATGTCTCTTTAGTGTGAAATAATTTTACTTAACAGAACTGCGAACCATGAAGTGATTTCTCTGAGACCATGATAGATTTCCCATCGATCCTGAACAAAATGAGAATCATTGGACAAAGGGTGAAGAAATTCTTATGACATCATTTCAGATTACGTGTCTGTAGTGTGAAATAATTTTTGCTTTGGTGGATAGATTTTAGTTTGGGGTAGTCTTTCAACATTCTAACAGAGCTACGGACTATGAAGTATGATTTCTCTGAAACCATGATAAATTTCCCATCGACCCTTACCAAGATGAGAATCATTAGACAAAGGGTGAAGAAATTCTTATGACTTCGCTTCAGATTATGTGTCTGTAGTGTGAAATAATTTTTGCTTTGGTGTATAGATTTTAGTTTGGGGTAGTCTTTCAACATTCTAACAGAACTACGGACTATGAAGTATGATTTCTCTGAAACCATAATAGATTTCCCATCGATCCTGACCAAAATGAGAATCATTGAACAAAGGGTGAAGAAATTCTTATGACTCCGCTGCAGAGTATGTCTCTTTAGTGTGAAATAATTTTACTTAACAGAACTGCGAACCTTGAAGTGATTTCTCTGAGACCATGATAGATTTCCCATCGATCCTGAACAAAATGAGAATCATTGGACAAAGGGTGAAGAAATTCTTATGACATCGCTTCAGATTATGTGCCTGTGGTGGGAAATAATTTTTGCTTTGGTGGATAGATTTTAGTTTGGGGTAGTCTTTCAACATTCTAACAGAGCTACGGACTATGAAGTATTATTTCTCTGAAACCATAATAGATTTGCCATCGATCCTGACCAAAATGAGAATCATTGAACAAAGGGTGAAGAAATTCTTATGACTCCGCTGCAGAGAATGTCTCTTTAGTGTGAAATAATTTTATTTAACAGAACTGCGAACCATGAAGTGATTTCTCTGAGACCATGATAGATTTCCCATCGATCCTGAACAAAATGAGAATCATTGGACAAACGGTGAAGAAATTCTTATGACATCGCTTCAGATTATGTGCCTGTGGTGGGAAATAATTTTTGCTTTGGTGGATAGATTTTAGTTTGGGGTAGTCTTTCAACATTCTAACAGAGCTACGGACTATGAAGTATGATTTCTCTGAAACCATAATAGATTTGCCATCGATCCTGACCAAAATGAGAATCATTGAACAAAGGGTGAAGAAATTCTTATGACTCCGCTGCAGAGAATGTCTCTTTAGTGTGAAATAATTTTACTTAACAGAACTGCGAACCATGAAGTGATTTCTCTGAGACCATGATAGATTTCCCATCTATCCTGACCAAAATGAGAATCATTGGACAAAGGGTGAAGAAATTCTTATGACATCGTTTCAGATTATGTGTCTGTAGTGTGAAATAATTTTTGCTTTGGTGGATAGATTTTAGTTTGGGGTAGTCTTTCAACATTCTAATAGACCTACGGACTATGAAGTATGATTTCTCTGAAACCATGATAGATTTCCCATCTATCCTGACCAAAATGAGAATCATTGGACAAAGGGTGAAGAAATTCTTATGACATCGTTTCAGTTTATGTGTCTGTAGTGTAAAATAATTTTTGCTTTGGTGGATAGATTTTAGTTTGGGGTAGTCTTTCAACATTCTAACAGAGCTACGGACTATGAAGTATGATTTCTCTGAAACCATGATAGATTTCCCATCGATCCTGACCAAAATGAGAATCGTTGGACAAAGGGTGAAGAAATTCTTATGACATCGTTTCAGTTTATGTGTCTGTAGTGTAAAATAATTTTTGCTTTGGTGGATAGATTTTAGTTTGGGGTAGTCTTTCAACATTCTAACAGAGCTACGGACTATGAAGTATGATTTCTCTGAAACCATGATAGATTTCCCATCGATCCTGACCAAAATGAAAATCATTAGACAAAGGGTGAAGAAATTCTTATGACTTCGCTTCAGAGTATGTCTCTTTAGTGTGAAATAATTTTACTTAACAGAACTGCGAACCATGAAGTGATTTCTCTGCGACCATGATAGATTTCCCATCGATACTGACCAAAATGAGAATCATTGGACAAAGGGTGAAGAAATTCTTATGACATCGTTTCAGATTATATTTTTTTAGTGTGAAATAATTTTACTTAACAGAACTGCGCACCATGGAGTGATTTCTCTGAGACCATGATAGACTTCCCATCGATCCTGACCAAAATGAGAATCATTGGACAAAGGGTGAATAAATTCTTATGACATCATTTCAGATTACGTGTCTGTAGTGTGAAATAATTTTTGCTTTGGTGAATAGATTTTAGTTTGGGGTAGTCTTTCAACATTCTAACAGAGCTACGGACTACGAAGTACGATTTCGCTGAAACCATGACCCTGACCAAAATGAGAATCATTGGACAAAGGTTGAATAAATTCTTATGACATCGCTTCAGATTATGTGCCTGTAGTGGGAAATAATTCTTGCTTTGGTGGATAGATTTTAGTTTGGGGTAGTCTTTCAACATTCTAACAGAGCTACGGACTATGAAGTATGATTTCTCTGAAACCATAATAGATTTGCCATCGATCCTGACCAAAATGAGAATCATTGAACAAAGGGTGAAGAAATTCTTATGACATCATTTCAGATTACGTGTCTGTAGTGTGAAATAATTTTTGCTTTGGTGGATAGATTTTAGTTTGGGGTAGTCTTTCAACATTCTAACAGAGCTACGGACTATGAAGTATGATTTCTCTGAAACCATAATAGATTCCAAATAGATCGTGACCAAAATGTGAATCATTGGACAAAAGTTGAATAAATTCTTAAGTCATCGCTTCAGATTATGTCCCTTTAGTGTGAAATAATTTTACTTAACAGAACTGCGAACCATGAAGTGATTTCTCTGAGACCATGATAGATTTCCCATCGATCCTGACCAAAATGAGAATCATTGGACAAAGGGTGAACAAATTCTTATGACTTCGCTTCAGATTATATTTTTTTAGTGTGAAATAATTTTACTTAACAGAACTGCGCACCATGGAGTGATTTCTCTGAGACCATGATAGACTTCCCATCGATCCTGACCAAAATGAGAATCATTGGACAAAGGGTGAATAAATTCTTATGACATCATTTCAGATTACGTGTCTGTAGTGTGATATAAGTTTTGCTTTGGTGGATAGATTTTAGTTTGGGGTAGTCTTTCAACATTCTAACAGAGCTACGGACTATGAAGTATGATTTCTCTGAAACCATAATAGATTCCAAATAGATCGTGACCAAAATGTGAATCATTGGACAAAAGTTGAATAAATTCTTAAGTCATCGCTTCAGATTATGTCCCTTTAGTCTGAAATAATTTTACTTAACAGAACTGCGAACCATGAAGTGATTTCTCTGAGACCATGATAGATTTCCCATCGATCCTGACCAAAATGAGAATCATTGGACAAAGGGTGAACAAATTCTTATGACTTCGCTTCAGATTATATTTTTTTAGTGTGAAATAATTTTACTTAACAGAACTGCGCACCATGGAGTGATTTCTCTGAGACCATGATAGACTTCCCATCGATCCTGACCAAAATGAGAATCATTGGACAAAGGGTGAATAAATTCTTATGACATCATTTCAGATTACGTGTCTGTAGTGTGAAATAATTTTTGCTTTGGTGGATAGATTTTAGTTTGGGGTAGTCTTTCAACATTCTAATAGAGCTACGGACTATGAAGTATGATTTCTCTGAAACCATGATAGATTTCCCATCTATCCTGACCAAAATGAGAATCATTGGACAAAGGGTGAACAAATTCTTATGACTTCGCTTCAGATTATATTTTTTTAGTGTGAAATAATTTTACTTAACAGAACTGCGCACCATGGAGTGATTTCTCTGAGACCATGATAGACTTCCCATCGATCCTGACCAAAATGAGAATCATTGGACAAAGGGTGAAGAAATTCTTATGACATCATTTCAGATTACGTGTCTGTAGTGTGAAATAATTTTTGCTTTGGTGGATAGATTTTAGTTTGGGGTAGTCTTTCAACATTCTAACAGAGCTACGGACTACGAAGTACGATTTCGCTGAAACCATGACCCTGACCAAAATGAGAATCATTGGACAAAGGTTGAATAAATTCTTATGACATCGCTTCAGATTATGTGCCTGTAGTGGGAAATAATTCTTGCTTTGGTGGATAGATTTTAGTTTGGGGTAGTCTTTCAACATTCTAACAGAGCTACGGACTATGAAGTATGATTTCTCTGAAACCATAATAGATTTCCCATCGATTTGGACCAAAATGAGAATCATTGAACAAAGGGTGAAGAAATTCTTATGACTCCGCTGCAGAGTATGTCTCTTTAGTGTGAAATAATTTTACTTAACAGAACTGCGAACCATGAAGTGATTTCCCATCGATCCTGAACAAAATGAGAATCATTGGACAAAGGGTGAAGAAATTCTTATGACATCGCTTCAGATTATGTGCCTGTGGTGGGAAATAATTTTTGCTTTGGTGGATAGATTTTAGTTTGGGGTAGTTTTTCAACATTCTAACAGAGCTACGGACTATGAAGTATGATTTCTCTAAAACCATGATAGATTTCCCATCGATCCTGACCAAAATGAAAATCATTATTTTTATGACTTCGCTTCACAGTATGTCTCTTTAGTGTGAAATAATTTTAGTTAACAGAACTGCGAACCATGAAGTGATTTCTCTGAAACCATGATAGATATCCTATCGACCCTGACCAAAATGAGAATCATTGGACAAAGGGTGAAGAAATTCTTATGACATCATTTCAGATTACGTGTCTGTAGTGTGAAATAATTTTTGCTTTGGTGGATAGATTTTAGTTTGGGGTAGTCTTTCAACATTCTAACAGAGCTACGGACTACGAAGTAAGATTTCGCTGAAACCATGACCCTGACCAAAATGAGAATCATTGGACAAAGGTTGAATAAATTCTTATGACATCGCTTCAGATTATGTGCCTGTAGTGGGAAATAATTCTTGCTTTGGTGGATAGATTTTAGTTTGGGGTAGTCTTTCAACATTCTAACAGAGCTACGGACTATGAAGTATGATTTCTCTGAAACCATAATAGATTTCCCATCGATTTTGACCAAAATGAGAATCATTGAACAAAGGGTGAAGAAATTCTTATGACTCCGCTGCAGAGTATGTCTTTTTAGTGTGAAATAATTTTACTTAACAGAACTGCGAACCATGAAGTGATTTCTCTGAGACCATGATAGATTTCCCATCGATCCTGACCAAAATGAGAATCATTGGACAAAGGGTGAAGAAATTCTTATGACATCGTTTCAGATTATGTGCCTGTAGTGTGAAATAATTTTTACTTAACAGAACTGCGCACCATCAAGTGATTTCCCTGAGACCATGATAGATTTCCCATCGATCCTGACCAACATGAGAATCATTGGACAAAGGGTGAAGAACTTCGTATGACACCGCTTCAGATTATGTGTCTGTAGTGTGAAATAATTTTTGCTTTGGTGGATAGATTTTAGTTTGGGGTAGTCTTTCAACATTCTAACAGAGCTACGGACTATGAAGTATGATTTCTCTGAAACCATAATAGATTCCAAATAGATCCTGACCAAAATATGAATCATTGGACGAAGGTTGAATAAATTCTTATGACATCGCTTCAGATTATGTCCCTTTGGTGTGAAATAATTTTACTTAACAGAACTGCGAACCATGAAGTGATTTCTCTGAGACCATGATAGATTTCCCATCGATCCTGACCAAAATGAAAATCATTGAACAAAGGGTGAAGAAATTCTTATGACTCCGCTGCAGAGTATGTCTCTTTAGTGTGAAATAATTTTACTTAACAGAACTGCGAACCATGAAGTGATTTCTCTGAGACCATGATAGATTTCCCATCGATCCTGAACAAAATGAGAATCATTGGACAAAGGGTGAAGAAATTCTTATGACATCATTTCAGATTACGTGTCTGTAGTGTGAAATAATTTTTGCTTTGGTGGATAGATTTTAGTTTGGGGTAGTCTTTCAACATTCTAACAGAGCTACGGACTACGAAGTATGATTTCTCTGAAACCATGATAAATTTCCCATCGACCCTTACCAAGATGAGAATCATTAGACAAAGGGTGAAGAAATTCTTATGACTTCGCTTCAGATTATGTGTCTGTAGTGTGAAATAATTTTTGCTTTGGTGGATAGATTTTAGTTTGGGGTAGTCTTTCAACATTCTAACAGAACTACGGACTATGAAGTATGATTTCTCTGAAACCATAATAGATTTCCCATCGATCCTGACCAAAATGAGAATCATTGAACAAAGGGTGAAGAAATTCTTATGACTCCGCTGCAGAGTATGTCTCTTTAGTGTGAAATAATTTTACTTAACAGAACTGCGAACCTTGAAGTGATTTCTCTGAGACCATGATAGATTTCCCATCGATCCTGAACAAAATGAGAATCATTGGACAAAGGGTGAAGAAATTCTTATGACATCGCTTCAGATTATGTGCCTGTGGTGGGAAATAATTTTTGCTTTGGTGGATAGATTTTAGTTTGGGGTAGTCTTTCAACATTCTAACAGAGCTACGGACTATGAAGTATTATTTCTCTGAAACCATAATAGATTTGCCATCGATCCTGACCAAAATGAGAATCATTGAACAAAGGGTGAAGAAATTCTTATGACTCCGCTGCAGAGAATGTCTCTTTAGTGTGAAATAATTTTATTTAACAGAACTGCGAACCATGAAGTGATTTCTCTGAGACCATGATAGATTTCCCATCGATCCTGAACAAAATGAGAATCATTGGACAAACGGTGAAGAAATTCTTATGACATCGCTTCAGATTATGTGCCTGTGGTGGGAAATAATTTTTGCTTTGGTGGATAGATTTTAGTTTGGGGTAGTCTTTCAACATTCTAACAGAGCTACGGACTATGAAGTATGATTTCTCTGAAACCATAATAGATTTGCCATCGATCCTGACCAAAATGAGAATCATTGAACAAAGGGTGAAGAAATTCTTATGACTCCGCTGCAGAGAATGTCTCTTTAGTGTGAAATAATTTTACTTAACAGAACTGCGAACCATGAAGTGATTTCTCTGAGACCATGATAGATTTCCCATCGATCCTGAACAAAATGAGAATCATTGGACAAAGGGTGAAGAAATTCTTATGACATCGTTTCAGATTATGTGTCTGTAGTGTGAAATAATTTTTGCTTTGGTGGATAGATTTTAGTTTGGGGTAGTCTTTCAACATTCTAATAGAGCTACGGACTATGAAGTATGATTTCTCTGAAACCATGATAGATTTCCCATCTATCCTGACCAAAATGAGAATCATTGGACAAAGGGTGAAGAAATTCTTATGACATCGTTTCAGTTTATGTGTCTGTAGTGTAAAATAATTTTTGCTTTGGTGGATAGATTTTAGTTTGGGGTAGTCTTTCAACATTCTAACAGAGCTACGGACTATGAAGTATGATTTCTCTGAAACCATGATAGATTTCCCATCGATCCTGACCAAAATGAAAATCGTTGGACAAAGGGTGAAGAAATTCTTATGACATCGTTTCAGTTTATGTGTCTGTAGTGTAAAATAATTTTTGCTTTGGTGGATAGATTTTAGTTTGGGGTAGTCTTTCAACATTCTAACAGAGCTACGGACTATGAAGTATGATTTCTCTGAAACCATGATAGATTTCCCATCGATCCTGACCAAAATGAAAATCATTAGACAAAGGGTGAAGAAATTCTTATGACTTCGCTTCAGAGTATGTCTCTTTAGTGTGAAATAATTTTAGTTAACAGAACTGCGAACCATGAAGTGATTTCTCTGCGACCATGATAGATTTCCCATCGATACTGACCAAAATGAGAATCATTGGCCAAAGTGTGAAGAAATTCTTATGACATCGTTTCAGATTATATTTTTTTAGTGTGAAATAATTTTACTTAACAGAACTGCGCACGATGGAGTGATTTCTCTGAGACCATGATAGACTTCCCATCGATCCTGACCAAAATGAGAATCATTGGACAAAGGGTGAATAAATTCTTATGACATCATTTCAGATTACGTGTCTGTAGTGTGAAATAATTTTTGCTTTGGTGGATAGATTTTAGTTTGGGGTAGTCTTTCAACATTCTAACAGAGCTACGGACTATGAAGTATTATTTCTCTGAAACCATAATAGATTTGCCATCGATCCTGACCAAAATGAGAATCATTGAACAAAGGGTGAAGAAATTCTTATGACTCCGCTGCAGAGAATGTCTCTTTAGTGTGAAATAATTTTATTTAACAGAACTGCGAACCATGAAGTGATATCTCTGAGACCATGATAGATTTCCCATCGATCCTGAACAAAATGAGAATCATTGGACAAACGGTGAAGAAATTCTTATGACATCGCTTCAGATTATGTGCCTGTGGTGGGAAATAATTTTTGCTTTGGTGGATAGATTTTAGTTTGGGGTAGTCTTTCAACATTCTAACAGAGCTACGGACTATGAAGTATGATTTCTCTGAAACCATAATAGATTTGCCATCGATCCTGACCAAAATGAGAATCATTGAACAAAGGGTGAAGAAATTCTTATGACTCCGCTGCAGAGAATGTCTCTTTAGTGTGAAATAATTTTACTTAACAGAACTGCGAACCATGAAGTGATTTCTCTGAGACCATGATAGATTTCCCATCGATCCTGAACAAAATGAGAATCATTGGACAAAGGGTGAAGAAATTCTTATGACATCGTTTCAGATTATGTGTCTGTAGTGTGAAATAATTTTTGCTTTGGTGGATAGATTTTAGTTTGGGGTAGTCTTTCAACATTCTAATAGAGCTACGGACTATGAAGTATGATTTCTCTGAAACCATGATAGATTTCCCATCTATCCTGACCAAAATGAGAATCATTGGACAAAGGGTGAAGAAATTCTTATGACATCGTTTCAGTTTATGTGTCTGTAGTGTAAAATAATTTTTGCTTTGGTGGATAGATTTTAGTTTGGGGTAGTCTTTCAACATTCTAACAGAGCTACGGACTATGAAGTATGATTTCTCTGAAACCATGATAGATTTCCCATCGATCCTGACCAAAATGAGAATCGTTGGACAAAGGGTGAAGAAATTCTTATGACATCGTTTCAGTTTATGTGTCTGTAGTGTAAAATAATTTTTGCTTTGGTGGATAGATTTTAGTTTGGGGTAGTCTTTCAACATTCTAACAGAGCTACGGACTATGAAGTATGATTTCTCTGAAACCATGATAGATTTCCCATCGATCCTGACCAAAATGAAAATCATTAGACAAAGGGTGAAGAAATTCTTATGACTTCGCTTCAGAGTATGTCTCTTTAGTGTGAAATAATTTTAGTTAACAGAACTGCGAACCATGAAGTGATTTCTCTGCGACCATGATAGATTTCCCATCGATACTGACCAAAATGAGAATCATTGGCCAAAGGGTGAAGAAATTCTTATGACATCGTTTCAGATTATATTTTTTTAGTGTGAAATAATTTTACTTAACAGAACTGCGCACGATGGAGTGATTTCTCTGAGACCATGATAGACTTCCCATCGATCCTGACCAAAATGAGAATCATTGGACAAAGGGTGAATAAATTCTTATGACATCATTTCAGATTACGTGTCTGTAGTGTGAAATAATTTTTGCTTTGGTGGATAGATTTTAATTTGGGGTAGTCTTTCAACATTCTAACAGAGCTACGGACTACGAAGTACGATTTCGCTGAAACCATGACCCTGACCAAAATGAGAATCATTGGACAAAGGTTGAATAAATTCTTATGACATCGCTTCAGATTATGTGCCTGTAGTGGGAAATAATTCTTGCTTTGGTGGATAGATTTTAGTTTGGGGTAGTCTTTCAACATTCTAACAGAGCTACGGACTATGAAGTATGATTTCTCTGAAACCATAATAGATTTGCCATCGATCCTGACCAAAATGAGAATCATTGAACAAAGGGTGAAGAAATTCTTATGACATCATTTCAGATTACGTGTCTGTAGTGTGAAATAATTTTTGCTTTGGTGGATAGATTTTAGTTTGGGGTAGTCTTTCAACATTCTAACAGAGCTACGGACTATGAAGTATGATTTCTCTGAAACCATAATAGATTCCAAATAGATTGTGACCAAAATGTGAATCATTGGACAAAAGTTGAATAAATTCTTAAGTCATCGCTTCAGATTATGTCCCTTTAGTGTGAAATAATTTTACTTAACAGAACTGCGAACCATGAAGTGATTTCTCTGAGACCATGATAGATTTCCCATCGATCCTGACCAAAATGAGAATCATTGGACAAAGGGTGAACAAATTCTTATGACTTCGCTTCAGATTATATTTTTTTAGTGTGAAATAATTTTACTTAACAGAACTGCGCACCATGGAGTGATTTCTCTGAGACCATGATAGACTTCCCATCGATCCTGACCAAAATGAGAATCATTGGACAAAGGGTGAATAAATTCTTATGACATCATTTCAGATTACGTGTCTGTAGTGTGAAATAAGTTTTGCTTTGGTGGATAGATTTTAGTTTGGGGTAGTCTTTCAACATTCTAACAGAGCTACGGACTATGAAGTATGATTTCTCTGAAACCATAATAGATTCCAAATAGATCGTGACCAAAATGTGAATCATTGGACGAAAGTTGAATAAATTCTTAAGTCATCGCTTCAGATTATGTCCCTTTAGTCTGAAATAATTTTACTTAACAGAACTGCGAACCATGAAGTGATTTCTCTGAGACCATGATAGATTTCCCATCGATCCTGACCAAAATGAGAATCATTGGACAAAGGGTGAACAAATTCTTATGACTTCGCTTCAGATTATATTTTTTTAGTGTGAAATAATTTTACTTAACAGAACTGCGCACCATGGAGTGATTTCTCTGAGACCATGATAGACTTCCCATCGATCCTGACCAAAATGAGAATCATTGGACAAAGGGTGAAGAAATTCTTATGACATCATTTCAGATTACGTGTCTGTAGTGTGAAATAATTTTTGCTTTGGTGGATAGATTTTAGTTTGGGGTAGTCTTTCAACATTCTAACAGAGCTACGGACTACGAAGTACGATTTCGCTGAAACCATGACCCTGACCAAAATGAGAATCATTGGACAAAGGTTGAATAAATTCTTATGACATCGCTTCAGATTATGTGCCTGTAGTGGGAAATAATTCTTGCTTTGGTGGATAGATTTTAGTTTGGGGTAGTCTTTCAACATTCTAACAGAGCTACGGACTATGAAGTATGATTTCTCTGAAACCATAATAGATTTCCCATCGATTTGGACCAAAATGAGAATCATTGAACAAAGGGTGAAGAAATTCTTATGACTCCGCTGCAGAGTATGTCTCTTTAGTGTGAAATAATTTTACTTAACAGAACTGCGAACCATGAAGTGATTTCTCTGAGACCATGATAGATTTCCCATCGATCCTGAACAAAATGAGAATCATTGGACAAAGGGTGAAGAAATTCTTATGACATCGCTTCAGATTATGTGCCTGTGGTGGGAAATAATTTTTGCTTTGGTGGATAGATTTTAGTTTGGGGTAGTTTTTCAACATTCTAACAGAGCTACGGACTATGAAGTATGATTTCTCTGAAACCATGATAGATTTCCCATCGATCCTGACCAAAATGAAAATCATTATTTTTATGACTTCGCTTCACAGTATGTCTCTTTAGTGTGAAATAATTTTAGTTAACAGAACTGCGAACCATGAAGTGATTTCTCTGAAACCATGATAGATATCCTATCGACCCTGACCAAAATGAGAATCATTGGACAAAGGGTGAAGAAATTCTAATGACATCATTTCAGATTACGTGTCTGTAGTGTGAAATAATTTTTGCTTTGGTGGATAGATTTTAGTTTGGGGTAGTCTTTCAACATTCTAACAGAGCTACGGACTACGAAGTAAGATTTCGCTGAAACCATGACCCTGACCAAAATGAGAATC
Organism: Xylota sylvarum; assembly: GCA_905220385.1. NCBI lineage: Eukaryota > Metazoa > Arthropoda > Insecta > Diptera > Syrphidae > Xylota > Xylota sylvarum. The sequence continues at coordinate 1,083,145 of CAJMZQ010000061.1, forward strand.
ATTGGACAAAGGTTGAATAAATTCTTATGACATCGCTTCAGATTATGTGCCTGTAGTGGGAAATAATTCTTGCTTTGGTGGATAGATTTTAGTTTGGGGTAGTCTTTCAACATTCTAACAGAGCTACGGACTATGAAGTATGATTTCTCTGAAACCATAATAGATTTCCCATCGATTTTGACCAAAATGAGAATCATTGAACAAAGGGTGAAGAAATTCTTATGACTCCGCTGCAGAGTATGTCTCTTTAGTGTGAAATAATTTTACTTAACAGAACTGCGAACCATGAAGTGATTTCTCTGAGACCATGATAGATTTCCCATCGATCCTGAACAAAATGAGAATCATTGGACAAAGGGTGAAGAAATTCTTATGACATCGCTTCAGATTATGTGCCTGTAGTGGGAAATATTTCTTGCTTTGGTGGATAGATTTTAGTTTGGGGTAGTCTTTCAACATTCTAACAGAGCTACGGACTATGAAGTATGATTTCTCTGAAACCATGATAGATTTCCCATCGATCCTGACCAAAATGAGAATCATTGGACAAAGGGTGAAGAAATTCTTATAACATCATTTCAGATTACGTGTCTGTAGTGTTTGGGGTAGTCTTTCAACATTCTAACAGAGCTACGGACTACGAAGTAAGATTTCGCTGAAACCATGACCCTGACCAAAATGAGAATCATTGGACAAAGGGTGAAGAAATTCTTATGACATCGCTTCAGATTATGTGCCTGTAGTGGGAAATAATTCTTGCTTTGGTGGATAGATTTTAGTTTGGGGTAGTCTTTCAACATTCTAACAGAGCTACGGACTATGAAGTATGATTTCTCTGAAACCATGATAGATTTCCCATCTATCCTGACCAAAATGAGAATCATTGAACAAAGGGTGAAGAAATTCTTATGACTCCGCTGCAGAGAATGTCTCTTTAGTGTGAAATAATTTTACTTAACAGAACTGCGAACCATGAAGTGATTTCTCTGAGACCATGATAGATTTCCCATCGATCCTGAACAAAATGAGAATCATTGGACAAAGGGTGAAGAAATTCTTATGACATCGCTTCAGATTATGTGCCTGTGGTGGGAAATAATTTTTGCTTTGGTGGATAGATTTTAGTTTGGGGTAGTCTTTCAACATTCTAATAGAGCTACGGACTATGAAGTATGATTTCTCTGAAACCATGATAGATTTCCCATCTATCCTGACCAAAATGAGAATCATTGGACAAAGGGTGAACAAATTCTTATGTCTTCGCTTCAGATTATATTTTTTTAGTGTGAAATAATTTTACTTAACAGAACTGCGCACCATGGAGTGATTTCTCTGAGACCATGATAGACTTCCCATCGATCCTGACCAAAATGAGAATCGTTGGACAAAGGGTGAAGAAATTCTTATGACATCATTTCAGATTACGTGTCTGTAGTGTGAAATAATTTTTGCTTTGGTGGATAGATTTTAGTTTGGGGTAGTCTTTCAACATTCTAACAGAGCTACGGACTACGAAGTACGATTTCGCTGAAACCATGACCCTGACCAAAATGAGAATCATTGGACAAAGGTTGAATAAATTCTTATGACATCGCTTCAGATTATGTGCCTGTAGTGGGAAATAATTCTTGCTTTGGTGGATAGATTTTAGTTTGGGGTAGTCTTTCAACATTCTAACAGAGCTACGGACTATGAAGTATGATTTCTCTGAAACCATAATAGATTTGCCATCGATCCTGACCAAAATGAGAATCATTGAACAAAGGGTGAAGAAATTCTTATGACATCATTTCAGATTACGTGTCTGTAGTGTGAAATAATTTTTGCTTTGGTGGATAGATTTTAGTTTGGGGTAGTCTTTCAACATTCTAACAGAGCTACGGACTATGAAGTATGATTTCTCTGAAACCATAATAGATTCCAAATAGATCGTGACCAAAATGTGAATCATTGGACAAAAGTTGAATAAATTCTTAAGTCATCGCTTCAGATTATGTCCCTTTAGTGTGAAATAATTTTACTTAACAGAACTGCGAACCATGAAGTGATTTCTCTGAGACCATGATAGATTTCCCATCGATCCTGACCAAAATGAGAATCATTGGACAAAGGGTGAACAAATTCTTGTGACTTCGCTTCAGATTATATTTTTTTAGTGTGAAATAATTTTACTTAACAGAACTGCGCACCATGGAGTGATTTCTCTGAGACCATGATAGACTTCCCATCGATCCTGACCAAAATGAGAATCATTGGACAAAGGGTGAATAAATTCTTATGACATCATTTCAGATTACGTGTCTGTAGTGTGAAATAATTTTTGCTTTGGTGGATAGATTTTAGTTTGGGGTAGTCTTTCAACATTCTAACAGAGCTACGGACTATGAAGTATGATTTCTCTGAAACCATAATAGATTCCAAATAGATCGTGACCAAAATGTGAATCATTGGACAAAAGTTGAATAAATTCTTAAGTCATCGCTTCAGATTATGTCCCTTTAGTGTGAAATAATTTTACTTAACAGAACTGGGAACCATGAAGTGATTTCTCTGAGACCGTGATAGATTTCCCATCGATCTTGACCAAAATGAGAATCATTGGACAAAGGGTGAACAAATTCTTATGACTTCGCTTCAGATTATATTTTTTTAGTGTGAAATAATTTTACTTAACAGAACTGCGCACCATGGAGTGATTTCTCTGAGACCATGATAGACTTCCCATCGATCCTGACCAAAATGAGAATCAATGGACAAAGGGTGAAGAAATTCTTATGACATCATTTCAGATTACGTGTCTGTAGTGTGAAATAATTTTTGCTTTGGTGGATAGATTTTAGTTTGGGGTAGTCTTTCAACATTCTAACAGAGCTACGGACTACGAAGTACGATTTCGCTGAAACCATGACCCTGACCAAAATGAGAATCATTGGACAAAGGTTGAATAAATTCTTAAGACATCGCTTCAGATTATGTGCCTGTAGTGGGAAATAATTCTTGCTTTGGTGGATAGATTTTAGTTTGGGGTAGTCTTTCAACATTCTAACAGAGCTACGGACTATGAAGTATGATTTCTCTGAAACCATAATAGATTTCCCATCGATTTTGACCAAAATGAGAATCATTGAACAAAGGGTGAAGAAATTCTTATGACTCCGCTGCAGAGTATGTCTCTTTAGTGTGAAATAATTTTACTTAACAGAACTGCGAACCATGAAGTGATTTCTCTGAGACCATGATAGATTTCCCATCGATCCTGAACAAAATGAGAATCATTGGACAAAGGGTGAAGAAATTCTTATGACATCGCTTCAGATTATGTGCCTGTGGTGGGAAATAATTTTTGCTTTGGTGGATAGATTTTAGTTTGGGGTAGTTTTTCAACATTCTAACAGAGCTACGGACTATGAAGTATGATTTCTCTGAAACCATGATAGATTTCCCATCGATCCTGACCAAAATGAAAATCATTAGACAAAGCGCGAAGAAATTCTTATGACTTCGCTTCACAGTATGTCTCTTTAGTGTGAAATAATTTTAGTTAACAGAACTGCGAACCATGAAGTGATTTCTCTGAAACCATGATAGATATCCTATCGACCCTGACCAAAATGAGAATCATTGGACAAAGGGTGAAGAAATTCTTATGACATCATTTCAGATTACGTGTCTGTAGTGTGAAATAATTTTTGCTTTGGTGGATAGATTTTAGTTTGGGGTAGTCTTTCAACATTCTAACAGAGCTACGGACTACGAAGTAAGATTTCGCTGAAACCATGACCCTGACCAAAATGAGAATCATTGGACAAAGGTTGAAGAAATTCTTATGACATCGCTTCAGATTATGTGCCTGTAGTGGGAAATAATTCTTGCTTTGGTGGATAGATTTTAGTTTGGGGTAGTCTTTCAACATTCTAACAGAGCTACGGACTATGAAGTATGATTTCTCTGAAACCATAATAGATTTCCCATCGATTTTGACCAAAATGAGAATCATTGAACAAAGGGTGAAGAAATTCTTATGACTCCGCTGCAGAGTATGTCTCTTTAGTGTGAAATAATTTTACTTAACAGAACTGCGAACCATGAAGTGATTTCTCTGAGACCATGATAGATTTCCCATCGATCCTGAACAAAATGAGAATCATTGGACAAAGGGTGAAGAAATTCTTATGACATCGCTTCAGATTATGTGCCTGTAGTGGGAAATATTTCTTGCTTTGGTGGATAGATTTTAGTTTGGGGTAGTCTTTCAACATTCTAACAGAGCTACGGACTATGAAGTATGATTTCTCTGAAACCATAATAGATTTCCCATCGATTTTGACCAAAATGAGAATCATTGAACAAAGGGTGAAGAAATTCTTATGACTCCGCTGCAGAGTATGTCTCTTTAGTGTGAAATAATTTTACTTAACAGAACTGCGAACCATGAAGTGATTTCTCTGAGACCATGATAGATTTCCCATCGATCCTGAACAAAATGAGAATCATTGGACAAAGGGTGAAGAAATTCTTATGACATCATTTCAGATTACGTGTCTGTAGTGTTTGGGGTAGTCTTTCAACATTCTAACAGAGCTACGGACTACGAAGTAAGATTTCGCTGAAACCATGACCCTGACCAAAATGAGAATCATTGGACAAACTTACTTTACTTAACGGGCTCCCGACCCGTGAAGAGTCTCTGCCTGAGACACAGCAGCCTTCCACTCTCTTCGATCCCGGGCACGCTGCTTCCAGTTATCTAGACCAAGCGCTCTGGCATCCGCGATAGCTTGATCCTTAAAACGGAGGTTCGGTCTTCCTTGTCTTCTCGAACCTGGGGGCTGTGATTCGAAGATCCTCTTTGCTGGAGCATTATTGTCCATTCGCTCGATGTGGCCGAGCCAGTGTAGTCGACGTGTTTTGGCTTTTTGGACTACATCCACATCCTGGTACAGCTCATAGAGTTCGCGGTTATATCTTCTCCTCCATTCGCCCTCCTCGCATACGGGACCGAATATCCGACGAAGAATTTTTCTTTCGAAAGTGTTCAGTATTTGCTCTGCTTTCCTGCTTATCGTCCAGCACTCGGCTCCATACAGCAGAACTGGCAGGATCAAAGTTTTGTAGAGCATACATTTCGTCTTTCGAGTTTTGACCCCATTTGTTTCGCCAAACCGAAGTAGCAGCGGTTTCCTAGGGTAAGTCTTCGTCGAATCTCCACTAAGTTGTCATTCGTGGAGTTAATATTTACTCCGAGGTAGGTAAACTCCTTAACCACTTCGAAGTTACTGTTGCCAACAGTGACGTTTTGTCCTAGGCGGTGGACAGATGCTTCTTTGTTTGTTGACAACATGTGAATCATTGGACAGAGGGTGAAGAAATTCTTATGACATCGCTTCAGATTATGTGCCTGTAGTGGGAAATAATTCTTGCTTTGGTGGATAGATTTTAGTTTGGGGTAGTCTTTCAACATTCTAACAGAGCTACGGACTATGAAGTATGATTTCTCTGAAACCATGATAGATTTCCCATCGATCCTGACCAAAATGAGAATCATTGAACAAAGGGTGAAGAAATTCTTATGACTCCGCTGCAGAGAATGTCTCTTTAGTGTGAAATAATTTTACTTAACAGAACTGCGAACCATGAAGTGATTTCTCTGAGACCATGATAGATTTCCCATCGATCCTGAACAAAATGAGAATCATTGGACAAAGGGTGAAGAAATTCTTATGACATCGCTTCAGATTATGTGCCTGTGGTGGGAAATAATTTTTGCTTTGGTGGCTAGATTTTAGTTTGGGGTAGTCTTTCAACATTCTAATAGAGCTACGGACTATGAAGTATGATTTCTCTGAAACCATGATAGATTTCCCATCTATCCTGACCAAAATGAGAATCATTGGACAAAGGGTGAACAAATTCTTATGACTTCGCTTCAGATTATATTTTTTTAGTGTGAAATAATTTTACTTAACAGAACTGCGCACCATGGAGTGATTTCTCTGAGACCATGATAGACTTCCCATCGATCCTGACCAAAATGAGAATCGTTGGACAAAGGGTGAAGAAATTCTTATGACATCGTTTCAGTTTATGTGTGTGTAGTGTAAAATAATTTTTGCTTTGGTGGATAGATTTTAGTTTGGGGTAGTCTTTCAACATTCTAACAGAGCTACGGACTATGAAGTATGATTTCTCTGAAACCATGATAGATTTCCCATCGATCCTGACCATAATGAAAATCATTAGACACAGGGCGAAGAAATTCTTATGACTTCGCTTCAGAGTATGTCTCTTTAGTGTGAAATAATTTTAGTTAACAGAACTGCGAACCATGAAGTGATTTCTCTGAAACCATGATAGATATCCTATCGACCCTGACCAAAATGAGAATCATTAGACAAAGGGTGAAGAAATTCTTATGACATCGCTTCAGATTATGTGTCTGTAGTGTGAAATAATTTTTGATTTGGTGGATAGATTTTAGTTTGGGGTAGTCTTTCAACATTCTAACAGAGCTACGGACTACGAACTATGATTTCTCTGAAACCATGATAGATTTCCCATCGACCCTGACCAAAATGAGAATCATTAGACAAAGTGTGAAGAAATTCTTATAACATCGCTTCAGATTATGTCTCCTTAGTGTGAAATAATTTTACTTAATAAAACTGCGAACCATGAAGTGATTTCTCTGAGACCATGATAGATTTCCCATTGACCCTGACCAAAATGAGGATCATTAGACAATGGGTGAAGAAATTCTTATGACATCGTTTCAGATTATGTGTCTGTAGTGTAAAATAATTTTTGCTTTGGTAGATAGATTTTAGTTTGGGGTAGTCTTTCAACATTCTAACAGAGCTACGGACTATGAAGTATGATTTCTCTGGAAACATGATAGATTTCCCATCGACCCTGACCAAACTGAGAATCATTAGACAAAGGGTGAAGAAATTCTTATGACTTCGCTTCAGATTATGTCTCTTTAGTGTGAAATAATTTTACTTAATAGAACTGCGAACCATGAAGTGATTTCTCTGAGACAATGATAGATTTCCCATCGATCCTGACCAAAATGAGAATCATTAGAGAAAGAGTGAAGAAATTCTTATGACTTCGCTTCAGATTATGTGTCTGTAGTGTGAAATAATTTTTTCTTTGGTGGATAGATTTTAGTTTGGGGTAGTCTTTCAACATTCTAACAGAGCTACGGACTATGAAGTATGATTTCTGTGAGACTATGATAGATTTCCCATCGACCCTGACCAAAATGAGAATCATTTTACAAACGGTGAAGAAATGCTTATGACTTCGCTTCAGATTATGTCTCTTTAGTGTGAAATAATTTTACTTAATAGAACTGCGAACCATGAAGTGATTTCTCTGAGACCATGATAGATTTCCCATCGATCCTGACCAAAATGAGAATCATTAGACAAAGGGTGAAGAAATTCTTATGACATCGTTTCAGATTATGTGTCTGTAGTGTGAAATAATTTCTGCTTTGGTGGATAGATTTTAGTTTGGGGTAGTCTTTCAACATTCTAACAGAGCTACGGACTATGAAGTATGATTTCTCTGAAACCATGATAGATTTCCCATCGACCCTGACCAAAATGAGAATCATTAGACAAAGGGTGAAGAAATTCTTATGACATCGCTTCAGATTATGTGTCTGTAGTGTGAAATAATTTTTGCTTTGGTGGATAGATTTTAGTTTGGGCTAGTCTTTCAACATTCTAACAGAGCTACGGACTATGAAGTATGATTTCTCTGAAACCAAGATAGATTTCCCATCGATCCTGACCAAAATGAGAATCATTAGACAAAGGGAGTAGGTACTAGGCCCCTTCTGCATGGGAACCAAAAAGATGATTTTTAGGGAAACGCGTCATAAATGATTGATTTTTGGGGTAAAAAGTGTGATTTTGAAATTTTAATGTATTATGTCTGTCAGTGATGGGAATTTAGTTGGTTAGTGTAGAAAATGTGGGTGAGGGGGTGGATGATAGTTGATGTGTAATTAGGAATGGGAGTGAATATGGATTTTGTATCTGGGAGTGTGTGTGTGTGTGTGTGTGCGGATGATGTTGAATGGATGAGATCTTATCTGTGGGATGAGTAATTCGTGATCGTTGTTATCTGGGGTGAGTGGGAGAGATTGTAATATGATAGTGTTGATTAGTGTGTGTGTGACGTGGCATGGATATTTGTTTATGTTATTTTAATGGTTTTTTAATTGTTTTTGGATATAGCTGGAGCGTTGGAGTGTGTGATCATGTTGTTGGAGTTTTTGTTTGGTTGAGAGAATGATGCGAATTTTGGAGGATGATTGAGAGGTTAATTAAGAGGGTTTTTCGTTATCGGGGAGGGGTTGGTTGTGTGTGATGACGATAGATGGTTTGTATTTTGTTAATTGGGTGTGGTGGCGTGTTGTGTCATGAATTTTTTGTCAGCGTTATAATCATCTGTATTATTTGTTGTTGTTGTTGTTTTTGTTGGATATTGCTGGAGTGGATGAAGCACAGTTTGTGGATGAGTAATTTCGATGGATGGGTGAGGGAATATGGGATAAGGGGAGATGTTTTTGGATGTTATCGTGAGTAATGCATGATCTACCGATCGTTGAAATCAAGCAGCATCGGGTGGTGTTACTATTTAGATGGAGGACCGTGTGTTTTGTTGGCATTATTAAGAAAGACGAAAAGTCTTTCTAATAATAATATATATTCATATATATGTATATACATATATATAATTCCTGATCTTGCTATGGGAGTTGGGAATGTGAAAAGGGTGATGAATGCGGAAGGAAAATAGTTTGTATGTGTATGAATTATTGGCATCGGTAACGATAGATGGTTCCCGTGACTAAATGTGTGTGTAAACTTGTGCAAAGGCATTGAATATAATGGATTATCACAAGTCAGGGTAATGTTGATTTGATAAGAGTGGGTCAGGGATAGGAAATTTGAATGTATGAAAAGAAATTAATTGAATGTACATACATTAAGTAAACATTCATATGTACTTACATTAAGTAATACTTTATGAGGACAGTCGGAGTAACAAAGGGTGAAGAACTTCTTATGACATCCTTTCAGATTATGTGTCTGTAGTGTGAAATAATTTTTGCTTTGGTGGATAGATTTTAGTTTGGGGTAGTCTTTCAACATTCTAATAGAGCTACGGACTATGAACTATGATTTCTCTGAAACCATGATAGATTTCCCATCGACCCTGACCAAAATGAGAATCATTAGACAAAGTGTGAAGAAATTCTTATAACATCGCTTCAGATTATGTCCCTTTGGTGTGAAATAGTTTTACTTAACAGAACTGCGAACCATGAAGTGATTTCTCTGAGACCATGATAGATTTCCCATCGATCCTGACCAAAATGAGAATCATTGGACAAAGGGTGAAGAAATTCTTATGACTTTGCTTCAGAGTATGTCTCTTTAGTGTGAAATAATTTTAGTTAACAGAACTGCGAACTATGAAGTGATTTCTCTGAGACCATGATAGACTTCCCATCGATCCTGACCAAAATGAGAATCATTGGACAAAGGGTGAAGAAATTCTTATGACATCGCTTCAGATTATGTGCTTGTGGTGGGAAATAATTTTTGCTTTGGTGGATAGATTTTAGTTTGGGGTAGTCTTTCAACATTCTAACAGAGCTACTGACTATGAAGTATGATTTCTCTGAAACCATGATAGATTTCCCATCGATCCTGACCAAAATGAGAATCTCAGGTGAAGAAATTCTTATGACATCATTTCAGATTACGTGTCTGTAGTGTTTGGGGTAGTCTTTCAACATTCTAACAGAGCTACGGACTACGAAGTAAGATTTCGCTGAAACCATGACCCTGACCAAAATGAGAATCATTGGACAAAGGGTGAAGAAATTCTTATGACATCGCTTCAGATTATGTGCCTGTAGTGGGAAATAATTCTTGCTTTGGTGGATAGATTTTAGTTTGGGGTAGTCTTTCAACATTCTAACAGAGCTACGGACTATGAAGTATGATTTCTCTGAAACCATGATAGATTTCCCATTGACCCTGACCAAAATGAGGATCATTAGACAAAGGGTGAAGAAATTCTTATGACATCGTTTCAGATTATGTGTCTGTAGTGTAAAATAATTTTTGCTTTGGTAGATAGATTTTAGTTTGGGGTAGTCTTTCAACATTCTAACAGAGCTACGGACTATGAAGTATGATTTCTCTGGAAACATGATAGATTTCCCATCGACCCTGACCAAAATGAGAATCATTAGACAAAGGGTGAAGAAATTCTTATGACTTTGCTTCAGAGCATGTCTCTTTAGTGTGAAATAATTTTACTTAACAGAACTGCGAACCATGAAGTGATTTCTCTGAGACCATGATAGATTTCCCATCGATCCTGACCAAAATGAGAATCATTGGACAAAGGGTGAAGAAATTCTTATGACATCGTTTCAGTGTGCCTGTAGTGTGAAATAATTTTTACTTAACAGAACTGCGCACCATCAAGTGATTTCCCTGAGACCATGATAGATTTCCCATCGATCCTGACCAACATGAGAATCATTGGACAAAGGGTGAAGAACTTCGTATGACATCGCTTCAGATTATGTGTCTGTAGTGTGAAATAATTTTTGCTTTGGTGGATAGATTTTAGTTTGGGGTAGTCTTTCAACATTCTAACAGAGCTACGGACTATGAAGTATGATTTCTCTGAAACCATAATAGATTCCAAATAGATCCTGACCAAAATATGAATCATTGGACAAAGGTTGAATAAATTCTTATGACATCGCTTCAGATTATGTCCCTTTGGTGTGAAGTAATTTTACTTAACAGAACTGCGAACCATGAAGTGATTTCTCTGAGACCATGATAGATTTCCCATCGATCCTGACCAAAATGAGAATCATTGGACAAAGGGTGAAGAAATTCTTATGACATCATTTCAGATTACGTGTCTGTAGTGTGAAATAATTTTTGCTTTGGTGGATAGATTTTAGTTTGGGGTAGTCTTTCAACATTCTAATAGAGCTACCGACTATGAAGTATGATTTCTCTGAAACCATGATAGATTTCCCATCTATCCTGACCAAAATGAGAATCATTGGACAAAGGGTGAAGAAATTCTTATGACATCGTTTCTGTTTATGTGTCTGTAGTGTAAAATAATTTTTGCTTTGGTGGATAGATTTTAGTTTGGGGTAGTCTTTCAACATTCTAACAGAGCTACGGACTATGAAGTATGATTTCTCTGAAACCATAATAGATTTCCCATCGATCCTGACCAAAATGAGAATCGTTGGACAAAGGGTGAAGAAATTCTTATGACATCGTTTCAGTTTATGTGTCTGTAGTGTAAAATAATTTTTGCTTTGGTGGATAGATTTTAGTTTGGGGTAGTCTTTCAACATTCTAACAGAGCTGCGGACTATGAAGTATGATTTCTCTGAAACCATGATAGATTTCCCATCGATCCTGACCAAAATGAAAATCATTAGACAAAGGGTGAAGAAATTCTTATGACTTCGCTTCAGAGTATGTCTCTTTAGTGTGAAATAATTTTAGTTAACAGAACTGCGAACCATGAAGTGATTTCCATGAGACCATGATAGATTTCCCATCGATCCTGTCCAAAATGAATATCATTGGACAAAGGGTGAAAAAATTGTTATGACATCGTTTCAGTTTATGTGTCTGTAGTGTAAAATAATTTTTGCTTTGGTGGATAGATTTTAGTTTGGGGTAGTCTTTCAACATTCTAATAGAGCTACGGACTATGAACTATGATTTCTCTGAAACCATGATAGATTTCCCATCGACCCTGACCAAAATGAGAATCATTAGACAAAGTGTGAAGAAATTCTTATAACATCGCTTCAGATTATGTCTCTTTAGTGTGAAATAATATTACTTAACAGAACTGCGCACCATGAAGTGATTTCCATGAGACCATGATAGATTTCCCATCGATCCTGTCCAAAATGAATATCATTGGACAAAGGGTGAAAAAATTGTTATGACATCGCTTCAGATTAAGTGCTTGCAGTGTGAAATAATTTCTGCTTTGGTGGATAGATTTTAGTTAGGGGTAGTATTTCGACATTCCAACAAAGCTACGGACTACGAACTATGATTCCTCTGAAACCATGATAGATTTCCCATCTATCCTGACCAAAATGAGAATCATTGGACAAAGGGTGAAGAAATTCTTACGATATCGCTTCAGATTATGTGGCTGTAGTGTGAAATAATGTTTGCTTTGGTGGATAGATTTTAGTTTGGGGTAGTCTTTCAACATTCTAACAGAGCTACGGACTATGAAGTATGATTTCTCTGAAACCATAATAGATTTCCCATCGATCCTGACCAAAATGAGAATCGTTGGACAAAGGGTGAAGAAATTCTTATGACATCGTTTCAGTTTATGTGTCTGTAGTGTAAAATAATTTTTGCTTTGGTGGATAGATTTTAGTTTGGGGTAGTCTTTCAACATTCTAATAGAGCTACGGACTATGAACTATGATTTCTCTGAAACCATGATAGATTTCCCATCGACCCTGACCAAAATGAGAATCATTAGACAAAGTGTGAAGAAATTCTTATAACATCGCTTCAGATTATGTCTCTTTAGTGTGAAATAATATTACTTAACAGAACTGCGCACCATGAAGTGATTTCCATGAGACCATGATAGATTTCCCATCGATCCTGTCCAAAATGAATATCATTGGACAAAGGGTGAAAAAATTGTTATGACATCGCTTCAGATTAAGTGCTTGCAGTGTGAAATAATTTCTGCTTTGGTGGATAGATTTTAGTTAGGGGTAGTATTTCAACATTCCAACAAAGCTACGGACTACGAACTATTATTCCTCTGAAACCATGATAGATTTCCCATCTATCCTGACCAAAATGAGAATCATTGGACAAAGGGTGAAGAAATTCTTACGATATCGCTTCAGATTATGTGGCTGTAGTGTGAAATAATTTTTGCTTTGGTGGATAGATTTTAGTTTGGGGTAGTCTTTCAACATTCTAACAGAGCTACGGACTATGAAGTATGATTTCTCTGAAACCATGATAGATATCCCATCGACCCTGACCAAAATGAGAATCATTAGACAAAGGGTGAAGAAATTCTTATGACATCGCTTCAGATTATGTGTCTGTAGTGTGAAATAATTTTTGCTTTGGTGGATAGATTTTAGTTTGGGGTAGTCTTTCAACATTCTAACAGAGCTACGGACTATGAAGTATGATTTCTCTGAAACCATGATAGATTTAGCATCGACCCTGACCAAAATGAGAATCATTAGACAAAGGGTGAAGAAATTCTTATGACATCGCTTCAGATTATGTGTCTGTAGTGTGAAATAATTTTTGCTTTGGTGGATAGATTTTCGTTTGGGGTAGTCTTTCAACATTCTAACAGAGCTACGGACTATGAAGTATGATTTCTCTGAAACCATGATAGATTTAGCATCGACCCTGGCCAAAATGAGAATCATTAGACAAAGGGTGAAGAAATTCTTATGACATCGCTTCAGATTATGTGTCTGTAGTGTGAAATAATTTTTGCTTTGGTGGATAGATTTTCGTTTGGGGTAGTCTTTCAACATTCTAACAGAGCTACGGACTATGAAGTATGATTTCTCCGAAACCATGATAGATTTAGCATCGACCCTGACCAAAATGAGAATCATTGGACAAAGGGTGAAGAAATTCTTACGATATCGCTTCAGATTATGTGGCTGTAGTGTGAAATAATTTTTGCTTTGGTGGATAGATTTTAGTTTGGGGTAGTCTTTCAACATTCTAACAGAGCTACGGACTATGAAGTATGATTTCTCTGAAACCATGATAGATTTAGCATCGACCCTGACCAAAATGAGAATCATTAGACAAAGGGTGAAGAAATTCTTATGACATCGCTTCAGATTATGTGTCTGTAGTGTGAAATAATTTTTGCTTTGGTGGATAGATTTTCGTTTGGGGTAGTCTTTCAACATTCTAACAGAGCTACGGACTATGAAGTATGATTTCTCTGAAACCATGATAGATTTAGCATCGACCCTGACCAAAATGAGAATCATTAGACAAAGGGTGAAGAAATTCTTATGACATCGCTTCAGATTATGTGTCTGTAGTGTGAAATAATTTTTGCTTTGGTGGATAGATTTTCGTTTGGGGTAGTCTTTCAACATTCTAACAGAGGTACGGACTATGAAGTATGATTTCTCTGAAACCATGATAGATTTCCCATCGATCCTGACCAAAATGAGAATCATTGAACAAAGGGTGAAGAAATTCTTACGATATCGCTTCAGATTATGTGGCTGTAGTGTGAAATAATTTTTGCTTTGGTGGATAGATTTTAGTTTGGGGTAGTCTTTCAACATTCTAACAGAGCTACGGACTATGAAGTATGATTTCTCTGAAACCATGATAGATATCCCATTGACCCTGACCAAAATGAGAATCATTAGACAAAGGGTGAAGAAATTCTTATCACATCGCTTCAGATTATGTGTCTGTAGTGTGAAATAATTTTTGATTTGGTGGATAGATTTTAGTTTGGGGTAGTCTTTCAACATTCTAACAGAGCTACGGACTACGAACTATGATTTCTCTGAAACCATGATAGATTTCCCATAGATCTTAACCATAATGAGAATCCTTAGACAAAGGGTGAAGAAATTCTTATAACATCTCTTCAGATTATGTCTCTTTAGTGTGAAATAATTTTACTTTATAGAACTGCGAACCATGAAGTGATTTCTCTGAGACCATGATAGATTTCCCATTGACCCTGACCAAAATGAGGATCATTAGACAAAGGGTGAAGAAATTCTTATGACTTCGCTTCAGATTATGTCTCTTTAGTGTGAAATAATTTTACTTAATAGAACTGCGAACCATGAAGTGATTTCTCTGAGACAATGATAGATTTCCCATTGACCCTGACCAAAATGAGAATCATTTGACAAAGGGTGAAGAAATTCTTATGACGTCGTTTCAGATTATGTGTCTTTAGTGTTAAAGAATTTTTGCTTTGGTGGATAGATTTTAGTTTGGGGTAGTCTTTCAACATTCTAACAGAGCTACGGACTATGAAGTATGATTTCTCTGAAACCATGATAGATATCCCATCGACCCTGACCAAAATGAGAATCATTAGACAAAGGGTGAAGAAATTCTTATGACGTCGTTTCAGATTATGTGTCTTTAGTGTTAAAGAATTTTTGCTTTGGTGGATAGATTTTAGTTTGGGGTAGTCTTTCAACATTCTAACAGAGCTACGGACTATGAAGTATGATTTCTCTGAGACTATGAAAGATTTCCCATCGACCCTGACCAAAATGAGAATCATTGGACAAAGGGTGAAGAAATTCTTATGACTTCGCTTCAGATTATGTCTCTTTAGTGTGAAATAATTTTACTTAATAGAACTGCGAACCATGAAGTGATTTCTCTGAGACAATGATAGATTTCCCATTGACCCTGACCAAAATGAGAATCATTAGACAAAGGGTGAAGAAATTCTTATGACGTCGTTTCAGATTATGTGTCTTTAGTGTGAAATAATTTTTGCTTTGGTGGATAGATTTTAGTTTGGGGTAGTCTTTCAACATTCTAACAGAGCTACGGACTATGAAGTATGATTTCTCTGAAACCATGATAGATTTCCCATCGATCCTGACCAAAATGAGAATCATTGGACAAAGGGTGAAGAATTTCTTATGACTTCGCTTCAGATTATGTCTCTTTAGTGTGAAATAACTTTACTTAATAGAACTGCGAACCATGAAGTGATTTCTCTGAGACAATGATAGATTTCCCATTGACCCTGACCAAAATGAGAATCATTAGACAAAGGGTGAAGAAATTCTTATGACGTCGTTTCAGATTATGTGTCTTTAGTGTGAAATAATTTTTGCTTTGGTGGATAGATTTTAGTTTGGGGTAGTCTTTCAACATTCTAACAGAGCTACGGACTGTGAAGTATGATTTCTCTGAGACTATGATAGATTTCCCATCGACCCTGACCAAAATGAGAATCATTGGACAAAGGGTGAAGAAATGCTTATGACTTCGCTTCAGATTATGTCTCTTTAGTGTGAAATAATTTTACTTAATAGAACTGCGAACCATGAAGTGATTTCTCTGAGACCATGATAGATTTCCCATCGATCCTGACCAAAATGAGAATCATTGGAGAAAGAGTGAAGAAATTCTTATGACATCGCTTCAGATTATGTGTCTGTAGTGTGAAATAATTTTTTCTTTGGTGGATAGATTTTAGTTTGGGGTAGTCTTTCAACATTCAACAGAGCTACGGATTATGAAGTATGATTTCTCTGAAACCACGATAGGTTTCCCATCGATTCTGACCAAAATGAGAATCATTGAACAAAGGGTAAAGAAATTCTTATGACTTCGCTTCAGATTATGTCTCTTTAGTGTGAAATAATTTTACTTAACAGAACTGCAAACCATGAAGTGATTTCTCTGAGACCATGATAGATTTCCCATAGATCTTAACCATAATGAGAATCCTTAGACAAAGGGTGAAGAAATTCTTATGACATCGTTTCAGATTATGTGTCTGTAGTGTGAAATAATTTCTGTTTTGGTGGATAGATTTTAGTTTGGGGTAGTCTTTCAACATTCTAACAGAGCTACGGACTATGAAGTATGATTTCTCTGAAACCATGATAGATTTCCCATCGACCCTGACCAAAATGAGAATCAGTAGACAAAGGGTGAAGAAATTCTTATGACATCGCTTCAGATTATGTGTCTGTAGTGTGAAATAATTTTTGCTTTGGTGGATAGATTTTAGTTTGGGGTAGTCTTTCAACATTCTAACAGAGCTACGGACTATGAAGTATGATTTCTCTGAAACCATGATAGATTTCCCATCGATCCTGACCAAAATGAGAATCATTAGACAAAGGGAGTAGGTACTAGGCCCCTTCTGCATGGGAACCAAAAAGATGATTTTTAGGGAAACGCGTCATAAATGATTGATTTTTGGGGTAAAAAGTGTGATTTTGAAATTTTGATGTATTATGTCTGTCAGTGATGGGAATTTAGTTGGTTAGTGTAGAAAATGTGGGTGAGGGGGTGGATGATAGTTGATGTGTAATTAGGAATGGGAGTGAATATGGATTTTGTATCTGGGAGTGTGTGTGTGTGTGTGTGCGGATGATGTTGAATGGATGAGATCTTATCTGTGGGATGAGTAATTCGTGATCGTTGTTATCTGGGGTGAGTGGGAGAGATTGTAATATGATAGTGTTGATTAGTGTGTGTGTGACGTGGCATGGATATTTGTTTATGTTATTTTAATGGTTTTTTAATTGTTTTTGGATATAGCTGGAGCGTTGGAGTGTGTGATCATGTTGTTGGAGTTTTTGTTTGGTTGAGAGAATGATGCGAATTTTGGAGGATGATTGAGAGGTTAATTAAGAGGGTTTTTCGTTATCGGGGAGGGGTTGGTTGTGTGTGATGACGATAGATGGTTTGTATTTTGTTAATTGGGTGTGGTGGCGTGTTGTGTCATGAATTTTTTGTCAGCGTTATAATCATCTGTATTATTTGTTGTTGTTGTTGTTTTTGTTGGATATTGCTGGAGTGGATGAAGCACAGTTTGTGGATGAGTAATTTCGATGGATGGGTGAGGGAATATGGGATAAGGGGAGATGTTTTTGGATGTTATCGTGAGTAATGCATGATCTACCGATCGTTGAAATCAAGCAGCATCGGGTGGTGTTACTATTTAGATGGAGGACCGTGTGTTTTGTTGGCATTATTAAGAAAGACGAAAAGTCTTTCTAATAATAATATATATTCATATATATGTATATACATATATATAATTCCTGATCTTGCTATGGGAGTTGGGAATGTGAAAAGGGTGATGAATGCGGAAGGAAAATAGTTTGTATGTGTATGAATTATTGGCATCGGTAACGATAGATGGTTCCCGTGACTAAATGTGTGTGTAAACTTGTGCAAAGGCATTGAATATAATGGATTATCACAAGTCAGGGTAATGTTGATTTGATAAGAGTGGGTCAGGGATAGGAAATTTGAATGTATGAAAAGAAATTAATTGAATGTACATACATTAAGTAAACATTCATATGTACTTACATTAAGTAATACTTTATGAGGACAGTCGGAGTAACAAAGGGTGAAGAAATTCTTATGACATCGTTTCAGATTATGTGTCTGTAGTGTAAAATAATTTTTGCTTTGGTGGATAGATTTTAGTTTGGGGTAGTCTTTCAACATTCTAATAGAGCTACGGACTATGAACTATGATTTCTCTGAAACCATGATAGATTTCCCATCGACCCTGACCGAAATGAGAATCATTAGACAAAGGGTGAAGAAATTCTTATGACATCGCTTTAGATTATGTGTCTGTAGTCTGAAATAATTTTTGATTTGGTGAATAGATTTTAGTTTGGGGTAGTCTTTCAACATTCTAACAGAGCTACGGACTATGAAGTATGATTTCTCTGAAACCATGAGAGATATCCCATCGACCCTGACCAAAATGAGAATCATTAGACAAAGGGTGAAGAAATTCTTATAACATCTCTTCAGATTATGTCTCTTTAGTGTGAAATAATTTTACTTAATAGAACTGCGAACCATGAAGTGATTTCTCTGAGACCATGATAGATTTCCCATTGACCCTGACCAAAATGAGAATCATTAGACAAAGGGTGAAGAAATTCTTATGACATCGCTTTAGATTATGTGTCTGTAGTCTGAAATAATTTTTGATTTGGTGGATAGATTTTAGTTTGGGGTAGTCTTTCAACATTCTAACAGAGCTACGGACTATGAAGTATGATTTCTCTGAAACCATGATAGATATTCCATCGACCCTGACCAAAATGAGAATCATTAGACAAAGGGTGAAGAAATTCTTATGACATCGCTTCAGATTATGTGTCTGTAGTCTGAAATAATTTTTGATTTGGTGAATAGATTTTAGTTTGGGGTAGTTTTTCAACATTCTAACAGAGCTACGGACTATGAAGTATCATTTCTCTGAAACCATGATAGATATCCCATCGACCCTGACCAAAATGAGAATCATTAGACAAAGGGTGAAGAAATTCTTATGACATCGCTTCAGATTATGTGTCTGTAGTCTGAAATAATTTTTGATTTGGTGAATAGATTTTAGTTTGGGGTAATCTTTCAACATTCTAACAGAGCTACGGACTACGAACTATGATTTCTCTGAAACCATGATAGATTTCCCATCGACCCTGACCAAAATGAGAATAATTAGACAAAGGGTGAAGAAATTCTTATGACTTCGCTTCAGATTGTGTCTCTTTAGTGTGAAATAATTTCACTTAACAGAACTGCGAACCATGAAGTGATTTCTCTGAGACCACGATAAATTTCCCATAGATCCTGCCGAAAATGAGAATCATTGGACAAAGGGTGAAGAAATTCTTATGACATCGTTTCAGATTATGTGTCTGTAGTGTGAAATAATTTTTGCTTTGGTAGATAGATTTTAGTTTGGGGTAGTCTTTCAACATTCTAATAGAACTACGGACTATGAAGTATGATTTCTCTGAAACCATGATAGATTTCGCATCGATCCTGACCAAAATGAGAATCATTGGACAAAGGGTGAAGAAATTCTTATGACTTCGCTTCAGATTATGTCTCTTTAGTGTGAAATAATTTTACTCAATAGAACTGCGAACCATGAAGTGATTTCTCTGAGACAATGATAGATTTCCCATTGACCCTGACAAAAATGAGAATCATTAGACAAAGGGTGAAGAAATTCTTATGACGTCGTTTCAGATTATGTGTCTTTAGTGTGAAATAATTTTTGCTTTGGTGGATAGATTTTAGTTTGGGGTAGTCTTTCAACATTCTAACAGAGCTACGGACTATGAAGTATGATTTCTCTGAGACTATGATAGATTTCCCATCGACCCTGACCAAAATGAGAATCATTGGACAAAGGGTGAAGAAATGCTTATGACTTCGCTTCAGATTATGTCTCTTTAGTGTGAAATAATTTTACTTAATAGAACTGCGAACCATGAAGTGATTTCTCTGAGACCATGATAGATTTCCCATCGATCCTGACCAAAATGAGAATCATTGGAGAAAGAGTGAAAAAATTCTTATGACTTCGCTTCAGATTATGTGTCTGTAGTGTGAAATAATTTTTTCTTTGGTGGATAGATTTTAGTTTGGGGTAGTCTTTCAACATTCAACAGAGCTACGGATTATGAAGTATGATTTCTCTGAAACCACGATAGGTTTCCCATCGATTCTGACCAAAATGAGAATCATTGAACAAAGGGTAAAGAAATTCTTATGACTTCGCTTCAGATTATGTCTCTTTAGTGTGAAATAATTTTACTTAACACAACTGCAAACCATGAAGTGATTTCTCTGAGACCATGATAGATTTCCCATAGATCTTAACCATAATGAGAATCCTTAGACAAAGGGTGAAGAAATTCTTATGACATCGTTTCAGATTATGTGTCTGTAGTGTGAAATAATTTCTGCTTTGGTGGATAGCTTTTAGTTTGGGGTAGTCTTTCAACATTCTAACAGAGCTACGGACTATGAAGTATGATTTCTCTGAAACCATGATAGATTTCCCATCGACCCTGACCAAAATGAGAATCATTAGACAAAGGGTGAAGAAATTCTTATGACATCGCTTCAGATTATGTGTCTGTAGTGTGAAATAATTTTTGCTTTGGTGGATAGATTTTAGTTTGGGGTAGTCTTTCAACATTCTAACAGAGCTACGGACTATGAAGTATGATTTCTCTGAAACCATGATAGATTTCCCATCGATCCTGACCAAAATGAGAATCATTAGACAAAGGGAGTAGGTACTAGGCCCCTTCTGCATGGGAACCAAAAAGATGATTTTTAGGGAAACGCGTCATAAATGATTGATTTTTGGGGTAAAAAGTGTGATTTTGAAATTTTGATGTATTATGTCTGTCAGTGATGGGAATTTAGTTGGTTAGTGTAGAAAATGTGGGTGAGGGGGTGGATGATAGTTGATGTGTAATTAGGAATGGGAGTGAATATGGATTTTGTATCTGGGAGTGTGTGTGTGTGTGTTTGCGGATGATGTTGAATGGATGAGATCTTATCTGTGGGATGAGTAATTCGTGATCGTTGTTATCTGGGGTGAGTGGGAGAGATTGTAATATGATAGTGTTGATTAGTGTGTGTGTGACGTGGCATGGATATTTGTTTATGTTATTTTAATGGTTTTTTAATTGTTTTTGGATATAGCTGGAGCGTTGGAGTGTGTGATCATGTTGTTGGAGTTTTTGTTTGGTTGAGAGAATGATGCGAATTTTGGAGGATGATTGAGAGGTTAATTAAGAGGGTTTTTCGTTATCGGGGAGGGGTTGGTTGTGTGTGATGACGATAGATGGTTTGTATTTTGTTAATTGGGTGTGGTGGCGTGTTGTGTCATGAATTTTTTGTCAGCGTTATAATCATCTGTATTATTTGTTGTTGTTGTTGTTTTTGTTGGATATTCTGGAGTGGATGAAGCACAGTTTGTGGATGAGTAATTTCGATGGATGGGTGAGGGAATATGGGATAAGGGGAGATGTTTTTGGATGTTATCGTGAGTAATGCATGATCTACCGATCGCTGAAATCAGGCAGCATCGGATGGTGTTACTATTTAGATGGAGGACCGTGTGTTTTGTTGGCATTATTAAGAAAGACGAAAAGTCTTTCTAATAATAATATATATTCATATATATGTATATACATATATATAATTCCTGATCTTGCTATGGGAGTTGGGAATGTGAAAAGGGTGATGAATGCGGAAGGAAAATAGTTTGTATGTGTACGAATTATTGGCATCGGTGACGATAGATGGTTCCCGTGACTAAATGTGTGTGTAAACTTGTGCAAAGGTATTGAATATAATAGATTATCACAAGTCAGGGTAATGTTGATTTGATAAGAGTGGGTCAGGGATAGGAAATTTGAATGTATGAAAAGAAATTAATTGAATGTACATACATTAAGTAAACATTCATATGTACTTACATTAAGTAATACTTTATGAGGACATTCGGAGTAACATATGTACATATGTACATACGAAATATTTATAATGCATTAAATATGGGAATGAAACCAAATGTAGAACATAACCAGCAATCAAGTGTCTTTGATGAAGGTACTGCAGATGAAGGGATGTACCTATGTACATACATACATATAAGGCTTGTCAAGAAGCATCTGAAACATGATTGTAATTTATTAATTATGAATTGACGAGCAAGTCAAGCAGCACTAAGTTATGCAATGAACTCGAAAGATCCTCAGATCTTAGAAATGCTACTGTATGTCAGAAAAAATATAAAATTTAACAAAAGACACGCTCATCTGTTAAATTTGGGAATTAATCCATCTATCAATCTAGGACATATCCAGCATTCAAGTCTCTTTAAGAAGGTACTGCAAATGAAGTGATGTATAAGGCTTGTCAAGGAATATCTGCAATATGATTGTAATTATTAATTAAGAATCAACGAGCAAGTCAATTCGTCCTAAATTATGCAACGAACTTGAGAGATCCTCAGATCTTAGAAATGCTACTAGGCGTGTACATACGTCAGAAAATATAGAACTTAACAAAATACACACTCATCTGGCGCTATTCAATAGCATCGATCTAAACGTCTCGTCAACTCCATTTTATGCTGTGTAACCTTTCAAAAAGGCATGGAATATAATGGTTTATCACAAGTCAGGGTCAGGGTAATGTTGATTTGATAAGAGTGGGTCAGGAATAGGAAATATGAAAAATAAAAATAAATAAATTGAATGAATGTGTATCATACATACATATGTACATATATACATCAAGTAATACTTTATGAGAACAGTCGGTGATATACACGAGATTTCTAAATTCTATTAAATATGGGAAAGAATCCAAATTTGGAAGGTGCCCTGCATTCAAGTGTCTTTAGGTACATTCTGGGATAGAGGGATGTATAAGGCTTGTCAAGGAATATCTGAAATATGATTGTAATTTTATTAATCATGAATCGACGAGCAAGTCAATTCGTCCTAAATTATGCAACGAACTTGAGAGAAAAAAATATAAAATAAAAATATAAAACTTAAGAAAACACATGCTCATCTGAGGCCGCTCAATAGCATCGATCTAAACATCTCGTCAACTCCATTTTATTCAATGTAACCGTACATAAAGGCATGGAATATAATAAGTCAGGGTAATGTTGATTTGATAAGAGTGGGTCAGGAATAGGAAATTTGAATGTATAAAAGACATAAATTGAATGAATGCGTATCACACATATGTATATACATCAAGTAATACTTTATGAGAACAGTCGGTGATATACACGAGATTTTTAGATTCTATTAAATATGGGAAAGAATCCAAATCTAGAAGATATCCTGCATTCAAGTGTCTTAAAGTACCTTCTTGGATGGAGGGATGTATAAGGCTTGTCAAGGAATATCTGAAATATAATTGTAATTACTTAATTACGAATCGGCGAACAAGTCAATCCGTCCTAAATTATGCAATGAACTTGAGAGATCCTCAAATCTTACAGATGCTACTATCTACGTCAGAAAATATAGAACTTAACAAAATACAAGCTCATCTGACGCCACTGAATAGCGTCAATCCAACCGTCTCGTCAGCTGTGTTTTATACAGTAAAATATTACAATAAAAGCATATCATACAGGAACTTCTGAAGCATGGAGCGTACATACATACATATATAAAATCAAAGAACAAGTGCCATGCTTCATATAGTCTCACAAATGGATGCAACAAGTCCTATGTCTTTATGGTGAATAAACGAAAATCTTTTCGTTATCCGTTTAAGCGGCATCAATGATTATTTTCTTAAGGGCAATTAAAATTACACCTGAATGAATAGAGATCGTCACAATCAAATGTGATTTATCGTATTGTTGTAAATCCACCTGCACTTCTTTCAAAACTACATAGAAACTCATTACTTCCTCTGAAAAAATATTATTAAGTAGTAAAAATGTTGACGATCAATAAGTGAAATGTTACAGATCAGATCCCAATATCCCAGATCAAAGAGCAATTACTCCCGTCCTGTGCATGATAAAAAACGAGCAGCTTTCGATGGATAGAAAAGGTCAACTTATACAAAAAATCTCTTGAGCCATCCATTGATTGACCTAAACACATTTCATGATAATGAAGCCAGGCAACTGTTGGAAAATGAGTTTCCAGATCATCAGCAGAGATCAATTTAACATATTGATCAATTTCCTACGAAGAAGCAATGAAGAAAAATTCCTACAAAGCTTACATAGAAATTCTTTGCTGCGTCAGAAAAAAGAATTAAACCTTCTGAAAAATTAAAATTAAATAAAAAACCATTTTGATTTTAAATTTTTTTTTTATTTTTATAGAAGTTTGCCGATAATATTTATTTCTTTTGGTGGACATCAAACTGTCCACTAACTCTTAGATGCTCCAGTACTTTCATCATATGGAATAGCGTTTTCAGCTGGTTAGTTTTAAGGTCTCTCCTATATTCCTGCAGAAGTTTTGTTGTCTCCGCAACAAATTCTGGGTAGTCCCAGGAAGCCTTCTCGAACTCTTCGATGAAATTAGTTATGATTTGTTGAATCATACTGATGCTACTATGAATAACATAAATTCATAAGTCTTATTTATACTGAAATTTTTCTCGCTCATTGATCGTGCTCTATATAAAAAATCCATACACATGTCCTATCTCATATGGAGAAATACAAAGGAGAACAAAGGATAATTCACTGCCCTCTGACTTGGATAAACATACACACACAGATTCAATCATTAACTCTCCTTTCAAGTTTGATATTTAATTTCGTTCGGACAGTGGTCCCCATAATCAAAAATGCTTCTCTAGCAGATACATATGTGGACTCTATCAAAAAATCTATCCGTATACATTGTCCCATATGGAGAAAAACAAAAGGAATTTATGTCCTCTGCTTTAGCAATAATCGACACTTTTTATAAATAGAGACATTCAGAGAGGTTTCAGCGATCATATTTTTGAGGGTAATTAAAACTTCAATCACTGGTGACACGCTTTGATCAAGCAAAGAATCTGTCCGTATACTTTGTCTCATGACAAAGAGGAACAAAGGAGAAAGCGTATCCATTGACTTACATACATATGTATCAATAGTTAGTCTTGCATAAATACAGAGACCAATTTCGTGGTCCCAATAATCAAAAATGCTTCTCTAGCAGATATGTGGACTCCATCAAAAAACCTATCCGTATACTTTGTCTCAAAAGAAAGAGGAACAAAGGAGCAATCATATCCATTGACTTATCAATAATCGAGTCTTGCATAAACACAGAGACCAATTTCGTGGTCCCAATAATCAAAAATGCTTCTCTAGCAGATATAAGTGAACTCCATCAAAGAATGTATCCATATACAATGTCTCATATGGAGAAAAACACACATGTTTGATCACACTCTAATCAATGATGATCTATTCGTATACATTGTCTCATATGGAAAAGATGTATTGCGTGAACAAAAATTTTCTTGTCCGATTTGATTGAGCAAAGTCCAGTTTTTCATAGAGATACCGATCAATGGAGGGTTCTTAGAATGTTAAAGAGAAAAATGAAATTTCTAATGTTGATATGCTGCCTAAGTGAACAGCCAGTGATAGAATGCGAAAACCTTGAAATACAGTCAAATTTTCGGAGATCATAGTGTATTGCTGAATTAAATACCAATTCTAATTTACGGAAAGTCGATGAGTTAGGATTGCTATATACATATTAGCACAGCGTAATTTATAATTGGTAGAAACAGAGCTCTCACAAGTTTTAGTTTTATGTTATGCATATTTGATGAATGCCAAAATAAATCCGCTTAATTACGTATTTAGATAATATAAGCTTCACAGGAGAGCGTAGATACTATTAAGATAAACGCATAGGTTGTTAGCCTCATCTATGTACATAGGATATAGTCGTACCCATAAGATTTAGAGTTTTCTAAGAAATTTGGATCTACATAGTTGTTAGATATGACTTAAGCTTTTGATTTTGTTGGATTAAGACAGAGCTTATTGCAACGGAGCCTTTAATGAGGCCGATTGTTATATAGAAAAATACAACTGCTTTTAATTGTCAACTCATGATATAAAAATTAATAATATGTGTTAAGGTATAATATGTACATATATCTGCGGTAGAATGAGTTTGAAAAATCTCAAATTTATTTCATCAAATTCTGTTGCGTTTGATTTGATACTAGTTACTGCCTTTAGAACATCATATTTAGATATACATATTTTGAAAGACTTGACTATTTGATTGATCATTTTGTAGAAATATCTTTGTTATATTATTTGTATGGCTAGAAAGAGAGCTGAGAAAATTATCCGTCAAGAGATTTGGATCCAAATCACATGACAATGAGGCTTTATCAATAACTTTCAATGTTCTAAGGTTCCTCCGTAGATCTGAGGAAGATTGATTTAAGCTAAGCTTTGAGGAGTAAAAACCATTTCACCTTAGCATTTTAGATTTCAGTAGTTAGTCTGTTCCTTATCGATGTGTAATTTTGCTCGTTGATGATAATATATCTTATTTCTCGGCAATTTGCATCTTAATATTATCAGAAAACATGGTTCTCTAGTATCCCTTAACCTTTTGGACTTAATTGGTACATACCGTTCAAAGAGCGATTGAATTAAATTTTGAAAGAAATAGGCCTTGTCATCAACTCTGTAGGCCTCCCAACAAAAATATCAAGGGCTTCGAAAAACACCCAGAAATAATTCTGGCTCATTAATGTTGCGGGGATCACGGTATGAAATATTAAATCATGGTAGGATGCAATACCAAGGAGTCCTATCTGCTTGTACAATTTAACTAAATTCAAATTTGATGTAAGAATTAGATGAAGAAGGCTTTCAGAACAGTTAGGCTTAAAATGAGTCGCATTTGAAATGTTTATGATGCCTACACCCATAATATACCAATTAGTCCGAAAATTACAAAATAAATTATTGTTTCTCTGAAGATCCATATGAAAATCTCCACGTACTATAATATTTATATATCCAGAGCTATGTATACTAGGGCAATCAAAAATTGTGAGGATTGTAGGTGCAGATAATAGTATATACTAGGCTGATATATCTATATAGGTATCAGTAATGTATGGATTCAACTAACTGAATATGATATTTGCTTCGCGAAATCTTTGCGAAAATTATTATCGCCAGCTTTTTTTGGGTGCGATTATAGATCGTAATCTATCAACGAATTCATTGGGGTTTTCCCAATACAATTAATACTAGAGTACCTATGTCATTTCGAATGAATTAATATATGCTTTACCAGTTTTTCTTTTAACGCTCTCTGATAGGGTGAGTAATATGTTTAACTTTTGGCCTTTGTTACCTTTAATTTGGGTAGCACTATCATAGTTTCTCATATTCACATTGGTCTTATGTGATATTTTTCGATATTGTTGTAAATCCTCATTAATATACCGTGATTTTTTAGGGTTTTTACGTAAAATCAGCTCATAGAGCCCATCTGTTGCACTGAAGATTTTATCGTCAATAACGAAATCATGGTGTTCGTTTATTGAAAATGTTGATAGACCTAGTTTCGTAGAATTTGATTGCGAATCGAAATGTGGACCATAGATCTTGTCACGATTCTCATTTGATGGTGATGATCGATCGATTAAATTGTTCTTTTTCTTCTGGTGGGCTTTGAAATTTTAATTGTCGTTTTACTGTTTCATTTATACATATCTTTAATTTTATTAGTATTTTGAGTATCCTCACTTTCGACCTTTTTCGAGACTTCATTTAAAGGTTCAATTATTGGTTTAAAAGTATTTTCAAAGTCTGTTTTCTTCATAGTTTTTCCAGTTTGGAGCAACTTATATTTCTTCTTTAAAGCATTTCTATTTTTTCATTTATATCCATATTTATGTGTGCGAATGAATTGCAAATAGGGTAATTCCAAAATAGGACTATTCCGTCAACAGGGCTGTTCACTCAACAGGGCTGTTTTCAACATGGCTGTTCCTTCAACAGGGCTGTTCCTTCAACAGGGCTGTTCTCAACAAGGCTGTTCCTTCAACAGGGCTGTTCCTTCAACAGGGCTGTTCCTTCAATAGGGCTGTTCTCAACAGGGCTGTTCCAAATAAATTAATTCAAATGTTTCCAACAAGTTGAGTTCAATTCTTTGAATTGACTGAATGTCATATCGGAATTTATATGATCATTGTATATACATAGGTTTAAGGTTGAGTTCATCTTCCTTAAAATAACTATATAGTTTGCATTGTCTCTAATCAAATACTTTAGTATGCATGTATACGACTGACACAAATACGAACTAGTAGTGCAATTGCACCTTAAATCATAATAATGATAATATATGACAGCTCATCTCACACCTCTAATTATAAAAAAACAGGTATTCCCATTAAACCTGTTACTCTATAATCAACGTCTGATAAGAGAACCTCAAAACTCACTGTAGGAAATCAGCAATTTCTATTATCACAAGGATACAAATTGAAAAATTAAATCAAATCAAATCTTTCAAAGTCATGCTGTACATTTTCGAAGAACCAAAGTTTGAGGAAAGTATCTCAAAATTGAAACATCACACACAATCGCCGTATTTAAATAATTTCGAGAAAAATGATATTATACAAATTTGTGTTCAATATCAAAATCTTAATATTTTAAGAAAACTGATGGAATTGAAGTCGCGAATATAAAACTCATAAATAACGAAGTGGCTTTTTTGTTCGATGACATTCGTTATGAATTAAGTAGTGTCGAAATCGATAGCAATCGTAGTGTTGGTATCACTTCAACTATTAAAATTATATTTCCTTAAATAAAAATGAAAGTGCTATGATATATGATATATCAATCGACGTCAATGGGCTCTTTTTTTAATTTTTGCATACCTTTACATAAATTCCTAGAATTTGCTGAAGACTACAAAAGATTTAATTCATGCATGATTTAATTCTAACACTTTTATGAACCGATGAAAATTTCTTAATTGCTGATGAGAATGAAAAGGCAAAGATAAATTTGTTCAAAGTATGTACAGTGGAAAATTCCCAATATTACATTGAATGCTACTTACAAATTAAAACCTATTAATAATTGTTGTTCGGAACTAGGATCTATACGAATATCCAGCACTACCTAGTACCAATCATCATATTTGGAATGTGAAGACAACATTTCAATTGGAGAAACCACACTACATTATATTGCTCTGCAAATGGAAATCCAACTAATTATAATGTGAAAGCCTATTTAAATTCTGATTCCTATCCATGTGAAGATTTAAATCTAGCATTTGATAAAAACAACTATAGTTTACTGTACAAGATGTATTGTAATTTTCAAAAAACTACTATTATTATCAAGAGATACATTCAAGTCTCAAGCAACTATTTTCGTAATAGATTGTAGACAACAGAGTGAATTCATAAAAAATGGACCAGTCGATATTTGCATTGAAATCAAAACATCAAAAATAATTCCTGCTAACACATCAGTATACTACTTGATGTTACATGATCGTATTATAAATTATAATCCATTGAGTCAAATAGTTTCTCGAGAAGTATAATTTTAGTTGAGGACCAGCTTTAATTGAGGAAACACACATACTCATACCACACAAAATGTATTCTATTTTTGATGCTCAAGGCTTTAAAGGTCCAAATAACAACTTTATCGCTAAGGAATTAGCATTGCTACACAATGGTCAACATCATCATTTCATCTTAAAACCTCCAGTCAACTTTGATCAGCTATCACCAGCACTAAGGAAAGAAGCTCATTGGCTTTATCAGAATTATCATGGTTTAACTTGGGATGGTGGATTTATGGAATTCCAAGAAGTTAGAAAATATCTTCGAGAACAGATCAAAAATACTACTGTTTATGTTAAAGGAACAGAAAAACCACAATGGTTCAAGGAGTTACTTCATGATGAAAATGTTGAAATAATGAATATTGAAGAAGCTGTCTGCCCGAGTTTAAAAGAATTGAAACGTCTTCATCCTAATGAAACAAAATGTTTGTATCATGGCAAATGCTGTGCTTTGCAAAATGTTTACCTGTTAAATAAATTCTTGAGCTAAAATAAAATTATTTTCCTTTTAAATAGCAATTTTGTTTTAATTTTTATTAAATATTTATCTGTTTTTTATAAACGTGGAGTACACAAACTATGAATCTTTGAAGAATTTAACATGTGTCAGTAATATGACAACATCATTTTGCCAGTACCGAAACATTCTATTTCCTGCACGAAAATAAAAAGTACAATTAATAATTATAAAGAATTTTGGTTGTTTACAAAACAGTATCATACCTATTTTATTAATCGTCTTTTATATCCATATCGTAGGGAACTGTGTACATCAAGAAATCTATGTTTTTCTACTCTGGGCTTATATGGTTATATCTCCGGAAGAAAAATACACAATAAATCAATTTTTTGTTTCAAACAGTTTTTATACCCTATCCTAAGGGTATATTAAGTTTGACACATAGTTTGTAACATAGAGAAATAATCGAGATAGACCCTATAAAGTATATATATTCGTGATCAGCATCAATAGCGAAATCGATTGAGCGATGACCGTCCGTCCGTCCGTCCGTCCGTCCGTCCGTATGTCACCGCTTTTTGGGCCTTAAATTTTGAGCTAGGACGATGAAATTTCATATCTGGGCTTCTGAGAAAAAGATACAGTACAAGTGTAAAAATTTTTGAAATCCGCCCACTGCCACGCCCACTTTTTCATAACTTCACTAAATTATATGAAACCGAAAAATTTTGTTAAAACCAAATATTTAGGCATTCAGATTCCCTACAATCCACCCATACAAAAGTTTTGGCCACGCCCACTTTTTGGGGGCGTTTTCATTACAAAACCGAGTTTTGGGCCTTAAATTTTTAACTAGGACGCTGAAATTTCATATCTGGGCTTCCAAGAAAAAGATACAGTACAAGTGTAAATTTTTTTTACATCCGCCCACTGCCACGCCTACTTTTTTATAACTTCACTAAATTATATGAAACCGAAAAATTTTGTTAAGACCAAATATTTGGGTATTTAGATTCCCTACAATTCAGCCATAGAACAGTTTTGGCCACGCCCACTTTTTGGGGGCGTTATAATAAAAAAACCTATTTTGATAAAATTTTACATGTAACATCCTCAAATGTTCGACATTATAGTTATATTTGAGTACAAAATACAATTTGGCCACGCCCACTTTATAGAGAGGAGGATAGGGTATCATACGATCCGTTCCAGACGGATTGTAGCTTTTCTGTATGTTTATTTTTGTCTTAGGTAATGTTTTAACAATTTTTACATAAAAGGCTGTGAATTAGGTATATTCACCTCTTCCAAGTTGGGTGCATCCTCTGAGAGCGGGTAAAATTCCAGCTCAAAAGAATTTCCTACTGCTTGCACCACCTCTATCTCACTTGATGATAGTACCTTTACAGTGTCCTCATCCATCGTATTGAAGCGTACCGGCAGAAACACCTTAAGCTTGCCCAATTCTACCAAAATACGAGGCCCATATTTGGTTTGACACTAGCACTTTGGAGATGTGATATCGTTTTTTCAACTCCAACGATTTGAGGGGTTCTAATGGCTTAATTTTGCCAAGTTGCTTGAACTAAGCTATTATATGTACGTACTTATGTAACAACAAAGAGTTCACTCGTGTGATGTTATAATAAAACTGATAATTCGCAGTCTTAAAATTAGAGCTTATATAGGGCTCAAAAATTTTGCATCGACTCTAAAATAATCACATACACATATTATGTACATATGAAACAATGTATACGAATAGATCATCATTGATTAGAGTGTGATCAAACATGTTTGTTTTTCTCCATATGAGACATTGTATATGGATGGAGTTCTTCTTTGATGGAGTTCACTTATATCTGCTAGAGAAGCATTTTTGATTATTGGGACCACGAAATTGGTCTCTGTGTTTATGCAAGACTCGATTATTGATAAGTCAATGGATATGATTGCTCCTTTGTTCCTCTTTCTCTTGAGACAAAGTATACGGATAGGTTTTTTGATGGAGTCCACATATCTGCTAGAGAAGCATTTTTGATTATTGGGACCACGAAATTGGTCTCTGTATTTATGCAAGACTAACTATTGATACATATGTATGTAAGTCAATGGATACGCTTTCTCCTTTGTTCCTCTTTGTCATGAGGACATAAATTCCTTTTGTTTTTCTCCATATGGGACAATGTATACGGATAGATTTTTTGATAGAGTCCACATATGTATCTGCTAGAGAAGCATTTTTGATTATGGGGACCACTGTCCGAACGAAATTAAATATCAAACTTGAAAGGAGAGTTAATGATTGAATCTGTGTGTGTATGTTTATCCAAGTCAGAGGGCAGTGAATTATCCTTTGTTCTCCTTTGTATTTCTCCATATGAGATAGGACATGTGTATGGATTTTTTATATAGAGCACGATCAATGAGCGAGAAAAATTTCAGTATAAATAAGACTTATGAATTTATGTTATTCATAGTAGCATCAGTATGATTCAACAAATCATAACTAATCTCATCGAAGAGTTCGAGAAGGCTTCCTGGGACTACCCAGAATTTGTTGCGGAGACGACAAAACTTCTGCAGGAATATAGGAGAGACCTTAAAACTAACCAGCTGAAAACGCTATTCCATATGATGAAAGTACTGGAGCATCTAAGAGTTAGTGGACAGTTTGATGTCCTTACTATACCAAAAGAAATAAATATTATCGGCAAACTTCTATAAAAATAAAAAAAAAATTTAAAATCAAAATGGTTTTTTATTTAATTTTAATTTTTCAGAAGGTTTAATTCTTTTTTCTGACGCAGCAAAGAATTTCTATGTAAGCTTTGTAGGAATTTTTCTTCATTGCTTCTTCGTAGGAAATTGATCAATATGTTAAATTGATCTCTGCTGATGATCTGGAAACTCATTTTCCAACAGTTGCCTGGCTTCATTATCATGAAATGTGTTTAGGTCAATCAATGGATGGCTCAAGAGATTTTTTGTATAAGTTGACCTTTTCTATCCATCGAAAGCTGCTCGTTTTTTATCATGCACAGGACGGGAGTAATTGCTCTTTGATCTGGGATATTGGGATCTGATCTGTAACATTTCACTTATTGATCGTCAACATTTTTACTACTTAATAATATTTTTTCAGAGGAAGTAATGAGTTTCTATGTAGTTTTGAAAGAAGTGCAGGTGGATTTACAACAATACGATAAATCACATTTGATTGTGACGATCTCTATTCATTCAGGTGTAATTTTAATTGCCCTTAAGAAAATAATCATTGATGCCGCTTAAACGGATAACGAAAAGATTTTCGTTTATTCACCATAAAGACATAGGACTTGTTGCATCCATTTGTGAGACTATATGAAGCATGGCACTTGTTCTTTGATTTTATATATGTATGTATGTACGCTCCATGCTTCAGAAGTTCCTGTATGATATGCTTTTATTGTAATATTTTACTGTATAAAACACAGCTGACGAGACGGTTGGATTGACGCTATTCAGTGGCGTCAGATGAGCTTGTATTTTGTTAAGTTCTATATTTTCTGACGTAGATAGTAGCATCTGTAAGATTTGAGGATCTCTCAAGTTCATTGCATAATTTAGGACGGATTGACTTGTTCGCCGATTCGTAATTAAGTAATTACAATTATATTTCAGATATTCCTTGACAAGCCTTATACATCCCTCCATCCAAGAAGGTACTTTAAGACACTTGAATGCAGGATATCTTCTAGATTTGGATTCTTTCCCATATTTAATAGAATCTAAAAATCTCGTGTATATCACCGACTGTTCTCATAAAGTATTACTTGATGTATATACATATGTGTGATACGCATTCATTCAATTTATGTCTTTTATACATTCAAATTTCCTATTCCTGACCCACTCTTATCAAATCAACATTACCCTGACTTATTATATTCCATGCCTTTATGAACGGTTACATAGAATAAAATGGAGTTGACGAGATGTTTAGATCGATGCTATTGAGCGGCCTCAGATGAGCATGTGTTTTCTTAAGTTTTATATTTTTATTTTATATTTTTTTCTCTCAAGTTCGTTGCATAATTTAGGACGGATTGACTTGCTCGTCGATTCATGATTAATAAAATTACAATCATATTTCAGATATTCCTTGACAAGCCTTATACATCCCTCTATCCCAGAATGTACCTAAAGACACTTGAATGCAGGGCACCTTCCAAATTTGGATTCTTTCCCATATTTAATAGAATTTAGAAATCTCGTGTATATCACCGACTGTTCTCATAAAGTATTACTTGATGTATATATGTACATATGTATGTATGATACACATTCATTCAATTTATTTATTTTTATTTTTCATATTTCCTATTCCTGACCCACTCTTATCAAATCAACATTACCCTGACCCTGACTTGTGATAAACCATTATATTCCATGCCTTTTTGAAAGGTTACACAGCATAAAATGGAGTTGACGAGACGTTTAGATCGATGCTATTGAATAGCGCCAGATGAGTGTGTATTTTGTTAAGTTCTATATTTTCTGACGTATGTACACGCCTAGTAGCATTTCTAAGATCTGAGGATCTCTCAAGTTCGTTGCATAATTTAGGACGAATTGACTTGCTCGTTGATTCTTAATTAATAATTACAATCATATTGCAGATATTCCTTGACAAGCCTTATACATCACTTCATTTGCAGTACCTTCTTAAAGAGACTTGAATGCTGGATATGTCCTAGATTGATAGATGGATTAATTCCCAAATTTAACAGATGAGCGTGTCTTTTGTTAAATTTTATATTTTTTCTGACATACAGTAGCATTTCTAAGATCTGAGGATCTTTCGAGTTCATTGCATAACTTAGTGCTGCTTGACTTGCTCGTCAATTCATAATTAATAAATTACAATCATGTTTCAGATGCTTCTTGACAAGCCTTATATGTATGTATGTACATAGGTACATCCCTTCATCTGCAGTACCTTCATCAAAGACACTTGATTGCTGGTTATGTTCTACATTTGGTTTCATTCCCATATTTAATGCATTATAAATATTTCGTATGTACATATGTACATATGTTACTCCGACTGTCCTCATAAAGTATTACTTAATGTAAGTACATATGAATGTTTACTTAATGTATGTACATTCAATTAATTTCTTTTCATACATTCAAATTTCCTATCCCTGACCCACTCTTATCAAATCAACATTACCCTGACTTGTGATAATCCATTATATTCAATGCCTTTGCACAAGTTTACACACACATTTAGTCACGGGAACCATCTATCGTCACCGATGCCAATAATTCATACACATACAAACTATTTTCCATTCGCATTCATCACCCTTTTCGCATTCCCAACTCCCATAGCAAGATCAGGAATTATACATATGTATATACATATATATGAATATATATTATTATTAGAAAGACTTTTCGTCTTTCTTAATAATGCCAACAACACACGCGGTCCCCCATCTAAGTAGTAACACCACCCGATGCTGCTTGATTTCAACGATCGATAGATCATGCATTACTCACGATAACATCCAAAAACAGATCCCCTTATCCCATATTCCCTCACCCATCCATCGAAATTACTCATCCACATACTGCGCTTCACAATTACACAATATCCCACACACTCCAATGCTCCAGCAATATCACAACAACAAATAATACAGATGATTATAACGCTGACAAAAAATTCATGACACAACACGCCACCACACCCAATTAACAAAATACAAACCATCTATCGTCATCACACATAGCCAACCCCTCCCCGATATCGAAAAACCCTCTCCATTCCCCTCACACTCATCCTCCAAAATTCGCATCATTCTCTCAACCAAACAAAAACTCCAACAACATGATCACACACTCCAACGCTCCAGCTATATCCAAAAACAATTAAAAAACCATTAAAATAACATAAACAAATATCTATGCCACGTCACACACACACTAATCAACACTATCATATTACAATCTCTCGCACCCACCCCAGATAACAACGATCACGAATTACTCATCCCACAGATAAGATCTCATCCATTCAACATCATCCGCACACACACACACACACACTCCCAGATACAAAATCCATATTCACTTCCCACTTCCTAATTACACATCAACTATCATCCACCCCCTCACCCACACTTTCTACACTAACCAACTAAATTCCCATCACTGACAGACATAATACATCAAAATTTCACCAAAAATCAATCATTTATGACGCGTTTCCCTAAAAATCATCTTTTTGGTTCCCATGCAGAAGGGGCCTAGTACCTACTAAAGTGTGAAGAAATTCTTATGACATCGTTTCAGATTATGTGTCTGTAGTGTGAAATAATTTTTGCTTTGGTGGATAGATTTTAGTTTGGAGTAGTCTTTCAACATTCTAACAGAGCTACGGACTATGAAGTATGATTTCTCTGAAACCAGGATAGGTTTCCCATCGATTCTGACCAAAATGAGAATCCTTGGACAAAGCGTGAAGAAATTCTTATGACTTCGCTTCAGATTATGTCTCTTTAGTGTGAAATAATTTTACTTAACAGAACTGCGAACCATGAAGTGATTTCTCTGAGACCATAATAGATTTCCCATAGATCCTGACCAAAATGACAATCATTGGACAAAGGGTGAAGAAAGTCTTATGACATCGTTTCAGATTATGTGTCTGTAGTGTGAAATAATTTTTGCTGTGGTGTATAGATTTTACTTTGTGGTAGTCTTTCAACATTCAACAGAGCTACGGACTATGAAGTATGATTTCTCTGAAACCATGATAGGTTTCCCATCGCTTCTGACCAAAATGAGAATCATTGAACAATGGGTGACGAAATTCTTACGACTTCGCTTCAGATTATGTCTCTTTAGTGTGAAATAAGTTTACTTAACAAAACTGCGGACCATGAAGTGATTTCTCTGAGACCCAGATATATTTCCCATCGATCCTGACCAAAATGAGAATCATTGGATAAAGGGTGAAGAAATTCTTATGACTTCGCTTCAGATTATGTGTCTGTGGTGTGAAATAATTTTTGCTTTGGTTTATAGATTTTCGTTTGGGGTAGGCTTTCAGCATTCTAACACAGCTACAGACGATGAAGTATGATTTCTCTGAAACCATGATAGATTTCCCATCGACCCTTACCAAAATGAGAATCATTAGACAAAGGGTGAAGAATACTTCTCTCGTGAGTGTCGCGGGGTGCGCATCTCAGTAGATTATTTAATAAAAGTTTTATACCTTCGCTATGAAGTGCTCTATTTGTACCGAAAAAATTTAAAGGAATTGTTCCACTGAGATATCATGTAGTGATTGCCTTGCATTCTTTCATCTATCTTGTTTCATTTGATTTCATTTCATTTCATTTATTTATTTATTTATTTTCATAAAAAATTCATTTCATTACAAAACCTGCGAAGCGAAAGGCTTGTCTGCAGGAGATTATTTATACATTTGTTATTTACTATTTATCTATCATCAAAAATGAACATATGAACTTCGAATTGCAAGTATAATTTAGTTTAGATTTAGATTAATGTTTGCAAATTTTGAATCAATGTTTTATGTTTTTAAATACAATTGGTTATTATTTAGTTTGACTTTAAGTACTTTGCATATTTGTTAATGTTTAAGTAATAGCTTCTAAAAAATGTTCTTTTAATCTTTTTTTCCTGACGTTTAATTGATTTATATTTCGTAGACTCTGAGGAAGATTGTTCAGGATACTCGGAATGGTGTACATCAGTTGCCTCTTTCCGTACATGTTGATGAAGTTAGGAAGTTGGTAAGCTCCGTCTGCCCGTCGTCTAGTATTGAGTTCATGGCGAATTGGTACTCGGAAATTAGGGTTGCCATAATACTCCAACGCAGCACTCATTTTAAAAATTTGATTCACTTTGAGAAACATTACGTTGTAGGCTGCATTGTTTCTTGGCGATATCAATTTAATGGCCCGATCTTGTAAGGCTTGCAGTTTGTCTATATGCGTTAGTGACGCACCTCCCCACGCCAGTATTCCATACCGCAACCTAGACTCCACAAGAGCGTGATATACTTGTTTTTGCACCTGAGTGGTCGCTTTATATTGTAAGCAAGCTAATGCAAACAAAGAACTTCGCAGCTTGTTCCGTAAATCATTGATATGTGGTTCCCAAAGAAAATGACTATCTATGGTGATTCCGAGGTATTTGTAGGTATCCACTAACTCTATTTCTTCAGCTCTTAAAGGATTGACGCAATTGAAGTTTTTGAGCTTTATTTGTGACGCTGGGTACTGTGGGCTGCGAATGTGCATAAGTTTGGTTTTCGAGCCATTGATAACAAGGCCATTATCATGACACCATTTCCCCGCTTTTGCAAATTCACTTTGCGTCATTCGTGTTGCCTCTTCTAAGGACTTGTGACATACTACCAGAGCCATGTCATCTGCATACGCGAAAGGTTGACTCATTTGGAAACAATTTAGCACTGAATTGGTAAATAAAATAAATATCAGACCAGTTTAGACCCCTGTGGAACACCGTACTGCACTTCGTTTTGATTACTGTAACAGTTTTTTATTTTTACACGAAAGGTCCTGTTTTTCAGATAGTCTTCCATCCATTCTGCCAGCTTTCCTCTAATCCCGACGTTTTTCAATGCATCGATTAGCTTGCTGTGGTCAAGAGTATCGAAGGCTTTACTAAAATCTAAAAACAGAACTAGTACGTGATGGCGTTTGCTCAGACTTGAATTTACTAAATCTGCAAAGTCACCAAGAAGTCGGTTTGTACTTTTCCCTTTTTGGAATCCGTACTGATATTTGCTTATTATTTTATGTTTTTCGACGAATTTCCATATACGGTCAGCAACAATGTGTTCCAAAATCTTTTCTACTGCCGGCAGAATTGAAATTGGTCGATAGTTTGACATCACAGCTATCGAACTTCCCTTGTAAATTGGTCTTACAACCGCTTCTTTTAGCTTCGTTGGTACTGTGGACTTATCGAAACTCAAGTTCACAAGTTTCGTGATTATCGGAGTAAAGATTTCGGCATTTATCTTCAAATCTCTGGCTCTGATTCCATCTGCTCCAGGCGCCTTATTTATATTTAAATGTTTTAACAAGTTCTTAATCTCTGCGCATTCTATTTCGCTCAAATATATAGAGTT
This sequence comes from Xylota sylvarum, assembly GCA_905220385.1. Lineage (NCBI taxonomy): Eukaryota > Metazoa > Arthropoda > Insecta > Diptera > Syrphidae > Xylota > Xylota sylvarum. Next base: position 1,122,565 of record CAJMZQ010000061.1, read on the forward strand.
GCTTAGTGTAGGTCTTTGCTGGGTGGATGTAATCATACTGCATGAGTGTATAACCGATACAGCTTGCAGAAAAGAGATGTCCAAAATTGTTTGTTAGAACTGTTTGAGCATTACTCGAACTCACTGAAAAATTTTTCCTTCTCCCCAACATTTCGTTAATCAAGGTCCATGTTTTTTTAGGATCACATCTTATTTCTTCGAACTTTAGTTTATAGTATTCGTTCCTACTTTTTTATATTTTCTTGTTGATCTGATTTCGTAATGTTTTGTACTCTGCTTCATATGTTAAGTTGTGCCGATTGTTCTTCCATCTGCGGTAGAGTCTATCTCTTCTCTTACAGCACTCTATAATGTCTGTGGTAATCCATGCAGTATTTTTTCGGCGAGCTCTTTCTTTGGTAATAAATGTAGATTTTTCATATATGTCGCTCATTTTCGCAATCAGTGAATTGAAGAGCACTTCGACATTCGTTTCTTATAAAATTGTAGTCCAATTCGTAGCTCTTACTAGTTCATCAACTTGGTTCGTCCTTACTACCGAAACTAGGGGTGCAATTAAATTATTGGGACAAACGTCGTAGACGCCGTATAGTGTGCTGTAGTGATCTGAGATGTCGTTCTCTACTATTCCGGAAAAAATTTTTTTCTCTGGTAGGTTTACCAATATATGGTCAATTAGGGTACAACTGCCTGCCCTGAGATCAATTCTAGTCGCGCTTTTTATAATATTGCACAATCCCTTTGAAGCCACCATTTCTTCATAACTTTGAACGTGACTCTTCGCTCTATCCTTAATATTTATATTTATATCACCCAAGATTACGATATCACAGTTTGCTCCTCTCAAATTTGTTATCTTTATCAACTCATCAATGAATTGAAACTCGTTGTGCTTCGGCGGTCTATATATTGCACTTATTATTTTTCCTTTTGTATCCGACATGATCCTAATAGTCAGGTTCTCATAAGCTTCCGTTTCAATACATAGTCTTTCATATTTTATATTATTTTTGATAAACATAGCTATTCCGCCACCTTTTTTATGCACCCTATTCGTGTATTCGCTACAAAACCCATCCAAGAAGTAGAAATCATTTTCTTCCTCCTTAATGTTTATTTCTACTAACACAATAACATCAATGTAATTCATAATTGGACAAACACTTGCACAAAATACATCCCAGTTTTTCTTCAACGATCGCACATTAAGACATAAACAACGAAAATTATTTTTTTTTAATTAATTTTTTGCTTCTAAAAAATCTTTATATTCAATAAAATTCAAATCTAAAAGGTCTTCTTCAGTATTGTTATCATCCATTGCAACATAAAAAAGTTGTTCACCAATACACTGACTTCATTCGTTAATTTCGCTTTATTTTATCAATATCGCTAATAGATTGGATAAACAAAGCTTCCGCTCTTTCCTCTCTCCTTGCAAATATCTTGCCTGATGTTTCCCAAACAAATCTCCAACCTTCTTCTTTTGCTTTGTTCTTTGTTTGCCAGAGCAAGTGTTTGTTTACAATGGTGAGCATATTATTAATGTAAACGTTGTTGTTGGTATCGCTTGGTTCTCTTATTTTAACACTGAGATTTACCTGCTGGTTAATTTTGCTTATTGTCAGCGGGCGTGTCGCACTGGCGTTTTGAATAAAAGATGTTTTTACCAAATGATTATGGAAAGTAGCGATTATTGAAGATCTTTCTACATTTTTTGTTCTAGTGCGGTATATGTCTGTTAAGTCAGTGTTTGTTAAGTCTTGCTTAATGGTTTTTCCGATTGCTTGAACGATTTGTGTTAGATTTTCATTTTGTGTCGGTGGAATGTTTTTTATTTCGATAGTGTTTATACCCTATCCTAAGGGTATATTAAGTTTGACACATAGTTTGTAACATAGAGAAATAATCGAGATAGACCCTATAAAGTATATATATTCGTGATCAGCATCAATAGCGAAATCGATTGAGCGATGACCGTCCGTCCGTCCGTCCGTCCGTCCGTATGTCACCGCTTTTTGGGCCTTAAATTTTGAGCTAGGACGATGAAATTTCATATCTGGGCTTCTGAGAAAAAGATACAGTACAAGTGTAAAATTTTTTTACATTCGCCCACTGCCACGCCTACTTTTTATAACTTCACTAAATTATATGAAACCCAAAAATTTTGTTAAGACCAAATATTTAGGAATTCAGATTCCCTACAATCCACCCATACAAAAGTTTTGGCCACGCCCACTTTTTGGGGGCGTTATCATAACAAAACCGAGTTTTGGGCCTTAAATTTTTAACTAGGACGCTGAAATTTCATATCTGGGCTTCCAAGAAAAAGATACAGTACAAGTGTAAATTTTTTTTACATCCGCCCACTGCCACGCCTACTTTTTTATAACTTCACTAAATTATATGAAACCGAAAAATTTTGTTAAGACCAAATATTTGGGTATTTAGATTCCCTACAATTCAGCCATAGAACAGTTTTGGCCACGCCCACTTTTTGGGGGCGTTATAATAAAAAAACCTATTTTGATAAAATTTTACATGTAACATCCTCAAATGTTCGACATTATAGTTATATTTGAGTACAAAATACAATTTGGCCACGCCCACTTTATAGAGAGGAGGATAGGGTATCATACGATCCGTTCCAGACGGATTGTAGCTTTTCTGTATGTTTTTTAATTGTAGTTGTTCCAATTTGTTTATTTGTGTTTGCATGCTAGAAATTATTAAATCTTTTTCTTTATGTGCATCTTTTAGTTGTTGTATTTCCTTCATAAGTGTATCCATCATGGTGTTGTTTTTATACCCTATCCTAAGGGTATATTAAGTTTGACACATAGTTTGTAACATAGAGAAATAATCGAGATAGACCCTATAAAGTATATATATTCGTGATCAGCATCAATAGCGAAATCGATTGAGCGATGACCGTCCGTCCGTCCGTCCGTCCGTCCGTATGTCACCGCTTTTTGGGCCTTAAATTTTGAGCTAGGACGATGAAATTTCATATCTGGGCTTCTGAGAAAAAGATACAGTACAAGTGTAAAAATTTTTGAAATCCGCCCACTGCCACGCCCACTTTTTCATAACTTCACTAAATTATATGAAACCGAAAAATTTTGTTAAGACCAAATATCTAGGCATTCAGATTCCCTACAATCCACCCATACAAAAGTTTTGGCCACGCCCACTTTTTGGGGGCGTTTTCATCACAAAACCGATTTTTGGGCCTTAAATTTTTAACTAGGACTCTGAAATTTCATATCTGGGCTTCTGAGAAAAAGATACAGTACAAGTGTAAAATTTTTTTACATCCGCCCACTGCCACGCCTACTTTTTTATAACTTCACTAAATTATATGAAACCGAAGAATTTTGTTAAGACCAAATATTTGGGTATTTAGATTCCCTACAATTCACCCATAGAACAGTTTTGGCCACGCCCACTTTTTGGGGGCGTTATCATCAAAAAACCTATTTTGATAAAATTTTACATGTAACATCCTCAAACGCTCGACATTATAGCTATATTTGAATACAAAATTCAATTTGGCCACGCCCACTTTATAGAGAGGAGGATAGGGTATCATACGATCCGTTCCAGATGGATTGTAGCTTTTCTGTATGTTTTTCTATGTTTTTGTTGATGCCATCAAATTTTTGGGAAACAAAATTACAGAAGTCGGCTATCCCTTTGATTTCGGCTTTCATGTTCAAAAGCTCTGCCATTATTGTGTTTGTGTTTACATTTGTTGGTTCTTCAGTTTCTTTGGTCTGTGGGCTATTTATTTCAGAGCGATTCCTCTTATTGGTCTGCATTTCAGGTGTTATTGGATGCGAAGAAGAATCAAATGGAATGCTGGCTGGATTTTCAATTGCATTCCTGCAAAATTGGCACCTCCAAATATCTCGCTTGGATCCCATAGATCGCCAAGACCTCTCTGTCACAGTAGTGCACTGGTAGTGTAGTTTACGGGAGCACAAGGGACATGTTACAAAGTCACCCGCAAGGGATAATTCGTCTCTACAGTGGTCACATAAAGGCATTTTACTTACTGTGTGTAAGGTGACAACCGGTTAATTATGAAACTAAATTGCAAACACAGTTTAAAATTGTAAACGAACTTTGTATATTATTATTTTTATAAAAGATTAAAAGTCACTGTCTTGATTATGTTTTTTATGTGTTTTTTTCACTTACATATATGAAACTTTTTCCTCTTTAATTCAAATGAAATCACGGAGCACTTTAAAAGTCAACAGTTCACTTAGATGACAGATCGCACGATGTAAATGCACGTGTAAATATAAGTGAACAAGATGCTGATTTTATGTGCTCTTCCGGAAAGACTCCGTTGTGTCAAGTGCGAAGTGCTCAGGCGTAGATCTATGCGGATGTCTGATACAATTATCAGCAACAACAACAAACAATGCGGAGAAAGAAAAAAAATGCACCGTCCTCCACTGCTAACCGAAACCAAGGAACTAACAACAGAGGTCAAACTACTGCAACATATTCAGATACACCTGCACGCCCTGAAGCTGAATCGGAATTCACTCTACAAATGATTTACCTTAAGCTAACCAAGCTGGAAGAAACAAACAACCGCTTCCTGGCTTCACTCAACGAGCTACGAACCGAAAATGCAGAGCTGAAAGCGAAGGTAAATTCACTGGAGAGTAAACTAAATTGGCAACAGCAACATCTTCTCTCCAACTGCATCGAAATTGTTGGTGTATCAAATGTAACCAACAGTAATGCTATGAATAAAGCCTAGACAATACTCCAGAATGCTTTGTCAATTGATGTTCCCGATGCTGACATAGAGAGATGCTATGTAAAGAATGTGCGCAACAAAAACAACGGACCTCCACACAAATCGATCATCTATGTTAAGTTCACTGACTTGTCGTTGAAGCAGCGGATCATGAGTGTGAAGAAGAAGAAGAAGGGAAATCTAATTTCTAACGCGACTGTTAACGACAGCGCCCACAGCAGCAACAGCAACGACAAAAGGCAAAGCGGGATATACATCAACGATGCTCTTACGTCTTACACAAGGGCTCTCTTCAGGCAAGCGAAAGAAGTAAGAAAGCGGAAACAGTATAAATTTGTGTGGTTTAAGAACAACCAAATACTTATGAGGAAGGAGGAAGGTGGAAATGTCATCTCGATTAAATCTTTTAATGATCTTGAACTTGTTTGAATATTTTTTTTTTTTATTTTTTTATTTTAATAATGAATGCTGAATTTAATGACACAAATGATGACTTTTCTATCCTCGATCTAAGTTTTGCAAATTGTAATAATGTCTTTAAAAATAGTTCATACTCCATAAACAAACTGTTTGTCGTACACCAGAATATTAGAAGTTTGAGAGAAAATTTTGCATCTCTTGCTACCCACCTTGATTCTTTTCATTGCATTCCGGATATTATTATTGTTTCTGAAATTTGGATTTATGGGTTTGAAATTAACGATTATCATCTACCGGGTTTTCTTTTCTTTGCGAATCCAAATGAAGATTATGCTGCGGGCGGTATCGGCTGTTTTATTAAAGAGAAACTAATAGTTCATGAAGCTAAGTGTGTCGACTTTCGGAGTGCAGACATTCTAAAGGTTTCTGTTAGGTTTAATCAGATAGATTTTGTTCTGTTGTCTGTTTATCGTCTACATATGTTCAATGTTTTGGCGTTCATAGAAGAATTTTCTTGTCTGCTGAAGACAGTAAAAGCAAAAAACTTAATTATTTTGGGAGATTTCAATATTAATCTGTTAGATAGTAGCAAAACTGTGTCTAATTACTTGGCTCTCTTGGCCTTCCACGGTTTCGCTAGTTTTATAAATGAACCCACTCGGTTGTCGATGTTTACATGGAAAGTGATGCTTCTACTTCTTATGATGTGTTCATGACTCGCCTTAATAAACATATATCAAATTGCTCCTCCACGGAACCCTTGAAAAAATCTAAAAAAAAAACCTAAAACCCTGGATATCTAATCAACTAATTGAAAAAGTTAACGTGAAACACAAGCTAAGAATAAAATGCTCCAAGAATCCCACGAACCTCAGGCTGAAATACAAGTTTAAAAAGCTATATTTGGATTTGAAAAAAGAGATTGCTTTTTGCCGCGATAATTATTATCGAACTAAATTCATTTATGCTAAGGGTAACCTTAAATCAGAATGGCAAGTAGTGAATGATATTCTGATCAAGTCTCGTTCTACAACAAAACCCTATTTAATTTGTGTGAGCAATTGCGAACTTTTTGACAAACTTGACATTGCTAATGCATTCAATGAGTATTTCACCTCAATAACAAACAGCATACCAACAGGACCAAACAGTCCTAAGAAATTGCAGTCGTTGTTACAATTCAATAGGTGGTGGTGGTGACCTGTCGCAAAGTACGAGCTTTGCCTTCGAACCTATCACTGCTTTAGAGCTCCTTAAAGCAATTGGATCCCTAAAAAATTCGAACTCTTGTGGCTTTGATAATATTTCAAATATACTTGTTAAACAAATAGCATGCTATGCGATTGACGTCCTGGCAGTCATTTTTAATCGCAGTATATTTGCAAGAACATTTCCCGTGGCGCTTAAACGCACCGACGTAATTCCGTTGTTTAAAAAAGGCTCTGCAGACGATATGAAAAACTATAGGCCAATTTCACTTCTGCCCACTTTTAGCAAAATATTCGAAAAGGTTATTAAAGAGAGAATAATGTCTTACTTGAAAAAATTGAGTTGTTCAGTCCATTGCAATTTGGTTTTCAGCAGGGTAAATCTACCGAAGACGCTCTTCTAAATTTTTGCTCAAACATTTTCTCTAACCTTGATGGTAAAAAATTTACGGCTGGTTTATTTGTTGACAACACAAAAGCCTTTGACATGGTCAACCATACTATACTGTTGGATAAAATGGAAAAAGCGGGTTTTCGTGGATTCATACTAGAGTGGCTTAGATCATACCTATCAAACAGATCTCAAAGAGTGAAGATTGATGGTATGAGAAGCGAGATTCGCTTCTTCAGTTTGGGCGTTCCTCAAGGTTCTGTGTTGGGACCCATTTTATTTCTAATTTATATAAATTCACTGTTTTCGCTAAACTTCAGAAGTAGACTTACGGCGTTTACAGATGATGTTGGCTGCTCATATGGTTCTGAAAGTGTTTTGGATTTAATCTCCGACATTAATTGGGATCTTAGTCTACTAAGAATTTGGTTCGCAGAGCACAATTTGAACATTAGCTCAAAGACAAAAATAATGTTTTTTAACTTAGCTTCCCCAATGAGTATGAATGCGGACGTTTACTTCCACGCATCAGAATGCCAAAGGTATGGATTAGCAGTGATTGTGATTCTAGTCAAGCACTTCCAAAATTCTGTAGCAGTCTTAACTTTAGTGATAATTGCTTTTTAATTGAGGAAGTAGACGAGTTTAAGTATCTTGGGCTCACAATTTATTCTAGGCTGTCATTTGCAAGCCACACAGAGTCCCTAAGGAAATATTTTCGAAATACCTTGCGACACTTTTTTTATCTAAAAAATGTTTATTCAAAGAAATTATTACAAATCATTCATTATGGTGTCTTTCACGCTAAACTACAGTATGGAAATGTTTGTTGGGGGGGCGTGTATCTGAATAAAATCAAGTTCTTACTGGTCTTACAAAAAAGTGTAGTAAGGAAAATCTGTAACAAGAATCGGCGCCATCGAAGTTTCCCATTGTTTTGTGATATGAAAATTCTTCCAGTTCGTCATTTGTATTGTTTTAAAGTGTTGAAAACGTTCTTTCAGAAATCCGGAAATTTAAATTACAGCCTTATGTCTGATTAAAATCTACGCATTTCTTATGTAGTTACTGTACCCGTTTTTTGTACAACTGCATTTCGTAATTTTTATAACATCTCTTCATGTCGACTATTTAACAAGCTCCCTCTGAATATTAGAATGATAAGAACTTCTGGAATTTTTGAAAGGTCCATAAGGTCTTGGCTTTTTAATTATGATTCACAGAACGTGGAATACCTTCTCTCTGATATTTTGGTGTAAATAACGGTTTTTTTTTTCTAACTTTCTCTTAACTTTTCTTTATTCTTATGTAGTTCATTTATTTTGATTTGCATCCTTCACTTTTCTTTGCATAATTGTATCTCAAATTAATTTGTTCTTTGTATGTAATTAAACGGGTCACCCCACCCACATATTAATAATAGTAAAACCCATTGAAGTGGCATTTGGCAATATTTTAATACTTTATGTATGGAAAATATTAAATGTCACTATATTATTTCTATTATATATTTTTTAATTTATTTAATGAATTATTGTGTTTAAATCATATAAATTTTACACATGTATTATATATAATGAAATAAAAAAATACTACTACTACTACCACTACTATTACTACTAGAAATTCTTATGACATTGCTTCAGATTATGTGCCTGTAGTGTGAAATAATTTTTGCTTTGGTGGATAGATTTTCGTTTGGGGTAGTCTTTCAACATTCTAACAGAGCTACGGACTATGAAGCATGATTTCTCTGAAACCATGATAGATTTCCCATCGATCCTGACCAAAATGAGAATCATTAGACAAAGATGAAGAAATTCTTATGACATCGCTTCAGATTATGTCTCTTTAGTGTGAAATAATTTTACTTAAGAGAACTGCGAACCATGAAGTGATTTCTCTGAGACCATGATAGATTTCCCATCGATTCTGACCAAAATGAGAATCATTGGACAAAGGATGAAGAAATTCTTATGACTTCGCTTCAGATTATATCTCTTTAGTTTGAAATAATTTTTGCTTTGGTGGATAGATTTTAGTTTGGGGTAGTATTTCAACATTCAACAGAGCTACGGACTATGAAGTATGATTTCTCTGAAATTATGATAGATTTCATATCGACCCTGACCAAAATGAGAATCATTAGACAAAGGGTGAAGAAATTCTTATGACATCGCTTCAGATTATGTGTCTGTAGTGTGAAATCATTTTTGCTTTGGTGGATAGATTTTAGTGTGGGGTAGTCTTTCAACATTCAACGGAGCTACGGACTATGAAGTATGATTTCTCTGAAACCACGATAGGTTTCCCATCGACCCTGACCAAAATGGGAATCATTAGACAAAGGGTGAAGAAATTTTTATGACTTCGCTTCAGACTATGTCTCTTTAGTGTGAAATAATTTTACTTAAGAGAACTGCGAACCATGAAGTGATTTCTCTGAGACCATGATAGATTTCTCATAGATCCTGACCAAAATGAGAATCATTGGACAAAGGGTGAAGAAATTCTTATGACATCGTTTCAGATTATGTGTCTGTAGTGTGAAATAATTTTTGCTTTGGTGGATAGATTTTAGTTTGGGGTAGTCTTTCAACATTCTAACAGAGCTACGAACTATGAAGTATGATTTCTCTGAAACCATGATAGGTTTCCCATCGATTCTGACCAAAATGAGAATCATTGGACAAAGGGTGAAGAAATTCTTATGACTTCGCTTCAGATTATGTGTCTGTAGTGTCTTACAACATTCAACAGAGCTACGGACTATGAAGTATGATTTCTCTGAAACCACGATAGGTTTCCCATCGACCCTGACAAAAATGAGAATCATTAGACAAAGGGTGAAGAAATTCTTATGACTTCGCTTCAGATTATGTGTCTGTAGTGTGAAATAATTTTTGCTTTGGTGGATAGATTTTCGTTTGGGGTAGTCTTTCAACATTCTAACAGAGCTACGGACTATGAAGTATGATTTCTCTGAAACCATGATAGATTTCCCATCGATTATGACCAAAATGAGAATCATTAGACAAAGGGTGAAGAAATTCTTATGACATCGCTTCAGATTATATGTCTGTAGTGTCTTACAACATTCAACAGAGCTACGGACTATGAAGTATGATTTCTCTGAAACCACGATAGGTTTCCCATCGACCCTGACAAAAATGAGAATCATTAGACAAAGGGTGAAGAAATTCTTATGACTTCGCTTCAGATTATGTGTCTGTAGTGTGAAATAATTTTTGCTTTGGTGGATAGATTTTCGTTTGGGGTAGTCTTTCAACATTCTAACAGAGCTACGGACTATGAAGCATGATTTCTCTGAAACCATGATAGATTTCCCATCGATCCTGACCAAAATGAGAATCATTAGACAAAGATGAAGAAATTCTTATGACATCGCTTCAGATTATGTCTCTTTAGTGTGAAATAATTTTACTTAAGAGAACTGCGAACCATGAAGTGATTTCTCTGAGACCATGATAGATTTCCCATCGATTCTGACCAAAATGAGAATCATTGGACAAAGGATGAAGAAATTCTTATGACTTCGCTTCAGATTATATCTCTTTAGTTTGAAATAATTTTTGCTTTGGTGGATAGATTTTAGTTTGGGGTAGTATTTCAACATTCAACAGAGCTACGGACTATGAAGTATGATTTCTCTGAAATTATGATAGATTTCATATCGACCCTGACCAAAATGAGAATCATTAGACAAAGGGTGAAGAAATTCTTATGACATCGCTTCAGATTATGTGTCTGTAGTGTGAAATCATTTTTGCTTTGGTGGATAGATTTTAGTGTGGGGTAGTCTTTCAACATTCAACGGAGCTACGGACTATGAAGTATGATTTCTCTGAAACCACGATAGGTTTCCCATCGACCCTGACCAAAATGGGAATCATTAGACAAAGGGTGAAGAAATTTTTATGACTTCGCTTCAGACTATGTCTCTTTAGTGTGAAATAATTTTACTTAAGAGAACTGCGAACCATGAAGTGATTTCTCTGAGACCATGATAGATTTCTCATAGATCCTGACCAAAATGAGAATCATTGGACAAAGGGTGAAGAAATTCTTATGACATCGTTTCAGATTATGTGTCTGTAGTGTGAAATAATTTTTGCTTTGGTGGATAGATTTTAGTTTGGGGTAGTCTTTCAACATTCTAACAGAGCTACGAACTATGAAGTATGATTTCTCTGAAACCATGATAGGTTTCCCATCGATTCTGACCAAAATGAGAATCATTGGACAAAGGGTGAAGAAATTCTTATGACTTCGCTTCAGATTATGTGTCTGTAGTGTCTTACAACATTCAACAGAGCTACGGACTATGAAGTATGATTTCTCTGAAACCACGATAGGTTTCCCATCGACCCTGACAAAAATGAGAATCATTAGACAAAGGGTGAAGAAATTCTTATGACTTCGCTTCAGATTATGTGTCTGTAGTGTGAAATAATTTTTGCTTTGGTGGATAGATTTTCGTTTGGGGTAGTCTTTCAACATTCTAACAGAGCTACGGACTATGAAGTATGATTTCTCTGAAACCATGATAGATTTCCCATCGATTATGACCAAAATGAGAATCATTAGACAAAGGGTGAAGAAATTCTTATGACATCGCTTCAGATTATATGTCTGTAGTGTCTTACAACATTCAACAGAGCTACGGACTATGAAGTATGATTTCTCTGAAACCACGATAGGTTTCCCATCGACCCTGACAAAAATGAGAATCATTAGACAAAGGGTGAAGAAATTCTTATGACTTCGCTTCAGATTATGTCTCTTTAGTGTGAAATAATTTTACTTAAGAGAACTGCGAACCATGAAGTGATTTCTCTGAGACCATGATAGATTTCCCATAGATCCTGACCAAAATGAGAATCATTGGACAAAGGGTGAAGAAATTCTTATGACATCGCTTCAGATTATGTGTCTGTAGTGTCTTACAACATTCAACAGAGCTACGGACTATGAAGTATGATTTCTCTGAAACCACGATAGGTTTCCCATCGACCCTGACAAAAATGAGAATCATTAGACAAAGGGTGAAGAAATTCTTATGACTTCGCTTCAGATTATGTCTCTTTAGTGTGAAATAATTTTACTTAAGAGAACTGCGAACCATGAAGTGATTTCTCTGAGACCATGATAGATTTCCCATAGATAATGACCAAAATGAGAATCATTGGACAAAGGGTGAAGAAATTCTTATGACATCGTTTCAGATTCTGTGTCTGTAGTGTGAAATAATTTTTGCTTTGGTGGATAGATTTTAGTTTGGGGTAGTCTTTCAACATTCTAACAGAGCTACGGACTATGAAGTATGATTTCTCTGAAACCATGATAGGTTTCCCATCGATTCTGACCAAAATGAGAATCATTGGACAAAGGGTGAAGAAATTCTTATGACTTCGCTTCAGATTATGTGTCTGTAGTGTGAAATAATTTTTGCTTTGGTGGATAGATTTTCGTTTGGGGTAGTCTTTCAACATTCTAACAGAGCTACGGACTATGAAGTATGATTTCTCTGAAACCATGATAGATTTCCCATCGACTATGACCAAAATGAGAATCATTAGACAAAGGGTGAAGAAATTCTTATGACTTCGCTTCAGATAATGTCTCTTTAGTGTGAAAAAATTTTACTCAAGAGAACTGCGAACCAGGAAGTGATTTCTCTGAGACCATGATAGATTTCCCATAGATCGTGACCAAAGTGAGAATCATTGGACAAAGGGTGAAGAAATTCTTATGACATCGTTTCAGATTATGTGTCTGTAGTGTGAAATAATTTTTGCTTTGGTGGATAGATTTCAGTTTGGGGTAGTCTTTCAACATTCTAACAGAGCTACGAACTATGAAGTATGATTTCTCTGAAACCATGATAGGTTTCCCATCGATTCTGACCAAACTGAGAATCGTTGGACAAAGGGTGAAGAAATTCTTATGACTTCGCTTCAGATTATGTCTCTTTAGTGTGAAATAATTGTACTTAACAGAACTGCGAACCATGAAGTGATTTCTCTGAGACCATAATAAATTTCTCATCGATCCTGACCAAAATGAGAATCATTGGAAAAAGGGTGAAGAAATTCTTATGACATCGCTTCAGATTATGTGTCTGTAGTGTGAAATAATTTTTGCTTTGGTGGACAGATTTTCGTTTGGGGTAGTCTTTCAACATTCCAACAGAGCTACGAACTGTGAAGTATGATTTCTCTGAAACCATTATAGATTTCCCATAGATCCTGACCAAAATGAGAATCATTGGACAAAGGGTGAAGAAATTCTTATGACATCGTTTCAGATTATGTGTCTGTAGTGTGATATAATTTTTGCTTTGGTGGATAGATTTTAGTTTGGGGTAGTCTTTCAACATTCTAACAGAGCTATGGACTATGAAGTATGATTTCTCTGAAACCATGATATATTTCCCTTCGACCCGGACAAAAATGAGAATCATTAGACAAAGGGTGAAGAAATTCTTATGACTTCGCTACAGATTATGTCTCTTTAGTGTGAAATAAATTTACTTAACAGAACTGCGAACCATGAAGTGATTTCTCTGAGACCATGATAGATTTCCCATAGATCCTGACCAAAATGAGAATCATTGGACAAAGGGTGAAGAAATTCTTATGACATCGTTGCAGATTATGTGTCTGCAGTGTGAAATAATTTTTGCTTTGGTGGATAGATTTTAGTTTTTGGTAGTCTTTCAACATTCTAACAGAGCTACGAACTGTGAAGTATGATTTCTCTGAAACCATTATAGATTTCCCATAGATCCTGACCAAAAAGAGAATCATTGGACAAAGGGTGAAGAAATTCTTATGACATCGTTTCAGATTATGTGTCTGTAGTCTGATATAATTTTTGCTTTGGTGGATAGATTTTAGTTTGGGGTAGTCTTTCAACATTCTAACAGAGCTACGAACTATGAAGTATGATTTCTCTGAAACCATGATAGGTTTCCCATCGATTCTGACCAAAATGAGAATCATTGGACAAAGGGTGAAGAAATTCTTATGACTTCGCTTCAGATTATGTCTCTTTAGTGTGAAAAAATTTTACTTAACAGAACTGCGAACCATGAAGTGATTTCTCTGAGACCGTGATAGATTTCCCATAGATCCTGACCAAAATGAGAATCATTGGACAAAGGGTGAAGAAATTCTTATGACATCGCTTCAGATTATGTGCCTGTAGTGTGAAATCATTTTTGCTTTGGTGGATAGAATTTAGTTTGGGGTAGTTTTTCAACATTCTAACAGAGTGACGGACTATGAAGTATGATTTCTCTGAAACCACGATAGGTTTCCCATCGACCCTGACCAAACTGAGAATCATTACACAAAGAGTGAAGAAATTCTTATGACTTCGCTTCAGATTATGTCTCTTTGAGTGAAATAATTTCAATTAACAGAACTGCGAACCATGAAGTGATTTATCTGTGACCATGATAGATTTCCCATAGATCCTGACCAAAATGAGAATCATTGGACAAAGGGTGAAGAAGTTCTTATGACATCGTTTCAGATTATGTGTCTGTAGTGTGAAATCATTTTTGCTTTGGTGGATAGATTTTAGTTTGGGGTAGTCTTTCAACATTCTAACAGAGCTATGGACTATGAAGTATGATTTCTCTGAAACCATGATATATTTCCCTTCGACCCGGACAAAAATGAGAATCATTAGACAAAGGGTGAAGAAATTCTTATGACTTCGCTACAGATTATGTCTCTTTAGTGTGAAATAAATTTACTTAACAGAACTGCGAACCATGAAGTGATTTCTCATAGACCATGATAGATTTCCCATAGATCCTGACCAAAATGAGAATCATTGGACAAAGGGTGAAGAAATTCTTATGACATCGTTGCAGATTATGTGTCTGCAGTGTGAAATAATTTTTGCTTTGGTGGATAGATTTTAGTTTTTGGTAGTCTTTCAACATTCTAACAGAGCTACGAACTGTGAAGTATGATTTCTCTGAAACAATGATAGGTTTCCCATCGATTCTGACCAAAATGAGAATCATTGGACAAAGGGTGAAGAAATTCTTATAACAGCACTTCAGATTATGTCTCTTTAGTGTGAAAAAATTTTACTTAACAGAACTGCGAACCATGAAGTGATTTCTCTGAGACCATGATAGAATTCCCACCGATCCTGACCAAAATGAGAATCATTGGACAAAGGGTGAAGAAATTCTTATGACATCGCTTCAGATTATGTGTCTGTAGTGTCTTTCAACATTCAACAGAGCTACGGACTATGAAGTATGATTTCTCTGAAACCACGATAGGTTTCCCATCGACCCTGACCAAAATGAGAATCACTAGACAAAGGGTGAAGAAATTTTTATGACTTCGCTTCAGATTATGTCTCTTTAGTGTGAAATAATTTTACTTAAGAGAACTGCGAACCATGAAGTGATTTCTCTGAGACCATGATAGATTTCCCATAGATCCTGACCAAAATGAGAATCATTGGACAAAGGGTGAAGAAATTCTAATGACATCGTTTCAGATTATGTGTCTGTAGTGTGAAATAATTTTTGCTTTGGTGGATAGATTTTAGTTTGGTGTAGTTTTTCAACATTCTAACAGAGCTACGAACTATGAAGTATGATTTCTCTGAAACCATGATAGGTTTCCCATCGATTCTGACCAAAATGAGAATCATTGGACAAAGGGTGAAGAAATTCTTATGACTTCGCTTCAGTTTATGTGTCTGTAGTGTGAAATAATTTTTGCTTTGGTGGATAGATTTTCGTTTGGGGTAGTCTTTCAACATTCTAACAGAGCCACGAACTATGAAGTATGATTTCTCTGAAACCATGATAGGTTTCCCATCGATTCTGACCAAAATGAGAATCGTTGGACAAAGGGTGAAGAAATTCTTATGACTTCGCTTCAGATTATGTCTCTTCAGTGTGAAATAAATTTACTTAACAGAACTGCGAACCATGAAGTGATTTCTCTGAGACAATAATAAATTTCTCATCGATCCTGACCAAAATGAGAATCATTGGAAAAAGGGTGAAGAAATTCTTATGACATCGCTTCAGATTATGTGTCTGTAGTGTGAAATAATTTTTGCTTTGGTGGATAGATTTTCGTTTGGGGTAGTCTTTCAACATTCCAACAGAGCTACGGACTATGAAGTATGATTTCTCTGAAACCATGATAAGTTTCCCATCGACCCTGACCAAAATGAGAATCATTATACAAATGGTGAAGAAATTCTTATGACATCTCTTCAGATTATGTGTCTGTAGTGTGAAATAATTTTTGCTTTGGTGGACAGATTTTCGTTTGGGGTAGTCTTTCAACATTCTAACAGAGCTACGGACTATGAAGTATGATTTCTCTGAAACCATGATAGATTTCCCATCGACCCTGACCAAAATGAGAATCATTAGACAAAGGGTGAAGAAATTCTTATGACTTCGCTTCAGATTATGTGTCTGTAGTGTGAAATCATTTTTGCTTTGGTGGATAGATTTTAGTTTGGGGTAGTCTTTCAACATTCTAACAGAGCTACGGACTATGAAGTATGATTTCTCTGAAACAATGATAGGTTTCCCATCGATTCTGACCAAAATGAGAATCATTGGACAAAGGGTGAAGAAATTCTTATAACAGCACTTCAGATTATGTCTCTTTAGTGTGAAAAAATTTTACTTAACAGAACTGCGAACCATGAAGTGATTTCTCTGAGACCATGATAGAATTCCCACCGATCCTGACCAAAATGAGAATCATTGGACAAAGGGTGAAGAAATTCTTATGACATCGCTTCAGATTATGTGTCTGTAGTGTGAAATAATTTTTGCTTTGGTGGATAGAGTTTCGTTTGGGGTAGTCTTTCAACATTCTAACAGAGCTACGGACTATGAAGTATGATTTCTCTGAAACCATGATAGATTTAGCATCGACCCTGACCAAAATGAGAATCATTAGACAAAGGGTGAAGAAATTCTTATGACATTGCTTCAGATTATGTGTCTGTAGTGTGAAATAATTTTTGCTTTGGTGGATAGATTTTAGTGTGGGGTAGTCTTTCAACATTCAACAGAGCTACGGACTATGAAGTATGATTTCTTTGAAACCATGATAGATTTCCCATAGATCCTGACCAAAATGAGAATCATTTTACAAAGGGTGAAGAAATTCTTATGACATCGTTTCAGATTATGTGTCTGTAGTGTGAAATCATTTTTGCTTTGGTGGATACATTTTAGTTTGGATTAGTCTTTCAACATTCTAATAGAGCTACGAACTATAAAGTATGATTTCTCTGAAACCATGATAGGTTTCCCATCGACCCTGACGAAAATGAGAATCATTAGACAAAGGGTGAAGAAATTCTTATGACATCGCTTCAGATTATGTGTCTGTAGTATGAAATAATTTTTGCTTTGCTGGATAGATTTTAGTGTGGGGAGTCTTTCAACATTCAACAGAGCTACGGACTATGAAGTATGATTTCTCTGAAACCGCGATAGGTTTCCCATCGACCCTGCCCAAAATGAGAATCATTAGACAAAGGGTGAAGAAATTCTTATGACATCGCTTCAGATTATGTGTCTGTAGTGTGAAATAATTTTTGCTTTGGTGGATAGAGTTTCGTTTGGGGTAGTCTTTCAACATTCTAACAGAGCTACGGACTATGAAGTATGATTTCTCTGAAACCATGATAGATTTAGCATCGACCCTGACCAAAATGAGAATCATTAGACAAAGGGTGAAGAAATTCTTATGACATCGCTTCAGATTATGTGTCTGTAGTGTGAAATAATTTTTGGTTTGGTGGATAGATTTTAGTGTGGGGTAGTCTTTCAACATTCAACAGAGCTACGGACTATGAAGTATGATTTCTTTGAAACCGCGATAGGTTTCCCATCGACCCTGACCAAAATGAGAATCATTAGACAAAGGGTGAAGAAATTCTTATGACATCGCTTCAGATTATGTGTCTGTAGTGTGAAATAATTTTTGCTTTGGTGGATAGATTTTAGTTTGGGGTAGTCTTTCAACATTCTAACAGAGCTACGGACTATGAAGTATGAATTCTCTAAAACCATGATAGATTTCCCATCGACCCTGACCAAAATGAGAATCATTAGACAAATGGTGAAGAAATTCTTATGACATCTCTTCAGATTATGTGTCTGTAGTGTGAAATAATTTTTGCTTTGGTGGATAGATTTTCGTTTGGGGTAGTCTTTCAACATTCTAACAGAGCTACGGACTATGAAGTATGAATTCTCTGAAACCATGATAGATTTCCCATCGACGCTGACCAAAATGAGAATCATTAGACAAAGGGTGAAGAAATTCTTATGACATCGTTTCAGATTATGTGTCTGTAGTGTGAAATAATTTTTGCTTTGGTGGATAGATTTTAGTGTGGGGTAGTCTTTCAATATTCAACAGAGCTACGGACTATGAAGTATGAATTCTCTGAAACCATGATAGATTTCCCATCGACCCTGACCAAAATGAGAATCATTAGACAAAGGGTGAAGAAATTCTTATGACTTCGCTTCAGATTATGTCTCTTTAGCGTGAAATAATTTTACTTAAGAGAACTGCGAACCATGAAGTGATTTCTCTGAGACCATGTTAGATTTCCCATAGATCCTGACCAAAATGAGAATCATTGGACAAAGGGTGAAGAAATTCTTATGACATCGCTTCAGATTATGTGTCTGTAGTGTGAAATAATTTTTGCTTTGGTGGATAGATTTTAGTTTGGGGTAGTCTTTCAACATTCTAACAGAGCTACGGACCATGAAGTATGATTTCTCTGAAACCACGATAGGTTTCCCATCGACCCTGACCAAACTGAGAATCATTACACAAAGGGTGAAGAAATTCTTATGACTTCGCTTCAGATTATGTCTCTTTGAGTGAAATAATTTCACTTAACAGAACTGCGAACCAAGAAGTGATTTCTCTGAGACCATGATAGATTTCCCATCGACCCTGACCAAAATGAGAATCATTAGACATATGGTGAAGAAATTCTTATGACATCTCTTCAGATTATGTGTCTGTAGTGTGAAATAATTTTTGCTTTGGTGGATAGATTTTCGTTTGGGGTAGTCTTTCAACATTCTAACAGAGCTACGGACTATGAAGTATGAATTCTCTGAAACCATGATAGATTTCCCATCGACGCTGACCAAAATGAGAATCATTAGACAAAGGGTGAAGAAATTCTTATGACATCGTTTCAGATTATGTGTCTGTAGTCTGATATAATTTTTGCTTTGGTGGATAGATTTTAGTTTGGGGTAGTCTTTCAACATTCTAACAGAGCTACGAACTATGAAGTATGATTTCTCTGAAACCATGATAGGTTTCCCATCGATTCTGACCAAAATGAGAATCTTTGGACAAAGGGTGAAGAAATTCTTATGACTTCGCTTCAGATTATGTCTCTTTAGTGTGAAAAAATTTTACTTAACAGAACTGCGAACCATGAAGTGATTTCTCTGAGACCATGATAGATTTCCCATCGACCCTGACCAAAATGAGAATCATTAGACAAAGGGTGAAGAAATTCTTATGACATCGCTTCAGATTATGTGTCCGTAGTGTGAAATAATTTTTGCTTTGGTGGATAGATTTTAGTGTGGGGTAGTCTTTCAACATTCAACAGAGCTACGGACTATGAAGTATGATTTCTTTGAAACCGCGATAGGTTTCCCATCGACCCTGACCAAAATGAGAATCATTAGACAAAGGGTGAAGAAATTCTTATGACATCGCTTCAGATTATGTGTCTATAGTGTGAAATAATTTTTGCTTTGGTGGATAGATTTTCGTTTGGGGTAGTCTTTCAACATTCTAACAGAGCTACGGACTATGAAGTATGAATTCTCTGAAACCATGATAGATTTCCCATCGACCCTGACCAAAATGAGAATCATTAGACAAAGGGTGAAGAAATTCTTATGATATCGTTTCAGATTATGTGTCTGTAGTCTGATATAATTTTTGCTTTGGTGGATAGATTTTAGTTTGGGGTAGTCTTTCAACATTCTAACAGAGCTACGAACTATGAAGTATGATTTCTCTGAAACCATGATAGGTTTCCCATCGATTCTGACCAAAATGAGAATCATTGGACAAAGGGTGAAGAAATTCTTATGACTTCGCTACAGATTATGTCTCTTTAGTGTGAAAAAATTTTACTTAACAGAACTGCGAACCATGAAGTGATTTCTCTGAAACCATGATAGATTTCCCATCGACCCTGACCAAAATGAGAATCATTAGACAAAGGGTGAAGAAATTCTTATGACATCGCTTCAGATTATGTGTCCGTAGTGTGAAATAATTTTTGCTTTGGTGGATAGATTTTAGTGTGGGGTAGTCTTTCAACATTCAACAGAGCTACGGACTATGAAGTATGATTTCTCTGAAACCGCGATAGGTTTCCCATCGACCGTGACCAAAATGAGAATCATTAGACAAAGGGTGAAGAAATTCTTATGACATCGCTTCAGATTATGTGTCTGTAGTGTGAAATAATTTTTGCTTTGGCGGATAGAGTTTCGTTTGGGGTAGTCTTTCAACATTCTAACAGAGCTACGGACTATGAAGTATGATTTCTCTGAAACCATGATAGATTTAGCATCGACCCTGACCAAAATGAGAATCATTAGACAAAGGGTGAAGAAATTCTTATGACATCGCTTCAGATTATGTGTCTGTAGTGTGAAATAATTTTTGCTTTGGTGGATAGATTTTAGTGTGGGGTAGTCTTTCAACATTCAACAGAGCTACGGACTATGAAGTATGATTTCTTTGAAACCATGATAGATTTCCCATAGATCCTGACCAAAATGAGAATCATTGGACAAAGGGTGAAGAAATTCTTATGACATCGTTTCAGATTATGTGTCTGTAGTGTGAAATCATTTTTGCTTTGGTGGATACATTTTAGTTTGGATTAGTCTTTCAACATTCTAATAGAGCTACGAACTATAAAGTATGATTTCTCTGAAACCATGATAGGTTTCCCATCGATTCTGACCAAAATGAGAATCATTGGACAAAGGGTGAAGAAATTCTTATGACTTCGCTTCAGATTATGCCTCTTTAGTGTGAAAAAATTTTACTTAACATAACTGCGAACCATGAAGTGATTTCTCTGAGACCATGATAGATTTCCCATCGATCCTGACCAAAATGAAAATCATTGGACAAAGGGTGAAGAAATTCTTATGACATCGTTTCAGATTATGTGTCTGTAGTGTGAAATCATTTTTGCTTTGGTGGATAGATTTTCGTTTGGGGTATTCTTTCAACATTCTAACAGAGCTACGGACTATGAAGTATGATTTCTCTGAAACCATGATAGATTTAGCATCGACCCTGACCAAAATGAGAATCATTAGACAAAGGGTGAAGAAATTCTTATGACATCGCTTCAGATTATGTGTCGGTAGTGTGAAATAATTTTTGCTTTGGTGGATAGATTTTAGTGTGGGGTAGTTTTTCAACATTCAACAGAGCTACGGACTATGATGTATGATTTCTCTGACACCACGGTAGGTTTCCCATCGACCCTGACCAAAATGAGAATCATTGGAGAAAGAGTGAAGAAATTCTTATGACATCGCTTCAGATTATGTGTCTGTTGTGTGAAATAATTTTTGCTTTGGTGGATAGATTTTAGTGTGGTGTAGTCTTTCAACATTCTAACAGAGCTACTTACTATGAAGTATGTATTCTCTGAAACCATGATAGGTTTCCCATCGACCCTGACCAAAATGAGAATCATTAGACAAAGGGTGAAGAAATTCTTATGACACCGCTTCAGATTATGTGTCTGTAGTGTGAAATAATTTTTGCTTTGGTGGATAGATTTTCGTTTGGGGCAGTCTTTCAACATTCTAACAGAGCTACGGACTATGAAGTATGAATTCTCTGAAACCCCGATAGGCTTCCCATCGACCCTGACCAAAATGAGAATCATTAGACAAAGGGTGAAGAAATTCTTATGACTTCGCTTCAGATTATGTCCCTTTAGTGTGAAATAATTTTACTTAACAGAACTGCGAACCATGAAGTGATTTCTCTGAGACCATGATAGATTTCCCATCGATCCTGACCAAAATGAGAATCATTAGACAAAGGGTGAAGAAATTCTTATGACATCGCTTCAGATTATGTGTCTGTAGTGTGAAATAATTTTTGCTTTGGTGGATAGATTTTAGTGTGGGGTAGTCTTTCAACATTCCCACAGAGCTACGGACTATGAAGTATGAATTCTCTGAAACCATGATAGATTTCCCATCTATCCTGACCAAAATGAGAATCATTCTACAAAGGGTGAAGAAATTCTTATGACTTCGCTTCAGATTATATCTCTTTAGTGTGAAATAATTTTTGCTTTGGTGGATAGATTTTAGTGTGGGGTAATCTTTCAACATTCAACAGAGCTACGGACTATGAAGTATGATTTCTCTGAAACCACGATAGGTTTCCCATCAACCCTGACCAAAATGAGAATCATTAGACAAAGGGTGAAGAAATTCTTATGACATCGCTTCAGATTATGTGTCTGTAGTGTGAAATAATTTTTGCTTTGGTGGATAGATTTTAGTGTGGGGTAGTCTTTCAACATTCAACAGAGCTACGGACTATGAAGTATGATTTCGCTGAAGCCACGATAGGTTTCCCATCGACCCTGACCAAAATGAGAATCATTAGACAAAGGGTGAAGAAATTCTTATGACTTCGCTTCAGATTATGTCTCTTTAGTGTGAAATAATTTTACTTAAGAGAACTGCGAACCATGAAGTGATTTCTCTGAGACCATGATAGATTTCCCATAGATCCTGCCCAAAATGAGAATCATTGGACAAAGGGTGAAGAAATTCTTATGACATCGTTTCAGATTATGTGTCTGTAGTGTGAAATCATTTTTGCTTTGGTGGATAGATTTTAGTTTGGGGTAGTCTTTCAACATTCTAACAGAGCTACGGACTATGAAGTATGATTTCTCTGAAACCATGATAGATTTCCCATCGACCCTGACCAAAATGAGAATCATTAGACAAAGGGTGAAGAAATTCTTATGACATCGCTTCAGATTATGTGTCTGTAGTGTGAAATCATTTTTGTTTTGGTGGATAGATTTTAGTGTGGGGTAGTCTTTCAACATTCAACAGAGCTACGGACTATGAAGTATGATGTCTCTGAAACCGCGATAGGTTTCCCATCGACCCTGACCAAAATGAGAATCATTAGACAAAGGGTGAAGAAATTCTTATGACATCGCTTCAGATTATGTGTCTGTAGTGTGAAATAATTTTTGCTTTGGTGGATAGATTTTCGTTTGGGGTAGTCTTTCAACATTCTAACAGAGCTACGGACTATGAAGTATGAATTCTCTGAAACCATGATAGATTTCCCATCGACCCTGAGCAAAATGAAAATCATTAGACAAAGGGTGAAGAAATTCTTATGACATCGCTTCAGATTATGTGTCTGTAGTGTGAAATAATTTTTGCTTTGGTGGATAGATTTTCGTTTGGGGTAGTCTTTCAACATTCTAACAGAGCTACGGACTATGAAGTATGATTTCTCTGAAACCATGATAGATTTCCCATCGACCCTGACCAAAATGAGAATCATTAGACAAAGGGTGAAGAAATTCTTATGACATCGCTTCAAATTATATGTCTGTAGTGTGAAATAATTTTTGCTTTGGTGGATAGATTTTAGTGTGGGGTAGTCTTTCAACATTCAACAGAGCTACGGACTATGAAGTATGATTTCTCTGAAACCGCGATAGGTTTCCCATCGACCCTGACCAAAATGAGAATCATTAGACAAAGGGTGAAGAAATTCTTATGACATCGCTTCAGATTATGTGTCTGTAGTGTGAAATAATTTTTGCTTTGGTGGATAGATTTTAGTGTGGGGTAGTCTTTCAACATTCAACAGAGCTACGGACTATGAAGTATGATTTCGCTGAAGCCACGATAAGTTTCCCATCGACCCTGACCAAAATGAGAATCATTAGACAAAGGGTGAAGAAATTCTTACGACTTCGCTTCAGATTATATCTCTTTAGTGTGAAATAATTTTACTTAACAGAACTGCGAACCATGAAGTGATTTCTCTGAGACCATGATTTCCCATCGATCCTGACCAAAATGAGAATCATTGGAGAAAGGGTGAAGAAATTCTTATGACATCGTTTCAGATTATGTGTCTGTAGAGTGAAATCATTTTTGCTTTGGTGGATAGATTTTCGTTTGGGGTAGTCTTTCAACATTCTAACAGAGCTACGGACTATGAAGTATGATTTCTCTGAAACCATGATAGATTTCCCATCGACTATGACGAAAATGAGAATCATTAGACAAAGGGTGAGGAAATTTTTATGACATCGCTTCAGATTATGTGTCTGTAGTGTGAAATAATTTTTGCTTTGGTGGATAGATTTTAGTGTGGGGTAATCTTTCAACATTCAACAGAGCTACAGACTATGAAGTATGATTTCTCTGAAACCACGATAGGTTTCCCATCAACCCTGACCAAAATGAGAATCATTAGACAAAGGGTGAGGAAATTCTTATGACATCGCTTCAGATTATGTGTCTGTAGTGTGAAATAATTTTTGCTTTGGTGGATAGATTTTAGTGTGGGGTAGTCTTTCAACATTCAACAGAGCTACAGACTATGAAGTATGATTTCTCTGAAACCACGATAGGTTTCCCATCGACCCTGACCAAAATGAGAATCATTAGACAAAGGGTGAAGAAATTCTTATGACATCGCTTCAGATTATATGTCTGTAGTGTGAAATAATTTTTGCTTTGGTGGATAGATTTTAGTGTGGGGTAGTCTTTCAACATTCAACAGAGCTACGGACTATGAAGTATGATTTCTCTGAAACCGCGATAGGTTTCCCATCGACCCTGACCAAAATGAGAATCATTAGACAAAGGGTGAAGAAATTCTTATGACATCGCTTCAGATTATGTGTCTGTAGTGTGAAATAATTTTTGCTTTGGTGGATAGATTTTAGTGTGGGGTAGTCTTTCAACATTCAACAGAGCTGCGGACTATGAAGTATGATTTCGCTGAAGCCACGATAGGTTTCCCATCGACCCTGACCAAAATGAGAATCATTAGACAAAGGGTGAAGAAATTCTTATGACTTCGCTTCAGATTATGTCTCTTTAGTGTGAAATAAATTTACTTAAGAGAACTGCGAACCATGAAGTGATTTCTCTGAGACCATGATAGATTTCCCATAGATCCTGACCAAAATGAGAATCATTAGACAAAGGGTGAAGAAATTCTTATGACATCGTTTCAGATTATGTGTCTGTAGTGTGAAATAATTTTTGCTTTGGTAGATAGATTTTAGTGTGGGGTAGTCTTTCAACATTCAACAGAGCTACGGACTATGAAGTATGATTTCTCTGAAACCGCGATAGGTTTCCCATCGACCCTGACCAAAATGAGAATCATTAGACAAAGGGTGAAGAAATTCTTATGACATCGCTTCAGATTATGTGTCTGTAGTCTGAAATAATTTTTGCTTTGGTGGATACATTTTAGTTTGGGGTAGTCTTTCAACATTCTAACAGAGCTACGAACTATGAAGTATGATTTCTCTGAAACCATGATAGGTTTCCCATCGATTCTGACCAAAATGAGAATCATTGGACAAAGGGTGAAGAAATTCTTATGACTTCGCTTCAGATTATGCCTCTTTAGTGTGAAAAAATTTTACTTAACATAACTGCGAACCATAAAGTGATTTCTCTGAGACCATGATAGATTTCCCATCGATCTTGACCAAAATGAGAATCATTGGACAAAGATTGAAGAAATTCTTATGACATCGTTTCAGATTATGTGTCTGTAGTGTGAAATAATTTTTGCTTTGGTGGATAGATTTTCGTTTGGGGTAGTCTTTCAACATTCTAACAGAGCTACGGACTATGAAGTATGATTTCTCTGAAACCATGATAGATTTAGCATCGACCCTGACCAAAATGAGAATCATTAGACAAAGGGTGAAGAAATTCTTATGACAACGCTTCAGATTATGTGTCTGTAGTGTGAAATAATTTTTGCTTTGGTGGATAGATTTTAGTGTGGGGTAGTTTTTCAACATTCAACAGAGCTACGGACTACGATGTATGATTTCTCTGACACCACGATAGGTTTCCCATCGACCCTGACCAAAATGAGAATCATTAGACAAAGGGTGAAGAAATTCTTATGACATCGCTTCAGATTATGTGTCTGTAGTGTGAAATAATTTTTGCTTTGGTGGATAGATCTTCGTTTGGGGCAGTCTTTCAAAATTCTAACAGAGCTACGGACTATGGAGTATGAATTCTCTGAAACCATGATAGATTTCCCATCGACCCTGACCAAAATGAGAATCATTAGACAAAGGGTGAAGAAATTCTTATGACATCGCTTCAGATTATGTGTCTGTAGTGTGAAATAATTTTACTTAACAGAACTGCAAACCATGAAGTGATTTCTCTGAGACCATGATAGATTTCCCATAGATCTTAACCATAATGAGAATCCTTAGACAAAGGGTGAAGAAATTCTTATGACATCGCTTCAGATTATGTGTCTGTTGTGTGAAATAATTTTTGCTTTGGTGGATAGATTTGAGTGTGGTGTAGTCTTTCAACATTCTAACAGAGCTACTTACTATGAAGTATGTATTCTCTGAAACCATGATAGGTTTCCCATCGACCCTGACCAAAATGAGAATCATTAGACAGAGGGTGAAGAAATTCTTATGACATCGCTTCAGATTATGTGTCTGTAGTGTGAAATAATTTTTGCTTTGGTGGATAGATTTTCGTTTGGGGCAGTCTTTCAACATTCTAACAGAGCTACGGACTATGAAGTATGAATTCTCTGAAACCCCGATAGGTTTCCCATCGACCCTGACCAAAATGAGAATCATTAGACAAAGGGTGAAGAAATTCTTATGACTTCGCTTCAGATTATGTCTCTTTAGTGTGAAATAATTTCACTTAACAGAACTGCGAACCATGAAGTGATTTCTCTGAGACCATGATAGATTTCCCATCGATCTTGACCAAAATGAGAATCATTGGACAAAGGGTGAAGAAATTCTTATGACATCGTTTCAGATTATGTGTCTGTAGTGTGAAATAATTTTTGGTTTGGTGGATACATTTTAGTTTGGGGTAGTCTTTCAACATTCTAACAGAGCTACGAACTATGAAGTATGTATTCTCTGAAACCATGATAGGTTTCCCATCGATTCTGACCAAAATGAGAATCATTGGACATAGGGTGAAGAAATTCTTATGACTTCGCTTCAGATTATGCCTCTTTAGTGTGAAAAAATTTTACTTAACATAACTGCGAACCATGAAGTGATTTCTCTGAGACCATGAAAGATTTCCCATCGATCCTGACCAAAATGAGAATCATTGGACAAAGGGTGAAGAAATTCTTATGACATCGTTTCAGATTATGTGTCTGTAGTATGAAATAATTTTTGCTTTGGTGGATAGATTTTCGTTTGGGGTAGTCTTTCAACATTC
Source organism: Xylota sylvarum (assembly GCA_905220385.1). Classification (NCBI taxonomy): domain Eukaryota; kingdom Metazoa; phylum Arthropoda; class Insecta; order Diptera; family Syrphidae; genus Xylota; species Xylota sylvarum. The sequence continues at coordinate 1,149,981 of CAJMZQ010000061.1, forward strand.
TAACAGAGCTACGGACTATGAAGTATGATTTCTCTGAAACCATGATAGATTTAGCATCGACCCTGACCAAAATGAGAATCATTAGACAAAGGGTGAAGAAATTCTTATGACATCGCTTCAGATTATGTGTCTGTAGTGTGAAATAATTTTTGCTTTGGTGGATAGATTTTAGTGTGGGGTAGTCTTTCAGCATTCAACAGAGCTACGGACTATGAAGTATGATTTCTCTGAAACCGCGATAGGTTTCCCATCGACCTTGACCAAAATGAGAATCATCAGACAAAGGGTGAAGAAATTCTTATGACATCGCTTCAGATTATGTGTCTGTAGTGTGAAATAATTTTTGCTTTGGTGGATAGATTTTCGTTTGGGGTAGTCTTTCAACATTCTAACAGAGCTACGGACTATGAAGTATGAATTCTCTGAAACCATGACAGATTTCCCATCGACCCTGACCAAAATGAGAATCATTAGACAAAGGGTGAAGAAATTCTTATGACATCGTTTCAGATTATGTGTCTGTAGTGTGAAATAATTTTTGCTTTGGTGGATAGATTTTAGTGTGGGGTAGTCTTTCAACATTCAACAGAGCTACGGACTATGAAGTATGATTTCGCTGAAGCCACGATAGGTTTCCCATCGACCCTGACCAAAATGAGAATCATTAGACAAAGGGTGAAGAAATTCTTATGACTTCGCTTCAGATTATGTCTCTTTAGTGTGAAATAATTTTACTTAAGAGAACTGCGAACCATGAAGTGATTTCTCTGAGACCATGATAGATTTCCCATAGATCCTGACCAAAATGAGAATCATTGGACAAAGGGTGAAGAAATTCTTATGACATCGTTTCAGATTATGTGTCTGTAGTGTGAAATCATTTTTGCTTTGGTGGATAGATTTTAGTTTGGGGTAGGCTTTCAACATTCTAACAGAGCTACGGACTATGAAGTATGATTTCTCTGAAACCATGATAGATTTCCCATCGACCCTGACCAAAATGAGAATCATTAGACAAAGGGTGAAGAAATTCTTATGTCATCGCTTCAGATTATGTGTCTGTAGTGTGAAATAATTTTTGCTTTGGTAGATAGATTTTAGTGTGTTGTAGTCTTTCAACATTCAACAGAGCTACGGACTATGAAGTATGATTTCTCTGAAACCCCGATATGTTTCCCATCGACCCTGACCAAAATGAGAATCATTAGACAAACGCTGAAGAAATTCTTATGACTTCGCTTCAGATTATGTCTCTTTAGTGTGAAATAATTTCACTTAACAGAACTGCGAACCATGAAGTGATTTCTCTGAGACCATGATAGATTTCCCATAGATCCTGCCCAAAATGAGAATCATTGGACAAAGGGTGAAGAAATTCTTAGGACATCGCTTCAGATTATGTGTCTGTAGTGTGAAATAATTTTTGCTTTGGTGGATAGATTTTAGTGTGGGGTAGTCTTTCAACATTCAACAGAGCTACGGACTATGAAGTATGATTTCGCTGAAGCCACGATAGGTTTCCCATCGACCCTGACCAAAATGAGAATCATTAGACAAACGCTGAAGAAATTCTTATGACTTCGCTTCAGATTATGTCTCTTTAGTGTGAAATAATTTCACTTAACAGAACTGCGAACCATGAAGTGATTTCTCTGAGACCATGATAGATTTCCCATAGATCCTGCCCAAAATGAGAATCATTGGACAAAGGGTGAAGAAATTCTTATGACATCGCTTCAGATTATGTGTCTGTAGTGTGAAATAATTTTTGCTTTGGTGGATAGATTTTAGTTTGGGGTAGTCTTTCAACATTCTAACAGAGCTACGGACTATGAAGTATGATTTCTCTGAAACCATGATAGATTTCCCATCGACCCTGACCAAAATGAGAATCATTAGACAAAGGGTGAAGAAATTCTTATGACATCGCTTCAGATTATGTGTCTGTAGTGTGAAATAATTTTTGCTTTGGTGGATAGATTTTAGTGTGGGGTAGTCTTTCAACATTCAACAGAGCTACGGACTATGAAGTATGATTTCTCTGAAACCGCGATAGGTTTCCCATCGACCCTGACCAAAATGAGAATCATTAGACAAAGGGTGAAGAAATTCTTATGACATCGCTTCAGATTATGTGTCTGTAGTGTGAAATAATTTTTGCTTTGGTGGATAGATTTTCGTTTGAGGTAGTCTTTCAACATTCTAACAGAGCTACGGACTATGAAGTATGATTTCGCTGAAACCATGACAGATTTCCCATCGACCCTGACCAAAATGAGAATCATTAGACAAAGGGTGAAGAAATTCTTATGACATCGTTTCAGATTATGTGTCTGTAGTGTGAAATAATTTTTGCTTTGGTCAATAGATTTTAGTGTGGGGTAGTCTTTCAACATTCAACAGAGCTACGGACTATGAAGTATGATTTCGCTGAAGCCACGATAGGTTTCCCATCGACCCTGACCAAAATGAGAATCATTAGACAAAGGGTGAAGAAATTCTTATGACTTCGCTTCAGATTATGTCTCTTTAGTGTGAAATAATTTTACTTAAGAGAACTGCGAACCATGAAGTGATTTCTCTGATACCATGATAGATTTCCCATAGATCCTGACCAAAATGAGAATCATTGGACAAAGGGTGAAGAAATTCTTATGACATCGTTTCAGATTATGTGTCTGTAGTGTGAAATCATTTTTGCTTTGGTGGATAGATTTTAGTTTGGGGTAGTCTTTCAACATTCTAACAGAGCTACGGACTATGAAGTACGATTTCTCTGAAACCCCGATAGGTTTCCCATCGACCCTGACCAAAATGAGAATCATTAGACAAAGGGTGAAGAAATTCTTATGACTTCGCTTCAGATTATGTCTCTTTAGTGTGAAATAATTTCACTTAACAGAACTGCGAACCATGAAGTGATTTCTCTCAGACCATGATAGATTTCCCATAGATCCTGCCCAAAATGAGAATCATTGGACAAAGGGTGAAGAAATTCTTATGACATCGTTTCAGATTATGTGTCTGTAGTGTGAAATAATTTTTGCTTTGGTGGATACATTTTAGTTTGGGGTAGTCTTTCAACATTCTAACAGAGCTACGGACTATGAAGTATGATTTCTCTGAAACCCGGATAGCTTTCCCATCGACCCTGACCAAAATGAGAATCATTAGACAAAGGGTGAAGAAATTCTTATGACTTCGCTTCAGATTATGTCTCTTTAGTGTGAAATAATTTCACTTAACAGAACTGCGAACCATGAAGTGATTTCTCTCAGACCATGATAGATTTCCCATAGATCCTGCCCAAAATGAGAATCATTGGACAAAGGGTGAAGAAATTCTTATGACTTCGCTTCAGATTATGTGTCTGTAGTGTGAAATAATTTTTGCTTTGGTGGATAGATTTTAGTGTGGGGTAGTTTTTCAACATTCAACAGAGCTACGGACTATGATGTATGATTTCTCTGACACCACGATAGGTTTCCCATCGACCCTGACCAAAATGAGAATCATTAGACAAAGGGTGAAGAAATTCTTATGACATCGCTTCAGATTATGTGTCTGTAGTGTGAAATAATTTTTGCTTTGGTGGATAGATTTTAGTGTGGGGTGACCAAAATGAGAATCATTAGACAAAGGGTGAGGAAATTCTTATGACATCGCTTCAGATTATGTGTCTGTAGTGTGAAATAATTTTTGCTTTGGTGGATAGATCTTCGTTTGGGGCAGTCTTTCAAAATTCTAACAGAGCTACGGACTATGGAGTATGAATTCTCTGAAACCATGATAGATTTCCCATCGACCCTGACCAAAATGAGAATCATTAGACAAAGGGTGAAGAAATTCTTATGACATCGCTTCAGATTATGTGTCTGTAGTGTGAAATAATTTTACTTAACAGAACTGCAAACCATGAAGTGATTTCTCTGAGACCATGATAGATTTCCCATAGATCTTAACCATAATGAGAATCCTTAGACAAAGGGTGAAGAAATTCTTATGACATCGCTTCAGATTATGTGTCTGTAGTGTGAAATAATTTTTGCTTTGGTGGATAGATTTTAGTGTGGGGTAGTTTTTCAACATTCAACAGAGCTACGGACTATGATGTATGATTTCTCTGACACCACGATAGGTTTCCCATCGACCCTGACCAAAATGAGAATCATTAGACAAAGGGTGAAGAAATTCTTATGACATCGTTTCAGATTATGTGTCTGTAGTGTGAAATAATTTTTGCTTTGGTAGATAGATTTTAGTGTGGGGTAGTCTTTCAACATTCAACAGAGCTACGGACTATGAAGTATGATTTCTCTGAAACCGCGATAGGTTTCCCATCGACCCTGACCAAAATGAGAATCATTAGACAAAGGGTGAAGAAATTCTTATGACATCGCTTCAGATTATGTGTCTGTAGTCTGAAATAATTTTTGCTTTGGTGGATACATTTTAGTTTGGGGTAGTCTTTCAACATTCTAACAGAGCTACGAACTATGAAGTATGATTTCTCTGAAACCATGATAGGTTTCCCATCGATTCTGACCAAAATGAGAATCATTGGACAAAGGGTGAAGAAATTCTTATGACTTCGCTTCAGATTATGCCTCTTTAGTGTGAAAAAATTTTACTTAACATAACTGCGAACCATAAAGTGATTTCTCTGAGACCATGATAGATTTCCCATCGATCTTGACCAAAATGAGAATCATTGGACAAAGGGTGAAGAAATTCTTATGACATCGTTTCAGATTATGTGTCTGTAGTGTGAAATAATTTTTGCTTTGGTGGATAGATTTTCGTTTGGGGTAGTCTTTCAACATTCTAACAGAGCTACGGACTATGAAGTATGAATTCTCTGAAACCATGATAGATTTAGCATCGACCCTGACCAAAATGAGAATCATTAGACAAAGGGTGAAGAAATTCTTATGACAACGCTTCAGATTATGTGTCTGTAGTGTGAAATAATTTTTGCTTTGGTGGATAGATTTTAGTGTGGGGTAGTTTTTCAACATTCAACAGAGCTACGGACTACGATGTATGATTTCTCTGACACCACGATAGGTTTCCCATCGACCCTGACCAAAATGAGAATCATTAGACAAAGGGTGAAGAAATTCTTATGACATCGCTTCAGATTATGTGTCTGTAGTGTGAAATAATTTTTGCTTTGGTGGATAGATCTTCGTTTGGGGCAGTCTTTCAAAATTCTAACAGAGCTACGGACTATGGAGTATGAATTCTCTGAAACCATGATAGATTTCCCATCGACCCTGACCAAAATGAGAATCATTAGACAAAGGGTGAAGAAATTCTTATGACATCGCTTCAGATTATGTGTCTGTAGTGTGAAATAATTTTACTTAACAGAACTGCAAACCATGAAGTGATTTCTCTGAGACCATGATAGATTTCCCATAGATCTTAACCATAATGAGAATCCTTAGACAAAGGGTGAAGAAATTCTTATGACATCGCTTCAGATTATGTGTCTGTTGTGTGAAATAATTTTTGCTTTGGTGGATAGATTTGAGTGTGGTGTAGTCTTTCAACATTCTAACAGAGCTACTTACTATGAAGTATGTATTCTCTGAAACCATGATAGGTTTCCCATCGACCCTGACCAAAATGAGAATCATTAGACAGAGGGTGAAGAAATTCTTATGACATCGCTTCAGATTATGTGTCTGTAGTGTGAAATAATTTTTGCTTTGGTGGATAGATTTTCGTTTGGGGCAGTCTTTCAACATTCTAACAGAGCTACGGACTATGAAGTATGAATTCTCTGAAACCCCGATAGGTTTCCCATCGACCCTGACCAAAATGAGAATCATTAGACAAAGGGTGAAGAAATTCTTATGACTTCGCTTCAGATTATGTCTCTTTAGTGTGAAATAATTTCACTTAACAGAACTGCGAACCATGAAGTGATTTCTCTGAGACCATGATAGATTTCCCATCGATCTTGACCAAAATGAGAATCATTGGACAAAGGGTGAAGAAATTCTTATGACATCGTTTCAGATTATGTGTCTGTAGTGTGAAATAATTTTTGGTTTGGTGGATACATTTTAGTTTGGGGTAGTCTTTCAACATTCTAACAGAGCTACGAACTATGAAGTATGTATTCTCTGAAACCATGATAGGTTTCCCATCGATTCTGACCAAAATGAGAATCATTGGACATAGGGTGAAGAAATTCTTATGACTTCGCTTCAGATTATGCCTCTTTAGTGTGAAAAAATTTTACTTAACATAACTGCGAACCATGAAGTGATTTCTCTGAGACCATGAAAGATTTCCCATCGATCCTGACCAAAATGAGAATCATTGGACAAAGGGTGAAGAAATTCTTATGACATCGTTTCAGATTATGTGTCTGTAGTATGAAATAATTTTTGCTTTGGTGGATAGATTTTCGTTTGGGGTAGTCTTTCAACATTCTAACAGAGCTACGGACTATGAAGTATGATTTCTCTGAAACCATGATAGATTTAGCATCGACCCTGACCAAAATGAGAATCATTAGACAAAGGGTGAAGAAATTCTTATGACATCGCTTCAGATTATGTGTCTGTAGTGTGAAATAATTTTTGCTTTGGTGGATAGATTTTAGTGTGGGGTAGTCTTTCAGCATTCAACAGAGCTACGGACTATGAAGTATGATTTCTCTGAAACCGCGATAGGTTTCCCATCGACCTTGACCAAAATGAGAATCATCAGACAAAGGGTGAAGAAATTCTTATGACATCGCTTCAGATTATGTGTCTGTAGTGTGAAATAATTTTTGCTTTGGTGGATAGATTTTCGTTTGGGGTAGTCTTTCAACATTCTAACAGAGCTACGGACTATGAAGTATGAATTCTCTGAAACCATGACAGATTTCCCATCGACCCTGACCAAAATGAGAATCATTAGACAAAGGGTGAAGAAATTCTTATGACATCGTTTCAGATTATGTGTCTGTAGTGTGAAATAATTTTTGCTTTGGTGGATAGATTTTAGTGTGGGGTAGTCTTTCAACATTCAACAGAGCTACGGACTATGAAGTATGATTTCGCTGAAGCCACGATAGGTTTCCCATCGACCCTGACCAAAATGAGAATCATTAGACAAAGGGTGAAGAAATTCTTATGACTTCGCTTCAGATTATGTCTCTTTAGTGTGAAATAATTTTACTTAAGAGAACTGCGAACCATGAAGTGATTTCTCTGAGACCATGATAGATTTCCCATAGATCCTGACCAAAATGAGAATCATTGGACAAAGGGTGAAGAAATTCTTATGACATCGTTTCAGATTATGTGTCTGTAGTGTGAAATCATTTTTGCTTTGGTGGATAGATTTTAGTTTGGGGTAGGCTTTCAACATTCTAACAGAGCTACGGACTATGAAGTATGATTTCTCTGAAACCATGATAGATTTCCCATCGACCCTGACCAAAATGAGAATCATTAGACAAAGGGTGAAGAAATTCTTATGTCATCGCTTCAGATTATGTGTCTGTAGTGTGAAATAATTTTTGCTTTGGTAGATAGATTTTAGTGTGTTGTAGTCTTTCAACATTCAACAGAGCTACGGACTATGAAGTATGATTTCTCTGAAACCCCGATATGTTTCCCATCGACCCTGACCAAAATGAGAATCATTAGACAAACGCTGAAGAAATTCTTATGACTTCGCTTCAGATTATGTCTCTTTAGTGTGAAATAATTTCACTTAACAGAACTGCGAACCATGAAGTGATTTCTCTGAGACCATGATAGATTTCCCATAGATCCTGCCCAAAATGAGAATCATTGGACAAAGGGTGAAGAAATTCTTAGGACATCGCTTCAGATTATGTGTCTGTAGTGTGAAATAATTTTTGCTTTGGTGGATAGATTTTAGTGTGGGGTAGTCTTTCAACATTCAACAGAACTACGGACTATGAAGTATGATTTCGCTGAAGCCACGATAGGTTTCCCATCGACCCTGACCAAAATGAGAATCATTAGACAAACGCTGAAGAAATTCTTATGACTTCGCTTCAGATTATGTCTCTTTAGTGTGAAATAATTTCACTTAACAGAACTGCGAACCATGAAGTGATTTCTCTGAGACCATGATAGATTTCCCATAGATCCTGCCCAAAATGAGAATCATTGGACAAAGGGTGAAGAAATTCTTATGACATCGCTTCAGATTATGTGTCTGTAGTGTGAAATAATTTTTGCTTTGGTGGATAGATTTTAGTTTGGGGTAGTCTTTCAACATTCTAACAGAGCTACGGACTATGAAGTATGATTTCTCTGAAACCATGATAGATTTCCCATCGACCCTGACCAAAATGAGAATCATTAGACAAAGGGTGAAGAAATTCTTATGACATCGCTTCAGATTATGTGTCTGTAGTGTGAAATAATTTTTGCTTTGGTGGATAGATTTTAGTGTGGGGTAGTCTTTCAACATTCAACAGAGCTACGGACTATGAAGTATGATTTCTCTGAAACCGCGATAGGTTTCCCATCGACCCTGACCAAAATGAGAATCATTAGACAAAGGGTGAAGAAATTCTTATGACATCGCTTCAGATTATGTGTCTGTAGTGTGAAATAATTTTTGCTTTGGTGGATAGATTTTCGTTTGAGGTAGTCTTTCAACATTCTAACAGAGCTACGGACTATGAAGTATGATTTCGCTGAAACCATGACAGATTTCCCATCGACCCTGACCAAAATGAGAATCATTAGACAAAGGGTGAAGAAATTCTTATGACATCGTTTCAGATTATGTGTCTGTAGTGTGAAATAATTTTTGCTTTGGTGGATAGATTTTAGTGTGGGGTAGTCTTTCAACATTCAACAGAGCTACGGACTATGAAGTATGATTTCGCTGAAGCCACGATAGGTTTCCCATCGACCCTGACCAAAATGAGAATCATTAGACAAAGGGTGAAGAAATTCTTATGACTTCGCTTCAGATTATGTCTCTTTAGTGTGAAATAATTTTACTTAAGAGAACTGCGAACCATGAAGTGATTTCTCTGATACCATGATAGATTTCCCATAGATCCTGACCAAAATGAGAATCATTGGACAAAGGGTGAAGAAATTCTTATGACATCGTTTCAGATTATGTGTCTGTAGTGTGAAATCATTTTTGCTTTGGTGGATAGATTTTAGTTTGGGGTAGTCTTTCAACATTCTAACAGAGCTACGGACTATGAAGTACGATTTCTCTGAAACCCCGATAGGTTTCCCATCGACCCTGACCAAAATGAGAATCATTAGACAAAGGGTGAAGAAATTCTTATGACTTCGCTTCAGATTATGTCTCTTTAGTGTGAAATAATTTCACTTAACAGAACTGCGAACCATGAAGTGATTTCTCTCAGACCATGATAGATTTCCCATAGATCCTGCCCAAAATGAGAATCATTGGACAAAGGGTGAAGAAATTCTTATGACATCGTTTCAGATTATGTGTCTGTAGTGTGAAATAATTTTTGCTTTGGTGGATACATTTTAGTTTGGGGTAGTCTTTCAACATTCTAACAGAGCTACGGACTATGAAGTATGATTTCTCTGAAACCCGGATAGCTTTCCCATCGACCCTGACCAAAATGAGAATCATTAGACAAAGGGTGAAGAAATTCTTATGACTTCGCTTCAGATTATGTCTCTTTAGTGTGAAATAATTTCACTTAACAGAACTGCGAACCATGAAGTGATTTCTCTCAGACCATGATAGATTTCCCATAGATCCTGCCCAAAATGAGAATCATTGGACAAAGGGTGAAGAAATTCTTATGACTTCGCTTCAGATTATGTGTCTGTAGTGTGAAATAATTTTTGCTTTGGTGGATAGATTTTAGTGTGGGGTAGTTTTTCAACATTCAACAGAGCTACGGACTATGATGTATGATTTCTCTGACACCACGATAGGTTTCCCATCGACCCTGACCAAAATGAGAATCATTAGACAAAGGGTGAAGAAATTCTTATGACATCGCTTCAGATTATGTGTCTGTGACCAAAATGAGAATCATTAGACAAAGGGTGAGGAAATTCTTATGACATCGCTTCAGATTATGTGTCTGTAGTGTGAAATAATTTTTGCTTTGGTGGATAGATTTTAGTGTGGGGTAGTCTTTCAGCATTCAACAGAGCTACGGACTATGAAGTATGATTTCTCTGAAACCGCGATAGGTTTCCCATCGACCCTGACCAAAATGAGAATCATCAGACAAAGGGTGAAGAAATTCTTATGACATCGCTTCAGATTATGTGTCTGTAGTGTGAAATAATTTTTGCTTTGGTGGATAGATTTTCGTTTGGGGTAGTCTCTCAACATTCTAACAGAGCTACGGACTATGAAGTATGAATTCTCTGAAACCATGACAGATTTCCCATCGACCCTGACCAAAATGAGAATCATTAGACAAAGGGTGAAGAAATTCTTATGACATCGTTTCAGATTATGTGTCTGTAGTGTGAAATAATTTTTGCTTTGGTGGATAGATTTTAGTGTGGGGTAGTCTTTCAACATTCAACAGAGCTACGGACTATGAAGTATGATTTCGCTGAAGCCACGATAGGTTTCCCATCGACCCTGACCAAAATGAGAATCATTAGACAAAGGGTGAAGAAATTCTTATGACATCGTTTCAGATTATGTCTCTTTAGTGTGAAATAATTTTACCTAACAGAACTGCGACCCATGAAGTGATTCCATGAAACCATGATAGGTTTCCCATCGATGCTGACCAAAATGAGAATCATTGGACAAAGGGTGAAGAAATTCTTATGACATCGTTTCAGATTATGTCTCTTTAGTGTGAAATAATTTTACTTAAGAGAACTGCGAACCATGAAGTGATTTCTCTGAGACCATGATAGATTTCCCATAGATCCTGACCAAAATGAGAATCATTGGACAAAGGGTGAAGAAATTCTTATGACATCGTTTCAGATTATGTGTCTGTAGTGTGAAATCATTTTTGCTTTGGTGGATAGATTTTAGTTTGGGGTAGTCTTTCAACATTCTAACAGAGCTACGGACTATGAAGTATGATTTCTCTGAAACCATGATAGATTTCCCATCGACCCTGACCAAAATGAGAATCATTGGACAAAGGGTGAAGAAATTCTTATGACATCGTTTCAGATTATGTGTCTGTAGTGTGAAATCATTTTTGCTTTGGTGGATAGATTTTAGTTTGGGGTAGTCTTTCAGCATTCAACAGAGCTACGGACTATGAAGTATGATTTCTCTGAAACCCCGATAGGTTTCCCATCGACCCTGACCAAAATGAGAATCATCAGACAAAGGGTGAAGAAATTCTTATGACATCGCTTCAGATTATGTGTCTGTAGTGTGAAATAATTTTTGCTTTGGTGGATAGATTTTCGTTTGGGGTAGTCTCTCAACATTCTAACAGAGCTACGGACTATGAAGTATGAATTCTCTGAAACCATGACAGATTTCCCATCGACCCTGACCAAAATGAGAATCATTAGACAAAGGGTGAAGAAATTCTTATGTCATCGCTTCAGATTATGTGTCTGTAGTGTGAAATAATTTTTGCTTTGGTAGATAGATTTTAGTGTGAGGTAGTCTTTCAACATTCAACAGAGCTACGGACTATGAAGTATGATTTCTCTGAAACCCCGATATGTTTCCCATCGACCCTGACCAAAATGAGAATCATTAGACAAAGGATGAAGAAATTCTTATGACTTCGCTTCAGATTATGTCTCTTTAGTGTGAAATAATTTCACTTAACAGAACTGCGAACCATGAAGTGATTTCTCTGAGACCATGATAGATTTCCCATAGATCCTGCCCAAAATGAGAATCATTGGACAAAGGGTGAAGAAATTCTTATGACATCGCTTCAGATTATGTGTCTGTAGTGTGAAATAATTTTTGCTTTGGTGGATAGATTTTAGTGTGGGGTAGTCTTTCAACATTCTAACAGAGCTACGGACTATGAAGAACGATTTCTCTGAAACCATGATAGATTTCCCATCGACCCTGACCAAAATGAGAATCATTACACAAAGGGTGAAGAAATTCTTATGTCATCGCTTCAGATTATGTGTCTGTAGTGTGAAATAATTTTTGCTTTGGTAGATAGATTTTAGTGTGGGGTAGTCTTTCAACATTCTAACAGAGCTACGGACTATGAAGTATGAATTCTCTGAAACCCCGATAGGTTTCCCATCGACCCTGACCAAAATGAGAATCATTAGACAAAGGGTGAAGAAATTCTTACGACTTCGGTTCAGATTATGTCTCTTTAGTGTGAAATAATTTCACTTAACAGAACTGCGAACCATGAAGTGATTTCTATGAGACCATGATAGATTTCCCATAGATCCTGACCAAAATGAGAATCATTGGACAAAGGGTGAAGAAATTCTTATGACATCGCTTCAGATTATGTGTCTGTAGTATGAAATAATTTTTGCTTTGGTTGATAGATTTTAGTGTGGGGTAGTCTTTCACCATTCAACAGAGCTACGGACTATGATGTATGATTTCTCTGACACCACGATAGGTTTCCCATCGACCCTGACCAAAATGAGAATCATTAGACAAAGGGTGAAGAAATTCTTACGACTTCGGTTCAGATTATGTCTCTTTAGTGTGAAATAATTTCACTTAACAGAACTGCGAACCATGAAGTGATTTCTATGAGACCATGATAGATTTCCCATAGATCCTGACCAAAATGAGAATCATTGGACAAAGGATGAAGAAATTCTTATGACTTCGCTTCAGATTATGTCTCTTTAGTGTGAAATAATTTCACTTAACAGAACTGCGAACCATGAAGTGATTTCTCTGAGACCATGATAGATTTCCCATAGATCCTGCCCAAAATGAGAATCATTGGACAAAGGGTGAAGAAATTCTTATGACATCGCTTCAGATTATGTGTCTGTAGTGTGAAATAATTTTTGCTTTGGTGGATAGATTTTAGTGTGGGGTAGTCTTTCAACATTCTAACAGAGCTACGGACTATGAAGAACGATTTCTCTGAAACCATGATAGATTTCCCATCGACCCTGACCAAAATGAGAATCATTACACAAAGGGTGAAGAAATTCTTATGTCATCGCTTCAGATTATGTGTCTGTAGTGTGAAATAATTTTTGCTTTGGTAGATAGATTTTAGTGTGGGGTAGTCTTTCAACATTCTAACAGAGCTACGGACTATGAAGTATGAATTCTCTGAAACCCCGATAGGTTTCCCATCGACCCTGACCAAAATGAGAATCATTAGACAAAGGGTGAAGAAATTCTTACGACTTCGGTTCAGATTATGTCTCTTTAGTGTGAAATAATTTCACTTAACAGAACTGCGAACCATGAAGTGATTTCTATGAGACCATGATAGATTTCCCATAGATCCTGACCAAAATGAGAATCATTGGACAAAGGGTGAAGAAATTCTTATGACATCGCTTCAGATTATGTGTCTGTAGTATGAAATAATTTTTGCTTTGGTTGATAGATTTTAGTGTGGGGTAGTCTTTCACCATTCAACAGAGCTACGGACTATGATGTATGATTTCTCTGACACCACGATAGGTTTCCCATCGACCCTGACCAAAATGAGAATCATTAGACAAAGGGTGAAGAAATTCTTATGACACCGCTTCAGATTATGTGTCTGTAGTGTGAAATAATTTTTGCTTTGGTGGATAGATTTTAGTGTGGGGTAGTCTTTCAACAATCAACAGAGCTACGGACTATCAAGTATGATTTCGCTGAAGCCACGATAGGTTTCCCATCAACCCTGACCAAAATGAGAGTCATTAGACAAAGGGTGAAGAAATTCTTATGACTTCGCTTCAGATTATGTCTCTTTAGTGTGAAATAATTTTAATTAAGAGAACTGCGAACCATGAAGTGATTTCTCTGAGACCATGATAGATTTCCCATAGATCCTGACCAAAATGAGAATCATTGGACAAAGGGTGAAGAAATTCTTATGACATCGTTTCAGATTATGTGTCTGTAGTGTGAAATCATTTTTGCTTTGGTGGATAGATTTTAGTTTGGGGTAGTCTTTCAACATTCTAACAGAGCTACGGACTATGAAGTATGATTTCTCTGAAACCATGATAGATTTCGCATCGACCCTGACCAAAATGAGAATCATTAGACAAAGGGTGAAGAAATTCTTATGACATCGCTTCAGATTATGTGTCTGTAGTGTGAAATAATTTTTGCTTTGGTGGATAGATTTTAGTGTGGGGTAGTCTTTCAACATTCAACAGAGCTACGGATTATGAAGTATGATTTCACTGAAACCGCGATAGGTTTCCCATCGACCCTGAACAAAATAAGAATCATTAGACAAAGGGTGAAGAAATTCTTATGACATCGCTTCAGATTATGTGTCTGTAGTGTGAAATAATTTTTGCTTTGGTGGATAGATTTTCGTTAGGGGTAGTCTTTCAACATTCTAACAGAGCTACGGACTATGAAGTATGAATTCCCTGAAACCATGATAGATTTCCCATCGACCCTGACCAAAATGAGAATCATTAGACAAAGGGTGAAGAAATTCTTATGACATCGTTTCAGATTATGTGTCTGTAGTGTGAAATAATTTTTGCTTTGGTGGATAGATTTTAGTGTGGGGTAGTCTTTCAACATTCAACAGAGCTACGGACTATGAAGTATGATTTCTCTGAAACCACGATAGGTTTCCCATCGACCCTGACCAAAATGAGAATCATTAGACAAAGGGTGAAGAAATTCTTATGACTTCGCTTCAGATTATATCTCTTTAGTGTGAAATAATTTTACTTAACAGAACTGCGAACCATGAAGTGATTTCTCTGAGACCATGCTTTCCCATCGATCCTGACCAAAATGAGAATCATTGGAGAAAGGGTGAAGAAATTCTTATGACATCGTTTCAGATTATATGTCTGTAGAGTGAAATCATTTTTGCTTTGGTGGATAGATTTTCGTTTGGGGTAATCTTTCAACATTCAACAGAGCTACAGACTATGAAGTATGATTTCTCTGAAACCACGATAGGTTTCCCATCAACCCTGACCAAAATGAGAATCATTAGACAAAGGGTGAGGAAATTTTTATAACATCGCTTCAGATTATGTGTCTGTAGTGTGAAATAATTTTTGCTTTGGTGGATAGATTTTAGTGTGGGATAATCTTTCAACATTCAACAGAGCTACAGACCATGAAGTATGATTTCTCTGAAACCATGATAGGTTTCCCATCAACCCTGAACAAAATGAGAATCATTAGACAAAGGGTGACGAAATTCTTATGACATCGCTTCAGATTATGTGTCTGTAGTGTGAAATAATTTTTGCTTTGGTGGATAGATTTTAGTGTGGGGTAGTCTTTCAACATTCAACAGAGCTACGGAATATGAAGTATGATTTCGCTGAAGCCACGATAGGTTTCCCATCGACCCTGACCAAAATGAGAATCATTAGACAAAGGGTGAAGAAATTCTTATGACTTCGCTTCAGATTATGTCTCTTTAGTGTGAAATAATTTTACTTAAGAGAACTGCGAACCATGAAGTGATTTCTCTGAGACCATGATAGATTTCCCATAGATCCTGACCAAAATGAGAATCATTGGACAAAGGGTGAAGAAATTCTTATGACATCGTTTCAGATTATGTGTCTGTAGTGTGAAATCATTTTTGCTTTGGTGGATAGATTTGAGTTTGGGGTAGTCTTTCAACATTCTAACAGAGCTACCGACTATGAAGTATGCTTTCTCTGAAACCCGGATAGCTTTAACATCGACCCTGACCAAAATGAGAATCATTAGACAAAGGGTGAAGAAATTCTTATGACTTCGCTTCAGATTATGTCTCTTTAGTGTGAAATAATTTCACTTAAGAGAACTGCGAACCATGAAGTGATTTCTCTGAGACCATGATAGATTTCCCATAGATCCTGCCCAAAATGAGAATCATTGGACAAAGGGTGAAGAAATTCTTATGACATCGTTTCAGATTATGTGTCTGTAGTGTGAAATAATTTTTGCTTTGGTGGATACATTTTAGTTTGGGGTAGTCTTTCAACATTCTAACAGAGCTACGAACTATGAAGTATGATTTCTCTGAAACCATGATAGGTTTCCCATCGATTCTGACCAAAATGAGAATCATTGGACAAAGGGTGAAGAAATTCTTATGACTTCGCTTCAGATTATGTGTCTGTAGTGTGAAATAATTTTTGCTTTGGTGGATAGATTTTAGTGTGGGGTAGTTTTTCAACATTCAACAGAGCTACGGACTATGATGTATGATTTCTCTGACACCACGATAGGTTTCCCATCGACCCTGCCCAAAATGAGAATCATTAGACAAAGGGTGAAGAAATTCTTATGACATCGCTTCAGATTATGTGTCTGTAGTGTGAAATAATTTTTGCTTTGGTGGATAGATTTTAGTGTGGGGTAGTTTTTCAACATTCAACAGAGCTACGGACTATGATGTATGATTTCTCTGACACCACGATAGGTTTCCCATCGACCCTGACCAAAATGAGAATCATTAGACAAAGGGTGACGAAATTCTTATGACATCGCTTCAGATTATGTGTCTGTAGTGTGAAATAATTTTTGCTTTGGTGGATAGATTTTAGTGTGGGGTATTTTTTCAACATTCAACAGAGCTACGGACTATGATGTATGATTTCTCTGACACCACGATAGGTTTCCCATCGACCCTGACCAAAATGAGAATCATTAGACAAAGGGTGAAGAAATTCTTATGACATCGCTTCAGATTATGTGTCTGTAGTGTGAAATAATATTTGCTTTGGTGGATAGATTTTAGTGTGGTATAGTTTTTCAACATTCAACAGAGCTACGGACTATGATGTATGATTTCTCTGACACCACGATAGGTTTCCCATCGACCCTGAGCAAAATGAGAATCATTAGACAAAGGGTGAAGAAATTCTTATGACATCGCTTCAGATTATGTGTCTGTAGTGTGAAATAATTTTTGCTTTGGTGGATAGATTTTAGTGTGGGGTAGTTTTTCAACATTCAACAGAGCTACGGACTATGATGTATGATTTCTCTGACACCACGATAGGTTTCCCATCGACCCTGACCAAAATGAGAATCATTAGACAAAGGGTGAAGAAATTCTTATGACATCGCTTCAGATTATGTGTCTGTAGTGTGAAATAATTTTTGCTTTGGTGGATAGATTTTAGTGTGGGGTAGTTTTTCAACATTCAACAGAGCTACGGACTATGATGTATGATTTCTCTGACACCACGATAGGTTTCCCATCGACCCTGACCAAAATGAGAATCATTAGACAAAGGGTGAAGAAATTCTTATGACATCGCTTCAGATTATGTGTCTGTAGTGTGAAATAATTTTTGCTTTGGTGGATAGATTTTAGTGTGGGGTATTTTTTCAACATTCAACAGAGCTACGGACTATGATGTATGATTTCTCTGACACCACGATAGGTTTCCCATCGATCCTGACCAAAATGAGAATCATTGGACAAAGGGTGAAGAAATTCTTATGACATCGTTTCAGATTATGTGTCTGTAGTGTGAAATAATTTTTGCTTTGGTGGATAGATTTTAGTGTGGGGTAGTTTTTCAACATTCAACAGAGCTACGGACTATGATGTATGATTTCTCTGACACCACGATAGGTTTCCCATCGACCCTGACCAAAATGAGAATCATTAGACAAAGGGTGAAGAAATTCTTATGACATCGCTTCAGATTATGTGTCTGTAGTGTGAAATAATTTTTGCTTTGGTGGATAGATTTTAGTGTGGGGTAGTTTTTCAACATTCAACAGAGCTACGGACTATGATGTATGATTTCTCTGACACCACGATAGGTTTCCCATCGACCCTGACCAAAATGAGAATCATTAGACAAAGGGTGAAGAAATTCTTATGACATCGCTTCAGATTATGTGTCTGTAGTGTGAAATAATTTTTGCTTTGGTGGATAGATTTTCGTTTGGGGCAGTCTTTCAACATTCTAACAGAGCTACGGACTATGAAGTATGAATTCTCTGAAACCATGATAGATTTCCCATAGACCCTGACCAAAATGAGAATCATTAGACAAATGGTGAAGAAATTCTTATGACATCGCTTCAGATTATGTGTCTGTTGTGTGAAATAATTTTTGCTTTGGTGGATAGATTTTAGTGTGGTGTAGTCTTTCAACATTCTAACAGAGCTACGGACTATGAAGTATGTATTCTCTGAAACCATGATAGGTTTTCCATCGACCCTGACCAAAATGAGAATCATTAGACAAAGGGTGAAGACATTCTTATGACACCGCTTCAGATTATGTGTCTGTAGTGTGAAATAATTTTTGCTTTGGTGGATAGATTTTCGTTTGGGGCAGTCTTTCAACATTCTAACAGAGCTACGGACTATGAAGTATGAATTCTCTGAAACCATGATAGGTTTCCCATCGACCCTGACCAAAATGAGAATCATTAGACAAAGGGTGAAGAAATTCTTATGACATCGCTTCAGATTATGTGTCTGTTGTGTGAAATAATTTTTGCTTTGGTGGATAGATTTTAGTGTGGTGTAGTCTTTCAACATTCTAACAGAGCTACGGACTATGAAGTATGTATTCTCTGAAACCATGATAGGTTTTCCATCGACCCTGACCAAAATGAGAATCATTAGACAAAGGGTGAAGAAATTCTTATGACACCGCTTCAGATTATGTGTCTGTAGTGTGAAATAATTTTTGCTTTGGTGGATAGATTTTCGTTTGGGGCAGACTTTCAACATTCTAACAGAGCTACGGACTATGAAGTATGAATTCTCTGAAACCATGATAGGTTTCCCATCGACCCTGACCAAAATGAGAATCATTAGACAAAGGGTGAAGAAATTCTTATGACATCGTTTCAGATTATGTGTCTGTAGTGTGAAATAATTTTTGCTTTGGTGGATAGATTTTAGTGTGCGTTAGTCTTTCAACATTCAACAGAGCTACGGACTATGACGTATGATTTCTCTGAAACCACGATAGGTTTCCCATCGACCCTGACCAAAATGAGAAGGGTGAAGAAATTCTTATGACTTCGCTTCAGATTATATCTCTTTAGTGTGAAATAATTTTACTTAACAGAACTGCGAACCATGAAGTGATTTCTCTGAGACCATGCTTTCCCATCGATCCTGAGCAAAATGAGAATCATTGGAGAAAGGGTGAAGAAATTCTTATGACATCGTTTCAGATTATATGTCTGTAGAGTGAAATCATTTTTATTTTGGTGGATAGATTTTAGTGTGGGATAATCTTTCAACATTCAACAGAGCTACAGACCATGAAGTATGATTTCTCTGAAACCATGATAGGTTTCCCATCAACCCTGACCAAAATGAGAATCATTAGACAAAGGGTGACGAAATTCTTATGACATCGCTTCAGATTATGTGTCTGTAGTGTGAAATAATTTTTGCTTTGGTGGATAGATTTTAGTGCGGGGTAGTCTTTCAACATTCAACAGAGCTACGGAATATGATGTATGATTTCGCTGAAGCCACGATAGGTTTCCCATCGACCCTGACCAAAATGAGAATCATTAGACAAAGGGTGAAGAAATTCTTATGACTTCGCTTCAGATTATATCTCTTTAGTGTGAAATAATTTTACTTAACAGAACTGCGAACCATGAAGTGATTTCTCTGAGACCATGCTTTCCCATCAACCCTGACCAAAATGAGAATCATTAGACAAAGGGTGAGGAAATTTTTATAACATCGCTTCAGATTATGTGTCTGTAGTGTGAAATAATTTTTGCTTTGGTGGATAGATTTTAGTGTGGGATAATCTTTCAACATTCAACAGAGCTACAGACCATGAAGTATGATTTCTCTGAAACCATGATAGGTTTCCCATCAACCCTGACCAAAATGAGAATCATTAGACAAAGGGTGACGAAATTCTTATGACATCGCTTCAGATTATGTGTCTGTAGTGTGAAATAATTTTTGCTTTGGTGGATAGATTTTAGTGTGGGGTAGTCTTTCAACATTCAACAGAGCTACGGAATATGAAGTATGATTTCGCTGAAGCCACGATAGGTTTCCCATCGACCCTGACCAAAATGAGAATCATTAGACAAAGGGTGAAGAAATTCTTATGACTTCGCTTCAGATTATGTCTCTTTAGTGTGAAATAATTTTACTTAAGAGAACTGCGAACCATGAAGTGATTTCTCTGAGACCATGATAGATTTCCCATAGATCCTGACCAAAATGAGAATCATTAGACAAAGGGTGAAGAAATTCTTATGACTTCGCTTCAGATTATGTCTCTTTAGTGTGAAATAATTTTACTTAAGAGAACTGCGAACCATGAAGTGATTTCTCTGAGACCATGATAGATTTCCCATCGATCCTGACCAAAATGAGAATCATTGGACAAAGGGTGAAGAAATTCCTATGACTTCGCTTCAGATTATGTGTCTGTAGTGTGAAATAATTTTTGCTTTGGTGGATAGATTTGAGTTTGGGGTAGTCTTTCAACATTCTAACAGAGCTACGGACTATGAAGTATGATTTCTCTGAAACCCGGATAGCTTTCCCATCGACCCTGACCAAAATGAGAATCATTAGACAAAGGGTGAAGAAATTCTTATGACTTCGCTTCAGATTATGTCTCTTTAGTGTGAAATAATTTCACTTAACAGAACTGCGAACCATGAAGTGATTTCTCTGAGACCATGATAGATTTCCCATAGATCCTGCCCAAAATGAGAATCATTGGACAAAGGGTGAAGAAATTCTTATGACATCGTTTCAGATTATGTGTCTGTAGTGTGAAATAATTTTTGCTTTGGTGGATACATTTTAGTTTGGGGTAGTCTTTCAACATTCTAACAGAGCTACGAACTATGAAGTATGATTTCTCTGAAACCATGATAGGTTTCCCATCGATTCTGACCAAAATGAGAATCATTGGACAAAGGGTGAAGAAATTCTTATGACTTCGCTTCAGATTATGTGTCTGTAGTGTGAAATAATTTTTGCTTTGGTGGATAGATTTTAGTGTGGGGTAGTTTTTCAACATTCAACAGAGCTACGGACTATGATGTATGATTTCTCTGACACCACGATAGGTTTCCCATCGACCCTGACCAAAATGAGAATCATTAGACAAAGGGTGAAGAAATTCTTATGACATCGCTTCAGATTATGTGTCTGTAGTGTGAAATAATTTTTGCTTTGGTGGATAGATTTTAGTGTGGGGTAGTTTTTCAACATTCAACAGAGCTACGGACTATGATGTATGATTTCTCTGACACCACGATAGGTTTCCCATCGACCCTGACCAAAATGAGAATCATTAGACAAAGGGTGACGAAATTCTTATGACATCGCTTCAGATTATGTGTCTGTAGTGTGAAATAATTTTTGCTTTGGTGGATAGATTTTAGTGTGGGGTATTTTTTCAACATTCAACAGAGCTACGGACTATGATGTATGATTTCTCTGACACCACGATAGGTTTCCCTTCGACCCTGACCAAAATGAGAATCATTAGACAAAGGGTGAAGAAATTCTTATGACATCGCTTCAGATTATGTGTCTGTAGTGTGAAATAATATTTGCTTTGGTGGATAGATTTTAGTGTGGGGTAGTTTTTCAACATTCAACAGAGCTACGGACTATGATGTATGATTTCTCTGACACCACGATAGGTTTCCCATCGACCCTGACCAAAATGAGAATCATTAGACAAAGGGTGAAGAAATTCTTATGACATCGCTTCAGATTATGTGTCTGTAGTGTGAAATAATTTTTGCTTTGGTGGATAGATTTTAGTGTGGGGTAGTTTTTCAACATTCAACAGAGCTACAGACTATGAAGTATGATTTCTCTGAAACCACGATAGGTTTCCCATCGACCCTGACCAAAATGAGAATCATTAGACAAAGGGTGAAGAAATTCTTATGACATCGCTTCAGATTATGTGTCTGTAGTGTGAAATAATTTTTGCTTTGGTGGATAGATTTTAGTGTGGGGTAGTTTTTCAACATTCAACAGAGCTACGGACTATGATGTATGATTTCTCTGACACCACGATAGGTTTCCCATCGACCCTGACCAAAATGAGAATCATTAGACAAAGGGTGAAGAAATTCTTATGACATCGCTTCAGATTATGTGTCTGTAGTGTGAAATAATTTTTGCTTTGGTGGATAGATTTTAGTGTGGGGTATTTTTTCAACATTCAACAGAGCTACGGACTATGATGTATGATTTCTCTGACACCACGATAGGTTTCCCATCGATCCTGACCAAAATGAGAATCATTGGACAAAGGGTGAAGAAATTCTTATGACATCGTTTCAGATTATGTGTCTGTAGTGTGAAATAATTTTTGCTTTGGTGGATAGATTTTAGTGTGGGGTAGTTTTTCAACATTCAACAGAGCTACGGACTATGATGTATGATTTCTCTGACACCACGATAGGTTTCCCATCGACCCTGACCAAAATGAGAATCATTAGACAAAGGGTGAAGAAATTCTTATGACATCGCTTCAGATTATGTGTCTGTAGTGTGAAATAATTTTTGCTTTGGTGGATAGATTTTAGTGTGGGGTAGTTTTTCAACATTCAACAGAGCTACGGACTATGATGTATGATTTCTCTGACACCACGATAGGTTTCCCATCGACCCTGACCAAAATGAGAATCATTAGACAAAGGGTGAAGAAATTCTTATGACATCGCTTCAGATTATGTGTCTGTAGTGTGAAATAATTTTTGCTTTGGTGGATAGATTTTCGTTTGGGGCAGTCTTTCAACATTCTAACAGAGCTACGGACTATGAAGTATGAATTCTCTGAAACCATGATAGATTTCCCATCGACCCTGACCAAAATGAGAATCATTAGACAAAGGGTGAAGAAATTCTTATGACATCGCTTCAGATTATGTGTCTGTTGTGTGAAATAATTTTTGCTTTGGTGGATAGATTTTAGTGTGGTGTAGTCTTTCAACATTCTAACAGAGCTACGGACTATGAAGTATGTATTCTCTGAAACCATGATAGGTTTTCCATCGACCCTGACCAAAATGAGAATCATTAGACAAAGGGTGAAGAAATTCTTATGACACCGCTTCAGATTATGTGTCTGTAGTGTGAAATAATTTTTGCTTTGGTGGATAGATTTTCGTTTGGGGTAGTCTTTCAACATTCTAACAGAGCTACGGACTATGAAGTATGAATTCTCTGAAACCATGATAGGTTTCCCATCGACCCTGACCAAAATGAGAATCATTAGACAAAGGGTGAAGAAATTCTTATGACATCGCTTCAGATTATGTGTCTGTTGTGTGAAATAATTTTTGCTTTGGTGGATAGATTTTAGTGTGGTGTAGTCTTTCAACATTCTAACAGAGCTACGGACTATGAAGTATGTATTCTCTGAAACCATGATAGGTTTTCCATCGACCCTGACCAAAATGAGAATCATTAGACAAAGGGTGAAGAAATTCTTATGACACCGCTTCAGATTATGTGTCTGTAGTGTGAAGTAATTTTTGCTTTGGTGGATAGATTTTCGTTTGGGGCAGTCTTTCAACATTCTAACAGAGCTACGGACTATGAAGTATGAATTCTCTGAAACCATGATAGGTTTCCCATCGACCCTGACCAAAATGAGAATCATTAGACAAAGGGTGAAGAAATTCTTATGACATCGTTTCAGATTATGTGTCTGTAGTGTGAAATAATTTTTGCTTTGGTGGATAGATTTTAGTGTGCGTTAGTCTTTCAACATTCAACAGAGCTACGGACTATGACGTATGATTTCTCTGAAACCACGATAGGTTTCCCATCGACCCTGACCAAAATGAGAAGGGTGAAGAAATTCTTATGACTTCGCTTCAGATTATATCTCTTTAGTGTGAAATAATTTTACTTAACAGAACTGCGAACCATGAAGTGATTTCTCTGAGACCATGATAGATTTCCCATAGATCCTGACCAAAATGATAATCATTGGACAAAGGGTGAAGAAATTCTTATGACTTCGCTTCAGATTATGTGTCTGTAGTGTGAAATAATTTTTGCTTTGGTGGATATATTTTCATTTGGGGTAGTCTTTCAACATTCTAACAGAGCTACGGACTATGAAGTATGATTTCTCTGAAACCATGATAGATTTCCCATCGACCCTGACCAAAATGAGAATCATTGGACAAAGGGTGAAGAAATTCTTATGACTTCGCTTCAGATTATATCTCTTTAGTGTGAAATAATTTTATTTAACAGAACTGCGAACCATGAAGTGATTTCTCTGAGACCATGATAGATTTCCCATAGATCCTGACCAAAATGAGAATCATTGGACAAAGGGTGAAGAAATTCTTATGACTTCGCTTCAGATTATGTGTCTGTAGTGTGAAATAATTTTTGTTTTGGTGGATAGATTTTAGTGTGGGGTAATCTTTCAACATTCAACAGAGCTACAGACTATGAAGTATGATTTCTCTGAAACCACGATAGATTTCAAATCAACCCTGACCAAAATGAGAATCATTAGACAAAGGGTGAAGAAATTCTTATGACATCGCTTCAGATTATGTGTCTGTTGTGTGAAATAATTTTTGCTTTGGTGGATAGATTTTAGTGTGGTGTAGTCTTTCAACATTCTAACAGAGCTACGGACTATGAAGTATGTATTCTCTGAAACCATGATAGATTTCCCATCGACCCTGACCAAAATGAGAATCATTAGACAAAGGGTGAAGAAATTCTTATGTCATCGCTTCAGATTATGTGTCTGTAGTGTGAAATAATTCTTGCTTTGGTAGATAGATTTTAGTGTGGGGTAGTCTTTCAACATTCGACAGAGCTACGGACTATGAAGTATGATTTCTCTGAAACCCCGATAGGTTTCCCATCGACCCTGACCAAAATGAGAATCATTAGACAAAGGGTGAAGAAATTCTTATGACTTCGCTTCAGATTATGTCTCTTTAGTGTGAAATAATTTCACTTAACAGAACTGCGAACCATGAAGTGATTTCTCTGAGACCATGATAGATTTCCCATAGATCCTGCCCAAAATGAGAATCATTGGACAAAGGGTGAAGAAATTCTTATGACATCGTTTCAGATTATGTGTCTGTAGTGTGAAATAATTTTTGCTTTGGTGGATACATTTTAGTTTGGGGTAGTCTTTCAACATTCTAACAGAGCTACGAACTATGAAGTATGATTTCTCTGAAACCATGATAGGTTTCCCATCGATTCTGACCAAAATGAGAATCATTGGACAAAGGATGAAGAAATTCTTATGACTTCGCTTCAGATTATGCCTCTTTAGTGTGAAAAAATTTTACTTAACATAACTGCGAACCATGAAGTGATTTTTCTGAGACCATGATAGATTTCCCATCGATCCTGACCAAAATGAGAATCATTGGACAAAGGGTGAAGAAATTCTTATGACATCGTTTCAGATTATGTGTCTGTAGTGTGAAATAATTTTTGTTTTGGTGGATAGATTTTCGTTTGGGGTAGTCTTTCAACATTCTAACAGAGCTACGGACTATGAAGTATGATTTCTCTGAAACCATGATAGATTTAGCATCGACCCTGACCAAAATGAGAATCATTGGACAAAGGGTGAAGAAATTCTTATGACTTCGCTTCAGATTATGTGTCTGTAGAGTGAAATAATTTTTGCTTCGGTGGTCTTTCAACATTCTAACAGAGCTACGGACTATGAAGTATGATTTCTCTGAAACCATGATAGATTTCCCATCGACCCTGACCAAAATGAGAATCATTAGACAAAGGGTGAAGAAATTCTTATGACTTCGCTTCAGATTATGTGTCTGTAGTGTGAAATAATTTTTGCTTTGGTGGATAGATTTTCGTTTGGGGCAGTCTTTCAACATTCTAACAGAGCTACGGACTATGAAGTATGAATTCTCTGAAACCATGATAGGTTTCCCATCGACCCTGACCAAAATGAGAATCATTAGACAAAGGGTGAAGAAATTCTTATGACACCGCTTCAGATTATGTGTCTGTAGTGTGAAATAATTTTTGCTTTGGTGGATAGATTTTCGTTTGGGGCAGTCTTTCAACATTCTAACAGAGCTACGAACTATGAAGTATGAATTCTCTGAAAACATGATAGGTTTCCCATCGACCCTGACCAAAATGAGAATCATTAGACAAAGGGTGAAGAAATTCTTATGACTTCGCTTCAGATTATGTGTCTGTAGTGTGAAATAATTTTTGCTTTGGTGGATAGATTTTCGTTTGGGGTAGCCTTTCAACATTCAAACAGAGCTACGGACTATGAAGTATGATTTCTCTGAAACCACGATAGGTTTCCATCGACCCTGACCAAAATGAGAATCATTAGACAAAGGGTGAAGAAATTCTTATGACTTCGCTTCAGATTATATCTCATTAGTGTGAAATAATTTTATTTAACAGAACTGCGAACCATGAAGTGATTTCTCTGAGACCATGATAGATTTCCCATAGATCCTGACCAAAATGAGAATCATTGGACAAAGGGTGAAGAAATTCTTATGACTTCGCTTCAGATTATGTGTCTGTAGTGTGAAATAATTTTTGTTTTGGTGGATAGATTTTAGTGTGGGGTAATCTTTCAACATTCAACAGAGCTACAGACTATGAAGTATGATTTCTCTGAAACCACGATAGGTTTCCCATCGACCCTGACCAAAATGAGAATCATTAGACAAAGGGTGAAGAAATTCTTATGACTTCGCTTCAGATTATGTCTCTTTAGTGTGAAATAATTTTACTTAAGAGAACTGCGAACCATGAAGTGATTTCTCTGAGACCATGATAGATTTCCCATAGATCCTGACCAAAATGAGAATCATTGGACAAAGGGTGAAGAAATTCTTATGACTTCGCTTCAGATTATGTGTCTGTAGTGTGAAATAATTTTTGCTTTGGTGGATAGATTTTAGTGTGGGGTAGTCTTTCAACATTCAACAGAGCTACGGACTATGAAGTATGATTTCTCTGAAGCCACGATAGGTTTCCCATCGACACTGACCAAAATGAGAATCATTAGACAAAGGGTGAAGAAATTCTTATGTCATCGCTTCAGATTATGTGTCTGTAGTGTGAAATAATTTTTGCTTTGGTAGATAGATTTTAGTGTGGCGTAGTCTTTCAACATTCAACAAAGCTACGGACTATGAAGTATGATTTCTCTGAAACCCCGATAGGTTTCCCATCGACCCTGACCAAAATGAGAATCATTAGACAAAGGGTGAAGAAATTCTTATGACTTCGCTTCAGATTATGTCTCTTTAGTGTGAAATAATTTCACTTAACAGAACTGCGAACCATGAAGTGATTTCTCTGAGACCATGATAGATTTCCCATAGATATTGCCCAAAATGAGAATCATTGGACAAAGGGTGAAGAAATTGTTATGACATCGTTTCAGATTATATGTCTGTAGTGTGAAATAATTTTTGCTTTGGTGGATACATTTTAGTTTGGGGTAGTCTTTCAACATTCTAACAGAGCTACGAACTATGAAGTATGATTTCTCTGAAACCATGATAGGTTTCCCATCGATTCTGACCAAAATGAGAATCATTGGACAAAGGGTGAAGAAATTCTTATGACTTCGCTTCAGATTATGCCTCTTTAGTGTGAAAAAATTTTACTTAACATAACTGCGAACCATGAAGTGATTTTTCTGAGACCATGATAGATTTCCCATCGATCCTGACCAAAATGAGAATCATTGGACAAAGGGTGAAGAAATTCTTATTACTTCGCTTCAGATTATGTGTCTGTAGTGTGAAATAATTTTTGTTTTGGTGGATAGATTTTAGTGTGGGGTAATCTTTCAACATTCAACAGAGCTACAGACTATGAAGTATGATTTCTCTGAAACCACGATAGGTTTCCCATCGACCCTGACCAAAATGAGAATCATTAGACAAAGGGTGAAGAAATTCTTATGACTTCGCTTCAGATTATGTCTCTTTAGTGTGAAATAATTTTACTTAAGAGAACTGCGAACCATGAAGTGATTTCTCTGAGACCATGATAGATTTCCCATAGATCCTGACCAAAATGAGAATCATTAGACAAAGGGTGAAGAAATTCTTATGACTTCGCTTCAGATTATGTCTCTTTAGTGTGAAATAATTTCACTTAACAGAACTGCGAACCATGAAGTGATTTCTCTGAGACCATGATAGATTTCCCATAGATATTGCCCAAAATGAGAATCATTGGACAAAGGGTGAAGAAATTCTTATGACATCGTTTCAGATTATATGTCTGTAGTGTGAAATAATTTTTGCTTTGGTGGATACATTTTAGTTTGGGGTAGTCTTTCAACATTCTAACAGAGCTACGGACTATGAAGTATGATTTCTCTGAAACCACGATAGGTTTCCATCCACCCTGACCAAAATGAGAATCATTAGACAAAGGGTGAAGAAATTCTTATGACTTCGCTTCAGATTATATCTCTTTAGTGTGAAATAATTTTATTTAACAGAACTGCGAACCATGAAGTGATTTCTCTGAGACCATGATAGATTTCCCATAGATCCTGACCAAAATGAGAATCATTGGACAAAGGGTGAAGAAATTCTTATTACTTCGCTTCAGATTATGTGTCTGTAGTGTGAAATAATTTTTGTTTTGGTGGATAGATTTTAGTGTGGGGTAATCTTTCAACATTCAACAGAGCTACAGACTATGAAGTATGATTTCTCTGAAACCACGATAGGTTTCCCATCGACCCTGACCAAAATGAGAATCATTAGACAAAGGGTGAAGAAATTCTTATGACTTCGCTTCAGATTATGTCTCTTTAGTGTGAAATAATTTTACTTAAGAGAACTGCGAACCATGAAGTGATTTCTCTGAGACCATGATAGATTTCCCATAGATCCTGACCAAAATGAGAATCATTGGACAAAGGGTGAAGAAATTCTTATGACTTCGCTTCAGATTATGTGTCTGTAGTGTGCAATAATTTTTGCTTTGGTGGATAGATTTTAGTGTGGGGTAGTCTTTCAACATTCAACAGAGCTACGGACTATGAAGTATGATTTCTCTGAAGCCACGATAGGTTTCCCATCGACCCTGACGAAAATGAGAATCATTAGACAAAGGGTGAAGAAATTCTTATGACTTCGCTTCAGATTATGTCTCTTTAGTGTGAAATAATTTTACTTAAGAGAACTGCGAACCATGAAGTGATTTCTCTGAGACCATGATAGATTTCCCATAGATCCTGACCAAAATGAGAATCATTGGACAAAGGGTGAAGAAATTCTTATGACATCGGTTCAGATTATGTGTCTGTAGTGTGAAATCATTTTTGCTTTGGTGGATAGATTTTAGTTTGGGTAGTCTTTCAACATTCTAACAGAGCTACGGACTATGAAGTATGATTTCTCTGAAACCATGATAGATTTCCCATCGACCCTGACCAAAATGAGAATCATTAGACAAAGGGTGAAGAAATTCTTATGTCATCGCTTCAGATTATGTGTCTGTAGTGTGAAATAATTTTTGCTTTGGTAGATAGATTTTAGTGTGGCGTAGTCTTTCAACATTGAACAGAGCTACGGACTATGAAGTATGATTTCTCTGAAACCCCGATGGGTTTCCCATCGACCCTGACCAAAATGAGAATCATTAGACAAAGGGTGAAGAAATTCTTATGACTTCGCTTCAGATTATGTCTCTTTAGTGTGAAATAATTTCACTTAACAGAACTGCGAACCATGAAGTGATTTCTCTGAGACCATGATAGATTTCCCATAGATATTGCCCAAAATGAGAATCATTGGACAAAGGGTGAAGAAATTCTTATGACATCGTTTCAGATTATGTGTCTGTAGTGTGAAATAATTTTTGCTTTGGTGGATACATTTTAGTTTGGGGTAGTCTTTCAACATTCTAACAGAGCTACGAACTATGAAGTATGATTTCTCTGAAACCATGATAGGTTTCCCATCGATTCTGACCAAAATGAGAATCATTGGACAAAGGGTGAAGAAATTCTTATGACTTCGCGTCAGATTATGCCTCTTTAGTGTGAAAAAATTTTACTTAACATAACTGCGAACCATGAAGTGATTTCTCTGAGACCATGATAGATTTCCCATCGATCCTGACCAAAATGAGAATCATTGGACAAAGGGTGAGGAAATTCTTATGACATCGTTTCAGATTATGTGTCTGTAGTGTGAAATAATTTTTGCTTTGGTGGATAGATTTTAGTGTGGGGTAGTTTTTCAATATTCAACAGAGCTACGGACTATGATGTATGATTTCTCTGACACCACGATAGGTTTCCCATCGACCCTGACCAAAATGAGAATCATTAGACAAAGGGTGAAGAAATTCTTATGACATCGCTTCAGATTATGTGTCTGTAGTGTGAAATAATTTTTGCTTTGGTGGATAGATTTTAGTGTGGGGTAGTTTTTCAACATTGAACAGAGCTACGGACTATGAAGTATGATTTCTCTGAAACCCCGATGGGTTTCCCATCGACCCTGACCAAAATGAGAATCATTAGACAAAGGGTGAAGAAATTCTTATGACTTCGCTTCAGATTATGTCTCTTTAGTGTGAAATAATTTCACTTAACAGAACTGCGAACCATGAAGTGATTTCTCTGAGACCATGATAGATTTCCCATAGATATTGCCCAAAATGAGAATCATTGGACAAAGGGTGAAGAAATTCTTATGACATCGTTTCAGATTATGTGTCTGTAGTGTGAAATAATTTTTGCTTTGGTGGATACATTTTAGTTTGGGGTAGTCTTTCAACATTCTAACAGAGCTACGAACTATGAAGTATGATTTCTCTGAAACCATGATAGGTTTCCCATCGATTCTGACCAAAATGAGAATCATTGGACAAAGGGTGAAGAAATTCTTATGACTTCGCGTCAGATTATGCCTCTTTAGTGTGAAAAAATTTTACTTAACATAACTGCGAACCATGAAGTGATTTCTCTGAGACCATGATAGATTTCCCATCGATCCTGACCAAAATGAGAATCATTGGACAAAGGGTGAGGAAATTCTTATGACATCGTTTCAGATTATGTGTCTGTAGTGTGAAATAATTTTTGCTTCGGTGGATAAATTTTCGTTTGGGGTAGTCTTTCAACATTCTAACAGAGCTACGGACTATGAAGTATGATTTCTCTGAAACCATGATAGATTTAGCATCGACCCTGACCAAAATGAGAATCATTAGACAAAGGATGAAGAAATTCTTATGACATCGCTTCAGATTATGTGTCTGTAGTGTGAAATAATTTTTGCTTTGGTGGATAGATTTTAGTGTGGGGTAGTTTTTCAATATTCAACAGAGCTACGGACTATGATGTATGATTTCTCTGACACCACGATAGGTTTCCCATCGACCCTGACCAAAATGAGAATCATTAGACAAAGGGTGAAGAAATTCTTATGACATCGCTTCAGATTATGTGTCTGTAGTGTGAAATAATTTTTGCTTTGGTGGATAGATTTTCGTTTGGGGCAGTCTTTCAACATTCTAACAGAGCTACGGACTATGTAGTATGAATTCTCTGAAAAAATGATAGATTTCCCATCGACCTTGACCAAAATGAGAATCATTAGACAAAGGTGAAGAAATTCTTATGACATCGCCTCAGATTATGTGTCTGTAGTGTGAAATAATTTTTGCTTTGGTGGATAGATTTTAGTGTGGGGTAGTTTTTCAACATTCAACAGAGCTACGGACTATGATGTATGATTTCTCTGAAACCATGATAGATTTCCCATCGACCCTGACCAAAATGAGAATCATTAGACAAAGGGTGAAGAAATTCTTATGACTTCGCTTCAGATTATGTGTCTGTAGTGTAAAATAATTTTTGCTTTGGTGGATATATTTTCGTTTGGGGTAGTCTTTCAACATTCTAACAGAGCTACGGACTATGAAGTATGATTTCTCTGAAACCATGATAGATTTCCCATCGACCCTGACCAAAATGAGAATCATTGGACAAAGGGTGAAGAAATTCTTATGACTTCGCTTCAGATTATGTGTCTGTAGTGTGAAATAATTTTTGCTTCGGTGGTCTTTCAACATTCTAACAGAGCTACGGACTATGAAGTATGATTTCTCTGAAACCATGATAGATTTCCCATCGACCCTGACCAAAATGAGAATCATTAGACAAAGGGTGAAGAAATTCTTATGACATCGCTTCAGATTACGTGTCTGTAGTGTGAAATAATTTTTGCTTTTGTGGATAGATTTTCGTTTGCGGTAGTCTTTCAACATTCTAACAGAGCTACGGGCTATGAAGTATGATTTCTCTGAAACCATGATAGATTTCAGATCGACCCTGACCAAAATGAAAATCATTAGACAAAGGGTGAAGAAATTCTTATGACATCGCTTCAGATTATGTGTCTGTAGTGTGAAATAATTTTAGTTAACAGAACTGCGAACCATGAAGTGATTTCTCTGAGACCATGATAGATTTCCCATCGATCCTGAATAAAATGAGAATCATTAGACAAAGGGTGAAGAAATTCTTATGACTTCGCTTCAGATTATGTGTCTGTAGTGTGAACTAATTTTTGTTTTGGTGGATAGATTTTCGTTTGGGGTAGTCTTTCAACATCCTAACAGAGCTACGGACTATGAAGTATGATTTCTCTGAAACCATGATAGATTTCCCATCGACTATGACCAAAATGAGAATCATTAGACAAAGGGTGAAGAAATTCTTATGACATCGCTTCAGATTATGTGTCTGTAGTGTGAAATAATTTTACTTAACAGAACTGCGAACCATGAAGTGATTTCTCTGAGACCATGATAGATTTCCCATCGATCCTGACCAAAATGAGAATCATTGGACAAAGGGTGAAGAAATTCTTATGACATCGCTTCAGATTATGTGTCTGTAGTGTGAAATAATTTTTGCTTTGGTGGATAGATTTTCGTTTGGGGTAGTCTTTCAACATTCTAACAGAGCTACGGACTATGAAGTATGAATTCTCTGAAACCATGATAGATTTCCCATCGACCCTGACCAAAATGAGAATCATTAGACAAAGGGTGAAGAAATTCTTATGACATCGCTTCAGATTATGTGTCTGTTGTGTGAAATAATTTTTGCTTTGGTGGATAGATTTTAGTGTGGTGTAGTCTTTCAACATTCTAACAGAGCTACGGACTATGAAGTATGTATTCTCCGAAACCATGATAGGTTTCCCATCGACCCTGACCAAAATGAGAATCATTAGAAAAAGGGTGAAGAAATTCTTATGACACCGCTTCAGATTATGTGTCTGTAGTGTGAAATAATTTTTGCTTTGGTGGATAGATTTTCGTTTGGGGCAGTCTTTCAACATTCTAACAGAGCTACGGACTATGAAGTATGAATTCTCTCAAACCATGATAGGTTTCCCATTGACCCTGACCAAAATGAGAATCATTAGACAAAGGGTGAAGAAATTCTTATGACATCGCTTCAGATTATGTGTCTGTAGTGTGAAATAATTTTTGCTTTGGTGGATAGATTTTAGTGTGGGGTAGTCTTTCAACATTCAACAGAGCTACGGACTATGAAGTATGATTTCTCTGAAACCACGATAGGTTTCCCATCGACCCTGACCAAAATGAGAATGATTAGACAAAGGGTGAAGAAATTCTTATGACTTCGCTTCAGATTATGTCTCTTTAGTGTGAAATAATTTTACTTAACAGAACTGCGAACCATGAAGTGATTTCTCTGAGACCATGATAGATTTCCCATAGATCCTGACCAAAATGAGAATCATTGGACAAAGGGTGAAGAAATTCTTATGACTTCGCTTCAGATTATGTGTCTGTAGTGTGAAATAATTTTTGCTTTGGTGGATAGATTTTCGTTTGGGGCAGTCTTTCAACATTCTAACAGAGCTACGGACTATGAAGTATGAATTCTCTCAAACCATGATAGGTTTCCCATTGACCCTGACCAAAATGAGAATCATTAGACAAAGGGTGAAGAAATTCTTATGACATCGCTTCAGATTATGTGTCTGTAGTGTGAAATAATTTTTGCTTTGGTGGATAGATTTTAGTGTGGGGTAGTCTTTCAACATTCTAACAGAGCTACGGACTATGAAGTATGTATTCTCTGAAACCATGATAGATTTCAGATCGACCCTGACCAAAATGAGAATCATTAGACAAAGGGTGAAGAAATTCTTATGACACCGCTTCAGATTATGTGTCTGTAGTGTGAAATAATTTTTGCTTTGGTGGATAGATTTTCGTTTGGGGCAGTCTTTCAACATTCTAACAGAGCTACGGACTATGAAGTATGAATTCTCTCAAACCACGATAGGTTTCCCATCGACCCTGACCAAAATGAGAATGATTAGACAAAGGGTGAAGAAATTCTTATGACTTCGCTTCAGATTATATCTCTTTAGTGTGAAATAATTTTACTTAACAGAACTGCGAACCATGAAGTGATTTCTCTGAGACCATGATAGATTTCCCATAGATCCTGACCAAAATGAGAATCATTGGACAAAGGGTGAAGAAATTCTTATGACTTCGCTTCAGATTATGTGTCTGTAGTGTGAAATAATTTTTGCTTTGGTGGATATATTTTCGTTTGGGGTAGTCTTTCAACATTCTAACAGAGCTACGGACTATGAAGTATGATTTCTCTGAAACCATGATAGATTTCCCATCGACCCTGACCAAAATGAGAATCATTAGACAAAGGGTGAAGAAATTCTTATGACTTCGCTTCAGATTATGTGTCTGTAGTGTGAAATAATTTTTGCTTCGGTGGTCTTTCAACATTCTAACAGAGCTACGGACTATGAAGTATGATTTCTCTGAAACCATGATAGATTTCCCATCGACCCTGACCAAAATGAGAATCATTAGACAAAGGGTGAAGAAATTGTTATGACATCGCTTCAGATTACGTGTCTGTAGTGTGAAATAATTTTTGCTTTGGTGGATAGATTTCCGTTTGCGGTAGTCTTTCAACATTCTAACAGAGCTACGGACTATGAAGTATGAATTCTCTCAAACCATGATAGGTTTCCCATTGACCCTGACCAAAATGAGAATCATTAGACAAAGGGTGAAGAAATTCTTATGACATCGCTTCAGATTATGTGTCTGTAGTGTGAAATAATTTTACTTAACAGAACTGCGAAGCATGAAGTGATTTCTCTGAGACCATGATAGATTTCCCATCGATCCTGACCAAAATGAGAATCATTGGACAAAGGGTGAAGAAATTCCTATGACTTCGCTTCAGATTATGTGTCTGTAGTGTGAAATAATTTTTGCTTTGGTGGATAGATTTTCGTTTGGGGCAGTCTTTCAACATTCTAACAGAGCTACAGACTATGAAGTATGATTTCTCTGAAACCATGATAGATTTCCCATCGACCCTGACCTAAATGAGAATCATTAGACAAAGGGTGAAGAAATTCTTATGACTTCGCTTCAGATTATGTGTCTGTAGTGTGAAATAATTTTTGCTTTGGTGGATAGATTTTCGTTTGGGGTAGCCTTTCAACATTGTAACAGAGCTACGGACTATGAAGTATGATTTCTCTGAAACCACGATAGGTTTCCCATCGACCCTGACCAAAATGAGAATGATTAGACAAACGGTGAAGAAATTCTTATGACATCGCTTCAGATTATGTGTCTGTAGTGTGAAATAATTTTTGCTTTTGTGGATAGATTTTCGTTTGCGGTAGTCTTTCAACATTCTAACAGAGCTACGGGCTATGAAGTATGATTTCTCTGAAACCATGATAGATTTCAGATCGACCCTGACCAAAATGAAAATCATTAGACAAAGGGTGAAGAAATTCTTATGACATCGCTTCAGATTATGTGTCTGTAGTGTGAAATAATTTTAGTTAACAGAACTGCGAACCATGAAGTGATTTCTCTGAGACCATGATAGATTTCCCATCGATCCTGAATAAAATGAGAATCATTAGACAAAGGGTGAAGAAATTCTTATGACTTCGCTTCAGATTATGTGTCTGTAGTGTGAACTAATTTTTGTTTTGGTGGATAGATTTTCGTTTGGGGTAGTCTTTCAACATCCTAACAGAGCTACGGACTATGAAGTATGATTTCTCTGAAACCATGATAGATTTCCCATCGACTATGACCAAAATGAGAATCATTAGACAAAGGGTGAAGAAATTCTTATGACATCGCTTCAGATTATGTGTCTGTAGTGTGAAATAATTTTACTTAACAGAACTGCGAACCATGAAGTAATTTCTCTGAGACCATGATAGATTTCCCATCGATCCTGACCAAAATGAGAATCATTGGACAAAGGGTGAAGAAATTCTTATGACATCGCTTCAGATTATGTGTCTGTAGTGTGAAATAATTTTTGCTTTGGTGGATAGATTTTCGTTTGGGGTAGTCTTTCAACATTCTAACAGAGCTACGGACTATGAAGTATGAATTCTCTGAAACCATGATAGATTTCCCATCGACCCTGACCAAAATGAGAATCATTAGACAAAGGGTGAAGAAATTCTTATGACATCGCTTCAGATTATGTGTCTGTTGTGTGAAATAATTTTTGCTTTGGTGGATAGATTTTAGTGTGGTGTAGTCTTTCAACATTCTAACAGAGCTACGGACTATGAAGTATGTATTCTCTGAAACCATGATAGGTTTCCCATCGACCCTGACCAAAATGAGAATCATTAGACAAAGGGTGAAGAAATTCTTATGACACCGCTTCAGATTATGTGTCTGTAGTGTGAAATAATTTTTGCTTTGGTGGATAGATTTTCGTTTGGGGCAGTCTTTCAACATTCTAACAGAGCTACGGACTATGAAGTATGAATTCTCTCAAACCATGATAGGTTTCCCATTGACCCTGACCAAAATGAGAATCATTAGACAAAGGGTGAAGAAATTCTTATGACATCGCTTCAGATTATGTGTCTGTAGTGTGAAATAATTTTTGCTTTGGTGGATAGATTTTAGTGTGGGGTAGTCTTTCAACATTCAACAGAGCTACGGACTATGAAGTATGATTTCTCTGAAACCACGATAGGTTTCCCATCGACCCTGACCAAAATGAGAATGATTAGACAAAGGGTGAAGAAATTCTTATGACTTCGCTTCAGATTATGTCTCTTTAGTGTGAAATAATTTTACTTAACAGAACTGCGAACCATGAAGTGATTTCTCTGAGACCATGATAGATTTCCCATCGATCCTGACCAAAATGAGAATCATTGGGCAAAGGGTGAAGAAATTCTTATGACATCGCTTCAGATTATGTGTCTGTAGTGTGAAATAATTTTTGCTTTGGTGGATAGATTTTCGTTTGGGGTAGTCTTTCAACATTCTAACAGAGCTACGGACTATGAAGTATGAATTCTCTGAAACCATGATAGATTTCCCATCGACCCTGACCAAAATGAGAATCATTAGACAAAGGGTGAAGAAATTCTTATGACATCGCTTCAGATTATGTGTCTGTTGTGTGAAATAATTTTTGCTTTGGTGGATAGATTTTAGTGTGGTGTAGTCTTTCAACATTCTAACAGAGCTACGGACTATGAAGTATGTATTCTCCGAAACCATGATAGGTTTCCCATCGACCCTGACCAAAATGAGAATCATTAGAAAAAGGGTGAAGAAATTCTTATGACACCGCTTCAGATTATGTGTCTGTAGTGTGAAATAATTTTTGCTTTGGTGGATAGATTTTCGTTTGGGGCAGTCTTTCAACATTCTAACAGAGCTACGGACTATGAAGTATGAATTCTCTCAAACCATGATAGGTTTCCCATTGACCCTGACCAAAATGAGAATCATTAGACAAAGGGTGAAGAAATTCTTATGACATCGCTTCAGATTATGTGTCTGTAGTGTGAAATAATTTTTGCTTTGGTGGATAGATTTTAGTGTGGGGTAGTCTTTCAACATTCAACAGAGCTACGGACTATGAAGTATGATTTCTCTGAAACCACGATAGGTTTCCCATCGACCCTGACCAAAATGAGAATGATTAGACAAAGGGTGAAGAAATTCTTATGACTTCGCTTCAGATTATGTCTCTTTAGTGTGAAATAATTTTACTTAACAGAACTGCGAACCATGAAGTGATTTCTCTGAGACCATGATAGATTTCCCATAGATCCTGACCAAAATGAGAATCATTGGACAAAGGGTGAAGAAATTCTTATGACTTCGCTTCAGATTATGTGTCTGTAGTGTGAAATAATTTTTGCTTTGGTGGATAGATTTTCGTTTGGGGCAGTCTTTCAACATTCTAACAGAGCTACGGACTATGAAGTATGAATTCTCTCAAACCATGATAGGTTTCCCATTGACCCTGACCAAAATGAGAATCATTAGACAAAGGGTGAAGAAATTCTTATGACATCGCTTCAGATTATGTGTCTGTAGTGTGAAATAATTTTTGCTTTGGTGGATAGATTTTAGTGTGGGGTAGTCTTTCAACATTCTAACAGAGCTACGGACTATGAAGTATGTATTCTCTGAAACCATGATAGATTTCAGATCGACCCTGACCAAAATGAGAATCATTAGACAAAGGGTGAAGAAATTCTTATGACACCGCTTCAGATTATGTGTCTGTAGTGTGAAATAATTTTTGCTTTGGTGGATAGATTTTCGTTTGGGGCAGTCTTTCAACATTCTAACAGAGCTACGGACTATGAAGTATGAATTCTCTCAAACCACGATAGGTTTCCCATCGACCCTGACCAAAATGAGAATGATTAGACAAAGGGTGAAGAAATTCTTATGACTTCGCTTCAGATTATATCTCTTTAGTGTGAAATAATTTTACTTAACAGAACTGCGAACCATGAAGTGATTTCTCTGAGACCATGATAGATTTCCCATAGATCCTGACCAAAATGAGAATCATTGGACAAAGGGTGAAGAAATTCTTATGACTTCGCTTCAGATTATGTGTCTGTAGTGTGAAATATTTTTTGCTTTGGTGGATATATTTTCGTTTGGGGTAGTCTTTCAACATTCTAACAGAGCTACGGACTATGAAGTATGATTTCTCTGAAACCATGATAGATTTCCCATCGACCCTGACCAAAATGAGAATCATTGGACAAAGGGTGAAGAAATTCTTATGACTTCGCTTCAGATTATGTGTCTGTAGTGTGAAATAATTTTTGCTTCGGTGGTCTTTCAACATTCTAACAGAGCTACGGACTATGAAGTATGATTTCTCTGAAACCATGATAGATTTCCCATCGACCCTGACCAAAATGAGAATCATTAGACAAAGGGTGAAGAAATTGTTATGACATCGCTTCAGATTACGTGTCTGTAGTGTGAAATAATTTTTGCTTTGGTGGATAGATTTCCGTTTGCGGTAGTCTTTCAACATTCTAACAGAGCTACGGACTATGAAGTATGAATTCTCTCAAACCATGATAGGTTTCCCATTGACCCTGACCAAAATGAGAATCATTAGACAAAGGGTGAAGAAATTCTTATGACATCGCTTCAGATTATGTGTCTGTAGTGTGAAATAATTTTACTTAACAGAACTGCGAACCATGAAGTGATTTCTCTGAGACCATGATAGATTTCCCATCGATCCTGACCAAAATGAGAATCATTGGACAAAGGGTGAAGAAATTCCTATGACTTCGCTTCAGATTATGTGTCTGTAGTGTGAAATAATTTTTGCTTTGGTGGATAGATTTTCGTTTGGGGCAGTCTTTCAACATTCTAACAGAGCTACAGACTATGAAGTATGATTTCTCTGAAACCATGATAGATTTCCCATCGACCCTGACCTAAATGAGAATCATTAGACAAAGGGTGAAGAAATTCTTATGACTTCGCTTCAGATTATGTGTCTGTAGTGTGAAATAATTTTTGCTTTGGTGGATAGATTTTCGTTTGGGGTAGCCTTTCAACATTGTAACAGAGCTACGGACTATGAAGTATGATTTCTCTGAAACCACGATAGGTTTCCCATCGACCCTGACCAAAATGAGAATGATTAGACAAACGGTGAAGAAATTCTTATGACATCGCTTCAGATTATGTGTCTGTAGTGTGAAATAATTTTTGCTTTTGTGGATAGATTTTCGTTTGCGGTAGTCTTTCAACATTCTAACAGAGCTACGGGCTATGAAGTATGATTTCTCTGAAACCATGATAGATTTCAGATCGACCCTGACCAAAATGAAAATCATTAGACAAAGGGTGAAGAAATTCTTATGACATCGCTTCAGATTATGTGTCTGTAGTGTGAAATAATTTTAGTTAACAGAACTGCGAACCATGAAGTGATTTCTCTGAGACCATGATAGATTTCCCATCGATCCTGAATAAAATGAGAATCATTAGACAAAGGGTGAAGAAATTCTTATGACTTCGCTTCAGATTATGTGTCTGTAGTGTGAACTAATTTTTGTTTTGGTGGATAGATTTTCGTTTGGGGTAGTCTTTCAACATCCTAACAGAGCTACGGACTATGAAGTATGATTTCTCTGAAACCATGATAGATTTCCCATCGACTATGACCAAAATGAGAATCATTAGACAAAGGGTGAAGAAATTCTTATGACATCGCTTCAGATTATGTGTCTGTAGTGTGAAATAATTTTACTTAACAGAACTGCGAACCATGAAGTAATTTCTCTGAGACCATGATAGATTTCCCATCGATCCTGACCAAAATGAGAATCATTGGACAAAGGGTGAAGAAATTCTTATGACATCGCTTCAGATTATGTGTCTGTAGTGTGAAATAATTTTTGCTTTGGTGGATAGATTTTCGTTTGGGGTAGTCTTTCAACATTCTAACAGAGCTACGGACTATGAAGTATGAATTCTCTGAAACCATGATAGATTTCCCATCGACCCTGACCAAAATGAGAATCATTAGACAAAGGGTGAAGAAATTCTTATGACATCGCTTCAGATTATGTGTCTGTTGTGTGAAATAATTTTTGCTTTGGTGGATAGATTTTAGTGTGGTGTAGTCTTTCAACATTCTAACAGAGCTACGGACTATGAAGTATGTATTCTCTGAAACCATGATAGGTTTCCCATCGACCCTGACCAAAATGAGAATCATTAGACAAAGGGTGAAGAAATTCTTATGACACCGCTTCAGATTATGTGTCTGTAGTGTGAAATAATTTTTGCTTTGGTGGATAGATTTTCGTTTGGGGCAGTCTTTCAACATTCTAACAGAGCTACGGACTATGAAGTCCGTCTCAAACCATGATAGGTTTCCCATTGACCCTGACCAAAATGAGAATCATTAGACAAAGGGTGAAGAAATTCTTATGACATCGCTTCAGATTATGTGTCTGTAGTGTGAAATAATTTTTGCTTTGGTGGATAGATTTTAGTGTGGGGTAGTCTTTCAACATTCAACAGAGCTACGGACTATGAAGTATGATTTCTCTGAAACCACGATAGGTTTCCCATCGACCCTGACCAAAATGAGAATGATTAGACAAAGGGTGAAGAAATTCTTATGACTTCGCTTCAGATTATGTCTCTTTAGTGTGAAATAATTTTACTTAACAGAACTGCGAACCATGAAGTGATTTCTCTGAGACCATGATAGATTTCCCATAGATCCTGACCAAAATGAGAATCATTGGACAAAGGGTGAAGAAATTCTTATGACTTCGCTTCAGATTATGTGTCTGTAGTGTGAAATAATTTTTGCTTCGGTTTTCTTTCAACATTCTAACAGAGCTACGGACTATGAAGGATGATTTCTCTGAAACCATGATAGGTTTCCCATCGACCCTGACCAAAATGAGAATCATTAGACAAAGGGTGAAGAAATTCTTATGACATCGCTTCAGATTATGTGTCTGTAGTGTGAAATAATTTTACTTAACAGAACTGCGAACCATGAAGTAATTTCTCTGAGACCATGATAGATTTCCCATCGATCCTGACCAAAATGAGAATCATTGGACAAAGGGTGAAGAAATTCTTATGACATCGCTTCAGATTATGTGTCTGTAGTGTGAAATAATTTTTGCTTTGGTGGATAGATTTTCGTTTGGGGTAGTCTTTCAACATTCTAACAGAGCTACGGACTATGAAGTATGAATTCTCTGAAACCATGATAGATTTCCCATCGACCCTGACCAAAATGAGAATCATTAGACAAAGGGTGAAGAAATTCTTATGACATCGCTTCAGATTATGTGTCTGTTGTGTGAAATAATTTTTGCTTTGGTGGATAGATTTTAGTGTGGTGTAGTCTTTCAACATTCTAACAGAGCTACGGACTATGAAGTATGTATTCTCTGAAACCATGATAGGTTTCCCATCGACCCTGACCAAAATGAGAATCATTAGACAAAGGGTGAAGAAATTCTTATGACACCGCTTCAGATTATGTGTCTGTAGTGTGAAATAATTTTTGCTTTGGTGGATAGATTTTCGTTTGGGGCAGTCTTTCAACATTCTAACAGAGCTACGGACTATGAAGTATGAATTCTCTCAAACCATGATAGGTTTCCCATTGACCCTGACCAAAATGAGAATCATTAGACAAAGGGTGAAGAAATTCTTATGACATCGCTTCAGATTATGTGTCTGTAGTGTGAAATAATTTTTGCTTTGGTGGATAGATTTTAGTGTGGGGTAGTCTTTCAACATTCAACAGAGCTAGGGACTATGAAGTATGATTTCTCTGAAACCACGATAGGT
The DNA here is from genome assembly GCA_905220385.1 of Xylota sylvarum. Classification (NCBI taxonomy): domain Eukaryota; kingdom Metazoa; phylum Arthropoda; class Insecta; order Diptera; family Syrphidae; genus Xylota; species Xylota sylvarum. The sequence goes on from CAJMZQ010000061.1 coordinate 1,192,765, forward strand.
TTCCCATCGACCCTGACCAAAATGAGAATGATTAGACAAAGGGTGAAGAAATTCTTATGACATCGCTTCAGATTATGTGTCTGTAGTGTGAAATAATTTTGCTTAACAGAACTGCGAACCATGAAGTGATTTCTCTGAGACCATGATAGATTTCCCATCGATCCTGACCAAAATGAGAATCATTGGACAAAGGGTGAAGAAATTCCTATGACTTCGCTTCAGATTATGTGTCTGTAGTGTGAAATAATTTTTGCTTTGGTGGATAGATTTTCGTTTGGGGTAGTCTTTCAACATTCTAACAGAGCTACAGACTATGAAGTATGATTTCTCTGAAACCATGATAGATTTCCCATCGACCCTGACCTAAATGAGAATCATTACACAAAGGGTGAAGAAATTCTTATGACTTCGCTTCAGATTATGTGTCTGTAGTGTGAAATAATTTTTGCTTTGGTGGATAGATTTTCGTTTGGGGTAGCCTTTCAACATTGTAACAGAGCTACGGACTATGAAGTATGATTTCTCTGAAACCACGATAGGTTTCCCATCGACCCTGACCAAAATGAGAATGATTAGACAAACGGTGAAGAAATTCTTATGACATCGCTTCAGATTATGTGTCTGTAGTGTGAAATAATTTTTGCTTTGGTGGATAGATTTTCGTTTGCGGTAGTCTTTCAACATTCTAACAGAGCCACGGGCTATGAAGTATGATTTCTCTGAAACCATGATAGATTTCAGATCGACCCTGACCAAAATGAGAATCATTAGACAAAGGGTGAAGAAATTCTTATGACATCGCTTCAGATTATGTGTCTGTAGTGTGAAATAATTTTAGTTAACAGAACTGCGAACCATGAAGTGATTTCTCTGAGACCATGATAGATTTCCCATCGATCCTGAATAAAATGAGAATCATTAGACAAAGGGTGAAGAAATTCTTATGACTTCGCTTCAGAGTATGTGTCTGTAGTGTGAACTAATTTTTGTTTTGGTTTATAGATTTTCGTTTGGGGTAGTCTTTCAACATCCTAACAGAGCTACGGACTATGAAGTATGATTTCTCTGAAACCATGATAGATTTCCCATCGACTATGACCAAAATGAGAATCATTAGACAAAGGGTGAAGAAATTCTTATGACATCGCTTCAGATTATGTGTCTGTAGTGTGAAATAATTTTACTTAACAGAACTGCGAACAATGAAGTGATTTCTCTGAGACCATGATAGATTTCCCATCGATCCTGACCAAAATGAGAATCATTGGACAAAGGGTGAAGAAATTCTTATGACATCGCTTCAGATTATGTGTCTGTAGTGTGAAATAATTTTTGCTTTGGTGGATAGATTTTCGTTTGGGGTAGTCTTTCAACATTCTAACAGAGCTACGGACTATGAAGTATGAATTCTCTGAAACCATGATAGATTTCCCATCGACCCTGACCAAAATGAGAATCATTAGACAAAGGGTGAAGAAATTCTTATGACATCGTTTCAGATTATGTGTCTGTTGTGTGAAATAATTTTTGCTTTGGTGGATAGATTTTCGTTTGGGGTAGTCTTTCAACATTCTAACAGAGCTACGGACTATGAAGTATGTATTCTCTGAAACCATGATAGGTTTCCCATCGACCCTGACCAAAATGAGAATCATTAGACAAAGGGTGAAGAAATTCTTATGACACCGCTTCAGATTATGTGTCTGTAGTGTGAAATAATTTTTGCTTTGGTGGATAGATTTTCGTTTGGGGCAGTCTTTCAACATTCTAACAGAGCTACGGACTATGAAGTATGAATTCTCTCAAACCATGATAGGTTTCCCATCGACCTTGAGCAAAATGAGAATCATTAGACAAAGGGTGAAGAAATTCTTATGACATCGCTTCAGATTATGTGTCTGTAGTGTGAAATAATTTTTGCTTTGGTGGATAGATTTTAGTGTGGGGTAGTCTTTCAACATTCAACAGAGCTACGGACTATGAAGTATGATTTCTCTGAAACCACGATAGGTTTCCCATCGACCCTGACCAAAATGAGAATGATTAGACAAAGGGTGAAGAAATTCTTATGACTTCGCTTCAGATTATATCTCTTTAGTGTGAAATAATTTTACTTAACAGAACTGCGAACCATGAAGTGATTTCTCTGAGACCATGATAGATTTCCCATAGATCCTGACCAAAATGAGAATCATTGGACAAAGGGTGAAGAAATTCTTATGACTTCGCTTCAGATTATGTGTCTGTAGTGTGAAATAATTTTTGCTTTGGTGGATATATTTTCGTTTGGGGTAGTCTTTCAACATTCTAACAGAGCTACGGACTATGAAGTATGATTTCTCTGAAACCATGATAGATTTCAGATCGACCCTGACCAAAATGAAAATCATTAGACAAAGGGTGAAGAAATTCTTATGACATCGCTTCAGATTATGTGTCTGTAGTGTGAAATAATTTTAGTTAACAGAACTGCGAACCATGAAGTGATTTCTCTGAGACCATGATAGATTTCCCATCGATCCTGAATAAAATGAGAATCATTAGACAAAGGGTGAAGAAATTCTTATGACTTCGCTTCAGATTATGTGTCTGTAGTGTGAACTAATTTTTGTTTTGGTGGATAGATTTTCGTTTGGGGTAGTCTTTCAACATCCTAACAGAGCTACGGACTATGAAGTATGATTTCTCTGAAACCATGATAGATTTCCCATCGACTATGACCAAAATGAGAATCATTAGACAAAGGGTGAAGAAATTCTTATGACATCGCTTCAGATTATGTGTCTGTAGTGTGAAATAATTTTACTTAACAGAACTGCGAACCATGAAGTGATTTCTTTGAGACCATGATAGATTTCCCATCGATCCTGACCAAAATGAGAATCATTGGACAAAGGGTGAAGAAATTCTTATGACATCGCTTCAGATTATGTGTCTGTAGTGTGAAATAATTTTTGCTTTGGTGGATAGATTTTCGTTTGGGGTAGTCTTTCAACATTCTAACAGAGCTACGGACTATGATGTATGAATTCTCTGAAACCATGATAGATTTCCCATCGACCCTGACCAAAATGAGAATCATTAGACAAAGGGTGAAGAAATTCTTATGACATCGCTTCAGATTATGTGTCTGTTGTGTGAAATAATTTTTGCTTTGGTGGATAGATTTTAGTGTGGTGTAGTCTTTCAACATTCTAACAGAGCTACGGACTATGAAGTATGTATTCTCTGAAACCATGATAGGTTTCCCATCGACCCTGACCAAAATGAGAATCATTAGACAAAGGGTGAAGAAATTCTTATGACACCGCTTCAGATTATGTGTCTGTAGTGTGAAATAATTTTTGCTTTGGTGGATAGATTTTCGTTTGGGGCAGTCTTTCAACATTCTAACAGAGCTACGGACTATGAAGTATGAATTCTCTCAAACCATGATAGGTTTCCCATTGACCCTGACCAAAATGAGAATCATTAGACAAAGGGTGAAGAAATTCTTATGACATCGCTTCAGATTATGTGTCTGTAGTGTGAAATAATTTTTGCTTTGGTGGATAGATTTTAGTGTGGGGTAGTCTTTCAACATTCAACAGAGCTACGGACTATGAAGTATGATTTCTCTGAAACCACGATAGGTTTCCCATCGACCCTGACCAAAATGAGAATGATTAGACAAAGGGTGAAGAAATTCTTATGACTTCGCTTCAGATTATGTCTCTTTAGTGTGAAATAATTTTACTTAACAGAACTGCGAACCATGAAGTGATTTCTCTGAGACCATGATAGATTTCCCATAGATCCTGACCAAAATGAGAATCATTGGACAAAGGGTGAAGAAATTCTTATGACTTCGCTTCAGATTATGTGTCTGTAGTGTGAAATAATTTTTGCTTCGGTGGTCTTTCAACATTCTAACAGAGCTACGGACTATGAAGGATGATTTCTCTGAAACCATGATAGATTTCCCATCGACCCTGACCAAAATGAGAATCATTAGACAAAGGGTGAAGAAATTCTTATGACATCGCTTCAGATTACGTGTCTGTAGTGTGAAATAATTTTTGCTTTGGTGGATAGATTTTCGTTTGCGGTAGTCTTTCAACATTCTAACAGAGCCACGGACTATGAAGGATGATTTCTCTGAAACCATGATAGATTTCCCATCGACCCTGACCAAAATGAGAATCATTAGACAAAGGGTGAAGAAATTCTTATGACATCGCTTCAGATTATGTGTCTGTAGTGTGAAATAATTTTTGCTTCGGTGGTCTTTCAACATTCTAACAGAGCTACGGACTATGAAGGATGATTTCTCTGAAACCATGATAGATTTCCCATCGACCCTGACCAAAATGAGAATCATTAGACAAAGGGTGAAGAAATTCTTATGACATCGCTTCAGATTATGTGTCTGTAGTGTGAAATAATTTTAGTTAACAGAACTGCGAACCATGAAGTGATTTCTCTGAGACCATGATAGATTTCCCATCGATCCTGAATAAAATGAGAATCATTAGACAAAGGGTGAAGAAATTCTTATGACTTCGCTTCAGAGTATGTGTCTGTAGTGTGAACTAATTTTTGTTTTGGTTTATAGATTTTCGTTTGGGGTAGTCTTTCAACATCCTAACAGAGCTACGGACTATGAAGTATGATTTCTCTGAAACCATGATAGATTTCCCATCGACTATGACCAAAATGAGAATCATTAGACAAAGGGTGAAGAAATTCTTATGACATCGCTTCAGATTATGTGTCTGTAGTGTGAAATAATTTTACTTAACAGAACTGCGAACCATGAAGTGATTTCTCTGAGACCATGATAGATTTCCCATCGATCCTGACCAAAATGAGAATCATTGGACAAAGGGTGAAGAAATTCTTATGACATCGCTTCAGATTATGTGTCTGTAGTGTGAAATAATTTTTGCTTTGGTGGATAGATTTTCGTTTGGGGTAGTCTTTCAACATTCTAACAGAGCTACGGACTATGAAGTATGAATTCTCTGAAACCATGATAGATTTCCCATCGACCCTGACCAAAATGAGAATCATTAGACAAAGGGTGAAGAAATTCTTATGACATCGTTTCAGATTATGTGTCTGTTGTGTGAAATAATTTTTGCTTTGGTGGATAGATTTTCGTTTGGGGTAGTCTTTCAACATTCTAACAGAGCTACGGACTATGAAGTATGAATTCTCTGAAACCATGATAGATTTCCCATCGACCCTGACCAAAATGAGAATCATTAGACAAAGGGTGAAGAAATTCTTATGACATCGTTTCAGATTATGTGTCTGTTGTGTGAAATAATTTTTGCTTTGGTGGATAGATTTTCGTTTGGGGTAGTCTTTCAACATTCTAACAGAGCTACGGACTATGAAGTATGTATTCTCTGAAACCATGATAGGTTTCCCATCGACCCTGACCAAAATGAGAATCATTAGACAAAGGGTGAAGAAATTCTTATGACACCGCTTCAGATTATGTGTCTGTAGTGTGAAATAATTTTTGCTTTGGTGGATAGATTTTCGTTTGGGGCAGTCTTTCAACATTCTAACAGAGCTACGGACTATGAAGTATGAATTCTCTCAAACCATGATAGGTTTCCCATCGACCTTGAGCAAAATGAGAATCATTAGACAAAGGGTGAAGAAATTCTTATGACATCGCTTCAGATTATGTGTCTGTAGTGTGAAATAATTTTTGCTTTGGTGGATAGATTTTCGTTTGGGGCAGTCTTTCAACATTCTAACAGAGCTACGGACTATGAAGTATGAATTCTCTCAAACCACGATAGGTTTTCCATCGACCCTGACCAAAATGAGAATGATTAGACAAAGGGTGAAGAAATTCTTATGACACCGCTTCAGATTATGTGTCTGTAGTGTGAAATAATTTTTGCTTTGGTGGATAGATTTTCGTTTGGGGCAGTCTTTCAACATTCTAACAGAGCTACGGACTATGAAGTATGTATTCTCTGAAACCATGATAGGTTTCCCATCGACCCTGACCAAAATGAGAATCATTAGACAAAGGGTGAAGAAATTCTTATGACACCGCTTCAGATTATGTGTCTGTAGTGTGAAATAATTTTTGCTTTGGTGGATAGATTTTCGTTTGGGGCAGTCTTTCAACATTGTAACAGAGCTACGGACTATGAAGTATGAATTCTCTCAAACCACGATAGGTTTCCCATCGACCCTGACCAAAATGAGAATGATTAGACAAAGGGTGAAGAAATTCTTATGACTTCGCTTCAGATTATATCTCTTTAGTGTGAAATAATTTTACTTAACAGAACTGCGAACCATGAAGTGATTTCTCTGAGACCATGATAGATTTCCCATAGATCCTGACCAAAATGAGAATCATTGGACAAAGGGTGAAGAAATTCTTATGACTTCGCTTCAGATTATGTGTCTGTAGTGTGAAATAATTTTTGCTTTGGTGGATATATTTTCGTTTGGGGTAGTCTTTCAACATTCTAACAGAGCTACGGACTATGAAGTATGATTTCTCTGAAACCATGATAGATTTCCCATCGACCCTGACCAAAATGAGAATCATTGGACAAAGGGTGAAGAAATTCTTATGACTTCGCTTCAGATTATGTGTCTGTAGTGTGAAATAATTTTTGCTTCGGTGGTCTTTCAACATTCTAACAGAGCTACGGACTATGAAGTATGATTTCTCTGAAACCATGATAGATTTCCCATCGACCCTGACCAAAATGAGAATCATTAGACAAAGGGTGAAGAAATTCTTATGACATCGCTTCAGATTACGTGTCTGTAGTGTGAAATAATTTTTGCTTTGGTGGATAGATTTTCGTTTGCGGTAGTCTTTCAACATTCTAACAGAGCTACGGGCTATGAAGTATGATTTCTCTGAAACCATGATAGATTTCAGATCGACCCTGACCAAAATGAGAATCATTAGACAAAGGGTGAAGAAATTCTTATGACATCGCTTCAGATTATGTGTCTGTAGTGTGAAATAATTTTACTTAACAGAACTGCGAACCATGAAGTGATTTCTCTGAGACCATGATAGATTTCCCATCGATCCTGACCAAAATGAGAATCATTGGACAAAGGGTGAAGAAATTCCTATGACTTCGCTTCAGATTATGTGTCTGTAGTGTGAAATAATTTTTGCTTTGGTGGATAGATTTTCGTTTGGGGCAGTCTTTCAACATTCTAACAGAGCTACAGACTATGAAGTATGATTTCTCT